>LR990004.1:2515000-5015000 GCA_905147175.2 Nymphalis urticae | reverse complement strand
TCAGTTCAGTGGTTCACATTTAGGTATAGCGCCATTATGTTGATATTGATATAAGCTACCTATGTATTAATTGAGCTCACTTGGAGCCTGTAAGATTGTTTGCAATTAGTACACAATGTTGATGAACGGCGCAATTAAATTTAATTATATATCTTCTAATATATGATAAGACTATACAGTCTTTAGTTAGTAAAAACACTAGTTTGGAAAGTAAGCAAGTCCGCAGAACGTACCAGATCTACTGAAGGCAATTCCGTTTGAGTCTTAGTGATGAGAGCATTTGCGGTTGTACGTTCCGATTGTTGTTCCGGTCCGGTTGTTGTGGCAGACCCTTTATTACAGAAAATAATATTAATGATGTTAACAATGCTTTATTGACACGCAATTATCTTTACAACAAATTTGTAATTTAAATACCACAATCGTTAATGTGTATTGGTAATATGTATGTAGTGTTTATCTTGCCAGTATTAAAAAGTTAAGGTTACATTACCGTAACAGCCTGTGAATGTCCCACTGCTGGACGAAGGCCTGCTCTTCCTTTTTGAGGAAAAGGTTTGGAGCTTATTCCACCACGCTGCTCCAATGTGGGTTGGTGGAATACACATGGAATACATGGTTTCCTCACAATGTTTTCCTTCACCGTAAAGCACGAGATGAATTATAATCACAAATTAAGCACATGAAAATTCAGTGGTGCTTGCCCGGGCTTGAACCCACGATCATCGGTTAAGATTCACGCGTTCTTACCACTGGGCCATCTCGGCTTTTTTTATATAGAAATTAACATTAAGCAACAGTGATTTTATTATGGTGACTAATGAGACGCGTCACAACCCATAGACTGTAAGAAATATGAATGTGTAATGAGTGGGTGGTACTCACCGTTGCTAGCTTAAACAAACGCTTTCTAACAGGTATTTGGGTAATAATATATACAACAACAAATATATTAATATTTTAATTTTGTATATTATAAAAATGCCTTCGGGCTTGGCCACAAACAAGTCCGTTAACCCGGCTCCTGGAATGTTAGAGTTACCTTCTCTAGCGGGGGTGGGCATCACGTATCTCAGTAATCAGGGATATGTCGATGGCTAAGTTCGGGGGAGGACCCAGTGCTGTGGGGCTTATCACGGCCCCCTTGCCTAGGGTTACAAGTGAAGACCTTAACCGTGGAAACAGCGGAAGAGGCGAGCCCTGTCACAAGGGCGTAGTTATTATGATCTGGGGTTGGGTAGCAGCGATCTCAGTATTGACTTGAGGACAAAGCTATAGTAGTTTAAAGGGTTCAAGTCAAACATTCGTGAACGCAGCCAAGGCATGGCGCGACGATCACGATACTGCAATGGTGGAAGGCAACGGGATACCACCGTCATTACTACATCCCTAGTAGATCAGCTCTCATGAATAGTACGACAATAGGTATGGCCCCGAGTCTCCGGCGTCCCTTTAATGGGACAGGGGTGCGAAGAATCTCCGGAGGTAAACTTATGAAAACGAGAAAGTTTAGAGTAGGAACGTGGAACGTGAGAGGCATAAAGAAACACGGAAAACTTTCTAACATCATACAGGAGATGGAGCGCCTTAAACTTGACATTATTGGTTTAAGGGAAACAAAATGGACTGGACAAAACAAATATGTAACTGCTGAAGGAAAAATCCTTTACTACTCTGGCAACGACCATCATGGGGTGGGGGTCCTTATGAGCAAAGAAATCTCTAAATCAGTGACGAATTTTATACCCTTGTCAAATCGCGCAATGCTCATTCAAATAACTGCAGTACCAGAAAACTTGAATATAATTCAAATATACGCTCCTACGGCCGATAAACCCTTGATTGAAATTGAGGAGTTCTATGGTCAAGTTGAAACTCTCTTGCAATATACCAAAAAACATGATTTAAATGTAATAATGGGTGACTTCAACGCGAAGGTTGGTTCCATGTCTGTACCAGGGTGACAGGGGATTACGGATTAGGAATCAGAATAAAGAGGTGATACTTTAATACAGTTCTGCCAAGATAAAGGATTTTTGCTAGCAAATACCCTCTTTAAGCTTCATCCTCGTCGTTTGTACACCTAGACCTCGCCACAACATACAGCTGATAACATAGTTCGTAATCAAATAGATTTTGTATTGGTCAACAAAAGATTCTGAAATTCAATCAAGAACTGTGTTACATATCCGGGAGCAGATATAAAGTCTGTCGTAGCAACACTACACTGTAAATTTAAAAAATTAGCTCAGCAAAAAAAAATTTTTGCATCGATGTAAATATGTTGAAAGAACCCATAGTTAAAGTAAGAGTTTCAAACGCTATAAACGAATGGGCTAACGAGTACTTGACCTGCCCATCAACATCTTTGACAACGTGGTCAACACTCAAGCATACAGTCAGCAATATTTGTCGGACTTATCTGCCACCTGACCATCTAGTCAAGAAACAGCAATGGATGACTGAGGAGACCCTGAAATTAATGAATAAACGCCGAACGTATAAAACCGCAGACCAAAAGAGGTACGACGAATTGGATAGGCTCATTGCTAGAAAAATTCGAACTGCTCGAGATAAATTCTATGAGACCAAATGCGAACGTATCGAAGGCCTTTTGAAACTACATGACGGGTTTAACCTTCACAAGAGGTCAAAACACTTGCGGGGCTTAATAAAACTCACAATTTGAATGCACCTTGTGATGATCAGGGCAATCTTCGTCATGACTTAGAAAGCAAGAAAAAGGTTTGGAGTGACTACATAGTCAAAATGTTTGAGGATGCTTCTAGGAGCTCCGCGAATGTTACTGTTACGGATGACTCTGGACCACCAATTTTAAAAACAGAGGTGAAACAAGTACTTAGATCTGCTAAAACTGGTAAAGCTTTAGGTCCCGACAGTATACCAGTAGAAATTCTCAAACTGTTGGAAGAAGAACACGTATACGCCCTAACCAACTTTTTCAACCAGGTGTATAACTCAGGCTCTTTACCCGATGATTGGCTAAAATCTACTAATCTTTATAACTATACCAAAAAAGGCAAAAGCAAAGAAATGTGCAAAATATCGCACAATAATCTTAATGAGCCACGAACTTAAAATATTCCTGGCGGTCATCCAAAACAGGATAAGACCACGATGCGACGAACAACTTGGGGAGAGTTAATTTGGTTTCCAATCCGGCATGGGAACTCGAGAAGCGCTTTTTGCCTTGAATGTTCTAGTACAAAAATGCAAAGACATGCAGACCAACGTTATCTTGTGCTTCATTGATTATGAGAAGGCGTTCGATCGCGTAAGACATGACATACTTATGGAACGTTTAATGGATGTAGGTCTAGATGGCAAGGACTTACGGGTTGTTAAGAACTTGTATTGGAATCAAAGAGCAGCTGTGAGAGTTGAGCATTTGGAGACCGATCAAGTTGAGATTCGCTGTGGTGTCCGTCAGGGGTGTATATTGTCTCCCCTGCTTTTTAACATATACTCGGAAGCTGTAAAATTTGAAGCTCTGGAGGGGTTAGAGGTAGGCGTCAAGATTAACGGTAAAGTCATGAAAAACCTGCTTATAGCCTTTTCAGAAAAGGACCTACAGACATTGGTGAATAGGGTTAACGAGTGCAGTGTGAAGGCAGGGTTGAGCATGAATATTAGCAAGACCAAGTTTCTGGTTGTATCGGGGGACAAAAATCTAAAGCCAAAAATTCAGGTGGAAGGTAAATAGCTAGAGCGGGTGCGTATGTACAAATACCTCGGTGCTTAGGTAAATGAAGAATGGGACTGTGGGCAAGAAATTCAGACCCGGATTAAAATTGCCCGAGCAAGCTTTAAAAGGTTGGAGAAGGTTTTGTGCTGCCGTGAACTATCTATAAAGCTCAGACTAAGAATACTCCACTGCTATGTCTGGCCAGTAGTGTTATACGGTAGTGAGGCATGGATACTGCGAGCTGACACCCAGAAACGTCTAGAAGCTTTTGAGATGTTGTGTTACCGCAGAATGCTCCGTATTAGCTGGACACTGAAAGTTTCGAACGTGAAAGTACTCCAGCGCGTCGCCAGTAGCCAGAAGCTACTGCAAACCGTCTTGAGACACGAGCGATACCAACTGGTCCAAATTTTAATGATAGGCAAAGTAGAGGGCAAACGACGCGCTACAAGAAAAAAGTCCTGGTTACGCAACATCCGCGAATGGACGAAGATCGCCAGCGTGGAAAAATTTTCGCCTCGCCTATCTCGCTTGGCGCGAGACCGCGAAAAATACGCTGAGCTGACGGCCAACCTCCAGTAGTGGAGAGGCACAAGAAGAAGAAGAAGATAAAAATGTTTGTACATAGTTTATAATAATAAAAGTAAAAAATAATAACTAGATATTTAAAATATTACTTAGAAGTAATATTTTTAAATAAGTATTTCGTTTTTTTTTTGTTCCATTTCTGAAAAGTTAAACAAAACTCAAAGTAACTTGCGATTAACTAAAAATGTAACTCCTCTGTATTCAAATTGTCGCCTTCATTACGGCACTTTAATTAAATAAGTTAGTCGGACTTCAAGCCCAGCTCTAGAGATTAGTTACGATTAAAGTGCTTTTTAGTTACAATAAATTACTCCGAGTGCTAATAGCTATTTCTATTTGTTAGCCGAAACACTGAGAAAGATATATATTGTACATATTATATGGGCTTTGTTGTGTACATACATTTATTTCCATTACCGTATAGTGTTTTATTTTAAATATTAGTCTAAAGTTGACTATACCACTAAGAAGATATAGATTACAGTTTTTAGCATATATTAATAATATAAAGAAATGATTAAATTTTTTGTATGTTTGTTTTTAATGGATAACCTGAAAAGCTACTAAACCGATTTTGAAAATTATTTCACCTACAGAAATCTAAATTATCAGCGAGTAACTCACAAGTACCAACATGCTATTAATAAAGCGAAAAAGTTTAATTTTGAAATCAACCACTGTTTTGAATATTTTTTTTTTTATTAAGCAATTAACGGTTTAAAAAACAAAAGTAATTTATGCATTTATATTAAAAGAAATATTAAAAATGAGACATTTTTTTTTAATAAATCGCGGGAATTAATGAGAAAAATTTGAAATGAAATATTAGTCTTATAAATATTCATGATAAATTTTCATACAAGAAACGAAACAATGTTCAGCCTAAAGATTCTATTACTTATGACGATGGCAATAGACATTGTCAAAAATTTTTGTTTTTCTAATGTCTCAAGGAGAGTTTTTTCAGATAGTATTAATATATAATGTAACAAAGAAAATCGATCGCGATTATAATATGCTATTGACAAAATTTTTATATCACAAGTGTTTTGCCCGTGGCGAGTATTTAGAGTATATATTTTGGAGTTTTTAATTAGAAAGATAGATTTTGAAAAGTTACTTTACAATAGCTTTCCTGTAAAGCAAGAGAAGTCTTTGCACAAAACTCTATTATACGGACCCCGTATAATAGAGTTATTATTATTTATTATTATTATGGTCAGTAACTAGATACACATCATTCGACTATCAGTTTCACAAATAGACTGACAAATGTTAAATGGTCCATTGCTGGGTGATTAAAGAGAAAATATATACAAGCTTTGAATTCGGGCTTATCTTTACATATACAATTGTTTTATTCGTGTATATTCTTACAGATTTCTTGAACTGATTTTGAATAAAAAAAGTCGTGTCTTCATTTCAATTTATACCTGGTTTATATAGGTATTGGTAGGTGTATTACGACCAGGTTCTAGAATTAAAAATAAAACTCATTTCATCCGTACAAAGTCGTGAGTAACTAGTATATATATATATACGTGTTTGTTGATGAATATATATATATATATATATATATATATATATTAAGTGTTTGTTGATATATGTATATGATATATATATATATATATATATATTCATCAACAAACACTTAATAGACACCTGCTATTTATCAGACCGCGGTGGTCTTGTCTAATACAGACATTGGGTCGTTAAAAGACAAACGTACCAGATTTTCAATTTGACTTACTAACAATATTTTCTTTTATAATACCACCATTAAGCTTGGAGTTTTTTTTTTATAGCCAATGCCAAAGACTCATTTGTCCAATCTGTAAGACAAGCAACCTGCGTAAGAGATATTATATTAGTCAAATGTGCGAAGTAAAATAGAACTCTATTCTTAGTATTATCCTATCGGTCAAACACGATCGGAGAGAGTTACACGTTCTATCTTGAGGGTAAAAACATTGATATTAACTAAGTACGGAATGATTTAAGATTTGAAGGTTTATTAGCTTTTAATACTTGGTGGGTTTTTTACAAGCCCGTCTAGGCAAGTACCACCTACTCGTCATATATTCTGCCGTCTAAGAGCGATGCTTAGTATTGTTGTGTTCCGGTTTGGAGTGTGAATGATTCAGTTTAATTACAGTCCCAAGGTTAGAAGGACATTGGCGATGTAAGCAATGGTTGATATTTCAAACAACTCCCAATATCTGGGCGCTGGTGACTACTCAAAGTCAAGTTATCTATTTACCAGTCCGCTTACTTATTTTATAAAAGAAATAATATTAAACGATGTAAGAACGAACTGATTTATCAGCTATTTCTCAGAATGCTTTCAATTATATTATTATTTATATAATAACTTTGTAACTATTATAAGTTACAAATGAATAAATATAAATGATATATTCATTTATATTTATTCATTTATTTATATATAATTTAAGTTAATTTTTGGATATTTAAAAGGGTAAAGGGTAACTTAACGGTTAATTAACTCGTTTAGAAATATTTGATGGTCTCTAATAAAATCACTAAGCGTTATTTAATAAAGATCGGAGACGATTTAATGTAGTAGCTAAACATTGAGTTTAGGTCAAGGGGTAAAATGTACGTTATATATTTTTATTTACGTTTTGTTAACAATATTAAATATTTAACTGTATATGTTTTCATTGTAAGTTTAATTATTATCTTACTTATAAACGTTGTTTAGCGGGTCATTAGTTAAACAATACTGTGTCTTCTTCTTTCGAATGTCAAATCAATAATGACAAAAAGAGAGAAATTATTTTTTAAATAAACAGTCGCTAAGTAACGTTTATAAGTAAGGTCGTATATCAACATATATAGGTGAAACAAATGACATAATAATAAAGAAATTGACGTGGCATAGTGTCATGAATAACCTGCAGTAAAGTCAGGCAAATGGCCTCACCCTCATATACCCCGACGCGATGGGTAAATAGGAAAATACATAAATACTATTATACACAAACAGCCTTATAAAGTTTTGCGACTAACCCCTCCATTCTTTCTTTCTTCCACCTTTTTTCGGTCTTTAGCCGTAAGTCCTGGAGAAATTCGACTTATTCAATCTGTTCTAAAAGCCGGCACCTTCTATACCTCGCACCTGCGAGTACTCCGTTGTTGCAAATGTTCGTGGGCGGTGGTAGCCACTTTAATTCAGTTGAGTGTCAGTTTACCATTATTCCATAAAAAAATCATTGTTTCACTAGATGAGACAGTTTCCAGTGGCCATGCCTCGGCGTTACACCTTAATTATATACATAAAGTATCAAACTAAATATTGCTCGTGTAATTGTAATATATTATTACAGTATATTATTATATTCATAGCTCAATTATCTGAATCAATGAATATGATTATACAGGGTGATTTTACAGGTCTAATCATTTCAGTGTGTCTTTATACAAGCACAGTGAATTGAATCCCTAATCCATGAATTGTAATGTGATCTGGTGACATTATCAATATTAGATGATTATGGAATCATAATTGTCCGATAATTAGAACATTTTGAGCCTATAATACATTACGTTAATTACAATAATTTGTCACTTACATATGTATTAAAATTAATTAGTTAGAAATGTAACATTGAAATAGATATGATTTATGTTTTTGAATTGTTTTTTGTAATGAATAATTTAAATTAATCTAGTAATAGTAATTACTAATATTATTTAAACAAATTTTTCATATATGTAATGTGTACATTTTTTTTTTTAATTTTCGGAGGGTAATTTGCTATTCCTATCAGTTGTGCCTATAATTACACAGACTCACACGCACCTTTCAAACTGGAATACAACAACATAAATAACTAAGTACTAGCGATAACAATTAGTGGGTACCGTTAAGGTAATACGCGTATACGTGCTTAGGCATAAAATATATGAACTTTTGCAACTCATTATGATGGAAAATGTTTCTGGAAGGAGAGCTGTTGGTCGCAGAAAAAGTCTTGGCTGTGTCACATTCGAGAATGTACGGGAATCGCGAGTGCTGCCGAACTCTTTAACCTCGCGAAGAACAAGAAACCTTCGCTAGTCGGAGTGGCACTCGAAGAAGAAAGTAAGATAAGTCTTAACAAAATCCTCCTTCGATTTACTTACCCTACCATACCATTCTTACTATGAAAATTTTCAATTGTGTTTACTATTAAACTTTACAAAATCAAAACAACAACATCGTATATTAAATTTGCGTTAGAAATCTGCTAGTGATTTATATAACATTACATTCTGTCAACTATAAAGCAAACACACTTCTATTTTTATTTATTTTATTTATTCTTTATTGCAAACAATTTGTAATAACAAATAACAACAAGTAGTATATAGTATGCAAAGGCGGCCTTATCACTTACAGTTATCTCTTCCAGGCAACCTTTGTAAAGAGAAATATTTATGTTTTTTTTGCCAGGATCATTAATCGGACATAGTGTGCGAACAACTTATACTTAAAATTTATTGAAAGTTTAATAGAAACTGAATACAAATATATAATATACTAACATACATACATACATACATACATACATATAAACTTATATAGGAAATAAATAACCATATACATATAATAATACAACACGCTATAGTTATATTGATAAATAATAATTACGCAAACGACTCTTAAAAATATGTACAGATTCAGCTTGACGAATTTCTCGAGGCAGGAAATTCCATAGTTTGACTGCTTTCATCGTAAAGGAATTGCTGTATATTTTCTATATTAATTCCCGGGCATTTCACGGAATGCCAGAACATATCACATTAAATGTAACGCGATATCCAACGAGGCAATTATTCAATTAACCTAGACAGCTAACTTTAAAGCATCTGCCGTTAAGATTTATATTGTTGGAAATTAAAATACTTAGAATTACATGGGTTTTATATTGAATTTTATATATTTTAGTAACTAAAGTTGAGACGTTTCGTTTTCATCGAAAACTAATTAGAGAATAATTAGTTCTGAATTGTATATTCAGGATCCTCGTCTTTATTTGTTAAACTGCCTTGTTGGTTTAGTGGAAGATTTTCATATGACTCATGTTTCTTCTTGTTTACCGTCGAGCTCGGGTTGACTTATAAAAACAAATTAAGCACATTAAAAGACGTGACCTTGAAATTGCAATCTTTCATTAATATTCACTATTGGGCTGGGCTGTCTCGGCCTTTTCTCGATATTGGTATCATATTACATACATTACATCGCAGGGCGTTACTTTTCATAACTATGTTTGCTTATTTCAGCAAATATAATCGTAAAATCTGACTCGATAAGCACAGAATTTTCACTATCTCATATCAGTCTACAGTACAGTCTACAGTAACAGCCTGTTAATGTCCCACTGCTGGGCTAAGGCCTCTTCTCCTTTTTGAGGAGAAGGTTTTGGAGCTTATTCCACCACGCTGCTCCAATGAGGGTTGGTAGATTACACATGTAGCATAATTTCAATGAAATTAGACACATGCAGGTTTCGTCACGATGTTTTCCTTCACCGTCAAGCACGAGATGAATTATAAACACAAATTAAGCACATGACCATTTAGTGGTGCTTGCTCGGTTTGAACCCACGATCATCGGTTTTTAGATTTTTCATCGGTTAGAAGATTTACGCGTTCTAGCCACTAGGCCATCTCGGCTTATATCAGTCTATCTAAACAAATTCTATAAACGAAATTTAATAAAGTTTGATTATAGAATTTCAAAGTCATATTAACGAAAGATTCAAAAGGAGAACCCAATATCTCAATATTTCAAGGCAAGTTGTTTGAAAAGTTTGTATTAGTAAAAATTTTCATCCGCATGAATTATGGGAGGGATGAGAAATGTCCAATTATTGAATCGGTCGTTTTAATACTTTTTTTTTCTTTCAATTACTTCTGCTCGACAAAAGTTTGACGGTAAAAAGTTGAGATAGATTTTATTTATCTAATTTCGGATAATTTTTAAAGGTATTTTGTTTGTTATTTAAATTTGAAAGTAAGTTGCGAAATTATGAAATTAACTGATGTATAAAATTGATATTATAGTAATTAAGCAATAGTATTATATCATTCATAAATATTTATTCTATCGAATCATTTTATATGAAGAATGTTTAAGGTATATAACCGTTTGGTACCCTAAATAAATAAAAGTTGTTAGACAACATAATTAGCTCTATTAACATATTTATACGTATTTTATATAAATACGGCGAAACAGCTACAAACTAGTGCTGTGTTTTGACTCAGCTATACTAAGCTAGCTTCTATAGTCTCAATATTTTATGTAAAATTTAAATAGTATTTTTGTTGTATAGTATTGTAGTGTTTATAGTAAAAAGCTTCCTTCTCAATTAAAACTTTAATAAATACCCAATAAATAAAATATTATATACAAACACAAATTGGGCACATGTAAATTCAGTACTGCTTATCCGGGTTTGAAACCACGATCATCGGTTAAGTTTCACACGTTCTAACCACTAAACTTTATATATAAGTAACTGATTCCATGTCGTCTGGCAGACGCGACCTGACTCCTGATCCTTTGATATCAATAAAGCTTTATTTGCATACATCTTTATATCTCCCGGACAAATCCCTTTTGTGTCTTTCATTGTTCGTTTATTGATAAAAATGTTTTGTATAATTTCCTTTGTGAATTACAATGGTCGTCCTTTTTTGTTTTCAAGAAATATTAATATTGACATGTTGTCATATATTGCATTCAGGAAATCAGATCTAGACAAAAATTCTTTTGATAATTCTCAAAGCGATTTCATCATTCATACATGAAGAAGTATTACAATTAAACTATTTTTAAGTGAAGGAAGAGTGCCGGTAGATAAAATAAAAACTCAGAATTGGAAAGAGCTAATAAAAGAAACTGACAAGATAGATTCTTTTTTATGTAAGATGGTGGTAAGCGGGCTGGATATCTGATGGAAAATAGCTACCAGCGCCCATAGACAACACACCGGAAGGCTTACAGGTGCGTTGCCAATTTTTTTTGTATCGATCTTGATAATAGAAAACGTATTAAATTATAGAAGCCTATTCCACTATGATGCTCCAAAGACTGTGGAAACATAAGACGTTATTTCATTCGACACGTATATTTTTTCCAAAATGTCTTTGTTTACTGCCAGAGCATGAGATGCATTATAAGCAATTAGTATTATTCAAGTTA
This sequence comes from Nymphalis urticae, assembly GCA_905147175.2. Taxonomy (NCBI): domain Eukaryota; kingdom Metazoa; phylum Arthropoda; class Insecta; order Lepidoptera; family Nymphalidae; genus Nymphalis; species Nymphalis urticae. The sequence continues at coordinate 5,003,487 of LR990004.1, read as the reverse complement.
ATTTAGAATTACCAAGGCGTCTCAGTCGCACTATAATCTATACAAATCAATAAAATTGAAGTGACTGTGATTTCAAAGCAACTTTCTATGTTAATTTGGCTATTTTCGAAGTACTAAAACAAACATTTTTTTATAGCAACCGCTGCTACATAATTGTGTAATTCGAATGGGCATTACAAACGTTGAAATGGCAGATGGCGAAAAATTTTCAACTGGATTCCACGCTAGCGAAGCTGTGAGTTTTTTAAAGAATATAATTTAAGATGAGTGATTAGAGTAACACATACATAAACAATGATAAAAATATACGCTAATTAACGATAATAACCTAATGCTAAACTCTTATCACAAGGTTAGTCGGCCACGCGGTGTTCATAACAAAATTAATATTTATAATTCCTATTTTGTATCAAGAGGGTATTGTTTAAACTCGGTGAGCTGTTTAGAGCCCAAGATAAGCTTTATGAGGAACTCTGAGGTTAAATGCTATAAAGCAATGTACACACTATGATGAATAATATGCGAAAATGTAAAGACGTTAAATAATGTATTGTTTTGGAAAGATGAATTAATTGTGATACTGGAAAAAAATCTGCCACTCCTTACACATTATGGAAACAAATATACCACTTACATTAGCCCTTGTTATTACACTGGCTCACTCGCCCTACAGGACCACAACCCAGAACACAGCAATACAAACTACCTCTGTTTGGCGGCAGACTATTTAATGAGGGTGGTAACCACGTAGACGAACAAAACCATATCCTCGGATATATTAAGTTCTTCTTTTAGTCCCTTTAGTGTGTACAATCTTAAATTACAATTTGGTACATAGAACAGGAAGTATAAAGCAGAATAGGCCAGGCCTATTATTATAAAAAAATACTGTTATTTAAATTTAAGACAGGAAGGTAAGGCAAATGTGTGTGATGGTAAGTGGTCACCACTGCCAATAGATATTGCCACTGTAAGAAACAATCCCAATGCGCCACCAATCTTCTGAATTAAGATGCTGCTTACTCCCGAAATAATCGGAGAGACCAAATAATGAACGAAATATAAACTATATTTTACTGTTCACAGTATTTTAATAAATTTAATCAATCTTGTAACATTGACATTAAGTATACGTACTATTACAAAAAAACTTAGACAGTGTGATTCAGGAATTTCAAAAAACGAATCAACACCATCTAGTGACAAATAGTAACAAACGTGTTTTACTCTTAACAGATGCTGTTTCTCTTATACCCTTTATGTCCCTTGTATCTGTAGTTGTAAAAGTAAGTTTCTTTTGAATAATTTACTTATTTACTTTTAGTCACCTTTAAGATGAGTCAAGATAACGTCGAACGTAATTAGGAACGTCATTTTATTATATGAATAATTAAGTTATTGTGATCATACAACTGTAATTACTTACAATAAAATACAGTATTTTTAATTTAATTTAATATCAAATCGTAACATCAGAGCCACAAATATTTATGTCAATAATACATATTGATATACGATATAACTATGGAATCGTACAATCATCAATCATAACTAGCTCTTATGTACAGGCTTTCCTAATTCATGGCTCAAGATTCCGTTGAAGTACGAGTACGTAATTCTGAGTTTAAGAAAAAAAACTATTGTTTCTACAAAGAAAAGATAATTGTTACTATAGCTTTATAAGCTTCTAACATATGACAACAGCTGCATCTACTGAGGTATCATTATCGAGATCGAGCTGAGTGGTAGCCAATTTATTGAGTCACAGTAACTTTAAACCGTTGTAACCAACACTATATATTTGATGGCGATCAAAAGTAGCCGACATAGCCCGAATAATTGCTGAATTGAAGTGGCAGTGGGTAGGGCACATCGCAGAACTAAAGGCTACTAGAAAGAAAGGCAGAAAGGGCCTCGAATTGCGGCCACAAACCGAAAGACACATATGAGACGTAACTATTTTTATTGTAATCCCTTTTTATATACTTATCTGTAATTTATAATATATAACGTTTAATAAATAAACATACTGTCATTTCAATTACACGAATTCATAGCATGAGATAGCTTGATGCGCTACGAAAAAGTCAAACAATAAAAAGTACGAGTGCCATTTCCATAACTATATAGTCTGAGGTCAAGAAAATTTTGTTCAGTGATCCATAATATTTTAGTATACATCACCATAAATGGGTTCGAATGGGGCTTATTTGCGTTGGTAACGAGAATTTCACAGTCATTACTGGTGTACATCTTATCTTACTATTAAAATGTTGCAGAGATAATTTTGAGTTTATAGGACAGGAGCAAATGGGCCGCCTGATGGTAAGTGGTCACCGGCACCTACAGACATTGGCGAGGTAGGAAATGATAACCATTCCTTACTTCGCCAATGTGCCACCAACCTTGGGCACTGAGATGTTATATCCCTTGTGCCTGCAGTTACACTGGCTCACACCGAAGCGCAACAATACTAAGTATTGCTGCTTAGCGGCAGAATATCTGATGAGTGGGTGGTACCCACACAAACGGGCCTGCACAAAGACCTACCACCAGGTGTATTTCATTTATTTTGGTTTACCACTTATGTTCCTGGATGAGGGGTGTGTTTGTTCTATTGGACGCAAATACAAATTAAGCTGTTGGATATTATATGTCATGTAATTTAATGACAGCCTGGAGATATGAATTCAGGCCGAATACTTACCTCATAAAGTAAGTAAATCCGTCGTTTCTAAGCTTTATCTGTCTTCAGTTGTGTCGGATTGCCATTCCATCAGATTAAGAAAGCGAGAGAATCGAGTGTAGGTATCTTGTGATATATATACTACGTAAATGTTACACTTAGTCTTAATTGGCTACGGTACCGAAATTTGATCAAGATAATTCATTATTATTATTTTCTTAAAGGTAAATTAGAAAATTTTCCAGAATAATCTAAATATGTAATTTAATAACGCTTATAATATCGCTACAAATTCGTCATGTATTTATGTTATGTAATTTGAATATTTAATCATAACAAAGATGCTTCATTATAACATGAGATTTACATAAGATTTGATTAGGGTAACATAAATGATTATATAGTTAGACACTGTCGATTCCGCCCGCCTCGCTAGTCGTAAAATGATTTTATTAATAGTGTTATCTTTGTTTTTTTTTAAATTAATAAACAAAAGTTTTTTTTTGTGTTTCACACGTAACACACACGTATTATTACATATTATAAAACATTTCTAAATAAGTTTACATCATGAACGCGCGAAACGTAACAATATAAAGAAAATAAACAGCGAAACAAATAATGTCTGATTTCCATAATACAAGCTCTGCTTAATTTGGGATCAGATGGCCGAGTGTGAATAATGTCCCAGGATATTACAAACAAGTAATGGCGATTCGATGAAAGAAGACGTGTCAATTAAATAAAAATAATTAATTATATAATAATTTTAGTGTGTTCATAAAACAGTGAAAGCTTAGATGCTTATAATTTGTATATTTAATCTCTAACCACCCAGCAAATCTTTTAAAATAACTTTTGAACTGTCCTCTTACAGGATTATATGTAAACTAAAATGTTACCGATTTGGAATGTAAAACGACAAGAAAGCGAGGTTATAATGGTAGATTTCAGGCAATACGTCATCTGTAGCCGACTGCAAGTAACTGCCAGTCCGTACAATTACCGAAACGCTCATATCAGAGTCAGAGCTCTTCAAAAACTTGCTCAAATTTTATAGCAACTGAAACTGACACGCTAATAATTGTACAGTAATTAATTACGTGTGAAGAGCCATAATGTCGGCCGTTGCAATATGCATTAATCAAAAGACGGCTGCAACGGATGACTGTGGCATAGCGTAATAGAGAACAGTTTGCACTTTTAGAAGTAAAACTTGTAACGGCGCGATAGTTCGAATTCCAATTTCGAATTTATGTGTACAACACACACAGCCCTTATAGTTGTCTAGAAGATTGCTTCTGCGTGAAGACTGCCTTATTGGGTATCTTATTTTATATTATTTACTAGCCACCCGTCCCGGCTTCGCATAGATAGAATATAGATTACGTAATTGGTTTACGGAGCGCACGTCAATAAAGTTTCCAGCCGGCATGTTTTTTTTATATATATATGAGTTTTAATTATATATTTTAATGATACAGTGATAAAGCGTAATAAATGATACAGCGTTTTTCTAGTTCATAGACGATAATATAAAATAAAAATATATAATATTTGTATAATCTGTATACAAAATAAACATAAACATTAATAATTAATAATAAAAAAATATCTGTTAGTTCATTACTCTATGGATACTACTTGTCTAATACCCGTTAATTTATATTAATCTATAAGTATGACACACTCGTTAGATTATATTTACACTACAATTAGGCATATTATATGGGACTTGCTTTGCTAGTATTCATTAGTAGATTTGTAGTGTATTTGGTGTACCAAGCTTTCAATCAGTCAACTTCGAACGCAATTGTCGTGTATGAAATTAAATATAGGTACGTAACATAATGTAATATTTATTCACTTTTCACTTTTTCACTTACAATTGTTAAAACCTCGCAACAATAGTAGGCTGGCACTCAAGTTCCTCTCTTTTTTGGTAAGGTTTGAAGTTTACTGAACAACGCTGCTGTAATGCGGGCTGGTACAATACAATATACAATTAGTACAATGATACAATTGAGGAAGATTTCGATAGTTATCACCAAATATTACATATATTTGTATTTATAACAGGAAGTAGTAGTGCAGACTGACCGGTGACCACTTACCATTAAATTGCCAACGCCCATTCATATTTGCACCGTAAGATATGTTAACTATCCCTTATATTCAATCGCCTCGAACCTAGGGAACTAAAATTCCTATTTCTGTTCTTCCATTTCTTTCGAAGGTATTAGAACGTGTTGTTCACTCTCAACTAAACCAATTCCTCACTATTAACAAAATCCTGTGCCTTTTTCAATCTGGGTTTAGATTAGGCCATAGTACAGTCACAGCTCTTGTTAAGGTATGTGACGACATACGCCAGGGTATTGATAACAAATCCGTGACAATACTAGCTCTCCTTGACTTTACAAACGCCTTTAATAACATCGACTATGACATATGCTTGGCAATCCTAAGATCGTTAAACATAGATTCTACAGCCATTGAATGGTTTCGCTCTTATCTGTTTAACAGACAGCAATACATTATGGCTAATAATAAATATTCATCCTATCTAGATATTCCTTCCGGAGTCCCGCAAGGTGGTGTGCTCTCTCCTCTCCTCTCAATATTCATTAATAATCTCTCTTCACTTATTTCTTCCTCTTACCATCTATATGCTGATGATCTACAAATTTACGTTGCCGCTCCTTAAGACAGTATCGATGCGGCTGTTGCAACTTTGAATCACGATTTGGCAAAGACATCTGATTGGTGTAAATCTTACGGTCTCCACGTGAACCCGACAAAGTCGCAAGTGGCTACATTTGGCAGCCTTAAGCTTCTGTCAAGGGTCCAAGGTAATCTACCTCCAAACCTATTTGAGGGCCAAATATTATCCATGCAAGAGACTGTTACAAATCTTGGACTACTTCTTGATGCTTCCTTTTCCTGGGTACCTCAAATTGCTGAAATGAGTCGTAAGATTTTCGCTATCATTGGTTTTTTTAAGACGATGGAAAAACCTATTGCCTATCAAGGCTAAGATCAGCTTAGCTAATTCGTTTCTCTTACCAATACTGGATTATGCTGATGTCTGCTACATGGATTTAACTGAAGGCCTCCTAAATAAGTTAGAACGGCTGCATAATATAGCCATAAGATTTATTTTTGGTCTGCGAAATTTTGATCATGTTTCTCAGTATCGGTCTTAGTTAAAGTGGCTGCCAATCAGACTTCGAAGAAATCTGCACGCCTTATCTCTTTTCTACTCTGTTCTTTATATCGATCACACACCACCTTACCTTAAAGAACGCTTTTAACGAAGTTTATAATTATTTATATATAATTTTATACTCTATAATTATATATATATACGTATGTATGTGTATATATATATGTATGTGTAAGTATGTATTATTGTATGTATTTAGTGGGATGTAGATGTGTAGTTCATTAAATATTTAGTATCTCCTTTTTATTTGTAAATACACTTACCTGTTTCATTCAAAAATTCTTTCACCAAAGATTGTCTGTGAGAGATCGCTATAAGCGATAAGACCGCCTTTGCGCACCATTTATTATGTTAATTTTTATTTGTTGTTTCCTATTTATCTTATTTTATTTATATGTTGTGTAAAACTTATTGTTTTAAATAAATAAAATAAATAAATAAAATGTAGTCTCTTGTGCCTGTTATTACATTGGCTCAATTACCCGTCAAATTCAATTCTAAATGTTTTTTTTGGCGGTAGAATATGTATTATGATGACTAGGTGTCATATATATATAAAATTTCAAGAACACGCACATCAAAATAGTATACGATCATAAATCGGTTGTCCTCACTTCATTACAAACCTGTGATATGTTATCACAGGTTTGTAATGAAGTGAGGTTTTACAAAATAGTTCTGCAGGTTCCACTATAATAAAAAATAGCGGCCTTACTTATATTGCTTAGCTAATGTTTAGTTAAACACTTCTCTCTTTCTATCATCATTGATTTGATATTCGAAAGAAAGAGACAATATTGTTTAACTAATCACCCGCTAAACAGTTTATAAGTTAGACCATAATTGTTTAAAAATAACTGTAAAATTTTAAATATAGTTTACAAAATGTTTATAAAATGTTGAAAAGCAAGTTGAATATTTCTTTTTTATTTAACAAAGCCTTGAATAGAATAAAGCACGCTGTGTCTGACGGAAACATCTTTAAGATTTAGCACACTACATTTTACGTAAAATATCTATTTATTAATCGTTATTAAAACGATTTTTTTTTTGGTTTCTTTATATTAAACATTAAAAAAATATGATGGAAAGCCGAGCTAGCCATTGATTCCCTTGATTGGAAACACACGCAACTCGCCGAAATATAAATGAAAATAATTGCTTACAGATCAATTTTAATATCTTTAAATATATAAAGCGATCTACCATTCTGATTTGAAAAAATCTTTTTGGATTGGCCCATTTATTATAAAAAAATACAGACTCGGAGGCAGATAATAATGCTTAGCGCAGAAACCACGCGAAACAATTTGTAGGATTTATAGGCATTGGTATAATAATACTAATTTACCTATTTTATGTTTCTTGGACAGACAGACGATTGTTAATCGATTGTCAGTTTATTTATTTTTTATTTATTTATTTAACAATATAAGCAACTAAATAACAATTAAATGCTGGCACTACCAAAACCACGAAAGTTTATATATATTATCAAATTATTTATGAGGTAATGTTTTAATTTTGTTTACCGTTTTAGACTTAAATTATTTTATTTAACTTTTAATTCATTCTTTAATATATTATTAACCAGCGACGCAAAACGAGGGGTGTTATAAGATTGACGTGTTTGTCTGTATCTCTGTTTGTCTGTCTGTATGAGATCGTAGCTCTTGAACGGATGAACCGATTTTCATTTTAAATATTTTTGTTTGAAAGATTTCTTAGTCGAGAGTATTTTAGGCTATGTTTGTAGAAAATTGATTCAGCCGTTTATAGTTAAGGGGGGTGGAAGAGGGGGTGAATAAACGATAGTAAGCGAAAATATCCGGGTAGGGTATCAAATGAAAGGATTCGATTTATTACAAAATTGACTATTTGAAGGGAGCCTGGGGGGGGGGGGGGGTGTTATATTTACCCATTATATCCAAGCCGCAATTGGGTACGTAGGAGTGTTTAATGGGGTCCCGAACCTCAAGAAACGTGTAAGCTCCTCCGCACGTGTTGGATTAACGTCAAATCAGTCTATGAGAGTGTAGAAATAGAGAATCTCCTACACAGATGCACAGTCTTTGTGATTAGCCGCCGCAGCCGCCGTAGCATGATAATAATCCCAATGATATTATACATATAGTATATAATATTTATAGAGCGAAAACTTTTCAACGAAATAAGCAAACTATTTTTTCAGTCTTACTGTGCTAGATACCTTATGAACCACTTAAGAGATTAAAGTTGAATGTTTATTTACAATGTTAAATGTTCCCTTTTAATGCGTTAACCGGAACATTTTAATGAACGTGGTGATTTTTATAAAAGTATCTTTAGTGGTATTTTTCATAATCGTTGCTGACGTCAGCTTTAGGATTAAAAAATTAACAAGTTGAGTACAATATTTCTCAACATCTTACACTAAGGCACCGGATATCTCGATAGTAGATAGGATCAAAAACACCGCTTGAACAGAATTTTTTTTATATATAATTTGCTAGTATCTGATTTAAGGTATCCATGACGCAGTGATCACCTGATCTTCAATAATAGCAATAGTTGTTTGTATTAATTTAACTTCAGCATGTTAGTAAATAAAAATGAGGAGGTTATCCAATTTAAATTTAACCTTATAGGTATTATTTAAAAGATCTTCGAAACCTAAAAAGTATAAGAAATTATTTTTCATGTATATATTTTAACTTAATGCACTTTGAACTTTTACATTTTTCCCCATCCCAGACATGATCTATCATTATGAGGATTTTTATTAAAATCCGTCTAGGAATTTCTCGTTTCGCTCTGACGGATGAATATTTTCATCATAATATTTTCCAAGAATAATCTGTAAAATTATATTCATTGAACGTTTTTTATGCAGTTTTTAATAAATGAAAAATTCATTTTGAAATTCAAATGAAATTTGCTGGATCACATGACAATAGCAAATCGTTAAATATCAAAAGGTTGTACTTAAAATCGACTTAAAGACGGGCCGGTTGGTGTGGTTGGTAGATATTTGCCTTTCACACCGACTGTTATGGGTTCGATTCCCACCCAGGACAGACATTTGTGTGCATGAACATGTCTGTTTGCCCTGAGTCTGGGTGTAATTATCTATATAAGTATGTATTAACAAATAAAAATTAATATATGTAGTAGTAGTAGTATATCAGCTGTCTGGTTTCCATAGTACAAGCTCTGCTTAGTTTGGGATCAGATAGCCGTGTGTGAATAATGTACCTATGGAACTTGAGCTTCACTTTCACTTAGTTTTTATGTGCTTGTTTTTTTAGTAATAGTACTTCTTTGCTAGCTTGTAAAAAAAAGTCGCGAAGAAACCTGTATATGTCGAAAACCCCTTACCGCTTGAGTGGTTTGGGTAGGTACCACCCACTCATTACATATTGTACCACCAAACAGCAATATTTAGTATTGTTGTAGTTTGAAGATAACATGACATCTTAATCCCCAAGGTTGGTGCCAACGCGTTGATGTTATAACAGATGGCTAATATTTCTTACAGTACCAATATCTATGGACTGTGCTGACTACTTAACATCAGGTTCAGAGTCAGCGAATTGAAAAGTCAATTCGAAATTAAAAAAAATCACATGTACCAACTCAGAGTGAAATAGCGTGGTAAATAAAACTCCAAGCCCGTAAAGAGAAGAGGACTTCGCCCAGCTCTTGAACATTTACAATTACTTCACTAAAACATTAAATGGCAAATGGTACCAAGTTTTAAGAAGTGATTTATCTAAATCACGTTCAGAACTATACGCAATATTTCAACTAAATTTGATTTACGACCTTTTACTGATAACGTTAGTTTAAATTGGGTTATGCGTTCCCTTTCCTTGTGATCTTTATCTTTGAATATCTGTTTTGGATAAATGAGTTGCTCATTTAGTGATAAATTAGCCAAATATATATAAGATTTGTTTGGATTATTTACTTAATTGGAATCCCTAGTCTGATATAATCAATAGCGTTTAACAAAACTCGTTTACGTAACACTTTTGGTATATGAAGAGTTTATGTTGATAAGCAATATGGTGATGGTTCCTGACCGAGTTCGATCACGGTGGTCGTTCGGAGGAGATATCATCTAACATAATCGCTTTATGCGTTGACCGAGGCACTGGAGAATAAACGCTGCCAAGTTCCAAGCTTCTAGCTACTACTGAGATAAAAAAATTAGTATTATGTATTGGCACAATTCGGAGTTTGAGCCCAGAACTTCAGGGTCTGCAGCCTCATATGTTAACCACTAGGCTAATGAGACGATTACGAAAGCACGTTAATGTCTACTTCAAGGCCTTCTTTCATCCCAATTTTATATAGCTTAAAGCTTATTGGTTAGTATACTTATAGCAAAATATCCAAACTATACAAAATATATTCCAAGGATCTTTTATGATGATACTCAACGGTGGAGTTGTTAAGATGTAACAGGTTGTTGACTGTTTCTTTTAACGGCCTTATATTGTTTGAGTAGCGCATTGAGAGAATACCAATATTTAATTTAAAAACTACATCAAATATTCACCGCTTAAAGTTAAAAAAATATTATATTAATTTCATAAATTTACACTTAGATACATTATTTTATTTTGTTAAAGAATAAGTGTAATTTTGTACTTTATTTAAGTAAAACGTTATTCAAAACTATGTTAGAAATGCACAGAATCAAAAGATACAAAGGTATAAGAAAAAAAGTAAAAAAAATCTAATGTTTCGGAACCAATCGAATTTAAAACACGCTAGCTAAAGCCTTGTTTACATCTTTACGATATGATGTAATTGTCACATTGGTCTAGTGACTAGTTGGGTTATAGCTCGGTTTGGTTCAATAAAAACATAATTGGGTTTTTCTATCTGAAAAATCTGAGCAGACCAGAAGTTTAGAACTAGAATGCTTACCGTAACTAAAATATTTGCCGTTCCAACTACATTATTTCACTGTTCGATAACCAAAGAGCAATATTTAGTATTGTTGTGTTTCTGTCCCCAACGAAAGCTGCTTCCACAGAGTGGTTTTGCGAGGCAGAAAATGACTTATAATACTTAAAGTTCAAAACTATTCTTCACAGTTAAGAAGTCTTAAATAGTATAATAATTTCATGCTATTATTTAATATTCCGTTCAGTTAAAATGTAAACGGTACAAAATTTTATTTGGCTCGACGTCAAGTAAGTTGGCGCATCTTTTAAAGGCTCTGATAAATATTCCGGATTCCTCTCGTCCAATCGTTTGCCCAACCAATTTAGTAATTGCTTTTCTGCCTTTGAAACGAACAGTGTATGTAAAGTATTTAATGCATTCACTGAAGATTTCCTTAAAAATCAAAGAACTTGAATTGTAAGCTTATTAGGCTATAGTCAGTCACGAGAGTGTCAGTACACTTACTTGTATATATTCCTATAGCATGTTGCCTATGTTGAATGTTTTCTTTATAAAAACCTGCAGTTATTATTAAGATACATAATTTTGCTAGTTGTTAAAAACTATGTTTAAATTTTCGTCATAGTATTTGCATTCAAAAATAATTCTAAATTCTTCTTAATTTTGCTCATACACTACTTAATTATTTCATTAATAATAAAAAGGATTCGAAAGAATTCAGGCGCAGAGCACCTTCACGAATTCTAGTCTCTGAGAAGTTTTTTTTTTATAGAATAGGAAGGCGGACGAGTATGTGGGCCACCTAATGGTAAGTGGTCACCAACGCCCTTAGACATTGGCGTTGTAATAAATATTAACCATCGCTTACGTCGCCAATGCGCCACCAACCTTGGGAAAGTTCTGAACAGAAAAACCCTATATATTTCTATTTGCCTTAACCCGGAGTTTGAACCCGAGTTGCGAGTCTTATATGCGAATACACAAACGAGGCACTCAAATATACATAATATAAAATAAAGTAGGTACTACTGAAATAAATGCTTTTCTATCAAAATATATATATAATATATAATGCTAATCAACCATCATAATTACGATATTGTCTTACAGAACATTGTATTTTAATATAATAATACTAAGGTAACGTACTAATATAAGCCTTTAATTATCATGAATTTTAATGTATGTAAAGTTGGAGACTGTATGGTTGAGCCTATTAATCTCTGGAACTAACAGTTCAATTTGGACGTACATTTTTTACGAAACAAGAACGAAATTCACGCTTGTCACGTCAATTTAAAGCGGGTCTAAACTTTAAACGAGTGTAACTGCAAATGACTGCTACTTTGATAATAATGTTTTATACAAAAGCCTTCTCTCCGAAACTCGCTGGTTCTTGTGTAAGCGCGTTAGATTTAAAATAACAGTGAAAATGTCATGATTTTGTCATAAATATTATTTTAAAAAGAGACACACTAATTTTATAAATATTAATATTTTAATTATTGTGACTATTTATAACCAATTTTGTACCTTATTCGGTTGCACAGCACAATTTCATTTAGCGGTTTCAAGAATATATTTTACTTACTCAATGATTCTCGGCACTTGCGCAAATAGACAATATTATTACAATACAATACAATCTTATGTAATTACGAAGTAAGTAAGAACATTTAACAGGTTTGTATCGATGATTTTATTTATAAAATATTTTTTATATAAATTATATCAATTGTACAAATGTTTTGTCACAATTATCAAATCCCGTATGGTCTAGTGGCTAGGATACCTGGCTTTCACCCAGGAGGCTCGGGTTCGATTCCCGGTACGGGAACATTCTTTTTGTTTTATTTCGCAAAAATATTGTGTCAAAATTATCAATAGTATCCAGTGACAAAACAAAACTCAAAGAAACAAGAAAAATATATTTTAAATTAAACTTTTGAAAGAGAACTTTTTTTTTAAATGAAAACATTAGACCATAATATACTCTATACGCGGGCGAAGTCAAAAACTACTTTCACAATAATATTAAATCTTAATTTAAGGAAAAAATGTGACAGTCACGGAACGTCCTGCAGATTTATAATGAAAAAAAAAACTAAATCAAGAAAAAACAAAAATTAAATAAAGAGTATAATTATTAAAGCATACTTTCGTTAATAACATAAATTATATATTTCTTCTTATTATAATAATATGTAGCAATGCAGTATATTGTATACGCACCACGCACACACAAGAGTAAGTGGTGGCAGCGGGGGGCGCTGACGGCATACAAGAGCGTCATATCGTATGACGTCACGGCATACGCGTTGTAACTAATTTCACATATAATTTTCACTAAAATGTTTACCCAAGTAGTATGCTTGAAAACTTTCAACATGCACCGTTTTGAATCTTACTCTGTTTAATTATAATTAGAGTCTCTACCATGAGTCTAAGAGATCGAATATCTTCAGCGAGAATAGTGTAACACGAAACTGGTTTCTTGAACTAACATACTAACATATATTGTTTTTTTTTTTAATACGGCTATTTCTAGTATCGATTTGTATATTTTTATTAAGGCTCTCAATATTAATAATTATATTCATAATAAATATTCGTTATAAAATGCGTGAGCTCGAAGCATCTCTATGTATATACAAACATAAACATATTTTATTAATATCACTTCTGGCATATCGCAGCCACTGAAAATGGTGCTCGAAGCCAATTTGATGCATTTTAATTACTTTGTAACATTAAGCTATAGTTATATCATTTACTATATATCTTGTTTATGAAAAAATATATAATTTTGATCTATATATATTATAAAAAATCACTTATTAGCTGATTCATATCATCGCGCAGCCCAAGCTAGATTTTTGGAAAGTTAACCCCTTAGTGAGGCCTTTTAAAGAAAGAGCTGTGGAAATGTATTAAGCAAATCTGAATTAAACGTTCAACAAATAAAATAACCGTTACCGTAAATTAAACTAAGGTATTCAATAATAATAATAAAACGAAGCTCAGTTTACAAGAGAAGCTCATGGTAGAGGCAAAGGCTTCAGTTCTATCCCATTATGAAACAGTTATGAGTTCTACAAGTTACGTTACTGAGCGAGGACGGAATTAATTGAATTGTATATGATACAAGTATTTTGAAGCGTATTTATTTATAAGTCATAGTTAGATTTGTATAATATTTTTGTCCTCCAAACATAAATAGTTTTATTCGGATTTTTTTTTTATTGGTAGGCAAAAGGCCAAATACCACTTATGGTAAGTTGTCACCAATGCAAATAACCATTGGCATCGTAAGAAATATGTCACTAACCTTGGAAACTAGTATGTTATATGCCTTGTGCCGGTTGAAACACTGGCTCACTAGTCCTTCTTACTCACACAACGACATTGCTGTTTGGCGTTAGAATATGTTATCAGTCTACCAAGTATTTTTCCTGCTTCTAGTTCGAAGGTAAAATTCGAGTTCGCCATAGATACGTTGTTATAAAGCAATTAATGTAACTGGTTACCTCCTACACATTCATACGACAGCTTGGGTGGAAATACATAGTAAGCAACGATAATAAATTTTCATTAATAAACAACTAGCGATTCGCACGCGCTGGCGTAAACTATAATTTTTTATTAGCTACCTTTGTTGTTATGAAAGATCGCGATGAAAATATCGTACGGGCATATATTGTTGTAATTACCAGCTGTTCAGTTCGATCAACTATAATTATCGTCTGATTAAAAACTGTTACTAAATTGGAAGCAATAATATATACGCCGTACTGATACTTTTACATTTCAGGAAAGATGTACGAGTAAATGATCACCTAGTGGCGGTGACGGTAATAAGTGTAAACCATTTCTTATCATATTATAATATGCCAACCTTAAAACTAATATCCCACTGCTGGGCTAAGCTCTCCTTTTTATGAGGAATTACTCCTTACTAGAGCATGCTGCTCGGATGAAGATTTTCATTCGACACATACATATTTCCTCGGAATATTTTTCCTCACCGGCGAGCCCAGAGAGTTTCATCGCAGTGCTTTCCGAGGCTCAGAAGTGTGATCTCTGATAATTTGCAAGACCGACCGATAGAGAACTACGACGGACTTGACGGACCCGAGATTTGAACCTAATATTTTGCGACCTACTACCTTATAATAAAATATTAAATATGATATAAGATATTAACTGAAAATATAGTATATCAGTTTCTATTTCAAACTAAAATATTTTCGATTTATAAATTCTATACATGACATATTTCGTAAAATATCTTAATCAAAAGATCTTGCAAATGACATCTACATTTCAAGTCACTATAGAAAAGACAGTTCGAATCGATTGAAGTTAACATCTAACTTACCCAAGTCTTATGTTCATGGGATAAGGCTCAAAATCGCTAAAAACTTTCATGCTTGCCACGTAAGGTATGGTGATGTACGGTATTATTATAAGCGATTTAATGAAGATCAAAAGGCAACCATATTACATGAAAAAGTAATTCTGAAAAAATTATGACCTAAGCGAGAACACTTAAAATATTATACAAGATAGTGTACAAGTATGGTGCACCAGGTAGAATACTCATAACTCTCTAATGGGACGGATTCAACGTGCCGTATAATCCCATAGACTGGAGACGTTGATAGTCTGAGTTACAGAAGTGTGATACTGCCAACTTCCTGATTACGGGCTTCAACTATGAATTTATTCAGGAAGCCCCAATAAAACCCAATGCTTCTGGTGAGCAATATAGGGAACAGCGTATCACTTTTATTAGTGTTACACGGCTATGTAAGATCATCTAGGTACCCGTCACCCGTCACTTATACTAGTCATACACATCAATATTATATTCATTCCATATATTTTTTTATATACATTCCAGATATTTTTTATAAAATAGGTAAGCGAACGAGCATATGGGCCACCACGTGGTCAGTGTTCACCAACGCCCATAGACATTGGCATTGTAAAAAATGTTAATGCGTCATCAACTTTGAGAACTAAGATGTTAGTCCCTTGTGTCTGTAATTACACTGACTCACTCGCCCTTCAAACTGAAATACAACAATACCTACTGCTGTTTTGCGGTACAATATCTCATGAGTGGGTGGTACCTACCCAGACGAGCTTGCACAAAGCCCTACCACCAGTTGTAGTCCAAATTTTGTCCATTAACTGAATTGATTATTTACCACAACGTGGATTTATTTTCGGGTCTGCAAAACTGCTAAAATAAATTGAATAAAACGAGAATATTTATAAAATATAAAAGCCGAGATGGCCCAGTGGTAAGAACGCGTGAATCTTAACCGATGATCGTGGGTTCAAACCCGGGCAAGCACCACTGAATTTTCATGTGCTTAATTTGTGATTATAATTCATCTCGTGCTTTACGGTGAAGGAAAACATCGTGAGGAAACCTGCATGTGTCTAATTTCATTGAAATTCTGCCACATGTGAATTCCACCAACCCGCATTGGAGCAGCGTGGTGGAATAAGCTCCAAACCTTCTCCTCAAAAAGAGGAGAGGAGGCCTATAGCCCAGCAGTGGGACTTTCACAGGCTGTTACATAATATAATTACATAGAGAATATTTATGTAAAACTACACAAAGAACATGAAAGCAGATTGTAGTTGCTACTTTATCAAAGACTAGCTAATATGATATGCGTTGCAAAATTATTATCTTATTACATTTGGTAAGCAATAATATCGTCACATTTAAGTGCGAGTAGTGTACAATGATTATAAAGTATATACTATGTAAAAATCCTTCACCACGTGCGTGAGCATATAGCAACAATAACTGCACAAAGTGGATCGGATAAACACTGCGTACCCATGTGATAAGAACAAAACAATTGAACCTATGAATAAAATGTACACAACGAGCTTTTATCTTATACACTTCATTCAACTTAGACAAGCCTGCAAATTGTCATTTGCAATTAAATAGCAAACTTCTTACATTTTATTTACAAAATATTTTATAAGAATAAACACGCTCTCAGTGTAGACGAACCAATCGCAAATGACACCATCTTGCAACGGAAATTATCAGCTATACGGCAAATGGTTTAGATACGCTTATCTGTGTACCGCAAACTACCTCGACTTCATTTCTTGATTTTAGATAGTCCATAGTCATTATTGCTACGATCTTGAGCGGGTTAGTTCGATATCGGTTTAAGTTTAGGCTTCCATTCGACTCAATATCTAGAGAACCATTTGACTAATACGTAGCCTATACAAATAGCGAAATGTTGTATGTAGATACAGACTTTTATATCGTTTTTTTTCATAGCAGCTGTGTAATGGGTTTTACATAAAGGATTTTCAAGATGTTTGCTCCAACGAGAGCGTAAACTCATTTTGATAAATCGACTACGTAACAGAAACATGTATCAATACGATCTTTGTACTGCAGAAGAGGGTTTTTTCGCGCGTTTAAACTTGGGCCAAAAGGAAAAAATTAAATAAATTGAAATATTCACTATCGCTTTTTACTATATATATAGATATCATTCAGAAATTGCTATCTACATATTAACGAAAAGCTTAATAACTATCGCAAATGCAGTAATTATTAGATTTTTATTTGAATTAATAAATAGAATTGAGTATTGTTAAGTTTGATATTGAGAATGGTGAATTTTGTGTTTTTTTTTGTTTTTATTCTTTGCTGTCATCGACACGAAGAATAGTTCTGATTGTTAGACAAATATATGATGTTATCAACTTGAACAATAATTATTTACACACTTCATCCGCCCGAAAGTCAATTATATTACGATATATTAAAAAAATATTTTCGTGTTCTGCTACTCGTTTTTAGATAAATTTATTAAATGTACAGACATACGGTTTCTACTGCTTTATTGTACGTTCATGCTATTACTGAAGATAAATATTTAAATGGTTCATCCGGCTTGTGAAGGTCAGGTGGTAAATTGTTGAACACAATTACAATAGTAGAGTTTAAGTTGAACAATTTAAGCACTATTCCATTGTCCTGGTCACGCTGTCGACCACTTGAAAAAGATGTAATTGCACTCATTATTTGTCAAAAATAATCACTTTACGCAAAAAATATATAGAAGTCTTTGTATGGTATAATTATGATCGAAATAGATAAACTTGTGAATCTTAACCGAAGATTTATTCAAACCTAAAAAAACATTGAGTTTTTATAGCTTGATTATTAATATTTATAATTCATCTTTCAGAGCCATATATAAAACAAATATCAACTACGAAGGACATATTATAAATTACAAACGTGAACACAAACACAGGTGCTCTCTATTTCCTATCGCAATCCAACAGGAACCGGGGGCGTTCAGGGGCAGAAGCAACGGCTTTTCGTGCTTTACGAAGCACGGGAATGCACACATCCAACTTACAGACTCCGGGCAGCTACTGTGAATTTTTCTACAGAATATACCAATATTTCTTATCGGCCCGACTCATAGCTAACAAAACATTATTGTACAACAGTAGCTTTTTATATAAAGTTAGCTAACAAATTGTTCTATGATTTTGTTATATAAAAACATTGTATGTGGGTGCTTGTTTTTCATTCCAATTGCAATTTACTGAATAAACAGTTGTATACTTTTTTACCAAATATACTGAACATTTTATACAATCATTATGTATTTTTTTCCTTATTTGAATAATATGCAAAATAATGGAGACGAGAGGACCACTTAATTGTCACCTCTGCCGAAGAACATACTGACGTCATTGACTTGCTAATCGTTGCCCGAATGCCTTTTTGGCTTAGTAACTAGCTTATAGAACAATAAATCCAAAAGTCCTGGGTTCAAATCCCTGATCTCATGCATAAAAAATACAATAGCTAAGTGTTGGAAGTTGTCTTTGCTATACTGGAAAAGCACGTAAATCTCTTTATATTATTACACACACATCTTACTTGAATTATATATTTCAATAATTATAAACAAAAGTTAAAAAATATTGTTTAAAAGGATAACGACGACAGATAGAACACGTGGATCTTAAAAGAAGACCACCGGTTCAAATCCGGGTATACAACACCCAGTCTTCATGTGTTAAATTTAAGGAGAAGCGTGGAAGAATGAGCTTCAGACCTCTTTAAGTGGAGAAAGATTTTTCCAAGCAATGGGACAATTATGGGACTTTACTGTAATGATAAGCTTATATAGTCAACCACTTAACTCTAAGAAAAGTTTATTATAAATTTTATTGTTTCTCTTAATAGATTCACTTTATACCCAAATCACGTTTCCTCTGTTATTTTAGGTTCCTTAAGGGCCTTGTACCATTAAAGAAAGTTTATTTAGGATGCGAATTTATTACTAGCGCGGATTTTATGAAGATTGTACGGTTTGTAAGTGGAATTCCTAACGAGAGTTAGTTAGTACTTTGAACCTGGATCATTGTGGTTTCGAAAAATATTAATACTATTAAAAATAATATTATGAATAAGTCTTGTGTCTTTCTTGATCACATTAAAATTACTGCTTTATTTCTATCTCTTTAGTTAACTCTTATTATCTTAATTCAAATAATATTAAATCAAAATAAAATTAATTCAAGGATGCATTTACGAGCGCTTCAGAACAAATTAGTAAGATTAAATTCAGTTTGGGGCAAACTGGCTTAACATGCGAACTGCCAGTGAAAGTGGAACGGAAACTTGGCTTAATAAGACATAATATTATTTTGTGGTACCACTGATACTACAGTGTTACTTAAGTGGTAGACTTTGAGCTAGTTCGTTTGGATAGGTACCATTCACTCATCAGATATTTTACCTCCAAACAGCAATATTTAGTATTATTGCGTGAGTTACAAGGATAAGTGCGTCAGTGTGACAGGCTTGAGTTAAATAACATATTCGTTCTAATGTACCATTACATAAGGTTAATATTTCTTACAGCGCTAATGTCTATAGGCGATGGTGACCACTTTTCATCAGGTGGTGTCTGCAAACCTAATTGAAATTATAAAATAAAATATATAAAAATATAATCCCAGTTACTGGCTTCACTCAAATTAATTCGACAACTAGCCATTCTATACGGTTTTTCTCGCGATTGAATCATACAACGCTTGTCATCCTATCTCCGGGAAATAATAATTCTTTGAATAGTTTTAATTGATTTAAGAACATTTTTATTTGCTTGGAGTGGAGTGAAGACTGAAAACAGTTTCATGTGTTTTGATTGTTTTTAAATGAAACTGGCTAATCCCGGCTTTGTTCGTGTTGATTAAGTGTCATCATAAAACGTTTATATAATTATACATTCGTGTTGAAACTCCCAGTCAGAATCATTTCTTTCGAACATTTTCAACCACCATCGTCATATTTCAGCCAATTTACACAAAAACGTACTTAATTATACGCCTAAACCTCCCTTATGAATTACTCCGTCGATTGATGAAAACCGAATGAAAATCTGATTGGTAGTTTTTGACAAATAGACAGACACACAGACGCGGTGTCGGTGCTTTGTTTTATAATATGCAGTAATTAACGTATGATAAATTTAATTTTAATTATGACATGTATACCTATATATAAATACTTAGAAATTCTTCCCCATTAAATATTGTGCCCTTTAAAACATACAATGTAAGTTTTGGTTTTCGTAACACTGAGCATATAGACACGTCATCTGAGCTTCAAATGCATTATGTACCTTCTTAAGCCAGTCAATCACTAAGGTAACACGTTCTTGAGTCGATGCACATAATATATAACATACGTGATAATCGAATATACATAATTTACTCAGTATTAGTGTAAACAAGAACTGCTTTGTTGGATTAGCGGCTTATAAAGTCAGTGTCTTATTTCTAAAACTAACTCAAGCTCAACAAACTCAAAATCCGTCATCGTTCCAGTGTTAGACATTCGAACACATCAACTTTCCGCATCATAAGATTTGATTTACAGTATTATTGCACACTGCATGTTACACTTCACATCTTAGATATTCTGAGCAAATACGCGCTTGATAATTTAATTAATTAACGGTAATAAATTAAATCTAAGCGACAGAACATCTGCACGTTGGGCTACGATGTACTGAAAATGCAAACATAGAACATTGGTTTGCTTAGAAGTGGCTAATTATATATATTTTTTTATTATACCAAATAAAAAAATATTATAGTTGTTGACTGTGGATTCTTTAAAAATTTCGCCTTTCAACATTTTACGAGTGAGATTGAATCGAGTCTGTGATTTGAGACATATATTGGCACACCTCGGAGGTAAAATCAACTGGTATGCTCACCATCGCGTTCTGTCTCCCTTTCATTTCAGAAAAAGAGTAACCACTGAATTCCTTAAAATAACAATTCTAAAATATTTATAAGCCTACTCGAACAGTGTTTTGTATGTTGTAAGCCACATTTTTTCCGTAATGGTTTTCTAAATAAAATATATATACTATAATATACTATATTTATACTATATTTCTGATATTAATGAACACTCTGGAATCAGTCGTGATGATGGCAAAAGTTCTTTTGGATAGACACGGGTTTCCACTGAAACGGAGAGACACTATTTTGGGATTCAACGAGGACATTCGATGAGAAACTGTTTTATATCAGTGAAATAATGTTAAAGCCCGGAACCGCAGCGGAAAATACTGAAGCGAACAAATGGCGCAAACATTTGTGTCTAGTTCCAAATTTTACCTATGTTCCATTTGTAGTTGAAACACGTGAAGTAATAGTGCAAAACAATGCCAGTGATATTTCGCCAGTGACCGAATTCTCTCGTCTAATATTTTCTGTTCTGTGGCTTGTTTGCTAGTTTTTGAGAAATACCACCGAAGCCTCAAATTCCTTTAAAAAAAATTACTATGTAGATTTTTAAAGTAAATTTTAAATTACATCAATACTGTGATGACGTAAGATTTTATTTTTTATTTTTTTTTATTTGCCGGGAGGGCAAATGACTACTCCACCTGATGTTAAGTGGTAGTAGAGTCCAAACGCGAGGGCGGCCAGTACAGTCGGGAAGAAGGTTCTGCACTAGCCGCCTTGCCGGCCCGCAAGATGCCTCTTCACGCCTCGTTTGAAGGAACCCGGGTCGTAAGAGAAGGGGAATACGTGAGCTGGTAAGGAATTCCATATTTTGGAAGTGCGACAAAGAAAGGAGTTGCCAAATTTCTTTGTGCGCGACGGAATTGATGTCACAGTTAGTTGATGACATCGAAAGCCAGCACGCGTAGACTTGTGAAGGAAGGGGGCAGCAGGAATTAGGGAGAATAATTCCTCGATATTCTATTTTCATTTGAAGATATTCTATTTTTAATGTTTACAAAAAATGATTTGATCGATTTATAATACTGTTGCCATTTCTTTCAATTCACGGCTCTGTAGACGCAACATCGGGTTACGTCGTGCAATAATTAAAAGTTACGTCTAACAGAGTCTGGTGATTTACTATACAAGGCATCTCATATTATGATAGTCTCGTGAGATAATTAATTTTCTTAGGAATTTATGAATATAGCTCATTAAAATTAAACCGACTTTAAATATAACATAAAATACACTCAAATGTATAAAGAATATTGTTTTTTTTTTTATTAATATGTCCTAAAAAACTAATGTATCTACAAAATAGCAAATAAAAGGTTATTATTATTTATATCCAGTAATTATAACACTTGAATCGCATTCGAATATTGTGAAATCAAAGTCCGGGCAATTAACACTGAGTTTTAATGCATAATTTTTATTTATAATTCACGACGGCGAACGAAAAACGTCAGAAAAATGCCACATATGTGGGGCAGCTACTATTTAATAATACAATAAGCTATTTTTTTTCTTAAAAGAAGTGGATGCCTTGCCCTGCATTGGTACACTTACAAGCTTCTTACATTGCTATATACATCTGTATATATTTAATTAAACTAAAACTAAAAAAAAATGATTTAATATTTTAAAACAGTGTGATGTATTATATATGTAGTACATATATATGCTTGGGTGCGTACTTATAATAATGTTTGAGAGACTAAATATACTCAGTATTCGATCATCATTAAAGATGTTTTATTGTGTCTAAGTCCCATCCTTATATGGCGACCCTGCCACTTGAGCGGGGATCAAGTTAATCAAAGTTAAATTAAAAATCAAATTTCATCTATCAACAATAAGCATAGTCTTAATGATTATATGTACAATATTTTACCTTGGATTATTATATATTAGCTACAGATTATATAAGAAATGCCATCAATCTTGGATGAGAGACCAGTTAACGCGACATGTTCTAAGACGTTCTAATCAACCCAGACTATCTAATCAATACCGGAATTCTAAGGTTATATGCGAAGATTGTAATTGTAGAGCTACCAATTCCTGCAAGGAAAACCCAGTGAAGTAAGGAGTGGATAATTGTGCATACCTATGCTGGAACCAAATGACCGAGGCTAGAAGATTTTGAGTGATAGTGTAATTAAAAATATTATGTCAAAGTGCTTTTATAGTGAATTGGTGTATGCGTGGTAATATATATGAAGAAGCATATTTAAACTATATAAATATGTTATATAATGGACCGTAATGTATGAACATTTAAATAATTTAAGTATTGAGCTAAATAAAGTAAGAATATATTTGGTGAAAATTGGACCAGGTAGGCGTCAAGGTGAAATTGTATTGAAAAAATTAAAAGAAGCTGATAATTTAGTTAGTCAGTTTAATTGTAGTTTGGAAAAGTTAAATACGTTGAGACCTAAATTAAAGGAGAATGAATCTTTAGAATTAGATGAACAAATTTCACAGTTTTTTTGGTTTATATGACAGTATATTAGACTTATGCAGTAATTCATCGGTAGAAAAGTACACTAGTAATTTAAAAAACATGGCTAAGTTTGACCTCAAGGTTGCGTTGGACTTATTACCCGTTTTGAAAGATGACGAGGCTAGTACAAAACAGCTCATTGACGGTGTAGAGTATTATCAATCCGAGCTCGACCAGGAAGGTCAAAATAAATTAGTAAACTTTGTTTTGAAAAGTCGGTTGTCACAAACGGCTAAACTAAAACTTGAAAATAAATATGATTCAGTTAATAGTTTAATTAAGGCTATGAAAACTCAACTGTTGCCCAAAAAATCAGCAACAGCACTTCAACGATCTTTCTATAGATGAGTATGGTAAACAAATGTCAGATTTATTTGTAGATTTGAGGATCTCTCAATCCGAAGGGAGTGAAACCAGTTTTAGTGTATTGAGGCCTTTAAATGAAAAACAGGCCATAAAAAGTTTCGCGGATGGATTGAGAAATCGGCGATTAAGTACCATAATAGCAGCAAGGAATTATTCGTCCTTGAGTGACGCTATTCAAGCTGCTATAGATGAACAAATCACTTCCCCATCAACATCAGGTGATATATTTTCTATGCGTTATAATAACAGAAATAACTTTAATCAATACCGGAATTTTAGAGGTCGGTTCAGAAATAGAGGTCAGTATACACCAGGAAGAGGACAGGTGCCAGTTCAGGGTACTCAGGCTCAATCAGACGAGAGCAGCTGGACCGGTCGATTCAGAGGACGAGGCGCGCAAAGGTCATTTCGAGGCAACAGAGGTAAGATATTTTACAGTCGCTCTAGATATACTGAAGGAGAAGAACCAGAAATACATATTTTGACAGACTCAGATTCACAAGAAAACCAAGAGTCTAAAGAGTCAGAACCCGATAAGTTTTTTCGTGAATAACCATACAATTTTATCTTGTAATAATAAGTGTCATATTAATTTAAACAATAATCCTTGTGGGGACTTGCATACATGGCTTATTGACACCGGGGCTTCTATTTCAGCCATAAAATATGTACATGTAATCGAGAATAATATTCCTATCCAAAAAGAGACACTTATTGTTGATGGTATTGGAGGCAAAGTACAAGCAATAGGATATGTTTATATTAATCTATATTCGGGTGATCAAATTGTAAACAATAAATTCTTTGTATTTAAATCGTTGCCATGTAAGGCTAGTGGCATACTAGACCAAGATTTCTTACACAAATATAAATCCGTTTTAAACTTCGGTAACAATTCTATACAACTATGGAAAGAAAATAAAAAAATAGACTTGCCTATCACTACGAATGGCAAGTCATTAACTGTACCCGCTAGGTCTGAATCAATTCATTATATCGAAACAGAAATTCAACAGGATTGTGTAGTCTGTGGAACTGAATTAAAGGAAGGATTGTTTTTAGCAAGTACGTTATCAACGCCGACCAATGGGCGAATACCTGTGCGATTTTTGAATACTACTGAGAAAGATATTTATTTAAAAGATTTTAAGCCCACGATACTCTTAGCGAATGATTATAATATTTGTGAATTTACCAGACCTGCAACAAAATATGCGGAAAGAGTAAAACGGCTTTTCCCATTACTCAATTTAGACCACTTAAAAACGGATGAACGCGATAGTATTAAAAACATATGTGCAAAATATAACGATCTTTTCTTCTTAAAAGGGGACAAGTTAACTACGACAAAATTGTACAAACACTCGATAAACTTAAAGCCTGACACCACGCCATTGTATTCTAAGCCTTATAGACTCCCGCATTCTCAAAAAGTGGAAATAAAGAAGCAAATAGATAATATGCTCGAGCAAGGTATCATAGAACCATGTAACAGTGAGTGGTCGAGCCCGGTTCTTCTGGTGCCTAAGAAAACAGACTTGAATGGGTCGAAAAAATGGCGTTTAGTCATAGATTATCGTAAATTAAATAACTGTATACAGGATGATAAATTTCCATTACCTAATATTAGTGAAATATTAGATTCTTTATCCGGATGTATTTATTTTTCGCACTTAGATCTAAATCAGGGATTTTATAATGTTGAACTTGAGTCGAATAGCAGAAAATATACAGCTTTTTGCTCGGGGCAGTTTCAAATGACCAGAATGCCGATGGGGCTTAAGACAAGCCCTAGTTCATTTTCGCGGATGATGACCATGGCTATGGCTGGTCTTTGTTACGAAAAATGTTTATGTTACCAAGATGATCTGATAGTCTTAGGCCGAAACCTAGCGGAGCATAATAAAAATTTAATAGACATATTTGAAAGATTACGTAAAGTTAACTTGAAATTAAATCCGGCGAAATGTAATTTTCTTCAAAAAGAATTGCTTTATTTAGGCCATATTGTATCAGCAGAAGGAGTATTACCCGATCCTGAGAAAATAAAAGCGGTGCAAGATTATCCTGTGCCTAAAAACGCGGATGAAATTAAGCGATTCGTAGCGTTTACTAACTATTATCGAAAATTTATACCGAAATTTGCTGAAATTGTTTATCATTTAAATTTATTATGTAGGAAAAATACTAAATTTAAATGGGATGATAATTGTCAAAAGTCGTTCGAAACCCTGAAAAAATGTATAACATCGCCTCCTGTTCTACAATATCCTGATTTATCTAGTAAAAACACATTTATTATACAGACTGATGCATCAGGTTACGCGCTGGGAGCTATTTTATCTAATTCCGATGGCCGCCCAGTAGCGTACGCTAGTAGGAGCCTAAACAAGGCCGAGCTAAATTACCCAACGATAGAAAAAGAGCTTCTAGCTATCGTATGGGCTGTGAAGCATTTTAGGCCGTACTTATATGGTCGTACATTCAAAATTGTTACCGATCATAAGCCACTAGTTTATTTGTTTAGTTTAAAAGATCCGTCAAGTAGATTACTTAAGTTTCGACTATGCTTAGAAGAATACGATTATTTAATTGAACATATAAAAGGTAAAGAGAACGCAGCCGCAGATGCGCTATCTCGTATTACAATGTCATCCGAGGAACTAAAAGAATTTAACAAATGTATTTGCGTCATGACGCGAGCCCAAAAGAAAAGATTAGAAACTATTATTCCAGTTAATCAAAACACTCAGAGCATGAAGAATTGGCATAACAATTACAGGAAGTATTTAAATAGGCTACGAATCGAGAATAAGATTACATATGAAAATAATATTTTTTTGTACGATAGACATCAATTAACGTTATTTATAAATCCGTCAGCACAATCTCGGCTGACGCCTACAGAGTTTATAAAAAAGATGTGTGAATTTTGTGATACAATTAAAATAAATAAAATATTTTTAATGAAAAACAAGGACAATAGAATCTTTACACAAAAGTTTACAAATGAGATAAAAAAGTGTTCTGACTGGAGAGGGCCAACTATAATTATTATAAAAGATGTAGAGAGAATCGAAAATAAAGACGATAGGAGAGTTATTTTAAACGACTTCCATCTATTACCTACAAGCGGACATGCAGGTATTAGACGCATGTTCAATAGCATAAAAAAATATTACTTCTGGCCGGGACTCGAAAATGATGTTATTAATTTTGTTAAAAAATGTCCAAAATGTCAACAACAAAAATATACGTCATTTGTTAAAGAACCAATGACCCTTACTTCTACGTCTCATACTACCTTTGAAAAAATATATTTGGATTTAATGGGACCCTTCGATAGGGATTCTTGTAACCATTCGTATATCCTAACACTTCAATGTGAGCTGTCAAAATATGTATGCGCGTTCCCTTTGGTTACTAAAACATCAGAAGAAGCCGCACGGGTGTTCGTGAACAATTTCATTCTACAGCACGGCGTTCCAAGAGAGGTTGCTACCGATCGAGGCGCGGAATTTATGTCCGACATCTTTAAAGAGGTATGTAAAATTCTTAATATCTCTAAGTTAAATTCAACAGCATATCACCACGAAAGTATCGGGGCGCTAGAGAACTCACACAAAAATTTAGGGGCATTTTTAAGAATACAAACAGAAAATAAACCAGATTCATGGAGCACTTGGCTCCCATTTTGGTGTTTTGCATATAACACGACGGTACACTCTTCAACTAAATTTACGCGATTCGAACTAGTTTATGGAAAGATATGTAATTTGCCAAGTAATCTCACGAAAACTGTAGAGCCACTATACAATTATGATAACTATCCCAACGAGCTCAAGTATCGATTACAGATGTCACAAAGAGAAGCGAGAAATAATTTAATCAAAAGTAAATTGCAGAGGAAAGACAAATATGATCACCACATAAGCCCTACTAAATATAAACAAGGTGATACTTTATTAATTAAAAATGAAACTGGTAATAAGCTCACAAACCTTTATACGGGACCTTACAAGATAATTCGAGATTTGTCACCGAATGTGGAGGTGAATATAAACGGTAAATTAGATTTAGTCCATAAGAATCGTACGAAATTGTACTATGACTAATTATGTATAAACTATATTATGTACTCATCGATAGTTTTAGATCTTATATCTCTAAGCTAATGTTTATTAAACTTATTCTAATAAAAATCCTATATTGCACTACTCACTCGTATGTATAAGTAGAAAAGTAGGTGCTTATAATGTCATTTAATTTTAGATTGTAGATGCTAATGACTTACGAATATCGAGTTACTCGCTCGATTATTGTTTACAAAACACAATTGCTTACATAACGATATTTAACACATGTTTAAAATTTAATTTTAAGCTTTTAAATTTATCTATAAATCAAAAAAAAAAAAATTTTTTTTTTGTCTTTATTTTGCCGGGGGAGGTGTGATGTAGTATATATGTAGTACATATGTATGCTTGGGTGCGTACTTATAATAATGTTTGAGAGACTAAATATACTCAGTATTCGATCATCATTAAAGATGTTTTATTGTGTCTAAGTCCCATCCTTATAACAGATCATAATCATATTAAGCTTTCAATAATAATTTATCATTGCATATACTTCAAATTTCAAAATTAATACGACAACTTATTTAGAAATAGGTTAATACGAACTTCTAGATTTGTTTACATAATACTTGTTACTCATACAAGTGAAGTGAATACTTATATGTGTATGCCTTGACAATTATAAGCCGCACCACGTTTTTTTAGTCATTTGTGTTTTTTTCATTAAGCAAAGTGCTAAATCAAGCTCATTTTGAAAGTAACTTAAGTAATTACAGCAATGCCTTTGCATATGTCAATTACTATGTCATTATACAAAAAAAAGTCGTGTCCAATATTTTATTATTTATTCTTTTTTATTACATACAAATCAATAAGGTTTTATACCTTAAAAAATGAAGCACATTAAAAGTTCAATCTAATGGGGCTTTGAACCCGCAATATTCGATTAAGACATCTCTTATTTTTATTATTAATATCATTATCACTACTTATTATAAAACAAAGTCCCTTGGCACGTCTGTCTGTGTGAACACGATAAATTCAAAAACTACCGAGTGGAGTTTCATACGGTTTTCACCAATGGATGAAATGATTCATGAGGAATGTTTAAGTCTATAATTAATTATAGATTTGTGTAAATTGGGTGAAATATAACGATAAATGTTGAAGAGATCATGCCGACTGGGAGTAAACCATTCGAGTTATACGTATTATGATGTAATCGATTTATATATACCCTTATTTTATATGTGAGAAACTGGGAAAGGTAGTTATAACTAAAATTACTTCAATTGGGTCCGATGAAGTTTCACAACAAAAATCTTCGTCACAAACACAAATTCAAAATCATAATTAATCAGCGTTACTTATAAATACATTTTTTTTAAGTAAATATATATATGTATATATTTTAAATGTTAAATGTCGAATGTTCGTGGCTTTTTTATTTGCATGAATATGTACAACCATATTTAATTTTCATTATCAGCTAGTTTACATACGAATATTCATTTCCGTATTTATTTTTCGTGTTTATTTAAATTATGTAAATTTTAATGTATTTTTAGTAAAACCACATAAAAATCTGAATCAATTAAAATATAAAATACTTTATTTAAGTATTCACTTATAATGATGAATCTTCATTCATATTGATTCACGATAATTAATTAAGTAATTAATTATTATTTTTTTACAATAATATATCAAAGGTAAAGCTGCTGCCGGCTTAATGTAGATTCTACAAAGAATCGGCAAGGAACTCAGTAATTACTATTTCGCAAATTAAATATCGAAGGTATTGTCAAAAAACTCTAAATTAAATTGTTGATATAAAAATCTCTTAAGTTTTTTTTGGGTTATGATGCTTATGAACTTATACTATGCATACAAGCCAAATTAACTTACCACATTCTATTCACAAATACACACACACATACCAATAGCAACTTTCATAATCAAAATATACGTTCTTTATAGGCTTTCAGAATCATTTTTCATATGAAATCTGTATACAGACTATTCTTAAATTACATTTAATCAATCTTGAAATATGACTACTAAAATTACTTGTAAAAGTCTACTTGAATTAAGATTATTTATATATTTTTATAATTACCATTAATTACATTATAAAACATTCACTGGTGGTAGGGCTTTGTGCAAGCTCGTCTGGGTAGGTACCACCCATTCATCAGATATTCTACCGCAAAACAGCAGTACTTGGTATTGTTGTGTTCCGGTTTGAAGGGTGAGTGAGCCAGTGTAATTACAGGCACAAGTGACATAAAATCTTAGGTCCCAAGGTTAGTGGCGCATTGGCGATGTAAGCGATGGTTAACATTTCTTACAGTGCCAATGTCTAAGAGCGTTTGGCGACCACTTACCATCAGGTGGCCCATATGCTTGTCCGCCTTCCTTTTCTATAAAAAAAAACATGCATATTGCATTGCCTACTGTTAGGCAGAAACATAATAAATTATCTATTTATATTTAAAAAATCCAATAAAATTTGTATACAATACGCGCTGTTATCGACGACAATTGGACATACAACTTACCATCAGGTATCATTCTGCTGTTTTGTTTTCAATAAAAATAACACGCTAATTCATTTAACGGTGCCTATGAAAATATAATCTCTTATTTTATAGCTATTCTTTATGCGATCATAAACTCTCATTATTTTCCAAAGCGTCAGCTTAGGGACGATTTTATTATATTTATAGCCATAAACAAAACATTAAGTGGTACGGGGCAACACTTTTAAAAGTATCAGCCTATAAATCTCTGTTTGACGTAAAATATAAAAATACTCTTTAGAGCTTAAAATGATATCCACTGAAATAGTAGCCATTTTGTATAAAAATAATTTATTTTGTTAAGAGCTTAATAAAATAAATTTTGTTAAGAGCTTAATAAAATAAAACAAAAAAAAATATCTTTGTATTTCTTGGAGAGGATCACCTTAACCAACTGGCAAGCAAGCGGGCTTTGTGGAGACCAAACTGAGTGGGAACAATCCACTCAATAGTTGCCATGGTTACCAGCGCATTGTCGATTAAGGATGTTAATATTTCTTATAGTACATGTGTCACTATCAGGCTGCTCATCTTGTCCTAAAATTTAAAGTAAAGTAAGTAATGTTATTTCCTAATAGTTTGATATGTCATAGATTGGTTGTATGTTTACGTCATGTGTATCAATTAAGCTACCTGTTTTCTTGAACCGAGATGACTCAGTTGTTAGAACTAAATTTTCATGTGCTTATTTTATGCCTATTATCTTATGAGGAAATCAGTATATATAAAAAAAAACGCAACATGTTTTAGAACAAGCGTCAAGGAATAAACTCTGAGCCTTTTTCTCAAAAAGGAGAATTAAATCATTATTTCATTCTCCTTCCCTCCTTCCTTCTAAGAGACATTCATCAATGTGTCTTAGAAAAGTCAAGAACCGCCCACTAGTTATACTCCGTAAATCCTCAGAAAACCTATTAGAATTTAAAATTAACCTCGTGCTCGATTGTAAAGAAAAACATCGTGATGAAAACTGTATGAATCTGATAAAATTTAACCGACCTTGGATGGAATGACGGATTTACATCAATACAGTGATGGGCGTAAGAAAACTCATTCTTATCAGAATAGAAAATACGACATTTACAGGCTGTTTATTGTTATGAGAAATTTAAGTGATAGCTTTAATGAACAAATAATCATCAACAAGAAGAGGTTCAATGCTATTGAAATCGTTCGAATAGACTTCACAGTCAGAGCCAGTAATGAAATCTAGACAATGTTTCTTAATGGCAATATCCGTTTTGCTCTTCATTTTAGTGTAAGAAGTTATAAATGTTTTAATTTATCGCTTATTTATTATAGAACTTATTGAATGGATAATGTAACTTAAACGATATACACATAAATATCTATATCTATTCAGACATATAAATATATTTGGAATAAAAAAACTTACGTAATACCCAAAAACGACACATTTTTTGGGCAGTCGTGTAAAGTTAATCAATTTTTTATTAATAATTTTCAATTATAATACCACATAAGGCATATCCTTAATATGTAATAATAGGAAAACAAAATAAATAAAACGGAACCTAAATTAATAAATTCCTATAGCTATGAATTCGTATAACTAAATGAAACAAATGTCCGCATCATTACCACAAATCGAATCTTCGAGATCGTTCGGGTGAAGCCGTCAATTATCTCGAATAAACTCGAAAGTCGTCGCAAAGTCTTCTCATTCCGGAGGATAAACGATCCGATGAGGAAATGAGGAGCGATCGAGCGGACGATCAGGCATAAAATAAGTGTTTGCGGTTCAGAAGCGGGTTGCAGAGATTTTCTTAAAGATATTCGGCGCTATTGGGACTTTGTTCGGATAGACTCCGCAATCAGCGCCGACAATGGAATCGAGACAATGCTCCTTAATGGCAATCTTTCCGTCTTTTTGCTCGCCGCCTGAGCTTAAAAGGTCATATTTTCTTAAATTTTATAGAATTTTTAGTTTTTTTATAATGCTCTAAGTTATTGATATCATTTTTCAAATAATTGATTAACTATTTCATCATTTATTTTTTATTATTACTATTATTATACCTGAAATATATTTTATATTTCAGTTAAAATTGTACTAGCACTACTTGTGATAATTACGTTCGCAAATTTAAGAATGGAGCCAGTTTCCAGCGTGACACATTTCCTTGAAACGTAAATCGTAAAGATATATAATTTTATTTGACTTGGTATGCTAAGGATAATGACAATTGGAATGGTTCGATGTGATGTTGAGGATTGAGGAAGTGATGCCCCTTTTTTGCAATTTTGCAAAATCCTTCTTATAGTGCGCTTCTACTAAAACGGAGGTTGCGTCTACATTTTTCTATTGCAGCTTTCACTGTGCGTAAGAAAAGAACTGTTAGTAAGAAGTTCTCTTATATATAAATATATATATCTCTTTTGATTGCGTTATTTATACAGAACCAGATTATACCAATACAATTGTTTTCAGTGCTATAGAACATACCGGCTGATTATAAAAAATAACAGTTCATTCTTGAGATATACTTCATTTCAATATTAGAATTCTTATGTTTTTTAAAGATCAACTGTTATGTAACTTATTCTAGAAAGGGCGGAAATACGACTCTGACATACTTTGTGCTATATTTTAATATATTGCAATATATAACTTAGTAGCAGTCATAACTATGCATGCATTTATTCATTGTAAATACATCATAATATAGCCGATATAGCATGTGCGTAGCTGCGAGTACCGAATAATATATGTAAATGTATATTATGTATAAAACATATGGTGTATAACAATTAATATTTATCACTGATACTATTAATTTCTCGTCCACTCGTCTCGTCACGCCAAATGCAGCCGTTGCATCGCGATCGTTATGGACAGATCACTCTTGATACATGGTTTTGTATTTATAATTTAACAAATGATATGTTTTATTTATTTTATTATAATAAATAATACTCATGACTCACAACTTATATTTACGAAAACAGTAAAGATTTTTATTCCAAAAAAATATGGGATTAATTACTAAAAAATCATAGAAAGGCATTCTGAAATAAATCATATAAAATATGATATTAGGTCCATACATATGAATTTGGCGTTTTGTACGGGAGGAATATAGACATTTATTTTTTGTAAAATATATTTAATTAATCAAAGTATACACTGTTGTTCTAAGTATAATCTCGGTTGTTTAGCAGCTAGTTCTTCCTTCATGGTTTGCAGTTGCTGACAATAGATACCTGCCGTAATCGTTTGATCAGATTTTAGAAAGCTGTAGTGAACGACACCGTCGCTAGTCCACCAAACACTCACAAGTAACTTTTTCTGAATCAATTTTCGTTTAGGGCAGGATTTGGCTGGGTCTCCAGGGTTCAGCCATTGCGACGAGCGCTTCCGATTATCGTACAGTATCCACTTTTCATCACAAGTTATGATTCGATTGGAAATCCCTTCATTATTGTGTCGGTTGAGCAAAGTAACAGGGCAGTCGACGCGTGTTTGCAAGTTCGATTCACTCAATACATATAGTACCCAAGTTTTTTTTACTTTTCCCGATTTGCTTCAAGTAGATTAATACAGTTTCACTTACCCCGAGCTTGCAGCTAACGTACCGTGCTTTCTTTTGTGACACCAGCGCCGTAAACATCATTAATCCTTCAAGCTGTTTCTGCAGCACTGGTGCCACGGTAGAACTCGTACACGTAGATATATATTTCATGTTTTCCATTGTGGTAATAAGCGACGCCAAAGAAAAAAATAATGAGGAAAAAACAAATGAATGACTGTTTTCAAAACTCAAATGTACCAGCTAAATGAATTAATAAATTTGAATTTGGAATTCTTAACCAAAGAGGAGATATTTCAGATCAAAGTGGTCAGTACGACAAAACGCTAAATTCATATGTAAAGACCTAATATTAATTTAGAAGATTTCTAGTATTTTTTCTAAAACTATTTCATTCAAATAAGAACAATCCCGGAAGCAGTTCAGCTCTTCTCGGTCGAGGCCGGAAGTGATATCGTTGACCATTATCATTATTT
This sequence comes from Nymphalis urticae, assembly GCA_905147175.2. NCBI lineage: Eukaryota > Metazoa > Arthropoda > Insecta > Lepidoptera > Nymphalidae > Nymphalis > Nymphalis urticae. Next base: position 4,968,778 of record LR990004.1, on the reverse strand, counting down.
ACTATTAGTATGTTATTCTAAGTAAGGTGAATTGGGTTTTAATTATTTATTTGATTATATTATGAATTAAATTTAAAAAAAAGAAGGGCACTCAAAATAACTATTATAATTATAACTTGAAACTGATAGTGATAAAAGCGCTATTCCGGGAGGAGTAAATTTAAAAACTGAAGTACCCAATAACGATGATTCATCCACGTAGGCAATCTTCAGTGCTTATACTATTTTTAGTTCTTTTTCAAAATTGTGAGCAATTAAGAAAGTAACAATTAAGCGAAGGCACGAACCCTGTCTGTGGAGAATCAATAAGAATATTTAATAACTAGATCTGAGGCTGATATAGATTGTATTTGGAATTTTAGATGTTTGCATTATGTTTTGCAACCTGCAAATAAAGATGAATGTGAATCTATTAGAATAATCGATCGTTGTAATATATTGATAGTTTATTTTGATGTAAACAAGTTATAATGCGTTTTGTATAATTAAATATATATTGATGTGAATATATTTTATTTTAAAGTATCATAGTAAAGGTAAACCAGGTCTATATAAATTAGTGGAAAAGAGTAACTACTGATTTTCTTGCCGATTGTTGTTACGATTAGTAAAAATTACATTTCCAAGTGGATGTAGCCTTACATAAATACTGTAACACGACGATTAAATGTTTTTAACTTGCTTAAATAGTATTTTATATATAAAATTCTGGCTAAATAAATGCATTCAAAGGCTCAAGATCATTTATTTGACAATACAGCCAGAATATCGTGATACGCAATATCCCGCACTGTAATCGCTTCATTCGCTCATGAAGGTATGATTTATGAGATCTGTGAATGCTTAGTGGAAGACGATAATCGCGCCTAAACCTATGATATTTTTTATGTGACTCTGCATGGACTTTGAAATTTGGAAATAATTTACGGTTTCTAATTACCTAGGTTAGTATACGTATTCGTACCCTTAATTCTACGTATAAAATATGTATGTGCTTGATATCGAATGAAGATATCGTGAGATAAACTGCATGTGTTAGATTAATTTACAATTTATAAATTGTGTATCATTGGAGCAGAATGATGGAATAAGCTCCAAGCCTGATCCAAAAAGAAAGATCTTTGCCCAGCTTTGAAACATTTATGTTTAATTGTATGATAATGATAAGACTGAAATATAAAAATAAGTATAACCTTTAAATTTCGAAATAAGTTTTGAAAAAAACCGTTAATAATTTAGAGAAATATTAAGCCAGTGAAAAAATTATAATGTAAGAACAGGTATTTATGGAGATAACAGCCTGGACGTGACTTGAACGAGGAATGGGAAGTATTTAGTGTAATTGTCCTTAAAAACTTTTAAGGCGTTTTTATTTAAACTACATTTTGTAGAAATAAATGTGGTTTTATCTACCCTTATACTCACGATCTAAAAAACCACTTCCGTAGTTTCGGTTGACACTTATTAACGCTACGTGCTTGTTGTAATAAAGCAAAATGTTTTCCAATAATGTCAACTCTATATTTTCAAAGTCGAGACCCTATATATATTGCTGCAAACCAAACGATAGCGCGATTCAGAAAAATGACTTACATAAAAAAAATTATTACCAAAATTTATATCTTTTTACGGTTATCCGTCGTTATGCTATACCCAATTGAATTTAATGATAAAAGTTTTAATTTGAGATTATCTTTAAACGAAATCTCAGAAATTTCAGAGATCACTTCTAATTATTATTTTTTATCAATAATAGATAGGTAAATGAACTATCTGATGGTAAGTGGTCACCACTGGCCATAGACATTGGTACTGTAAGAAATATTAAGTAATAATGTAAGGAACATTGCCAATGCGCCCATAACCCTAAGATCCCTATCTAAGATGACATGTTCCTTGTGCCTGTTATTACACTGACTCGCCTTTCACACCTGAACAAAACAATTGTTATATTTGTGTACTCATTGTAAGTAAATTTGTAATCAAAATATACTTTACCTATGTTTGAATCGTCTTTTTTGCCCGGTTGGTTCGGAATGCAAATTCTACTTAGAAGAACCGGCAACTTTATATCAAGGTAACTTTAATTGTAGCATAGAGTAAGGAGGTGGGCGGTGTTGTTCATAGATGCATCAACGCTTATTCTCAATCCTATTATAAGAGTGAGGAGAATGACAGTGCACCAGTGTACAGCCCTACCACCAGTAGTACAGGCTTTGTACAAGCTTGTCTGGGTAGGTACCACCCACTCATCAGATATTCTACCGCAAAACAGCAGTACTTGATATTGTTGTGTTCCGGTTTGAAGGGTGAGTGAGCCAGTGTAATTACAGGCACAAGGGACAAAATCTTAGTTCTCAAGGTTGGTGGCGCATTGGCTATGTAAGAGATGGTAGACATTTCTTACAATGCCGATGTCTAAGGGCGTAGGTGGCCCATATGCTCGTCCGCCTTCCTAGGCGGACGAGCATATGGGCCACCTGATGGTAAGTGGTCACCTACGCCCTTAGAATAGGATATTCTATAATAAAAAAACCTTGTGCAATGAGCACGATTAACCCCCTTACCCGATTCACCGCCGTGGACGAAAAACTATTAAGAAACTATAAACGTACAATTGGTAAAATAAATAATCGTAACTAGTATAAATCAGAAACTGTACTAACATGAAATATATTCATAGCATTTTAGCCCGTATTTCGTATGTTAGAGAAACTAATATATAATGCAGAGCGATTATCTAAAATACCGGGCTTAACAGTTCGTTACTCTTACACCGTCGATAGATTTCAAGTGGTCTCTAAATTCGCCAACTAATCTGTATTCAATCGATATGTGTGTATGGTGTCAATGACGAAATTGAGCAGACAATTGAAATAAGTTTAAAATTTAAATACGTGCCTTACTTTTTTTTAAATCTGTAAAGAGATATTTAAATTATTAAGGTTTAGATTTAATAATAAATGTAGTGTTGTTTGCAAATTTTGATGTTACGCTATTTTGATACGTATGAATTATATCTTTTAAATGTACAATTATTATAAGGGTCAAAATCGCATATCACTTTTTGACATTTGACGATCGTATTCTATACTAACTTTTGAGTTTTACTTACAGTTTGTTTAATCCAATTTCTTACACAGCAATTCCAGAATTTGCAGGATATTGTATGTTCGAGAATTTTTCTCATAGCTTAACACAAACGCATTGAGATCATCTTAACTAACAATTATAATAAAGACTCATTTATTTCGTAAATATATAAATAGGATATTTTAATAAAACGCTACATAAGAGTTACTTGTACCGTATTGTGGTGAATTCACACTGAGTATCCAAATATAATCCCAAGGGGACGCTATTTACAATATTGTATCTATTGAGAAATGAGGGTAGCATTTTAACGAAAATTCGCTAACGTATTCGCCTAACAAGCGACTTTACTGAACAGAACGTCTAAGAGTTCATTTTTAATTAGCATATTCTGCTATACATTAGTGTAATATTACTATGAATAATATGATTATAATCAGCCAATCTTATATCGAAATTCAAATTAATAAAATATTTTTAATAGGTTTTATGAGTGTTTTCGAATTATATATCCAAGTATACTCGAATTATTGATATTAAGTATATTAGTAATTAAAAAAAATATATAACAGTTTTCACATTTTTTTTAAATATAGAAACTTGGTTCTATGACAGTGAAGGCAGAATATGAGATATTGTCAGTCAGTTTGTATTTTGTGTCGTAATCAATAAGCATTGATTACGACACAAAATACAAACGGTTTAAAAAATCCACCGCAATCCACTGTAATGCCATTTAAGATTTCATAGATGAACTTAATTACATATAGACACGTACACGACACAAGCTATTACGAGACGGTCGACAGCTATTAAGTAACTTTTTTTTAACTTATTTTACTAAATGAGTAAAGAGGTTTTTTAATGAAGATTATAATAAACTTATTTATGGATCAAATGGGTTATGGATAGTCAAGTCTGATAAAATCATATATTCATTAAAAATTTATAGACTAAACGTTATATTTTTATCATTAGTGTGTAGGTAATGCTTTCACATTATACACATTATTATAATGTTGCATTAAATATTTCGAGCAATTATGCGGGACGCTTGTTTACTATTTATTATGTTAATCAACTCAGCCTTATAGATGCTGGGTTGTATAAAATTAGACTCACTGTCTACAAGGACATCAATCTTTGAATATATTGAATAAATGTTATATTGTCATTATGTGATGTGAAAAATCTTTTGGCCAGCCTCGAATGACGTGACAGCAAACGGCATTACGCTTTCTTATGCCATCATTCTCTGTCGCCTCCCTCTACTTTCTTCTGTGTGCGTGGCGCGTACAATATATAATTCGTTTCTTCTTCGTGTGAGTATGTGTCACACGCAGAAAAAATATATTTATCTTGCTAAAGAAGCTAATTTTATTTATTACAAGCTTTGCAAGGTTTGTTTAGGTCAAATCTTCCTAGCTGAATTACAATCATTTCCACTTACCTTACGGTGTTGGACATATTGGTTCAATCCCGATGGCAATGTATTTTCAATGGTAAGCATGATCTAATTATACACATGATTGGCTTCAACAAACGAACTCCTTAATGGTCAGTACGTATAGGCACCAAATTCTCGGGGTATAGAAGCTTTTTTTTGCGAATCCATTTTTACTTCATATTTATTATTAATTAATTATCGTCGGTGACAAAAATAAGAGCGATCCTATGAACTTATTAATATATATAAAGTAAAAAGTAACTTCTCCTGCAAAGGCGAGGAGGCCTTAGCCCAATATGTGCGTGTGTGTGTGTGTGTGTGTGTGTGTGTGTGTGTGTGTGTGTGTGTGTGTGTGTGAAGCCTTTATTTTCAGACACTTTGCACATCATTTGCACGGAAACGAAAACAGCAGTGTGTCTCACCACACATCCTGTTTACACGAGTTATCTGTTACGAACACGCAGAGTTACGATGCGAACCGTTTATCCTAATGAATATAAAAGTGTTATGTGTTTGTTGCTATCCATTCTACAATGTATAATAAGTAAAGATTAATAATTGAAAAAGTGTACTATTTAAAAAATATATAAATATATAAAATAATGACATATATTAAATAGGAAGTATTACAAAATTTTTGTTTTTTTTTAATAATGATTACATTTTAATAGTAACATTTAACTGTAACTGTAATTTCACTTTCAATTACTTTGTAATGAGTTTAATACCAAATATAAATGAATTTGTTTTTGGAATCAGTTGCTTAAAATGTATATCGAGACCAATGGGAATAAATTAAAAAAAAACATAAGAAAGTTTTGTTATATATTTATTTTAAATAATTTTAAGATATAATAATACATTAATAGTAAAATTTAATTTTAAATCATATAAATGTTTTTTTACATATCCTAATTTATCTCTTTGTTTTTCTTTGCTTCGCCCACCAATTTCATTCTGGACCATTCCATTCGAGCGTGTGTATCCTAAAAAATAAAAATAAAAACATTCATATAAATTATAAAATATATATATTTTAATTAATAACTATTTTTATGTTGTCGTATAGTAATTAAAAATGATATAATAATATGATGCTTACCTAATCCACATATATGCCATAACATTTTAAATACATATATATGTATAATTATTATAAAAACCAGGTGTGTGTTGGTTAGTCCTTTCAAGTAGCAAGAACCAATTGATGGGATTTCTTAATAGGGGGTTATAGAAACATCACTTTTAATCCCGGTATAATGAATTACTAGCCATTTTAATTCTTTTTAATAGCTTATATTTATTACGCTGAAATAAAAATAATAATAAAATAAATGGAAAATGTATCTGAAAATTAAATATACTTTAGTCTCTTGATTTATTATATATTTATATGTATGTATATAAATCTTCTTTCAATAGAAACCGGGTTTTGGTAAATGGTGGTAACTTCGAGTGTTTGATATAAAAAAGCACTTTATAATCCGTTATTGAATAAATTACTTGAAGGACCAAAAATACTTTATAAAGTCATATCATATTATCAAATAATAATATAATAAATGAATAATAATATAATGTAAGCAATTATACTAACAACAGCTAAAACAGCTGCACAACAAAAGGTCGTATGTATAATTTTAATATTAATTATTTATAAATTAACGTATATTATTTTTAGGGGAAGTGAAATAATGCTATCTTTTTCTTTCAAATGTCAAGTCAGACAAACAAGACAAACACAAAGAGAGTTAGTTGAATTATACGTAAGTTACTATAGAAGAGTGCAAAAATGAATATCACATTAATGAAATATATGGAAATAATTGAAAGTCACCATTGATTTAGATTCTATAGATGTGACTGAGAAAGCGGCAAAAAACTTGTTAATTACTCTTCTCAAATAAAATTTGTAGTCAACTATCCCGGCGTAAACTACGCTTAATGTTACATACGACGTTTTGCATTTATAACAAAAACAATCAACGATATGAATACAGTGTTCAACTAATCAATATTATAAGGAAATTATGTGATAGTAAAATATAATAGATAAGATCTAAGTGATATACATACAGATATATATGTCTTCCAATATTGATATCCGGTGCCTTTTAAACTGAATTTGGTCTTTGTGCCCTCTCAATCACAATACCACGAACTAGAACAGTCTCTTCTCCAGCATTGTGGTTCATATTTCTTCGGTTGCAACCGTGCCCTTTGCGCTCTTCTGGACCACGACCGAACTTGCCTCTGCAAGATCTCTTAGGTTCTCCTCTGCAACCACCTGGTCTCTCATGTCCAAATCTTCCCCATGGTCCCCAAAAATGGTGTCCGAAGAAGCCAAACTCCTTATGGTGACCATGATGTCCGTGATGGCCATGATGTCCACGGTTTCCATGATGACCGTGTCTGTGAGGACCATGACGATGAGGACCATGGCAATGTGGGCCATGTCCAAATGACCCATGGTTTTGATGTCCGAAACCGTGCGGACCGCAATGCTGCCCAGTCGGATGTGGACCTCGGGGGCCGTGTCCTTGTCGGCCAAAATGATGGAATGGTCCATCACGGATTTCCATGAATCTTCCGCAACCAAAGTGTTCCCTCATTTTTCTGTTGATTGGTTTTTAAACTTTAATACGATACAACGTTACCCGACAAAAGTTGTCTAGCAAGTGTTTTACATCGGCCTTGCCTTAGTATTTATATGGTACCGATTTCGCAACAATTTAATACGGTTTCAGGTAATCCTGTTACAGTCTAGGGAACGTTCGTGAAAAATAACATAATATTTCATCAGAATTTTTAAACTAATTAAATCCATCTTTCTTATTTTTGTATTATTGACTGATTATTTTCAATGCTGATACAGCCTTGACTTTAATACATATACAGTTGCAATTATGAGGATTCGATAGATATTAATGTTAATTTTTATTAAATGTTTTTCCTTATGTATTTATCATCACTTAATTCATTGTTTGTTTTTTAATTTCTTAATTAATTGCATCTAATTTAGTTTAGTTTTAATTGTTCATCATCTTTCACTTATCTGATTTTTTATTGAGCTAATTATTTTAAGTATAAACTTGATTGGTTTATGTGTTATCTTATAATTAGATTTAAATTTAATATTGTTTTATTAACAAATAGAGAACAAATTAATGAATGTTGTTCGTTATGTTGGAGCTTTTGGACGATCTGATGTCTTATTGAAGTGCTTGTAAAATGGTTGATGCTGCTGCTGAAGCAGTTAGCCGCTTTACACCGCTTTTATTTTTATAATTACAATGAAACAAAGGTTTCATTTTCTACTCTTGACGCTGCATTAAGCACTATTCTGATTATATCTTTTATCTTTATTTTTAATGCATGCACGTTTACCTCAAAAACAATATTATAAAAACCAAACCTATGTAAATATTTGATAAACAAATTTTAGCGACTAACACAACACAATTAAATCGTAAAAAATAGCAAAATTATAAAAAATTATTTTATATAACAAATTATAAAACTAAAACAAGTAACTTATAGTATGAGACCGATTAATAAGATCTGTAAAAAGATTCACAAATTCCTTTCAATAATCAAAAAATGTCGATATCGCCGATAACTGGCAAGTAATAAAAATTATTGATATTATTTATTAAATAATCCTTTATTAAATTGAACTCTTTTTAAATCCAACTTGGTTGATAAAAATATTTAGTTTTTGTGACTCGCAATAATATAGTCTTAAAGTCGTACGACTGGCAACCCTACTGACAACCAATGATACACGTTGACTTAATTGATTATAAAACATAATAATTTCGTATTAGGGACTTGAAAGATTTCATTTTAAATATTTTATTTTTCTTATTAAGCCTGAATACATTGATTTCAAAACATTTCATAAATATTTCAACACAATTTCATAATGTTGCGCAATAATAGAATGAGTCATTTTGGTTTTCACAATGTGTCGCAATCCTTATAAACTAAGTTATGCACAAGACTTGTTTTCAATATGAGTAAAATAATTTATTAACAGTTAGTAGGTACGTCACCTGCAAACAAAAATCACTACTTAAAACATAAAAGATACGTTAATCTCAATTTCCAGAAACAAACACAGATAGTTTGATTAGTGAAATAAAGTAAATGACCTTGTCGGTTAATGTCTTTAGAATCTACATACCGAACCGGTATGTACGTAGCGTATTTTTTTATTATTTTTGATTTAATGAAAATAAGCGTGCAAATAGTACGTGGTATAAGTGAAACATCCATTGCAAATGTTACAAATTGAAACGTTGTATTGAAATTCGACCTTGAAATTTTAACTGTCATTGCGATTGTACAAGTTACACGTCACTGATATCGCGTAAGGTTTATCATCTCATACTATTCATTTTTCTACTTTCTCATTTCCCCTTAAAGTTTAAATTTAGAAAAAAAACTTTCATATTTATTCTCTTCAACTTTCTAGACTCTACCGAGTTTGTGTGTTGATAGTCAGTTAAGACAATCGTTTCATAACTATATGTAATAATTGATATAATAATGCGGACTACCAAAGAGCATACCCGTGCATATTTACTGGTGGTAGGGCTTTGTGCAAGCTCGTCTGGGTAGGTACCACCCACTCATCAGATATTCTACCGCAAAACAGCAGTACTTGATATTGTTGTATTCCCGATTGAAGGGTGAGTGTAATTACAGGCACAAGAGACATAAAATCTTAGTTCCCCAGGTTGGTGGCGCATTGGCTTTGTAAGCAATGGTTAACATTTCTTACAATGCCAATGTCTAGGGGCGTTGGTGACCACTTACCATCAGGTGGCCCATATACTCGCCTTCCTATTCTATAAAAAAATTAAATTTGCTCTACTCTATTTATAAAATAATATACTAAAAACTTCTCAGAAACGCGCAACATCTTCTCTTGTAAGTTTTATCTATATTTGTTTAATAGTTTAAAAACTATTCAGTTGTTGTTTAGTTCAGTTTCGATAGAATAGATAAAGATACATGCAAACAGTGGCCTTTATACTATTATTAAACTATTAATACTATATAATATGTATAATTATACTATATATATAAAGTACAACTAAAACCATTAAATTAATAAAACTGAATTGATTGTCTGTGATTTCAAAATGACTGCTTGTACCAGCCATTTTAATAAATTAAACACATTATGTGTATAATTAAAATATACATTATGTACGTTTAAATGGGAGATTATGACGGAATTATTAACTTCATGTATATTAGAATAATTTAATTGCATTTACTAATATCTGACAAGAAGGTGGCAACCCAGACGAGCTTGCACATATCGTATAAAATGATGGTTCAAAAGTATAAGACCCCACTCGAATAGTGTGACATTTTGATATTGAGTATATATTTTAACTAGTTTTGTGTATATGAGTCATCAGACCCATTTGCCAGATTGCATACCTGAGAAATAAAAAGTAAAAATAAAAATAGTATTTTATACACGATACAGCTTTCTAGTCTGTATTATCTATTCAACATTCTATAGCATGTACAAGTTAGCTTGATCTTTTTGACAGATGTAATTTTTTTCTGATCGACATAACTTTGCAATGACGACTATATTATTTTCTTAATTTAATGAATTAAAAATTGTAAAAATATTAAAAAAAATACATATAACACAAAAGTCCCTAAAGATTCAAGCGTTATCCGAAAATTTTACGACTTTATTGCTTTAAAGTAAAATTTAAATAGGAACACTGAAAATAATAGGCGCTTGTACAATGTTACATCGGTCGGACGGACGGATATAGTTATATAATGGCATCACAACACAAACTATATCAACCATTTATTAAGTCAGTTCAGACTGCGCAAGTATTTATATTAACGTATCTCAAAGCTATAAATGTTTTGTAAGATAACTTCTGTCAACCTTGAAATACCAAACAATACATTTAATTGATGTTTGAAGTATATTAAATACTGACTTCGAAAATGAAATAGAAAAAACAGTGAAACTAAATGAATATTTTCATTATTGAAAATAATAAAATAGAAAAATAATATACTGTACAAATATATCTTAATAAATAACATTTAAAATAATCAATAAAAATATTAAAACTAAAAAATAAAAATAAAAATTTCCCGTACCGGGAATCGAACCCGAGCCTCCTGGGTGAAAGCCAGGTATCCTAGCCACTAGACCATACGGGAGATGGCAGTTAAAACAAAATTGTTATTCCATACCTAAATTTTAATTCTGGCTACAAACTATTAATTCATAATATAAAGTAAAGCAATAATAAGCCATAAAATCAAATATATAAGGTACAATCTAGTATAAAACTTTATTTTGACATTTTAACCGCTATTTCAAGTCTTACAATCTCGTGAATACAAGAAAACAATAATCAAGGTCACACAAACGGGTTTTTACGAATATCTTAGTACCTATCATATGCACTAAATGGCGTTTGAATTTAGAAGATAAAATTCTTTACAATTTTAGCTTTAGCAATAATTTTACAATTAAATATTCTCTAAAAAGGCCGCGTAACGTAAGCCTGTATGTATAAAAAAGAACGGAGTTTGTTCTTAATTAGAAATAAGAATTCCCTCATCATTCAAACATAATATGATATTAGGGCTATAAGCAATAGGTATTTCGGGGCTATGCGGTTATAATTCCACAATCTGTCAGCAGTCAGAATCGGCTTACGAGATTATACTCAGAGTACTGATCGTACGACTGCATATAGTGTCATTTTCAACGACTATAGCACTTGGGTACCGGATTTGATTATGTAATGCTTTTAAGGCAGTATCATTTACACATAAGCCCGTTACAAGACTACCTACAATATACATTTATATGAATGAAACTAGATATAAAACTGACAGTTTTTTTTTTATTCGATAAATAAAGCGGTACTACGCTTATACACGATAAAATATTATACAGATGAATACAAAATCGTGCAGTAGAGTTGATTTGTTGATTGAATTCAATTAATTATCTATGAAACTTAATCGTTCGAAAAGAGCGCCAACTAATTACAATACCGATTCTCGGAAGAATCAAAGTTCCGAACCAGGTAACTTTAAATTTAATTTAATCTTATGAATCAATGATTCAAAAGATGCTCGCAATAGCCTGCTTGAAGAATATTTTGAGTTTGAGTGACTTTCACTTCGATGTAATACAAAGTTACAAATTTCACACAAGCCCCATTATACGGCTACGTACACCGTACATAATACCTAATCAAATCAAATACACATATCATTTTCATTGTAATTTTAAAAGTTCAAATTAAGAATAGGCGTTTTCTTAGCGGCGGGATTCTTGCTAAAAGGAAAGCTGGTGGTATGTGGCAACCACTGCTCATAGACATCGGTATTATAAGATATATTCCTTACATTTCCATAGCTTTCCTTTTCAATCATACAGGCAAGCTTACGTCATGCGCCCTTTTTAGAGAATATTTAATTGTAAAAAATATTGCTGAATCGAATACGACTATATTCGAATATCTTAAGTCGTCGAAACTTTATTTAATAACAAGCACCAAAACGCAAAAAAAAACGCATTGTTATATTAGAACGGGCACGCACAATGACTTCGCGAACGCGGAATACTCCCCTGAGCGAGTAGTGTGGCTTTCAGTGGTTATACAATAGCGAGTTATTTTGACGGGTGTGTGAATGTGATGATTTAAGGGAAATTCGGTCCAATGAATTTAAACAACTAATTGTAAGTATATATATCCTTGTTGTAAATATATATCCTTGTTACGATCGCTAAAACGTTTGAAACGAATGAAATATATATATATATATATATATATATATATATATATATATATATATATATATATATATATATATATATATATATATATATTATAGTATAGGTAGGCGGACGAGAATATGGGCCATCAGATGGTAAGCGGTCACCAAAGCCAAAAGACATCGGCATTGTAGAAAATGTTAACCTTCGCCATCGGAACACAACAATACTTCTGTTTTGCTGTAGAATATCTGATAAGTGGGTGGTACCTACCCAGGAGAGCTTACACAAAGACCTAGCACCAGTAAAAATGTGGTACCATCGCATGTGGTCAAATATGGTACCATCTCGCTTTGCAGAAGCGTGGTGGAATAATTGCCAAACCTACAAACCTCTTACAGTTCAATTTATGAACAAGTCAAATAGTCCTAATATTTCCCTGTCGAATGGCAGTTTAGATTTTAAAAACTATATCACCATTTAATTGAAGAAGCGTTGCGACTCGTTTTTGCAGATCGCTTAGTTTTATATTTTATTTTTTAATTCTCTTACATTATTTACATTACATACCACTTGTTGATAAACATAATAAGACTTTTCTAACAGTATTTACGCTATAATAAATTGTTACTTTATAAACGCTATTATCAAACAGATCAAGAATTGTTACGGAGATGTAAGCCGTAATGTAAGTGATTTAAAGAATATATTCCCTTGCGATAAAAAATGGACGGTTGTCAAGCACATCATGTCACGTAGTTACTTCAGAACTCGGGAAGTCACCGGAGACGAGATGTGGTGACCATGGATTACGAAAAGTCAAAATAATTTTATATCTCATGTAAAAGAATAAATTATAATACATATCATACAGTGAAGGAAACATCGTGAGGAAACCTGCATGTTTCTAATGTCACTGAAATTGACATGCACATCTCCGTAGCATTAGGGAAAAAAATCCTTCAAAATTTCGTGTTCGATAATCTGAAATAGCTTATCTTTTATTTAACAATCCATTTTATATATTTTTTTTTATATTTTACTCAATCTGCATAAACTACCCCGGTACCCTTGTTGTTGTTAAATAAATACACGATAACTAGAATTTAAGAATAATTTTAAAAATGATTAGTATGAATATAATATTAATATTCCACTAACAACTCAAAGCTTACAGAACTTCAAAACTGTTCTTTTAGAAGCTGATCCCTTAGTTTTATATATATATATATCTTAATTGCCTACAGCTTTTATACCTGTGATTCTTTGCAATGCAATGACAATGATGGCATATATATTGATGTGCTGCAGATACTTCGAGCGGCGCGTTACAAAAAAAATGCATAAACAGTACATTATATGCCAATGCCATATGACATTTTTTACACTGATCAATCTATGTCATATTAATTTTTTTTAATATAGAATAGGCAGGCGGACGAGCATTTGGGCGACCTGATGGTAAGTGGTCACCAACGCCCATAGACATTGTCATTGTAAGAAAAGTTAACCATCGCTTACATCACCAATGCGCAACCAACGTTGGGAACTAAGACGTTATGTCCCTTGTGCCTGTAATTACACTGGCTCACTTACCCTTCAAACCGGAACACAATAATACCAAGTACTGCTGTTTTGCGGTAGAATATCTGACGAGTGACTGTTACCTACCCAGACGAGCTAGCACAAAACCCTACCATCAGTAAACCACCATTTCAAACTTATATGACAACATAATATATAATATTGAAATTAAATATCCCAAATCGGTAGTAATATCGTATGATATGGTTCCCCTACATGGTTCATATTTACACTCGACGGCGTTTTGTAGTGTTGATTCCGTAACGACTTGAAAATTTCTTCTATGTTTGTTAAGTAGATTATTATACAAGCCATTGTCCATGACTATGTTCATCTTTTCAAACTTACTTTAATTTAACGTGTTATCCAAGATTATTGAACGCAGTTTTTGTTAATTTTGTTTCTCAAAAGAAACATACCTACGACAGAACATCTACGTTCCAATTTCAAAATTTAAATTAACGTACATACATATGTATCTACGTACGTACGCTTGTAAATTGACATCTCTTAATTTTTTTTTTATTAATGGCTAAGAATCTACCTAATGACTTCTAAATATTTGTAGTATCCACATATAATATCAATTATTTGGTAGCAGCGTTGAACAATAATAATAAATCAATAAAAAGTTACATTATTGAAAACGAAGAAAGAGTAATATTAAAAGCTCATAATTTTTTTATTAAGAGCACCAACACCCATCCTTATGTGCAATGTAAGAATATCGAATTGAAGAATCTTAACCGATGTGCTTAATTTGAGAATTTATAATTCATCTCGTACTTGACGGTGAAGAAAAACATCGTGAGGAAACCTGCATGTGTCTAATTTCACTGAAATTCTGCCACATGTGTATTCCACCAACCCGCATTGGAGCAGCGAGATGGAATAAGCTCCAAACCTTCTCCTCAAAAAGGGAAAGGAGGCCTTAGCCCAGCAGTGGGACAACCACAGGCTTTTACTGTAAAATATTTATGAGTCAAAGGATTAAAGAACGACAGCCTAAAAACAAGAAAATAAATTGTTAAACATTTTTTTACATAAACAATAACGATAAAACGCCCCTGAGAAATAAACGCTGTCGCCATAAAACAATATTTGACGACGTCTCACAAACAGTTTATGTTATGATTGTGTGTGACAAATATGATTTTTATATACGGGACCACGAACTTCGTAAAAAGAATAGCGAAAATGGAATGCCCTTTCATTTCAAAGAAACAAAAAAAGCGGATTTGATTCACGTTTGGGATGTATATTTGCGTTGACAATTTATTTATTTTTTTAACTTATATAGGTCAGCGTTTGGCCGTTTACTTGCCTGATGTAAAGCATCGACACGGTCTAGGATACAGCACGCTTGCCTAGAAAAAAGCTGTTTACTCTGGATTTGAAGACACCAACGTTTTGTTCAACGTTGTATCCAACCAAGGATATCTATCAGGAAATACATACTTAGGCAAAGTATTCCACAGTTTTGCAGTGCGAATAATAAATGTGGATTCGAAGCGCGTCATACGTAGGCGGGGAATGACCATGCACCTATGGCGCTTAAATGTTGAAATGCAGAAACAGAATAATAAAAAATATGCATTGTGGTGACTTTATTAAATTAATTAATTTTAATATCATTTACAAATGTAAATACTTGATATATTTGTTTTGAGGCTTAAAAGCTTAAATAAAATTCTTATGAAAATTGTTTCAAAACCAAAATCAGCCAGTTTTAACCTACTCGAACTGGTTTAAATCGGTTATATCCAATAAAGTCTGAATGCGGTTCGAGTGCTCTATATCGAAAACTCGTTCACAGCCCTTAATTTCCGCCCGTATAGAAGATTTCTATATTGCCAATATTTTGGTAACTTGATCGTATGGCTTCTATCGATTTATTTATTAAATGGTGATTGTTCCAACAATAAGGTCAATGTCCTCTTGCTCTTACTCTTTTGTATTGACTTAGAAATAACATATTTTAACCTCTCACATCGTATAAAAGAGAGACTAATATAATACATATAATAAATTATATTACTCAATCAATAGAAAGACACGTCTTGTCTTGTTTACGTCACTTTATCGAATGAACACCAAAGTTAATTATAGAGTCGTATTTCTTATTATCTTCTTTAACAGTGTACAATAACTATACAGACTTCAGCACAAAAGCATCGCAAAGATTTCGAATTTGTCAATTGTTATTATAATTCTGAATTCGAAAATAAATAATCTCAGTCCATCATTGTATGAACGATTTAACGTAACATACCCATAAAGCCAGTAAATACATGTGATCATATTAAATTGCGTGTCAAGTATGTTCCCTTAATCTGACTCTCACTCAATCAATTATAAGCCCTACTGTTAAGGCTTTAGAATTATTTATTGCGTACAGCCTAGTATATTGTCAGCGATTACGCGCTGTACTGTGACTACAGACCGTGAAAACTGCCCTCAGTCTGCTCATGGTTAACACACATAGCTGTTACAAATAGAAAACCGAAGTATACAAAAATATTATTTATTAATGATTTATAGGATATCCAGATCCTGATATATGCGTGGCGTGAAAAGTCAGAAAGTATATGCAATTTTTTTCATAATAATTATAACATTTCAAGAATACACGCATCAAAATAGTGTATATAGTATGCATGTAATGAAGTTAGTACTTACGTAAAGGTAATCTTGACCAATGATTGGGCGTTTTCGTGTATGTAATTAGTGTTTATTTCATCTCGAGCTCAACCTTAATCCACATATCCAAATGTTTCGTGTTTTATATTCGTGAATATTGGGATATTAAATTACTATAAATAAAAAAACTCGCCATTAAAACTTACAGAATAGACGTATCCATTTTCATTAAATCTTTTAATCAGATTGCTGCCAATAAGTATAGATTTACATACAACAAATAATTTTTTTATACATATATATTTTATGAAGCAGGTAAAGCAGGTTGAAAGGTAGGTAGATGGTATCAATCCGTAGAGATAATTATTAATTAAAAAATATTAGAAACGAATCGCAAAAAAATAAACAGTACGCTACGGAAAATATACAATGATACAATATATTTACCATCTATTTGACGTGGAATGTACTTTTTTGGCCACTTCATTTGTATGTGTCGGAAAAAACCTGTATTGGAGAAACGATATGGAATAACTTCAAAACGTTGTACTTTGGCGCTGATGACAAAACAGTTTTAGGTTATATGTAAAAAATAAAGTATATAACCAATCCTATGTAATCAATTTTAACATTGATTTAAAAAACAAATTGATTTAAAACTTTGAAAATATATTCAATTCGTATAACAACATAATAATTTAGTACAATCGAATTGATGATGACGCAGCTGATGAGACAGGAGGCAGATAGTAGGATTCTCCAATAGGTTCTGATAAATTCAAGTGTATTTTTAAAATAAAATCACAATATGTGATCAAATGACCCAAAAAATACAAAAACATTTTAATTTTTTCTAAACTATTATTCTCTAATTTATCAAAAAATAATAAATAAACATATAAAAATATTTATTTAAACATGTTTATGTTGATTTAAATAATTATGATAAGGAAATGAGATAAATGTATATGACAAAATAATATCGCTGGAAATTATTTAAAATATAAATTCATTATTGAATAAAAATTTAGTTCCGTCTGTCATCTCCCGTATGGTCTAGTGGCTAGGATACCTGGCTTTCACCCAGGAGGCTCGGGTTCGATTCCCGGTACGGGAATATTATTTTTATATTACAGTACAACTGAAAACTTTTTCGAACTAATTCCTCGAGTTCCTTATTGACACACATATGGAGATGCCAACTTTTTTTTGAAAAAATAAAGAATACAATGTTATTTTTTAATTGGCGTCTAATTAAGGTTTAAGTATGCATATTTTTAAATTCAAGACATTTATTATTTATTTGTTGAAAAAACCATTTCAATTTCCAATTTCCCGTAACGTTGTTTAAATGTTGCGGTCATGTGACACAGACATGACGAAGTGCTTTGCACTCCTGATAGCATTGTGCAGCGTTGCATGATATGCATGCAAGCAGATGACTGGAAAGACAGTGTCGCTTATATATGCCTCCAATATTTAAATAACGAGGGACATGTAGTAGAGTATTAATAGACCAGGCTCTCAGACACAAAAAATATTCTGTTCATAAGTTTAACGAGAAATACGTATTACATAGTTATTTATTTATGATTTTATTTATTACCTAATATACGATCAAATTACAAATGAATATAATATGAAGTTGTTATACAAAGTCAAAATTAAAATAGTCTCTCCTGGTTCCCACCCGACGCAAAGCTGCCCATAATGCAGGCTGCATTTCCACGCTGTACGGCAATGGACAACCTCTGCGCCAGGTAGGACCCGGAGTGACTGTCAAATCCCCAATTTATGATTTATTTCGAGTTGATAGGTAGCTTCTTCAAGTTCCTTTAGAAATCAATGTCACAAAAAATTGGTAACTATTATGAAAGGCGCCCAGACTGCCGCCCCTACAAAACCAGCAATCCATTATTATTATTATAGTTACCATGAGAATTAAAAAATAATATCGCTAGTATGCGACTTGGTAATGGTGTAGTATGGAGCTTGCACTGCAAAAGGACCGACAAATTATCTTACGACGCTTTACTTTACCACGGATATCATAACATTAATAATTAAATATAATAAAAAAGAGTATTTGATAGTATTCGAAACGACATCCCTATTCTTAATGAGCACACTGAAATAATTCGCGACGATGGCAAAATTCCTGAAGTACTGATACTGGCTCCTTGGACACAAGGACGAGCTATGACACACCACAAGTAACGACCTAAAGGCGTCTAATATTCATTTAATTTTGAATTATATCTTTAAGGTTTTAATGTAAACACAAAAAAAAATCTTTTATGATATGACGTTTGCATTTGAAACTCTTTGACCTTGAAGTAATAATGCTAAAAAATTGCTAAAAGAATGAACACCCTTTCTTATGTTGATAGGAGACTGGTTCATTTGTCATGTGTGCTCAGAGAATCGGAATTTCGACCGAACGGGAAAATGCTGTTACAATTCTTGGCACACTTCCACGATGTCATTGTATAGTAGCTGTATTTATATTTTAATTTGTACATAGTTATTTAGTAGTTTAGTCTATGTAAATAACTCATGTATAAGTAAATATTTAAACACTAATTAAGGACGTGAAATATAATGGTATTACAATTTATCGGCGATCTTTTAACTAAGACTTATTTTATATAAATAATATAAATAAAAATGTATTGATAATTACTTTGTCAATAGGCATAAATTATTAAAAACAAAACATCGCCGTCACGGGACGACGATAAATAAATTTAAAATTATATAAATAATTTATAATTAAACAAAAACAATTATAAATTTTGTATTGGCTCGTATACTATATAGTGAATACTTCGTGGCTACACGAGGGAGTAAACAGCGGTGGCGGAGGGGATGCATGACGGCATGAGAGAACGCCAAGCCATTATATGCCCGTCCCGGCATACGAGTCGGCTTTGCTCCCAAGGCGCCGCAATTGACGTTTAACTTAAAAAACAGCCTAATTTTTCATCGAATTTAATTAAATTTTTCTCACTAGAGGGTCCATAATAAATACGTATACTATTCTGCGTTAGGAGGTAGAAACGTAATGATATGTTAAACTAACAAACTTATCTTTATAGCAACAAAATAAATCGATTAAAAAAGATAATCTGAAATCGAATCTGCAATCATTTTGAATTCATGTAACACTGCGCATGTCGACAACAAAATAAACCAACATTTTAATATCGAAGAACGTATTTCTTAACACCGAATTGATAAAATCATTTCACCGTAAGGTATTGAAAATATCAGACGCCAACAAAAAAAAAAACAATCTCCGAAGATGGCCGATTTCGATATTTTTCTCAATATATCGATACCTATGATGACTCCCGTGATTCTGATATCAAGATTCTCGTTGATAACAAGAAGTTATTATGTGGATTTATGACGTCTCGCGTTTCGTGATAAAAATATCTTAGACGTGTATTTTATTTTCATATTGGTGGTGGGGCTCTGTGCATTCCCACCTGGACATACTTCATATTACCGTCAAGCAACAATAATTAGTATTGTTGCGTTCCGTGTTAAATGAGCCAGTGTAACTTGTGGCAAAAGGAAATAACATTTTAGTTTCCAAGATTGATGGCGTATTAACGACCCAATGTCTATCTGGATGGGGATAATTTACCATCAAAAGACCTATTTGCCAGTACGCTTACCTATTTAAAGTAAATAATGTATATATACATATATAAAAAAATCATGTCCATCGTCCATAGTCCCATGTAATGATACATATTTCTAAATAAATCAAGTCCATGTCCCCAAATATCCCACTCTTAATCCAAAGGTTTCGTTTATCCACGTTATACTAATATTATAAATGTGAAAGTAACTCTGTAAAACCACCTCCCTCCTAACACGAGGGCGAAGCCGGGGGGTAATACATATATATAACTTAGTAACATTTTTATCTTTTATAATAAAATTTTACTAATTTTGAATCTAAAAAAAAAAATTGTCATCAATCACCAGACAAAGTAAAATCTTGTCAAATTCTATGTTTAGTAGTTAAAAAAATTAAGTTAAACGGTTTTATTAAAAATAAAGATAATAATGATATAGATAATGTGCTAAAAAATAATTCTATAGGTCCTAGGTACTAGCCATCACACCACTCTCCTCATCAACCTAGGGCATTGTTCAGACAAAAAAATAAAATCGTTTTTTTTTGTCTGATCTGAGGGGATTATTGAAATCGGATGGTTTATAAAATTATCTTGTAAAAATATGTAAAATTACATAAAATAATTTACGGACGAATTGAATACCTATTTTTTTGGAATCGATTTAAAATTTTTTTTCTCATACTACGTTAATATAAGCCATAAAAATATGCAAAATATAAGTAGACTATTTACACTAAATCCGTCTACAAATTACAAGCCATCCTAACATGAAAGTTCCATATTAATCAAAATAGTAATTTTGGCGTGAATCCAGAAAACAAACAGACTATATATATTAGTATGGTTTGCAGCCAAAGGATATTACGTTAAAAAAAATATATATATAGGCCTCTGCATCTTTGACAGATGATTTAAGCAGCATCGTAAAGGCACTTGCGTTCATGACTAAAGAGACCAATGCGAGAGAGGATGCTTCGACCGCACTCCCGACAAGTGTATGCGGGGGGGGGTCAATATATGGATCGGTGGGGGTTTGAAGCTCGCTCATGACGCCTAGTGCGTTTATCTTTTAACAATTCAAAACAGGGTTCGTCTTGCTTTGATTGACCTTGAATAAGGCGTCGCCACTTAGCACGATCCTCGGCCAGTTCCTCCCATCGGATGCTAGGGATGTTAAACGCAACCATATCGCGCTTAGCGCAATCTTTGTAACGGAGCATAGGCCGCCCAACAGACCAACCTCAACCTCTCCCAGTAGTATTTGCCTTGGCAGACGAGTCTGCACCATTCACTGCATGCACCATGCACTGCATTTCCATAAGATGCACGTGTCCCAGCCACCGTAACCGTTTTTTTTTTAGAATCACCGTTATGCTAGGCAGCTGTGCCTCGCCCTAGAACAGACTCGTTTGTCACACGATCCTTCCACGTGATGCCGAGAATGTTTTGAAGACAGCGCAAGTGAAATGTGTTCAGTCAGCGTTCTTATTTTGCGTACGTTGTCCACGATTCGGCTCCATACAAAATATACGTAACCATTATTAAATATATTACAATAATCGATCTAATTTAATACTTAAAGCCTATTACACTGTTTCTGAATCAGACAAAAATACATGGATTGAATGATTGCTGGGTCTTGTGTAGGAATTAACTTTAAAAAAACGGAGTTTCTTGCCGGTTCTTCTCGGTAGAATTCACATTCCGAACCGGTTAATGATAATATTTTTTTGTTTATGAATAAAGCCATCCATGATTAAAGCTTTCAATTAGAATTAAAATATTCTAATACGTCGGAGATATTAAAATTCTATATCTTCAATAGTATAAGATCATTCGTCGTGAGAAAAAATGCTTTTAAATAGACTTGCTAGTCAGAGCCACGTACGTCTGGAGTCGGTGCCACTTTGAGACTTCAAATGAGAAATTTTAATGAATTCTTGCCATCTTCGGTTGGTCTTTGTATAAGATTATCTGGATATGATACTAACCTTTAACGTTTATGCACAAATAGTACTCACAAGCTATTTTTAACTATAACATCAACCACAAATAAAACTAAACAATAATTATCTCAGTCTTAGTGAAATTCTTGTGTAGAATTTTCACGATGGTCTTAAAAAATATTAAAATTAATAATAAATAGATTGATGTAATATAGTTTTTATTTATATTACTGAAATCATACATATAAATTAGCTTTCGAAAGCAATGTAGACATATTTTTAAGGCATATCCTTCGACGATGGAACGTGCTGGTCTTTTTTTTTATAGAATAGGAAGGCGGACGAGCATATGGGCCACCTGATGGTAAGTGGTCACCAAACGCCCTTATACATTGGCACTGTAAGAAATGTTACCCATCGCTTACATCGCCAACGCGCCACCAACCTTGGGAACTAAGGTGTTATGTCCCTTGTGCCTGTAATTACACTGGCTCACTCACCCTTCAAACCGGAACACAACAATACCAAGTACTGCTATTTTGCGGTAGATTATCTGATGAGTGGGTGGTACCTACCTAGACGAGCTTGCACAAAGCTCTACCACCAATAGTGGTCTTTCAATGCTGAACCATTTCAAATTTAAATGTGAACTCAACCAATAGTAGCCCCAAGCTCTTTTGTTATACACGATTTTATACAGATGTTTTTCACTTATAAATGTTATATATTACAGTTATATATAGGGTTTAAGATGAGCTTTTAATTTAATTATTTCATGTGAATTATTCATAATTAGATAACTTGGTAAAGATTTTCCAAGTTTAAAGTTTTTATGCAGTTTAAATGAGTCGTATCCAGTTTCGCAGATATTTATTTCTCGCCTTCTCGACCTCCTATAGACTACCTGGTAATTAACTATGAGGAAGATTTTAATGAAAATTATTATTAGCGTTAAAGATTTCCATTTGATGATATTTTACAACTGTGTGAAGTTTAATTTTATTTTTAAATTGGCAACACATATATATATCAAAATTGATTGATTTAACACAGGATAGATAAGTAGATAGGAGAAGGGAAGAGAAGAGAAGGGAAGATAGGTAGATAGGTAAAGATGGTGGGGGGAGTTAAATAAAAATTCCTAATCTATTATTTGATTTTTTCTGGGTAATACTTTAAATAAAATGGGTAAATATTTATATAAACAACATTATATTTTAAAGATTTGAGTGATCAAAATTTTTTTTAAAATTTTTTTTATATTTTTCTCTTTTATACGTAATACATTTACAATTATTATGTATTATATATTATTGTTTATAAGGATATAAAGCTTTTGGCGCTTACTTCATTTTCTTTTCTCAAAAAATCTCCTATATCTACTTACATCTCCTATCGCATGTCACCCATACACCAAACACATTTGTTTCTTCCGTTTTTGAAAATTCTGTAATCAAATATATAATATCAATGTTAATATTTATAGCTAAAACGTATTAAATTGATAATATCTTCACGAGGAATAAACAAGAATGATCTGAAAAGAAATCCAATTTCAAGACATAAGAAGGACTAATAATAGTTGCAATCTCAGGTTGTGAAGAAGCGAGCGAAAACTTAATAACAGTCAGTAATAATTTCATTTCTTTAAGGACTTTCGTAGAATTGTACAATAGAAGCACTTCGAAACGCTGTGGTTCTTGCTGGATTTAAGGCAAAGGTTGAGTAGTTTAATCCACGTGTTTTATCCATTTGGCCACCTGGCGTTAATTACATATAAGTAATAATTATTACACTACAAGTCTCAATTAGGTTTAAACTTCGGGGTTTCTAAGCTAAGTCGAAACTTCTAACTTAGAACATGGTACAGGAACAATGTTATGTGCAAATTAATTTGTATACAAATAAGAAATATTATATATTTAATTGTGATTATAAATTTTGCAATAAATAAAACAAGAACTTAATTCCTTTTCAATTAAAAATTGTAAGTGACATGTAAAAAAATCCAACGTCCGGCAGCAGCTGTTCAAAATTTACCCTACTCGATAATCAAACTTGCGAAGAAAGTACCGTTATTGGTCCCATTTCAATAAAACTTTTAGTTGAGTTCGAGTATAAGAAATTTTATATCGGCTATTGCAAATAAAACGAGGTTATATCGGCAGTAGTTCTGAAACTTCATAAGTATGTTTCAAACTGTTTATTTAGTTTGGCTTAATTTTTATCGCTTTCGTTCAAGACAGTTATGGAGAATACAGGTTTTATTCAATATCGTTTACAAACAATAAGAAATTCCAATAAACTATAAGTATACTAAGAGACTTCCTTCTAAATATTTAAATCCTTTGTCGTAATTATGACGTCAGATTTTTAAAAAACTATGTTACTATGTAAATGAATAGATATATAAATTTGTATTTGAAAATAATAATGAATTTCACAACATTTCACTAAATACAACTGTTAACTTTTACTATTCCTTTTTTTAAATAGAACACATTATACATTAATACTAATATATTGTTGTACTAAATATAATATTAATATATATTTACAATATTAATATAGTACAACAATCGTACCTTTAATTGATTTCACTACCAATGCTCCAAACGAACTGCGAGACAAATCAATTCGCAAAGACCTTTTAAGTCCTTAAACCTACTTAAAATTATAATTTATTTGACTACCCGGCTTGTTCAAAATCAAAACCATATTTATGTACAATATACCTTTCTTTAAATTACATAGCTTACATAACAAATTAACAAAACGTTTTTCAGTGGACATTGTAACTGCTAGTTCTTTTATTTCTTAATTTTTCATAGAGCAAATATATTTTAAAATATTATACATCGACATCAGAAAAAAAAATCATGTCTTGTTTTTGCGAGAAACTATGATAAAGGATAATACTTTAATAAACAAATAATCAACTGTTTCTGATGGGTTAAAATTTTCAACCAGATTTGTGCAATTGCATGTGCACTGTGATGTATGTTTTAAGATCACAGACGCGCGCTCTGTGTTAATAATTTGTACTAATTTAATAAATCTCGTTAGGCAAAAGCAACGACGATTATTTTGAATCATATTAATCTTCAGATTCATGATGCATATACGCTGTGATATCATTATTGATTTTTAAAGCGTTATACACGAAAAAATAAATTACTTGTATATTTTTAACAGGTACATTAAAATATTAACTTACTACCAAAATACACACATATTTATTTCTATTGACTGACGGCACCGGAATTTCACTAATGAGCTAATTGTACTAGATAATGTTGTTTTCTTACAAACATTATGTGATAACAATTATTTTAATGCCATGATCTAATTTTATTCCTTAATCAATAACAATTCAACAGTCACTGATTAACGATAATAAACTTTTTTGAGTCATCAACTTACTGTAATCACTCGGTGATATCATTTACGAAAACAATATAAATGAGTGTCCCAAAACGGAAGCAACTTGCGAAACTTTCGAAGTGCCGATAATAATAGGTTTGTGATCTATTTGAAACATAAAAAAAGTTATTTAAACAAATTATCTTTTATAGTGAACGGAGCAAGTTTACGAGTAAACTTTTTCAAATGTCTTGGGAAAGTCGATATCAATGGTATCTATTTATATTGGCTATAGAGTTTTTCACAAATTAATTTCGAAGTGTATTAAAGGACTTTAATACTCGTATAGTACACTTGATTAAGGAATAAAAATGTTACAATAACATACATACATGTAGCTCTTGTACACGGATTGATACGGCAGTGTATTTATATTTATTTACTGGTGGTAGGGCTTTGTGCAAGCCCATCTGAGTAGGTACCACCCACTCATCAGATATTCTACCGCAAACCAGCAGTACTTGTTATTGTTGTGTACCGGTTTGAAGTGTGAGTGAGCCAGTGTAATTACAGGCACAAGGGACATAACATCTTAGTTCCCAAGATTAGTGGCGCATTGGTGAGGTAAGCGATGGTTAACATTTCTTACAATACCAATGTCTATGGTGGCGTTGGTGACCCCTTATCATCAGGTGGCCCATATGCTTGTCCGCCAACCTATACTATAAAAAAAATCATATAAGTACATACTATAAAAAAATCATATAAAAAGACGAAATTAAATTAGTCGGTCCAAGTCCCTGTAACTCCGAATAAAAGTTACGCTTTAACAGGTAAAAGATAATTTCAATATCTCCTCACATCGTACAGCGCTTATTAAACACGAGCTTATTAAAATAAATTTCAAACATATCTTGCATTTAAACTTTAACATTCTATATAATCTTAACCATCTCAAGTACTTCAACTCTTGGAAAGTAGATCGAATATTTACAAAACTATTTTCAATCATCTAGGCTTAATCACTGAGCTATATTTATCGCAAATGTGGTGATCGTCAGGTACGGTATTATATAAGCTATAATATTTCTCAATAAAGGTGCTATCTCAAGCAGAAAGATTTTTTTTTAAATCGAAACTGGAACAGATAAAAAAAACCTATAGGCTAGAATTTTCTTCAATTCAATGCATTCTATATTAAATTCCTTTTATTATTTAACTACTAATAACACAATCTACTAAAGGTAATTAATCATATTTATATAGCTATCTTTTGTAATAATAATTATTATTGTGTAATATATTTGTAAATAAATATTTTTGAGTATACAAAAAAAAATCTACTTAAATGTTACGTATAGCTTATACTTGATCTTAAATAAGTAAGTTACCACTGTACAGTTGGTCCTACCTCACTCATTTCTCAGACTCACCTCAGCTAAACATTTAACGCGACGAAAGATGTTTCACACTTGTTATTCGAATGTGTTCGTAACACAATTTGAGAGAAACACTAAAATATGAACTAAATTTAAATTTTATGAATATTGGTGTTTTTAATTCTATTCTTAGTAAAGCTTCGAGTATTTCGACAGTTAAAGTATAGGAATTTGTTAGTGATTCTTTCAAACTGAATTAGTCTTAGTTTTAGAGCCTTTTTTGTTTTAATCTAGCGTGTAATGATGGGGCCGACATATAAGCTGGCTATAAAGGCCCCTTAATAATAAAAAAATAAAAAAAACGCGACGAAACGTAATCTACAGACATTGTTTATATACAGTTGATATCTCTAAAAATGCATGTTTTATCATAAACAAGCCTGTTTTTGAAATTCAATTTCCAAAGCGGATTGCGTTTATATTAAACATAACAAGGCTAATCCATGTATAACAAAGACATCTACAAAATATTTTCCGCAAAATCAGACCTAAGAATATGAAAAGTATTTTGAAGATATAAATTCTTATAAAAGCTACTTTTTGGTTTAAAAATCAATCGTTTTAAAATTAGTAAGCGATTTTTTCATTTACATATAAATCTACTAAAGAACGATTTAAATACCCACTAATATTTTTCTCCATAAAACATACTCTATACTAAAAGAGGGACATTTATATGCTGTTACTTTATATTCATTTTTCTTACAAAAATTGCATTTTATGTATGATATTTCTGTTTACTTAAGTAACTAACATTAAACATGTTTTAAATTAAAACTGTAAATTATTAAGTAGTGTTAGGAATTCATAAAATAAATTATATTCAACGAAAAATTGTTCTCATTTCGTATCTCATTTGTAAAATTTTGCAACGTACCCAACTAATGACTGTGTGGTTGCGATGCAAAACTGCTAAGCCAGCAATAATTAAACTAAATAATTAATAATTAAGGAAAAATATCGATGTACTGGATGGTACAATATATATGAGAGGTGGTGACCACTTACCATCAGGTGGCCCACTTGGCAACCTACCTAATGCAATAAAAATATTTAATAAACTGAAATAAGTTACGTCATAATAAAAACAATGATAGCCTTCTTCAATTGAAACCTACAACTATCAACCTTATAAAGGCGATTGATAATAGAAATGATCCCATCGTGGACAGGCTTGCCAAATACCTAGATGGTAGACCAGCCACGGAATCCAGACTCCCACTACAATCAAGCACAAAGAAGATAACTGGCACACAAGAAGACATTATCTAAAATTGCAATAGTGAAATTCTTATTGCCACGCCATAAAACAAAACCTTGCAGGCACATTAAAATAAATTAATTATATAATAAAAAAGATGCACCAAAAGCACGAACACATAATATATATGGCGATTAGTAAGACAGAATAATAATAAAAAGTTCAATAAAACAAATAACACGTGAAATATTACGAAATTTATTGGCCAATATATAAAAGACTCTTAACAAGTCAACCTAATTACTATCGATATGATAATAATCTCCGAATGATCTTGTTGATTTACAATTATATGCATTTTAATACTTTTATCACTTCAAATGGTGTAATCTAATGAAGGTATCACGTCATTATTATTTTAAACTAGCTCTCTATCTAGGCTTTGATACGCGGTAGTTCTATTTAAATAAAGTCATCACTATAATTAAACTCAATAAAACGTGTTTGCGGAATTATGTCAATTAGTCAGAAGTAAGATTAGACTTTAATGTAACGGATAAAAAAATGAATGTTTATTTATCTGATTTAGATTAATAGAACATTAAAATTGGCATTTTGGCATTGGCAATTATTTATACTTTGACTAAGTTTTAATACTATACACTTCGTTGAAATAAGCTGTAGTACTTCAACTTGTATACCGCTCAACCGATATAAAAAGGGGGAATAACTTCCGCCAGGTTTTTTTATATATACAAATATTCTAGTACATTGAAAATGATGTAAAGCTGTTAAAACAATATTGTAGTATTATTTCAATATATAGTATATAGCACTTTATTCGTTTTATTTTCTTATATAAAAACAATAGCTTATATTGTTTTAAAACCATTTGAAAACAGTTTTACAAATAGTTAAATAATTACCTTGAAAGTTGAATTTGAATATATGAATGTTTTGAATCTGACTGATTCATTTGCATTTAGATTGCTGATTAGTTATGTATATTTAAATAAATAACAATGGAATTGTAATCGTAGAACATTATGCGTACGTCTATATTATGTATGAATAAATTATAAATATGTACTTATATCAAATGCACTCTATTCATGAGCCACCGAGACAGGTCTAACGCCTTATGATCGGTCCGAAAAACACTTTAGAAACCGTTTGTGGGTAAAATCGTTTTGATATTTATTTCGCAACAGCCTGTGAATGGGCTGCTGGGCTAAGGTCTCCTCTCCCTTTTCGAGGAGAAGGTTTGGTGCTTATTTCACCACGCTGCTCCAATGCGGATTGGTGGAATACACACGTGGCAGAATTTCAGTGAAATTAGACACATGCAGGTTTCCTCATGTCGTTTACCTTCAACGTACAGCACGAGATGAATTATAATCACAAATTAAGCACATGAAAATTCAATGGTGTTTGCCCGGATTTGAACCCACGATCATCGGTTAAGATTCACGCATCTAACCACTAGGCCATTTCGGCTTATATATTGTGACCCCAATTTAACGTCATGAAGTATTTTTATTGTCTTATCAATAATATTGAACACCAGCAGCTTATTTATCAGTGTAAATGCGATTAGAGTTAAATAAGATAAGACATCTTTATACATGGGATTGACTAAATTATATCGATCACTTTTATCAATTTGGTTGTTGTATAAATAAGACGTTTGATACATTTTTGCCTTATTTAGACATTATGAAGTTCTTAGCTTTGTTGTTCCTTGTGACGGCAATCCACGCCAAACACGAAATATACTCTGGGTGAGCAAATACTCATATCTTATTTTATTTTTAAGGAATAGTTTCATCGAACTAAGTTCCTTGCACAACGGCTATATTAGTAAAATACCCATACATTTGGAATTACTGATCTCAACTAAATATGTGCTACCTTCCAATTTTGTCAGGTGGAAATCCATCCTCGTCAAGCCGGTGAACCATGAACAGCTAGCGAAATTGACCAGTAAGATCGCAGAATTCGATCTCGACTTTGTAAGCAATGCAGCAGTGAATCGAGAAGGAGTCGTGTTGGTTAAGCCCCAGTACCAAGCCGACTTTTTGAAATTCCTATCACAGGAGAACATATCTAATTGGATACATACTGAAGATCTTAAAAAGTGAGTATTTCTTATACTTTAAGTGCTTACTCGTGAACACTTTCAAATACAGTACACTAGAAACAATATATAAGTAATTGTTTTGATGTCTATATTGTCCCAGCAAATGATAATCCAAGAATGGTGCAAGCAGGTTGTGAATTCAAATCGAAGCAGGCACTTAGCTTGCAAAATGTAAACCTCATGCTCGGCGGTGAAAGAAATGATCGCGAGGAAACCTGCATGTGCCAAACAAAGACCTACTCACATTAAATATTTACCTAATTATATCCTAAATAAATATAAAGGAATTTCATTAAAAAAAACCTTTACAAAATAAAAATATGTTCTATTTAAGTCGGTTTTTACAAGCACTTTTGAAGCTTCATTTTACAGGATTATAGTGTACTACTATTACTGCTATTTGTATTATTTGTACTATTAGTACTATTTGTTCTATCGCCAAATAGCAATACTCTAAATAAGTGTATTTCAGTTAAAATGGTGAGTGACTAATTTATTTGTCGACGAAAATATCAAATTAATGAATTAGGAGATGTTATATAATTTCCAGGTGAAATGGTTTATTTATTACATTAATTATTTTATCTGTATTTACATTTGAAATAACACTAACTATTAACAATATCAGAGGTCGAGATTTCTTGAGTAATGTTTTTAACAAGGTTGAAATACTTGCAGTGGCATCAAAGTTTATATTATTATATATATCCATATTATATTATATATACGAATTCAGCGTTAATAAACTCGATTTCACATTTCTTAACACCAAAGCGTGTTCAGACGAAAGACCAACAGCTTTACATGCTTTCCGAGGCACGCGTGCGTTAACTATGAACTTGCAAATTCCGGGCCGCATGATTACAATTAACATTATAATTAAATTCAAGCATGATTGTTTAAGTTTAATTATAATTTTTGATTAAAATTGTTCTTGAATTAAAATGATCGCGTATCAGCCTTGTGTTAGCTAATCACTGCAATATAAAAACAGAGCCCCCGCCGCGTCTGTCTGCCTGAAAAAATAAAAAAACTGGCGAACGGATTTTCATACGGTTTTTACCAATGGACGAAATGATTTATGATGAATGTTTAGGCAGGTAATTTATTGAGGTTTTGTGTCATGGACAATGACTGTCGAAGATGCTTAAAATTTCAAGCAAGATGGGAGCCATAATGGCATGCGTCACGTTACCAAAAGAAATATATGTATTGTCATGTAAACCCTTATACCACCCGTGCGAAGCCTAGACGTATCTAAAAATAATTGTGACGCACGCTTTCAATTAATTAAAACTATAAAAGCGATAAAAGCATTACATATGAAATCACCCAAATTATTTATTGATTATTAAGTGGATTACTAATATATCAAAAGTATTTATGTTGACACATTAAGCGTCTCTGATATATTGAGATCGGTAAGTTCGATTGTCGAAATACCTGTAAACGTATAATTAATTTTATTGTTTATTTTAACTGATTGATTGACTTTTTTATAATTTATATAGATTCGATTTTATTTATTTATAACAACAAAATATTCATATTTATTTTTATTCTTGACACCCATTAGCCTTGTCAGCTTGATTGGATGTCAGGTTTATTGGTAAAACGTTTCTGACGGCTTATACATATAATATTTTAGATGTTTATGTATGGGTAACACCTGCATCTAATTGTTACTTCTACCACCCATTGTGGTGCTGGTGAAAATTCAGTCTGGTACAAATTAAAACTAAATTGTATTCGTTTTTTTAATATTCAAATCTTAATGTTCTATTCCAGACAATTTGATATCGAAGACCAGAAAATCGAAGCGAGAAAGCTAACAACTCGTTCTATAAATGGAGGCAGGATACCTTACGATAACTATCAAACTCTGGACGTGGTACGTAATTTGAAAACATTACTGTGTTGTATAGTCTAATGGTCAATGATTTATTAAAATAAATATCGTCTCCAGAAATCTTGCTCACACACGAGATTCTTAAGCAAACCTTCGCAAGATTATTTAAATAATTTTTCACCATTTCTTTTAAGTAATTTTGCTCAAAACTACTTCTGCTAAAAAGCATTGTAGCACTTTACAGTTAGTAGTCAGTGTATTTACAAACATGGGACATGATATCATACGGCCCTCAGCCGCACTGACGGTGTAATTGGTTATATTTCTCACAGTGAACGTGTCTATTAGTGGAAGTGACCACTTCGCTACCAATAGATGAACCGTCGGCGATGAAATAAAATGTTGTTTTATTTTATAGATATATGACTATATTGACAAAATTGCTGAGGATTATCCAGAAACAGTAACTTTAGTTAATTCTTCTAAATCATTTGAAGGCCGACCCCTTAAGTACTTGAAGATTTCTAAGGATAAATTTGCAAGTAACAAGCCGGTCATTTTCATTGATAGTGGAATTCATGCACGAGAATGGATCACCCCTCCTGCTGTCACTTATGCTATCCACAAACTGGTTGAAAACGTGACTGAGCCTGATCTTCTTGAGAACTTCGACTGGATTCTCTTTCCAGTAGTAAATCCTGATGGTTACGTATATAGTTTTGAAATGGTAAGTCAAATAGATTTTGTATCCGCTTATGATAGACGAGATAAGCTAGTAACGTCAGAGCAATATTTATCCTAATCTTGAAGTAAAAACATAACAGTAACAGCCTGTTAATGTCCCACTGCTGGGCTAAGGGTTTCCCTCCCTTTTTGAGGAAAAGGTTTGAAGCTTATTCCACCACGCTGCTCCAATGCGGGTTGGTAGAATACACATGTGGCACAATTTCGATAAAATTAGACCCATGCAAGTTTCCTCACGATGTTTTCCTTCACCGTCAAGCACGAGATGAATTATAAATACAAATTAAGCACATGAACATTCAGTGGTGCTTGCCCGAGTTTGGACCCACGATCATCGGTTAAGATTCACGCGTTCTAACCACTACGCCATCTCGGCATTCTAAAAAACATAGACAGAAATAAATTTATTTGCACAAAAAGAATAAAGTACAATTTTAAAATAAATTACCATGTACTCCCAAATTTGTTAAAACCTCGTAAATCCTTGTGAAAATTTAAAATATAAGATATATTTAATAAGAGCGTTTTTAGTGTGACACGTTGGTCCATTCCCAAAAATGGATATGACCAGTTTAAACGATTAATTGTCGTTGAATTGTGCTGATTTATTCTTATTTAATAAAACTTATGGTGTATATTGATATTATTAGTCAGTCAAGACAATTAACTTTCAAATTATATTTATAGCATAGCTATATAAAACTACAAATTACTTATGCCAGTGCTTAGTGTTAATAAGTCTTAAAATGTATTAATATTTTTTATTATCTTTCTATTCAGGAAAGAATGTGGAGAAAAACTCTTTCCACTGACCAGCATATTTTTGGCTGGCTCTGCAAAGGGGTCGATGGAAATAGAAATTTTAACTTCGAGT
Source organism: Nymphalis urticae (assembly GCA_905147175.2). Lineage (NCBI taxonomy): Eukaryota > Metazoa > Arthropoda > Insecta > Lepidoptera > Nymphalidae > Nymphalis > Nymphalis urticae. The sequence goes on along the minus strand of LR990004.1, from coordinate 4,935,013 downwards.
GGAATACAGTCGGTACCAGTGACCACCCGTGTACTAACATCTTCCCTGGAAGTAAACCATTTTCTGAAGTAGAAAGTCGGACTGTGGGTGAAATAATTGAGGAACATCTCGACCAAATGGTCCTCTATATCACCGTGCACAGCTACGGAAGCCTTATTCTGTACCCATGGGGCCATAATGGTTCTCTCCCTAATAACGCCTTTTCACTTCACACTGTTGGCATCGATATGGCTGGTGCTATTAATAAATTATCTCTGCCACATTTCCCTAAATACGTGGTAGGCAATTCAAAGCTTACTCTCGATTATGCTGTAGGAGGTGCTGCCGACGATTATGCTCATTATAGAGGAATTCCATTGACTTACACGTTTGAATTACCAGGGCTCGGAACAGAGGGCCTTGAAGGTTTTCACTTGGATCCAATCTATATTCACCAGGTCTGCATAGAAACCTGGGAGGCCTTTGTCATTGGGGCTAGAAGGGCTGGTCAATTATATGGAAAAAAAACTAATATTGTTTGAAATTTGTTACAATAATACTTTGTGATGTTTTAATATCTACTTATTTAATATACGTGTACGTAAAACATTTGTTTTCTTATAATATGTAATTGGAGAAATTTTCCTTTACATAACAATAAATAGAATTAAAAGATTTACTGTTATTATTAATATTATACTTATTTACAACTTAAGGGTAAATGATAAACGGATTAACTTTTTAAAAAGACTGGCTTGTCTAGCCTTGGCTAAGATCGATTAAAAAAGAAACTAAGTAATTTATCATCTTTCAACAGTTACTAATAATGCATAGGCATAGTCCTACCACAGATATTTCATACACAAAAACTTTAATTTTACGTCATCTATCGTCTAAAGCATAATACTGATTTAATCAATACAATCAATACAGAGCAACTTGAATTTCTCTAAGAAATACCGCTTTAAGACGATAGATAGCGCTTATAGGAAACTAAATATTTGTATAAATATTAGGTCCTTACATGTGAAATTAGCTTTTTGTCGTACTGACCACTTTGATCTGAAAGATCTCCTCTTTGGTTAAGAATTCCAAATTCAAATTTAAAAATTTATTTAGCTGGTACATTTGAGTTTTGAAAACAGTCATTTGGTTTTTCCTCATTATTTTTTTCTTTGGCGTCGCTTATTAGTTTACAATGGAAAACATTAAATATCGGTATATTTACGAGTACGAGTTCTACCGTGGCACCAGTGCTGCAGAAACAGCTCTAAGGATTAATGATGTGTACGGCGCTGGTGTCGCAAAAGAAAGCACGGTACGTTTTTGGTTTCAACGTTTTCGTTCTGGAAATTTCGACCTTCAGAACTAACCCTGTGGACGGCCGGAGACCAAAGTGGAAAATGAAGAATTAAAGGTTACTGTGGTAGCGGATCCACTACAAAGCACTTCAGAGATAGCTGCAGGCTTCGGGGTAAATAATAAAACTGTTTTTATCCACTTGAAGCAAATCGGGAAAGTAAAAAACTTGAACGATGGGTACCTCATGAATTGAGTGAATCGAACTTGCAAACACGCATCGACTTGCTGTACTTTGCTCGACCGACACAATAATGAAGGGATTTTAAATCAAATCATTACTTGTGATTCATTACAGCTTGTAAAATCTGGCCAAACGATTACGGCAGATATCTACAGTCAGCAACTACAAACCATGAAGGAAGAACTAGCTAGCTGCTAAACAACCGAAATTGGTCAATCGCTCTAGGCCACTGCTGCTTCACCACAACGCAAGACCACACACTCTCTAAGTTAGATGAGCTACAATTGGAATTTCTGCGATATCCACCGTACTCCCCGGACCTTGCTCCAACGGATTACCATATTTACCGGAATTTGGACAACTATTTACAAGGAAAAAAATTCAACTCCGATGCGGCAGTCCAAACCGCCTTCAAAGAGTTTATTTTAGTAAAGGGATCAATAAACTACCTATAAGATGGCAAAAGTGCACCGATAACAACGGTGTATACTTTAATAAATTAAATATATTTTACAAAAAAAATGACTTTATATTTCTCCCGTACAAAACCAAGCCAATTTCATATGTAAGGACTTAATATTTATTTAATTACTGATTGCATTTAATTTACTAGACAGTTTTATGAGTTCTTAACCTTCAAGGATTATTATAATAGGTGAACATCAAATACCTGAATGATTCGTTTATATATGATTGGATTTATTGAAATGATTGTGCTTATTAAAATGATTACCCTTCATTACTAACTAAAATCCTTATATTCTATAAATAATTATCATTATTTTAGAGCTATCTATTGTTTACTTCTTGAGCTATATCATTTCATTTTAGAAATATAACAAACACGTGAGCTGGTAAGGAATTCCATTTTTTGGAAGTGCGACAAATAAAGGAGTTGCCAAATTTCTTTGTACGCGATGGAATTGATGCCACAGTTAGGCGGTGACATCGAGATCCAGCACGCGTAGACTTTTGAAGGAAGGGCGAAGCAGGAATAAGAGAGAATAATTCCTCAGAGTACTTGCCGTGATACAGTTGATAGGAAGCGCTCAGCGCTGCTATCTCTCGGCGCAATTGTAAAGGCTCGAGGGTGTTAGTGACCTTTACGTCGCCAATAATGCGGACCGCACGTCGCTGCAACCGATCTAAGGCCTAAAGTAGGTACTTAGCGGAGCCATCCCAAAAGTGCGAGCAATATTCAACGCAAGACCGTACGTGTGTTTTGTACAACAGGCACAGTTATTGTGGCGTGAAAAAACGCCGCACCTTGTTCAGAACTCCGAGTTTCCGTAAAGCTGTTTTTATGACAGCCTCGATGTAATCCCTTGGACTAAGGTCGCAGCGAACGTCCATCCCCAGCATGGCGATTTTGCTTTGTATCATCAGCGGAGTACCACAGAGGGAGGGAAGAGGGGAAAATTGTGACTTTTTCGCTGTGAGACCGCATACCTGTGTTTTCTTGGTATTAAACTCAACAAGATTATCAGAGCTCCATTAAGCGATGAGCTCTAACGTCCTATTGAGTATAATGACAAGATCCTCCCGGCTCTTCTCAATTTCCGCTCGCCCATCCACTGCGTGTCCGTGGTATCTACCATGCACTGTACTATCCTGCATATCATTGATATGCAAAAGAAAGAGGTTGACTGATGATCATTAAGTAAACAGTGATCTTCTAGGTAATGGATCAGTTGGTTGTTTAGAATCCGTTCCATCACCTTACAAAGTACTGAGGTGATAGCTATTGGCCGATAATTTGCCGGGTCAGACCGATGCCCTTTTTTGGGAACCGCTTGCACATTAGCTCTTCTCCAAGCCTCTGGCACACATCACGAAGAAAGAGAAAGTTGGAACAGGCGCGTTAACACAGGAGATAGCTCCGCCGCGCACTTCTTCAGCACTATGACTGATATTCCATCGGGACCGCTAGCTTTCCGTACATCAAGTGATTGCAGCTCCGCACGCACATCGCGCTGCCTGATTTTGATGTCAGGCATCGTGTGGCCACAAGAAGGTATTACTGGTGGCAGAGCACTAAAATCATCGATGACGGAGTTGTCGGCAAAGAGTTTAGCCAGGAGATCAGCTTTCTCTTGCGGACTGTGAGCTAGCGACCCGTCCGGACTTCTGTGCGGTGGCAGCGAAGGTTGGCAGAAATTGTTTTGCACAGACTTGGTCAGACGCCAGAAGCTACGGGAGCCCCTAGGATGCGAAATAAGGTCATGACCAATCTGTACAATGCGCTGTGCATCCGCTCTCGTGTAAGCCTTCCTACAGGACTTGGAGTTTTTCTTGTAGTTTGCTTTCAGTAAGTCAAGGTTAGATGCCCCGCTAATGCAGCCGTTGATCCACTCGCTATATGCCGCCTGCTTAGATGATACAGAATCGGCACATTCGCGAGTGAACCAACGGCTACGCGCAACCTTACTGACGAGATCTGAGCTAGGAATGTAGTATTCCATTCCCAACATGATCTCAGCAAAAAAACAGCTACAGCAGCGGCACTAGCTGTCGGATCATTCCCACTGAAGCAACGTTCCTTCCAAGGGACTGACGCATAGTAATCGCGCATACCGTCCCAATCTGCTGACTTGTAGTGCCAAACGCGACGTTTGCATACCGCTGGTGGCGGCAGCTTGGCCTGTGGCACTTTGGTAGATATATGGCTGTGATCCGAAGAACCAAGTGGAGCTTGAACCACAACCTGATATTCCACCGGGTGAGAAGTCAGCAGAAGTTCCAGTAGAGAAGGCGCTTGCCCATCAATGTCTGGGATCCTGGTGGGCTGATCAACCAGTTGGGTCAAGTCATGTGTGAGAGCAAAAGCATGAGAAGTCCTTCCAGCATGGTAAGTTTTGAGGGACTTCTACCATAATTCATGGTGAGCATTAAAGTCCCCCAAAAGCACCAATTCCGCGTTAGGAATTTGCTCTTGCGCAGCATCTGCCACCCGACTAAGATGGTCAAATAATCGGCTTGTCTCCAAGTCACCATTTTGGGATCTGTAGAGGTACACGTAAACCCGACTCTGAAGAATCAGATCCACACGTACAACCAACATGGAGAAGGAGGGGTCCTCCAAGCAGCGCAGTCGGTGACAGCAAACATCCGTCCTGACGAACAAGCATACTCCGGCTTTCGCTTTGAAAGATTCTTCAAGCATGTAGCCGGGATAATTAAGGTAGCTAGTATCGGAGTATTTGTGTCTCCGTGAGAAACAACATTGCTGGCCGTGCTGTCTCGAGATGGTGGTAGACAGCGTTGAGGTTAGCGTGGAGTCCACGGATGTTAGTGAACTCGACCTCAAACAGCGTGGGTGTTGTGGGGTTGTGCACCACTGTATGACCGTTATTTCTGATTTGTTGCGCTACCATTTGGAAAAAAATGGAAAAGAGACGTGAAGCGAACGACGTATTGCCACGATAGGGATGGGCAAAGTGTGGAGGCGTGTTTCCCCAAGTGGTTGCCAAAAGGGAAAGTACACTGACCCGCCGGACGGAACCCTCGAAACCCCCCGGAAGTGGCCACCGGTACCCCACCTTCCTGTCACCAACCGGCACGACGGTCCACCCCGAGATTATGCGTGGCCTGGTGGGGCAGCCTCGCGAGCTGGTTAGGCACGCTCGGGCCCCTGTACTATGCCACGGGCGGCCAGCGGAACAGCCGTTTCTTTGGGTCTCCCTGTCCGGTAGGTCAATACAGTTTCCCCCGGCATTGGTTCAACAGCCGATTCTCTCAAACTGAATTAGTCTTAGTTTTAGATCCTTTTTTGTTTTAATCTAGCATGTAACGATGGGGCCGACATACAGGCTGGCTATAAAGGCCCCTTATAATAACAGAATAAAAAAACGCGACAAAACGTAATCTACAGACATTGTTTATATACAGTTGATATCTCTAAAAATGCATGTTTTATCATAAACAAGCCTGTTTTTGAAATTCAATTTCCAAAGCGGATTGCGTTTATATTAAACATAACAAGGCTAATCCTTGTATAACAAAGACATCTACAAAATATTTTCCGCAAAATCAGACCTAAGAATATGAAAAGTATTTTGAAGATATAAATTCTTATAATATATATATTCGTTTTGGTTTAAAAATCAATCGTTTTAAAATTAGTAAGCGATTTTATCATTTACATATAAATCCACTAAAGAACGATTCAAATACCTACTAATATTTTTCTCCATAAAACATACTCTATACTAAAAGAGGGACATTTATATGCTGTTACTTTACATTCATTTTTCTTACAAAAATTGCATTTTATGTATGATATTTCTGTTTATTTAAGTAACTAACATTAAACATGTTTTAAATTAAAACTGTAAATTATTAAGTAGTGTTAGGAATTCATAAAATAAATTATATTCAACGAAAAATTGTTCTCATTTCGTATCTCATTTGTAAAATTTTGCAACGTACCCAACTAATGACTGTGTGGTTGCGATGCAAAACTGCTAAGCCAGCAATAATTAAACTAAATAATTAATTATTAAGGAAAAATATCGATGTACTGGATGGTATAATATATATGAGAAGTGGTGACCACTTACCATCAGGTGGCCTACTTGGCAACCTACCTAATGCAATAAAAATATTTAATAAACTGAAATAAGTTACGTCATAATAAAAACAAAGAGCCTTCTTCAATTAAAACCTACAACTATAAACCTTATAAAGCGATTGATAATAGAAATGATCCCATCGTAGAAAGGCTTCCAAATACCTAGATGGTCTACCATCTAGGTATTTGGAAGCCTTTCTACGATGGTCTACCAGCCACGGAATCCAGACTCCCACTACGATCAAGCACAAAGAAGATAACTGGCACACAAGAAGAAATTATTCAAAATGGCAATAGTGAAATTCTGATTGCGACGCTGTCATAAAACAAAAACATACAGGCACATTAAAATAAATTAATGAAATAATAAAAAATATAAACCAAAAGCACGAACAAATAATATATAGGGAGATTAGTAAGACAGATTAATAAAAAAAAAGTTCAATAAAACAAATAACACGTGAAATATTACGAAATTTATTGGCCAATATATAAAAGACTCTTAACAAGTCAACCTAATTACTATCGATATGATAATAATCTCTGAATGATTTTGTTGATTTACAATTATATGCATTTTAATACTTTTATCACTTCAAATGGTGTAATCTAATGAAGGTATCACGTCATTATTATTTTAAACTAGCTCTCTATCTAGGCTTTGATACGCGGTAGTTCTATTTAAATAAAGTCATCACTATAATTAAACTCAATAAAACGTGTTTGCGGAATATGTCAATTAGTCAGAAGTAAGATTAGACTAATGTAACGGATAAAAAAAATGAATATTTTTTTATCTGATTTAGATTAATAGAACATTAAAATTGGAATTTTGGCATTGGCAATTATTTATTCTTTGACTAAGTTTAAATACTATACACTTCGTTGAAATAAGCTGTAGTACTTCAACTTGTATACCGCTCAACCGATATAAAAAGGGGGAACAACTTCCGCCACGTTTTTTATATAAACAAATATTCTAGTACATTGAAAAGCATGTAAAGCTGTTAAAACAATATTGTAGTATTATTTCAATATATAGTATATAGCACTTTATTAGTTTTTTTTTTATATAATAAACAATAGCTTATATTGTTTTAAAACCATTTGAAAATAGTTCTACAAATAGTTAAATATTTACCTTGAAAGTTGAATTTGAATATCTGAATGTTTTGAATCTGACTGATTCATTTGCATTTAGATTGCTGATTAGTTATGTATATTTAAATAAATAACAATATAATTGTGATCGTAGAACATTATGCGTACGTTTATATTATTTACGAATAAATTTTAAATACATACATATATCAAATGCACTCTATTCATGAGCCACCGAGACGCCTTATGATCGGTCCGAAAAATTCTTTAGAAACCGTTTGTGGGTAAAATAGTTTGGATATTTATTTCGCAACTGCCTGTGAATGTCCCACTGCTGGGCTAAGGCCTCCTCTCCCTTTTCGAGGAGAAGGTTTGGTGCTTATTTCACCACGCTGCTCCAATGCGGATTGGTAGAATACACATGTGGCAGAATTTCAGTGAAATTAGACACATGCAGGTTTCCTCACGATGATTTCTTTCACCGTAAATCACGAGATGAATTATAATCACAAATTAAGCACATGAAAATTCAGTGGTGCTTGCCCGGGCTTGAACCCACGACCATCGGTAAAGATTCACGCGTTGTAACCACTAGGCCATCTCGCCTTATATATTTAGTGACCCCAATTTAACGTCACGAAGTATTTTTATTGTCTTATCAATAATATTGAACTCCAGCAGTTTATTTATCAGTAAATTCGATTGGAGTTAAATAAGATAAGACATCTTTATACATGGGATTGACTAAATTATATCGATCACTTTTATCAATTTGGTTGTTGTATAAATAAGACGTTTGATACATTTTTGCCATATTTAGACATTATGAAGTTCTTAGCTTTGGTGTTCTTTGTGACGGCAATCCACGCCAAACACGAAATATACTCTGGGTGAGCAAATACTCATATCTTATTTTCTTTTTAAGGAATAATAATTTATTTATCATTTATTTTTATTTACATAGAACGATATGACACTAAAATATGAGAGTGGACACTGATTTCTGTAATACAGGTCTTTGACCCTAGCTCAGAAATAAGGGACTTCATTATACTTTGTAACTTTTTATGTGAATAAAGATTATTTATTTATTATTTATAATTTCATCGAACTAAGTTAATTGCACAACAGCTATATTAGTAAAATACACATACATTTGGAATTACTGATCTCAACTAAATATGTGTTACCTTCAAATTGTGTCAGGTGGAAATCCGTCCTCGTCAAGCCGGTGAACCATGAACAGCTAGCGAAATTGACCAGTAAGATCTTAGAGTTCGACCTCGACTTTGTGAGCAATGCAGCAGTGAATCGAGAAGGAATTGTGTTGGTTAAGCCCCAGTACCAAGATGAGTTTTTGAAATTCCTATCACAGGAGAACATATCTAATTGGATACATACTGAAGATCTTAAAAAGTGAGTATTTCTTATACTTTAAGTGATTACTCGTGAACACTTTCAAATACAGTACACTAGAAACAATATATAAGTAATTGTTTTGATTTCTATATTGTCCCAGCAAATGATAATCCAAGAATGGTGCAAGTAATGTTTTCAACAAGGTTGAAATACTTGCAGTGGCATCACACTTTATATTATTATATATATCCATATTATATTATATATACGAATTCAGCGTTAATTAACTCGATTTCACATTTCTTAACACCAAAGCGTGTTCAGACGAAAGACCAACAGCTTTACATGCTTTCCGAGGCACGCGTGCGTTAACTATGAACTTGCAAATTGCGGGCCGCATGATTACAATTAACATTATAATTAAATTCAAGCATGATTGTTTAAGTTTAATTATAATTTTGATTAAAATTGTTCGTGAATTAAAATGATCGCGTATCAGTCTTGTGTTAGTTAGTCACTACAATACAAAAACAGAGCCCCCGTCACGTCTGTCTGCGTGAAAAAATCAAAAACTGGCGAACAGATTTTCATACGGATTTTACCAATGAACAAAATGATTTATGATGAAGGTTTAGGCATGTAATTTATTGGAGGTTTTGTGTCATGGACGGTGATTGTTGAAGATGCTTAAAATTTCAAGCAAGATAGGAGCCATAATGGCATGCGTTACCAAAAGAGTTACATGTATTGTCATGTAAACCCTTATACCACTCGTGCGAAGCCTAAACGTTTCTATAAATAATTGTGACGCACGCTTTCAATTAATTAAAACCATAAAAGTGATAAAAGCATTACATATGAAATCACCCAAATTATTTAGTGATTATTAAATGGATTACTAATATATCAAAAGTATTTATGTTGACACATTAAGTGTCTCTGATATATTGAGATCGGTAAGTTCGATTGTCGCAATACCTGTAAACGTATAATTAATTTTATTGTTTATTTTAACTGATTGGTTGATTTTTTATAATTTATATAGATTCGATTTTATTTATTTATAACAACAAAATATTCATATTTATTTTTATTCTTGACACCCATAAGCCTTGTAAGCTTGTTTGGATGTCAGGTTTATTGGTAAAACGTTTCGGACGGCTTATACATATAACATTTTAGATGTTTACATGCTTTTATTTAACTTTACTTAGTATGTATGAGTAACACCTGCATCTAATTGTTACTTCTACCACCCATTGTGGTGCTGGTGAAAATTCAGTCTGGTACAAATTAAAACTAAATTGTATTCGTTTTTTTAATATTCGCATGTTAATGTTCTATTCCAGACAATTTGATATCGAAGACCAGAAAATCGAAGCGAGAAAGCTAACAACTCGTTCTATAAATGGAGGCAGGATACCTTATGATAACTATCAAACTCTGGACGTGGTATGTAATTTGAAAACATTATTGTGTTGTATATTCTAATAGTCAAAGATTTATTAAAATAAATATCGTCTTCAGAAATCTTGCTCAAACACGAGATTCTTAAGCAAACCTTCGCAAGATTATGTGAATAATTTTTGACCAATTCTTTTAAGTAATTTTGCTCAAAACTACTTCTGCTAAAAAGCATTGTAGCGCTATATAGTTAGTAGTCACTGTATTTACAAACATGGGGCATGATATCATACGGCCCTCAGCCGCACTGACGATGTAATTGGTTATATTTCTCACAGTGAACGTGTCTGGTGGAGGTGACCACTTCGCTACCAATAGATGAACCGTCGGCGATTAAATAAAGTATTCTGTTTTATTTTATAGATATATGACTATATTGACAAAATTGCTGAGGATTATCCAGAAACAGTAACTTTAGTTAATTCTTCTAAATCATTTGAAGGCCGACCCCTTAAGTACTTGAAGATTTCTAAGGATAAATTTGCAAGTAACAAGCCGGTCATTTTCATTGATGGTGGAATTCATGCACGAGAATGGATCACCCCTCCTGCTGTCACTTATGCCATCCACAAACTGGTTGAAAACGTGACTGAGCTTGATCTTCTTGAGAACTTCGACTGGATTCTCTTTCCAGTCGTAAATCCTGATGGTTACGTATATAGTTTTGAAAAGGTAAGTCGAATGAATGTTATAAGCGCTTATGATAGATAAGCTAGTAACGTCAGAGCAATATTTATCATAATCTTGAAGTAAAAACATAAACAAAAATATATTTATTTGCACAAAAAGAATAAAGTTTAATTTTAAACTAAATTACCCTGTACTTCAAATTTGTTAAAACCTCGTAAATCCTTGTGAAAATTTAAAATATAAGATATATTTAATAAGAGCGTTTTTAGTGTGACACGTTGGTCCATTCTCAATAATGTATATGACCAATTTAAACGATTAATTGTCGTTGAAAATTGTGCTGATTTATTCTTATTTAATAAAACTTATGGTGTATATTGATATTATTAGTCAGTCAAGACTAATTTAAAAATTTAAAACGAATTACCTTTCAAATTATATTTATAGCATAGCTATATAAGACTACAAATTACTTATGCCAGTGCTTAGTGTTAATAAGTCTTAAAATGTGTTAATATTTTTTATTATTTTTCTATTCAGGAAAGAATGTGGAGAAAAACTCGTTCCACTGACCAGAATATTTTTAGCTGGCTCTGCCCAGGGGTCGATGGAAATAGAAATTTCAACTTCGAGTGGAATACAGTCGGTACCAGTAACCAACCGTGTAGTAACAACTACGCTGGAAGTAAACCATTTTCTGAAGTAGAAAGTCGGATTGTGGGTGAAATAATTGAGGAACATCTCGACCAAATGGTCCTCTATATCACCGTGCACAGCTACGGAAGCTTAATTCTGTACCCATGGGGCCATAATGGTTCTCTCTCTAATAACGCCTTTACACTTCACACTGTTGGCATCGATATGGCTAGTGCTATTGATAAATTATCTCTGCCACATTTCCCTAAATACGTGGTAGGCAATGCAATGCTTACTCTCGACTATGCCGTAGGAGGTGCTGCCGAAGATTATGCTCATTATAGAGGAATTCCATTGACTTACACGTTTGAATTACCAGGGCTCAGATATGGCTTAGAAGGTTTTCACTTGGATCCAATCTATATTCACCAGGTCTGCATAGAAACCTGGGAGGCCTTTGTCATTGGGGTTAGAAGGGCTGGTCAATTATATGGAAAAAAAACTAATATTGTATAAAATTTGTTAGAATAATACTTTGTGATGTTTTAATATACTTATTTAATATACGTGTACATAAAACATTTGTTTTCTTATAATAAAAACAAATATTTCTTCTCCAATATAATTGGAGAAATTTTCCTTTACATAATAATAAAAAAAAATTAAAAGATTTACTGTTATTATAAATATTATACTTACTTACTACTTTAGGGTAAATGATAAACGGATTAACTATTTAAAAAGATTGGCTTACCTAGCCTTGGCTAAGATCGATTCAAAAAGTAGCTCTAAGTAATTTATCATCATTCAACACTTACTTTTCACAAAAACTTTAATTTTACGTCATCTATCGTCTAAAGAACAATATTCATAAATCAATACAATCAATACAGAGCAACTTGAATTTCTCTAAGAAATACCGCTTTAAGACGATAGATGGCGCTTATATGAAAATAAATATTTGTATAAATATTAGGTCCTTACATATGAAATTAGCATTATGTCGTACTGACCACTTTGATCTGAGAGATCTCCTCTTTGGTTAAGAATTCCGAATTTAAATTTAAAAATTCATTCAGCTGGTACATTTGAGTTTTGAAAACAGTCATTCATATGTTTTTCCTCATTATTTTTTTCTTTGGCGTCGCTTATTAGTGCACAATGGAAAACATGAAATATCGGTATATTTACGAGTACGAGTTCTACCGTGGCACCGGTGCTGCAGAAACAACTCGAAGGATTAATAATGTGTACGGCGCTGGTGTCGCAAAAGAAAGCAGGGTACTTTTTGGTTTCAACGTTTTCGTTCTGGAAATTTCGACCTTCAGAACCAACCCCGTGGACCGCCGGAGACCAAAGTGGAAAATGAAGAATTAAAGGCTACTGTGGTAGCGAATCCATCACAAAGCATTTCAGGGATAGCTGCAGGCAGGGGTAAGTAATACAACTGTTTTAATCCACTTGAAGCAAATCGGGAAAGTAAAAAACTTGAACGATGGGTACCTCATGAATTGAGTGAATCGAACTAGCAATTACGCGTCTACTTGCTGTACTTTGCTCAACCGACACAATAATGAAGGTATTTTAAATCGAATCATTAATTCTGATGAAAAGTGGATACAGTGCGATAATCGAAAGCACTCGTCGTAATGGCTGAACCCTGGAGACCCAGCCAAATCTCTAAACGAAAATTGATTCAGAAAAAGTTACTTGTGAGTGTTTGGTGGACTAGCGCGGGTGTCATTTACTACAGCTTTCTAAAATCTAGTCTAATCTATCAAACGATTACGGCAAACATCTATTGTCAGCAACTGCAAACCATGAAGGAAGAACTAGCTACTAATCAACCGAGATTGGTCAATCGCTCTAGGCCACTGCTGCTTCACGACAACGCAAGACCACACACTGCACAACAAACATGGTTGTTTGTCGTCTGAGTTATATGAGCTACAATTGGAATGTCTGCGACATCCACCGTACTCCCCGGACCTTGCTCCAACAGATTACCATTTTTTCCGGTTTTTGGTCAACTTCTTACAAGGAAAAAAATTTAACTCCGATGCGGCAGTCAAAACCGCCTTCAAAGAGTTTATTGATTCTCGCCCCCTTTATTTTCTTAGTAAAGGGATCAATAAACTACCTATAAGATAGCAAAAGTGCACAGATAACAACGGTGTATACTTTGATTAATTAAATATATTTTACAAAAAAAAATGACTTTATATTCCTCCCGTACAAAACGCCAATTTCATAGGTACCTAATATTTAATTAATTACTGATTGCATTTAATTTACTAGACAGCTTTATGAGTTCTTAACCTTCAAAGATTATTATAATAGGTGAACATCAAGTACCTAAGTGATTCGTTTATATGTGATTGGATTGTATAGTAAAATGTGCTTATTGAAATGTTTACTCTTCATTACTAATTAAAATCCTTTTATTCTATAAATAATTATCATTTTTTTAGAGCTATCTATTGTTTACTTCTTGAGCTATATCATTTCATTTTATAAATATAACAAAAATGTATGTATATGTGTTGCAGAAAAAATATTATATTTATACCGTCTGCTTCAGAGTAACAAATATTTAAAAAATATATTGTGGAAGTATTATTTGTTTCAAAACGCATTCAATAGCTACGGGTTAAGTCTCGCTCTAAAAACCTACGTTCACTACTTTAATGCATCTATTTGAGCAAATATTTCAACACAATAATATGTCCTACAGAGTTAGCTGCCGTGACAGAAATCAGTCAGAAACATGCCAATACTGCAATGTTTATATTTGAGGCTATATAGCCCATTACGTTAACATATGTAACGTTTCTTCGTATGTCTGATTTGTGGAGCTCAAAATTATCTTAAGGAAAATCCGCAATGACACATCGAACTTTTATAGATAAGTTAACTTTTATCTTCTTGATAAGATTATTTTGATTTATTTGCACTAGCATCGCGTATGAAAATCATCACAACCAAGGATCAAATTCGAAGATTTTATTATATCGTATAGGTTCTTTCGAATGACAGAAAAGGCTAAAGTTAAAATTAAATCAAAATATTCTTTATTAAATGCGCTTATAAACACTTGTGAATTTTGTTTCAGACTGTAGGTACTACCAAAGAGAACCGACAATAAAAACAGCAGTCACTCTTTTCATTTAAAATAAAATACATAGCCGACAAAATATAATTAGATTTGGCAATCTATATAAACTTTTTTTCCCGCACATAAAGTAGGTGTGGGACTCCCCGGTGCCTAGAACACCTTGTGAAACACCTTCCTAGAAAAATCGTGAAATACTATCGATTTCCTCTGTCTCTTCACTAGGCTATATCCGAAAAAACCTGTGGAAATAAACGAATACGAAGTCCACGCTTTTTATCATCTGTCATAAGTCTTATCAATTATTGTTTATTTTAACATAAGACTTTGATAATAGGCAAAATTATAAAATACCTGCAATCTTATGATTGAAACGAATACCTTGTCCTAAGGATGTATTGACTTTGCGGAGTTATTTGCTTTATTTCTCGTTTTGATGCAATTATTGCCGCTGATTATATAAAAAATATCTATATTACTGTGATAATAAATATGGGAGAAAATCCTCGACGGTTTTAAACGCGTAATACCTTATAATATAAATTAATGTACGTAATGTCCCAGTCGGACAAGGTCGGTTAGGACAAGCCCGCATTGCATATTCTACCGCCAAACAGCAATACTTGGTAATTTTCTCTTTCGTTTTGAAGGGTGATTGAGCAAATGTAACTACAGGCACAAGGGGCATAACATCCTAGTTCCTAAGAGCGCGGCGGTGGCGCTTACAGTGCCAATGTCAATGTAAAATGTCTATGGACGGTGAAGCTCTTACTATCAGGTGGCCGGTTTACCAATCCACCTACTTATAATATATAAAAAAGTGAACTATTGTACAACGCTGGTACAATATCAGAACACTGAAACTATTGTCATCAACGACTGTTCGAGTTTCCAAGATTGACGATACTCGAACGCATATGATACAAAACAATCCATTTTAGTAAATAAGATTTTAAAATAAATAATCGAATAATTATGTCAAAAAATTAGAGATTGAGAGACTTGATTAGAGATATTTTATGCATTTATCATTGAATTATCGTAATAGATTATTATTTTTAAATACAAGATTATATATTTTAAAGCTAATTGATAACCTAAAATCCGTTTCAAATGTAATAAAAATCGAATCAAATTGATTTCGGCTGTTTGTCGAAATAATTGCCAACGCAGTAATGGCTGACATTTTTAAGATACTTTTTTTATTGTTTGCTTCGGTTTATATAGCACAAGCGAAACACGAAGAGTATGATGGGTGAGATATTTTAAAGCTTTTTTAACTTAATTTACATATAATACACATATACAGTATATAGGCTATTTGTTGTACCAAAATATGTGCCTAAACTTTTCATATTATTAAATTAAAATATTATGTAAACATTACAAGAATAAATCCAACCAAAGCGCTGAGTACATTTTCGTTGTACCTTTATACGTAAATGTAATTATATTCAGTCGACTATGTATTTAATTGAAAAAAGTGTCTGGCCAGTTTTTCTCGGTAGATTATATAATAACGAAACGATTATATAATTTCGAAATGGTACTAGCTTACATTCAGTTTATTCCTGTAATATGATTCAAAAGTATATTATATAGAGACAGTGCTTATATAGAGCCTTCTGGTATAAATAATATTTTGACTCGACTACCACCATCAACTATCCTACCGCTAAACATAATACATATTTATGGTTTCCGGATGGAAGGATGAGTGAGTGTAATTATACGAATCTTAGATTAGACAATTGGATAATAAGAACTGGTGATCGGGCTGCGTTCTTTGAAAGAGATTTGACGACGGTAATTAATTTTAGTTTTTCCTTTCAGACATTCCTTGTACGAAGTCAAGGTCACTGACCTTGATCAAGTTGATAAGCTTAATGCAATTGTTCAAGACATGAATGTAGATCTGTGGTCTTATGCGATCCCTGGCCGAGAAGGACTCATTTTAGTTGCAAAGAATATGAAGCCTCTTTTCGAAAATGCACTTAATAAAATCGGTGTAGAGTACAAAATTGATACTGAAAATATTAAAGAGTAAGTGTTCTTATCTATACATTTTTAATTCTTGTACATATAAACTGGTTTTTTAATAGTAGAAATACCGTCAAGAATTAAGTTCATTCTTACTTTGTTTTATTATTTCGTCATTAAAGAATTTTCAAGTTACTTAATGTAAAATGTAACAAAAGTGATTACAGACAGGCCAAGATTTATATATTATTTCCTTTGTAAGGATAAGTATTTTGTTGTCGCTATTTACTTAGGATGAATTTTCCGATTCAGAAATATTCGTTTTTGCATATATAAAAATATTTAAAAATATACCAATTAATAAAACTACTATAAGGTTACAGTATTATTTGAAGGACAATAGAGGTCCTACAACATATCAGTTCTTCCAAATGAAGAATCTGTGTCAGGAACACTAAAAAAATAAATTTAAAAAAAGATTAACTATCCCTTTTGTTTCATAGAAAACTGGAACTAGAAGACAAATTGTTAGCCGATGCGGCGAGATCAATCAATGGTAGTAGATCTGGTGCAGGTATTTCTTTAGATGTCATTCACCGTTATAACGTGGTAAGTTATCGGAAAAAATATTTTTAGAGAATTCTCTTAATTAAGCTCCTTAATTTCTCAAAACTAATATAATATTGTATATAAAAATAGTTTCCCAACATCGTACGAGTGAAATAAGTTTTTTTTCGTTGAAAATAAATACTGGAAACCGATTGCAACACCACCTATCGGGCTTAATCTAAACCACACACACAGAAAAAAATATTATCAAAATCGTTCAGTAACATACACACATACAGATATTGGTTTAACTATTAGTATATATGGCATTAGGAAAATTAAATAACATTGATGGTGTTAATTCTACCTGTATCCAACGTACTCTGTTGGATAGCTTCACTCTTCTACTCGGAGAACGAATCCAAGTCTTAAAATCCTTCTAATTCGAAGATGAGTGCTTGGTTTCATATTTAAACCTAAACTAAGAAAATTAAGGTTCAAGGAAATTTAAGGTTCAAGGAAAGTTTTAATATTAATTCACCATTTTACATTTTATATGTATGTGTAGAAGCAAAATCTGTGTTTCTTTCTTAAACATGCAGGTTTCTTAACAGTGTGACTTCTTAAAATTTAAACATGCGCATTCAGACCAAAATTAAAATATTATTACGTCAGGGTTTGTTCTCTTCTTATATAAAAATTATAATAACCATTAATTATTGAAAATTTACAACCTTAACAGGTGGACCGATACCTCACTGATTTGGCCAACAGGTTTCCAAGAGTTGTCCGTGTCGTATCCGCTGGAAGAAGTGTTGAAGGCCGTGATATCAAATACCTAAGGATATCCTCCAATAATTTCCAGGTAATGTTTATTAAACTACGTTCAGGTTACTTATTACATAACAAAACAGTTCAATGTATCAATAACTGAAAATTTCTTCAAATATCTAACTTTGGCGTTAGAATCAGCAATACTTAGTCTTATTGTGTTCCGTTTTAGTAATAGTAGTAAATTAGTAATATTTACAGGATAGAAATAAGCCCGTCGTTATGATCCAGTCCCTCCTCCACGCTCGTGAATGGGTCACCCTCCCAGTGACTCTTTACGCCATCCACAAATTGGTGATTGATGTCACCGAACAGGATCTGATTAGGAACATTGATTGGATCATCTTGCCAATTGCTAACCCTGACGGATACGAATTTTCACACACCAGAGTAAGTATTCCAAACATACACAAAATAATAAATTATAACTAAGAACTAATTTTAAATTAAAGCTTGTTATCTATAATATTTTTATGGTAGTTACAGCTATAAATAATTCGATTTACAATGAGGCGTCACGCTTCTTTTTTTTTAATCGCTACATTGGAAGCGTGCTATGCACTCATAAGATATAATAGTATGGCGCTGCATAATGGATTGAACAAACTATAAAATTAGTTATAGGAAGATATTTAAAAATGTTGAAACATGACGTAGTTGTCGTGTTATAGAGTTTAAATAGCTAATTATTATTCTGTTGCTTAGACTCGTATGTGGAGGAAAAACCGGAGGACTGGATTCGGTAGCTGCGTTGGTGTTGATCTAAACAGGAACTACGACTTCAACTGGGGAACTGCCTCCAGCAACTCAGCCTGCAGTGACACGTTCCACGGACCCAGAGCCTTCTCTGAACCAGAGACCCAAATCACAAGGAACATTATAAACGAATTTAGGAGCCGTCTTTCTCTATTCATCGACGCTCACAGCTTCGGAAGTCTGATCCTCTATGGCTATGGTAACAGACAGCTGCCACCAAATGCATTGATCCTCAACACAGTTGGTGTCCAAATGGCCCAAAGAATTGATGCTGTCAAATGGCCAGCTAATCGCAATTACAGAGTTGGTAATATTGCGGCAGTATTATACATGGCGTCTGGTGGTTCCAGTGACTACGTTCAGTCTATGATCGGTCGTGGTCTTTCATACACTTACGAACTGCCTGCACATAGAAATTTGAACAATATAAACGGTTTCCTGGTAGACCCAGCTTTCGTCCGTCAAGCTGGTTTTGAAACCTGGGAAGGAATCAAAGTAGCAGCTCGTTACGTTGTTCAGAACAGAATGTATTTTAAAAATAACCAAACTGATGATCTTTCAATGTTTGGTTATTAGAAATAAATTTTGACGAGAACAAGAAATCTTAAAAAAACTTTTTATTATTTTGACGTAATATCCTCTAGTACACTAAAGAGTTTATGATAGCATTTTAAGACAATTAAGTCACGATTATAACAGTTAAAACTTAAATTTAAGCTCATTGTCTTTCTGTAGTAGAAAACACAATATGTTAAGAAAATTTATAATTAATTCTTAAGTTATATATAATAACATCAACAGTTTGTCTGTTATTTTTTTCCGTCTTAACAGTAAAACCGATTAAAGTCACCTCAAAGGAAACATAAATTATTCCCCAATAAAAAGATTATATTTATTAAGTTGAATAATGTCTTCATAATTTATATTACTTTCAAATTATGTATTTAAAATTAAATATAAAGCATAAATAAATAATTTAAGCATTTGTTCTAAAACGCAAACTCTTTAAGATTATGTGAATAAAAAAAAATATCTTTATTTACCAAACCCCTACACATATATCATCCTAACTAACCAATACACTCAATCCCATCGACTCCGACTCCGAAGCTCTCATAAATCACCAGTAAATAGAAATAAACATTACCCTAGAGGTATTCCCATAAAATATTCTTCGAGTGAGTTCGTGCTGAGAAAACAGACATCAGTGAGAAATCCGTTGTTTTTCAACGCAGGTAAGTAATAATGGCCGGAATTCGAGATATTTCTTCAAATACATGTAAGGGTTAGTGCACAATGAAACGGCGGATATAAAAAAATCGGCACCAATAAAGGACATTATGTTGTGGAAATTTAATAGCAATAAATGACGAAAATACTTTATTTTGCTATTAATTTGATTACACGACAGATTTCCTTAGGGCTACTAAGCTACATTTATTTTTAGAACACTAAATAAGCCTAAATATGTATATAATAATTTCCTAATGTAAAACGGTCACTTTGGACTTTCTTAAACTGTCATGCGCAGCCAACCACGTCCTAAAGTTGTTATTGAGCCAGGCACACGCTGGTTAACTTGTCCTTGAAACTTGACTACACATTTTATTTCTGACAATACAAATGTTATGAAGTTGACCTAAAAATTGGTCTGTCGACTAATATCCCAACATTTTGTTATATAAAATGTATACTGGTCTATGCCTAGCTCACGAGTCGGTGATCTAAAAGTAAAAGTTGCAGTTTTTGAATGTTGGTTCTTGACGACTTGGAGGTTGGAAATCGACTATATAGGAAATAGAGTTATTTATTTGTTCACAAGGAAGTTACTACAATAATTTATTTTACACTGAGCAAAGCGAGCATGCATAGATTATAATTATTTTATTTTTTATATTTTTTCGTTTAAATTCATGTACACGATGCCTTAAAACAGGGTGAAGTGTAAACGAAAAATATTGTCTTCGAAAGCGACGTGACGCCATGCTTGGTATTGGACGTTTAGTGATGTTCGATGTGCGAAATTAAATGTATCGACAAATACAAAAGCACTGTTTTGTTGACCACATAAGTTAATTATTAAATTTAGTGAAAATGCTACAGCTATAAATTTGTATCATGACAAATTTTTTAATAAATAATGTTCTATGGCATTTATTTACAATGGAGGCCTACTGGCTAACATCCACTTACCTAATATTTTTCTTACTAAACTAGTTATTTGTACTTCTCTGTTCTCTATGACAAATAAAGTATAGGGTCGAACAAGATTGATTTCGATTACAGACTCAATGACATGCCCAGCAAAGATATACTAGTTTCTCCGTTAGCACAAATACGCATTATTTTATCTTTTCCTCGTAATCGATGGGATGGTAATCCGACACGAACTTTTGCACACTACCCACTTCCAAACTATAGGCTGAGAATTTCGCTAGAGATATACCGTGAAACATTTCTGGCCTGGCTCGGAAATCGAGCTAGGATCTCGAAATCTGTAGCCTTATAAGGTAGCTATGCTAGCTAAATAACGATGAAGCACTTAAAATAATTAAAAAATAACTAACGCAGTTCATAATAATTTGAGAATAACTAATGCAACTTATAATATCCATGACAACATACTGATGAATGCAACAAAGTTGGTTGTAAGCATATATGTGATTATATACATACGTACATACTAGTAAATAATAAATAATATTTGTATTTCATGATTTACACAAAAGGGTACACTGTATGAAAATATTATGGCTTATGTTCAAAATTGATATCGTATTATACAAACGAAATTGATATTATTTATTACTATATTTATTATTTTTAGAATTTAAATTATACGCAGTTTAAAGTACGTAGGTAATTTATGGTAGATTTTTTTCTTTCTATTTTGAGTTATATTTATTTTGAACCCTACGGCCGTGGATCTTCCACGCGTTAAATCCATTTAAGGTTGCGTATTCAAAGTAATTCATTAAATAGTAGTCATTAATTTGAACCTTTTAATTCCTTGCAAAACAATAAAAATCATCAAGGGAAATCTCAAAGAATATTTGATATAGTAAAATTCACTGACCCATAATAAAACAGCGCCCAAAACAGGGCGCTCTAAATATTTAATTTTTACATTGTTTAGTCAAATTTACGGGCACATACTTTTACTACAAACAATATTTTCCATGTTATTATCAGTTTCTATATTTTTGCGAACAAGTAGCAAAAATCAACGATATTATATGAATATCGAGAATGGCCTGGGATTCTGGCAGCCCATCACTATTAAGGACTTTATAGAGCCGGCTATCTTTTCTACTATTTTAACTTATACAAAAAACAGTAAAGATGGACGCTTATATTATGATAAATAATACAGAATAATTTATGAATATCATTTGAAAAATCTGGTTAATCGTTACTAATTAACACGGTTTATGTTTACATTAATAATTAAAGATTATTTCACAATTAATTAATTTCGTTATTGGAAACCTTGTCCAATATGGGAATTAAATGATCAGTGGAATAATTTTAGTTTCTATTCTAATATTTCACAGAGCATGGATGAATGAGGCTTATAACTCAATACTCATTATATTTGGTTGTTCCATTCTTAAGATATAATTAATTAGGCAGTCCTTCTAACCTACAAGATAATATCGCATATTAAGATTTTTTTTTACTGCGGTACAAAATAAAAAAGTAGCTTTCTATGTAACCACATTATTTCCTTAATTGGTCCTGCGCTCGGTTTAAACCTCATTCTATATTAATTCTTAACAGCAATTACAAATACGTTGTAATAATATTGTATACAAATAAATAAATAAAAAATAATTTTATGATAAAAATAAATAAAGCTATTGATTTATTAATAGTAATTTTATTTATGACAATTAGCAAAACTTAGATATATCTATATACGATCAAACGAACTTCTCAAGTGAATTTCGATCACTATTATATGGACTATTATATGGTTGTTTCATTCGAAGATATAAATAGCATCCCTCCCAAAAACCCTAAGTTTTTCAAAAATACATTCTATAAAAAAGAATGAAGCTTAAACCGAGCACAGGACCGATGAAGGAAATAATGTGGGTACATAGAAAGTTACTTTTGTATTTTGTACCGCAGTTAAAAAAAAATCTTAATATGCGACATTACCTTGTAGGACTACCTAGTAAATTATAGTAAATTCGTTTGATCGTATATTATAGGTCATTCTGTAGACTGTCCAAGAGAGCAAGACAGCCGGGCTATTCTATAAAATCAAACTCGGAAGGTACAACAGAAAAAGATCGTGAAATGTCAGAAAATGATATGCGATATTAACCATAGTGATAATAATATTTCAAGAACACACGCATCATAATAGTTTGTCACCATAAGTCGGTTGTCACATTTCACGGGTAAGTAATGGAATAATTTCTTAAACAATGTATCAAGTATTTATTGTGATTATATTGTGTTAATTGTGTTCTAATACAGCAACTGTTATGAAATAAAATGATAATTGTTATTATTATATAGATGATAAAAAGAATGAAGTCCGTATTCGTGGATTTTAATGCAAGTTAAATAATGATTAATTATACATAATTAAACTATGTTGTTTGGTGGAAAAAGGTTTTAACGATTCAAAAGTACTCATCAGTACTTAATTAAAGTTTATTTAGTTTTTTTTTTTTTATTATACAAATTACAGATGATATACGTCGTTTCAAAGATTGTCGTTTAATTGTAACCAGGAGGCAGGCATTACTGCTCTTAGCTGCTGTCTAATTTTTTTTTTTTATTGTTCACATACTTGTTTTAAGTACACACCAATACCCGTAGGTGAAACGCTCTCTCTAAATTGGAACAAGGCATCCACGACACAAGCTTGCTTAGTGTATATGCCACCGCAAATACAATTATAATATTTTCTTTAAGATTGTAAACATTTCTCATGTAAGTGACTATACTGTCTTTTTGAGGAATAAATGTCTATAAACTGAATACAATTATAATATCGTTTCCGCAAACAACCCAGCTATTGTATCACGTGTAATATTGTAATTGATATTTTGCGTAAATAAACTATTTTGATTTTGATAAACTCAACCAGCTCACTCAATGTAAAAATAATATTAAATATTTGAAATGATAACTGTGCTTATCTCGATAATTCCTGAATATCTTTTCGTAATGTATATATTAAATCATTTTAATCCAGTTGATTAAAATGATAAAATATAATGTTATCAGAGGAAGTGTCTGGATATTTTGTATTAAGTTGGATACGTACGTATGGAAATTAATACTTGGTTCATACGTATGGACGCAAACTAGCTATGCGAACACAGTTGGAGTCAAATGCGCGCGAAGCGGATGTATTCTAAGCATCATTAGTAATGGCTCCACTAATACAAATGGACGATAGTGAATTAGCCCTTACAGCTATTGCCGAATATTATTGTTACCTAAGGTTTATCACAGTTTTGTATGTGCCTATTGCGAGTATTTTTATTTATTCTATAGCGTTCACTTTAAATATATGAAATCAAAACAGCGCCATCTAGTGACAATATCCGCTTTAAAAATTCTATTATATAGAATTCTATAAATAAAAATGCAGTTAACATCGACCCTATATATATTATCTATGACGTCGCTATCGAATAAGTAAAATAACTTGCATAACAGGCACACGGAACATTCTCGAAATATTACGTATAAATTGGACAACTACGAATATGTTTGACGAAGATTGCAGTGTTCAGTTCGGTAGTGTTACGAACATTCATTACTACGAGTAATGTAACGCAACAAATTTGTTTGTACGTTCATACCACTAACGAATATCGAGCACTGTATTTGTTATTTAAAAACAAATTAATTTATACGTAAACTATGTTTCAATCACGCCAGTTCTTGACTTCCGCCGATGTTACTTTCATAAAACGTCGTAATAAATAAAAATTATATAATTGAGGTTAGAATGTAAGTTATCCCTATTATTATAAATGCGAAAGCAGCTCTAGCTATCCCGTATACCTCATTAGGACGAAACCACTGAACCTATCGCAAAGGCACATAACATCCTAGGCTACGGTCTCCTATTAAATGCTTTACATAACGTCCGACCTCAGCGTAAGCTTCCGATCGACGTTTCAACAGACACGTCAGCGGTCAATACATATCTCGGCAACGAACGACGTTAGATCACAATAGTCGATAAACTGTGCTCGCATTTGGTGTACAATGTCCATAAAAACCAGTATCCGCAACGTTTGTGAATCCGCAACGTTTGTGAATAAATGATATTATAGTGCACAAGTGTGTGCGCAAACACAGGTGCACTCTCTATTCCTTAACTCTCATAATCCGATGGGACGACAATCCGAAACGACCGGAAAGAGATAAGGCGCAGGACCAACGGCTTTACGTGTTTTCCGAGGCACGGGGGAGTACACACTTCCAACTTCCAGACTCCGGGCTGCTACTGAGAATTTTCTGACAGAAAAACCCAATAACGTTTTATCGGCCCGACCTGGGAATTGAACCCAGGACCTCCGAGTCTGCGGCCTTACATTAAGCCACTAGACCAACGAGGCAGTCAAAAAAACGAAATTAACGCTACTACAAACGAAAAGAGATTACTACAAACGAATAGAAGGTACTACAAATGAAATTGACGCTACTACAAACGAAAATAAGTTACTACAAACGAAATTAACGCTACTAAAAACGAATAGAATGTACTACAAACGAAAAGAGATTTCTACAAACGAAATGACCGCTACTATAAACGAATAGAAGGTACTACGCGCATCTTTCCGGGTCGGGCGTGTTTGAGCCTAATTTGTGCGCTCAACGTTGTAAGTTTGAAATGGCGGCACTTAAGTGTAACTCGTGCAATATTGTTATTGACGAATTATTGTCCTATATACAGAATAAAATATCGATAGTGGATGAAGAGACGTCAGTGCGAATTTGTACGTCATCATTCTCGAGCGAAGAAATCAAGAACTCGAAATCATTGCTGTTTGATTCGATACCTACGGATAGAATAAAAATAAATCGTAAAAACAAAGGAAAAGGGGAGAGAGATCTGTATGATATTATAAACTGGTTTAAGGCGACTGAACCTGACATTATTCCGGTGTTCGTAGCTCGTCAATTGGAAAAGTTACCGCCGATTTTATTTGACCATATTGACTGTACGAAATTATTGAAAGATCTTAAGATACAAGGTGACTTAGATGTAATAAAGTCTAGTTACGTTACGCAGAGTCAGCTGAGCGAATGCAAAATAGAACTTTTGCAAAACATTAAACTGTAAATAAGTACTCTTTACCACCAATCAACACGAATAGTGTAAATTTAAAGAGTAGTGCATGTAGTGTTGTAAGTGACGGGCTTTCGATGGAATTGTTGCATACAAATAACCAATCCATTAATGAGCCCTTTGATGATCACGGCAGTAATTTGAATAGCCGCTGTACTCGGCAGGAATTTAGCGAAACTTTGAGGGTAGATAGAAGTGAAGAGCAGAGTGTGCATGAATCAGCTGTGTTGAAACAACCGTTATCTGTAATAGTGAGGGACGGCGCGATGCGAAAGGTATATTTGAATGATGCCGACCGACAAGTTGATATGACGTCACTGAAATCAGCTACGAAGGGCGGTCAGTGTACTGTGAACGGCGATAATACTGGATCTCGCGCTTCTGAGCGCCACAGAAAAACAAATACAAGTACTGTAAAGGCATCTGCGCCAGGTGTTAGTAATGGCGTTGATGAAAGCTGGCAGAGAGTCGCAAGACGCAAGCCAGTCCGTTACCGATATCAGGGCACGGCGGGAATTTCACGTGATATGGAAGGAAATTTTAAGGCCGCCGATACGAAAATTCTTATTTTTATTACGAAAATTCATAAGGATACACTCGAAAAAGATATACGAGATATATATAGTAGACTACGTTTATAAAAAAACGAACGAAAAAATAACATTAGAAAAAATCATATTTAAACAAGAATGAAATCATAAAGCATATAATTCTTTGTATCTGAGTGCAAGCTGTCAGTATTTTTGGACGATAAACTATGGCCACAGGGTGTCATATTCAGACGGTTTGTAAATTTTCATAGGAACACGAACAGCAATTTCACTGTGTCGGCTGAAAATAAAACTAATAATGGAAAATGGTAACTTGTATAACTTTGTAAGTTTTAATTGTAAAAATGTTAAACGCGCAGTCCAGGATATACGACGGCTATTTTGTACAGCACACATAATCGCCCTTCAAGAACATTGGTTTCTGCCTCACGATATTGACTTCTTAAGCTGTATACACGAGGACTTCTAGTACACGGGTGTTTTAAAGACGTGTCGGTTGTTAGCTGTGATAACACTAGAATGTGCGCTATTAAAATAAGTGATAGTCAAAGGTCTTTTTTAGTGTTCAGTGTGTACATGCCTACTGACAGTTCTATGAACCTTGTGGAGTTTACAGACTGTCTCGGGTCATTAAGTGTTATCATCAGCAACGAAGGTATTGAGTGCGTTTATATGCTCGGTAATTTCAACGCCCATCCGGGTGAGCAATTTTATTATGAACTGTCGAACTTTTGTAGTGACTTAGAGTGGACCTGTGCGGATATAGAACAGTTAGGTTTATTCTCTGATACTTATAGTTATATAAGCGATGCAAATGGATGTCTAAGCTGGCTTGATCACTGTGTAGTTACTAAAATGGCGTTGAAAACTGTTGTGAATGTAAACATTAATTATGATACTTTTTGGTCTGATCACTTCCCTCTCATAATTCAGTGTAATTTGGATATAGCGAAACCTAAGATTTCGAACGAAAATATTAGAAATAATAATTGTAATAAAATAATATGGGGGGAAAGAGACACAGAACAAATTAAACTGTATAATAAATTATGTAATGATCGTTTAAGTCAAATTATGTTTCCGTACGAATTTATCGACTGCGGGAGTAAACAATGTACTAGACGGGATCATGTACACATAATTGAAAGAATTTATGCTGATATAATGAAGGCCCTAGGTACAGCGGCGTCCGAGAATTATTGTGATAGGCAGGTAAGGAACAAAAGGCCAATAATAGGGTGGAACAGGCATGTCCGTGACGCTCATAGTGCGGCTAGGGATAAATTTATAATTTGGGTGATGTATGGTAAGCCTAAGAATGCACATGTGTGGGAAGAGATGAGGGAAAGTCGTAGAATATTTAAATCTCGCTTGAAATGGTGTCTCAACAATAGTGAACAGATTAAGATGGACATTCTTGCATCTCAGCACGCTAAGCATGATTTTCGGAGTTTTTGGAGGACCACAGGTAGGTGTGGCAATAAGGTGGGCTTGCCGACCAGCATCAATGGTGTAACTGATTCTAAGACAATTGCCAATATGTTTAGGAATCATTTTACAGTAAACTCACCCTTGGGCTCATCACGGTCATTCAGTTTGGGGAGTGTCCATGGTCAGGAGATAAGTACTAGTTTCACAGCGAAGGATGTAGACCAAGTTATAAAATCGATGTCGCGAGGAAAGTCTCCCGGTCATGACAGCCTCAGTATTGAGCATCTTAAACATGCTGGCGTCCACCTGCCTAGAGTTTTGGCGATGTTCTATAACCTGTGTATAGGACATTCGTACTTGCCGTCTGATATGATGAAGGTCGTGGTGGTCCCAATTGTGAAAAGCAAAACGGGTGACGTGAGCGACAAAAATAATTATAGCCCAAATTCATTGGCTACTATATTGGCAAAAGTTCTTGATAGTCTGTTGAATGCGCAACTTGATAAATATCTAAAAATCCATGACAATCAGTTTGGTTTTAAATCGGGTCTATCTACCGAATCTGCTATTTTGAGCTTGAAACAGACTGTCAAGTACTATACCGATCGAAATACACCAATTTATGCTTGTTTCCTCGACCTCTCGAGGGCGTTTGACCTGGTTAGTTATGATATTCTATGGCAAAAACTTAGTAACATTTCCATGCCTGAAGAACTAGTACACATCTTCAAATACTGGTATCTTAATCAGGTCAACTTCGTCAGGTGGTCGAGTGTAATGTCAGAACCATACAGGTTGGAGTGCGGGGTAAGGCAGGGTGGGCTGACTTCTCCAAAGCTCTTCAACTTGTATGTTAATAAATTGAGACGGGGTTGTCCGGACTCTGTTCCACCCATTCGATTAAACAATATTGTATTAAGTAGGGTTCATCGATTCAAATATCTTGGACATATTGTGACCTCTGATTTGAAAGACGACACGGATATAGAGAGGGAACGGAGGGCTTTGTCTGTCAGAGCCAATATGATTGCTCGCAGGTTTGCACGATGCTCCGCTTCTGTCAAAATCACCTTATTTAAAGCATTTTGTACAAACTTTTACACGTGCAGCCTGTGGGTAACATATACGCAGAAACAGTTCAGAACACTTCGCGTCCAGTATAATAATGCGTTAAGGGTGCTGGTGGGGCTCCCGCGGTACTGTAGTGTATCAGGGATGTTCGCAGATTCGCGAACTTTTGCGCAGGGTTCGGGACAGCTCCAACACCATCCTGAAAATGTTCGCATGCAGATTTGACTGTCAGTACTTGAATCATTGCAATATGATTCATGTACTGACTAATAATGAATATTAATATGTAAATTGACAATAATTACATAATGGAATTTATTTTAATGTAATTAAAATTAATTTAATGTGATTTAACCTAATTTTATTTTATGTTATTTCATTTAGTCTAATTTAATGTGATTTCTTTTGATTAGTGAATTGATTGAATTTAATTAAAATTTTATTTCGATTTAATTAATTTAGATTTGATTTTAATAATTTAAGTTTAATTCGGTATTATAATTTTAATTCAAATTGATCTAATTTATAATATGTAAAATATTAGTATTGTAATTTTTGTCTTTTACTATTTATTATATATTTTGTATTTATGATCCCTGTTTGGTCGAAATAAATATTTTATTATTATTATTACTACAAACGAAATGACCGCTCCTAAAAACGAAAAGAGGTTATTACAAACGAAAGTTTGGGTTTAAATTTCCAAAAACTACGAAATACGTATGCATTTATTTTTTCCTAGACGCTTTAATATTAAATATCATTTTTCTTACTTCAAAAATGACGGACTCCCTATATAAGCTTTCAACCCCTATTTCATTCTCGGTGAATTTTGAAAAACGTTAAATTAGTTATTTATTTATTTCTAACCAGAAGCTTGTGTATGAAATTTCATGCTTCTATCTTTGAAAATGACGGGTTTCCATACAACCGTTCATCCCATATTTTACCCCTTTAGAGGTGGAATTTTCAAAAATCCTTAGTGGTTGCTTACATCATAAAAATGTATCAACTGCCAAAATTTCAAGTTTCTAACCCCTGTGGTTTGGGCTCAGCGTTGATGAATCAGTTAGGACAAGTCACTATATATCTATAGTAGATAAAGTATGTTTTGAGTTCGGCTGTATTGCCGTTTAACGATTTACCTACAACCATAGATATTTAAAATACCCAAGATACACAGTCACGAACAAAAATCGTTTGTAGTAATCTCTTTTCGTTAGTAGTACCTTCTATTCGTTTGTTGTAGCGTTAATTTCGTTTGTAGTAACCTCTTTTCGTTTGTAGTAGCATTAATTTCGTTTGTAATACATAATATTCTTTTGTAGTAGCGTTAATTTCGTTTGTAGTAACCTCTCTTCGTTTGTAGTACCTTATTTTGTAATACATAATACACATAACATATACACGTTCGTTTGTAGTATCGGTAATTTCGTTCATATTTGTTTTTTTAAAGAAAAAAATCTTGTTTTAAACCTTTTTTTAACTTTGAAAAAAAAAATATTTATTTTTACTTATATAATTATATTTACTTTAACTACAAACGATTTTTTTTCCACTACAATCAACTACAAACGATTCTGTTCAAGAAACAACTATTCATTTTGAGTACCGACAAAACCGGGGTATGAGTTTTTTTCGATGTCCTCCAATTTTTTTTAGAGCAACAAGAAACGAAAAAAAATTACTACAATAAACTACATACGAATATCTATAAGAATCAAAAAGAAAAAAATCGATTTTTAAAAGTCGGGTGCCAAGTTCACATAGCCGGAAAACGTTAGGTTTTTTTTTATATTATTTATTCCTAGAATGTGAATTGACGATCTTTCTGAAAACTGTGAGAAATGTAAAACATCCTATACTGCTCCAATGAGCTAATAGCCTTTAATAATTCCTTTGCCTGATTTTGTTTCTTGTGACTGTTGTTAAACTAACTCCCCTTTCCAACCGTATTACCGTTTGGCAGTAGTATACTAATATACAAAATATTCCCGTTGTTAATTACATAGGAATTAATAAAAAATGACAAAACGATTTACATGGTGGTAGGGCTTCCATTTCCACTTCCATTTCCACCAATCCGCATTGGAGCAGCGTGGTGGAATAAGCTCCAAAGGCTTTTCTCCTCAAAGGGAGAAGAGGCCTTAGCCCAGCAATGGGACATTTACAGGCTGTTACCGAGGGCTTCCATATATAAAGAGTTGGACTTCTACTGTTATTATTTTAAACTTGGGACGTATTATAATTATTATTAAGCTTATGTTGTAGGTTGTAGTATAGTTATAGGCTTGAGTAGTTCAGGCTAGCAGCGAACGGAAACAGAATATTACGTACGCAGGAATAATAATAATACGGTTAAGTTCGTCACTAAGTATTGGAAATATTTACAATTTCATTGATTAACAACTAAATCTTTTAAAACTATTCTAATCTATTTTCGTTATCCGGATTATTCTAATGTTAATCCATGTTCATGGAAATCTAGATAATTTGTTTGACGATTACAATATTTTTAAGATCCTGTCAAAATACAAACGGATATAATAATAACTGTTTTTCCTTAGTTTCTAAGATTATAATATCAGCTTACCGCCGTCCACTGCTGAACGAAAGCCTCCCCCATAGAACGCCAACCATCCCGATTTTGGGCAGCCCGCATCCATCCCGTACCTGCCACCTTTTTCTAAGATTAACGTGTACATAAAGGCACAAAGTCAAAAAATTTATAAATGGACATTCGTGTTCTGTTACTTTTTTTGTATCGCCCATAATGTTTTTTTGCAAAAAGATATTCAATGTACAGGCACACGTTTTCTACTGCATTATTTTATGGATACATTAATTCACATTCCTATGAAATTGATGGAAAAGCAAACGCATAGATTATTTATGTAAAATTTAAACAAAAGTGCTTACTTACAAGAGTGAACCTGATTACTCAATGGCGTTATCTTGAAATTTTGCTTTTGATTTTTATATTGAACACTTAACCCGGCTTCGCTCACAAATTATAAGTATTATGGAAACCAATTATGCTAACGACAATCCATACTATGATTGCAAGTACAAGATTCCTAGTTAATATATATATTTTTATAGAAAAACTGAAAACCAGTACCGTTTTCAGATTCCTGCCTTACAAGCTAAAAAATGATGCCCGTTAAATCTTTGGTGCTGTGCCTGAACACTCTCGCCGAGAAATCGCCGTCTTATTGGATTATATGAGTGAGGGAATAGAGTGCACTTGTGCACACACTTGAGTACTATAATATAACCTACACAGTTGGCAATTATCCGTTGAGAATGGAAATCGCCTAGAAGATCATTATACCATCAAAAGTTTACACTAACATTTTATCTTGTTTATAAAAGTATTTTAACTTATATCAGAATATCACTTCCAGTTTCATAAAATTATTTAAATGAGCTTTAGATAAACAAACATCCAAGTACTTTTGCATTTATAATAAGCGAGATAACTGAATACGTAATCAAAAAGTTTATTATCAGATAGTATTTAATGAGGATAATATGAATTGATTGTATTCATTTTTGGATCGTAGTCACGATACGATACAGTTATGCGTTGGGTTTTTTGTATATTTGTGTGTATAAGTTATGTCTATGCCAGACATGAGATATATGATGGGTAAGTTCAATGCACAAAGTATAAAATAAGTAATGTAACACGTGTATGTCGCACAACTAGTTAAAGGCCTGTTCATAAAGATAAGATTTGGTGCTTTTATGTCCATGTTTCTCTCAGTATGTCTAAAGTAGTCATCAGATATTCTACCGCTAAATAGCAATACTTAGAATTGTTGTGTTCTGGTTTAAAGGGTGAGTGAACTAGTGTAACTCTGTAGTCCCTCGTATCTGTATACGAGGGACATAACATCTTAGTTTCCAAGGTTGACGATGATGTAAGGAATTATGTGTAGTAGTAAATTTGAATAAAAATATTTGGATTTGTTGGTGTTCTAAACAGTATGATAAACATTACATTAAAATTCAATTATACTTGTAAATTTTAAGGCGAAGTAAACTCATACTACTATATACTACTCATTAATACTCTATCGGCAAACAATACGGAAGAAGAAAGTATACAAGTATCAAACGATGTTTTGATAGGTTATCTCTCAGTTTTCACGAAATAAGTTCTTATATAATAAGCATTTAATAATAGTATTTGTATGTATCTTATACAGTTCTTAAAAGTAACTAGAATCAACCATGTTTTAATTCCTCAGCTCCGCACTTTTCTCAGTAAAAGTCCAAGATGCCGAACAGATTAACTACTTCAACTCCCTGGATTATCCTCTGGATATATGGATGTACGCGACGCAAGGAAGAGACGGCATAGTTCTTGTACCCAAAGACTATGTCCAGCAGTTCCAAGATGAACTCTATTCTAAGGGAATAGAGTTTGTTATTGAAGTTGAAAATATTAAAGAGTGAGTATTGTATATTCGACAATATGTTATAGATTTAAGTAATAGTAAAAATAAATCCACTTCAACGCAATGAAAATCCGGGTTCTTCCGTATTTTAAAAATTATCCAATAGTTATTTTAAACCATCTTTTTTTATGTTTATTCGTTGGATACTTTTTTTCGTTAGTTGAAATAAATAATAGAAAAATGGTTAAAAAAACATTCCAGTATTCCGATTAATAAAATTTTCCAGTAATTTTTATTTCATATATTGTAACAATTTCATATGGTTTTCAAAATTAGTTCATGATGTATAAATATTAAGCTATATTGATAAAACGTTATTCCATTAAATAAAGCAATCAGTGATAAGCGCGGGATTATATTTATTAATCTGTTACTAAATCCTCTGGCATTCATTCTGTTATATAAAATTGATTTTAATTTGATATTGTTTAACAATAATAGTGAAGGAAATTAGACCCATGTTAACCATTACTTACAATATCATCGAATTAAATCCATATAAGAGATGATCTTTGTTTATCCAGGTCAATACAAGGCATACACAAACAAACACACATCAAATCCGATACAATACATCCACTACAGATTAGATACACATAATATGCACATTTTTTTGTGCTCAAATCTAGATTTCTCAAAATATGCTCTCACGTTAACACGCACATTATCTCTAAGCTAATTACTTTTATTATTTCATAATAATAATGTACAACATCCTATTCACGCGACTTGAGGGTAAGACCGACTCGTATTCTGTGAAGCCAAACGGTATGATGTAATGGTGTGGTTGTACACGTTTGACGGTGAATTATTTTCTCAATAGCAGCCCGGAATTTGTAAACACCCCAGCACATAAAGCCGTTGATCCTGCGCCTAAACTCTTTCCAGTCCTGTGGGATTACCATCCCATCGAATTATGAGAACAGATAGTGCATCTCTACTTGCGCACATACTTGTACACTATAGTATGTTCTGTGCAGTTGGCTTATCTCTCTTGAGATTGGGCGCCGTAGCCAAAATCAGTCCGGAAGATTTCTTCACCATCAAAAAATGTTTTCTTTTTATAATGATAATTTTATATAACATTTTTCAACCGATAAATTGAAATAGCTATTCTTATAAAGATTTTAGAAGGTAACAAATGCT
Source organism: Nymphalis urticae (assembly GCA_905147175.2). Classification (NCBI taxonomy): domain Eukaryota; kingdom Metazoa; phylum Arthropoda; class Insecta; order Lepidoptera; family Nymphalidae; genus Nymphalis; species Nymphalis urticae. The sequence continues at coordinate 4,900,508 of LR990004.1, read as the reverse complement.
TAATAGACATCGTTGACACTAAGATATATTTATTTATTTATTTATTTGTAACAAATGATACATGATATTTTGAGAACTAATTTAATCTGGTATCCTCTTGTAAAATTTGAAGGTTGAATGTCAAATATAAATGTTCATAAAATGTAACTATTTCAGTTCGCTGGAGCTGGAAGACAAATTGAGGGCTGACAAAGCTAGGAATAGAGCTATGAGACCTGATAATGAGCTATTAGTTAATTTTGATGATATTTACAATCTCACTGAGGTATATTTTTATTAAAAAACTATTACACCAAATTTTATCGTAACTATTTCCTTAACTGATAAAATTATGATTATAATTAATAAAAATCCATTAGATTCTAAAAAAAAAATATTTTTAATTCTGAATAAACAGAACATAATTATAAATGAAAAATATAATATTAGAATAATAATATTTTCAAAATCGAATTAAATTGTAAAATTTTTCCAGAGAAAATATAATTTTGAATGCTCAAGTAGTAGAATTACTAACCAAAAAACATTTAAAATATCCAATAAAAAGAAAATTTCGAGAAACATTTGTTGTTTTTACAGGTCAATAATTACCTTGAACAAATAGCTAAGGCGTATCCCGATGTTGTGACATTAGTAAATGGAGGAAAATCTTTTGAAGGCAGAGACATGAACTACTTAAAAATTTCAAACTCCAAATTCGAGGTGAGATTATTTAGCTAATTTTATCCGAATTAATTATGTTTTAAAATTTTTAAATATTAATCTAATATTGATTCCGTTCATAGAACCTTGCTTAACAAAGTCATAGGCATTCAAATAAGGATTGTTTTTTTGATTCAAAAAAACAATCCTTATTTATTACTCGTTAAGGTTCATTCTACATTTCAACTTTGAATATGATTTCTTATCTTCATTTAAGACAGTTTTAGAGGTTCGTCTTGTCAAATTTTATTCAAAAAAGTAATTTAATTAAATTATACTTTATTCAAGTAATTTGATTTTGACTCGTTGTTTTATAGTATAAATCAAATTAAAAGCTACATTCCTAACCAGGTTCGAACGAAATTAACCGGCAGAAAACTCTGTGCATTTTTAATCAATCCAAGTTTATTCATAAACTAAGCATTTACATCTATCTTAATTACAGAACACAAGCAAGCCAATCATTTTCATCGAATCGCTTCTTCATGCACGTGAATGGGTCACACTTCCAACAACATTGTACGCTATCGAGAAACTAGTCGTCAATGTCACCGATCAAGATCTGATTGACAATTTCGACTGGATCATCATGCCAGTCGCTAACCCCGATGGATACGAGTTCAGTCACACAAGTGATGTAAGTAATTTTATAATTCTGCTTACTCATTTCTGGGCACATCTGAATTGCCAATTTACGTTTATTTGAAAGGTGTATCTTGTAACATATTGTTGTGTTTGTTGCCTTCAATTTCAGATATATTAATAATTTCTTTCGCATAATATTTTGAGACAATGTAAATTATAATGTTAAATTCCATTTTCTTCCTTGTCCATTACAGGGTCGCTTCTGGCGTAAGAACCGTAGAAATGGATTATTACCTAATGATATTTGCCTTGGCGTCGATCTCAATAGAAACTTTGACGTTTTCTACGGTTTAGGATCCAGCAACAATGTTTGCACAGAAATCTACCATGGTACCTCTGCTTTCTCTGAACCTGAGGCGAAAATCATTAGAGACATATTACACAGTAACGATCGTATTGAAATGTTCTTAGATTTGCACAGCTTTGGAAATTTGATTCTTTACGGTTGGGGATCCGGCGACCTACCAGAAAACGCATTTGCTTTACATGTAGGAGGAATACAAATGGCCACAGCTATTAATGATGTTAAAGAAGATTGGAATTTAAACTACAGGGTCGGTAATTCTGCTCTCGTACTCTACGCTGCATCTGGTACTGCAGGGGATTACGGTCTAAAAGCTGGTGTGCCATTATCATATACATATGAACTGCCAGGTCTAAGGAACTCTGGTTCTACTATTTTAGGATTTTTAGTTGATCCTGACTTCATTAAGCCATCTGCAGTCCAAACGTGGGAAGGAATAAAGGCTGGTGCTATGTTCTTACGCAATTTACGCCGTAATTCAGTTTAAATGTTAGAATCTACATTTAGCATTTAATAAAATATCCGAACGTAATATAGCTTGATTTTTTTTTCTACATTGCATTTTCGTCATTAAATTTTTACCTAAAATATCATAGTAATCATACTAGACTGGTAGCTTCTTGGCGAATGCAATGTAGAGTAAGAGAGAAATAAAATGTATCAATAAACTATACAGCCTATGTTCATCTTAAGCCTCAAATGTCGTATAATGAAAGCTCACTGATTAGGAGCAGCAGATTTGTGTTGATACAAAAAATGTACTAGAATAAAAAAATACTTCTAATTCAAAAATAACTAAGGAGTGTTCATTTTCTAAATTTGTATTAATAATTCCTCTTGCTGGATGAAAAAATCATAAGGGAAAGTGTGACGAACAAAATTGCTACGTATATCCCACCCTAACCTACACTAACCACACTAGTCCACCCACAATTGAGGAGCGTGATAGAAAATAACTCTAAAGCTGTTCATTAATAAGCGAAATGACTTCAGCCCAACTGTGGGAACTACGTTATTATGAATACATATACATAGTTGTTAAGAATGTTATACACGCAAGGTGTTTTGTTTCTCTCCCCATTGTTAAGGACATGTATGGAGGTTTAGACATTTAACCTCACCACAGCGCTTGTCGATGGAAAAACATTTCTCACGATTTTTAGTTTCACAATAATAATCACAAATTGTACATATGGGATCTAAGTGATGCATTACTGACTTTAATATGTGAACATTAGCTAAAATCCACATTATAAGTGACAATTTACTAAGTGACAAATGTAACAAAATATATATGTAATATGAAATATCTCGACGTGTCTGCTCTAGATATTCGCATACAACGGATGGAGTATCATGAAGCGGAGGCTGCACATAAATCTGTTCATTACGACACGTCATGGGATGAACATTGTGACAGAATGCTTACGTTACATTTCATAACAATTCATAAACTAAGCAAAATATGATAATTGGATTTACGTAAGATTAGTATTATTAATTGCTATTGATTGTCTCGTTGGTGCAGCTGCTAGATTTTAAGCCTGCAGATCTCGAACGCCTGGATTTAAACCTAAACAGGCAAATAAAAAGTTATTAAGTCTCTGCCGATATATTATAAGAAGCAGTCTGAAGTTTGAAGAAGTTTCATAAGAAAGCAAACGAGAACGTTCATGCACCCCTCCCCCCACGCTTGAACTCTTTCTGGTTGTTACTTACCATGGATTATAAAAATGCAGTTATGATACACATAAAAAAATTGAAGTAAAGTGAAAGTTATTTTTTAATAGAGGAATAGTGTAATGGATAAGGCTTTCTCGCAGGGCTTTTTATTTCATATATCATGTGAGCGGTAAATAATACTTTATATAAAATTAAGCAACATAACAATGCTTTATCCGGCGGCTTACGACTATATACAAAGAATTGATATCCAGCGCCGGTGCGACTGCAGTATCACCATCGCATTACTATCAGGCACAACGTTTATATACACCGTTTGAGTACATCAATCAAATACAAATTTCTGTCAGAAATTTTTTTTTATTATATATATTCTTAGTGAAGAAATAAACAGCCATCGGCCATTTAAATTTAAATAAAATAATGACATTTGATTCAGTATTTTAGGAACACTGAACGACATTCCACGTTTCATTTAAAATTCAAAGTGACGTTACGTTCGTTCGATGATTTCAGATTTAATTGAAAAATAAGAAAAATGTTAGCGAATATAAAGTAAACGTGACGTAACGATAGTTGCTAAACATTTTTTCGTAAAAACATTTTTATATAATATAAAGGTTTATTATAAAGCAGATAAATATTTACCAAAATAACTGCAGTTGAAATCTAATTATATTACCTTATACAATATCACTATTAACACTTTCGTAATAAAGTTCCACAGAATATAATACGTAAGCCACACGCGCTATGAAATTCCATCTATTAAATATATATTTTTTTAAATGGCTACTCCTTAGTCACCAATGTCACTGTCAATGTCAAATTCTAATTAAGAGACACAATTTTTAGAAACACCGTAAAATATATCACAACAAAATACTAAATATTTTTGGAGTCGTATATTTTTATAAGCCTTTCAATTCTGAGATCGGAATTAATCATATTTACAAAATATCACATTTACTTTAATTCGGTGACACACCCTTCAAACCGGAACACAAAAATACTTGCTGATTGGAGATTGCTGTTTGGAGACGGTGCACTTGTTTGCACTACCCAGACGGGCTTGCATAAAGCCACCACCAAGTGATTTAATAAAAAAATATATTTATTAAATTAATAAAGCTAGATAACTAAATAAATCGAAATATTGATAATATAAAAAATATACTAATAAGTCAATCCAATAAAATAAAATCTGAGATAAGTAGTTTTATTTAGCCTATCTTAATCTGGTGGAATGGCAATCTAACTCAACTGTAGCTCTTTATGTCCTACCCAAGGATGTACCCGGGACTGTAAGCAACGCCAACTTAAAACTCTAACTCCAGAACCAACCTCCTCTAACCTAACCTAACTACAAGAGCTCTGGATCTGCAGCATAAATCACTAGAATTACAAGGCAGTTTATACTTAAAGCTATGTAGTAACCGCTACTACGTATTTAACCAATATAATCGAAATAGCTTCGAAATGTATCCATTTCGTCTAAGCACGCTGATTGAACTGGCGACCTAATTCTCATCTACATGTAAGTGTATAAATTATTTGTCACTGACAGTCGTTATTTATGATTAACGAATGACAAACTGTGTAAGCGCATTGAAAAGAGCTATCGATTGACAATAACAACTGATTTGTAGCCAGAAACAAAAGCCCTATAGACGTACTTTACTATGTATATAGTTAAAACATTGTTAAAAAATGGCGGTAATTTAAAACCGCCATTTTGTTGGTGGACAGAAAGGTAACGTAATTAATGCATTATTGGCGCGACTTGTGATTTTTTAAATGAGTTCAATTTTGTGATTTGGATTTTTAAGAGTAACTTAGTGAGTAATTTACATCAATTTATATAATTTGGTGTTATTTTTTTAAAAAGAACAATCGAGGTTTTTGTAAAAATCATTTTCACTTCGGAGGCTAAATATACATACATACTATGTACCCCACCCCTTAAAATCCTTTTTTTTTATTAGACTTATACATTTCAATTTGATTTGAAACCTAAACTAAACTTTATAATCAGTTATTCACGTTACATTTTAAATATATAGCTTAGAACATTATAATGCCGAGTTATCATAATCGCAACGGATTATACACTAATAACCTTTTGATAAAACGATATTAATTAATCATTGGAAATATTTAACCGAAACGAAAACACCAAATCACGCGCGTTTCAAAATAAAAAATGATGTTGACTTTTATATATTTAATAATTATAACGGTTTCAAGTGGTCTTTGTAAAAATGAATTATACAAGGGGTGAGTTAAATTATACAAAATATTATATCTTTAGTTTTCAACATTTTTATTCGGAACCGGTTGTAGACTAGCAATCAAAGTATGTAATTTTTACTTTAGTGTTGCCAAAGTTTATTTTATATATTTAATAAAGTACCTGACACAGGTATTTCGATGCTAACTAGGAAATCTCAAAATAGTTTGTAACCAGCTCAATAAGAATTGAAATACTTGGTGTTTGTGTAAACCCTCGGTAGGTGTCATCCACTCATCAGATATTCTACCGACAAACAGCAATACTTGGGATTGTTGTTTTTCGTTTGGAAGGGTGAGTGAACACGTATAACTTCAGGCACAAGGGACATAATGCATTTTTGTTTCCAAGGTTGGTGGCGCGTGTCTATCAAAACAAAATAAACAATTATTTATAATAATAAATTATTTTCGTGGTTATGCACCAATAACACGTGTTGCGTAATAGATGTGAGCTAATAGAATAAGGCACAAAAGCATATCAGCGTTGATTTTGGTAAAATTGGAGATTGACAGTTCCAAAATATTAATATTTCAGACTGGTTCATAATTTATATTTGTAATCTTAATTGATTTAATATTTATTCTAATATTTAACAATTTTGGGACAGTACGCTAGACATAATAGCTAACTAATTGTTATAACGTCTATAGGCGTTTATTGTTCCTGAAAGTTAATATACAATGTTAATGTGAATGTTAATATACAAAATCAATTACACTATTTCCCTCGAAGATAATCCACCTGGGTGGGTACCATCCACTCACTAGTGATTCTACCACGATTTACTTAATATTGCTTTCAACAGTCTGAATTATCTGTATTGTGGTGGTGTAAGAAGACATTTATTTTCCTAAGTGTAACGGTACGATAGTGACCATTAATTAGTTTATGGTTTATTAGACATTACTATATATATAGCCACCGTGTCCGGTCATGACGATGTACCTCTTCACATTGGCGTCCTTATATAGGTCCTCACACCTTGCATATAGTTCTCGGGAATGAAGTGCCAAATTACCGACAGCGCCCCGCACACCCCGATAAAGCAACATTCACTAAATCTCGATAATATGATCGCGGGGTTACCTACCTAATTAAGTAAAAAATGTTAATATAAAAAAATATATTTCAGATACCGCGTATATAATATCAAATTGCACGAGAAAGAACAAGACAAGCTTTATCTAATAAAAAGTGACTTGATTGACTTTTGGAGGAAGCCGTCTTGTAAGCACAATGTTAGTGGTCAAGCAATGGTGCCACCATCGCATTTTGAATGGTTCGAAGAAAAACTTGGAGAAAACAATATAACAAAAGATATTGTCATTGATGATGTTTACGAGTTAGTATCAGACATTTTTTAATTGATCATTTTGATAACAGTCTTATCAACATTAATTATAATAAATTAGCATGTAAATTATCTCACGAACAACAGTGTTTATCAAATAACATATAATAATAAGTGTCGATAAAACCATCTGGCGACACCTTAAAACATTTTAATTTTGATAAATACAAATTTATTTTTAAAACATATTTTAAATAAGATAAATATTTGTAAGATACAAAAGTACTAATATTAAAAAGTATTTTTAGATATCTTCATGAGAGAAACCTAAATGGAGAAGTAACAGAGACAGGGTTTGATTATAATAACTACCACAGGTATGACAAAGTAAGTTTTTCTCCTACTTAAGTTACCTAGCTATTTTATGCATGTACCGATCATGTCTTAGAAACATATAAAATAAATAATAATAATAACAAAATATAACTTATCTCTATAGGAGGTATTCTCTATCCACTCTAGACTGTGCGCAATATTAGTATGTAGTTATATGACTTTTTTATTTTATAGGTTGAGCCACCTAATGGTAAGTGGTCACTAACGCCCATAGACATGGGCATTGTAAGAAATGTTAACCATCACTTACATCGCCAATGCACCATCAACCTTGGGAACTAAGATTTTATGTCCCTTGTGCCTGCTATTATACTGGCTCACTCACTCTTCAAACCGGAATATAACATACCAAATACTGCTGTTTTGCGGTATAATATCTGATGAGTGGGTGGTACCTACCCAGACGAGCTACACCACCAGTAAATAGAAAAATAATACATGGTTATCTACATTACAATCATTGAATTTTTATGCATTTCAAAACCAAAATAATTAATAGTGTAAAATGAATGCGAACAGTTAAGAATACGAAACTATATACCCACATTTAAAAGCAACACTTTCTAAAAATACTTCATAAATTTTAAACATGATTGAGTAACAAATATACACAATAATATAAGCAAGATTTATGGTCTTTGTGTACATATGTACATAGATAGTCATCACATCTACTCACGTCTTTGAATGGACACAGTTCAAACTCAAATGATGAATTGGAATGACATTTGTGCAGGGCATCTGACAGGGCGGGGACATGACAGTGTGTAAATTGTGATGAGTTATATTATATTTAAAAAGTTACTTATAAACGTTGTGAAGCGGGTGTTAAACAATGTTGTCTTCTTCTTTCGAATGTCAAATCATCAATGGCAGAAAGAGATAAATCAGTCCGTCACAACCTTTATAAGTGAGGCTGTAAGAGCATAGTTAAAATTAAATTATTTTATTGCGACAGCCATATATATAATACAATAGCATAAAAGCCGAGATGGCTCAGTGGTACGAACGCGTGAATCTTAACCGATGATCGTGGGTTCAAACCCGGGCAAGCACCACTGAAGTTTTTCATGTGCTTAATTTGTGATTATAATTCATCTCGTGCTTTTCGGTGAATGAAAACATCGTGAGGAAACCTGCATGTGTCTAATTTCACTGAAATTCTGCCACATGTGTATTCCACCAATCCGCATTGGAGCAGCGTGGTGGAATAAGCTCCAAAGCCTTCTCCTCAAAAAGGGAGAAGAGGCCTTAGCCCAGCAGTGGGACATTTACAGGCTGTTACCGTGATAAATTCTATAGAGTCTTACCTACAGGCATAGAGGATATAATATTTTAGTTGCCAAGGTTGGTAGCGCATTGACGATGAGGATGGTTAATATTTCTTGCAGTGCCAAATGTGGGGTCCTTTTATAATTAGGTGGTTAATTTTCCAAGCTAAATACCATTTTAAATAAAAATAAAAGACATACAAATGAGACAAAAGTAACTTCTGCAATTATTAGCAAAACGATATTATTTTTGTTAATTTTTAGTGTTGTAGCATACTGTTAAACATTACAATTTTGCAATAATAATTAACAAAAAACATTTATATGTCATTACAGATTCATAGTTACTTGAAATCGATTGAAGAAGAATATTCAAATTCAAATGAAATTTCTATAAAATTGGTTGACGCTGGCATTACAGACGAGGATAGGCCTTTAATCTATTTATCGGTTACATCTAAGTCCTCTGTGAAAACTCAAAAACCAGTTGTAATCATTGAAGCTGGAATAAATCCTAGAGAATGGATAACTGTACCAGCAGCTATAAACATCGTTGATAAATTAGTCGAAGTAAATCAGAAAAGCTTCCTACAAAATCTAGAATGGATCATAATACCTGTTCTAAATCCTGATGGATATGAATACACTCACACAAATGTAAGCTGTTGTTAATTAGTTAAAGTTAAGTTTACATAAATATTACTATATATAAATCATAATAGCGATAAATTCCAATAATACCATAATGATTATTTAACCATTTCATCAAATCAAAAGTTAAATATTTACTAGCATTCTATGTTTGATTTTAGCTTCGTCTGTGGACTAAATCAAGAAGTATAAGAAGCAATCTCGGTCATATCTGTCCAGGGGTCAACATCAATCGTAATTTTGACATTGACTGGCTTTTCTCAGACACCAGCTCCAGTCCTTGCAGCCACCTCTACGGTGGCGTTGAAGCATTTTCTGAACCTGAAACCAAAATAATTAAGAATTTGATTGAAAAATATGGAAGGACTATAAGATTGTACATTTCATTACAGAATAATGGAAATTTCATTTCGTATCCTTGGCAATATGAAAGAGCTGCGAGTGGGATGTTTCGTCAACATCACTTACTTGGTTTAAACATGACATCTGCAATGGGTGATGATTATAAGCTTGATGTTGGTTCTGTGGCAGTTGGTGATAGAGCTTCTGGTACCAGTACAGATTATGCGATGGACAGTGGAGTTTTGTACACTTTTAACATCAATATTGAAAATAAAGGTGTTAACGGTGTCATCATACCAGAAACTGAAATTAAACCTATCTCTGAAAAAGTGTGGAATACAGTAGCTATTGCATCACAAAGTATTATAAAACCTAACGTTGATACAGAATAAAGTTAGAAAACAAAATTTCTTCAATAGAATAGATTATTAAGGATTCATGTTTCAAGGACAAAGTTAGAAGTCTTTGTTTAGTATAAACAGCAGTGTTACACTTGTTTATTGATAGTTAAAAATCTATCACCGATTAAGAAATAAACACCTCAGACCTGAGAAGAAACGGTGAAAGAAACTCAGCGGGTTTTTATATCTCAATTTCTACAAATGTAGGTTTCATACAAAATTACAATTATTATATATTTTGTTAGATTAGTGATATTACTACTATGAGATAATTATTATTTTATTTACTAGACAAAATACAGTAAATATAAGAAAATGTAATATATAATATTACATTACATTTTAGCTTTATTAGCCTTTTTATTGGGTGTGCGTGTTGTGTTTAAATTAAATGTTATTTTATTAATTATTCACATCTATCATATATCAAAATTAATAAGTCACATTCCAACCATGTTTTATTTAAGGTATATATTTATTTCTATGTTTGCAACCCATAAAAACCAGGGCTCAAATCCCGGGTCAAAACCCATACTAATTATAGGGTTCATCTTTCAAGAAATGCTTAGTGACGACTGCCGACTTCATTCGGCACCACACGTCCTATACCATCTCATTATGAAGTGACGTAATAGCAAAAACTATACTCTGTTAAATAAAACAACACAGACTGTTCCTTTGTAAAAACATCTGGCTTCGATTCAAAATATATATGAAGTATAAACTTCCACATTGAAAATTGATCCAACAAAATCCCATGTGTCGAGAAAAACTTTTTTCGTTTTAAAATTTTAAACCGTACAGTCACACGGTCACAATAGACAGTAAACCAATAAATTAACTTGGGTATTTGTTTACATTTACCAACGAATATGTTATTAAAGTTCATATTCAAATAAATATGATAATATATAATTATTTATTTTTCGAATTGACATGTTGTTGTTGGCCCAAGTGGCCTCGACAGGCTTACCAGTACTAGATTTTTCTTGTCATACAAAGTGGAGCTTAAGTTTCTTGTACGTTCTTCTCGGTAATCAGTAATTTTCATTTGGAATCGGTGGTTCAATTTAATTTATTTATATCATAATTTTTATTTGAAAGATATTAAATATGATCTCAAATCTTATAGCCTAGCATCACTTACACGATGGAGATTTCTGGTTGATGATAAAAAAAAATTTTAACAGTGACACTTTTGTGGTTATTTTTAACATCTTAGTACCTAAGATTGTTTGTTCCTTATTTATATCAAAGCTTAAATTATCTAAACATTCATATCATTGATTGACGTATAGACAAAATTTGATGAGAGGAACATAAGCGGTATACCCAAAAGATAAATAGTTACAATTTTAGACGAGATATGTCACGGCCAAGAAAACAACATACATACCACGCCATTTATTTTATTACATAAACTTAACAAACAAAACCACTTGTCAGGAACACGTTTTTTCATATCGTCGGCCTATATAATAGGGCTACTCTTTAAGAACTGACATCGTATCCCAATCTTGAAAAGTTGAAAACCGACTTACAGTAATACACTATTCAGATGCGTGTATCCATTTAATGCTGTAATTATTATAGTCAATTTCGCATATCAATTTGTTATATTTCGTCTTCGTTTAGTATTGAATTTGTTCTTACAGAGCTCTTAAAAGAACAGATGTTAAATTTCCCACGGCTAATCAAAGGTCTTCTCTCTTTGTGAAAAATCAAGCTTTCATGGCATTTTTTTAAATTTAGAATACTTTACTTTACTTTATACTTTATTGTACACCACAAGAAGAAAAAGAATACAAAACAAGGATACATATATAATAAAAGTAATATACAAATTGGCGACCTTATCGCTACATAGCGATCTCTTCCAGGCAACCAACGGATTAAGAGAATAACTCATAGGATATGAGGTAGGTGGTGCTCTAATAATACATAAAATAATATTAAAATATGATTAAACAAACTAAAAAAAAAAATGTAAATATAAAATACATATAATATATATCAATAAATAAATTATATTATAAATACATATATAATTACAAGTATACAATATAAATACATACTATAAACAATAAGAGCGAATAAAAACGATAAGTCCTCAAACATAGCAGAAAAAAAATTAATAATAATAAAAATAACATATTTAATTAATTAATGGTGATAAGGCATTTGAGACAAAAAGTGATCTTTCACAAGTTTTTTAAAAATGTATATGGATTTAGCCTCCCGAATATTTAAAGGAAGGTCATTCCAGAGCTTAATAGCCTGAACTGTGAAAGAATTATTATAGAAAGATGAGTTATGTTCAGGCACCCTTAAGATCCATCTCTTCGCAGAACGAAGAACTTCTCCAGGATTCCCTAAAAATAAAAACTTCTCCTTCAAGTAAGGGGGAGTACCAGCGTGAAACAACACACAGTACAATATAGATAAGATGTGCAAGAATACTTATCTTTATATATATATATATAATAAAAAAAGTATATATATATATATATACTTTTTTTTTGCATGCACCGGAAACCTTTAGAAAGGTACACGGCTCCCTTGGGGTTACGTCCTATCTTTTAAGCCCCGGTGCGACGGGGCTGTAGATGGGCCGAAACTACGTTCTGGATCGGCCCTTACCCGTCCCCGCTCCGCCGTCTCCTTCTGGACCATGACGGTCTCACAGAAGAAGGTTACGGCCCTCCACGCCGATTCCCTGCAGAGCATCGCCGACACGATTGCTCGCAGGGACAGGTCATGTCCGACTTTATGGACCAGAATTTCCCTCTCCGCACTCCACGCCTTCAATGTATGCTGAGCGGTGTCTCGGTCCGCGCCACAATGTTGGCAAATCGCATATATGTAACCCATATACCAAACTATATATCGACAATTTTATCTAAACACTAAAACCATCGTATTATAAATATAAAAAAAATCAGGATAGGCTTAAAAATAAGAGCAATGTAGTTATTAACGTAGAAATAAAAAAATATACGTTTCATTTCACTCTCGCACTCATCTTGTAACAATGCAACACATAAATCTCTTAAAATGGCGACTTCACAAACTAGAACAATGAGATAGACTTATATTGCTTCTTCTAGTCTTAAACTATCCCAAGTTTCACCATAAATTTAAATATGAATATGTCGTTCGAAGTTAAAAGGAAGAATGACGCAAGTTGTGAATAAGGTTGACCGTATCTTACACCGATCTGTTACCTTTATATTAATTAGTAAATATCAAAAAATGTCGTGAGTTTTTTTGTGCATTTAGCGTAAAAGAGTAGTGAATGTTATAACAATCAAAAAGTATTTTGTATTAAAATCAAAAGCACCGGCACAGTCAGAGAAAACCCGCACTAGAGCAGCGAGGTTGGTTAAGCTCTGAAATCTTCTTAAGAAGAGATGAAATTTACCCAGCAGTAAGACCTTAATTTTAGAAAGTTAATTTACAGATTGACATACCAATGACACTTTTCCCTCGATTTTTTATTTTATTTTAAAGGTAGGCAAGGAAACAGACGGTCATCCTGACGATAAAAGCTTATCGTCGTGTTAAGACATATGCAACTTTTTGTTCGTAATCGCAGGCATAAGTTTGAAATGGTGTATTAAATCATATAATGATCTACTTATTGTTGTTTTGAAATATGACAACTTTATTAAAATACATGTTTATAATAAAAAATACTTTTCGCCTTACTAATTCTAGATGATACGGTGTAAAAAAAAGATACAAACAGGAACGAGAAAATTGTTTTCGTCAGCTTCCGAAGTTGCTAAGTTGTTGGCGTTAATGGTTTAATCTCTAATCTCATTGCTCGTGCTTACAAAAGAGTTATTTACGATATCGTTATTACAAAAAAGTTTTTCCTTGTTATTATACAAAACAAGATGAATATATAAAAAACAAGGTTATAAAACTTTCGTTATACTGAGAATTATAAAACTTGAAATTAATCATTAAAAATTTTCTAGACATTTACCGTCGGCTTATTCGCGTATGATTAATATGTTTTGTATGTCATATGAAATAAATTTCGTTTTTTGTGGTAGATCTTTATGCAGGCTTTTTAGGTGGGTAAAATTCACTAACCAGCTATTTCGACGCTAAAAAGCAATACATATGTGGCTGTTTGAATGGTGAATGAGCCATTATAAGCACAAACAACATCTTTACCACATGGATGGCGCGTCGATGATGTAACGAGTTGCTTATATTTCATTCCAGTGCTTATTACCGAATTTGTCTTAACACCAAGTATTTCCTCGACTGCTTTCTTAAATATACATTATACATACATTGAATACTGGGGGATCAACTTTGGGGTTATCAGCACAATTGGACTTTAAGGATTCAACACTAGATCATATGCTGGGAAATTAAAACGAAGCAATAAAAACTTTTGTTACGTTGTTAAATAACAATTAGGGTGATAAATAAATCTTATCGCATTTTTTTAAAGTAATTGATTAATCTTCGGTTATTATATTTGAAAAACGAATCGTTTTTACGGTTACTTGAATTGTCTACAAGCTGTAATACAGAAGCTACGATTTGTTTGCTAATAACGGATCAGATTCCTACTAATAGTACGCTACATTAGCAGTAGAATTTCAATTTAAAAAAAAAAACAAAATCTGATTAAATTCTTTATATGCATAGCACTGACTTCGGAGAGCTTTATAGAACATAAGTAATCTTTTCTTGTAAATTCTAATTGAGTTATTTTATACTTCATAAATATTAGTCTTCTATTTTATTTTTTTAATGTTTGCTTCCGAACTAAATTAAATAAACATATTAGATAATGTTACGGTGGTAAGGCTCTGTTTACATATATGTATATATTATTATGATATTTGTTGTTTAACTAAAAGTTGAATAAAAATTTAGAAAAAGATAAATAGCTGTTGATCAGTTAAAATCGAATGTAAACGAAAGTTAATTTAATTTATTATTTTTGAATATTAATAATTAAAAAGTATATATTCTAAAAAATATTAATAAGGAGATAAAATATATTCACAAACTTGCAATATTTTTAATGCAAAAAGTATGTCAAATATCATACTAATTACCCTCGTGATACATTCGGAATTGACAGCGAAACTTACATGTTGATTAAATATGTAAGGCAATTGGAGACGAGAGGTAATGGATTTTTTAATCATTTGAATGCAAAAATAAATAATAAATCTACATGCAATACGGTAAAATCGGTCTATCTATTTTTTTATGACAATTTAGACCAAATTTCCGAAGCCACGATAGCTCAGTGAACTGTATCGATGGAACGCTACATCGAAATCGCTGTTTTTCGTGAGAACACTAATCATAGGAGCGTTCTATTGTTCTTCAGACACTTGAAGAACACAAGCCAAGGTATCAGGATTCAATTGTATTCAAAGGAAGATCAAAACACACTATTAAGCATTAATTTGGTGAACCTTATATTGGAACGTTTTTCTATTGATTTGAAATCAATTCTCAGAAAGATATAGTATTCTATATGAATTCTTGTAAATATAATAAATGCCACAAATTCAAAGACAAATCAACACAGTGTCACACGCGTGTCTTGTTTATCACGATCATTATTTCTCTCAAGATGTAAGGTGTTATTCCACTGAAAGCTAGAGCTGTAACATAGATAATATAGCTAAATTATTTATCTATATTTATTATATAGCGCTTTATATTAGCGTTGGTTATATTGTAATACAATATTTGTTGGTCAATAAAATTTTACTTTTTACAAATACGTTATTAAGAATATCTCAAATATTTTTCGTTCAATTTAATAGCAGAGATTAAATGTAAAAAACAGCATCCTTATTTTCTTTTGTTGTAGTGTCAACGAACATTATTTTGTCATTATATAAATGTATAATAGTATAACATGCCGACCGAAACATTCTACTGCGGCGTGGTAACGCACACGCAAACTTACACTACCTATTTCATAATTATAAATACTGTATAAAAAAATAATTATAAGTAAGTCAAAAGTACAATCAATGGTAGGACCATTACATAACCCCGCAGCTGCTTGCCAGCTGGGCAAAGGCATCACGGTATGGAGCTTATTCCGCTACACTGCTTCAACGCGGTTTGGTGCACATGCTAACGATTAATTCGAATAGCGTGACACCATGAAGCAGTATCACGATTTAATTATAAACACAAATTAAACGATAAAAACTCATTGGTACTTGTATGGATTTGAACCCGCTGTTCTTTTTAACGATCATCACAGGTTATCATATAAAAAATATACAAAAAATGAGAATTATCATATCGAAATATAGCAGTTATATATTATATAGTATTTATATTTTAGTGTAGCGCGGCTCAATATGTCAGTTTCAGAACCAAAATCTATTTATCAAATTAACGAACCACGTCAAAACCAGACACGCTCATTACCAACGATTTTGAATGCGATGATACTGTTTTAATGTATTCTGATCAATCATTAAATAATTTCACCAATAGTCACTGAAATTATATGAAAAGCATTATTTTTTAACTCACTTTGTATCTCACTTATGAAATGTTAATGTTAATCTTATGGTGATACGCTATTTTGATGCGTATAACTATTACTTTAAACGATATAACTATTATAGACAGAGACAGCGATCGACAGACTTACGATATTTTAGCAAACTCCATATTCCGTAACAGCCTGTGAATGTCCCACTGCTGGGCTAAAGGCCTCCTCTCTCTTTTCGAGGAGAAGGTTTGGAGCTTATTCCACCACGCTGCTCCAATACGGGTTGGTGGAATACACGTGTGGCAGAATTTCAGTGAAATTAGACACATGCAACCTGTATCCTCACGATGTTTTCCTTCACCGTAAAGCACGAGATGAATTATAATAACAAATTAAGCACACGAAAATTCAGTGGTGCTTGCCCGGGTTTGAAACCACGATCATCAGTTAAGATTCACGCGTTCTTACCACTGGGCCATCTCGGCTCCATCTCCATCAACTCCATATTGATGCTAGGTATACTATTTCACCTGCCTTTATTATAGAATACAGGATTATAGTCGTAGCAATTGTAAGTCTGCCGATCGCTAGCTCTTGGGCCATTATTGTCAATGTCACATATCACTTTCGATATTTTACTATCTTTTTCTGATGTATATATATACCTGGTTTATGAGGTAATATACATATGTATATTCATTAGTAAAAGCTAACTTTAAAATATATATTTACACTAGCTAATCTTTAAATTTATGACCTATTAAACAATAATACCGTTAATGTATATTTAAAAAAAAATGACATGCGTAATACATTTAGTCACACTCTATGGCATTTAATGATGGGATTGAATGTAGGAAGTATAACTTGTAACTTGCCCGTACATAAGTTTTTTGAGCTCGTGTCTCGGGTGGCGTAGATTAGTATGACGATAGCCCAAGGGGACAGAATCAAACGGGTTCGGGAACGGAAATATCACATCGCTATGCAGAACTGTTGAGGCTTCGAGGATTGATATACATTCATACTTATGAGTCAACGGTCTATGTCATCTTTATATGGACTTAAGGATTGAGATGCAGCGATGTCGGTCACAGCAATTGTTTGCAAATTAGTACGTAATTTAAGCTTGTATCCTTTCAAATCACTGAGCACAGCACAAAACAAGAGCCACTCCGACCATGAGATTGCTATTACGCACTGTACTTACGCATTGTCCCCATATGAAATTGGAGATACGGGTGAATCGCCGACTTAAAACCAACAGTACCTTTTTGTCACGCGTCAGAAACCTTCAGAAAGGTATCCTCACTCACTTGGGCGGAGTTTTATGTATGCTTCTTACCTACTAAAACCACTGCGATGGCCGTCCTCAGCACGGATCGGAGAATCTGCGGGATCGTGAAGCTGATATAACGAATCCGCGGCCCCTCCCTTGCTGTGCTCCGCTTGTGGCTCGGCGGAGCTCTCAAGCCAGCAGTACCCATTCCAAATCTTCGGGGGCAACATGCTGAGGTTGCAAGCCTTTCCCATCGTGGGTTCAAAGTTATAGGTTTCATGCGAGGTTTTTGCACGACTTATATTAGAGAAACTGATCGCCTTCTTATTTGTGGCCAAATACGAAGACACAGAATCAGCTTGGAATCAAACTTGTGAAGAAATGTGAAATGTGTCTATATAAAACCCTAAAATCTTGTGTTTACGTACTACTTGGCTTTAATACAATTAAGTTAGTTAAATAGTTTTGTATACAAATTCAATTATGCATAATATCATCAAGGTCTATTTCCCGGTTCTGCATGTACGTCTGTGCATTGTGGTTATGCATATCAATCGTGGGTCGCAATCGGCATTGGTTAATGCGGGCGGTATTAGTGAATATTGATAGTATCGATATAGAGTTGATAATCACCCCATTTTGAAAATTAAAATATTATATTATTCATAGATTGTGTATAATTGTCAAATTCGATAAGGCAAGGTAAGATGCGTACGTTTGTATTGTAAGATTTCACATATTTTGCCTATTTATAAATTTAAATGTAACGTCGATAAAATATTATATATAATAGTAGTATATGTATGATGCGTTACGGTGGCCGTTGGAGGTCTCCGAATCAGATGGCACGTTATTCATAATGTATCGCAGAAATGAATACGCTTGCTATTTAATTTGAATTAAATCTATAATAAAATTTTATTCTATTTGTAATAACCGGCGCGATTAAAATGGATTTAAATGCGGTAGACGAGATACGTGCCCCATGGCACCGTGTTTTATTCAAAACGGCCACGGTATTGCAATTTGTTAGCATCGATTCCACCCAAGTATCGACAGGACATTTCGATCCATTACGATAACTTGTAACACTACACAAACGAATTTTTCTTATCGCTAATAGATGGCATTGCTAACTCTGCGACAAGTATATAAAATATAAAATGTTTCCAAACTCTACACGGCATAACCCCGTACAATAAAAATGAATGCTGAAGTAAAGATGTAAATGACCAAATTTAAAAATTTAATACTATCATGTTTATTTTACAATACAAAAAACTGTAATTCTCATACTGCTTGCCTACGACCTTCATTTGAGGAAAAGGTTCGGAGCGTATACCACCACGCTCCTCCAATGCGGGTTTGTGGATAAACATAGATACCACCAAACAGCGATGCTTATTGTTAGTATTGTTGTGTTCTGGCTTAAAGGGTGAGTGTACCAGTGCAACAACAGGTATAAGGGACATAATATTTTAATTCCCAAGGTTCGTGGTAATTGGTGATATAAGGAATGGTTAATATTTATGGGCGGTGGTGACAACTCACAAACAAGTAGCCTATTTGCGATTTCGGCTCACAAAAACTTCAATTAGATAATCGTGAAAATGACTCATTTTAAAATATAACTTTAAAATATTGTACATAAAATATAAAATTTGTTGCAGGTTTTATTAGCATACCACTGTGATTCCACATAATTATCGTAGCGCGGTAGTCGCAAAGGCAAATTGCGTTACGTCCATTGCATGTAGACGCAAACGCGTGCAATGCGGCGTAACGCTCCGTTACTTCTTATTGCTACTACACTAGTAGAATGCTCTTAATATAACTAGTTCCGCTAATTTAGTTACGTTTACAATAGGAATGACAATTAAAAAAAAAAATACATTTGTTGAAGAATAAAATGATGCCTAAGTTGAATCTTCTAAAAGTTAAGCTAAGCCTGTAAGTGTCTCACGACTGGGTTGGTGGATACACATGTGGCATAAAGTTTTCATAACGCAGGTTCGGGATGTTTTCCTTCACCGCCGAGGACGAAATGAATAATAAACACAAATTAAGCACATGAGAAGCCCGGGTTTGGACCGGCTTCGGTAAGATGTTTCAGTATCATGTAAATGTTCTAACCAAGTCTACCAAGGTTCATCTTTTAATAGATATAATATTTAAAACAATAAATAATGTTATAACTCGTGGGAAACAAAATCACATCTCATTTTCTTCCTTAAAATAATTAATTGACAGATTATTAAAAGTGACAAATATAATTTGTCTTACTACCAACTAAATTAAAAGTTAATACGTTTGTACTTATAATATTTAATGAAACTTGCACTATTTTTTATTTCACATAGGTAGGCAGGCTGACAAATGGACCACTGGGCCCAATGGCCGACGGGTAACTGTATACTGGTAATTGGTTCCGTAAGAAATATTACCATTCCTTACATCACCAATGCGCCACCAATTTTAGTACTGGAACATTATTTCCGTTGTGCCTGTAGTTACATTGGCTATCACCAAGTTCATGTATTATATTTATAGAAAATCATGTATTACATACTAGATGTATAAATAATTTATTATTGCTATTATATATTATTTAAAAGTACCAAATTGAAGTCTACAATTATTAGTGACAAGGTGTTTTTATTTTCTTGATAACAATGACAGCCTGAGATTCAAGTTTAACTGCTTTGAAATGTATACTTTAATTACCAGACACTCAGAGACGATTAACGGTTGCTGAAGCCGCTCCTTAGTTTCAGGAAGTTCCCGCTTAGAGTCAATAGAGACAAATACAGTAAAATCTCTTTACATCGAAAAACGGCCACAATTGCTATATTTTATTCAAATGAAAATAGCTTTTTAGGTTTTTTCTTTAAGTAACAATTTGCATTAAAAGTAATGATTGTCATTAAATATGTTACGAAGTTTTTCATTATTAAATATCAAAATTTTTATGTTCACATATTATAAATACATACATATACTATTTGTATAGTATTTATAGTTTTATCGATAGAGTAATTTTACGATACTTACATTAACATTTTTTTTTATTTGACATATATAACAAATGAATACTTCAATTATATCTATGAGTTATAATATACATTAAACAATTCATGTCCTGATTAAGATGATATCAGACAAATTCACTCTGAAGAACTTTCACTCGAGTTAATATTAATTTCTATACCGACAATACAATATCCGAAATTGTTGGATCGGTTCTAATGAATTAATTTGTCACTTATTAGTTGTTTGTTTCATATTGTTCGTGTTTAAATGTGCGAGTGAAGAGCAAATTAAACGAAAAATTAACTTTCCAATTCTATCTTAAGTTAAATACTCATTAGGAATAATTAAATGAACCTTCCTGAGTGCGTAAATGTTTTTATAGAAGACTAAAGTTATAAGAAGTTTCAGAAGTAGGTATAGTACTAGTGGTATAAGTATCAAGTGATTCTTCTTTAACGTCTTGCTTAATATTAAGGTCTAAACACGAACAGTCAAAATTGACGACTCCTTTTCTATCACTAAAACCTTCAGTGCCATTATAAGGAAAAGGTTTTCGACAGCCTCTCGGTGGATTATCGCCAAATATTGTACAAATCTTTTTCAAATACCAACTGTCATCCATTCCGAAAATAGTGTTTTTAGAACCTACTTCTATTATTGGACTGGCATCGATGCCAAGCTGATTGTACTTGGATGCGGATAAACTGGCATAATTGCCTCTGGTTAAGACACAGTGCTTATATTTATGAGGATCGACACCAGATTCACAGAGACATAATTCACTTGGATTACCTGAAAGAAAATAATAATAACCTTGACTGTTATATAAGAAAATTGGAAAAACTTACAGAGCGTTAGAATATAAATTTTATTACAGATAGGCAGATTGGCCAAGACGTTGGCACTGTAAGAAATATATAAACCATCCTGTACATCGAAAATGCGCCACCAATGTTGGGACCTATGTTATGTTCCTGTACTTACAATATCCTTCAAACCGACTCAAAACAATTCTTAGTACTGCTGTTTGGCAGATATACCATATACAGGGTGACTGGTGAATTAGGATCAATATTTTAGGAGCATAATCGGTACATGATTCTCATTCGAATTATGTAAAAAAATAGGTACTTAATTTTTGACCAAATTTACAAAAATTTTACTTTAAATAAATAAAGTGTGGACATATTTCCGCAGCGCGTGCGGCGTGGTGTTTGCCACCCGCAACCCCTGCCCCGCGGCTAATTAGTATTAGTAGGTTAGTCGGGCGAGCGCCGCCATAAGGTTCGTCCATCTTCCCGCGCGCGCGCCCCTAGCGATCGATCTTACGCGTATACCTAATGTTTCGTGTGTGAGTGTGACCCGTAATTAGTAATTAGGTATGGCTTATCAATACACAAATGCAGAATAATGTGAGTACTGTGAGTAGTAAAGTGACCCATTCGTGTTAAAGCGTGTGAAAGACAATATGCGTAAACGTGCCGAACTGTGTATCACACGAGCAGGAGCTCACTTTGAACATTTGTTAAGGTTAGTGTAGTTATGTAGGTAAATAGGTAGTTAAATGATTGACAATCGTTGTAAATAAGTATGATTCCATTTTTAAATACGCCGGAAATACCAAGATAGGTAAACAGTTAATTTTTGTCCCAAGTTCATATCATTTACCTAGTCAACAAATTTGTTGCTTAAACGAGTGAAATATTTTGGTATTTTTGCCTGTTCTAAGCCAGGTTTAAAGTATGAAGGGGGATTGGATCATGCTTGTTTATCAAAGGTAGCCTGCTACCCTGTTAACACGCGGCGGCGTTTGGACGTAGGTAAAGTACCGCGCGATAACTAAATGTACCTAACTGTGTTGTGTCGTCAGCGCAGCTAGGGCGTCCACATGACGCGTAATTAATTACATAACTTTTGGTTAACTTTACTCAGAAGTTTATTAATATTTATGTTATATGTATTTTTTTTTGGTCATATATGGTCGTCAAATATCACGTCCTTAAGTATTGATACTAATTCACCAGTCACCCTGTATAATATTGTTTCAATATAGAATATCTACTATATTGTCTTTTAACTATATATTTAATTTGAGAAAAGGAGTAACAAAAGAGTTTCTTGTACAATACTTTGTAGAATCTGAATCAAGAACAGTTGGTAGCTTAACATTTGAATGTCGGTTTACATGTGCTTATAAGAACCTAGATTAATACAAAATATTTAAATTTTGACATTACGGCAAACTTATGGTCCAGTGAAAGTAATCAAATAATCCAATATAATTCTCATTTCATCAACACCGCTAAAAAAAAATAACCAATACCTTCAGCTTCGCATTTCAAATACTGGGCCTGGAGGAACGTGTTCATCTTCATCTCGTTCAACGCACACATATGAGGGACGGAGTATATTCCACTGCCTTGCATATAATAGTCAACGGTTATTTCTCCCCCAATGTTATCTATTATCCATGGGTACGTCCTCGTAAAGAACTCCACGTCCGTATAAACGTCTCCGTAAAGAGATATAATGTATGTTGCTTCAACGACAGGTAAAATTAACATTAATGTACGAAACATCGTGACGTTTTCTGTAAATACCGTCTGTAATACGTGATGGTTTTATTTTGTGTGTTACTGACACGTGTTCGAATTGGAATGTCTTATTAATTTGCAAATTACGACTTCGTACATTTTATTTCACTCTTCGCATTTATTATTAGTTAAAATACCAATGTAAGGTTAACCCTGCATATGTCGTATTTATATATAATACTTATTATTTTGGAGTATAAATTATCACACAACTGCGAATTAATAATAATAGTAATAGGACACCAGGCCCTCCCTTGATACAATTTTATGTAAACATAGCAATGCTTTTAATAGTGTTGATTTTGATGTCCTACTTAGTCAGCTGCGTTCTCTTAACATATCCCCAGCAGTCATTGAATTGTTTCACAGCTATCTTCGTGGTCGTCGGCAACGAATTCGCACTGATGATACTTACTCATCATGGTGCGAAATTTCTGCTGGCGTACCGCAGGGCGGCGTGTTGTCACCATTACTCTTCTCTATTTTCATCAATTCAATTACTCATAACCTATCTTCTCTCTACCACATGTATGCAGACGATGTCCAGATTTACACCCAGTCGACTTTGGAGAATCTTCCGTTGGCTATCGCAAGAATGAATAATGACCTCAATATCATTCTTGAATGGAGTAAATCGTTTGGGCTTAAGTTAACCCTAGCAAATCTCAAGCCATAATTATTGGCAGCCGGAAACAATTATCAAAAGTCGACTGGTCTTCCTTGCCATCAATAATGTTTGACAATATTGTCATCCCTTATTGCGACTGCGTTAAAAACTTGGGAGTTTTCCTTGACAATACTCTTAGCTGGACTCGCCATGTAAATGAAATCAGCAGGAAGATGTTTGTTGCGCTGAGGTATTTGCGTCGTCTTCGACATTTACTTCCAATTCCTACCAAAATTATGCTCGCACAGACTCTACTCGTTCCTATCCTTGATTATGCTGACGCAAGCTTTGTTGACTTAACCGAAGACCAGTTAAATAAGCTTGAGAGACTACAAAATACATTTATTCGGTTTATATTTGGATTACGCAAATATGACCACATTTCACAATTTCGTTCTCGTCTTAATTGGTTATCCATTCGACTTCGCCGGAATATGCACATCTTGTCTATACTGTACTGTGTGTTGTTTCACGCTGGTACCCCCCCCTTACTTGAAGGAGAAGTTTTTATTTTTAGGGAATCCTGGAGAAGTTCCTCGTTCTGCGAAGAGATGGATTTTAAGGGTGCCTGAACATAACTCATCTTTTTATAATAATTCTTTTACAGTTCAGGCTATTAAGATCTGGAACGACCTTCCTTTAAATATTCGGGAGGCTAAATCCATATACATTTTTAAAAAAACTTGTGAAAGATCACTTTTTGTCTCAAATGCCTATCACCATTAATTAAATATTTTATTTTTATTATTATTAAATTTTTTCTGCTTTGTTTGAGGACTTATCGTTTTTATTCGTTCTTATTGTTTATAGTATGTATTTATATTGTATACTTGTAATTATATATGTATTTATAATATAATTTATTTATTGATATATATTATATGTATTTTATATTTATTTATTAGTTTGTTTAATCATATATTATTATTATCTTATTTATTATTAGAGCACCACCTACCTCATATCCTATGAGTTATCTCTTAATCCGTTGGTTGCCTGGAAGAGATCGCTATGTAGCGATAAGGTCGCCAAATTTTATGCTACTTTTATTATGTATGTATCCATGTTTTTTTTTGTGTTCTTTTTCTCTTTGTGGTGTACAATAAAGTATAAAGTAAGTAAAGTAAACATTCATTAATAAATGTTTTTGAACTAAACAAAAATCTAAACACAAATATCTTGTGTTTTCTGATAAGATTAAGTATATTTTTTTAGTAATTCTGTTTACCTTGCTTTTATTAATAAAAAAACTGCTGAATATGAATTTAAATTAAGCTCGTGAACTTAGTGGTGCTTGCCCGAGTTTGAACCACCAATCTTTGTTGTAAGATCCAGATGGTCTCTATACTTCGGCTTTTAATTTATCGCGTTCTCGACGGCGAATGAAAATATCGGGAAGAAACCGTGTCGAATTTCATTGATATAAAAAGTGGGGTCATGTCCAGCATTGGGATATTTACAGATTATTCTTTAGTTAAAAAAAAAACATCGAGTTATATTTAAATAGTATTACTTAGATCCATTTTATAACCTTATAATGTATTATTATGTAATATAATATGTTATATTTGTTACAGATATTAAAATTACTTAAAATAAATCATACTATTCAACGGATTTAGAGTTTGAGATTATTTTATATAACTTGAATAATTTACAGATATTTCAAATGTTTTGTGTTTATGACTTAATTTTACAAGCGTTTCCGTCCACTTCGGTTTATCTATATATTTTATAGCATTCACCTACCCATGGCAAATGTGACATCGTTTGATAGCGTAGGTATTTAATATCTCCCATCACAATTTCGCTATGTTAGCTCTTAGCACTAAAAACTGTAATTTAACATGAATATACATATAAGCCACGCTGAAAAAGTGATAAAACTAGAACTCATAACGAACTTGACCCAGCTAAGCTAAAGCTATGAAGGAGCAAAATCATCACATTGAAATCTATCATGTTTACTTTTGTCAAATTAGCAACAATATTAACTGTCACAATTGAATAATTACAAAACCAGCACAGTCTTTGATTTAAGCAGTGAGAATATACACACAAATAATATTTTATAAAATTATTGGAAATTGCCTCCGTGGCATAATACAATTACAATATAAAAAATATATATAAGCATTATTTTATTTTTAAATGTTACACTTAGCGCCATCTATGCAAAAGGCTAAGAACTAGACATATATTAAGGAGACGATAGATGTCACTTCCAAATAAGTTCACACAATATTTATTTTATCTTTACATATTAATTATATTTATGACAACATAGATAATACTCGATTAAATCGATGTTGTTATGTTTTAATTCCTTTTTTTTATCTCACTAGTACATACTACGTCACTTTGGCAGAACAGACGTACGTTCTTGGTACAATTCAATACCGTTCAAAAAGAACTCACTGTAACTGTACTGTAACTGTACATGTCATTAACAATGATTTATTTTTCTTATATTTTTATTAGTAATCGGACTGACACGAGTGGGTACCTGACCTGACACCTGACGGTAAGTGGTCAGCGCCATCCATAGACGTATTGGCGCTGTAAGAAATATAAGCATTCCTTACATCGCCATCATATAACCCTTTTATTTCTTTAACAAAGTAAAATAACGACCTATGTCCCACTGCTGGGCTAAGGCCTTCTCTACTTTTTGAGAAGTTTTCGAACCTATTCCATCAAGCTTCTCCAATGCGGGTTGGTGGAATACACGTATGGCAGGTTTGCATCTTCTACATGTAGGCTTCTTCAAAATGTTTTTCTTCACCGCTGGGCACGAGATGAATTATAAACATAGATTACCACTTGAAAGCACTGCGGTGCTTGCTTGGGCTTGAACCTGCAATCTTCGGTTAAGATTATCGTGGTCATGTGTACCGTGCAACTGGACCATGACGATTCGAAATAAATTATTTCATTCTCTATGAAAAGGAATATTATAGATATTTAAACATTATTTATTTCTAAACTAATTATAGAACTTTGCCCACCCGTGAAATGTTAACAATCGAGTTATGGTGATATACTATTTTGATGCATGTATACTTCAAATGTTATTATTATTATGGTCAATTTTGCATATCAATTTCTGACGTTTTACGACCATTTTCTGCGATATTTCAATTGTTCTTACATAATAGCCTTACTATAATAAACAATTAAAATAGCAATAACGCCGTTCTAAAATTTTGCATTCGTTTACATTGTACTCATTTGAATATTATTTTAACTTTAAAATAATAATAATATTTTATTTTCTTTCATAAACTGCTTACTGGTGGGAGGGCTTTGTACAAGCTTGTCTGGGTAGGTTGGTACCTAAAAGATACCCATCAGATATTCTACCGCAAAACAGCAGTACCACTTACAATCAGGTGGCCCATATCCTCGTCCGCCTTCCTATTCTATAAAAAAAAACACATTTAATTCTTTGTATCAGGAGGATTAGCTTCCCTATAAGTCAAAACTATACATATATATATATATATATATATGTTTTTAACGAAATTCTTTGTTTTTGTTTAGTCGTGTAATAATAGTTTATAGTAATATATAAATATATAAAAACATAAATATTTCTAATTTTCTTATCATTATAATAATGTATAGACCACCGAAGTGTTAAATGCGTTATACAAATACTAAATAATAAATAAATTAAAGATGAAATAAATAAAATGGATAATATAAATAATTATAACATTAAACTCTATCACTAGTTAAAAATAAATACACATATAATTATATGTAGCTTATCAGACTGTAAAGAAATATGAAACATTGTTTACAATAACAATGAGTATGTTATAATTATAAAATAAATTTTCTTAAAATATATATATATTTTTTTTTAATTAACTATAGATAGGGCAAATACTTATCATGACCGGCCAGTGTTAAAATTCAAGGTCGTCGAAGTTTCTCGTAACACAAAAACTTCGCCTCTGAATATTATTTACGAGGGTACTGGATTCAGATTTCAAAAACTTTACCTAATAAACGAAGAATCTGCGCCGATTTAATAAAGGTCAGGCGATTCTTTTTATTTTTAAATATCATTAAATCTCTATAGTATATTCCGACAGAGCTATAGTTTTATGAATGCGCTACAATGAAATTGTATTTCAAATATAAACTATAATAATTCATATCGATACAATATTTCACTATGTGGTAGGGCTTTGTGCATGCCCGTCTAGGTACCACCCACTCATCAGATATTCTAGCGCTAAATATACAACACACTCAAGATCACAACATCTTAGTTACCAAGATTGGTGGCGCATTCGCGATGTAAAGAATCTTAGAAGATGGTTAAAAATTTTTACATCGCAAATTTTTATCGGTCCTACCTATATAACATTTAAAAAAAAAACAATCTACATTGATCGGATCGATGATCCTATTAAGGGCTTGATTATTTATAACGCTAACCACGTTTATATAATAAACTATAAAATCATAAATTGACCTATTTTATATTTAATACAATATTTTTACTCTTTACCGAGCTCAGGTATCACTGACACGCTTGTCTGTAAACCTGCTCTCCAAAAATAAAGTATGTATGTATGTTTGTTTGTTATAGAACGGAGGACTCTTTCTATCTTATGATCTAAGTTGTAGGAAGTTATAGCGCGATTTAAAATACAACTAACGACATCTAGTACTAAACGTATGTACTAGCTTGTCATTGTGCATTATCACAGATCATATAATACTTTAGGCATTATTATAGTGTGTCATAGTACAGCAGAAAATAAATTCGCGCCAAAGATAATTTCTATACAATCTGTCACGTTAATATAAAATGAGCAGTAGATTTAATTTGCTTTTATATATATTTATTCAAAATAGCAATTAATAACACTGTTCTTTTTTTAAATCAAATAATAATTATTATTATTACTCATAACAATAGAAACTCATATTGTAACTTCAATCGCTTAGATTTTTTAAACAGCATTGCTATTCTATAGGAGTCACTACGTACTACGTGATAACTACATATTTGATGCATATTTTAAATGTTATAATTATTATAGTCAAAGTATATCTCTTTCGAATTTGTTGTTACAGCTCTACAGTTTTTTTTAATTAAACAAAATCAATAGTAAGCTTAAGTAATTAAAAATAATAGCCTAATAAGTTCCCACAGCTTAACAAAGGCTCCTTTCCTTTTGAGGATAAGTTTAAGAGCTTATTCCACCAAGCTGTTCGAATACGGATTGGTTCCTTTACCACTAAACACAAATTATGGATATAAAAAATCACTTTCACGTTAACAATATACAAGCCGCAAATGAACAAGTGAATCTTAACAGATCATAACGGATAATTTTTTTTTTTATAGAACAGGTAGGCGGACGAGCATATTACCTGATGGGAAGTGGTAACTAAACGCCCTTGGACATTGGTACTGTAAGAAATGTTAACATTCTTACATCGCTTACATAGCCAATGCGCCACCAACCTTGGGACCTAAGATTTTATGTCCCTTGTGCCTGTAATCACTCGCTCACTCACTCACCCTTCAAACCGGAACACAACAATACCAAGTACTGCTGTTTTGCGGTAGAATATCTGATGAGTGGGTGGTACCTACCCAGACGAGCTTGCACAAAGCCCTACCACCAGTAGTAAGCTCTACCACCAGTAACAAAGCTCTACCACCAGTAGATCAATCAGATTTCACTTGATATCCAGCAGGATAACAAGTGAAATCTGATTGAGCGAATCTTCTATCTTCTAACCACACTTCATTCTACTAACAAATTGTCACTTTATCACAATCGAATCGAAGCGTGATCTTTCTTTAATTTAATTATCCACTTTTAGCATAAAGGTTAACAATTTAGTTTGATTTCGACATAACAGTATATGTTAACATAAAATCGGTTCGGTTCCGATCTGAATAAATATAGAATAGTCAAAGTTGGATTGGAATTGAATCGGGAACGTATCGTTAGATTAGTAGAATTCGCCCCCTAAGCCATTTCAACTTTCTATTTCATTCAGTTAATATATCAGTAGGATGTTTTGAACACCAAATATTCGTATCCACTTTAAAACAAATAAAGATAAATAATATTCTTCGGTATTTGTGCGTATTATAATGTAATAGTCTGTTCATTATAATACATCGCTTAATCGAAAGTTAAACAACACTATTAACACCTAATTAGTCGCTCATGTCGCGTAATGGGCTAGTGTTGTTCGAGATAATCGATATTAATTCAGGACCATCGGCAGGACGTTTAATAGATTCTGCACCACTGCATGCTCGTAAATAGGGATATTGCTTCAGTAATACGATAAGGATGTTAATTTTTTTATCGATAATTAATATTAAATATTCATCTTTATGTTATATTCTTTGATGAATGTTTTTACTGTAATAAAGTAGTTTTTTTTTACCTACCTATCTACATACAAACTAAACATTAGTAAATATGGAGCCAAATTAAAATTGTTAAGTTTTGAGACTATCAATTAGGTTACCTGATGGTAAGTGGTCACCATTGCTTATAGAAATTGGCACTGTAAAAATATAGTAACCTTCCATACTACCATATATATAATACCATCGCCAATGTACCACCAAACTGAACCTGAAGTTATGTCCCTTGCGTCTGTAGTTATAGTGGTTCTATCACCATACAAACCAGAACAACCAACAACAGCCATACTAAGTATGGGTTTCTCGCGAGGGAATATATGATGAGTTGGAGTACTAAGCTCTACAACTAAGTAAAGTAAATCTAATATCTATCTAGTTACTAATTATAATAGAAATACACACTAAACTAGATAAACAAGTTAGAAATCACATTCCGAAACAATGATACTATTTGTAACTAAAATTTGTAAAATAACGATTAAAAGGTTCCCGTGAAAGTCTCCATGAAAATAGGTATGTAGAGTTAAGTTTCAATAGCCTTTATCATGAAATTATGTAAAACGATATCGATATTTGTGACGTTTGTTTTTCTCATCACTAGACATGAGGGAATCAACGTAAGCTAATGCAGGTATATTGAAGCAAAATATATCTTCATGTAACCCCGTTAGTATAACGTCACGTCTCCTTCAGGGAGTTGTGTGTATTAGGCTAAAAGCGTATGGGAATATGATACAAAATCTTGTCACAGAATAATTGTGTCCCATAGAACTTTGTTGATCATCTTACTTAAAATATACATAACACGAAGTAATTTATTCTTACTGTGACGAAGTTATCGCAAATGTCACATATATGTGTTTATATGCCATTAGCGAATCGCAATCTGCAACTTGCAAGGTGTGCTGAAAATTCCGGTTCTTCCTCTTCCCAATCGGTCAGGCCTCACCGCCTTCTTCAAGTCATCGGTACATCTGAATGAACGATCATCTTACACTGCGCTTGCCGATCTTATACACATAATAATAATAAATAAATACCAGCATATGTAGGCTGTTTCTATTAAAGATAAAACATAATTTTACCTTCATACTGGAGGTAGAGTTTTGTGCAAGCTCGTCTGGGTAGGTACCACCCACTCAACAGATATTCTACAGCAAAACACCAGTACTTGTTATTGTTGTATTCTGGTTTTAAGGGTGAGTGAGCCAGGGTAATTACAGGCGCAAGGGACAAAACATCTTAGTTCCCAAGGTTAGTGGCGCATTGGCGATGTAAGCGATGGTTAACATTTCTTACAATACCAATGTCTATGGGCGTTGGTGACCATTTACCATCAGGTGGCCCATATGCTCGTCCGCCAACCTATACTATAAAAAATACCATAATACTATTCTTTTTACCATTAAGTATTTTTATGTGTATATATTTATTTTAGTCTTCAATGCAATTATTATTATAGAAGTAAATTGAAAAAGTCAACTTAAATATGGTATTTCTATATTTTAATAATTATATATTAAATATTGTAATGTTAAATGATATTCAGAGTGTACACGAACGTATATAACTATATGTTCTATATATTATAAAATGTATTATACAATATATTTGCAAATAAGGACACCGTAAATCCACACCTCAAATTTAGACTAACGAAACAATAGTGTATCGAAAAACGATACGCTTTCAAAACAATATACGAAATACACAATTTCGAATATTACTCTGGTAAGGCGATTTGAATTATTTCATTAATCAAATTTCACCAATACATACAAAACACTGTATGTTTCAGAAATATTTAAAGGGAACTATCTTTCAATCATCTTAAGTAATAGATAAACTTCATAAACCTGGTACCCGGTACTTGTTGTTGTTGTGTTCCGGTTTGAAGGGTGAGTGAGCCAGTGTAATTACAGGCACAAGGGACATAAAATCTTAGTTCCCAAGGTTGGTGGCGTATTGGCGATGTAAGCGATGGCTAACATTTCTTGCCAATGTCTAAGGGCGTTTGGTGACCACTTACCATGAGGTGGCCCATATGCTCGTCCGCCTTCCTATTCTATAAAAAAAACCGATATGGTCTAGTGGTTAGCACACGTGAATCTCGTCAATGATCGCGGTTTCAAACCTAGTCAAGCGCTATTGAATTTTCATGTACTATATTTGTGTTTTTTGTGGTTATTATTCATCTCGTGATCGGCGGTATAGGAAAACGTCGTCGCAACCTTCACGTGTATTAATGGCGTGTTACTTTAAGCGCTACAGATAAAAAAATTGTTTTGATTTTTAAACGAGTCTCTCTACTCTCTATAATTTTAAAAATATCGCGATGATTTATTAAAATAAGTCATTGCATCACATTCACAATATACTTACACCAACATTATGTATATATCAATAACAATATTGTTTTTTCTTTTATATAATCATTGATAATAATTTTCCGGCAACGCTTCTGTAAACCAGTGTTGCGATGTCCTTGGGCGGTAGTAACACTTTCCGTCAGGTAAGTCCGGGCAGGAGCCAGTTTGCCCCCCTCTAAGATGAAAAAAGATAACAATCATTGTAAAAACACGACAAGTAAAGATAAGCTTATAACACCAAGTCTCCGGTTATATTATTGTTACTTACCTAGATTCTGATAATATATAGAATTGAATAGAATAGATCATACAAGTCCTGAGAAGCATAAGGTATTTTACAAGATTAAATTTAAAGCTACCCCGTAGAATCTACATTCCGATATATTTTAGAGAAAAACCGACTAGTTACTTTTTTCTAGCGGTTACATTATTATTTAATCTGCACAGACAGGCTCTCACAAAGCCTTACCACCAAGTAAAATTATTTTTATTCTATTTCTCGACTTTAAAAAGGAAGTGGTTCTTTAAAATGGTGGAGGGTATAACTTTTTTGTTTATGTTTCATTTCAATTTCATTAATATTAGACATTGTTATGTTTTTATTTAAATCGTACATTTAGAGGAGTTTTTTTAAGTTTTTGTTACTTTTATTGGATTTATTTTTATATCGTGACATATATTTCTTGTAAGAAATGCTGATCCGTATACATTTTTATGAAGACTTCGAAATGAAAGTGAAATAGAATGAATCAGAATACAGTTCAAACTTCTATAATATCGTGATTTGATCGCCTTTTTAACTGGCGACACGATTACGACAATAAAATGGATATATATTTTTTTAATGGATTCAAATATCTTGGTTGGCTTGCCTTGCCAGTGACATTCTATAAGAACTCGCCAATCGCGAAAGTTTGAAAAAATACTTACTGTGATACGCTATTTTGATACCTATATCCTTTAAACGTTATAAGTATGAAACTCAATATCGCATATCACTTTTTGTAGAGCTATTCTTTAAGAAATAACTCGCAACTCACCGTAGAAAATGGTCGTGAAATGTCAGAAAGTGATGTGCGACATTGACCATAATAATTATAACATTTCGATTATCACGCATCAAAATTGAATATCACCATAATTAAGTGCTTACAGTACTGCTGATATTTCACGATTGCAATGGGCAGTTTCGAGTTTTTTCTTAAGGAATAACTCTATAGTATAAATAGATCCAATTTCACAGATAAGTATACTAATCTACGAATCTTATATACTACTACAAATATATGTAATAATTCAAATATTTTACATTTTGAAGTATATTTGTCAGTTTGAACTATTCCTAATTATAGTTTATTTCTATCTTTGTAAATATCTCTAAATGGCTAAGTGAATATTGAAAATTTATTGGTGAATATATTATCACTTGAATATTGGTCGAAGGTAGAGGATTTAAAAATAGAGGCAAATATATATGTATATATTTTTGTTAAGAATATTTATTTGAATATTGTAAAATGACGTGTGCGTTCCGTCGCATATAAATATACTAGACAATCGTCGTCACGCCAAGTTGTACACTATACCCTTTGAACAGCGGAATTGTCGCGGAAAAATCGTCCATTTTCCGACAAACTTTGATTACTTTGAGCCTTAATCGATTTTGTTTCTCTGATGGTGTCCTGAATTACTCTTCAGGGTTCAGCGTCGAGGTCAATTATGCTTGGTTATGAGATATTTTGTAAAAGGAATCACATTTGGTATTAACGCAGGATCATCAGTATCATGATTTTCACGGAATTCGTAAATTATGATTATAAAAAAAATATTTTATTATAAAATTGAAGTGTTATTGTTGTAATTAGATCACGACATTATTAACAATCAATTTAAAGAAAATTTCAAATAAATGGGTCAATAATAATTCCCCCAAGAAAATATAACACGATTTGCAATTTGATAAAGCTAGCTTAGCTGGTATTAGAGAGTTGTTAGTTTTGTAGTTTAGAAGGTTAATTTAAATTCAAACTCCTTGCAACATTCATTTTTAACCATAGAACTCTGTTTTAAAAAATATATATTGAGGAAATATTTTAAGATTTTGAAAATTAATAAGGTACAGTATATGACATATCTATAATTAATGACATTATATTTGATACAAAAATGAAAAAATAATAGTTATATAATCATAGACAAAAAAATATATAATTGTTGATTAAATTATTTTATAAATCTCTTTTCGTGATATTTAACTGACTGTAATTAATACTCATAACATTTTACTTTCAACGCCATCTAGCGTGTTCTTTGAGAACTACAATGTATTTTTGGTTAAGAACCATTTTGAGTTGCTACTATCGCAGGTTTCCGAGCAATGTCGTCCCGAGCAATCATAGTATGTAAAAAGTTACATTCAGATACAAAATATTAATAAAATATATTTACTAAGATCTTATACTGTTTAGTAATTCTATTTATTAATTATGAATATTTACTACAAAATACAAAATTTATTAGTCTGTATTTCCTGTCCAATATATTGCCAACAGTGGTCCCGACTGTATGTACACTTTGCTCTATGGCTTGCAAAATTAGTGTATAAAGGCTACATAGATAAATGTAATACGCGTTAGGCACCATTAGACAAAATCAACGTGATTTATTATATAAATAAATAAATAATATATAGCCTTGCCTTATATGTTAGTATTCTCCTAAAAAACTAAGTAAGTAAAATATTGAATTCAAAAAAAGAAAAAACAAATCATTTCAATACTTTCAACGGAAAAAAGGGAGCTAGGTAAATAAATGTTTATGTATTTGAGTTTTCCGATATTTCTCAGAATTATTAAATTCCGTGATTTTTTTTTTCAATCTATTTACTTCTTTAATTAGTTTAAATAAAATAACTTAATATTTTATTAGAATTGTTCATTCGAACGTCGTCGTCTCTCATCAGTCTTTTTTGTCACATATGAAGTTCTTAGAAATAATTAAAGTTTTTATTATCTGAAGATAATATTACAGAGTACGAAATTCATGTGCAAAAATAATGTAATTTTCCAAATAATTAATTACATGTTCTCAATTCCTTGATTCTCATGATCCTATTGAATGGCGATCCAACACGCAAGGGGCAATATTTGCTTTTCGAAGCAAATATACCCCCTTGCGTGTTCGGAGTGTCACATTGTCAACTTCGTATCTTGACAGCATTCCACATAAGCTTTGGTTTATCTGAGGTCTATAAGGCCTCGCTCGCACGCCAATTCTCACGATCCTGTGCTAAGCACATATATTGAGCACCTTTCCTGACAAAAGACATCTGACTATCAGGCGTGTGTTCTGCCCACTGGCCTCTTCGCTTCTTTCCACCACCACAATTTTATATGACAGCCAAAATTGCATTATTTCTACTAATAATTGATAGGAGTTAAACCTTAATTTAATTTGTATACAATTGGAAGCTACGACGTAGACCTAGTGGCATGAGCTCTTCTGACAAATTTGAATTTTGATATTTATTTTCTTGGCAGACAAACTACAAGTTTAAAAGTGTAAAGTAAAATAGTTCTTACTAATATAATGTAGGAAACGAATCAATTTTTAGACGCTTATCCTAATTAAGTGCAAGTTAATTTTCTTTGTGTTAGCATAGTATTTTATTTGTGGGGCGCTTCAGCAGCCTACATGATATACACACACGGTACGTACATGGTCTGTTACTTGGCAAGCAACTCGTGGATACGACGGTGAGTGGATGGCAGGAGAAGGTATACATATATACATAGTAAGTGGATACCATAACCAATGCCAGTCATAGGCGTGAGACAAACTTTTCTGCTAAGAAAAGAAGAAGAGAAGAAGAAATATTACAGTATAATGTATATTGAATTTAATAAAATCCATTACTTTATGAGGACTATTTGTTTTAATTGCTGAATTTATTTTACTTTAAATTACTAGCCTTTTGTGCTAGCCACTAGACTAACGAAACTGTCAGTAAATAAACAGATATATAAGAAAACTTACGCCTAATTCAATGGTTAAACACTAATGGCCTTACTTATAAACGATGCTTAGCGACTGATTTCTCTCTTTCTGTCATTAACGATTTGACATTCAAAAGAAGAAGACACGGCATTGTATTTTTTTTTATATTAGCAATTCCCGTTTTAAAGAAATTACTAACATTCCCATTTATCTCTACAATTAAGCGTAAAGCTTGTGTTAGGAGGAACGACAATAGCCCAAAGGGCCAGGATTCAAACCTATGACTTTTACATCGCTAGGCGGTCCGTAAACAATTGCGCTATTGACGCTTCGACGTTTATCTAATCACCCGCTAAGCGACTTTTATATGTAAGGCCGTATAATTTCGTATTACATAATCAAACCTTCCTCCGATTCGAATAATAAAACATCCATGGTCTAAACAAGTACGACGATTGTTTTATAAAAATATGTATTTAGGTATATATAAAAATAAGAGAAGCACGTGAAACTGATTTTAATCAATCACAGTAATCTTTGTCGAAAACAAAACGAGTAGAGTAAGAATAAATAAACTAGTTCATATTCACGGTTCGCGTTTTAAAGGTCGCGGCGCGCGCGCAGACCGCAGTAATACAACAGACGGCGGTATATTGACACCGATTTATCTTTATCATTATTATTTTTTAAACTTTGTTTTAGTGAACATATTAATGACAGTAAGTAACATTTCATTTCTCGTAGTTATCAGTGTATTGCACCATTGCCGTATAATATGTTTTTAATTAACAGTGATTTATAAAATATGATGACCGGTCATCAAAATATTCATACTTTATTGGAGTAGATGCTTGTGATTTACTAGGTTGGTTTTTACTCATCAGATATTTTACCGCTAAGCAGCAATACTTACTATTTTTGGTCGGTTTGAAGGGTGAGTGAGCCAGTGTAACTACAGGCACAAGGGTAACATCTCAGTTCCCAAGGTTATTGGCGCATTGGCAATGTGAGAGTTATCCAGTGTCAATATTTCTTACCTCGCCAATGTCTATTAGGTGGTGACCACTTACCCAATTGCCTGTCTACCTTACTATAACAATATTTTTTTTGAGTTGTCATTTTTATGCTACTTATAACAATTTAATAAATTAATTTAATAAAAACTTTTCATTTATTAATTGTCAGACGAGCTGATGGATATATTTTTATATAAAAAATTTACGATCACATTTGAATGGTCTTTGAACCAGATTTAACACGAGAAAATAAATTACGAATGTATTTCCAAATCAAGTTGCCTTTTAAATATTATTAATATTATAAAAAGAAGTTTTGTCGAAAATAATCTTAAGCAATTCTTATGGTTGAAAATATATGTTTTTTTTTAACGTTAATGTTGTAATGTTAATATATGTTTTTTAATAACCTATATAGGTTGTCGATTGCAAATCAGTCTGTCCTTTCATAATCATAGCTCTACAATTAAAATAACATAACACAATCACCAGAATATACAATATAGCTGTATATACTAACATGGTTGATCTTAACGGAATATTACAGGTTCCAATCCGGCTTAGCATCACTTAATTGTCATGCGCTTCATTTGTTTTTATAATTGATTTCGAGCTCGATGGTGAAGAAAACATTTAACAATCAGCTTGAGCAAATTGGTTGAATAAGCTTCAAACTATGAAGTTTAAAGAAAAGACTAAAAACGAGAGAAGACTATCAGTGCTTAAGGCCCTCGTATTATCATTACACTCACTCACCATCACTCAACACAAATGCACAGAAATTGTAGTCTTCTAAGTAATTCCTTTTAATAGGACCCAGAAAAGATCGCTAACGATTCAGTGGAATTATTCTGTAGGAACAAAATCTAAGCTCGATGTAAAACTCGATAGTAAGATGTTAAATTTGATATGCGACATTGCTTACAATAATGATAGTATTTAAATGATAAACGGATCTAACGGATATCACCGTGAGTCATATTTTATTGTGCTTACTTAATTTTAGGGGCCTAAATGAAGGTTATACTTTTCGAGAGTTTCTTGTATATACCTCATCTATGTATTTGCATCTATGTATGTATATTTCTTTGGCACGTTAAGGCTACAACCTAATCGGCTCGTTTGTATTGGGCCTTATCTGTGGGTTTGGCATTTTTCTTTTTAAGAAAAAAGGATTTTCAACCGATCAATAATGACCAAAATCTATCGAACATATCATATCATATTTAAACTTAAATCAAATATTCTAAAATTATATATGACTATAACATTTGTAACTAAACGTCGTCGTTTGTTTTTTTGGCATTTGTTTATACTTTTGAAATATTTCTTTTAATGAAAACATCAACTATAGAGTTATTCTTTAAGAAGAAACTCGCACGTCGCGATCATAAAATGTCACAGATTCATAAGCAATAATCACCTTAATCATTATAACATTTAAAGGATACAAGCACCAAAATCGCTTATCATTGTAAGCTTTCAATATTTTACGAATGCGATACGAAGGGACTACTCATACCTCTGCTGGTTTGGAAACTCGTTGGCCGATTGTATACCTTCGTTTGCGGCGAAACTAAATAAATAAAAAGATATTGATTTTTTAGTTTCTATTTTATAAGATACATACAAGAACACAATTAATATAACAGGACAAATGTAAGAAGAAATTAATGTCGCTCCGACTGTATCAAACATTTCTAAATAAAATAATCTCAAGTTAGACATTTTCAGTGTTCACGTTTTGTAGTTTCGTAATAATTTATCTTTAACATTTTACGATCGAGATGAGAATCGAGTGCCTTTTGTTTGTTACAGAATAAGTACTTTCACTGAAAGGCTAATCAAATAGACGATCGGCTATCAGCGGCGATAACAGTACCGAATAAACATATTTATTTTATTTGTTCACGATGGCTTTTAACATAAAATTATCTACCTCGGCTATATTTTATCTGTTTTTTATTACAAACTAATTTATCGAAATCCTTATCATGATACAAAACGAAGAACATATATATATATAAGTGATTCATTAAAGATGTAAATGTATTCGAAATACTAAAAGTAGATAATATTTTGAAACAATTGTGTTAAATATTAATGGCTAATAAGCGATGAGACCGTTGCTTAACGCAACTAATTATTAGTCTAAAGCAATTTTCCGTATTAAGACTTTGTAGGTGACGTCACGGTGGCCATTCTTAACAGGATTTTATTATACACACACAAACAGCATCTCTCTTTGAGTTCTCGACCGAAGGGAGTTAAGATGCAGCATCAATAGCTTTAAGTGCATTCCTAGGCGAGAGCGAGTAAGCATTACCGACATTCAAGTTATAGTCGGTTACTTAGACATTCTATGCAAACAATATA
Organism: Nymphalis urticae; assembly: GCA_905147175.2. NCBI lineage: Eukaryota > Metazoa > Arthropoda > Insecta > Lepidoptera > Nymphalidae > Nymphalis > Nymphalis urticae. Next base: position 4,860,279 of record LR990004.1, on the reverse strand, counting down.
ACTTTTAATGAGCAAACCGGTGCTTGAATCCAGGATTCAGGATCTGTTATATTGGCACCACAGTAAGGATTTACCTGGTGGTATGGCAGACCCGTCTGGATGGGTACCACCTACTCATCATATTCTGCTGCTAAGCAGCAATGCTTAGTATTGTTGTGGTCCGGTTTGAGTGAGCCAGTGTAATTACAGGCACAAGGTATATAACATCTCAGTTCCCAAGGTTAGTGGCGCATTGGCGATGTAAGGAATGTTTATTATTTCTTACCTCGCCCATAGACATCTATGGGCGTTGGTGACCACTTACCATCGGTGGCTCATATGCTCGTCAGCCTACCTGTTTTATAAAAAAGGGTTCTTCCGACATATATTACACAACAACCACACTCAGAAAAAAAAATAGTAATTGATTTATACGCTGCCATATTTTCTCTTATTCCAAGTTCATTGATTTCTTGCTATAGTTGAAGTTTAGTTACTATGTCAAATTTTATTGTATTATATTTGGATATGCAAAATCTATATTTGTATAAGAATCTTGTGTTTTGTTATCGTTTTAAAGATTCTCTTTTGAGCACAAGGGATATAAGAACTTAAGTTCCATGCTTGCTACTTCCCTTTTAAATATCATGTGTCGTTTTTGTTCATTTCTATTCCATGACTATGTGAGGAAAAGACCAACTAGTGAGTTTATCGCCGGTTCTTCTCGGTTTACATTCTGCGTTTAAAATTAGCTTGACATTTAATTTAAATCTGTGACGTCATAATTCAAAAGTGCTTATGACAGCCTACTTTATTTTTTTACGTTTTGATTTTTAAATACTTTTGATTTTTAAATAATTGTCTTTAGTAATTTTGTGCTTGGCTGAAAAAATATTTTAAATCAGACATGCAAACTTTTTTACCTGAGCCTGATATTTGGATGAAACTACATAAGTAATATCTTAATATTAAAAATACAATCGAATTAATTAAATATCTAAAGATCAAGGTTAAAATTAATTACTATGAAATATAATATAAAACTTTATTCAACGACTCTGTTCGGTTTCTTATCTACTTTCTGATTACACAGATCTAAAAAAAAACTAACCTTCTAGCCTAAATTATTCTTTACTTATATATATAACAGATAACATATTAAAAAACAATAATTTCGTACAAAATAAATACTTCATGTTATACATATGTACTTTATGGCTATTTAATGGATTTTATATTTCATCCAATAATCTACATTTAAAGTTCAATTGATTAAATCGAAATCAAAATATACTTTAATTACAAGCGAGGAATTTTAAATTCTTATTATACAAGATTAAATTAAGTTTAATGTTACCATACATTTTAGTGTTTCATTAGTAACAAGAGTTGTTTCAAATACAAAATAAAATAAATTCTTGTAGGTCTGGCCTTCGAGTCGTTATTATCATTGGAGTAAGACAATGCGAATATAATGTTCACACAGCTGTTTTCATCTGTTCCAGGTTATTGAATTAAGAATACCTACATATATATCTATTTATATATATACATCTAGTATATAGTATACATATATCGTAATACATATAACTCTATTAAGTTACTTTTTCCGACAACTACAAACAATCGTCGTCATATTTCAGCAAATTTACTTGTGTACCTTTACTGAATTATACAACTTTTAGTGAATTATAAAATTAATCCTTTCTCATGAGTCACTCAAACTATTGGTGAAAACTGTATGAAAATGCATTCGATAGTTTATAAGTTTATCGCATTCTGACAGACAGACGCGGCGAAACAGCCTGACTGACGGGAACTGTTTTACAAAATGTACTGATTTTATTTTTCTCTTCATGTTCGTAGGAACATTTTCCATGACAAAAATGTGTTACAGAGAAAAGTCTATCTCTTATAAGAGATTTATTCCAGCCCTAGTGTAAGTAATATGAGTTTTTAAACTTCCTAAGTATAGTTTTATACATCAACTTAGTATACACAACGCGGCTCAGTTCGTTTAAAGTAAAAAGAATAATATTATTTAATTTTCAGCGCAATACTTTTATCTAATAATTGTATTTGTTTCTATTGTTATTTTGTCTCTTTAATATATGTAGATCCCCAAATTTTTTTTTCAAGTTTTCTAACATAGTAATTGTGATATTATAATTAAGAAACGTCAGATTTCGCTCGCGGCTTCGCCCGCATGTGAGAGAGGTGTTAGGTACCTTAAATGGTTTTCCGTACCCCTGACAATGATTATGCAAAATTTTATGATGATCGGTAGAGCAGTTAAGGCATGATAGCATACAAAATTAAAAATCAAAAAATTCTGTGATGTGACGTCCTGCTTTCAAATTACATTTTATCCTTTAAGCCAGTCACAATGTTTATTGCTTTACATTCTTACATTTATATTATTATTTCAATTATTAAAAGAATAACGAGATAATACATTAAAAAAAAGTTTTAGGTATCGATTTTGCATCGAAATAAAAAACCGCCTAAAACTGGTTTATTAATTGCGAGTATTGGCTGATCGCCGTTGATATTTATCAGGGTCTTTTTAATTTTAATCCAGATCTATCCGGTTAGTAATTTTTAAACAGAGCTATTACCATTTCACACACACGACTCTTGTAGACGAACTGGTTATAACCACCTCTAATATTGAATATAGTAATTATTTATTGGAGTAAGAGGTTTTTAACATTTCTATTGGCCCAGAAGCTAGTTTATACGGCTGGACTAGTTCCATTATATGGACGGGCGTATAAGCAGCTTTTGATTTTTTTTCTAAGATATTCTCAGAAGTACCTTGGGCTTAGGTTGGCTGGTGGCTGCTTTCGGTGGTAATCCTTATTCCCCACGGATTGCCGACCAATCGGATTATACCTGCAAATACTGGTTCACTATAATACCTTCTATGTATTTAACTAGTCTTTTAACCACTCCTTATGGCGCCAATACGCTACCAATCTTGGGATATTAAGTCCATTGAGCCTGTAGTTACACTATCTCACTCACCCTTCAATCCGGAACACAACAATACTTATTGCTGTATGACGTTAAAATATCTGATAACTACCCAGATACTTACTAGATACTAACTTACACAAGCCACCACTAACTAAAATACCTCGTATGATGCTTTCAATCACAGTCCATGTCCCGACTGTTATATGAGCATGATCATCAATGAATCCAAAAAAAAAACTATTTTATATAGCAGAAGATATCAAACACTTACAACGTGAATATGAAAACTATTTAAAGACCAAAGATTTAAGCATTACATTCACAAATTCCGTTATCATTTATTTATCATTTGAAGATTAAAAGTATGACCAAGTAAAATAAGTTTGGGTCAGGTCAATGCCCTATTTTTTAACCAATTTTAATCTGTTCGTCTCGTTCGTACATCCTTGATAGTAAAGGTCGATCTTATCATTTCCCTGTTCCTGGTGTATTTGTTAATCAAAGTTTTTTGTTGCCACGTTGATAAACTTAATCTTATTCTATATATTTTTTCTATTTATACTAACTTATTATATAATATAAGCTAATTCTAAGGAAATAAGTTAGTTATTTTTATTTATTTTCATTTTCTAAATATATTTTGTCGTTTGTCTCATAACGTTGAGACATAAAATTAATCATACATTACAAATAATTTTAAGAAAAAAGGATACAAATAAATGCATAGTTTAAAATATTTGGTATATAAACGGTATTGTTTCCGTCCTCAAAATTTACCATCATTAGTTATATCAAGAGATGAGAGATTGTGATTGTTATTTGGCAAAGTATTTTTTTTATTAGAAATAAAAATGTACTCCTATGGAGTCAATTTGACATAGGAGGACTAAATAAGTTTCGGTCCAGAGAATCGGACATACAATTCAACATGGAAGTGCTTTTAAGGATTTGTAGAGTAATTACTTTTATTATCGATTTGTACTATTAAATCATCAATTTAAACGAATCTTCTGGAAAAAAATGCATTTATTTTTAATCAATCATTTGTCTAATTTACTTTATGGAGATAAGCACTTTATTATTATCATACATTAGAGGATATAATTGAAATAATTAATCAGTGAGTCTAAATACTAGATCGTATCATTGTTGTATGATATAAAAGGTCTTCTAAATTAAGACCTCGTCTTTCGAGATTAGCTCCGGTCTTTTGTCAGAATATGTCTTACGCCACCGATATGTGAATCACGGTCCAAGTCCTTTCTCTTTGAACAAAGCGACTTACAACACGATTGGAATATATTGTAATCCATAACAACAATTCGCAAAAACATTCACTAAATATTTGAATAAAACCTGTTCTTTTATCATAAGGATTGTGAGAAATATTGAAACGAAAGTATGTAAGTTCTTAAGAAAATTTTTAACGAACTTTAAAGACTCTTTATAAATAAATAATATCACCTAAAATACAAAGATTGAGAATAAACTACCAATTACAACGCGTAGTGTGAAACGCCGAAATTATCACTCAGCAATTAAATAATTTGTGTGGAAAGTAAACTTAGTGTAAAACGCGAAAATTATCATTCCGAATTTTTTTAATTTGTGGAAGGCAAACCTAATAGTATATTGTAAAGACATTGTTAAACAGCCTTTTAGTCTAAGCCAAGAAATAAACACTAATTTTTTAGGGAAAGCAGAAAGTATAACTAAAAATTTGAACATAAATTAATTATAAACAATAATTAATTAATATGCAGGAACATCAGAATATTAATTGAATTAAAACAAAGTCGCTTGAAACCGGTTTGACGAGTAGTCGATGCAGTGGTTCTCTTATCACTTTTTTGTTAAATACAAAATTTATATACTTATATTAAATATTTATATAATGTTAAATCCAAACGGAATTTTCTTACATCGTAAGTAAGTATATTAAAACGTAAGACGAAATGTGTATTTCATAAATTCGGATTTTGATTTGATTTTAAAAACCATTAACGATATTAGGCTACTACTATATTATTTAAAAATTATTTGAATCTAGCGAAATAAACAGTATGTACCTGAAAACAGTATAGAAATATAATTCCGTGAAAACGAGCAGAATAATGTAACTCTACCTCGCAAACGGAATCACAGACACAAGATCATAAATTTATACAAATGGTTGCAACAGAAATAAAAATACATAAATTTTACTCAATACAAGATTGACAAGGAAAATATATCTGCAAGTTATTTTATAGAAGGTACTTTTATAGATGTGAATTCGACTTTCAATCGACCTTCCTTCAACGTATACATTTCCTAGTAACTGATATTACTGAACCAATTTCGAATTTTTATCATGATCTAATAATTACTTAGTATGTGAAATGTAAATTATATTAAAGTTTCCATATAATTAATTGAAGAAAAGAAATTGTTGAAATTATCAAATGGGCATAGATATCAAAACTACAACCAATACAGGATGCTTAAGTTTCGGCTCCATTTTGAAGAAAATTAAATTTTAATTTATTTACTATTTACATTAGTAATTTCAACAGAGTGGAATGGTGGCAGGAATGCTAACAGCATTTCCTCTTTGATTTTTCGCAATTCCGATTCTCTGGGCGAAAAATTAACCAGACAACCAGCCCATCTGTCACCAGTAGACGCAATAAGACTGGGTGTGATATTTTTGATGAAAGCATAAATTTCTTTACTTAGACCGAACGTACATTGATTTTAAAAGAAGAATTATTATTTCCAGTCGATAATGATGGTATAAGTATAGATGGTATAAGTATAGTTAACTCTGTGAAAATTTTTAACAGTACAGTAACAGCCTGTTAATGTCCCACTGCTGGGTTAAGGTCTCCTGTCCCTTTTGAGGAGAAGGTTTGGAGCTTATTCCTTGCCTTATTATTGACTTTACCTGTTGTCTGTTAATCTATTAACACACTTTAAAACATACAAACATTCAATTATATGTCCATTCATTTACTCATCACGCGGAAATGTCGGCATTGTTAAAAAAATTATCTTAGTCTCCGCACTATCTGTACACTAAATATATAAATATTTGTGTGTAAACAATGTTAAAGAATTATTTAGATAAGCTATTATTTACGTTACAAACAATTTAGGATGTATTCCGTATCTATTGTTAATAAGTATGTCAGTTTGCTGACGAATTATAGATATTCTTAACAATCTGTTGTATTCAAAGATAATAGCGGTCAAAAGCGCGTCACATTTATCTTATAATTTAAGCAAAAACAATACAATCAGTTACATTACAGAAGAAGAGATAGATAGGTCAAAGATACAGCACGTGATTATAGCGGGATCCTTAGTTTAACTTATCAGAAGTCTGGTTTGCAGGCATTTAATAACATTAAAAAAAAGTTTGTAGTTGTTCAGGAACATAATCATCATTTAATATATTTAACTGAGTTTTTGATTTTTTTTTTAAATTAAAAAAAATAAAATGCCTGTCTTTAATTTATATGCTAAGACGGTACAAAAAATATATAAATATACGAGTATGTATATTATATCTATTGAGAGGTTTTATACATATTCTTACACTAAAGGCAGAATATACCTTTCACAAATAAAGCTTAGAGATAAATAAGCTGACAGTAATAAAAATATTCGTGACTCCACCATCTTTGAATAGATACAAAGTTTTCTTGGACTAAGCCTGTTTGGCATTTATTAAAAGGTAATATTGTGGTCCACAATAAATCACGTTAAAGTAGTTGGTATTATTAAATTATGTTTAGTGTAGTTTTCAAATGCTACTATTTAAAAAAAAGAAAACGTAACATACAATGTTTTCGAGCTTAATTTTACATTTTGTTGCAGAAAATGTTCTGGTACCTCATCATAGCCATATTGCAGTTCGACCTTATGAGCTGCAGTGCTATCGCCGACTTTACTGGTGACAGAGAAATGGTGATGGCTTTTGTGGTGAGTTAATTAATATCATTTGTAAGAATCAAAAAGGATCAAAAGTAACCTTTGCCCCAAATATCTCCATTTTACTAAATACATATACAGTTTAGCAGCACCAGAATGTTGAGCACGATTTCAGCTCAATTGATTAGTTAACTGTTGGAATACTATACGAACTAACTAGTAAGTGTTCATAACATTATTATTAAAGATTCTGGTGTAATCCTAATTATTCTTTGTGAATTGCTCGACTTTGAATTGTGAATTATTCTTGGATAATGGTAAAAGTTTCCCTATGTAAAACCATATTATTTGATATTAATAATGATTGGAAATGTAGAGATATTCTCTTAGAACATACACTCACTGAAATCATCGCAAAAACGTGATCGTGAAGTATCAGAAAATGATGTGTGACGTTGACTATAATAAATAATTATAGCAGTTTAAGAATACATATATTACCTAAAGCGACCCTAGTATTTAAGCCTGTCTAAGTAGGTACCACCAACTCATCACATATTCAACCGAAAAAGTCAAATTTATTGTAGTGTTCCGGTTTTTGAGTGCGTGAACTTATAGACCGTGACTTTATAGACGCTACGAACACAACATCTTATTTCCCAAGATTATTTAAAAAGGCCACTAGGTTACTTCAATTACAATATATATAATTATTTTATATTTGCAGGTCAACCGCCATGGTGAAAGAACACCAGATGCAGATGAGCTGTCGCTATCGGACCAAAAGGAAAAATTGTTGAACTTAACGTACATCGAAGGTGTAGAGGGACTTACAAATGTAAGTACAAAATAATTGATTATTTAATGCATTGCACAAGGAACATAACATATTAGTTCTCACGGCTGGTGGCTCATTGGCGATGTAAGGAAGGGTTAATATTTCTAACAGCGACAATGTCTGTGGGCGGTGGTGGCCACTTACCATCAGGTGTCCCATACATATTGTATAAAAAATTATAATCATAATAAGAGTATCATTGACGTCATAATAGTAACAGCTTTACTTACCTACTTATTTTTTATGTAATAGCCTGTAAATGTCTCGCAGCTGGACAAAAGCCTCCTCTCCTCATAAGGTTCTCCTTGGGCTTCTCCTGCTAAAGTTTAGAGCTTATTTTACTACGCTGCACCAGTGTAGGTTGGTGGTTAAATTGATGGCAGAAACTCATGCTTACTATTGCCGATGGCCACGAGAAAAAGACAAATGAAGCACATACAAATTCTTGGCGGGTTATAATAATATAGTAACACATTAAATTCGGCTAAAATGTACACGTATTATCTACTAGGCGAACAGGCTATACGTATTATACTTTTATTTCAAGTTAAATAAATCAATGTCGTCGTAAATTTTATTTGATTTGGATTACTTTTAGCTGGTATTATATATTGTATTTTTTCGTTAGGGGAACATAAGAAACGTACAAAAAGTCACGTACAAAATGGGTATTGAGTATTTTTAAAAGTCGACTATGTACCAGTATGATTTTTAATAGTCCCATGTCACGTCGTCTTGCCCTACTCCTTTGTATGGATTGCCTTAAAAACCGATAGTATATATACTAAAAAACGTAAATAAAACCATTGATATCTATGTTTATTTCCTTAATTCTATAAAATATACTAAAATAGACATTAAGAAATATGAAACGCCTTTTTATATATTCTTCGGCGAGTTTGTTGCGAAGTCATTACAATAATATCGGTTGATTGTTTCAAATACCTATCTAGTAATATTTTTTTATTGCTACACCATTACCTCAGTGGTTGACACAAATCAAAATGGCGACCAGGTTCTGCTATTATGTTAGCCGCTATTTTGAACTTCGAGAGGAAATTGTTAATTAAATAACTTGATTGTTTTAAAACTTTTTAAATAAAGTTATTTCTTGTTTTCTATCTTTTCGATGAAGTCTGATCAATTTTTTTCAATATACAAGATTTTATGACTGTATATACTTCTTTCGTTTTATCATATGTGTCTGGTGAAAATAGTAGATTATAAATATTTTATGTATTTAAGACGTTAAATCGTAATAATCAAAATATTTTCGGATTTATAATACGAATTGATTACACAACATATTTTCATTTGAATTAATGTCTTTAGACTCATTATTGTGCGACTCTCTTCGCTATTTTGAATTTTTTTTAGAATGAAACAAATAGAATTTTATTAGTATTATTATTTTTTTATATTTTAACGATATCCATCAATTACATATGGAAAAACTTCTTATATTATATGAAAAACGGTGATTTTTTTGAGAGATCAATTGCGGTACATTGACTGTTGTGGAAAATAGTTCACAGAATAATTTTATTTCGTAATTATTCAGCTAAAAATGTTTAAACCTAAGTTGTGGTATCGCTCTGCAATGTGCGTGTATATAGAACATTTTCCGTATTCTGAGAATTTTGAAACAAAATTAAACATTGCTTTATTTAAATAATTCTCTCGTGTCCTGAGGGATATTATACTAGAATATTATATAATATAATATTATAATTCAAGATTCCTTTACATATGTTACTTAATTAATATATCGCCCGAAGAACCTTTTGTCTTTAAAATGAAAATAAACGACACATTTATTTCACGCGATTATTTCTTTTGTTTATTAGTCTAGTTGGAACCCGCGTCTGATTATTATTTCGAAAAAAATATTTACTATAGCTTTGTAGCTTTAATTGATAGAATTATTTCGATTTTGTCAATAAAATTATTGTGAGAAAATATTTTTTTGTCCTCAGCCACTAGCCAATTTCGAATCCAATCTTGACTGTTTCCTTTTGACGAAACAACGCAATCCTATTCAAATATTTTCCGACACAAATTGGGATCTTTAGTAAACTTATAAACATGAAATTCCAGACTGGTAAACGAAGAGCGTTCCAAATTGGTAAATTTATTCGGCAAAGATACGGCGCTCAAGGACACGGCCTGTTGTCTGACCTTTATCTTCAAGATGAGATAGCTTTAAGAAGTACTGATAAGGAGAGGACGAAGATGACTGCTCAAATGGCTATGGCTGCTTTATACCCACCAGAAGTTGAACAACAATGGGACGAGGGTCTGGGAAAAATTTGGCAACCAGTCCCTTACACTGCAGTTCCGCTGTCTGAAGACTATGTAAGTTATGTTTTTCTTATTTACTATTTTTATATATTTATATAATATTAAAGTAAAAATTAAAGAGTTTAATAAAATATCATTAGTTATGAGTTATTTTTTTGTATTAAACAAAAGAGAGAACACTTAAATAAACAATATTAATATATTGATAATTTAAAACGGAATAATGAAATATATATATATATATATATATATATATATATATATATATATTATAAATAGGATGAAATTAATTGAATTAGAAAATTAATTAGAACGAAAAGATAATCTTCAACTTACCGGATATACTTTTGTTGCGCAAATAAGTTATCAATGGTTAGTTATATAACCTAATCATTATTTTACAAACATGTGTGACGTTAACGTTAATTAATAATTTAATAACTTAAAATTAAAACATAAACTTGAACTTTAATGAAGATATCAGTTTGTATAATAACGAAGGATATATTTAAACACGACAAAATGAATGCAACGATTACGTTGATAATTCGAATGATATTTTTCTTAGACACTTCAATTTGAATTTCATTATTTTTATTTAAGATTTTTACGAATACTTTTGTACTGCCAGATCATTGGCTGCTCCTGCAATGAAAAACCGATACGTTTTTCGATATAATGTTCCACTGCAGCACACACTACTCCTTTTTCAGCTGCGTTATTACTCAAACTGTGCCCGTTTTAATGAGCTGATGAAACAAGCGAAGGAAGAAGCAATTAACCAGGAGTTTCAGCAATTTAAAGACCTGGCGACGATAGTGAAGAAGGAAACTGGACGCAACTTCACAGAGGATCCACTTTTGTACGAAACGCTCTTCGATTTATTCAAAAGTCAGGTATGATTATCACTTTTTCGAAATCATTAAGAGAGTTTGATGTAGGGGATCAAGTGATGAAGGATTCGAATAATATTTTAGTTGGTGATAGAACCTTTTGCATTTCTGACTTGGAAGGTACTAAGTACTAATTCATAATGATACGCGACATTGTAATGTAATGTAACAGCCTGTGAAAGTCCCACTGCTGGGCTATAGGCCTCCCCTCCTCTTTTTGAGGAGAAGGTTTGGAGCTTATTCCACCACGCTGCTCCAATGTTGGTGGAATTCACATGTGGCAGAATTTCAGTGAAATTAGACACATGCAGGTTTCCTCACGATGTTTTCCTTCACCGTAAAGCACGAGATGAATTATAATCACAAATTAAGCACATGAAAATTCAGTGGTGCTTGCCCGGGTTTGAACCCACGATCATCGGTTAAGATTCACGCGTTCTTACCACTGGGCCATCTCGGCTTTTTTTTTTTGACACGCGACATTGAATTTAATATTTATAACTTTTAAGTACACATTGTTTTGTCGATACTCTATTTTGACGTAATGAGAAACGAATAATAAATAGTACAAAATAATAAATAAGGTAAGCCTTTTTAATGTTGATAATGGTTTAAACTGTAAAACAATTCTGTTTAAATGATCGTAAATATTTAGATATTGATATGTCTTTTAGACTAATAGCAATGTCCGTTTTTAAAGGAATTACTAAAATTCTTATTTACCTCTCCAATTAAGCATACGGTTTGTGTTAGGTCAATAGCCCAAGGGATCAGGAACAACTTCTACATCGTTTTTTGGCCGTTGAACATCGACTATAATAATTATTGCTTTTGGTGAAAGAAAAGTAGTACGTGCGTCCTCTACACACGCATCACAATAGCGTATCACTGTTAATCGGTTCACGAGGAATATACGAAGTGGGTTCTTACAGAATAGCAATACTGTTTTTATCGTAGATTCGATTACTACTAGATACATATTTATCGGTCAAATGATTGATTCAAGCCCGGTTTTGTCCAAACTCCAAAAGATTAAAACATGTCCATTTAGATTTGTAAGGCTTCTCTTCTAAGTTTTAACTCGGGTGGATTAATTTATACTACGTCTTTCTTTCTCATTAAAAGTAAAAACAGCCTGAAAAATTTAATGTCGGGTCTGTCCTCCACTCCTTTTAAGTCCTCGAATAAGAGCGTATTTCACTAAGCTGCTCCAGTTCTGAGAGCGGGATGAATTTTACACAATTAAAACAATGGATAATAATTGCAATAATGTTGTGTGTCTGTGTGAAGGATCTAGAAGACTATAATAATTCAATTAAATTATGCTTATAGAATATTGTTATATAAATTCTCGGTTAAAAATTTACATAAGTAATACACAACATACTATAAATAACTTGAATTTTTTATGTAACGAGAAAAACCCAGCACATGTACTGCTTGACAATTGTCTTAGCGATCGGTTAAACGGTTTTTTATTATTAATCTGAACTAGACATCATCCATTTTTATATAATGAGATAATTTAGAAAGTATACAGATAATTAAAAGCACATTTGAATTGGACAGGCCTCCTTTGTCTGTCTGTCTGATAGCGAAAAACTCAAACTACTATACATTTTTTCATACGGTTTTGTGAGGTGTGGAATGATTTGTGAGGAATTTTTAATTCGTAAGGTTTTGTTCAAATCTTAGAGAGTTACTAGCGTGCGCCGCGTTAACCAATAGAGTTACACATATGAATTACAATATAAACTTTATACATATACACATAGAGACGGGTATACATATAGAGACGGGTTAACAGTAATTACAAAAATAAAATATTTCACCAATTTTTAATTAATATTTTTAAAAATATGAAAATATCGAATCCAGTTGTTAAATAATGTGATTTAATATAATCATGCCTTTCAAACATGTAAAAATAAATATATTACAATTAAGATTTATATTTAAATACAAAATATATTTCAACAAGGGAATAAAGTTACACAAAATTTTCAACCTATAATAATATTTTATTACAGGTAAGCCTCGGTCTAGACATTCCTGAATGGGCAAAGCCCTTACTGCCAAAATTAGGAGAAGCAGCGAGACTTGCGTACAGACTGTACTTTAGATACGACGAGATGAAGAAAATCGGTGGAGGTAAGACTTACTAAGCCTTTGTTTATACGCAATAATATTTTCTTTCTAGTCAGCTTATTCAGGCTTATTTAAAGTGTCTTACTGCAGCATCTCTCGGAATCTTATAATTACAGTCTGTCAAGGTGAGTGGATTGTCTCTTTTTCATTTAATAGTTCGCTATTCAACAGGCTATTCTATTAAATGTTTTTATTATTGTAAATATTTTCACACAACGAATAAACTTAACTACATAATAAAAAATGACAAACTAGACTTTGAGAATAACCTTTGAGGTACAGAGTGGAATAAACTTAATGTAAAATTTAAAAGTAGAAGAATTCATTACCAAATCCCAATGACAGTAAACATACCACATTTTGTCAGAAAATAATGCAACCTCTTTATTAAAAAAATGCACTTGTGTTTGTGTTAGTGTTTTTAAACATACAAATTATCGTCACTAGGGTCACGTCCATGTGTAATGTGTGCCTTATCTCTTTAAGTCATAAGTTTTTTAATAACAGGTATTAGCCAAGGCGCAGTATGTACAGTGTTTTACTCGCACATGTTTTAGAGGAACATGCTTATCGTACGATGCTAAAATTATTTCTACTAAATACAATTTCATGCCTTTAAATTAATAATAGTATTATTATACTATTACATACTATATAGCGCAGCGAGATTTATGTTACGATAGTTTTTTGTAAGAATTATCCTCAATAGTGAACAAGCCGTTAACGAAAGAAAATATTATATAGAAACAACGTACTACACGTAAGACAATGCTTGCAAATTATCATAATTGGACATCTGTTTAAAATTGACATGACATAAAAAATGCCAATTGACATTGACACAATTTGTGTGACATACTTCGTCCTTTTATAATCACTTTTTGATAGTTGGAACTAATGACTGTGGCAACATATTGATTATCGCTTCGATTATTAAGATTTTAATCAATATGGAGTATCGATTATTGAATTTTGCTGTTGAATAAAAAAATATGTTTCTTTTATTTAATAAAATACAAAAAATATATAAAATTGCCGCGTTGTTTACTAAAGTAAAGTATATTCAAATTTGTATGTTCTTGTAGCAAATAATAGCGTGAAAATAAAGTAGCGGATACTTTATTTGTTTGTCGTATCACGCTTAATAAATATTAAAACACAAAGTATTTTATGCAGAATATAATATTTTTATGTAAGCTTTAAAAGTCAATCAAATATAGTGGAAAAGACTACGATTAATATTATCTGATTGGGAAAAATATTTGGCTTTCGACATCAATTAATTCAGGCGAAGACTCCAAAAGCTCCATGTCGGATGTCGGTGAATAATAAATATGTATATAAATATGTTTATTTTACTGAAATAATATTTATTATAATAAAGTGTATGTATATATGTCATTATCGCATACACTTACTTTTTTTGCGACGTAAATTTCGATTTTCCCCCATATGTTTCATTATGAAATATTTGAGTAAAAAAAAAGCAAAATGGCACATCAAAATGCAAAAGTTCGAAGCACGTGGTATAGTGTACTAGTGTAAACTGGTTTATTTCGGTTTTTGTCATTGTATGTATTACACTACAATTACGATCGCAAAAACGTCTCCACGCTGATTTATCTGTATGTTAATCAATTTGTCGGCATAGACTGTGTGACGACTTCTCAGTAAATGAAGATTAATAGGCGACTATTAATTGCAATAAAAAGAATAAATGAATAAGAGCCAAGATATATACTATTTGTACTGACAGGGTCATCTCTCACATGTGAATCTTAACCACAGATTGCTGATCAAAAACTGGACATACACCGATGTGTTATTGAATGTTTAGTTTAAGTTTATTTATCTAATAATTTGCGGTGACAAAAATATAAATTATAAGACTGGTACTGCCCCAAATATATATACGTCAAATATATTAATATATTTGAAGAAAACCTAAGGAAAATGAAAAAATAAGATCGTAATACGTGTCACATGGAGACATCCATTAACTTTAATGAAAAAGGAATTATGTTCATGAAATAACTTCAGCCGAGATTTTGCCAGTCGTTTTGCGTTTACACACCACAATGATTTTATTTTGTTAAACAAAATTACATATAATTAAAAATATTAATTAGTAATATGCGCACCGAAATAAATTCAAAATCAGCAAATATTATGCGCCAAATCTATGATAATATATAATATAATGATAAAAATATTACAGTAACAATATTATCATATGAATTAAGACATAATCGGTTATGTTTTACTCAGGATGAATCGATTTGAAGGACTGACAGACAATGTTACTTTTTGTGTACATATGTAAACTAAATTAAATGTTAAAATGTTTTCTAGTACTATTCCCTAAGAAAGCATCTTATTCACATCTTATTCAGGAAACGGTGAAAACCGACATATTTAATATCGAAATTCTAATATTTCACAGAATATTGAATATTGAAGATTTTCCAATTTATTCTTATGAAATAGCTCAATTTTTATTAAACCAATAAATAGCACATATTTACTTAGGTTTGGTTTTTTCCAGGAGTCATCCTTAACAACTTCATACAAGCCGCATCAGACATTTCATCAGGGAAGCCTATCAAGAAGCGGTTCCGCATGTTTTCCGCCCACGACTTTAACATCGGCTCCATGATGGAGGTGACCAGGGTTATCAGACACGAGCAGAGCAACCCTGAATATGGCTCCTTATTTGGATTAGAACTATACCGATCCAAGAGCAACGGAGAATTCAGTGTTGTGGTAAGTTATTGCAATTATCTGTCCTACAGATATTATTCTTATAGTCCTATTAACACATTCGCATCCTCTACACTTTTCATATCTTCATACGCTATGCCGTCATACATTGTGTTAGTGAACCCTCGAGGAGGGTCCTCGGCAATACGTATAGCAATAGCCTTGAGCCCACGTCGTGGGTTCTTGGTTTACGGTAACGATTCGTGATAAAAAACGCTCGAATATAGTTAAATTGGATATTTTTCGGATCGTTTTGCTATAAGCAGTATTTTTAGAGGCGTTCCCGTGCTTAGTGATAGTAAAAACGAGCATTCAATGAAACATGAGTAAGTTAACAAAAATTTATTTCACTCGCTCCGATCATGTGACAGTGGTCTTCAACCTTTTTGTAGTTTTCATCATGTTTGCCAATAATAATAAATAATTCATTGAACATTGTCTTTTTGTACAATTTTTGCACCTCCTAATAAAACTCGCCTCGTCAAGGAATAAATAATTTATTATTATTTCGATGCAATTACACAAAGTCCATTCTTATTCATGATAGCCAATTCCGCTGTCTTTAATTCGCAATGGTGTGCCTTTTCTATTTAAATTTAATGTTCATTTTCTGTATGCTATCTGTAGATTTAACAATTCTTCTGCTAAACCTACGCTAGTATGAAAACTATCTGTATATCTGTGTTTCTAGTAGTTACATGTAAGGCCGCGGACCCGGGTTCAAATCCTAGGTCGGTACAATAAATTTATTGAGTTTTTCTGTCGAAAATTCTCAGTAGCAGCTGCTACTCTATGTACGCCATGGCGCCTATACCTGACGTCACGCCTCAGTAAACGACAGTAAACGTTGTATTGTGTCTATACTAAACGAAGAAAGACAGAAAGTATTGCGTATTTCCTAAGGTTAAAAATGGATTCCAAAGCTTACAAGTGGTATGCGGTCTCTCTGTGTAAAAATACATTCGAATGCCAACCAGATCGAAGAACAATCTACAGAAGCAGAACGACCATATAGTAAGAATAAGTAAAAACCGTAAGATTATGGTTCTTGAAGAATGTGAAAAGCAATTAAAAGAAAGTATGGTTACAGAACAATTTGAAGAAATTGCAAATTTAGACAGAGATTAATAAAGATTTGTTAAATATTTAGATTTATTGAAGTATTCGTAAATATGTAAATTCACAAATTCAGTACTAGTGGAGCTAACTAAAATATTGTCTTAAAAGTTCTTACTGGTAAAAATATTAGGGCTCTTCATATGCGAGTTATACTATAAAGCTAACAGAAAAAAACCTATGATAACACTAAAGATAAATAAAAATTTACATACAAGGAAGTTTTCACATTTCAAAATTCAGATAAGAAAGTCTTTATTTGATGAAAAAAACTCTACTAACATCAACAAATCTTGGGCAAATTAGAGGAATTTGCCTTAACAAAACCTTGTTCCATCATTGATAGATCTTGGATGTTTTATTTTCTTTACAAAAACTTAAAGACAACAACTGTTCAAGAGGTTGTAGATACCGAGGCGTGACGTCATTCGCTCTGATTAGTGTTTTAAATAAAATGGCCGATTGCATCATTGATCATTTATTTTTTAATTCTTTAATACTGTCATCATGCCTATTGTTATAGATTAGTAGAATTCCAGCTCTCTATGTAAAGACACCGTCTTAACTTCGCGCCAATTCCAATTTATAAATATTTAGGATCAAAAAGTTGATTTTACAAAAATCTCTAATTGGCCTTTTAAATAATATAACACGAAATCTTATAAATTTGAACACATTGAGCAAATAACAAGTCGCGGCAATAATTACTGTACCTTTTTATCCATTAACAAAATGGCGGTTTTAAATTAGCGCGTGTTTTTTTTAATAACTATTAATTTGGAATTAAATATTCCAAAATCTAAACGATTTAAATATTTAAGAAAAAACAAAATATATCGCACCAAAGCAAACAAAACAAGAGTGTAGATTTTTTTATATTTCATTTCTAACTTCACAAAGTTTTTTGTATTTTATTTCTTTCAACGTTTTCTACACCTGCAAGAGAACCCACGACGTGGGTCGTTGGTGGGTCGTGGTCGTTGGCTAGCAAGAAGATAAAATTTATTGAAAAAATAAATGTGTTTAAAACTAAATACCAAAGCGTATACTAAATAGGTCTTGTTTAAATGGCCATATAATTTTAATAAGAATTTTCAATTTTAATATTTTTTAGTAAGAAAAACTTACTTTTAAAATGAGCCCACTACGTGGGTTCCCGGGCCCGCAATTGCGACAAGAGTGAGCCCACTACGTGGGTCACTGGCATTGAATGGGTTAATGATATTCTCCTGATCAATTATGACTATAACGACTCTAATGTTCACCCTTTAACCGTGCTTTAACTCAAGTCGTAATATCGGTTTTACAAATTAAATAATACATATTATATTTTATATATCAGCTCGCTATGCACACACACCGTCTTCACTTCGCGCCAATACCAATATATATATATTATATTTCCCGCGCTCCGCGATGTGTGTGTCATACGAGATGACAGATGGATAGATACATAGATAATATATATTCATATTATAAAATACTAATTAATACATTATTGTAGTTGTGTGTACACTACAACGACCATCTCAGGAGAAAATAACTACGCGGGAAATACTATAGTGCACAGGACCTGTTGTTATGTACTTCCCGAGGGATTAGAGTGTAAATATTGTCGACTTCATGAGACTGAAATTAACATTTTAATGAATCAACCTGAGGTTTAAATCCAGTATCTAAAGATCTGTAACTATTCAAACTAGCCACCAGAGCCACTAAACAGTCAAGTATTATTAATAAGAAGGATTTGTACAACTCCCACGTAGCTTTGACGGTGCTCACGAAATATATGTCTTATGATATTCCTCAAAACATTTTCCTTTACCTCAAAGCCATATAAATTGTAAAGATGAATACGATTGATGCATTCGAGAAATATATTTCAACATTTTTATATTCACTAAGATATACTGAATAGATGACGTTTTTAAATTATTACATTGACAATTAATTATGTATTAAAAATTCATTAATAAATGAGAGGTTTCTTATTAGTTCATCTTTGACTTTTTAGTATTTCGGTACCTTTACATTTAATATTACGTTTTTTAACGATTTAAAAGTGCTTGTAGAGTTTAAATAAAGTATTGTTTTATTTATGTAAACAATAATCGTAAACTGCGTTATAACTACTCAGGTCTTCTGTTTCAATGATATTGTACTAGGTATATAATTTTTTTATAGAATAGGAAGGCGGACGACCATATGGGCCACCTGATGATAAGTGGTTACCAACGCCCTTAGACATTGGCACTGTAAGATTTTATGTCGCTTGTGCCTGTAATTACACTGTGAATTATGTGAAGTAATTATCTGAACATGACAATGTGTCGAAGCCTATTTAATATTTGTTTCCGTACATTTATCAGTGTATTTAGCATTTGTACTGATAAACATTTTACGAAAGATATTCTGCGTATTTCAGGCAATTTACTTACCCAGAGCTGGTGAATCAACTGCACAATTACTACACATCACTGGCTGCGAATCGAGCTGTCATTGTAGTTTGGACAAGTTCAAGGAGATCACCAACGAGTTCTTACTACCTGAAAAAGAATTTTACAATATATGTAATATAAGAACGGAACTGTGATAATTACTATAAGTATTATTGAATTTGTTTAATTAAGAAAAATAAATTAATATAATGTATTTCTCGAAGCCTTGGTGCTGTGACGTTTCATTAATTCCATTTCACGCATGTTGTTTCACGAAACAATTAAAAATGGGGAATGAACCCGAAATTACAATTAATACAAATAAACGAGAATTTCCTTTTAATTTGTTTTTAAATTGTATTTTAATTATGTGAAAAGACTTGAAATAATTATATTTTTTAGAAACAAAAGAGTTTGAAAAAATGATTTTAATTTGTAACCCTTAGGGGTACTTTTTCTTCAAATTTTTAACGGTTTATAAATTACAGAATTTTAAGGTAACAAACATTAAAAAAAATACACCCGAATAGTAATATTAATGTAATTTTGATTCTATTTTGTTCATTAATGACTGACATCAAAGTCGATACAATATTTATTCTAATTCATCTCGATTGAACATTCGAACAATTTGAAACACATTTAGAAACTTTTAACGAACGTAATGGTTATAACTTTGAACTGGCTTTTGAGACAAAATAAGCTTGTTAACCTTTGCAGGGCAAACCGTTACATGTTTAAAAGAGTTCCCCAATTGACTCTAAGATTGGGCAAAATAACAAATACCTTTTAATTGGTGGTAAAAGTTTGTGCAAGCGCGTCTAGCGCGAGTGGGTACCACTTAATCATCACTTAACTGTTATTACAGCACAATGACATGACATCTCAGTTCCCATGATTGGTGTTCGGGCGGTGGTAATTACTTACCACCAGGTGCAGCTTTTGCCAATCCCCATATATCATCATCATCATCATCATGATGAGTTTGCTTTCTTTTGCAGCTTTTGCCAATCCCCATATATGTGTATTATAAATAAATTACAAAAAAAGAACTGCAATCTTGTCTAAGCCAGACATCTAATAACGGTCTCAAGGTCACATGGTTCTACTGTAAATGCCAATATTGAGGTTTATATTCAGCATTCAAATCAGTCATAATGTTTCGTAGATTTAATTACCTGAATATAAAGTAACAAATTACTATGTAAAATCCTTTTGCATAACTGATTTTGATAAGGGTATACTTATTGCCGTGTCAAACGCTTGTGAAATGTGTCCCTTGTCAAGCTGGACGGGAATTGTTAATCCTGTGGCGAACAATTTGCTTACCTACAGCTATGTTAATGACTAATAATATTTACAATTATAAGCGAGTTATGAATAGTGGGACTGTACATTTTTCGGCGTGAATACGACGAAATGTTCAAGCCAAATAGTAGCAGGCATGGAATCTTAGTTCTAGCGCAGCACACATGTACCTTACAGTATTTCAATGTTTATTGGTGGTCGTAACCACTTACCATCTAGTAGCCCATTTGCAAGTCTGTCTAGATATTATAATAAAAAAATGTTAATCGACCAGAGAGTGACAAAGGCTAGTTGTTATAATAAAAAATAGCAAAAAGTTTTGCAACGTCATTCATAATAATTTCATTCATTCAACATTCGTCATCGTCACAAATAATAACAAATCACAGTAAATCACTAATTGTGGGTAGATATCGCACCGATATGAGTGACTGTTTCGTGATGTCTTCTCGAATGTTCTTCTTGGTGAAGTGAAGTTAGCACTACACGATCCGTCTTTAGATTAAATTGAACGGATACGACCGATACATTAAATTAATTAAAAAAATGTATTTACGTATGTGAGAATTTACTATCATGTCCGATTGCCGTTTTTAGCGATAAAAAACGGTTATTGCTAAATATGAACATAATATATTTCTTAATAACAATAATTTAATTTATGCAAAACTTTATCTGTTACTACTTATATAGGTACCAATAAAACATATCAATAAATCTGGTTAACGTGTTATAAAACCGAATTATGACGATAATTTACTTCTATCAGATCAATATTAAGCATAATCGCATTGTGGTTTCCGCAGTTCGCACGGTTTTTGCATTGTTATATAATTATTATATTTAGCTTAATTTGAACTATATGTGTAATTTGTGGTTTCTTTTAAGCAATGCATAAATTTGATTTGATTATTGTTTGGTATTTATTTCGAAATTAATATGTATGTATCATCGTCTATCGTATAACATTCAACAATGTTTTAGTGTAAAAGATAAATGGATCAGAGTATATAGACGCAAAATAAATAGTCCTAATCCGACGCTTAGCTTACCATTGGCAATATTAAGCAAAGTACAAATCACCAATGAACATCAGATCTACCTTAAGCCTTACACCGCTAACCGCTGTCTTAGCAATATCTTATAACATTTCCTTGTCAATATATTATATTATACATTTTGCTGATTTACAATTAAAATTGAATAATATTATTGGTCAATGCGGTATTTACCTAAAGGAATTAAAGAACGGATTAAAGGTTTTTATGTTCAATGTCTTATATAAATCATAATCTGTCAATTTCAATATTAGTAATTTTTTTTACACCCAGTTGAAAATATACTTAACAAAAATTATAAGCCGAATTTAATTTTCAGAGCAAACTGTTTATCAAAATCAATGGCAATTTCTAGTTTTTAAATAAAGTTTTTAATAGAATTGAAGTTTTCATTACTTAAACTGACGTCGAAAAAATACCTTTATTTGTAAAACAAAGTACAATAAATTACTTTAACAACTAAATTGAAGTAACATTTAAATCGTTCAATATAACAGAGATAATTAATATTTATGACGCCTGATATGTTTGTACCAACCGATTACGAAATACTTTATTGCTATTTAAAATATTAAGGAGCACTTTATTCTTTACTATTAGGATAATTTAATAATGTAACCAAATACACTTGCCTAATTAATTTTCCAATATAAGTCTCGTGAACGTGAAAACCTTATATAAATAATAATACAATATATAAGTCGCTCGTCCCGACTTCGTACGGGTAAAATAAAGATTTTATCCCGAATTATTTTTAACCAGTAAGAGATTAATTTAAGCCGTAAATTAAAAAATATTAAGAAATGCTAAGAGGCAAAAAATTATGGTATAAATCAAATGTGATTTTAATGTGTGAAATCCAAAAAAGGTATTTAAAAAAGTTCCGTCTGAAATATTAATAACAAACTGATGCCAGCTACAGCGCCACCTACAAGGTTCAACTATAATCATCTACAAACATCCATGTGCCGTCATAAATCGGACCTCCTTTTATAACGACAAGAATTACGAACACACACCGGTTTTGTTTATACATACATATATAATTCGCATTATATTTTATCGAGTTACTTTAATTAAATCATACGTTTTGTATTTAAAATCGCAATGTTCTTTTTTAGGCTCTAAATACCATAAAATGAATATTCTAGACATCCTAAAACAATACAAGTACAAAAGAACTTGTTAAATAAAGAGGTCAAATTATGAGCTCTTTATACCTTCGTTATTACAAAGATTAAAAAAGGTTTCTCGTACATACATATTAATCACACACACATGTATATACAGTTTAATTAGTAAAAGTTTTAAAATTTAAACATATTCGTCTCGTAATTAGTCAGAAGCGTTCGGGGTGGGATTAACGACACTTATTCGCATTGATGTATAATGACAGATACAGATGATTACAATATAATTTGTTCAACGTATAATGTATGTTTCAGCTTTAATTAAGATTAATATAATTTTATTTATCTCCGTGCAGTAAAATTCTGTTAATGATAGTATTGTGTAATCATAAAAATATTTTAAAGTAGCCTACATTAAATTAAATTATTATTAAAGTTAATGCTTAAAATAACTTCTCTTTTATTTTAATATATATCAAGATTTGTAACAAGGTGATAAAATGAAATAAAGTTACTGCTCATGATTACATGGGTACTCATCGTCTCTTACCCATCATCTATCTTTACAATACTTTTTTTTTAAATAGAGTTAATATTTGATGATCTGACAAGCAATATCTTACAAATTAATAAGTACTCGTATATAATAAATAAACAAGCTATGGTCTTCTTGAATATATTACTAGCTACACTAATTTGAATGTTTCGATAAGCTCACCCGCGAACAACACATTTTTAAATAGTAATTAGGTATGTCATTTGGCACACCTTGAGGGTAATACTGGCCCACAAGCCGTGAAACAAACGACATACGACAGCATAGACAGCGTGTAAATCATAATTTACTTCGTTGTTATACATTACTATGATAATAATAAGAAAAATATATTTATTTTGTTAACGAAAATAGTTCATTTTCTTTAATTATAAATTCGTTTAATATATAATTTTCGGTGTTTTACATATGCCAGGCGTCTTCTGACGGCCACATTTTTTTATTTTCTTTTATTTCAATTACCTTAATATGCCTATTTTTACTTTTTTGTAGGGTAGACAATTTAAAAATTCCATGAACTCTCGTGTAATCAATGCATTTCAGTTCTCAGTCATTCATATTACGAAAAAATCATATGAAACCAAAATACGTTGTTACAAACTTCAAACCTAAAAATACGAGAATATCCAGAAGCTCAACTCTGAATGTTATCACATACGAAACGTTGCGGCCAAGTTTATTTAGCCCCATTTTAATATTCGTGTATTTGCTGTCTCGCGAATGAATGAATTTTCGCACCTCACCGCCATTTTGCGGAGTGAATGAGTCACGTGATTTATCGTTATAACCGGATAGCATTTGTGTACCTTTAGAATTTCGTTTCAATAGATCCCCCAGCGCCACTTGCCAGGTTTTTTATGTTTTAAATAGAGGCTGTCTTGTTAATTTCATCCTTCTATTTTCTCATCCATAATATTTATAAATGCGTAAGGGAATGTTTTGGAATATCCCTTCAGGGCTTTTAGACTGAACCGATTTTGATAAAAGGCATAGGCTTCTTTACTTAATTAATTCTTCCAGGGGTAAAATAGGTATAGGTAGAGGTACATGTGGACTAGCAGCTGGATAAATAATAATAATAATAATAATAATAAAGCCATTTATTCCATATTTCAATATAACATTTCAAATGAAATTAGTAGTTTGTTAGTAGGTTTTCTTAATTTATTGTTAGTGTGGTTAGTCTTCATTGTGTGAAATATGGACTCCTCTTTGGGTAAAGGCCTCCTCCAGTTTTTTCCACGTCTCTCTGTCCTTGCTTACTGTTAGCCAGTCGCTCCCTGTGACATTGGTGATATCATCAGCCCACTGTTTTCTTGGTCTACCAACACTTCTCTTTCCCTCAGGGCCGTTCCATCTTGTGGTCTCAATAGTCCATCTTTTGTCAGTATATCGTGAGATATGTCCAGCCCACTTCCACTTAAGTGTGAGTGCATGTTTCAGAGCATCGGTGATTTTGGTTTTTTGTCTGATAGTTTCGTTCCTCACTTTATGTATTTTTCTGATTTTCAACATACTCCTTTCCATTGCTGTTTGGGTGGATTTGATTTTCTGCTTTGCTTTGTTTGTGAATACCCATGTTTCGCATCCATATAATAAGCATGGTAAGAGGCAAGTATCAAATACGATTTTTTTTAAATGCAATCCATAATGACCTTTTAGAATTTCTTTCTGAAACCAAAATTTTTTCCATGTAACATTAATTCTCCTTGTTATTTCTTCTTCGTTGCTAGTCTTGTTGAATGATACTTGTTTACCCAGATATATGTAGTCTTGGACATATTCTATGTAGTCTCCTTTTATTATGATAGGTCGCTCATAACTGTTAGTCATTATCTTTGTTTTATTTAAGTTCATTTCTAAACCAATTTTTGAGCTTTCATGATCCAGTGTCCTCATCATTTCTTCAATGTCCCTTGGAGTTTCGGCAATTATAGCTATGTCATCAGCGAATCTTAGGTGGTTTAGATATTTTCCGTTTACTAGCAGCCCTTTGTTTGACCAGTCTAACTTTCGAAATATGGTTTCGAGTACCGCAATAAAGAGTTTCGGCGATAAAGGATCTCCCTGTCTGACACCTCTTTCTATTTTTATTACGTCACCTCTAGTTTCTAGTTTTATTCTACTTGTGCTATTTGTATAGATATTTTTTAAGATGTTGATGTATTTTTGGTGCACATTTGAGCATTGTAATGCATTCCAAATTGAGTAGTGGCTAATGTTATCAAATGCTTTGCTGTAATCTATGAAGGCCACATACAGGGGTCTATTAAATTCTTGATGTTTTTCTATTATTTGTTCTAGCGTCTGTATGTGGTCCATTGTGCTGAAGCCTGATCTGAACCCAGCTTGCTCTGTTGGTTGCATTTTATCGATAGTTCCTGTTATTCTCGTTTAAAGTATAGATGAGAACAGCTTGTACATGCTCGAAAGTAGACTTATGGGTCTATAATTTCCCACGTCAGAGGGATTTCCTTTTTTAAAAATTAGAATTATGTCAGATGTGCGCCATTGTTCTGGTACGGTTTCAGTATCCATTATCATTTAATCGACCATCTAACAAGATTATTTAACATGGATAAATACACTTTGTTTAAAATCACTTACTACTATGCTATAGAATGAGTCAGCAGAATAGTTTCACTCAAACGTTACATATATAAGTTTCATTCCATCTTGATATTGAGCAACTTACAAACATTTTAAACTTCCTACATTGTACAATGGACCTCGGTCGTGTGACGGTGATGTTTTTAAAACTTATTTTCGACAAGTTATTGCACGCGGCTTGGCCAACGAGTGAAGGGGGGAATTGTTATGTAGGTACCCTATGTCGATTTATATATTTCAAAGTGTATGCAAATTTCCATAATGATTAACTTGAGTAGTTAAGATATTGTTATCAATTAATACTTCCGGTCCTACATATACGGCTAGTTCGGGTACATCTTGATGATTATTTATAAGTATAGATTAAAACTTCTGTTTAACAATTTAATTAGTAATTTCATAATAATTATTTTATTATGATAGTTGACTCATATTTGTTTATACTTGGTAAATTTTATTATATATTATTCTATTTATTAATGGTGCCTTCTGCTTGTCAGCTTCGGGCGCAATTAATAAATAGTGCTTATTGTTTATTTATATTTTCTCAAATTATGTCGATTAATCAATGCTATAATAATTTTGTTTTATTATGTATAATGTAAGGATTAAGCTACTAGAATCTTATTTTACTGATCTGGCTAGGTTATCTGCTGCTTATCAACTTCCGGTGTGATATATTAATCTTTAATATTTAATGTTACATAATCCTGTATTATTAAATATTATTTGTCCGTAAATAATCATTAGAATAATTAAGATAAACAATGTTTAATATTATATTTTTAGTTTGTAAATTTAGTATTAAATTAGGTCAAGATGTTTTTGTAAAAATACCGCCAGTTTAAATATATCGGGCATTGGTATTGTAACCGTTGTAACGAGCATTACAAGTGTTTTCTTATATAACGTATCGTCATTTTCGCCGCCACCCTGGTAATCCACATTCTATAATATGTTAGTGTTAATTTAACATATATCGTATGTGAAAAATACATTGACAAATATATAAATAATAGTACACAATTAATGCGAAATAAACACATACTTATGTATTGTATAAATTTCATTATTCGTAGTTTTTTTTGGTTAGCTATAAGCTTGCAGATCCCAAGCAAGGTCCTGAATTGAAACCAATGTAGAGATATTCTCAGTAGCAGCCAGGGGTCTTTAAATAAGCAGTGCCTCGGAAATAGTGCTAAGGCAATCAATCAACTGTTGGTAAAGCCAATCGTGCTGGACGTAAGCCTCTCGAAAGGTGCACCTAAGCTACCGTTTCTGCCTTTCCCATCAGGTCAAATAATTGGTCCAGCTGGCTGAAGCGCGCTACGCTGCATCCGCGGTCTCCATATTAGTACTAGTCTGTTCCAACAAATATCGGTTATTTGTGTGACACATATATGTGACCAGCCCACTGCCATTTCAGTCTGCTAACCATGTAAGTTAAGTCGGTAAAATCGATTGTTCACTGGTTTACCTCATTTTTTATTTTATCCATCAAAGATATAGCATTCTTCAAAGATAGAGCATCAATGAGCGTCCTTGAAAATGTGGATTAGTTCAACAGTTACTGTCTACGTTTCAGCACAGTATGTCATGGCAGGTAAGAGGCAGTGATTACAAACTTTCCGGTTCAAACATTGCGGTATAAGTTTGCGGAAGTTGTTCCTACCAAGTTGTATAACTTGACCCCGGTAAGGGATATTCACCGACAACTCCGAGAGGTTTCCCTTCGACGACTTCACGACGTGCCACTTAGAACGCTAAGATATTTCAGGAATAGAGATTGCATTTGTGTTTAAACACACATATGTGCACTGTAATAATACAACCGGCGCATTGGGATAGGCTCTTAACAATAAGGTCATAATCACCATCTACACGATAAAATAACTAGTACACAACAAACATAATAAAAACATTCGATAGAATAATTTAAATTTAGAACAGTCATTTTTATGTTTTCATCCAGAACTTTTTAATGAATAAAGCTTACACTGTAGTATCGTATATAACTATTGTCAACTCGTATTACGTGGCAGGTTTACATTGGATTGTACAAAGATATAAATTTACGCATTAATTGCTTGTCAAAATAACAATATTACACGTTTTAATGACAAATATATACATTTAAACGTTGTTTAAAGCTATCATTCCAAAGCAGGGACAGGGCGCTGCATTACTGGCTTTTTAATTTAATGTGAAACTAGTTCTTCAACGTCCGCTTCGCTAGTTCTTAATTCAAATTTATTTATAAATATCGTATAATGAACTTAATAATACAAAGCTGCATACTCAGAAGAAATTTACATTCGTCTAACACATGTAAATTGTAATGAACAGCGGCGAGTCAGTTTCTTTAGTGTGTGATATTAATTTGCACAAGACTGCACTTTATTAAAATCCTAATTTTACTTATGCTAAACAAATAAGTTAATATTAATGATAATTGACAATTTATTGTAATTTTGAAAGTATTGTATAATTTTCTCATAATTACTTCAATGTTTAATTAGTGTTATTATGTGTAATAATAATAGTTGTCGATTTGATATATTTAAAAAAAAAGGTTAGGTTAGTTACATTGCGCCTCTAAAGCTTCACCCGTCCACACCAGTCCTGTCGCCTCGTATGTGTCTCGACACAGTGACGCCGGGCTTTCTGAGCGGCTCGAGGCTACAATGGAGGCTAAGCAGGCAGCCTTCGAGGCCAAAATCTTTCCCGACCGGGTCATAAGACCTCCGTTGGGGAGGAAGCCAGCACCAGAGGCAGTGGCAGTGGAGGTAGCGCAAGAGCCACTTAATAAAAGAAAAAGAAGAAAAGGAAAGGTGGGAACAAGATACCCGCTCACCCACCTGTTATAGATTTGCCTGCGGTGGCAAAGACTTCTGCGACGCCACCTGAGACTTGGGCATCGGTGACAAAGAGGAAGACAACGCCCAAGTCGCAGCCAAAAACCGTTCCTCGTCAACCTCAACAGGAGGCGAAGAAGCGGCGTAAAAAGAGACGGCAGACAGTCCCGAAGACCGCAGCGGTCTCGGTGACTATTCAACAAGGTGGACAGACAGCATATGCTGAGGTCATGGCAGCTGCCAAAAACAGAATTAAGCTGTCTGACCTCGGCATCGAGACGGTTGGTCTTAAAAGGGCCCTGACAGGCGGGATGCTGCTTAATATCAGCGGCCCCGACTGTCATGAGAAGGCCGACCGCCTTGCTACGTGAAGTCCTCACGGACTTCAGTGTGAGGATAGCTCGCCGATTAAAACGGGCGATCTTAAGGTCTTGGACTTGAACGATGCCACGACGCCGACTGAAGTCGCGTTGGCTGTCGCGGAAGTAGGTGGATGTTCGGCGGAGAACGTAAAGGTGGGTGAGATCCGCCGAACGCCCATGTCCCTAGACGTCGTCTGGATCCGATGTCCTCTCGCCGCCGTACGCAAAAAAACGGCTGAGGTGCTCAAGCACCGTCGACCGAAGTGATAGGTGCTTCACTTGTGGAGAGATTGGCCACAGGGCGAAGGATTGGATCTCGGTCGATGAAGTGCCCTCTGTGCGCGGACATGGGTCGTTCTTCGGCTCACCGTCTTGGCACCAAAGGGTGTTGCCAAACGAAAGGAAGGAGGAAGAACAAAGCTTCTCCTGTCTTAACCCAGACAACCGCCGAGGCTCTCACCTCAGCACTGGGCAATGGGCACCCGTTTGGTCTCACAGGCTATCGGGCGTCCGCCGCTGCAGGACTAAGATCCAAAGTTCGCAGCGGAGAGTGGCCATCCGCATAGTGCGGGGATATCGCACGACATCCTACGAGGTGGCAACCACCCTTGGATATTCTGGTGGTTATGGATGCAAGGGTCTATCACAAGACCCGCATCCTCCGTCAGAATAGTGGAATCGCGCCCCCTCCGAGTGCGCTCGAGGCGTTGAAGCGGCTGGAACACTGGAGGGCTCTTGCGACGTGGCGCGACCACTCTGCGAAGAATGGTACGCGCGCAAACGCGTCGTTGGACCGATCCTGCCAGCCTTCGAAGCCTGGATGAGACGAAAGCGACGAGTCACCTTCCGATTACGCAGGTAATGACCGGTCACGGTTGTTTTTGAGAATACCTGTGTATCGAATATGTATGAATATACCTGTGTATGAATCGTCGGCGATGTGTCACCACTGCGTTGCGGATCGGGACACCACTCAGCATACGCTGGAGGCGTGCCCCGCGTGGAATGCGGAGAGGGAGATCCTGGTCCGCGAAGTCGGCCAAGACCTCTCCCAGCGAGCAGTCGTGTCGGCGATGCTCCGCAAGGAATCGGCGTGGAGGGCCGTAGCCTCCTTCTGTGCCGTACGCACTAGCGAGGAGTGCGAGTGGGGGGGCGAAATAACCTTCGCCCCCTTAGGAGAGCTCCGCCGAGCCACGAACGGAGCACAGCACCAGAGAGGCCGCGGATGCGTTATATCAACACGATCCCACAGCCTCTCCGATCCGTGCCGAGGACGACCATCGCAGTGGTTTTAGTGTCCCCCAGTCCAGTCCCCCCCCTCCATGAGAGCTGGGTACCTTCCTGATGGTTTCCACTGAGTAAAAAAAAAAAGTTACATTGCGCCACGGTATCATGCGAAAGCGATCCCGTGGCGCTCCTCGTTAAGACGGAAAGGGTACGGGGTGGTTTTAGTGGGTAGGACGGTGGCCTTCTGCCACGTGAGTCCCACATAACCGGTTATGGCTAGGCTATGGTTAGGCGTAAATACCTTTCCTTCTCAACAAAAAAAAAAGGTTAGTTACATTAATGTCCGGTATATATGCAACGATTCCTTTTGCTTAATATAAGAATTGTCTTCAAGACGTTAATCAAAACCATACTATTAAACATTTCATCCGTTTCAACGTCGCATGTATGTGTAAAATATAAGAAAAGTTAAATATAAGAACAGGGCATAACTAATCATATCATCGACTATATTTTAATGCGGTATAAAGTAACAATTGTGAATGTATCAATCATCTAAGGCCTCTTCCTCCTGTCAAGGTGGTTGAGAACTTCACCCGCTGCACTAATGCGGTTTGGTTAATACATACGTGGAAGATTTTCATGCGACACGTGCAGGTTTCCTCAAGGTTTTATTTCACGAGCAAGGAACGAATTATAAAGGCAAGTAAACACGTAATACACTGGTGCTTGCCAGATTTTAAGCGTGTAGTCTTCGGTTTAAAATCACTGTGCGATCGCGGCTTCAATATTATAGACCAACGAATGTTAAAATCATACTTTTTTAAAGTAATATATTTTCTGTCTATTAATGATTTTTTTATGAATACAGGATGTATATTTTGATACAGCGTGTTCGGATCCTGTAGCTTATATATTTTAATCCAAAACGAAAC
Organism: Nymphalis urticae; assembly: GCA_905147175.2. Classification (NCBI taxonomy): domain Eukaryota; kingdom Metazoa; phylum Arthropoda; class Insecta; order Lepidoptera; family Nymphalidae; genus Nymphalis; species Nymphalis urticae. The sequence goes on along the minus strand of LR990004.1, from coordinate 4,828,871 downwards.
TGAAAAACGTGTATGCATGCATGCGTGCATCGCTGTGGGATGGCGGCTTTAAACGAGGTTTACTTGCATAACACTGAATAATAAATACTCCGCACGTGGATATAAAAATTGACATAATGTTGTAGTCGGTTGAATGCAAATTCGAAATTAAGTTTTCTCGTTTTTGTAATAAACTAAGTTATAATAAAAAATAACATAGATGTCCTAATGTTGGGCTAAGAACTTTTTTAAAAATTTGGAGCTTATCTTTGCTCCAATGTTGGTCGGTTGGCTTATTGCAGATTTTCATCCGAAACATACAGATTTTCTTCGGTTTGAAGGGTGAATGATCCAATGTGACTACAGACAAGGGACATAACATCTCAATTTCCAAGGTGGCATTGAGAATGGGTTGTTATTATTTTTTACAAAGCCAATGCCTTTGGGCGCTGGTGACGACTTGCCGTTTGGTGGTCTATTTGCCAGTCAGAGTATTTATTACATAATTGCACGTCGAATTTTGAATAACAAAATTTATCAAAATCGACATTTATTGAATGCGTCCAGTAAAACTATTATATAAATAACTAATACAGATATTAATTAGTTATACGCATACATACTTACCTAATAAAACATTTATAATTAATATTTGTATAATATTGAGTATTCAAAATTTGAATCAAAATTACTTTATGGACTATTATTTTTGCGCAGTTTATTATTTTATTCCATAACGCGCATACGTGGCAAAATTTCAGTGAAATTAGCTATATGCATGTTTCCTCACGATGTGTTTCTTCAAGGCCGAGCACGAGAAAAAAGCTTGCCTTGGCTTGAACCCGTAATCATTGGTCAAGATTCACGAAATCTAACCATTAGGCCAACTCGACTTTAAAATAAACTATTAAAAAAATTTTTTTACCGTCGTTTTACGTATATATATACATATAATATGATATTCATAAGGTATATGTATACTTTATGAAAATCATATTATTTTCCAACCAGTTTTGTTATGTTAACCGACTTCAAAAGAATATATCAATTCGCTTTATTTTGTATGTGATACTCGATAACTTTGCCAAATATGAACCTATTTTTATAAGTTGTTTTTATTATATATATATATATAATGGATTATCATGAATAAATTATAATGAATATATCTAAAGGTTGGTCCCAATTTCATTTGAAAAATTAATTTCATTCCTAAGAGTGAAGTATGAATAAAAAACTAGTGGATTTTTTATAGTTCGAGTAAATACTCGATTTTTTTCATTTATTTTATAGATATAGATAAGTTATCTTTTTGACAATTTTGTTATTCCCTTAAAAAATAAGTGAAAATATAAAATTTATTTGATAAATAATTTCTTCCTAACTTTATCATCTTTCGTCTACCCTTATTTAATGGGTAGACATATGGGTCATTTTTCTCCCATTCATCTCCATCCCATATCATGATATCCTCAATTACTTCTTGTATATATTCCTCCAATCACACAGGAGACTCATTTGTTTCTGTATCTTCGTCATTTTCAACGGGTCAGCCGTTTATTTTTCGAACTGACTATTGTGACAGCGACATCAGGTAGGGGCGAGTCTTAATAAGTAGTATTAAGACTCAAGACAATTCGATCTGGTATATTAATATTTATGCAAAGAGTATGCAAACATGCAACGGAGATGTATAAATGTAGGGCATATTTGGAGCGGTCATTAATGAACAAATAATAAATCACTGCCGGGAACCGGTTTCAGTTCGTGTAATGTTGAAGTATCGTCCTAAACAACGAACTTAGTAGTAGCCAATTTGTTTGTTATGTTAAACCATAGTATAGTTACTCTTTATTTAGCTTATAGTGTTACGTTCAACCAAAAAAATATTTAATTATATTGTTTCATAATAATTAAATACACACAGTATTATGCATTTTATATAAGTACTCAATCTAAAAAAAAAGTATTTAAAGACGTGTGTTGTCATACCAATCTTTTTAGTAAATGATTAATTTCCAAAGTAAAAACTTCTAAAAACGAAAAAAAACATACTTATTTCATTTTAAAATACAATATTGGTACAGATTATATAATTAAATTATAAGAGTCGGAGATAATACTTAAATAATAACTATATACCTAAGGAGTTGATAAAAAATACGTAGTAATATGTAGAATTTGCGATAACCATTATATGACAGATACTGATAATAGGGCGAATAATTAATTAACACAATAACATAAATATATATACAAATAAATAACTTATGCTAATGTCACACACCCTGATAACAAAAATGTCAAAATTGTAAGTAATTGTTTCAAAATATGTTGATAACTAAATAATTCAAATAAAAAAATTAAATTTAATAAAGCATTAAGTATATAAAACAATTGACCTGACCTAACTTTCTAAATTTACATTTAACAATATGGATATTATCAGCTGCCGCTGCCGGTTCGAATTCTTTATTGTACAAAAGATCATTACAGTTAGTTTTTGTACAAAAAAATAGGTACCTATACAAAAACTGGCAGGTAAGTGGTAACCGTCTGCCTTCTCACTCACTCGCGTGAAGTTAGTAGCACACTAGAATATGCAGCTATTGTAAAAATGTTGCTATATTCACTCGCGTACATTGGCCGCTTACCGCGTTCGTGCTATAACTACAAACAAAATGAGATTTAACCCGATATCAACGCTTAAAATCACGCACGATGTATTATTTACTAGTTCAAACACTTAACAAGTATTTTAACAGCTAAGAGAACGCTTAAACAACTCGAAACAAAAGTTTTCTGAGTGTTGTTTATAGTTTCTCCAGCGCCAATCTGACAAAGTTGGGGAGTGCAACAGATTCTATAGTAAACGCGGGCCGCGTGGGTTTCTTCAATTTTGTTAGGTTATACTTCTGTCAACCGCCTAGCAGTCGTACATTGGATGCTATGTGGGATTATCGTGTCGTTTTTACGCGTTCATAAAACTTTTGTCTCATCGAAAACATTGTAAATATATTATTGAAGCGACTCGAAATTCGAATTATTTATTAGTTGAAAGTGTTGTAGTGTGTTATGTTAGTTTGTGTAGGTATTTTAAAGTGTAACATTGTGCATTCTTCGATGATTCATCTGTGAACAAGAAATTCAGTTTGTGTCATAGTTGTACATATATTTATCTTAAGTTATGTGTACCTTATAAGGAATATGTTTTGTGATTGCTTTGGCTGATTTTTCGACTTTACAATATCCAGTTTGCTGAGAAATAAGGTAAGCGTCTTCAATTGTTATGCCATTTTATAATGAATAGAATTTATTAAGTGAATATGAAAAGAAACCTTTGACGTGATAAGGTTTTTTAAGAATAGCTGTTATCCGGTGTTATTAAGTCATTTTCCTTATTTTAACCTTAAATTTTATCTTGTCTTTTTATGTTTTTGCATAAAATATAAATAATTAAAATTTTAATGGCCAAGGCACAGATTTTGTTATTCTTTTTCATAAAAATGTACCTACTAGAAAGAGACAAAAGACTGATGTTTTTTTTTAATAATAAGTATAGCTTAGGTTGCTTGTATAGTTAAAACAACTATACAATTTCTTTGTCTGTGACATTAAGAATTTATTTTATCTAGTCTACCTGGGTTTTCCCTATCATCATACAAAATACATTAACCCTCTTCTTAAGTCATTCATAAATATAATAATAATATTTTGGCGCATTATTAATATAAGTTCTATGACAGAAAATGAATGTGAAATTAAAAAAGAAATAAAATACTCTTTTACAATCTGTAGTTATGTAATCTGTTTTATAATTACGAATACCCAATAATGCGTAACTTGTAAGTAGTTAATTATATTATATTATGTTATAATTATATTATGTGCAAAACATTCCTGAAAAAAAGACTACGATTATTTATTACATAAATTAGGTTATACCTCCATCACCTAAAATAACTTATTTGTTTGTATTTATAGTGAAAAAATAAAATTGATACTGACCTGCCGTAATTGTGGGTATTTTTTTCTCAAGTCTTTTATTCTACTTGATTTTTTTTGGTACTTAATGTTTATATGAAACAAATGTTATATTTTTCTGGCTACTTTTTCACTTGCCTAAAGAACCAGATCCTATTCAACGCCCATAAAAGAGCGGTAATATAAAAAAATGCGGATTCGAAATTCGAGTGCAGGTACGAGTCGATATCGTTCTTATTCCTCATGTTATGGAAGACGAAATAAACCTTCATGTATAATATATGGAATGGAACATATAGAGGCATCTCAAATAAAAAAAAAACAAATTAAAAATGGACAGTATAAATAAATACATTAAAGTAACGTACATATTTATGTATATTTTTATACATTAAAATAATAAAAATGTCATTTTCGACGACTCATTCTAAAAAAATTTAGTTGAATGGAATGATTCATATAGGAGTAGAGGTTATCTAGGTAAAACAAAAAGCACAAATCGCTGACATTGCAGCGCTCCATTATGTATTTAACTGTTTATTGGACAATAATTTCTTCATTTTCTCGGGGATAAATTAAAAAAAACACTTGTATTTTGATAGCACATGTAAATGTCTGTCGAATGTGTGGCCGACCGAGTGTAAAATTTTATGCGAAAACTGCGTTCATATTATGATTATTTTTTGCCTCAAAAGATGCTGATGTGATTTTAAAAAGATCTTTTAATTGCATACAAATTAAAATGAACATTAAATATTTGATTTGTACAACTATTTGACTTGTATAAAATAATAATTCATATGTAAGTAATTAAAATACACTTAATAAAAAATAAAATACGAATGAATATATTTTCTTAGTAAATTATTTTAAGGTAGTATTTATCTAAGGTACTTTTAAACTTGGCATAAACTTGAGATCTGATAAATTTTATATTTTAACCGTAAAGAAATTTCGTTACGCATATAAAAGTTCATTGATCCTATTTCACTCCAAAGAAGATATAACTATTATAGGACGAAATAAATGCACCTGTCGATATTATCTTAACTAAATAGTGATTTTATCGACGATTTGCTTTCGTTTCATGTTCATTTTGTTTTAGTATTACAAAATATGACTTAATTTGTAATAAGTAAAGTCGAAAGTTAAACAACATTTATTTTAAAGAAGATAATATTATGATTAAATGTGTGTGTGTGTGTGTGTGTGTATGTGTGCACCTATTTTATTTTAAAACTATTAGTTCTCAACCCTTGACGTAAAAAGATAGGTGTTATAAATTTAACGTGTGCGTCTGTGGCATCGTAGCTCCCAAACCAATGGACCGATTTTAATGCGGTTTTTTTCTGTTTGAAACCTGATGTAATCGAGATGGTTGCTATAAATTATGAAGATCTGTTCAGGCGTTTAAAGTACATCAGCTCATTTCCTCCTTGACGGTCTTACATTCACAGGTCCGATAGATTTAAAATTGCGAACCACCGACCCGACGACACTTAAGGAAACATTTGATTTTTTACATTCAAGAGATTTTGTTTTATGTTGAAGTTTATTTAAATTTTCAATTTAATTGTAGTTATCGTTTTTAATTTAAATTTTCAATTTAATTGTATTTATCATTTATCTTCTTGAGTAAATTTATGAAACAGATTTTTAACGACTTCCTAGATGAAATTTGCATTCACTTTTGTCGGCGGTGACAATACAAACTTGTACATTACGTAAACACTAGTTTTCGCCAGCAGCATCGTTCGCGTGTGAGGGGGATAGATATCTGGTGCCCTATTTTTAATCTGTATCTCTGAAAAAGTACAAGTTAAATTTCATACTAATCAATTGAGTATTTAAGACTTGAGACGCGAAACCGTTACAAACTCACTTTCACATTTATAATATCATATTTCAGGTTGTACAAAGAACAACAATATTCGTTGTATAAAGGTTATTTTAATATCAATATACGTTATATTTGTTAATTTCTCTCCATTAGTGAATGTTATTATAGTCAATTCCAATAGCAAGAATAATTAAGATAAACAAACTTATATATACATAATTACTGCAAAATGCACATAGTTCTGCTATAATATGTACTACAAATAATTCCTATACAATTTATCTGTAAAATAATAAATAATGATTTCATTTAGCTACATAAATTTACTTTGATTTAACTTTAAATTAAATTTTTAAATTAATTTCGCCGTTATTTAAGAGTATATTTCACTGAACTATAATTAAAGCATAGACTAATTACACCTCGACTAAATATGTTCGCAAAATGAATGGGGAACGAATGAAATTTAATGAATGAAATATAATAATATTTGAATTTTTTAATCAAATATTTCTGATAAAAAGTAATGAAATTAATATGATACGTGGTTTTAATTTAAAAAATTAAAAATGAAAACGTAACAAGAAGTAAAATAAAGGTTATTATATACATAACAACAGCTACGTAATTTTAAAGGTGTTATTACGTGCAAAAGTAAAACTAGGCATTCAGACCCTGATTGGCAGTATATCCATATGTCTTTGTCTATCAAAATATTATGATAACAATATACGAAAATAATAGAGTAATATTCGTCACTGAATCGTTTATCTTACAAACGTTCATTAGTTAAACTCTAATGTCGTCCCATTTCAAGGTCAAAGTTGTTTATTTACATTTTTACCCCTTTTGATTGGAATATACCTATCGATAAATCAATATATTTGTAAGCGAAAGCCGTAGATACTTTCTATAAAGAATGGTTATTACCTATTCAAACATCCACACGTATTAATCACGTAATGAACGCTGTATTAATTTAAAAATATATGATAAGTACAGATTAAGATAGTAAACTTGAAGGAGTCTCTTAAAAGGATTTGTGTATTTTAACCGAAGATCGTCACAGATTTTCTCGTATGTTAATTATTTAATTAATGTTAAATCTAATCAAATAATAGTGCAGTCTATTTGTAACGTTTCATAAAGAAAACTTTCTTAATGTAAAAATGAAGGTGTATAATTAATTGCGTTCGCTTTTTTAAACTGAACATGCTAAAACTTTCTTCTAAAAATAATATTTATAATATCATAGTTTTCTCCCACGGCTTCGCCCGCGTGTTAAGGTAAGTTAGGTGAACTATGTCTTTTTCTGTGCCCTGACGTCTATGCAAAATTTCACGATGATCGGCTGAATAGTTAAGTCGTGAAAGCGTATCAGTCACTTTCGCATTTTATTTATATTTAGGATGGCTTTACCGGCATATTAACCGTAATTACGTTAAGTAAGAAACGAATTTTTTCTTTGTAGTTACAAAGAGAGTTCATGTCTATTATATTTCGTAAAAAGAAATCATACCAATGAGAGCAACGGTTTCCATCACGCTATTATATTAAGATTAAGATAAAATCACGTTTTCTTTTGGGGATTTGTATAAATAATCTCTTAACAATTACTGGGATTATGAGTATAACAGGGTTTTGGAAAATTTTGAAATAATTATAATTTTAGTTTAAATATTAATAACAGATAAAATTATAATTGAATTTCTACAGATATATTGGTTTAAATGCGTTGGGATGCCTCTTTAAGTTATTAAATTGAAGACAAAGACCATGTCATGTCCTACCCATTGTCGCACATGACCAATACTGTTACACATAAGAGCTGACTTATAGTCAAGTCATACTATGATTTTTAAAAATTCTGGTAAAGATTGAAATCAAAGAATTGTGTTGTTACCAAATTCGAGTCATACAAATATATATTACGATTTTAAAAATACGATAACGATACGATAACAACATATATTAAAATATACATATGTACAACAATTATTTAAAACATCTTGGTTAAGAAACAGAATATTGTTTAAGGCCTTGTTTATTACTATAATGCGATGCCAAAAACCTATGCGCAGGTGCCAGCGATGTGTATTCATGCATCGTTACATATTATAATAAGTATATTATATATTAAAAAAAACCTATTAAGTATACATTAGCACAAAAAATAAAATGTGTGTTTTTATAATTTATTGTATTTATAATGCATGCATGTCACAATACTGTAATTGGCCCTAAAATGGTCTGCTTACATTTTAATGTTTGTAAATCGATCTCAGGAGACCACGACACTGGTTTCCGTATGGGGTCCACGTGTAAAAAATTAAATTAAACTGAAGTACAGTTGTATGTACATTTTAATTTCGTGTATGTACAGAATATTTTTATATTTAAGATGAGATCTAAGTATATGACGTATCGCTCGGAGTCACATCAATGTCTTGAGATATCTACTCGTCGGTGTGTCATGGTCGATTTTCGCAGCCAATACTTGATATTGAATAAAATTTGGCACAGACACGAATCTTTTCATTGATAAAATAAAACTATAGATAAAGCAAACGACTGTACAAAATCTACTCAACAAACTAATTGGATTTTTTGTAACTTATTTTTATCGTCAAGCTACCTACAGTAACTTGTCTTGTAAAATGAACAAATTCAAAGTGCTTCTAAGAGCTTCTATAAATAAAGAATATTTTTATTACGTATTTATATATAATATGAACAAAATTCAAAATAGCCTTGGTCGTATTATACTATGAGTTTGCGTATTATTTCTCCAAAATCACCAAAACTTTACATTCTAAACATAGAGGAATTTAAAAAATACAACAAAAATCTATTTGTTTCTTAAACATTTCTCATTTTAATCAATTTAAAGGCTAAGGCTCTTTTCAATCAGACTGCGAAGTAATTGTCCTATGGGCATGGAGCATATAAATCAATGTCTCTTTGCGTTGCGAAGTCCGAACTTGTTACCGCAGGGGACATGGCTCTTCCTGTTTAAGTAAGAACACTGTTGTCCATTCCTTTGAGACTCATTCGAAGATCTCGGGTTTGTTACAAAGGGTACAAACTATTACAATTGTTTTTTGAAAAACAAAAGAGTTGTTACGTGTCAGATAACTTGTCTAGATTATTTGAGCTTTGTACCTGCAACTTGTTACGCAGTTTTCTTGTGGTACTGTATTATCTGTTTCTTTTATATTTTTTTCTTAAAATTTATTAGTACTTTGTATGTAGATCAGGGTATTAGCAAGCGCCACGCCAATTTTAATGAAAATCAATGCAGTAGTTGCCGCGTGATGAGCGTGCATATTCTAAGCTACCTTACAACATTTTTCTTAATATTCATAGATTTAATATTCATAGATTAAATATATGAAAGTAGCATTCAAAACACGAGAACACTAAACACAAATATCGTTTAAGGTTAAAGATATCGTTAAAACTATATTCTGTGATTCGTATAAAACATGTAAATATAATACTTAGTTAAAGCGAAACACGCCATTATTATAGAAATAACTTGCAAAGCTACTATCAAACTCAATTGTGTATGAACGAACAAACTTGGCATACCATACCAACACCATTAAGAATTTCCAGCGAAATGTTTGCTTATTAAAATAGTCCGTACAGTTACGGTAGATGAAATAAGTTCGATATTATTCCAATCACAGGAAAAGTAACGTCATAATATTATAAATGTGAATGTTTGTTCGACTCGTTGGTTTATCTTAACTACTCAACTGATCATCATGAAAATTCGCACGTTCTCAGACTACAGAAAAGGACATAATGTATCTAAAACCAGCCCGTCACCCTCTTACGCGGGCCGAAACTGGTCTATGAGTGTCGGCGAAGTTGTTATCAGAACTTTGTTAGTAATATTAATGTATTATATATGTATAAAGATTTATTAATCAAGAACTGTTTGTAGTGCATAATTTAAGTAGTTTTAGCAAATCGGATAGAATATTTAAATCGAAGGTTTGTTTTTCATTACTCCTTCAATTGAAATATTTCAACCGAACCCTATTCCAATCGAAGAAGGGGTAATGAAAAATAAACCTTACATTTAAATATTCTATGTTAGTTTATTAACGAAATAATCTTAAAGCATTTTAAAACAAAAATATGATTGCTTAAAACAACTTATGTAAATAATTGAAATCAACCAAAATTAATTCATTTCGGGATAACGATTTATTACAGAGAACCCGTAAATATGTAGTCTGGAAAATTTTGCGCGGAATGCATATCCTGTAATACGATACACTAACATGTTACAATAAATGCAAGCACGGGTCAAATTAATGCAGTATGCTGAGCAAAACTCAAACTGCCACGAAAATACAAGGCTTGCTCTAAAATCCATTATAAGTTTAAAATGGTCGCAGTATTAAGGTGTTATGCAACCGCGTACTGACTCCAATAGAGTAAAAGTCTTGAACTTCACGCCTTATGATCCTCACACAATACGCTTAAACATGTTCTTTGTTTAAATTTCAAATAGTTAGGCAGACTGGCAAATGGGCGACCCGATAGTTAGTAGGACACCACCGCTTTTTATCCGTAAACGATAATGAGTTGGTGGTACCTGCTCAGACGGGCCTGCTGAAGCCATACAACAAAGTGTTAAGTATGTAAATATTTAAGAGAACGATTTATTTTTTAAGGAATAGCGAGAGAATTTTGAATGTAATAAAAAGCGTTTAATTTGAGTTAGATTCAATAATCAATGAAATTTTTACACTCATTTTTTGTAATTAAGAGAATTAGTACGTATACATGTCTAAGATTTTAATCTGCCTTGTTTTGTATCGATTCAAAACTTTCCTATGTTATGGAAAGTTTCGGAAGACATTAATATTACTTAGTACTATCGTCATCTTGTATATTTCATATTGTGCTGTATGTATTACATCGGCAGAAATGTTTTTGTTACTTTATATTGAATTTAAGGAATAATTTGCCAAATTAGAATAATTCAGTATTCCTAACTATAATTAAACTTTTGAATGCATATATTACGTTTCTTTTTCATCTTCCGAAGATCAAATATACATATTCGATCCCCGCTACATTTTCTTCGACTTAATTTTCTACTCGAGTGAATTTTTATTTCACTCGCTAACCCTTTAACACAAATCGCTGACATTGCAGCGCTCCATTATGTATTTAACTGTTTATTGGACAATAATTTCTTCATTTTCTCGGGGATAAATTAAAAAAAACACTTGTATTTTGATAGCACATGTAAATGTCTGTCGAATGTGTGGCCGACCGAGTGTAAAATTTTATGCGAAAACTGCGTTCATATTATGATTATTTTTTGCCTCAAAAGATGCTGATGTGATTTTAAAAAGATCTTTTAATTGCATACAAATTAAAATGAACATTAAATATTTGATTTGTACAACTATTTGACTTGTATAAAATAATAATTCATATGTAAGTAATTAAAATACACTTAATAAAAAATAAAATACGAATGAATATATTTTCTTAGTAAATTATTTTAAGGTAGTATTTATCTAAGGTACTTTTAAACTTGGCATAAACTTGAGATCTGATAAATTTTATATTTTAACCGTAAAGAAATTTCGTTACGCATATAAAAGTTCATTGATCCTATTTCACTCCAAAGAAGATATAACTATTATAGGACGAAATAAATGCACCTGTCGATATTATCTTAACTAAATAGTGATTTTATCGACGATTTGCTTTCGTTTCATGTTCATTTTGTTTTAGTATTACAAAATATGACTTAATTTGTAATAAGTAAAGTCGAAAGTTAAACAACATTTATTTTAAAGAAGATAATATTATGATTAAATGTGTGTGTGTGTGTGTGTGTGTATGTGTGCACCTATTTTATTTTAAAACTATTAGTTCTCAACCCTTGACGTAAAAAGATAGGTGTTATAAATTTAACGTGTGCGTCTGTGGCATCGTAGCTCCCAAACCAATGGACCGATTTTAATGCGGTTTTTTTCTGTTTGAAACCTGATGTAATCGAGATGGTTGCTATAAATTATGAAGATCTGTTCAGGCGTTTAAAGTACATCAGCTCATTTCCTCCTTGACGGTCTTACATTCACAGGTCCGATAGATTTAAAATTGCGAACCACCGACCCGACGACACTTAAGGAAACATTTGATTTTTTACATTCAAGAGATTTTGTTTTATGTTGAAGTTTATTTAAATTTTCAATTTAATTGTAGTTATCGTTTTTAATTTAAATTTTCAATTTAATTGTATTTATCATTTATCTTCTTGAGTAAATTTATGAAACAGATTTTTAACGACTTCCTAGATGAAATTTGCATTCACTTTTGTCGGCGGTGACAATACAAACTTGTACATTACGTAAACACTAGTTTTCGCCAGCAGCATCGTTCGCGTGTGAGGGGGATAGATATCTGGTGCCCTATTTTTAATCTGTATCTCTGAAAAAGTACAAGTTAAATTTCATACTAATCAATTGAGTATTTAAGACTTGAGACGCGAAACCGTTACAAACTCACTTTCACATTTATAATATCATATTTCAGGTTGTACAAAGAACAACAATATTCGTTGTATAAAGGTTATTTTAATATCAATATACGTTATATTTGTTAATTTCTCTCCATTAGTGAATGTTATTATAGTCAATTCCAATAGCAAGAATAATTAAGATAAACAAACTTATATATACATAATTACTGCAAAATGCACATAGTTCTGCTATAATATGTACTACAAATAATTCCTATACAATTTATCTGTAAAATAATAAATAATGATTTCATTTAGCTACATAAATTTACTTTGATTTAACTTTAAATTAAATTTTTAAATTAATTTCGCCGTTATTTAAGAGTATATTTCACTGAACTATAATTAAAGCATAGACTAATTACACCTCGACTAAATATGTTCGCAAAATGAATGGGGAACGAATGAAATTTAATGAATGAAATATAATAATATTTGAATTTTTTAATCAAATATTTCTGATAAAAAGTAATGAAATTAATATGATACGTGGTTTTAATTTAAAAAATTAAAAATGAAAACGTAACAAGAAGTAAAATAAAGGTTATTATATACATAACAACAGCTACGTAATTTTAAAGGTGTTATTACGTGCAAAAGTAAAACTAGGCATTCAGACCCTGATTGGCAGTATATCCATATGTCTTTGTCTATCAAAATATTATGATAACAATATACGAAAATAATAGAGTAATATTCGTCACTGAATCGTTTATCTTACAAACGTTCATTAGTTAAACTCTAATGTCGTCCCATTTCAAGGTCAAAGTTGTTTATTTACATTTTTACCCCTTTTGATTGGAATATACCTATCGATAAATCAATATATTTGTAAGCGAAAGCCGTAGATACTTTCTATAAAGAATGGTTATTACCTATTCAAACATCCACACGTATTAATCACGTAATGAACGCTGTATTAATTTAAAAATATATGATAAGTACAGATTAAGATAGTAAACTTGAAGGAGTCTCTTAAAAGGATTTGTGTATTTTAACCGAAGATCGTCACAGATTTTCTCGTATGTTAATTATTTAATTAATGTTAAATCTAATCAAATAATAGTGCAGTCTATTTGTAACGTTTCATAAAGAAAACTTTCTTAATGTAAAAATGAAGGTGTATAATTAATTGCGTTCGCTTTTTTAAACTGAACATGCTAAAACTTTCTTCTAAAAATAATATTTATAATATCATAGTTTTCTCCCACGGCTTCGCCCGCGTGTTAAGGTAAGTTAGGTGAACTATGTCTTTTTCTGTGCCCTGACGTCTATGCAAAATTTCACGATGATCGGCTGAATAGTTAAGTCGTGAAAGCGTATCAGTCACTTTCGCATTTTATTTATATTTAGGATGGCTTTACCGGCATATTAACCGTAATTACGTTAAGTAAGAAACGAATTTTTTCTTTGTAGTTACAAAGAGAGTTCATGTCTATTATATTTCGTAAAAAGAAATCATACCAATGAGAGCAACGGTTTCCATCACGCTATTATATTAAGATTAAGATAAAATCACGTTTTCTTTTGGGGATTTGTATAAATAATCTCTTAACAATTACTGGGATTATGAGTATAACAGGGTTTTGGAAAATTTTGAAATAATTATAATTTTAGTTTAAATATTAATAACAGATAAAATTATAATTGAATTTCTACAGATATATTGGTTTAAATGCGTTGGGATGCCTCTTTAAGTTATTAAATTGAAGACAAAGACCATGTCATGTCCTACCCATTGTCGCACATGACCAATACTGTTACACATAAGAGCTGACTTATAGTCAAGTCATACTATGATTTTTAAAAATTCTGGTAAAGATTGAAATCAAAGAATTGTGTTGTTACCAAATTCGAGTCATACAAATATATATTACGATTTTAAAAATACGATAACGATACGATAACAACATATATTAAAATATACATATGTACAACAATTATTTAAAACATCTTGGTTAAGAAACAGAATATTGTTTAAGGCCTTGTTTATTACTATAATGCGATGCCAAAAACCTATGCGCAGGTGCCAGCGATGTGTATTCATGCATCGTTACATATTATAATAAGTATATTATATATTAAAAAAAACCTATTAAGTATACATTAGCACAAAAAATAAAATGTGTGTTTTTATAATTTATTGTATTTATAATGCATGCATGTCACAATACTGTAATTGGCCCTAAAATGGTCTGCTTACATTTTAATGTTTGTAAATCGATCTCAGGAGACCACGACACTGGTTTCCGTATGGGGTCCACGTGTAAAAAATTAAATTAAACTGAAGTACAGTTGTATGTACATTTTAATTTCGTGTATGTACAGAATATTTTTATATTTAAGATGAGATCTAAGTATATGACGTATCGCTCGGAGTCACATCAATGTCTTGAGATATCTACTCGTCGGTGTGTCATGGTCGATTTTCGCAGCCAATACTTGATATTGAATAAAATTTGGCACAGACACGAATCTTTTCATTGATAAAATAAAACTATAGATAAAGCAAACGACTGTACAAAATCTACTCAACAAACTAATTGGATTTTTTGTAACTTATTTTTATCGTCAAGCTACCTACAGTAACTTGTCTTGTAAAATGAACAAATTCAAAGTGCTTCTAAGAGCTTCTATAAATAAAGAATATTTTTATTACGTATTTATATATAATATGAACAAAATTCAAAATAGCCTTGGTCGTATTATACTATGAGTTTGCGTATTATTTCTCCAAAATCACCAAAACTTTACATTCTAAACATAGAGGAATTTAAAAAATACAACAAAAATCTATTTGTTTCTTAAACATTTCTCATTTTAATCAATTTAAAGGCTAAGGCTCTTTTCAATCAGACTGCGAAGTAATTGTCCTATGGGCATGGAGCATATAAATCAATGTCTCTTTGCGTTGCGAAGTCCGAACTTGTTACCGCAGGGGACATGGCTCTTCCTGTTTAAGTAAGAACACTGTTGTCCATTCCTTTGAGACTCATTCGAAGATCTCGGGTTTGTTACAAAGGGTACAAACTATTACAATTGTTTTTTGAAAAACAAAAGAGTTGTTACGTGTCAGATAACTTGTCTAGATTATTTGAGCTTTGTACCTGCAACTTGTTACGCAGTTTTCTTGTGGTACTGTATTATCTGTTTCTTTTATATTTTTTTCTTAAAATTTATTAGTACTTTGTATGTAGATCAGGGTATTAGCAAGCGCCACGCCAATTTTAATGAAAATCAATGCAGTAGTT
This sequence comes from Nymphalis urticae, assembly GCA_905147175.2. NCBI lineage: Eukaryota > Metazoa > Arthropoda > Insecta > Lepidoptera > Nymphalidae > Nymphalis > Nymphalis urticae. Next base: position 4,813,258 of record LR990004.1, on the reverse strand, counting down.
GCCGCGTGATGAGCGTGCATATTCTAAGCTACCTTACAACATTTTTCTTAATATTCATAGATTTAATATTCATAGATTAAATATATGAAAGTAGCATTCAAAACACGAGAACACTAAACACAAATATCGTTTAAGGTTAAAGATATCGTTAAAACTATATTCTGTGATTCGTATAAAACATGTAAATATAATACTTAGTTAAAGCGAAACACGCCATTATTATAGAAATAACTTGCAAAGCTACTATCAAACTCAATTGTGTATGAACGAACAAACTTGGCATACCATACCAACACCATTAAGAATTTCCAGCGAAATGTTTGCTTATTAAAATAGTCCGTACAGTTACGGTAGATGAAATAAGTTCGATATTATTCCAATCACAGGAAAAGTAACGTCATAATATTATAAATGTGAATGTTTGTTCGACTCGTTGGTTTATCTTAACTACTCAACTGATCATCATGAAAATTCGCACGTTCTCAGACTACAGAAAAGGACATAATGTATCTAAAACCAGCCCGTCACCCTCTTACGCGGGCCGAAACTGGTCTATGAGTGTCGGCGAAGTTGTTATCAGAACTTTGTTAGTAATATTAATGTATTATATATGTATAAAGATTTATTAATCAAGAACTGTTTGTAGTGCATAATTTAAGTAGTTTTAGCAAATCGGATAGAATATTTAAATCGAAGGTTTGTTTTTCATTACTCCTTCAATTGAAATATTTCAACCGAACCCTATTCCAATCGAAGAAGGGGTAATGAAAAATAAACCTTACATTTAAATATTCTATGTTAGTTTATTAACGAAATAATCTTAAAGCATTTTAAAACAAAAATATGATTGCTTAAAACAACTTATGTAAATAATTGAAATCAACCAAAATTAATTCATTTCGGGATAACGATTTATTACAGAGAACCCGTAAATATGTAGTCTGGAAAATTTTGCGCGGAATGCATATCCTGTAATACGATACACTAACATGTTACAATAAATGCAAGCACGGGTCAAATTAATGCAGTATGCTGAGCAAAACTCAAACTGCCACGAAAATACAAGGCTTGCTCTAAAATCCATTATAAGTTTAAAATGGTCGCAGTATTAAGGTGTTATGCAACCGCGTACTGACTCCAATAGAGTAAAAGTCTTGAACTTCACGCCTTATGATCCTCACACAATACGCTTAAACATGTTCTTTGTTTAAATTTCAAATAGTTAGGCAGACTGGCAAATGGGCGACCCGATAGTTAGTAGGACACCACCGCTTTTTATCCGTAAACGATAATGAGTTGGTGGTACCTGCTCAGACGGGCCTGCTGAAGCCATACAACAAAGTGTTAAGTATGTAAATATTTAAGAGAACGATTTATTTTTTAAGGAATAGCGAGAGAATTTTGAATGTAATAAAAAGCGTTTAATTTGAGTTAGATTCAATAATCAATGAAATTTTTACACTCATTTTTTGTAATTAAGAGAATTAGTACGTATACATGTCTAAGATTTTAATCTGCCTTGTTTTGTATCGATTCAAAACTTTCCTATGTTATGGAAAGTTTCGGAAGACATTAATATTACTTAGTACTATCGTCATCTTGTATATTTCATATTGTGCTGTATGTATTACATCGGCAGAAATGTTTTTGTTACTTTATATTGAATTTAAGGAATAATTTGCCAAATTAGAATAATTCAGTATTCCTAACTATAATTAAACTTTTGAATGCATATATTACGTTTCTTTTTCATCTTCCGAAGATCAAATATACATATTCGATCCCCGCTACATTTTCTTCGACTTAATTTTCTACTCGAGTGAATTTTTATTTCACTCGCTAACCCTTTCACGTGGATAGTATAACGTATCAAGCTTGGTAAAAAATATGCATGCATTTAAATTACGTTTTGCATAACATCTTTGTGTCACATTCTATTTTATAATAATACTAAAAATTCTATGTATTTCTTAGACCTTCGAATACAATATAAATCAATTCGATTTTCTGTAAACATCAAAGGATAGAACGCATGGCTGAATTTTGCGAATATCTCATTATCGAAAGTGTCGGAGAATAACGAGGCTGCAAGCCTGCAACTTATAAACACTCTTATTCAGAAAACCTTTTATCAATAATAGAACGACAATAATCCTTATCGTTTACCCGAAAGATACCCGACCGGGCATATTAAATAAGAGGGAAGCGTATTTGCTTGGAGTAAACTATCACTGGATTTGTTCGTTTAGTCCACAGTGGACTAATTAATGGACAGTGGCTTGGTCTGTGGCCGGCCTTACGAGGCTAAGACAACGAGTGTTGCGGGATTGCAGACTTTGATTAGTTGCTCGGGAAACCCGAACGTTTTCCGTCTAATTGAATAACTTGTCCCGAACTAGATAACTGTTTTAGCAAAAATTTAATCACACATGCTAATGTTAAGAATCTTCTGAAACTGGGAATGGATTTGTTCGTTAGTAATTTAGTATTTATGATGTGCTTCTTTTACTGAAATTCTATACTATTTGATCTCACATTGCAAAACTTTTACCTACTTTTTAAAGTTTATATTCCTGAAGAAGTACAAAGATTCGAAGATATTGAAAGTTGTAATTGATGTCATAGTATCTATTGCTGTTTTGTGGTTGTAACAATAAACTTGTAGTCTTTGTGTGTTCTTAATGCTTTTTCATCGAACTTGCGCGAATAACTCTTTGTTTGCGTAAAACCTCCTTGGATGATAAATAAATTAATTACAAAACTGGAGTGCTTCCTTTCATTTATATTGTAAATATTCCTTTAGTGAATCGCTATTAAGAAAATTGCTTAATGTATTACAGTGAAGTTTGTGAATTGGAAAAGTTATCCAACATGACTATGAACAAATTAAAATAACAGATCAGCGAAAGTTCTCGACGATACTAACAATAAGTTAGAGTCATGCGAAAATGAAACTAAGAAAATAAATGGAAAATATTATTATAATTAAGATTTCAAGATTAATTTCCTTGTATAAAATCATATTTACTAATATGTATAAGTTAAATTATTTGAGATACTAACATGATAACTAAAACGTTAATCTTATCCGAACATAGAGGGTTCAAACCCAGGCAAACCTCATAGAGTTTTGCATGTCCTTAATTTGTGTTTATAATTCATCTTGAGCTCGGCGGTGAAGGAAAACATCGTGAAGCTATCTGCATGTGTTGAGTGAAATTCTCTCATACATCTACAAACATGGAATAAGCTCCAAACCGGTTCAAGTGAAGAGGCCTATGCCCAGTCGTGGGACCTTTACAGGCTATTACTTTAGATTACGCTTGTATAGTATTGTGCACTTTTATGTGTATTTGTTAAAAAATTCATTGTGTGACGTCTATACTATGTATTTTAAAGTAGACATATATATACACAAATGTGTGTTTAGTTTGTAAATGATAATGATGACACCATTACAGTCCATTGGAGTTTAGTGCCAGGGGAAAATTAGATCAATACTACTTTGTCATTCTTCATTGTTTTTATGAAATGTTGTAGGCTTATTATTTCATTACTTTTTTTTATGAGTTAAGTCAAGACCTGCGTAAAGATTGAAGTACCTACAAGTGGGTAGGAAAATGACACCGCTATCGCTTCTTGAGCACGCTGCCCCAAAAGTGGCCCTCGAGGATATGATGATAAGAAAGGGACTAGACAGATTGCCGCCATAGCACGTAGAGGTTGACCCAATTTTCTTTATTAGTATCTATCATGTTCTTAGTGACCTTTTAGATTAAAACCATGTTGCCGCTGTATTATATTTGAATAACTTACCTACTATAAAGAAGTTTGTTTTAGACATATCATTTATCTACTATCTTCTCTAAAATCTTTTAAGTATTGATTTAATCAGTGACAAGTTTTTATAGATTGAATTTTGTATACTCGAAAATGGTCAGTATCAGAGAGTAAATTGTGTTCACGACTTTATGGCCGAGTGGCGTCTGCTTTCTCGGGAGACATTATATTGAGACAGTAACAAGTTGCATTTAGGGGACAGCTGCTAGTGTACTCCCAGGATGAAATTTAAAACTTCATAGTATAATGAAATGCGCTAGGGAAGTTTTATGCTGAAAATATAATATGCAAAGTTTTATCATCCATACCATGATTTAATGAGTTGAAATAACGTAGTGGGAAAAACTTTCAGGGTTCACTCACGAGAATAGGGCTTAAAATGGGATTAATTTCTTTCTTTGTTGGATTCTTCGCTCTCAACAGTTATAATAAGGGTTTTATTTTACATTAATTTATGGACTGTGGTGCTATCTAGCTTTAAATATATTTTATAAATAAACGGCCAAAAAAGGTAGGTGTTGCATGTTGCAAATTTTATTATAGAATGCTTTTACTTGCTTGATTTATAGTTACCAAATTGTTAACTATTCAAATATACATAAAAACTGGGATCTCGAAGAACTTGGTGCTCATATTGGAAAGGTAATCGAACTCAAAAGGATTTCTTACGTTTTGTCCAGACATACGAATCGCAAACATTCATTGTTATGTTAAAATATTTATACCAAATATAAAAGCAAAAATAGAATATCAAAAATAATATATTGTACCAAAATGTTTTAATACGATAATTATAAAATTACTTCAGATACAATTATGCTTTTTGAATATCATTATGTAGAATTCCTAATGAAAAACAATGAGGTCATATTTATTATTAACAACACACATATTTTTATATAGAAATATATTTAAACACACGCTTATTTTAATTGTCAATGTTTTAGGTAAAATAAGCAATGATATCGGCTAATTATTAACTGACGTTGCAGATAATTATAACCAAGCCTGAAGCTACGATTATTATATTCTTATCGGCCGATAAATCGGTGGCATAATATAATAAATTATGATACATTGTTTACTACCAAAGGGAATATCTAATTGGTACTTTTTAATATCATCAATTTTGTTAAATGATGAATCAACTGGAATTAAATCCATTAATCTCAAAGTTATTCTATGGTATAATTAATCTTAATTCAAAAAGATGTCGAAGCAGTCCAGTGAATAGAAAACTTGGACTTAGACTAAAGAACGCGGGAATAATCCGGGCAAAGAGTTCTCTTCAAACTATGCGATGAAGAAAAATGTGAGAGAACCAATACGCATTAAAGACATTCTAAAAAGTCGACTCATTTCTTAATCCTTACTACGATAAGTCTCTTTATTATAAAAATATCAGTATTTGAAAATAAATCTTTTATTCATTGAATTTTTGAGAATTTGTACCGACCAAAAACAACTAATAAGGAAACAAAAATTATGTACTTTCAAAAATATTCTTGTACTTTCATTGTATATACATTATATGGTTATAATATTAGTCCTGTGATAAAGGCAGAATATAATTTTAAGCGCATGCAAGCTTTTCATTAGATTATTGCAAATAATTGTCCAAAATCATCGATTTGTATAAACGCTTCCAATTAATCTGTTGCGCCGGCTTTAAGCACATTTTGATATTTATTTACCATCATGGATGTAGGCATATGCAGAAACGTCCGTTTTGAATACGAACTATTTTATTCATTGTTTGCCTTAATTTCGTGTTTCTGGGGGATATATTATTACTGCAGGATTTTCGAATTTTCGAAATTAAAAATGGAACAATACAAAACCGTGATCATAGTGGTTAGCCTTTTTTACTACATTATTATCTTTAAATGTTAATTAAAGCCGGTTTTTCATTAAGGAATATATATTTGCAATTTATCCTGCGCTCCGCGAATTTGTGTGGGCTGGAGAGATTTTTTATAAAGATCTTTTTATACACTTCCAAGATATGTTTTATTTAAATTTATCAAGTCGCTTTTCTCGTGACAGAGATAATGTCTATATATAAAAGATAATTTTTTTATCTTATTTCCTCATTAAAGATAGTTCTAAGAAATCTTAGTAAATATAATATACTGTTTTATATTTAAAATACGTACCTAATTATTTACGTAAACCATAAATCAGATTAAGTATCCTGAGATGGTTTCATTATAATCGAATGGAAATTGAATTCTTCTCTTCGCCTCGTAATAACTTCCTTTGACTCGAGAGTTATTTTTTCTATCTGATCTACTTTGTATACAGAGTTACTGCACCATTTATCATCGTCAGGTATTATAAAATTGCAAAAGTTTCTAGTTAAGTTTTAAACATTATTATCATTATTAAACGTTGCAAAATGTCTAAGAAGATTAACCGGTAAAAATGTATTCATCAAATACCACTGCTAGTAAGTGAAAAGTCAAATTCGAAGCATAACACTATACATCTATTTAGTACTAGTGCTCATTAAGGTTTTAATTTTCGATTCGTATTGCGGTCTTTAAAATTATTCTAATAAATACTTTCCTGACTAGAATTGGCGATTACACCTGTATGAGGTTTTTCAACACGCCTCGATTGATTTTGCAATAAGCCATCAGCTTATCGGTCCCTCCGTATTTCATATCAAGTGTGTAAATAAATCCTTATCAACATTTACCTAGCGATACACTTTTCTTTAATCTATTGCTGCAAACAACTATCGGCCGTGAACCTTTTGAATAAAGTCGTTATTAGGTTGCACAGTTGACGATATCAATATGTGATTGTTCAGAGGTTGATGGGAAGGGCAGCGTCGTGAGTTATCAGTGGTTTATCAGTATCGACGTTTCGATATGACATTAATACACGTCACATAACATTCGTATTTACAAAATGCATTTTATGTAGTCTAATAACGCTTTATTTATTGCTTAGGTATAACAAAAATGAGCTTTGCATTCCATGGTATATCGACATGGGTCTGAATGCTTTAAATGTTGTATTTGCCTTGGACTGTTTCGCTTGCATGGAATTCAGAATGTCAATGGCTTATCGCGTGATAATATTACAAAACGAGGTAAAGGCGAATGGTATGAAATCTCACATATAGGGTGTTGTTTATATTATTTATATTACACTTCTTTAATAATTATAGAAATTTTACGTGATTTTTCGGAATAGTGGACTGTCAATTAAATGTTTAAGTTTTCGTATTTTTCAAGACTTGTACGTTTTGTGTTTTTGAAATAAGCTAAATTTTAGTTCGTTCTGCAATACTCAGTTTGAGTAACTGACCCATAATTAAAGTATAGGCACATTTTTGATTGAAACGAGATTTGGGTTAAAATTTACTGGCCTTAATTAACCACATTTTAAATTGTTAAAAAAAATAATTATGAAGTATATCGCTAGTGTTTTTTTTTTCGACCTGTGAGTATTTACTATAATTTTATACATATTGTGTTCCCCAGTATCCTAAGGCCAGTTTTAGATCCCATTGAGAAACCTCTGATAAGATTAAACAAATTGAATGAAACGAGATATCCTTTGGAATTTAATTTTGTTACATCTTAACTCTCAAATTTATTTAATCAGCTATCAAAGTGATGACGTCGCCATCTCGATTCAATAAGCTAAACAATTGTTTGTTGTAATATATTTTACATGAACTCATTGTTAGTTTATATTTCCAAATTAATAGAGAAGTAACGTGATAAAAGCTTATAGTTTCAAGACTGATCTGAATTGATACGTTTTTATATGATGTTCTTTATGAAATGTTGCTAATATATATAATGCTTATATATATATATATATATATATATATATATATATATATATATATATATATATATATATATATATATCACGATTTTACTATTTTTTTATAGTTTTTCTTGTGTTCGCCAAAAAAAACGCACTCATCAACGATTTTTTTCTACGTTGACATCATAAAACTATAAAACTATTGATGAATACTCATAAAACTATTGTGGTCAAAAAATATCTAATTTATATGATACCGAAATTTAACAAAATAGATGTATTGGGATTAAAATCTTTAAAAAAATCTAAGGGATTTGTTTATGTTGTTTATTTGTTGTTATGTAACGTGATTATAAATAAATTATTATATATATAAAAAACTTATACATGAGATATAGTGTAGCCGGACGGTGATTGCTTGGTGTGGTGATCATAATAGTAGCGTTGTTTATCGCCATATAATCGGCTATTAAAATTACTATCAAGTTATGTAGTGAGATTAAATTATTCATTTGTATTTTAGAGGCAGATTTGTTTGTTCAAAATCATACTGATTCGATGTTCTTGCCTCAACAACAACAAATACTTTTTGAATCGTCACTTTCCTTAATGATATCAATATAAAACAATCATCGGTCCGAAATTAGATTATGAAAATAAAATATGGCAAGAAACTCAGTACTTACATTTCAAATACAAAAATATAAACAACTACAATTACATTAAAATATATCCTGTGAGAATATTAATTAGCAACATCATTTATTATATTAAATTATAGTCTATAATATCAATAAGGCAAACTGCAGCTAAAACTGAGCTGATGAAACAATTGTAAAAGTAGGACTAAACGGCAAAAGATTTATGCAACATAATTTTGTTTTTAAGTACGACATACCAAGTTAAGTGATTCTACATACTTGTATAATAAATCAAGCAAAACTTTGTCGAGCTCCCATTATTGATGCTACGGCACTTTACTAAAGTTTTATTAATATGCTCGTTAAATTATATTTGTGCGTACTCCTATTGTTTACAAACTATTCTGAAATATGAACCTTAAAATAGAACTATAAAACATTACATGTAAATAATAAGATAAGTCAATATTGGCAGCTAATTAATTATTCTTTCACGAAACAAATTATTTCGATATCCTTATTTGAACAATGTAATTGAAAGTTTAGACAAACCGCAAGGTCATGCGTCCTCCGTTTGCCCAAACAAGCAATAAATCTATTGTACTCAGAGATTGAAACCTCAACTCTTTGGGGAGAACAAGCTCTGCGCAATCCATTCCAAATTGTCGACAAATTGAATTAGCAGTACTTCTGCGTACCTCGCAATTCCCGTCTTTGATAAAGAATATTTGCCAATTGCTATCGGAAAAAGCAATTTAGTTTTGCGTTTTATGCTATACATTGTCACTAAGAATAACATTGCATGTATTTTTATATGCCGCTTAAAGCGCTTTTTTGTTGCAATGAAAACAACTGAATGAAAGGATGCGGATTGAACCGTTTTATAATCCTGTTGTGATGGCATATTTACTATCATTACTTTCTTTGTTGTAGTTGTTTTTTTTTAAGGGAAAACCAATAGATAATTACTATTTGTTTATTAAATTAAGCATATATATATATATATATATATATATATATATATATGCTTAATTTAATATATATATATATATATATATATATATATATATATATATATATAAAAATTAATCTTGTAAAAATAATTCAAAATTGTTTTTATATGCAATTTGAAGCAAGCGTAGCAAAATAAGTTATTGGACCAATATCTGAACAACAAAAGCCGGAATACAATGACCATCCAGTACTCCCCACACAATGGATAATAAATAGTCAACCAACACTAGAAAAAATATATACGTTTGTTAAAGTATGTCGTACATTCATATACTGGACTGTTTCTGTAATGTGCAATACTGAGACGACAAAAGCCTCTGTCCTATAAAAAATCTGGCAGCGTCAAACTAAAACTGGAGTTGTTACGTAAACTCCGTTTCCCATTATTTAATACTGGACCAATCGTGGAAAGACTATCAGCAAAAGCTTACAAAAGAGACATGAACACTGGTATAAAAAGTTAAAAACGTAATTTTTTTAAATTTTCGTGTCATTTAAGTCAAATCTCGTTAGTCAGGGAAATGTAGAATAGTGATCGTAAGTTACGTTGTCAGCCGATGTAGGTTGAAAGAATTGGAGACTACCGTGTCGTTTTTACGTACCCGAGCTGTGAGAATGATAGGGCACGTTTTTTATTGTCATGGCCTTTTTCAGTGTAACGATTTACAGGCCCACTTATTACTTGTTCGTTTCAAATTGTCGCCATTGTTTTAGAATTACTGACGAAATCATTTGTGACAATATTAATAGGAATATTTAACAATAAGTAATACTTATCCGCTATTCCGAATTGGTATTTCAAATTAACTAGCGACTATACCTAGTATTGATTAAGATAATTTTAAACATAATTGTCATCATTTTATTTATATATAAAGTTTTACCAACAATTGTATACACTGAATATAATACTTAATACATTATATATATACATAGAATAGCGTAACAACTAATTATAGGTAAACACCGTTTGTAATTAACCATAAAAAGAAAAATCATGAATGAAATATTACAAATATAAAATGTTCTCTTCCAAATGCACACCTGCTAAGCTCCATTTTGCCGGCAGTGGCTTCGATCACTGGTAGAATATAAATAACTCTATTCCATTCTGTGCAAAAGCAATCTGCATAGCATAAAAGTTAACAAGGGTCTCGGAATAATAAAAAAATGTGTGTTCTTAAGTATACCTGAAAGGAAATAGGCTACTGATAATATTGTTCCTCTATTATTAGAATTTACCTCATCATTTACATTTTTAATATGTTTTTTTAGACAGCATTGTCCAGACAATAAAGCCAAAAAGGACATCTTCAAGACGTTTTATTAAAAGGCATGTTTTGAGTTTACGATAAAATTTGCACTGAATCAAAATTCACAAGTAACATCAGTTATCTTTCAAGTAGTTGGTCCGTCTAGTTAAAACACAGTCGAAAACTTATTGTAGTTATTCTTTTGTCTCAATTAAATGTCACTTTTGTAATTTAAGTTTTTCTTTTGACTGAGTAAGTAGTTAACTTTTGACAAGTTAATTGCTAACATGACAAACATTCTTGGCGATGTCGGTGCGGTTGTATGCCAACTTTGCCAATGCGTAAGATCTTTCTTTATAGCAAACCATAAATTCAGTTTACAAAGCACAACTCCTCAATCCATTGTTTCTTCACACAAAGATGTTTGGATAATAATGCGATATTTGGACGAAACTTGGAGCTTTTATGAATATTGCATGTATGTGGTGATATAATATCTTTAACTGTGTATAAACGATCTCTTTTAAGTCGGTTTAGAGTAATTTTACTGATGCTTTTTTATTAACATGGTCCAATTTACCATGTTGTTTTGCACAATTTCTATATCGTTGTTCTGAGATAAATACCGAGTTTATACATCGCATTTTTTATTTTATTTTGTCTAACAACAGTTGCTGCAATAAAGCATGACCATTCGTCTTACCTGTCGTGCTGAAGTACTCTTACAAGAGGTAAAATGTTTGTAAGTGTAATATAAACATTTGTTCAGGTTTGGTCTCTTCATCGTTTAATCTCTGGATAGATCTGATACCGACTTTTATTAACGTTATATTTTTTATCCAGACTTCTTATGTCTATCATTATATTATCTTCAAGTAACATATTGTAAGATTAATAAATAACGAAACCGTATAACATATAAATTAGGTATTACGAAAGCGATTTGCATTAATTCTTTATATTGCTAAATTTAAAAATTCTAGTATGATTGTCTAAGGTGCATGTAGGCAGTCTAATTCTTGTAACATATTTCCATTATTCGAAGATAAAGTAAAAAGCTGGAAAAAACGTTCTGATAGCTTTTCTTAAAGTTTCCGAGATAAATTGTTGAATGCATTTGCATTCATTGAATGAGAATTGAGGGATCTACGTGACTTAGAAATAATTATCGCTTTGAGAGATGAGGGAACAACTGTAAGGTGTATTCTTGCAAATTAAAATGCGGAAATTCTGATAAAGGGAGGCTTAAAGTTTTGGTTAATGTGTTTTCAGTTACTGCTTAAGAGATCGCACAAAGGGAAATTCCTAATTTGTCTTGAATAATTAAATTATATTTACCTTGTAGGTTTTGCACCATAGTTTTAGTTAATCAACTTGTTGAAATTATAATGGAATCTTTTAAAAGATATTATAATATTAAAAAAACAAAGAAGGTATAACGAAGACCACTAAAAAAACGTTTAATTTTAATACAATACTCTTATCTTGCAATAGTCACATAATATGACGTGAAATCGGAGTTAACTTTAAAATACCGACGGGAATACAATTTTGAGGAGCTCTATTACGATATTATGTAAAATACATTGCATTGATCGGGTTTGAACCCACACGCTTACGTTACCGCAATGGAGTAGGTGTGTACTGCCAGCAGGCTATCGTAGACTAGATTTATGGCCCTTCTTCGTTCACCCCCACGTTAAGTTATAATGCTGAAGTTGCGGAGAGGGTTTGTTTGAACTGTTTCAATGCGTATTTTATGGGTATAATTTTATCATATCTGAAACTTTAATAACACTATGTTTGAAATTTTACACATAAACCATCTTGAAACATGTGAATGTGACTAAATTTCTTGAGCTAAATTATGATTTGTGAAACTTTTCGCTGAGTTTTCACTACATGTTAAATTTTAGGTCAAACGAAATTTAACTAAATTGCGAATAAAGCTTACTGAGTACTAATTACTGTGCTTACATTGAGATATTGCTCTTGCAAATTAACTGCACATCTAATTACAATTATGAATTGAAGTAATAGCATGGACAATGTATTGTTTGAAATTGTCAAAAAAATCTGTGTTAAATGTTCCGCGTGTACAATCTTTCACAGTTCAGTTAGATAATTCATAATTTCTATTCAATTTAAACGAATGAGACAGAATAAGCACGCTCAGTGTTTCGCGAACAATTCAATTTTTAGTAACTAACTTTCCTTGTAATTTACTTTCACGAGTTTTGTTTCTATGACCTATGAATTGTATGGTCTTTTTGGATCTATCAGCACGATACTACTTTCTAAACTACTACCTATAAAACGAACTAAGCTGTATCATTTCTGTGATCACCCATTGAATATTTATTCTTTAAAATCCAATGAACAAACTGGAAATATTTTTATGTTTATTAGATTTGTGTGTCCCACTGCTGGGTATAGGGCTCTCTACTTTCTTTTCACAATTCCATATTTTGCTCTATATGAAAATATTATTTACAAAAAAATATTTTAAGGATTATTTTTAATGTGAATGCTACTGACGTAATAAATACTAAGGTATTAGTACAGGGCAACCTAGTTTGGGCTCTTGTCTCCCACATACAACTGTATTTATAATTTAAAAAAAAAGTATCATTATTGTCTGTGTGTGTGTGTGTCTGGAGAAAATAAATAAATAAATTTATTATACCTATTAAAATATGTATACATGAAAATCATTATTTGGATTTTAATAAAACTCAGCCTGTTTATATTTACATCTTAATTTATAGACGCCACAATGTTCCCATAATCATAGTCCATGCGAAATAAATCATCGATAAAACTGCCCTACGGTTGTGTAAAAATTGTGGATGCTCAAATTTCATCTGCTTTTAAAAGTTTAAGCTTTATACAACTTAAACTTTTACACGTGTTATCGCTTTTGAAAAGTTGAAATACCTGTAAAAGGAATGTGACACATTGTCAGAGAGTTAGGACATGAAGCAAATTATCAACTTTATAGGAATATGTAAATAGTTCATTAAAATAATAGTTGCATTTTGACATGATAGTCTATTTTGAATTAAAAATGTACGCCTGATCTCATATTTGTAATTTAAAAGACGGAAATATATCCCCGTGATAAGTTCAAACAATTCCGTGGTTATTTTTTGCTATGCAGAGCAACTGCCTGACTGGCCAGACACTGGTCGCACCGGTTTTCACGACACCATTTCGAAAAGTCGTAACATTAATAAACTACATTCGAATTTAGACTTTATAGTTAAACGAGTTATGGTTACAGTTCCTGTATAAGCTGATGCGGAATTAGTTGATGGCGATTTAGTTTTTAGTCTAGGTAAATTAAGGTTGATTTTTCTCTAAAGCAGTATGAGCAGTCAAGCACAGTACGATGCTGATTGTTGCCCTCAGGCTGTATTCACGGTATCTCGTGGTTCTACTTCGAGTTCAACTAAAACTAAGACTGGCGAATTCATGCCTTTGTCTATTACGTATTGTAAATTTATAGCTGATACGAATGCATATTGAGGGCATAAGTCGATACTGAATTTAACATATTTTTGATAGTATATAAGATATTAGGTCGTATAAAAATATTAGGTATTGGTAAATGTTCATCAGCTATTCTTATAAATATTACGCTTTCACATCTTAGCTAGTCAATCGATCATTATGAAATTTTGCATACACGTTGCTAGGGGTACAGAAAAGTATATTATAGGGTACTATTACTTGCTGATGCCCATAGACGCGATTGAAGCCGCGGACTCAAACATGCTCTTTTGTACATCCGATTTTATTAAACGACTACATCGTCACATCAACTGACATTCTGATTCAACGTAGACACTTTTTAGATCAGTTAAAACTAACTGCTTCATTTATAAATAACAATACGTAAAAATTTATAGCTGGACAATGACTTATTTTATAAAATAAGGCTTGGAGATTATTTCACGACGCTGCTATACTGCAGCTTGATGGATATCAACAACAGAACAAATGCAGTCGCAGATGCTTAAAGATGTTTTCCTTCATTACTGAGCATGAGATGACGATGATGGTAATGATGATTCAAGCACATAAAGCACATGAAAATTCAGAAATTGAACCTAAATTTATCGCCTAAGGTACATATTCATGTTTTTCAGTTTTTAATTTACAAGTACTAATATTTATATTCAGTTATTTTCCAACCTTGAACTACTAACTTTTATATGTTAATTTATTGTGGGAATGATGCCTTATTTGGATTCCTAACTGATCACTTAATCGTTGGGTTGCTGATAATGACACCGATCCATCAAATTAACTGTCTTTCGCATTTATGTCTGAATTGATTAATGTAAAACACTAATAATATTGAATGAATTAAATCAGTTTTTATTTAATTTTTATTAATATTGAGATCATTTTTAATGCGGGAAGTCAATTAAATAACAAAAAACACCAAATTCGAAACAGGAACATATAGACTATACCACTTTATCATCAAATAAAATGAATTCGCGTCAAAGAAAATACAAAACCGTTATTTGAAACTCACAGAGTGAGTGAAATTAGTCACGACAATATACAGCGTGATGAACATCGTGTACAGAGGTCTGTAATGTCCGAATTTGCATATTCATTTCGCAAAATCATCACACTCTGTATAAAACAAGGGCATTGGGAATAATGAACGATGGCGTTTGTCACGAGAATTTAAAACGAATATATTTTAATTAGTAATTAATTACTTTTCGTCTTTACCTTTACATAGCATTTTTATACCTACTATATATACATGTAATAAGGTATTAGCTAGAGTAAACAAAATAGAAGCAAAAATTAGGAATTAATATTTTTTATTGTAGGTTTTGTCGCTATCGTATTGCTTTTTTAATTATTCATTAGGTTAACTAATATAAGCTTTGAACGAGGACTCTAATTGTCATGTTTATAATAATTGCTTTTTTTATATTGAACTCCTACCACGTGAATAGACTTTTGCTCAGTATTGTTTAAGAGGAAATGGAATAGCCATTTATTAATTTACAAGTCACTTCATATAAGTTCTATGTAAGGCGACAATAAACTGAATAGTTGCATTTTTATCACTTGTACGTACGCCATAATTTCTTTTAAGGACGCTTATGGATCTTAGCTTAGCTCGTGTTGCTACAGTCGAAGTCTAATTTTACATGAGTGACAATATGAATTGCATTTCTAATTCAGTTAGTGTAAAATTACTTCAGTGTAAATAAATTAGTAAATAAAAAAATAATACTCGAACAATATCCAAAAAAGGCATAATAATGACCTCCAGATCGATTTCGGTCACGGCTGCCAATCTCAAGAGAGATTAGCCAACTGTGCAGGAGATATTATAGTGCACAAGTATGTGCGCAAACACAGGTGTACTCTCTATTCCTTAACTCTCATAATCCGATGGGACAGCAATCCGACACGACCGGAAAGAGACACGACAGGCAACGCCTTTACGTGCTTTCCGAGGCACGGGAGTGAACACACTTTCAACTTCCAGACTCCGGGCTGTTACTGAGAATTTTCTGACAGAAAAAAACAATAACTTTTTATTGGCCCGACCTGGGAATTGAACCCAGGACCTCCGAGTCTATTGCTTTACATCAAGCCACTAGACCAACGAGGCACTTAAAAAGGCATATATAATATATAAGAAACAAGCGAATAAAAGTCACACATTTCTATATTATAGCTAATGATATTCTGCCCACATTCATGATTGTTCCAACCAAATCCCAAGATGAATAAAATGCGTATACACGATTATGTGTTCTAGTACTTTTATGTATTAAGGAAAACAATACATTCGAAGACTTTATTAAATGAATATTATGCCCACTATTTTCGGAAGAATGAGTGAGTAGGACTTTGTGCAAGCTCGTCTGGGTAGGTACCACCACCCACTCATGAGATATTCTACCGCAAAACAGCAGTACTTGGTATTGTTGCGTTTCGGTTTGATGGGTGAGTAAATAAGTAACAGCCTGTGAATATCCCACTGCTGGGCTAAGGTCTCCTCCCCTTTTTGAGGAAAAGGTTTGGAGCTTATTCCACCACGCTGCTCTATTGCGGGTTGATGGAATACGAGATGAATTATAAACACAAATTAAGCACATAAATATTCAGTGGCGCTTGCCTGGGTTTGAACCCACGCTCATCGGTAAAGATTCAGTCGTTCTAACCATTGAACCATCTATTTTTTTTTTTGAAGGGCGAGTGAGCCAGTGTAATTACAGGCACAAGGGACATAACATCTTAGTTCTCAACATGGTTAACATTTTTTACAATGCCAATGTCTATGGGCGTTGGTGACCACTTACCATAAGGTGGCCCATTTGCTCGTCTGCCAACCTATAATAAATAAATAAAAAAGTGTTGAAACTTGAATATTTCAAGTAGACTTTTATAAGCACTTTTGAATAGACATTTTATAAGACTATTAAATGTAAATGTGTTATTAATTAGCATTCTATCTCATTCTACAGGGAGCTGGTAGGAAACCCGGTAGTTCTAAGTGATGATTAAAATATACGGTTCAACAGTTTTTAATTATATTTTAATAGGTATGTCCCAGGGTTGTACCGGGTTTAAATAATATTTAATTAAATAAAAAAACCTTAAAAAACTAACAACATTAGATCTGAAAATAGTTGGTTAATTACAATTACCTTGCTCTGAATAAATGTCATTTAAATAACTTTTTAAGATCGTATTTTAGCGATTAGTTAAACAATGCATTAAACAGTGAATGTTAAAAGAAGGGCTATGTGAACTTGGCACCCAACTTTTAAAAATCGTTTTTTTTCTTTTTGATTCTTATAGATATTCGTATGTAGTTGATTGTAGTAAATTTTTTTTCGTTTGTAGTAGCTCTAAAAAAAAATTATAGGACATCGAAAAAAGCTCATCCCCCGGTTTTGTCAGCACTCAAAATGAATAGTTGTTTCTTGAAAAGAATCGTTTGTAGTTGATTGTAGTGGAAAAAAAATCGTTTGTAGTTAAAGCAAAAAAAAAAAAATTTTTTTTTCCAAAGTAAAAAAATAGTTTAAACTTTCAAACAAGTTTTTTTTTCTTTAACAAAACAAATACGAACGAAATGACCGATACTACGAACGAATAGAAGGTACAACAAACAAAATTAACGCTACTACAAACAAAAAGAGGTTACTACAAACGAAATTAACTCTACTACAAACGAAATTAACGCTACTACAAACGAAAAGAGGTTACTACAAACGAAATTAACGCTACTACAAACGAATTGAAGGTACTACAAACGAAATTGACGCTACTACAAAGGAATATAAGGTACTACAAACGAAATTGACGCTACTACAAACGAATAGAAGGTACTACAAACGAAAAGAGATTACTACAAACGAAAACACTGCTACTACAAACGAATAGAAGGTACTACAAACGAAATTAACGCTACTACAAACAAATAGAAGATACTACAAACGAAATTAACGCTACTACAAACGAAAAGAGGTTACTACAAACGAAATTAACGCTACTACAAACGAATAGAAGGTACTACAAATGAAATTAGCGCTACAACAAACGAAAAGAGGTTACTACAAACGAAATTAACGCTACTACAAACGAATAGAAGATACTACAAACGAAATTAACGCTACTACAAACGAAAAGAGATTACTACAAACGAAAAGACTGCTACTACAAACAAATAGAAGTTACTACAAACGAAATTAACACTACTACAAACGAAAAGAGGTTACTACAAACGAAATTAACGCTACTACAAACGAAAAGAGGTTACTACAAACGAAATTATCGCTACTACAAACGAATAGAAGGTACTACAAATGAAATTAACGCTACAACAAACGAAAAGAGGTTACTACAAACGAAATTAACGCTACTACAAACGAATAGAAGATACTACAAACGAAATTAACGCTACTACAAACGAAAAGAGATTACTACAAACGAAAAGACTGCTACTACAAACAAATAGAAGTTACTACAAACGAAATTAACACTACTACAAACGAAAAGAGGTTACTACAAACGAAATTGACGCTACTACAAACGAATATAAGGTACTACAAACGAAATTGACGCTACAACAAACGAAAAGAGGTTACTACAAACGAAATTAACGCTACTACAAACGAATAGAAGATACTACAAACGAAATTAACGCTACTACAAACGAAAAGAGATTACTACAAACGAAAAGACTGCTACTACAAACAAATAGAAGTTACTACAAACGAAATTAACACTACTACAAACGAAAAGAGGTTACTACAAACGAAATTAACGCTACTACAAACGAAAAGAGGTTACTACAAACGAAATTAACGCTACTACAAACGAATAGAAGGTACTACAAATGAAATTAACGCTACAACAAACGAAAAGAGGTTACTACAAACGAAATTAACGCTACTACAAACGAAAAGAGATTACTACAAACGAAAAGACTGCTACTACAAACAAATAGAAGTTACTACAAACGAAATTAACACTACTACAAACGAAAAGAGGTTACTACAAACGAAATTGACGCTACTACAAACGAATATAAGGTACTACAAACGAAATTGACGCTATTACAAACGAATAGAAGGAACTACAAACGAAATTGACGCTACTACAAACGAATAGAAGGTACTACAAACGAAATTAACACTACTACAAACGAATAGAAAGTACTACAAACGAAATTAACGCTACTACAAACGAATATAAGGTACTACAAACGAATATAAGGTATTACAAACGAAATTGACGCTACTACAAACGAATAGAAGGTACTACAAACGAAATTAACGCTACTACAAACGAAAAGAGATTACTACAAACGAAAAGACTGCTACTACAAACAAATAGAAGTTACTACAAACGAAATTAACACTACTACAAACGAAAAGAGGTTACTACAAACGAAATTGACGCTACTACAAACGAATATAAGGTACTACAAACGAAATTGACGCTACTAAAAACGAATAGAAGGAACTACAAACAAAATTGACGCTACTACAAACGAATAGAAGGTACTACAAACGAAAAGAGATTACTACAAACGAAAAGACTGCTACTACAAACGAATAGAAGGTACTACAAACGAAATTGACGCTACTACAAACGAATAGAAGGTAC
This sequence comes from Nymphalis urticae, assembly GCA_905147175.2. NCBI lineage: Eukaryota > Metazoa > Arthropoda > Insecta > Lepidoptera > Nymphalidae > Nymphalis > Nymphalis urticae. The sequence continues at coordinate 4,793,559 of LR990004.1, read as the reverse complement.
TACAAACGAAATTAACGCCACTACATACGAAAAGAGATTACTACAAACGAAAACACTGCTACTACAAACAAATAGAAGTTACTACAAACGAAATTGACGCTACTACAAAGGAATATAAGGTACTACAAACGAAATTGACGCTACTACAAACGAATAGAATGTACTACAACCGAAAAGAGATTTCTACAAACGAAAAGATTGCTACTTCAAACAAATAGAAGGTACTACAAACGAAATTAACGCCACTGCGAACGTAAAGAGGTTACTACACACGAAATTAACGCTACTATAAAAAATATATATACAAAAAGGGAAAACAAAAAAAAATATATAAAATATCAAAAAAGAAAGCCACCTAAGTTAAGAATAACGTTTGTTTATGTTTTTAGTTTTTTATCGTAGTTGATTTTAGTAACATTTTTATGTGTATAAACGCTGCCCAAAAAAAAAATAAAGGGCTTCGAAAAAAAATCATTTTTTGCTTTTGTTGGTTAGTTTAACAGTTGATTTTTATACAGAATCAAATTTTGTAGTTGATTGAGGTTAAAAAAATGATTATAAAGAGGTAAAACTAGATTTTTTGTTTGTTTTAAAAATTCTTTCACCCCATAACTTTATGTAGGTGAAAGAAGTCGTATGGATAACAAATTTCGTAGGGCAGTAAGTAGAATAGTCTTCATTTTATTTTCAAAAAAATTACAGATCCCTACGAAAATTGCAATAATATAATTCAAGTTTTTTTCTATAAGTCATTATTGGGCGAGTGCTGCGAAAACTATTGAAACATCTTAGGAGAAATAATAAAATAGTGTTTACATAAGCTATATATGGTAACCCTATCAATTTAAATTTTTACTCTACTCGAAAGGGGTAAAATTAGGGATGAGCGGTTGTATGCAAACCCGTCATTTTCAAAGATAGTAGCATGAAATTTCATACACAATCTTCTGGTTAGAAATAAATAAATAGCTAATTAAACGTTTTAAATGCACCACCTAAGAGGATGAAATAGGGGTTGAGAGTTTATATAGTCTCTCCTATCATCCTATCGTCCCTCATTTTTGAAGTAAGAGGAATGATAATGAATATTAAAGCGTCTAGGAAAAAATAAATGCATACGTATTTCGTCGTTTAAGAAAATTTAACCCCAAACTTTCATTTGTAGTAACCTCTTTTCGTTTTTAGTAGCGGTCATTTCGTTTGTAGTAATCTCTTTTTTGTAGGAACTTATTTTCATTTGTAGTAGCGTTAATTTCGTTTGTAGTACCTTCTATTCGTTTGTAGTAGCGTCAATTTCGTTTGTAGTACCTTCTATTCGTTTGTAGTAGCGTCAATTTCGTTTGTAATACCTTATATTCGTTTGTAGTACCTTATATTCGTTTGTAGTAGCGTTAATTTCGTTTGTAGTACTTTCTATTCGTTTGTAGTAGCGTTAATTTCGTTTGTAGTACCTTCTATTCGTTTGTAGTAGCAGTCTTTTCGTTTGTAGTAATCTCTTTTCGTTTGTAGTACCTTCTATTCGTTTGTAGTAGCGTCAATTTCGTTTGTAGTTCCTTCTATTCGTTTGTAGTAGCGTCAATTTCGTTTGTAGTACCTTATATTCGTTTGTAGTAGCGTCAATTTCGTTTGTAGTAACCTCTTTTCGTTTGTAGTAGTGTTAATTTCGTTTGTAGTAACTTCTATTTGTTTGTAGTAGCAGTCTTTTCGTTTGTAGTATCTTCTATTCGTTTGTAGTAGCGTTAATTTCGTTTGTAGTAACCTCTTTTCGTTTGTAGTAGCGTTAATTTCATTTGTAGTACCTTCTATTCGTTTGTAGTAGCGTTAATTTCGTTTGTAGTAACCTCTTTTCGTTTGTAGTAGCGTTAATTTCGTTTGTAGTACCTTCTATTTGTTTGTAGTAGCGTTAATTTCGTTTGTAGTAATCTCTTTTCGTTTGTAGTAGCGTTAATTTCGTTTGTAGTATCTTCTATTCGTTTGTAGTAGCGTTAATTTCGTTTGTAGTACCTTCAATTCGTTTGTAGTAGCGTTAATTTCGTTTGTAGTATCTTCTATTCGTTTGTAGTAGCGTTAATTTCGTTTGTAGTACCTTCAATTCGTTTGTAGTAGCGTTAATTTCGTTTGTAGTAACCTCTTTTCGTTTGTAGTAGCGTTAATTTCGTTTGTAGTAGAGTTAATTTCGTTTGTAGTAACCTCTTTTTGTTTGTAGTAGCGTTAATTTTGTTTGTTGTACCTTCTATTCGTTTGTAGTATCGGTCATTTCCTTCGTATTTGTTTTGTTAAAGAAAAAAAAACTTGTTTGAAAGTTTAAACTATTTTTTTACTTTGGAAAAAAAATTTTTTTTTTTTTTTTGCTTTAACTACAAACGATTTTTTTTCCACTACAATCAACTACAAACGATTCTTTTCAAGAAACAACTATTCATTTTGAGTGCTGACAAAACCGGGGGATGAGTTTTTTTCGATGTCCTATAATTTTTTTTTAGAGTTACTACAAACGAAAAAAAATTTACTACAATCAACTACATACGAATATCTATAAGAATCAAAAAGAAAAAAATCGATTATTAAAAGTTGGGTGCCAAGTTCACATAGCCTAAAAGAAGTTCAGTTCAGATTTCAGTGTTTAACTAAACAACCGCTAAGCAACGTTGGGAAGTAAGTCTTAATGGATTTTGATTACATAGAGACCTAACGTACCTAACTTGAATTAGGAATATGATTTATTACAATCAATTATCATTTATAACTTGAAAAAAAGGCACTTATCTTATAATACAGATATAATTTATTTATAGTAAATTAGTATTTAAAAAAAATAAAACAACGAACTTGCAAATCGAAAAACAATACTGATTATATATATACATAATACATGTATTATATAATATTCACATTTTCTAAATTCTACTAAAAAGGAAGGCGTTGAAATAGAATCCAACCAATTCACTGTGTTTAAAATACGAAGAAAACGATCAACGGTGAGTTCTCAACATTTATATACCAAAAATATATTTACAATTAATGATATTCGAGAATATTCCAAGACATCAAAAGTAATCTGACTCAACGCAAACGTCCTTGTAATGTCCATCAATATTAAAACAACAAACGATGTCTACATTGACGTTGTCCATATCCCTTAATGCTTTAGGGATGGAATATAATAGCGCTGGTCTGGTCTTCATTATGGAACAAATTGAAGACAGGGTTAGGTACTAAAGATGATTAATGCTGAAAATAATTAACTTCAACCTATAAAAGAAAGTGCGGTATAGATGACTCTTCTGTGCTTTATCTTAAAGATATTTGCAATCCAAAGCATCTACTTATTAGTATTATAATGTATATAAAGTTACTTCGTTTTTTTTTACGATTTTACGTCTTAACTATTCAATCGATCATCATGATATTGTGCATACACGTTTAGGGTTCAGCTTAGGACATAGGGTACGTAACTCTTGTATCCGGCGCAACTCACACGCGGTCAAAGCCGCGGGCAGAAAGTAGCTACTAATACTTCCATTTTCAAAACATTATATCAGAAATTTGAAATGAAGTAATTCGAGTATTTATGTTTTAATAAAGTAAATAGCGAAAAAATATATTTAGTTCAATACGAATTTGAAACATTTGTCGTTCGGATTGAATCGAACATTTTCTCAAACAAAGAGGAATTTTCTTCGACTCTCATTTGAAGCTAACTGCTTGACGTAAGCCTCTCAACGGTTTTAACTTTTCACTGTCGTTTGTTTCATGAGGCTCGGCTGAAGATTATTTACAATAAGATATTAAATTCTCTCCATCTCCCAAAATAGCTATACGATTCAAATATTCACTTCGGTAACTTGAATCATTCACAAATGCGTTTAAGAGTTCACGTCAAGCATGTATCACAATGACTGGAATGTACCCAATTTCGTAGGATGCAATAAAAGTCTATTCCGTCTTAGAAGAATGCTTTTGGTTTGACGGAACTTAATCAGCTGTTCCATTGAGCGCACTAAGAACGATATATTAGGTCCATTTCTCATTTAAGGGATCACAAGATTTGTTGTTATTATAGCCATAAGTCGTTCAAGCACACAACATTAATGGGATGATGGAAATTGATCCGTTATGCTGGAGTATGAGGAAATTAATCATTTCAATATATATATATTTAAGGCAAAAATGACGCGAAATTCATAAAAAACGGATCGCCGTGATTTTTTATTAAACTAGGAACTTATAAAAAGCGGTTAAAGCGCTCACATTAATAGTTCCAGTGTTCGCTTATTAAAAAGTTTATAGCTAACATTACCGCGAGAGAATAATAGGCTGAAAGTGTTTAAGCCGGGGAAGGAAAAAATGGATTTTAACCGTTCATAAAATACTTTCACCGAAGCCTTTACCGGAATGAGGTTTTTCATTTAAGTGGCTTTTTACAGCGCTCGTTGGTCTTAGTCGTTGAAAAAGATTAGTCAAAGGATGGCTCCAACAAGTTGTACGGGACAGGTCAGACACAAAGGATCGAAACAGCAGACTGAAAACTGCACAAAGAATGAAACGTCTTACATAAGACATAAGATAAAACAGACTTTAAAAGTTCCTTCATGTTTAAACCTAAACAGAGATATAATGCAATGTTTAACATTGACTCTTGGATTCCGAGAGACAGAAAGAAACTTTAACGTTAACGTACGTTACGTTAACTTAAAGTAATATTTCACAGAATTTCACATCACATTTTTACAACAATACTTTTTGTATTATATTTCCGTTTTAAAAGCATACCAGTCTTGTTGACACAAACTTGATGGCTTCAAATTTCGTAACCCGACGCGATTATTGATGACCCATATGTACGGTTTTGTAAATCATGTTGGCGATCTTTCATTGTGCCGAATGTCAGAATACTAAAATTCAGCAGAAACGTAACAGCTTGCGTCACAATTTCGATTTTAGTATAATATCATTTACATAAATTTTAAAGCTATTACTTATAATCGTTGTTTAGCGGGTGTATTTAAACTTCTTTTTCTCATCTTTCATCACCTTTCATCATCACCCCTTAGCGTTTATTCTTAATTAGTCTTTTATCCTCTAAAATTCGATTTTCCGAGGAAAAATAATTTCTTACTAAACGCTTTTATAGGAAACTAATGTTTTAATTATAGCAAAATAGACTGGATCGTTATTAAAAAATAACTAGCTATAAGATACTCATTCTTATAACTAATTTAAATTTGCACAGTCCAGCAAACGTTTGTATTATATACAGTTTCCATTCCATTTCGTATTTATATGTACATATATTTATGTTTACATATATTGATACCTGGTCGTTTTCTATTTATCCTTTTATTTATCTATGTTACAGTAATGATGTTAACAATGCTGTACTTTCTATAATTTACTGTTCTAATTTGAAATCATTTTAGCAATTGAAAAAAAAACACTTAAGTTTTCATAACTTATTGATTTATTTAGTTTACTATTTTGTCAAGATATATCATATACTTTATATTTTTATGCGAAATGATGCAAAGCTCATTTTTAATCGTTGTTTATAGTAATAGATTACACATACAGTCTATAAATGTTATACTTGAAAACTTGTAAAAGTAATTTAAAAAAAATCGCCCCTGTTAAGGTTTCGAAAAGCTAAAACTAAAAATATATTTCCTAATTTTTTAACACAATAACACTTCAAATCCCTATTTAGTTGTTTCGTAAAAACACATCTCATACGTACATTTGTTGAGAACGAGCTTGAACGAGATAGTAGGTTCATTCAATATAAACTCAGGGTTTCTAAATTAACATCAATTATAAACATCTGCTAGTATTGCATAAAGTAGGATGACTCAATGGCGTCTGATTGCATTCATTGAAATTCCTTTTATGCTTTTTTATAACTCCCCATGTGATATGCGCCATGTCGAGTAATTGTAGATTTGCAAAAGATTCGACACCTGTTTTTGTATAATTTCTCACGACTCTCTTATGACTTATTTGTTTAATTGACACAATCATTATATTTGCAATGTTTTTTATTTTTAAATTTTATTAAACTGATTTTCATGAACCATAGCTTAGAATCATGCGACCTTATTTATAAATAGCCGGGGATTTTAGTTAAACACTTGGCTCGTTCTATCATTATTGGTTTGACATTCAAAAGAAGGAGACACAGGATTGTTTCAATAATCGTCGTCTAAACATTTTTTTATAAGTAAGGCCGATGGCGATTAAACAATTAACTATGAAGAGGAAAAAGTCGGATTATTAATATGGAGACTAAGCATGTGCTGATGGAAAGATACAGATAACGAACTTAAAAAAAACATCTCTTTTTGCAACAGGAGTTAAAAGTATAATATTGAAAAAAATATTTTCAAGTACTTATATCTCAAGTGGTCCACACAATAGACTAATAAAGCGGCTCGCGATACGATGATAGGTATTTCAAATGGAAATAAGTTATTCGGCAATTTCGAGCTTCTATTTTACCTGTTTGTATGTGTAGGTAAAAGCTTGCAACTGAATATTTAGTAGTTCCAGCCGAACAATAGAGCTGACATTATATAGAGCACATATAATATTGACGCTACACTATGTAATATATACTATAGTATGCAATAGTGATACTACAATTATTTCTAGATGCTCAATATTATTCTTATTATGGATTAAATAAATTTTGTATATTTTTTTATTAAGTAAATTGGTCTAAGGAATAATTTAAACAGTGAAATACTGAACATACAAAGAGAATAAATAAAAATAAAAACCTAATTTAGTTGCAAATAAATCAAGCAACGCACAGCTAATAACAAAAGAAAAAACTACCATAATCCGTCTTAGATCAGATATTGCGTTAACAATATTATTTTCTCCAACAAACCAGTTTGAATGATAGACAATAAACATCGACGCGCCAGGTGTGGTTCCGAACATCTGTCGACTCAACAGAACACCATATATGTACAACCACAAACGTAATGACTCCAACGTGATATTGTTCAATCGCTATATCGAATGAAACAAAACTCTCACCGCGAGAGTGTGTAGTTTGGATGATCTTGACATAGATTTTGATTCCATTTTTCATTATATAATAAAATATTTTCGAAGCGGAACTTGTTTGGGCGTGATGAGAGTAGGATTTCAAGGTCGAATATGGGTGTCGTTATAAAGTGAAATGATTCTTTTGTTTTAAAATAAACATAACGTTAAGTCTACAACTTACCCATGGCTGGGCAAAGTACTTATGAAAATAGGTCTCATGATGGTAAGTGAACAGCACCACCCATAGGCATTGGCACCGTAAAAAATATTAACCATTTCATACATCGCCAGTGCTCCACCAATCTTGGATACTAAGACCTCTCATTCACACATTATGTATAATTCCACAAACAAAAACGTAACCTGGCAACAGATTTTATGTATTCATAGAAAATAATATCTTAATAATAGTGCCTTTATATATAAGATGTTTCATACATCTATCATGAGATGTAAGATGATATATGTTATATATAAGATGATATATGTCAAAAATAGCACACTATGGCCCTTAATAAATTATCACTATAAAGTTGAATGATCTTTAAGCACATATTTTGCTAAAATTAAAACATAAAAGAGCTCTGTAGTATTCTTCTTTTTATCTTATCATAAAGACAGACCTCAGTGTCGAGACTTTGTAAATGTATACTTAGAAACTATAGAAAGAAAATGTTTAAACGGATTATAATTTAAATAAGATAATGGATGTCGAGGTTCATTAACCTCGACTCAGTCTGCAGAGCAATTCTATAGCCCGCGTTCTCTTTAGTCGTTTTTAGTCGATCATCTGCTAAATCGAAAGCGATTTGAACTATAAACAGACTGTTCAATCAAATTGAAGCAAGAAAAAGTATCATTGGTACAACTTTTCTCATCTTTCAATTTTTATTAATTTTTTTTTTTTAAGAACATATTTAGTAGAGATATATCATAATCGAACCGTGTAGACTAATCTAGTCGATGCTATACTCATGGAATGCTATTTTGAAGCTTGCATTCTGTTATATTATAATTAATGTAATCGATTTCGCATGTCACTTTGTGACAGCATGGTCGTGGTTTTATAGTAATCATTTAATTTGATATCATTTTAAATCTGAAAATCGTAATTACTATATCATATATTTAATGTGTTAAAATGTTAGATACTTGTACTTACTTGCTTTGTTCATGATGATATAATCACTAAATACAATATTTAACTCTATTTTAACTTAAAAAGTATCACAAGAAAGAGTAAGTAAAAGGCCCTCTAACTGTATCGGCTTATTTAACTCGCTTAAATCGAATTAGATTTGTGAAAACGTGGAAGCCATGACAATGGTTTCGGTCAAGTTTCCGTCAGTGCTATAATGTTGCCACGATATAACGCTTAATAATTCTGCGTATGTTGTAATGACTAATGTAAGGATTTCATTGTCACATGTTTTTGTGTTGTCTATAAATTATTCATTCATCCGTTCATTCATAAATTCTAAAAAGGTAAGCTTTTATGTAATTTATGTAAATTTTACCCGACTCCAAGCCAAAACGGCTCGAGAATTAGGCTGAATTTTTATTCTATATGTTACACAATTACAAATCGTGTGTATATGATGTATTCATATTTAAATTGACTTCCCTTGACCATGATTGACCGAGACGGTATAAAGTACCAGCTTGTAAATTTCCCACTACTAGGCTAAAGCCTGCTCGCCTTTTGAGGAGGTATGGGGCTAATTCCATCACACTGTTCGAATGTGGGTCGGTAGATACACCTGTGGCATATTTTCTTATGACATCTACACCGCCAAGCACGGATTTCATTATAAACAAACAAAAATTAAGCCTGAAGTTGAATTCGCAATTATCGGTTAAGATTAACGTGTTCTAGCCACTGGCGTTATTGTCAGTGGAGTATAATACATACTTTGTATTATAAATATTAAGCAACATAAATTTTATATATTGTACGATTAGCTTTTAGCACTACATTAGCGACTTTCCTTTTTTCCGTTATACATTATAAGGAAAACGAAAACACGAGGGAATTATCGAGAAAATATTCTTTATATTAACTAAGTGACATTGTCTTTACTAAAATTTAACAGCATATAAATAACATAAATGGTTGAGCATTTCATACGTATAAAATCGTATTTCCCAAAGTTGGTTGCACATTGACGATTTCTGATTAATATTTCTTACAGTGCCATTGTATGTGTGGTGGTGATCATGTACCCTCAGGTGGCGCATTTGACATGGGAAGGCACCTAAGCCAATAAAATATAACTATATTATAATGTTGTTTGGTGGTACAAAAAAAAAGATAATGAAAACGTTTCATTTAAATACGATTTAATTCTCAGTATTTAATTTATTTAATGAACATAATCGATTTTGAATTCTTACCCTTACGATAATCTAGTTCCACTGGTATAATAAACCATCTCAGAAATACGGATAAATTTAATAGAATATAAACACATGTTTACCAATGTATTGTGTAATTCAATTAAACTTGTACGATATAATAATTGTTAAACAAAACCAAACATTATACATACTAGAGCTTTCATTTGTTTATATACATTACGAGAATTGTTAAAAAAAACTAAGATAATTATTTATGTTATAAATTTAACATTTATAAAGTATTTTAGAAATATAAATATTATTTTTTTAACGTTATTGTATATTATTTGTATTTAATTATTATTAATTTCGTCATGCAACATTAACTATAAAATATGTTTATATGTTTCACATTTCTTTGGGATATAACTAATGTTAATGAAATCGAAGAGAAAATTTTCGGTTCAGGCACTTTCTAAGAAATCTACGCCATTATATATTATCTATCTTATATATTATAATAAAACATGCAATGGGAATTATAATTGTTAATTACTTGTTGAATTTGTAATTCGAATCAGCAGTTTTAGAGATATTACAAGACATATTTTAAACAACACACGATAAAATAATAAGTGAGGCGTGCGATAAATGGATTAACACAGTACAGTGGAATGTGTCAAGCTATGTCTGATTATTAGATTTGTTCTGATCTCATTGTTTAAATAAATATCTATACCAATAAAAGAAAGCTGTAGAGTTTGTTTGTTTCACCCTAGAACTGCCTCTAGGATTTAAAAAAGATCTTTCTGCTTTTGAAAGCCCAGTTCTTGAGGAAGGTTACAGGCTATTTAACATCACGCTACGGCCCACGGAAGCGGAGCAAGAACGTTTAACGCAGGTGAAGCCGTGCAGAGTAGTTAGTAACTGATAAAACCTTACGTTTCAGTTACGACGGGTACATCGAGCTTATAAAGAAAAATTTCCATATTTTTATATGCAACATTCAAATGCTTTAGGAGTCTGAAAACCGAATTTAGTCGCAAAATATTGGGTGAATATTAGTCACTTTTCAAGTAGACCGAAATGTGTGACGGATAGACACCTAACATGCAAATACTCTACAATTTTCCTTTTGTTAATGAATAATAGATGAACTGCATTAGCTCTATTGTTGCATAGCTCTCTGTTACATTAATGATAATATATATATTCCATAATAATCAATGTAACTGGGTATGTGATAGAACTTACCTATTGAATTGATATTAATCTAAATATTAACATTATAATGTTACAGAAAGGGTAAAACCAGATGCTAGATTTGCAGAATATTTTTAGTTGTAAGACGCGATTAACTTAAACAAAATGTTCATGTTAAAATTCATGTGAACAGAATTATAATAGAACAAATAATTTGCAACAGTAAAAGTAAAGTAAATGTCCCACTCCTTGACTAAGGCCTTTTCTTTTTTTGAGAAGAACTTTTCGAGAATATTCTATCACGCTGCTTTATTGTTGGACATATTATATGGCAGTTTTTTATCCGACACATGCAGGTTTTGTCACGATATTATCTTTACTGGCAAGCAGAAGATCAATATATATACATAAAGCTGACTGTTTTTGGGTAAATTAAGCTGCTTCATAAACTTAAAATACATTACACAATATAGATGTTACGAATGGCGAGTTGGCCGAAGAGAGAATATTTGATCATGTCCTTGGCTGAAGCTCTGATTTGAAATTAGGTTGAATAATCCTTGAAGGAAACGAACACTTGTTGGACAAGTTAGCTTTTCGAGGTTTACGGGAAAAGCAATGCCTAACTTAAAATAACTAGTCGCATTTTTATCTACTAGATTTTACTAAAATTAAAGATAGAATTTCGTAAAAGTTTCAGTTTTATTGTTTTGGCAACGATGTAATACAGTGAGATGATATTTAAAGACACACGTACAGTCATACAGTACATATTATGTACATGGAAAGTACCAATAAATTTTTATTTATTTATTGTTCGATTTTATGTATTGTATTATTTTTTATTCATTTTAAGACTAGGTTATTATTCCGTATCTAGTCGAAGACGAGAGAAAAAGAGGAGCAAAATATTCAATTTTTTTAGATTACCGTTGTGCTCAAAATGGTCTAGTTAAGACAGTAATTATAATAAGAATAGGAAAAATTAATTCCTCATTAAGATTTCCAAGCAATCTTGCAAAAGCTAAACTTGGTGCCATTAGTATTCTATTCACAGTATATTAAACGACAGTCCATTAGAAGCATATCTTGAGAACCAGAATGCAAATAGGAACAGCTAAATTAATTAGTGAACAGAATCTAATCCGTTTAAGACAAGGCGCTAAGACTGTTCAGTGAGCTGTCTGTCAGGTTTGTAAGCCTTTATGTCTTCTAATACGAGACAATCTTTCGGTTATTCTATGTTTAGCTTTGTACGCCAAAGGTAAACCTGTAAATGTCCTATTGTTCGGGAGATACCTACTCTACTAGAGGTTATTCCACTAAGCTGATTTGAGCTGCAGCTTGGAGGTTTATGCCACTATACATAAGTGTGCCACTATGCATATGATCATATTTATATTTTATAAGGTAACGTTAGAGTCTACAGGAATTATTACTATCGTCTTGATCTTGGAGATAATAAAGAATCGACAATGCTAAGATCAAAACCGTCATCGACATCAATTTATTGTTATACTATTTATTAAATTATATTTCTAATGGTCAATGACGAAATTTCGGATGAAATGTTGGTTATCTAATGAGGCCAATTTGATAGATATTTTTTCTATCACGAGTGCTCATCAGATTGTACGATGGGGGAATATTGTAAGCAAAAACCAACGACCTCAATTCTTCATTTCATCGTTAATGCTCGTACGAAAGTAAAGTAACAGCATGTAAATGTCCATAAGCTGGGCTAGGGCCTCTCTTTCTTTTAGAAACTTGGAGCTTATTCCACCCTGTTGTTCAAATGTGAGATGGTAGTCCTAACTATGTTTCAACGCCAACGTTACTTCTACGCCGAGCACGAGATGAAATAAATCGAATAATAAGCACATGAAAATTTAGTGACGGTTTTAAAACCGCAATCTTCGGTTAAGATAGACGTGTTTAGCAACTCTGCCGATTTAGCTCTTGCTTATGGATAAGTTAATAATACATTTATATTATAATGTCGATGGAACATTCAGAAATTATAATGTTGCGATAGAAATTGTTAAGTTTATCTAGATTTGCACCATAACGAAGGCTTAGGTCGGCAAATGGCCTAACGGTGCCAAACTCGTCCGAGTTCGCTGTAGCAGATACAATCATGGAAATGTAGGCAGATAATAAGGATTGTTTTATATTAGGTGCTATGCTTTCCTTTGCTAAGACTTTAACGATTTATTATATTCCCTTTGTAAAACATTCTGTATTTAATCAAGGTCCTTATCTTGTTGGTTTTTAATTTATTTAAAATAGGCAACTATAAAAAACTTTAAGGTTTGAATTATAAACCAAGCCATTAATTTTCATTACTAAATTAATAAACCTTGTTATTCTACGAGTTCATTAATTTTAATGTAATATTGAAGTCTGATATTAAAATAACTTAGAATGTCGTAAAATTATGATTGAAACTTACTTTATAATATTTGAAGAGTCATATTTCTATAGCAGTATGCTTTGAGTATTTCACAGAACACCGCCCTAACCCTTCGTGACTGTTTTATCACGAACATTTCTAAAGAACATATAACGGTATGAAGTATTAATAATGCTCCTTTTACATTATTATGTAAACAAGTATTAACTGTATCGGTTTTCTGGGTTTGAATCTTCGGATAAATAAATTTGTAGTAGTAGTATGTAGTATAATGCTCAAAACGCTGTTTTTTTTACTAAGATAAAAAACTGACCACATAAATAATAGTCTCGTAAAATATCGTGTCCACGTTTTAAGATATTTCCATATTTTAAAATGAATATTTTTAATTGTATAATCTGATTTTTAAATAGAATGATTGTTTAGAAAACGATAAAATAAAATACTATTCAAACGTTTCGAATGCTGCGTAAAACTCATAAACACAAATAATATTATTACTGTTCGCAGGACAATGGACCTTTGTTCAGGGAAACAAGTTACCAACTGATCCTTTGAACTCGCCAAAACAAAATGTGAGCTTTTAAAATCAGAACAATTCAATGAACCTCGCCTCGTTTATTCTTTTTATCAGTGTTTACTTGAATTTATGTAACAAATGTTGTTTCTGAGTTTTTGGCGAACTCAAATGTTTCTAAACCCTTATGTTCTATCGATTCATTTTAAACACGTATTGTAAACTTATAATAAGAAAAAAATAACTTCATTGCTTGATCTATATCTATGAAAATTTCATTAAACCGACCAATGTCAGTTTCATAAATTCTTAGACAGTTTGTCTTTTGTCACGGCATTTGTTTAACTGTCACCGTCTACATTTTTTTTTTCGAACAGCTAACGCTGGTCAACTAAAGGGGTATTAGGTACGTGCTGTGTTTATATAATTTCGGTAAGCGAATAGTTCAATATTCAGACCGGGTGCATCGCTCGTGACCGCGTCTCCACAACGTGTACTCGTGTTATTGTTTATCGTATCGTCGTGATTATAATATATACCTTTCCATTTTAATAATTATTTATCGTTTCTATTATTATTTTGCTTTAATAGGTTTATGAAGTACATATTAAATACATTTGTGCTATATTATGTCAAAATTATAAAAATATATATAACTTCTATTTGTTTCCGTCCTGCGCTAATGTAGTCCATATATGTATAGGCATAAGGATTATCTGTACATTTTAATGAAAAAGGGGCGCAAATTCAACAAATTTTTATGAATACTATGCTATTGTAGTAGAGGGAGGAAATTTATAACTTGATATGACAAAGAATATCGTATCATTAGTAGGTTTCAATGCGTTTCCACCTTCAAGCGATCTTACACATACTTAAGTGGTCCATAAATACGCACGCATTGCCGATAAATTTGAATCTACCCTCCGTACGTTCCCACTTGTAGGGAACCTCACAATAAGTCAAGTCCTAAGTAAAGATGAAGGGCGAGCGCTCCCCTCCGTGGATTATTCTACAATTCTGGTTCAATACGTATTATAAGCCCGTGTACGGAGTTAGTTGATCCCAAGATATTAATGTTTTTTGATGTAACGTAAAATGCATAACGCAGTTAGTGCATAGCGACTACATATAATATTAAACTAACATTGAGTGCTGTGATGAGTAACTTCTTCAAAATTCGTGTCGTCTAGTTTCTCTGTTCATTTATTACTTGAGTCTTAAGAGAAGCGTCTTGTTAATGAATGCTATGAATTTTTAACAAGTTTGCATTATAAACGGTTCTTTTTTGTATTCACTGTGAATACAAGCGAAGAGAATATTCCTTAATGCGAACTTCATTGATAATTTTTTCATCCATTTATAATTATAACCTTTTTATATGTAAATATTACAAATGCCAAGTTATAAATTAATTTTTTATTTGTAAGGTATTCGATGCATCTTTATTTTTCTATGTTTCTGTGACCCGTTAGTTACGACCTCGTTCATGACTAATCTCGACCATTCGATGTAATAGTACTGAATAGGACGCCCCCGTAGATTCGAATCAAGGGGATTTTATGGTGCTTTGTCCAATAAAATTCCTGTAGGGGAATTCTCGAAACTCGCTTTTATTGATGAATCTTTTAGGGGAGTAGTTTTGTCAATCAACGTGTTTTCAGTACAATCTTTTTGAGAGCACTTCAATTAAAATTTTCTAATTTTGATTCGTATCGCACGGATTTCTCTTTATAGCTTCTCAATGTGCTTTATTTACGTAACACTTCTACTGAGTATGCTTTATTGACATTAAGAAAACAATGTCTTAAAATAATTAAATCTGGAGAGCAATGTTAACAATAATCCAGAGTTTAATAAAAAGTATTTTGCCCATTATAAACTTATTTGATAACTGTATCCAGAAAAGTTGTACATAATTGACACAATTCGTGTTGTGCTAACTCCCTATATCAGGCGGAAACGCCTATTTGATTTATTTATATAAACAAAACGCACGACAAAACTTGTGAACAAAAAATTTCAATATTTCTTATGGTCTAAAATTCTTGGAAACGGTTAGCAAGAAAATGTTTGAAACCGATGTTAAAAATAGCAAAAGACGCAAGACCAGAGAGACTTCAGTCAACCGACAAATAATAAAATTTGCTTCAACAAAACCCAACTTGATACCGCTTGCTTTTTGGTTTGGTCTCAATTTATTTGCAAAGTGTATTTTAAAGAAATTTCCAATCGTTATTCTTCGAAACCTATTCGGTGAGTTGGTGATTTGAATTTTTAGAAGACAAACTTGGCTTACAACTTTACTGAATCCTCAGCAAAGTTTGGGAGTCTTTAGACAAGCTTCAGCCAGCTGTGTGCTCTGTCACCGCGAACTCTGAAAACGTTTTAACTTGTTATCACATTTGAATATGAAATCCGTTTATTATGCTGGATAATTTGCACATCTTTGATGATGTAGTTAATAACTTTTGAAATTACTTTCGGTGGTTCATTTATTCGTAATAATTTCTTTTCAAAGATGTGCTAGGTGGACGATTTAGTTTAAGTGTTATGTTTGCTTCATCAAGAGCGATACCTACTCAGAGGTATATATTCATATCAGATAACTTATTAGCCTACTTAATGAACAAATATTAAAAATAACTTAAAATCTTAGTCAACGACATTTTTTATTATTTTATACAAAGGCATTTCTGCAATATGAAATGGAGTTGACTTGTGCTAGCAGTGAGAATTACACCTTGTAACGAAAAAACTTATTGATCGCCATCATATCTATAATATTGTGATAAGTTATTTATAAAACGTTTTCTTAATAAAAGATTTTAATTTGTTTATTTGTAAACTTATATCTGCGATTTTTTTTCATAGAACCCCTGGCTCCAGGAACGATATATTTACTTTGCGGCGTCAGAAACTTGGCGGTATAAGCTTATCCTTACTTTATCATGTCTACAGTGATTATCCCTGATTCTGTTAAAACGATTAATGTTATTGTTACAATGTATCTTTGTTAACATATTGTGACAAAACTATTCCAATTTCGTCAGTATTCCAATTTCGTTAATAAAACCGAAGGGAGTTTCGAGCTCTAAGATTATCAATAGACCGGACAGCTATCTTTTGTAAAATGAAAATAGTTTCAATATTTGTAGTGTTATCTAAAAGCAATATAAAGCATCTGGTATATATATATATATATATATATATATATATATATAACCTTATAGCTACGGCACTTGTTAAATCTTATGTATGTATTTTATAATGAATGGATTCTAAAATAATAATGAAATAAATTGTCGTTTTAAGCATTTAAAATTCTACTTCATTTAGTTTAGATAAATATTTTAAGCGATTATTAATTTCGCTTAACCTGAGCTACATTACCGCAGCATTGTATGCGAACCTCTTCAAATTTGCTAGTATCGTATGACAGCTAAACATATATGCGAACCACTCCAGTAGGTACACCTTTTGTTTATGTGATCTTGGTAGAACATTGCAAACCAATACGATTAGGCTGTTTCAATTTTAGATACACTCTCCGCTACAAATGTTCCACTAATAGCTTTTATATCGATTATTAATTTACAAATATCCAGTGGGTTCGTATTCAGTACAGAAAGGGTTGTTAAATGAAGGAATGAAACCTAATAGATTTAAGAAAGACATAGAATATTATTTGAATGAGAGAGTTGAAGTGCAACAAAGTCATTGATTAATGTTAGTGTCACCACGTGAAACAATTTTAATAATAAAATGTATGATTTTAATTATTTGTTAAGTTTGACGAACACTACTTCCTATATAACAAAGAATATTTAATAGTTTATTTATTTATTATAAATTTCCGCCTGTCGACTGCTTAACCAATTATCTTTCAGTTTTATTATATGTGAGATATTATGCATTAGTTTTTTATTAATATATCTTTATTTATAACACAAAACAATTTCACTGAACTGTTTATATCGACCTTAATTTTACTTCTAAAGTTTCGATAACAACTTCGCCGACACTCAAGACGCCATTTTTTGCGATTTCACAATAAAAATCACAATGACCAATGGTATCGCGTCAATTCAATGACATAGTTGTTTATTTGTCTCTACGCCTCCTGTGGTTGGAATCGGTTATCGTGTAATATTATTTTCTATAATTCGGCAAACTGACCCAGTTTCTGTTGGTGCCTGAATGCTTATATAATAAGGAATATATTTGTTGAATCGTTTGAATACAAAACTGATAAATCAATAGAATTATTTAACTTTTCAATTTACGCTTTACCGCCCAATAGAACCAAATATAGCAAAACAGTAGGTAAGCCTTTAATGGAACCTGGTTCAAGAGCTAGGCTAGAACTGCTTCGTGGTAAGACGTTTTAGTATGTAAATGATTCATGAACCATCAGATGGGAAGACGAGATTCCGCTTCTATTCTTAGACTCGTTAGAATACTTTAGTGGATACCTTCTCTAATACCCTGGTATGTGATTAAATTATTGAAATAGTACCAAAGTAACATATTTACTTTTAATTATAAAATATATTTTTTTCATATATTCGAAAAAATTAAGATACAAAAGATTTTTTTAAATTCATTTAATGTCGTGTTGATTACTATAAATGATTTAATAAAGATTGCTTTCTATATAAGTATTTCAAATAATGCTTAAATAACCTCTGACACAGATGATTGTATTTTAATTTTATGATGGCTCCAAGTTATTTATGTTATGATAAAAATACTTCTATAAAACTATTTCTGTTGTTGTATTCCGGTTAGTTAGTCTGTAACTACAGGCACAGGCACATCTTGGTTACCAAGGTTGGTGGCGTTGTAACGGATAGTTAATACTTCTTATGTTGTGATGGTGGTCACCATTATTATTAAGCGACCCATAAGCCAGTTTACCTAACATAAACGTGCAACATAAAAACTATTCCATAAACGTGCAACATGTGTTAAAGCTAAATTTTAATGCGCTGTTAACAGTTTTAACATTATTTGTAAAACAGTTTCTGAGCTAGTAAATTATTACTAGTTGCTTTTGCAGTTTTTGGTCGAGTTTAAGGGTTATCGCTAGACAATTTAGTTCCTACATTCCCAATAGATAAGATCTCATTGATTTATATGCGATAAATCAATGAGATGCTGGCCTTGTTGATTTATATGGAGTTTTATTTTTTGGTTTTGAATGTAACAAAAAACAATTAAATTGTTGTGTTGTGTTGGTAGAAGCCCGGTTCGTTGAGTTTCAATTTAAATATACTTTATTTTATTTGTTTTATAGTTTTTATTAAATCAAAATTAACAATATTGCTCTTTGTCTGAAATTCCTATAAAATTGAGTCGTTGTAGATTTCAGTATCAATATTAAAAAAAAATGCCCTTAGCTCCTTCAAACCTCTCAGGAGCACCCGAAAAATGGTCAAAGTTGCTTCTAAAATGTAAACAAAAAGGGATAAGGTTTAAGGGCTTGAATAAGATATGACCCATTAAAATTTATTAAACATGATTTTTTATTACTTTGGCTTTCAAATTATTTCAATTTACTTTTTAAAAAGGAAAGTAGTACGAAAACTGTGCGTCAGAAAAGTTCCAGAAATATTACATTAAATAACCCAATATCAAGGGTAGCGTTACGAAAAATATGCATCTGAACATTGTCACCCTATCAACGACACTTACTGCCTGTTTGCATAATTTAACTACGAAGCGATGCTTAAGTTACACGGACTTGCGACTTATGTGCCTTGACACACACTTAACTACTTTGAAGTGTGCATATGTTAGAACCAGAAGATTGAGATGCAGTCATTAATTCAGCTTGCGAGAGAGACATAAAAGTATAGCATTTTATTTCTACTTACATGCAAAAAATGGTTATTTGTATAAAAAATCCCATAATAATATCAAAGGAATTTTCATTCGCTACATAAAATCGAATTTTAAACAAGCTGCAGGTAATAAGTTAAACTCTTAAGGTTTAAAAACCAAAGCTTCGTTAATATTAAACATACTTGGAAAAAGACGACAAAAAAGAACCCGGGGTAGCCGTTCTGTTGATTCTTTTATTGTTGCTTAATTAACGTCAACCTTCCCCAAAGGCATTTCAACTTTCATTTGCTTTTCATAAGGTGCCAAAAATGGAAAAGAATGTATGTCAAATGAAAGCGCTCATTCTTTTCGTATCTGTATTTTTTGCTATATTCATTTTTAATTACTCGACTAATACTTTAATCTTCGTTCTCTAGTTTGAATGATTACCAGTAGCATATTATCTTAAAATAAATTGCTCATTTCTAAATGATAAGCTGGTAACTTTACAAAGAAAAAAATACCTGGAAGTTTTGTTAAACCATAAAAAAATTACGCAGAAATAATTTTTCTCTGCCCCTAAACTGTAATGCAGAAAGCTTACAAATAAAATGTATAATGTTTTCATACAAATGGATTTATTTAAAATTCTTCGTAACAAATATTATACTATATACTAATTAAAATTTCACTAATTCTATAAATATCTTACGTCATAGTATTGATTCACAAGACTTATCCTTAAGTCTCATAGTTTATCCGCCTTAAGGATACAATCCTGCAAAGCTGTTAAATTACTCCGATGTAATTCATCAAATGTCGTCATATATCGCAGCTGCATGCTGCAACTCAGGGCTCAAGGAATTCCAATTCTGTCCCCCTCCAGGAAAATGGGTGTTAAGTGCCGAATATTGCCGTGAGCTATCTTTATGTACCATAAAATGTTGGAACGCTTTTAGTATGTATTGTAGATTTCTGGGATCCCAGTTTTTGTGACTTGATAACGGTTAAGTGTTGTTGCCCGAAGACGATACTTAAAAGTAAAAAAATAATTCAAGTTGCTTTATGGTTGGCAGTCGATATGAGAACAAAAACTTTGTTTGCCATTTGTTATACCTTATCAATTATATTATATATAATTATTACAAACATTTATGTCTTAACCAAGATAAAAATGGTGACGAAAATTTGGGTCTATAATTCACGAAGGAGAAACTTACAAGTGAAAGAAATTCGAATAACCGTCAATGCAATAATGGAACAGCAGGATGGATTGAGATCTGAATATTAAATCTTAATAGACGAGAAGATATTTCCGAAGCAATGCTACATGAACAAACTTTTCTTCTATAACTTAATTTTATCGCAAATACTACAGGAATTTATAATTCAGACTTTACTGCTTAGGTTTATTATAAAATTAGTGTGAGAAGGGGCAAAGATACGAGTATAAATTTCACGAAGTATTTGGTTCTTGGAAATTGTACAATTTTTCAAGGGTTTTGTTTTTAATTAATAAATTCTATTTCTAAAGCCAAAGCACTTATGCTGTCGCGTATTTCTCGTAAAAAAAATTCAATTATTTTGTTTGTATTTCTATTATTTTGAAACCTAGAAGATTTGTATATTCATAATGAAAACAAAGAAAAACAAAGAAAATGTTTCTTCGCTGATATTATTTTTGTAATTTGGTAAATTCTGAGAAATGAAGTAAGAAAATAAAAATTATACCGAAGAAAATGTTTTAAGACTAGATTCATTCAGTTTTAAAATACCTTAATATTTTTTATCCTTTCGTTCCCGAGATAATATTAATGAGCCACAGTTGGCGGTCTTTTTGTTTCTGTTTGAAAATTAGCCTTAATTTGTTTTGATAAAATGTAAAGTTTTTAGAGCAAATATTATCATCCCTTAAAATAATGAAATCTTACTAATGGTTTTAATGTGGATGACGAGTATATCTATTAATGTTTTTTTTACCACTTAATTCTTCAAAACTCAGTAGTAAGCGGCCAACATGGCGTTTTAAATTTGTAGGTTCAATCTTAGTTTATGGGCTATTCTCGAATCCTAACTTAATTGGAGAGGCTTATAAGTAATTCCTCGAAAACAGTCATTGTTCCTATACTTTAAAATAATGTTATTGTTCTTGAATAAATATTGGTAATTACTGAAATGAAATGAAAATATTAGACGATTTTTTTTTCTGGTTATTTGATAACACATTAAATGATAAATATATATGATATCAATATAACGACCGACTCGTTCAAATTTCATGTATTTTTGAGTAGTTTGAAAAAAGAAACAAATCATATTCATTTTATCTTTATTTATTATTTATATATTATAATTGAATTACCACGTATACTACAACCAAATACGAATAGTTTGTAATACTGTGTTCCATACAAAATGTGATTAAAATTGTCCGAGGTATAAGAAATATGTCATATTTGTCCTATGTTCAGTAGATTATTGGTTCTTCTACAACCATTATTATTAATCAAAATTTACCTTACTATGAGGTAATCTATTTAAATTTAGTGAGTGCTATTTTACTTTTATCTAAAAAATAATAATTGTAACATTCGATATTGCTAACTAGATGAATAGAAATATGTTTATAAATAAATATAAAAAGTTGATTACTCTAAAGTATTTTGGCTGAAGTTGGGGTGCATTTATCCTGCTTAATTATGTACGACTCTGTAAGGGTTTCTTCAGTGCCTTTGTTACTCACATCAAACAATTTCAGTTTTTATGGCAATGGGAATAAGATCTATAAATGCTGCTTGAATATAATTTCCATATACCTTTATTCCAATTTTCGGTTCAAGATATTTTTAAGCTGTCTAAGTCTTAAGCCATGGTGCGTGTGTTTGGTATTAAGTAGTCACATTGTTTGAAAGAGGAAATACTAAAGAAAAAAACTACAACAAATCAATAAGACTTATTTTTAATAATTTTGAATAATGTGTTATTTCGTATGATGCGTTACTTATTGCGTAATTTTGCATCTAATGATAAAATTGGTCATATGCCCAATCCGCACTGCAGCAGCGTGAAGTTTCAGATAAATTTCTTCGTAACTGGAAAGGTCTTTGTGCAGTAGTTGGTTACAAATAAACTGTTAATGTAAAGGCTTGGCTATGGTTTCATTCCTATTTATTAAAGAGATTACGAGCTTAATCCACCACGCCGCTCCAATAACGTTTGGTCAATATAAATGTGATAAAATTTCATCCAACTCATGAGTTTTCTTTACCGCCGAGCACGAGATGAATTATAAACACAAATTAAGCACATGAAAATGTACTAGACCGGGTTTGATCCGCAACCTTCGATTAAGATTCATTACCGCTGGTCCATATATGTTCTCAATGTTAATCTAGTAACCCCATAATATATAGTTGCCCTGAAAATAAAATATAAACCATTGTTTGTTTACATGCTACTCATTATAGCCTTTAAAAAATTATGTCCATTGTTCGTGTAATAACAGTAGCTCACTTGTCAAAGCGTAACATTAATTATTGCCAGTAAATAAGTGGTACTCATCTTGATAGCCTACACAAAGTCCTACCAATAACTTTTGTGCTAGATGAGAAGATTTTCCAGTCTACTATGGTTTATTTAGTTTCAATTTTTGCTCATTCTCCATTCATTGTTTAATAAAAAATGTTGAAAGTATACTTTGTATGTGTAAAAATAAGACAATGCTATTGTAGGATAACACAAATAACTAATCCCAAAATGGGATGTCGTCCCGTCAGCCTTCTTAAGAAGAAGATACACGCGTAGTCTGTCTGCTTAGAATAGATAGCAAATTTTTGCTTCGTAATAAATAATTAGTACTGTGATTAAATTATATTAATAATTAAATGATTATTTTATTAATATAATTTAATCACAGTATGTATATATTATGTATAATGTATGTGCGTATTTTGTATGTGCTTAAGCTTATATAATTTAAATTATAAGTATTTTTTTTAGTTTCTCTACACTTCAAACGTATTAACAATCTTATGTTCTGATGTTGGATGGTAGCGAATGCAGTGTCCTTAAGATTATCTTATGTAAAATTATTTTATTATAAATAATTATTATTTTGTTGTGTATAAAAGTATAAATATATA
The DNA here is from genome assembly GCA_905147175.2 of Nymphalis urticae. Classification (NCBI taxonomy): domain Eukaryota; kingdom Metazoa; phylum Arthropoda; class Insecta; order Lepidoptera; family Nymphalidae; genus Nymphalis; species Nymphalis urticae. The sequence goes on along the minus strand of LR990004.1, from coordinate 4,770,071 downwards.
TAAAAATTATCGAGTTGTAATGTAAATACGTTGTGCTATGTTAGTCACAGTAAAGACGATGTTTCTGATCAACAAACAGAGTAAATCGTGTCACAGACCGTGATAAGACACGCGCCCTTACCTTACTGGCAACACTTCCCTATCTATTCAAACAGATTGTGTAGAACCGTCATTACTTACAAGACGGTTCAACGCCTTTAAAATTTAAATTAAAAACATTGTATTAGTTGTTAGGTCTCGGTTTACATCTTAGGTACGAAAAACAGTCGTGTATAATTTAATAACATAATTAGTGATATTATTATACATATAAGGCACCAATTAAAATACTAATTAATTACATCGTTTGTTATTCGAATTAGTAAACATCATGTTGTTAAGTAAATATATCTGGATATACTTACTATTTTATTAAATATTGCTAATTAAAACTGCCGCCGTGTCTGTCTGTATGTTGTCATCAATAGGATCGTAAATACGTCGTTTGTCGATTGCCACCACGTAAAGTGTGTCAATTGCAATAGAAATGATTATTAATGATATGATTATTATCATTCCATAGTAAATCGTAATGCGTGTGGAAACGTTAGAACAATCTAAAATTTACTTTGCGGTAGGTCTTTGTACAAAGCCGTCTGGGTAGGTATCACCTACTTATCATATATTATACCGACAAACAGCAATGTTTGATGTTAAGTGAATCATTGTAACTACAGACACAATATCTTAGTTTCCAAGGTTGATGGCGCGTTGATCATGTAAGGGATTTTTAATATTACATAATGTGCCAATATCTATGAGCGTTGGTGGCCAATTGCCGTCAGTTGGTCCATTGGCTAGACTATTCATCTATTATAAATGAAATAGAAAAATCGACCGTCTATATCCTTTTCGTATGGGTGATCTCGCACGAAAAAATTTGTTTCATGCGTTAGCTACGCATGACACACAAACGCATGATGTTTAGGTCTACAAAATTGTATATATGTTTTTGTTGTTTTAGGTTTCGTTTATAAATGAGTGTTATATTTCAAGAAAATGAATATAGTCATAGAGTCTAGACTACAGTCGATTATACAAAGAGAAACAAGATGGCGCCACAGTCGCAATAACATTTCCGTACACATATGTGGACTGCATCTATTATTTATAAATATAGTCTAATCGTACCGACATGTTGCTTGCTAAAACATGTTCATACGGGGATCGTTTAGACGATTACGGATGGTACAGTCACTTGCAATATAATAATAATATATAATATAAGAGTTATTAGTGTAATGGTTTACGGGCCGCCTAGCGATGTTTAAGCCGCAGGTTCGATTCTGACTCTTTGGGCTATTGTCGTCCCCACACATATGCTGTTTGCTTAATTGGGGGAAATAGAAATATTAATAATTTCTTTTAAAAGGCGATTTCTAGTATTCTTATTGTATATATATAATATTTATTTATATTATTGACATAAACTGGATGTCACTTTATTTATTTATTGTATGTAAAAGTAATTGAAAAATATGTCAATCATTGTCATCATGATCATCATATACATATTTTAGGAACGTGTCGTTCTAATTACACGATAAATTGTTGTTTATGGGGTCAGTTACGTTGTATTTTGTGTGGATAACTAAAATAATTTAAATTTTACCTAAAACTTTGTATGAGGTAATCAGTGTGTTCGCTGATTAAGAGTACTCTCAGGTATTAAAGGGCAAATACACACACACAAACATACAGAGACTTCGGAAAATGTTTGTTTATAAAACGTTGTTTATGAATGGTATCGCTAATCAAACACTATACGCTCCAAAAGCTTTTCCTCTAGAGAATTATCAGCATATTTTCCCAATAATTACTGACATACCTTTGTTTAAAATCATATCATAAAGTATCGTCTTCATTGTTAAACAACAAGGGATAATGTAAATTATTAAATTAATGTTTTGAATTGATTTGTTTCAGGTGTCTATCCAGTCCATCTGCACTATAAATAATTAATGTAAGTCATTTTAGATTATATAATACACACATAATATATGTATGTACTGAAAGCCTAAAAGGCTGAAGGTCTAAAATGACGAGGGTTTAATAACCTTTCGATTATATCGAAGATAATTTTTTACCCTAAAGCGCTGAAATTGTGTTGGTCAATAAAGAATGAAGACTACCGACTGAAGTCCAAAAATTGTTATCCTTTATTCTGGTTTCAATAACATTTTTTTATGATAGGATATTAGAATGGCACTTAAATATTACAACGTTAAATGACTAAATATATTGTTAATAACATTTTTGCTAAAGATACTTCATTATTATTAATATTTGTTTTATACCAAGACAATCAAATCATTCTGTTGGAAGTATAATGATATTTTTAATTTCTTGCTCGTTTCTACGTCTGGGATTCCGCATAATTACAGAAACTGGAATCGGTGTGTTAGGCTTAGAGAATTATTATATTTCATTAAATGATTCCAACTTTAAGGAAGGTTAAGGTTAAATAATTTCAAATTTTAAAACGCTTAATAATGATAACAGATTTATTAGAAGTATCTGAGTAAATTTATAGTTTTTATCGTTACTAATGTAAAAAAAAAAACATGTTGTCAAAGACTAGGCGAGGATTTATTTCTCCATATATTGAACTCGTGACCGTTTAATACGATATTTGAAACAACGACGATTGAAAACCATTAACATCCAACGGTGAATAAGATCAATCGGCAAATATTATAAATTTCTGCCATCACCAGTACTCCATACCGTCACGGACGTAGTCCTGCATAAGGTATAACCCGGTCACTTAGAATACAATAGCATTGTTTGTGGACTTAGCTCTTATGAAATAACACTTTAATATACCGAGTAGAATGAATGATTCTATTGATGCGGCATCAAACGGTCGGATTTCACAAACCATGAATGGTGTACTTAAGAATTATATTACCATTCGACGTGCGTTATACGTAATTTATATCGTATCAAACCTATTTATATTTGAGTAACAACCCGTTCTGGTAACCGATTCTAATAACAAATTGTCATTTTCTCACAATCGAATCGAAGCGATAACGATTAGTTGCCGTTTATCCGTTTTTTTTCTATTTAATTATCCAACTACCTTTACCCAATACAATTGCCCAACTTTGAGAATACTCAAAGTTGGGTTGGAATTGAATCGGGAATGTATCGTATCCGTTATAACTTAGTAGAATTGGCTCTGACTTTTATCTTCTGTTGATTTAATCAATGATATTTATAATAATTTTTTAATCCGTGCAGTGACGGAGAAAGAATACATTTCACTGCCCCTTTCCCATGGGTGTCGTAAGAGGCGACTAAGGGATATCTGAGCGACCATCTGCTCATCTGGTGGTAGGATGATAAACATCCGCCTGGCTTGTTACCACCGTACGCATGGTGAAAATCTCGTGAAGTGGCTTGCAGCCGCGTTTCGAGGTCAGCCAGCGTACAGCCAGTGCCCGAGCGAGCATTGCCGCGATGGGTGTTGGTCCAGTGGAGACGGCTGCCGAACCAATGCCGGGGGAAACTGTATTGCCCTGCCGGGCAGGGAGACCCGAAGAAACGGCTATTCCGCTGGCCGCCCGTGGCATAGTACAGGGGCCCAAGCGTGCCTAACCAGCACGCGAGGCTGCCCCACCAGGCCACGCATAATCTCGGGGTGGACCGTCGTGCCGGTTGGTGTCGGCGGCCACTTCCGGGGGGGTTCGGGGGCCCTTCCGTCCGGTGGGTCAGTGTAGTTTCCCTTTTGGCAACCACTTGGGGAAACACGCCTCCACACTTTGCCCATCCCTATCGTGGCAATACGTCGCTCGCTTCACGTCTCTTTTCCTCTCTTTTCTTCCCATATGGTAGCGCATCAAAGCAGGAATGACGGTCGTACAGCGGTGCACACCCCCACCATACCCACGCTGTTTGAGGTCGAGTTCACTAACATCCGTGGACTCCACGCTAACCTCAACGCTGTCCACCACCATCTCGAGACAGAACGGCCGGCAATGATGTTTCTAACGGAGACACAAATACTCCGTCCTGCCGATACCAGCTACCTTATTTATCCCGGCTACATGCTTGAAGAATCCTTCAAAGTGAAAGCCGGAGTATGCTTATTCGTCAGGACGGATGTTTGCTGTCACCGACTGCGCTGCTTGGAGGACCCCTCCTTCTCCATGTTGGTGGTACGTGTGGATCTGGTTCGTCAGAGTCGGGTCTACGTGTGCCTCTACAGATCCCACAATGGTGACTTGGAGACAAGCCGATTATTCGACCATCTTAGTCGGGTGGCAGATGCTGCGCAAGAGCAGTTTCCTAACGCGGAATTGGTGTTTTTGGGGGATTTTAATGCTCACCATGAATCATGGTTGAAATCCCTCAAAACTGACCATGCTGGGAGGACTGCTCATGCTTTTGCTCTCACACATGACTTGACCCAACTGGTTGATCAGCCCACCAGGATCCCTGACATTGATGGGCAAGCGCCTTCTCTACTGGACCTTCTGCTAACTTCTCACCCGGTGGAATATCAGGTTGTGGTTCAAGCTCCACTTGGTTCTTCGGATCACAGCCTCATATCTACCAAAGTGCCACAGGCCAAGCTGCCGCCACCAGCGGTATGCAAACGTCGCGTTTGGCACTACAAGTCGGCAGATTGGGACGGTATGCGCGATTACTATGCGTCAGTCCCTTGGAAGGAACGTTGCTTCAGTGGGAATGACCCGACAGCTAGTGCCGCTGCTGTTGCTGGCGAGATCATGCTGGGAATGAAATACTACATTCCTAGCTCAGATCTCGACAGTAGGGGTGCGCGTAACCGTTGGTTCACTCGCGAATGTGCCGACGCTGTATCATCTAAGCAGGCGGCATATCGCGAGTGGATCAATGGCTGCATTAGCGGGGCATCTAACATTGACTCGCTGAAAGCAATCTACAATAAAAACTCCAAGTCCTGTAAGAAGGCTTACACGAGAGCGGACGCACAGCGTATTGTACAGATTGGTCATGACCTTATTTCTCATCCTCGGGGCTCCCGTAGCTTCTGGCGTCTGACCAAGTCTGTGCAAAACAATTTCTGCCAACCTTCGCTGCCACCGCTCAGAAGTCCGGACGGATCGCTAGCTCACAGCCCGCAAGAGAAAGCTGATCTCCTGGCTAAACTCTTTGCCGACAACTCCGTCATCGATGATTGTAGTGCTCTGCCACCAGTAATACCTTCTTGTGGCCACACGATGCCTGACATCAAAATCAGGCAGCGTGATGTGCGAGCGGAGCTGCAATCACTTGATGTACGGAAAGCTAGCGGTCCCGATGGAATACCAGCCATAGTGCTGAAGAAGTGCGCGGCGGAGCTGTCTCCCGTGTTAACGCGCCTGTTCCAACTTTCTCTTTCTTCGGGATGTGTGCCGGAGGCTTGGAGAAGAGCTAATGTGCAAGCGGTTCCCAAAAAAGGGGATCGGTCTGACCCGGCAAATTATCGGCCAATAGCTATCACCTCAGTACTTTGTAAGGTGATGGAACGGATTATTAACAACCAACTGATCCATTACCTAGAAGATCACTGTTTAATTAATGATCGTCAGTACGGATTTCGACCAAAACGGTCTACAGGTGATCTTCTAGCGTACGTAACACACCTCTGGGGTGAAGCTATCGACAAGCATGGGGAATCGTTGGCTGTCAGCCTCGATATCTCCAAGGCTTTCGACAGGGTCTGGCACAGAAGTCTTCTCTCCAAGCTGCCGGCATATGGTCTGCCTGCTCAGCTTTGCACCTGGATTGCCAGCTTCCTACACAAGCGCAGCCTTCGTGTTTTAGTTGATGGTTGCGCTTCACAATTCTATGTAGTGAATGCTGGGGTCCCCCAGGGATCTGTGCTATCTCCCACTCTGTTTCTTTTGCATATCAATGATATGCTCTCTCTCGGGAACATTCATTGCTATGCAGATGATAGTACAGTGCATGGTGGATACCACGGACGCGCAGTGGCTGGGCGAGCGGAAATTCAGGAGAGGCGGGAGGATCTTGTCATTGAACTCAATAGGACGTTAGAGCTTATCGCCAAATGGGGCTCAGATAATCTTGTTAAGTTTAATGCCAAGAAAACACAGGTATGCGCTCTCACAGCAAAATAGTCACCATTTTCCCCTCTTCCCTCCCTCTGTGGCACTCCGCTGGTGATACAAAGTAAAATCGCCATGCTGGGGATGGACGTTCGTTGCGACCTTAGTCCAAGGGATTACATCGAGGCTGTGATAAAAACAGCTTCACGGAAACTCGGAGTTCTGAACAAGGTGCGGCGTTTTTTCACGCTACAACAACTGTGCCTGCTGTACAAAACACAGGTACGGTCTTGCGTTGAATATTGCTCGCACCTTTGGGATGGCTCCGCTAAGTACCTTCTTGAGGCCGTGGACCGGTTGCAGCGACGTGCAGTTCGCATTATTGGCGACGTAAAGGTCACTAACACCCTCGAACCTTTACAATTGCGTCGAGAGATAGCTGCGCTGAGCGCTTTCTATCGACTGTATCACGGCGAGTGTTCCGAGGAATTATTTTCCCTAATTCCTGCTTCCCCCTTCCTTCACAAGTCCACGCGTGCTGGCTCTCGATGTCACCGACTAACTGTGGCATCAATTCCATCGCGCACAAAGAAATTTGGTAACTCCTTTCTTTGTCGCACTTCTAAGAAATGGAATTCCTTACCAGCTCACGTATTCCCCTCCTCTTACGACCCGGGTTCCTTCAAACGAGGCGTGAAGAGGCATCTTGCGGGCCGGCAAGGCGAGGGCGGCTAGTGCAGAACCTTCTTCCCGACTGTACTGGCCGTCCTCGCGTTTGGACTCTACTACCACTTAACATCAGGTGGAGTAGAGTCATTTGCCCTCCCGGCAAATATATAAAAAAAAAAAAAAAACGTTGTAGTGTTCCAATGGATAACGCAACACGTCACGTAAAATTATTCGCGCTTACTTAAATATCTAGTAATATTTATAAATTATAAATAGCGATATTTATATAAATAAAAAGGTTAAAATTAATATACCATTTATTTTGATAAGGATGCTTCGTGATATTTATTAAACTAAATTTGTCGTCTTTGTTGTATTCTATTTTTTTAGCAGTATAAAAATGATTATTTATTGTTTATTCATAAAAAACTTTTTTTAGGCTTTTTAGCAATTTCGTGTTGCAATACGAAAATATAATTATGAACTACATAATTTGTCATAAAAAACTGCCGTGATATTTCTTATTATTGCGTGCATTCGTTGTAGAGTTATTCAGGTTATTTGATATTTAACATTAAATTTTATTTAAACCTGTTTTCAATTGTATTAGAATACAAACAGTAATATTGCAGAAAAGGTCGAACTTTATACCTAATACCTCTTCCAATTAACTTTAGAAATCTAGATACTAAACATGACGATACAATAGGTCGCCTTTCCTTTCTATTCATTCAAAATATAAAAAAGGAATTGTCAAAATGTCCTTTCTTTTGTAATATTTAATTAAATATTGTGAAAATACAAGTTTTTTTTTATGTAAGTACAAAAGAAAACTCGTAAAGAGAATTATATTTGAATAAAGTTTCAGTGTTTCTATAGTTTTGTTTTTCGTTTGTGTAAATATATTATATAGTTATATATAGTTATAGTAAGTTCTTGTTAATTTTCATGCAGGATATATAATAAATTAATTTTAATTTGATCCTTCTCGGTAGAATGTGATGTTTGCAACAAGAATAATATATATTATTAACTTTTGATCAATAGATAATGTTATTCATTAGTTTTTTAATGTCAACATTCAGTTATATATTTTGTTACTTACGTTATAAAAATTTTCATTGTTTTTCGTCAATTAGAGATTTTTTATTTGAATGTCAAGTTATAATTGGTATTTTGTTACAAAATGTACAATGTGTGTTATAAGCACTAAAAAAATGGATTTCTTAATATATAACGTTGGCTACCTAATTACTAAAATAAAAATAAAACTAAAATATATACGATGAACCGATGGTGGCATCGAATTTAAAATATTTTTTTTAAAACCCTTAAAAGTACTTCTTGGCTCTTATGTGTATACACACAGTTGATAAAAGTAGTAGTATATAATAATTCTTATATAAATTTAAATCTTATTTCTATTACACATAGAAATGTTCCATATATTTTTATTACAGCAAGTTTTTCAACTAAAAGAGAAACGTTGAAGCAATCTTAGAAAACTTGCAAAGCCAAAAGTACTAACATCCAAAGTTGATGGTAACGAGTTCGATGCGCATGTTCAGTCTTTTATACATTCGAGGAGAAGCGCGTTCACCGCCAAGATATCGTTAAACGTTTTATGTACTTATACCATAAGCCCTAACGTTTCCTCTTGAGTGCACTCTATTACTTTCAATGCACTGTTCAATGGAAGCGCTACAAAGTTCCAAGAAAAATCGTTCATGAGTGAAAAACAAACCGAAAATTTCACATCATCTTACAAAAAATAACTCATGCTCTATGCTCTAAGGTTGATTTTTAAAAGACGCTGAACAAAACCCCTCGAATTCCACAGGTCAAGAAGACCTATGATAGAATTTTATAAGGAATTTCCTAATTTCCCAAAAACTAACGTAGCGGTCACGTTGGACGTATAAGGGTTGGAGCGACATGTGGTTTTAAAGGGGTTAGAAGTATCTCTGGATATCGAATGTCCATTTACAGCTGTTGTTTATTATAGCTGACGTTCTTTATTTAATGCGAAACGGATTTTATTGAAAACAACGACGCATTAGAGTTATAAAATTTTTATTGTTTGGATAAGTAATAATTCAAGCGTCAATTTTCGTATTCATGCTTCAATAAATAGCGATGAATTATTTTTCATTTATTGCTTCGAAACATAAGGTCAATTCTGTTTCAAAATACAATAATATTTTACAAAGTAGTTTTTTTTAAAGAGCCGTGATGGCCTAGTGGTAACCAACCGATGATTATTGGTTTATACCCAGACAAGTACCTGCATTTGTCAATAATTAATCTAGTGCTTTTTTTATCTCTGCACACGTCGGATTAAAATCTGCCACATGAGTATCCTCTAATGTGCATTGTGACCGCGTGGTGGTATAAGTTCTAAATCTTTTCCATTATAATGAAGACCTTAGCCCAGCAGTAGGACATTATTATTGTTAATTTACATATTTTTTAAAGTGGTTAAAGTAACATTAATATTGGTTTAAAGGACGTGTTTTATCTGATGCTTAATATTAGGAGGATTTAGGAAATTTAGGATAATATTAGGAGTATATCCTACCTACTGAAACTCTGATCTCCTAATTTAGTCAATCCCCGCCACCAGGAACCTAAACATGCCAATTATACAAATATGGAAATTCAACTTACTTTAGTTAAACTGTAACAATAAAAACTACAGTCTGTTGTCTTTTGAGTATGTTTTATGTATGTGTTTATGTTTATCTGGAATCGTATAATGCACAAAAATGTATCATCACTGATTTCACATTTGAAACAAACGAAATAATTCGACTTATGTTTTCTTACAATTGGATCAGCGTGGTGAAATAAGCTCCAAAACCTCCTAAAAAAGAGACAGGAAGCTTTAGCCCAGCATTGGGACATTTACAGGCTGTAACTGTAATAATTCGGTTAAAAAGACGTTTCAATTCACAATAATTCGCATAGAGCTAACAATTGGTGTAGGTCGTAAGTATACATATATTAAAGATGAAATTTTAATATCTACAATGATCCTACGTTTGCTAAAACAATATTCAAAGTCAAAGTGCCAAAGTATCGGCTGTTAGTCTCTTTCTCGTATATCTCAATTTATTATCGAAATGATAAAGACGTCTCGTTCACACGCAATCAGCTGATTTGACCTTGTGGGTTCCGTAGTTTTATTTAAGACGCTGATGATTCGTTGAAATGTTATAATTAATCACAGCAATCATATATGATATTTGTGAATATGCTCGTTCACCGCATCTCGTAGTGTAAGCTACGTAATTGTACGTACGTACGCTTGTGTAATTGACCATACTTAAGAGTAACGTATGTACATTATAATTAAAGATCAATTTGATTACAACGTCACAAATACGGGTTAAGAAGTACTATTGTATTCATATGTGTCTCTTCTTAAATGCCTTAATCCTTTTTGACAGATAAGTTATTTTGTTCAATCAAAATGTCCCGACTATTAAAACATTTATGATGTCACTGCAATGAAAACAATTACGGCATAATATGTGCCGTAATTGTAGACGTTTATATCCTGATGTGTGGTTGTATTGTATTGTAATTATTTATCAAGTAATAATGTCATCACATCCCATATAGTATGGTTTTATAATACTAAACTATAAATTATTCATTAATAAGTCACGCTGTAAGTTGTTTGTAGTAAATTAGTTAACAAACAAGTTTTGCACATTGAAACTTGACATAACTTTGATAACATAGATTTCAAAACATAACATAAATTTAATAAATAAACTTTGATTTATTTAAACTATTTAAACCCAATTTGTTTATGAATAAACTATAAAAAACAACACACGTATAATGTATTGTATATATGTTAAATATCTTCGACTTTTGGTATAAAAGTTTTCAAATGATTTTGAAAAACATTAACAATAGGTATCAGATACCGTCCCCAAAAACGCTGGACATATTACTGTGCGCAAGTATGCAAACACTCTTACTCTTATAATCCGATCGGACACCAAATCCCAAGCGACCAGAAAGAGAAGCATAATAAACACTGAAAAACAACTTTCAGACTTTGGATCGATACAGAGAATTTCTGGATGGATTTTAAAAAAATACCTTGAACCTGGACTCTCCGGCCTAGTAATCTAACCATTATACCATCGAGGCAGTCGATTTATATATTTGGAAATGACATATAAACTATTGAATATTTTTTTTTCAATAAAATGAAAAACCGAGCATGTGAAGCCAGTAAAATGCTATCAATTTAGCGGTTAAATTGAGATGATCCTGAATTTTTATTTTTACCATCATATTTTTACCGGCTAGGTCAAGTGTTCTCTACTAAAACGAGATCTCAATTTAATTTTACCGCTCGCTTCCCACTGATAACTAAACGTTTTTTTATACCTTTTATTTATCACGAACATATCATTCATTCATTCGCTTTTGATTGCTAAATTGTCTTCCGCACCGATCAAAAGGCCGAAAACCAATTGATTATCCTTAAACTATCGGCATAGTTAATTATTTTGAACACTTTTATTATAAAAAAGGTAGGCAGTCTGGCAAATGGATCGATGGTAAGATGTCACCACCATCCATGGACATTGGCACTATAAGAAATATTAACCATCTCTTACATCGTGACTTATCCACCAACTAAGACGTTATGTGCCTTGCCCAATAGTTACACTGCCTCACCTACTCATCAAATCGGATCACAACAATACTATAGCTATTTGATGGTAGATATATATGTATACATATGTGTAAATATAATAATGTCCTCCAGACCGATTTCGGCCACGGCGGCCAATCTCAAGAGAGATTAGCCAACTACGCAGAAGTTATTATAGTGCACAAGTGTGTGCACAAACACAGGTGCACTCTCTATTCCTTAACTCTCATAATCCGATGGGACGGCAATCCGACACGACCGGAAAGAGTTCAGGCGCAGGACCAACGGCTTTACGTGCTTTCCGAGGCACGGAAGTGAATACACTTCCAACTTCCAGACTTCGGGCTGCTACTGAGAATTTTATTGGCCCGACCTGGGAATTGAACCCAGGACCTCCGAGTCTGCGGCCTTACGGCAAGCCACTAGACCAACGAGGCAGTTTTGTGTAAATATATACATATATTTAAAAATATATGGGGATAACAGGACAACGTATGCTGTGTTTTGTTAGTATATTATAAAGGGCAGTAGGTTACTGATATTGCTAATGAGCTGACAAGCGTTGCTCTGTACCTATTCTTTTGTATACAATTTGTGTCTACTTGTTCAGAACCTTTGTAAATCAATGTTGACGATTGACATCGTCTTTAATCTATTAAATACATTTAATTAATATCGTGGTTAATCAAATTTTTAATGAATTTATAATACCAAAGGAGTCTGTAATAGTTTTGGATTACAAACTCCTTTAACGATAACAACTAAATTTAAGGCCAAGTTTAAATGCAACGTATACGTAACGTAATGTGAAAATTTTCTGATGCAAAATGTTACAATTTTTATATAAGTGCTTATATCAGAACTGTGATAATGATCAACTTAACGTGTAATAATTTACGCAACATACGCAGCGAAGTCAACGTGTATAATTTGCATTCGGCCCCCGTCAGCGAGTCGTTGTGATAAATCGTAGCGACACGCCGTGCCGCCCCGGCTTCTTCCGTTCCGTCTGGCGTGCCAGTTCCGGGGGCTGGGGTTACACGTTTATTTCTGTCTGCGTATAGACATGAAAAAGTATGTTTAAACGTTTCCTTTATCACCTATTTTTCTGTCTTTGTATTCTATGTTAATTTGTAACAAACATTTAAAAAAATCTTTTTATGTCCGGTGTACTGCTTGTCTTCACTACTGGTCAGGACAAATCTCTTCTTGAGAAGGTTTGGTACTTTTTACACTGCTGGTTGGTGGATGCACAGCGGACATCCTGCACATGCAGGTTTCTTCACGAAGTTTTCCTTTACCGAAAAAAAATTACATGAATTTTTAACATAAATTAAACAAATAAACGCTCAATATTAAATTAATAACATGGATAAAATCACAGTATCTGTTAAAGTACACACAGTATATATATATATTATATTGTAGAAGTATAGTTATTCTATATAGATAGCCTATGTAATTTGTCATAGCCACTTACCATCAGGTCATCAGATTCGTAACCAATTATATTTGTATTGACCCTCAATAACCAATTTATATTAAATCAGATTGAATAGAAATATTAGCTTTACGTAAATTATTGGATTCGTGTGTACAAATTCCAGAGTGATTTTTTAATGCTGGACGTTAAAAGCTTTTCGAAACCTACTAAAGTACACCCAACAACTAACAAACAAGCTGTACACCTATAGGCCTTACTGCACTCGATTTTAAGGCTACTTTGGTATGAATATTGAATTTACACTCGACCGTGGATAAGTATACATGGTCCGATGCACGACAGAGCCAAATGGAATTTTAACAGGCAATCAAACGCAAGGCCGTACGTTATCATCGGAATCGTGTCGATCGCGTGACATACGTAATCCACGATGAAATAATTATACCGTCGACAATGAAGGTCACGGGTGTCGCAGCTAAACGTAGGTGGGGCAAGTCTGTTCATAATTTATATGGTCTTTTTACTCCCACTGTCTATTGGACTAAAAGAATCCGGCAGTCTGCCAGATGCACTATAAATTAGTGAACGTTTCGTATCTAGAAAATGAAGTGTACAACATCTACCTTTTTTGTCATATCAGTTTGTCTATTTGGGCCAAATTCTATTGCATGGACCAAATCGACATACGTAATACGTCAATAGTGACGGTGTTATTATGTTTTATCAACGGACATAATTCACTAGTCGTTAAGAAAGCAATTGCGGAATTTAGTTCATAATTTGACTTTTGAACTTCGGATCGTTAAATGATGCCCGCATTTGAGATTAGACATTACGGAATGAAGTCATTCGAATTTAGTGAGGCGATGTATAATCTATTTCCAATCTTATGAAATACGTTCAAAACTTTCATATTTCGTTATGGATGCAGTCCGTTTCCCAACATTTCTGCAATATTTTTATCTTCTATATTAATGCAAGTTTTTACTATAAATATGAAAGTTTGAATGGTATACTTAGTGGCTGAATTCTTATTGAATCACATTCGAAGAAATTTTAGTACCTTAAGGTAACCTAATGGTTATTATGTGCCATTATATCTCAATCATGCCACGTAATGGTGTATATGTATTATTATAAAATATAGTTGGATATATTATCATTATTTATTACGATCACGATTGCAGAAATAACACGAGATGGCCCCGTTTGTCAGAAGTTAGACTCCCAAGAGATCTTACATAACTGCCTGAGTGGTTGCCGTTGATAGAAAGGAACACGTGAATCTTAACCGATTGCGGGTTGAAAGTCAAGCAAGCACCATTGTAGTCTCATGTGCTTAATTTATATATTATAATAATTCAACTCTTGTGTGGTGGTGAAGAAAAACATGTTGAGTAAAGCATGTGTTGGTTGAAAATCGGCCGTATGTGTAGCAACCATCGGAGCATCCATCGGAGGAGCGCAGAGAAATTTCCAAAACCTCCTCCTAAAGAGGACCTTAGCCTTATCTTGAACCCAGCAGCTGGACATTACTGGACTATAACACTTTCACATAAAAATCACACACAAACAAGTTTATATTATTTTGCTCTCCAATGAAGCGACAAGCGAGTGTTAGGAGTGTGGCCGACAATAGCTAATGAAGTAAGGATTGGAATAGCACTCACGTCGCTAGGCAGCTGTATACCATTAAACTATTGAGGAATTAATTTTTAAATGATATACTTCCATAACGCAATGGACGAGCCTATATCGCGACGGTAATAGGATTAACTTGTTACTCGAGGCTCGGAAATTATTACTCAAGCTTGTGAAGTTAAACACTAGGCTGGAACCGGGTCGCGGTAACGTATGCTATATTACGAATAAAGCTCTTCGTAGTTGCAATATTTTACTGACGCGGTTAGGAATTTTCATTATAATGCACCCGAATATTAGCCTTGCAGCGAATGTTCTATTCATACAATGTGTGTCACTTGCTAGGGTTATAGGTATTAAAATCGAGCTGTTACGTACGTACGCAATTTGCGAGGAGATTTTCCAGTGATATTTTGTTGGCTTAAAACAGATTATATTTAATCTTTCTTGCAATATAAAAAACGTATGCTACAAAAATAAATACCAGAAAATTTGTAAAGCTTGCAGTGGTTTTACCATCTATATATCAGGCACATCTAGTATGGAGAGTGGTTAATAATATATTTATACTCAAATATGGTAAAATATAAATAAACAAACTTATAATACGTGAAATAATATACAATGCCTTATATGTATCTACCCATGATAAGTATAAAGTAAATATTAATCCTACATACTCATACTGTGCATACACATTACGGGTCATAATCGGATCATTGAAGAATTAAATATCAATTTTGTTTACTCATAAATAAATAAACTCGTTATCTAAATTAGGTCTAGATTTTTCCTTTAATGTATCATATTATTGTTTATTTGAAGATTAAAAACTCTATATAGACTGAATATGTAAACATTTGTTGACTTAGTGCCACCTGTGTAAGGCTTCTAAAGGTCACTTTGCTTTCTACGCGAACCGGAAGATAAATATTAAACAAATGGGAAACATTTTCCTTGCACCTGTTTCTTAAGTTTTGACAAGAATAAATTGTTTAAACTATGGCACATACATTGTAAGTTGTTTTATTCATTAAAATACACACACACACACTCATATACAAATGGTCAATTTACATTATCATTTCTCTCAAGTATAGAAATTTTAAAAGTAGATTTTGGACTGACATCCAACATTGTAACTCTATCCCATATCAAATTATTATTATTATTGATTATGTTATGTAGGAACGTAGACGGTAAAATGACCCTTTTCATTATTAACGTTATAACATCAATGGTAGCGATTACACGTGCTTATTCAGCCTTGAAACTGCAACAAACTAGAAAATAATATAATATAATAGAATAACTCCTGTACTTATCTACCTCCCTCCTCAGAGAGGCTTGTACCATACAACCAAAACTGTAAGCATACTGGCTCTCCTGGCCCAGAAGAGCCCTCTGTTTTTAATATTCTTTCATTTCTTTTTTTCGAGAATGTAGACAATAAAATACGCAACTATGAAAGGTGCTCATCGTGATCTTTAGAGGACTGTTAGAAACTAAATAATTAGCTTTTACTCCATCAAAGGGAGTAATTAAACTTACTCAATTCGAATTGCAACATAGCAGAATATATTTGAATAAATTATGTGTATGTAGGTATGTGTATGGGGTTGTACGCTTACTACTAATATAAAAACAACTAACTAAAACACAAACAACATAAATCTAAACGTACTGAAACATAAGTGAGTTGAATGGAATAATATTTTAGCAAAGTATCGTCCCACTTCGGATATGCATGCAGTTATCGATAATAGCTTAATACTATTGACTGTGCACACTTGGAGGGTAATAAGTGAAGTTCCTACGGAAGTTCGCCCGATTGCTTGTGTATTATTATAATTTTATATTTAGCTGCAAATTTTAGCTGGATGGGATCCAATTTGTATTGTTTGTCCGTAGTTCGTGTTTCGTTTTAAAATCTTGCTGGAAAAGCATCATTGACTCAAATTTTTAATTAATCCAGAATAGGGATGAAGAGATTAAATTTTTGATTGCATACGATGTCATCATAGAATTATTTGTATAAATTAGTGAATAACGGGCTAACACATTTTCCGTTGTAAATATATTTGAATTGAATTTGATCGCAAGTGTAGCGCTAGTAAAAAATTGTGCACGATTTATTTTAAATTAGACTATTGTTTTGTTATAAAAGTTGCATATCCTATAATTTGCCTGCATGTACTATAAATTTATTTTATTAGTATTTTTTAAGTAAAAAAAAAATAACGTGGTAATTTAGGTTTATAGTAAATTAATATTTTTTAAACATACATAAGGGGATACGCCCTTTTAAATGCTGATCAGCTGTGGCACCCTGTTCAGAGAACATGGTTTTCATCCGAATATGTGACTAAAGTATAATTTATTAATTAAAATTAAATCGGATAGAAAACAGATCTAACACCACATTTTCAACTCTGGGATGCAATTGAGACTTAATTTTTTTACAGTGCTAATATCTATACGCGGTGGTGAAAATATACTGTCATCATTTCCAATAATAATAAAAACAGCTAGAGGCAGTAATATTTAATATACGGTAAAAATAGTGAAGCTATTATGAATGCATCTTGTAGTGTAATGGGAGAAGTTGCCGATCGGGTAACTTCGCCTGATTGGTCTTGAATTATTTTAATCCTGTTCGTTTCAAACTTAATTTGAAGTTAGAGGAAAAGTTGTGGGAATTTATCGAGCAGTCGGATAACGGCGTCTTCTTTTTCTAATTAAAGCGTCATCGTAATTTTCTACGACATTTTTTTTAATTCGATATTTTTTTAATATAGGTATGATTTATGCTTTGTTTACTTTATTGATTAAGCAAATCCCATTAAGCAGTAAATAATGTTACCTGTAACACATTATTCGTTAAAGAAGAAAAACATATAGACTTATATTCTTTTAAAAAAATGCGTTGATTTGTGTTTGGGGAATTAGCTCGATATTGAAATGTAATATTGCACATCCCACTGTTGAGCACCGGCTTTCTCTCCCCTCGACGACAAGTTTTAGAGCGTATCCCAACATTTTTCTTGAACGCGGATAGTGGATACAAATTGTACAATAGTACATTAAACAGGGTCTGGGCACATAAAACCGCAGTGCCCTGGTTTGAACCCCAAATTTTCGTTTAAGATTCTTTTAATATATACAAAAGCCGTTTATTATTAAGTCTCCAAATTAGTGTACAAACAACAAAATTACTTGTTGTTATGTAATTGTATTAATGTAATTACGTAACGATACTACAGGATGAAATAACAGAGCGTCCATTAAGGTTTATATATCTTTATTACAGTAGCTTAAACTAATTATACATTTATATATAAATGTATATATGTATGTACATTTACGGCTAGGTTTTGGTAATTGGTAAGACGATCTCTGCTCTACAACTTCCTAGGTGGTAGTTGTGGTGCCGAGATCGCTCAGTGATTAATTTCGGCTGGATATATTAATCACTCGCCGATCTTGGATCATAGGATACTGTAGTAATAGTACCTGTAGTAGTAATTTAATCCATTTGTTAATGTTTATGTCCCAAACAAATTAATTATAATTATAACGTTCATGGGCAAGCACCACTAAATTTTCATGTCGTTGTCGGTGACGAAAAACATAGTGAGGAAACCTGCATGTGTCGGATGAAAATCTTCTTTTGTGTATCCACCAACCCGAATTGAAGCAGTGTGGTGGAATAATCTTTTAACCTACTTTTAAAAGATAGGTTGACAATTTTGCGGATGTGTTCAACGTATTATAGAGAGTTGTTTCTCAACCTTTTTATGTGTTGGGAATTTCGATATGTTAAAGCAAATTTGCTTCCATATTTATAGCAGTTATCGAAACCTTTTAGGTCGGAATTGGTTAGTTCAAAAATCTATCTAAAATGACCTTACAAAATACTCGTTAATCCCTGTAAAACCTATAGAGATTCGCAGGTATATAAAATATAACCTGTTATTTATTTCAGATATATAATCTGCGAATCTGAAAGATCTGATTCGAACTAGTCTTAACGTAAAAATAAATGTAAACCATATAAACCACGCAAGAGTTCTAAAGTTACGCACATAACAAGCTGTTAGTAAGCTGTTGGCTTCTTCTGTTTTCAAGACGAATTTCCCCTAAAAAGATTATAGTATTACCTCCAATACTTAGCAATGAATAATCCAGTTACAACAAAGATAATCGAACCGAAATCAATTGGATTAAACCTACCCATAACTAAAACGTAGATCCAGAAACGAAGATTTTTCGCGTTCCGTTTGTTGTCAATTCTTTTCGTGATTTTCAGTCTTATCTCGTTCCTTCCTTGTCAAATGAAGTCGAAGGTCTGAAATAAATATATAAAAAGGTTTAGTCATCGGTTACTAATTTTATTATTAAATTATTTTTAATACCGTAATTTTCTTGATGAAATTAGTACTATTGGTACAGGCACTAGATATAAGATATATGACAGGAAAAGTATTACTTAGCTCCAGAAATAGTGTTATTATAAGTACGTACCCAAAAGGAATAGCTTATCACGTCGTAAACGTTTTAAATCTATGACAGGCATTTGTCAATTCGTACGTAGTTAAAGCAGCAATGCTGTTTGTAAACATATTGAACGCATAGCGACAGTGTGAAATAATTGTGGCTTTTTCGCTCGTCAAAATAAGAGGACTTCGTCCAGCTGTGGGAAGTTTACAGGATACTATTTGCTAGCTGTAAATTATACACGTTTTGATATCAAATGCCTTCTTGACAACCCTTTCTCGATTCTTGTGTGCTCATAAAGTACTCAGCGTCGAGTTGACAGGCAATATACGCTGAATGCGTTCTATTAAAGTGCACGTAAGTTTGAAACTGCAGCGTAATAACGGATTTCTTTAAGATTAAAGGAGTTCTATTTCTATACTATATCTTTTTTTAATTTTTTATTAAACGTCTCCCTTATCTTAATGCGTGAATTCTGATACGAAATTGTTTCTAAGATTAAACCAGATGTCAGAGGATACCTCGTTTATTAAAATGATTAGTGTAAAATGACAAAGCTTGGAATGACTAAAGCCTGTAAGCCTCAGGTACCTTCAGACCAGATTATGTCAAAATTATTCAAAGGTCACTATAATCCTGAACACAATTATTAAAGGTATGATATCTAAAAACAAATTTATTTTACGCCATTAATCGTTATTATAGTCACCTCAGTGATCGCTTTAGTTAAATTACCGGGTGCACACCAAGTTCCTTTAAAATTATACTAAAAATGACTTTTACGTTCTATTTTTAATAAAAATAAAAGGGATTAGCATAGTGCTTTTTCTTTTTAACCGACTTCGTAATAGCAAGGTTCTCAATTCGTCTGTTAATATTTATGTATTAATGAAAATGATATTAATAAATATCCAGAAAGGCGCAGAAAGGCGGTCCCATCACAATTTGATTGGTATTGGACATTACCAAGTTTTTATATAAAGCGAAAGTACAGATAAAAAAAATATTTTAAATATTTTTTTAATGATTATCTTTATAAGCAGTTAGTTACAAAATAACAGTTATAAAATGTATTCGTGGAAGCTCCAGAAAGTCTCACGCTTTCGGCTGACCCATCTGGCTACCGGCTCACCTTTTATTTTACCGCGAGACAGCTATACTTACAATTGGGTACAATATAATCGATCATATTTATAATTCATAACGAGCTCATCGATGAAAGTATAAAACGTAAGGGAACGTTTGAGTTATTTATTATATTGCATACTCACGACCATTTCCATAATATATTTTATCGAAATGAAACTTCCCACGACCAATATAGTATGATAAAATGTCATGTATATTAAAAAATAAGATGATGAAAAAGGTCATAAAAATAAAGCGGCAAAATATCTTCGGCATTCGAAAATCTTCCGAAATGTTTTTATGCAACAACGCCGAGCCGGTCGCCGGCACGCTGTTACTATGGCAACGTAATTTCCCCTAATCCCCTCTATTTTAGAGCTCGATCCCCTATTTAAAACACCCGTACAGCGCCCCATATTACAATTACACTGATATTCAATTATCACCTTTATGTATAAGGGGTGTAGGTGTTAAATTGTATGATGTGATTATCCTACCTCCCTACTGTCCATTATTCGTCAGCTGTCTCGGGACCATCTATCACACCGTACTGAGCGTCAAATTAAATAAGACGTTTTAGTTCGTTAGTGTCAAATACATTTACCGGGAATCGATTTTACCCTAATTTAAAAAGAAATATCTGAGAAGATATTAGTTAGACGTTGTTATGAACGACTACACTAGTTAATAGTAAATATAATAAATTAAATTTACATTTACATATATTTTTCTAATAAATTTTAAAGGTTATTAAAGTAATCATCTCAGTTGCCAGGCAACAGCTGTTTCTTGACGGGTTCTTGTCGGTCGAACGTAGCTTAGGTAGGTCAGATGGATATGTTTAATTTTAATAGCTACTTGAATATAGAATAGCTTCGTTTTGCTAATAATTTACATCTTACAATCCTTATAAAAGAGTATTTTTTTAATTTGAGTTTCTTGTCTGATTCGGTAGTGAGCTATTTTTTATATAAAAAAAACCTATAATTGGAACTTGTAATGGTATAATCAGGAGCGATTGATCTAAAACCGCTGTATTTTATATACAGTTTATAAATATATAATGAATTTTATTATAACTTTATTATTTATGTGAATATTTATATAAATGAAAAAATGGTGAAATAAAATATTTTGTCTGAGTTTATGATACATAAATAAAAAGCTGATACAAACTTACTTGTATCATATATGTACAAAGTCGTTACAATAAAAAGGGCAACACGGGAACAAAAGACGCTAATTGCCATTGTAAACATTTATTAAAAAAAGAATTTGTGTTACTACCCGCATAGAAGTACCATCGCGTATTACGCACACTTAAACCTATTATTTCGAAATCTTTTGTTTTCACTTTGATTTAATTACTTTAAATTATATTATTTTGCTTTATCATACAACCCAACAGGGGTAAATTGGTGATGTTTTTTATATACATACTTACAAAGAATGTGTATTTATTACGTTACGTTACGTATAGAGTGCTCGGTAGCGATGTGAAAGTAGCGGGTTCGAGCATCGGCTCGAACCCGCTAGCTACCCTAGAGCTTTTATCGTCCTCCTAACACTATGAAGTATAAGGTGTACCTTGAAAACAGACATTTAAAGTACACTGTGTTCTTTTATACTAAAAAATATAGTTTCAGTATTTCATCAACATTTCAAGCCTGGAATTGGTTAATTCTCGCAAGAAATAAACTCTAATCCCCAAGAGGTGCTTAGCCAAATTAGAACCTACAAATGTCTTTGAAAGTTTACCTCAACTATTTAGGTTTGAAACACATGTAATATTAGTCTTCTTCTAAAGGTTAAATGAATAAATAAATAAAAACAATTGACTTCTTATTATAATAAATGTTATCGTGCCCGTGTGATATACGGCCAAGATTGCGTCCAAGTATTTCTATAAAAATGCGCCCTTGCATATCCGAGGTAGGTAAACAAACGGTCCGCCGTTGATGAGTTCTTTGCATGCAATATATAGATAGAAAATCTTTAATATATCCTCATGTATATGTAGCATTCGCATTCACAAGTATTTTATATAAATGCTATAAAAAATAATAATAATATATCACTAGCAATTCGTCCCGGCTTTGCACGAGTAGAATAAGGGTCCACTTAAAACGTTTATATCGTAATACATATTAGTTTACTCGACGCACACGAGTAAAGATTCCGTCATCGTCACATTTTACCCAAGATACACAAAACCTTAATGAATTATACATCTACCTTCCTTTTAAATCTATTCATCCATTAGTGAAAACCGCATCAAAATTCTTTCAGTGGTTTTTTAGTTTACCGCGTTCACGCAGACATATAGACAGAAAGACGGTGGGGGGACTTTGAGGTACAAAATATAGTAATTAAATTCATTATCATAGTATGATTTTGTGCAAAAAATATATCTAATGCTTCATTCTTATAAACTCCTCAAAGGAGGCAGAATATTAATAATTTCATTTAAAAACTTAATGCATAGAAACGGTAGATTTTGACCTTGAAATGTAACTTCAACATCAAACAAAAATTCAGTGATTTTAATAAACCTTCACGTTTGAAGTCGTGAATTTCTTAATAAGATTTAGACTGTGCCATATTTGACCGGGCTCAGAAAAAAGTGCCATATAAAAAAAGCAAATAATAATCGTTAAAATAATATACAGTTTGTAGTGACAGTAATCATCTATAGTAGTGATTCATTTAGTTCTTACATTCGAAAATGTTTAATCAAATCCAAATAAAATTAAGACTTGTTCAAGAAGACTTCGATCCGACTAAAACCAACAAAAACCTCACTAGTTACTCTAATGTATGATATTATCTGTATATAATTGAATCTATAAATCTAACATATATTTTTTCGCGAGACTAACATATTACAGTATAATACAATAACTGCGAACAAACTTTCTAAGTATTTCATTTCGGCTGTAAAACACCCCAGTGCGTAGTTATTATTATTTATAAAGGCGCTTTTTTTTCTCTAGACTGTTATTTTTTTCAATTTTCTCAAAACAGTTGAACCATTAATCTTCTTTGTGGTTTGATTAGCTGGTTCATTTTGCTTGTAGTGAAACATATTCTTAATCTAATAATATAATAAAATCGTCGGTATATATATTTATTTATTAATAACCATTTAAGTTCTAAGTAGAATATTATTATTTTGTCCGTCGTTTTTATATACCTATTATTTTTGTTGACTGCCTCGTTGGTCTAGTGGCTAGATGTAAGGCCGCAGACCCGGAGGTTCTGGGTTCAAATCCCAGGTTATTCAATAATTCCACTAATCCCAGGTATAGCAGTAGACAAAGATCTTTTAACCTCTCAAGAAGTTTCGAAGCTGTGTGAATGCAGGCTGTGTGTACATGCAGATATCTTCACAATTTTTACTCCACCGCTAAGAGAACGAGATGAATTAAAAATACAAATTAAGCATGTGTTAACACAATAGTGCTTGTTTGGATTTGAACCTACAATATTTATCTAATGAGCGGGCAATATTTAAAGACTTATTTTACAATCATATAAATATTTAAAATAATATTATAAAATATATTTGTTGTAAAATATATTTGTCCAATTTTCACATCTATTGACATTCCATGTAATAATTCTATCCCTTTTTAGTATATAGCTTTTTATTCATCAAAAACAGTTTGTCATAAACCCAATAAAAAATATAGATACAGATTAATTTAAAATAAATAATAGTTAAAATACACATATATTATTTGTATATAATATAATACTGTAAGTATTTACATAAATTTCAATCATTATAATCCTCATTATTTCGACAATACTTAAATTATTTGTGCTTTCAACGAGTCTATTCCCTACCATAAACCAGCGCAAAGCGCCTCAAGAAGTATTCACTTCAAAAATACACCTTCTGACTGAAAGGACGTCAAAGTAGCAACAATGAAGGCGAGTACGTTGACGATTGCGCGACAAGTACCTGTTGCTCTCAAATGCTTGCTGTGAATGAAACTCACGTTCTTTCATATTGTAGGAACCATTAACAATTAAATCAAACAATTTAAAGTTACATTTCTTAATTACTATTCATATTTCTTGTTTACAAATCATTAATATATTTTAAATATATGTTAATTTTATCTGTAGGTATCAATTTTATTTTATTACAATGTAGAATAGAAAATATTTATTTAAAATTAGACGCTAAACGAATGTCCGTTATCACTTGGAAGACGTCGTTCCATTTTCAAATATTAGTCCTCATTAAGTATACCAAGTGTCAATTAGTAAATTTTATCTGTTATTAGTGTATAATTTGTACAAGCTGTTATCCACTTTGTTCTTATTTGCTGACCTAAAAGTATAAACATAAAATTCATAGACCAATCTATTGAAATTGTTTCTTTGGAGAATTTGGATAGTAGTTTTTCGTTGGGTACACGTTAATTAGAATTAACGATGTGTTTTGTATCAACTCGCATCTTAAGACAATTGCATGTGTCGGAAAAAAATGTATGTCTTGTATTCTAATCAGTGTCTCCAATGATACCGTTGCTGTAGATATAGAAATCAACTATCTAGCGATTATTTTACTGTATCTAGCTTCACTATAACTTGGACCAGGTTCGGTTGTGACTCCACCTGATTCCAATAATGTAATTGTGTATTGGAACAGCATAGTTTGAGGAAACATTATTTTATTTACTTGTTAGAAAATAATGCCTGACCAATATCTGGCTGTTTTTATACGCTTTTCGTTAACTTATCCTGTATGTTCTTCTATATCTTTTTAATTACTTCTCCTTTATGTATCTGTACATGCTTTATTATTCTCATTATTTCGTTACTAATTCTATGACTGTATTTGCTTTGTATTTGTACACTATTTAGATATTTTTAATTTTGTTTGATAAAAAAATCTTTACCGCACGCAGTGAAATAGTCTCGTCGGTGACCACACTAATTTTAGGCTTCACTGAAATCCGACGCTGTAGCCTGATGCAGCTTAATGCTACTCACCTCAGAGACCTATTTAGTCAGACTATGTAACATTACTAATAATATGTAATTATTTGTATTAGATAAGTTACTTTATTGTGCAGTTGGCATGATCAAAGGAAGTTTCCTTTGATATAAAGTACTTACTTTATAATACTTCTTTCTTGCGGATATCAAATCCAAATCTTTGTTCAATATTAAAGCAGTATACTTGTTTATTGATTGTCCAATACTCTATAATGTAATATAGTTTTGGAAATAAATACGTCAGACCTGAAGAAAATGAACCAATAATGTTTGTTTACAATAATATTTAAAACTATTCCTTAGTTTCAATGAAAACTGATTTTATGGCAAAAGAATATTTAAGTATTTTTATACTAAAAAAATGCAGTACCAAAGTAGTAATTAACAATTGCTTTAAAATTAATGAACGATCTGAAACAGTTACAATTGTCATCAATTAAGGCAGCACATGAAATTGATGGCTTAACCTCCTCTCTGAATAGGTAGCAAACGTCTGGAGATAAGATGGTAATTTATTTATATACGAGCAGCTATGTCCGATTATATCTCTGTGATAGCTTTGATATAGAGATAGCTATATATAGATTACTCGTTTATTTATACACTAGCTCTTTACCCGCGGTATCAATTTCCGTAGCTCTTTCTTCAAAAATAAAGGATTTTCATACAAACTTTCAACCCCTTTACCTTAGGGTTTTAATTTATAACAAATACTTCCTTAGTGTTAACCTACTGTGTCAAAGGAAACCGTATGCAACTATTAATTAATTAGTGTATAAATAATTTTGTAGACAAAATATTTTTCTCATTAAAATTTTGCTATTCATTATTTAAGATTATTATTACAATTATTTATTGTTACCTAAGGAGAAACGTTGAAATAAACTCGGCAGATTTTTTGTTGTTAAGAATTTGTAGTTGATTATAATTTCATTATATATTCAATATAAGAAAATTATGAGCATACTTATTGATGTTATGATATATTGTAATGCAATAAAATGGTTATGTAAAGAACGATTAGGATAAGGTGGCATAGGAGCACGCTTGTTGTGTGTTGTGTGTGTTGTGTTGTGTATATGTAGCCTACATATACATTTGAATTCTACTTATTAGATGATAAATATTGAATCGTTTGCACATAAGAATGTCGAATAAGATTTGTTTTGTACTATTCGGAGTGCGAATTTTCTGTAGTCGGGTTTTAGTTTAGAAATGTATTTCTTTATTTAAAGTAAAGCTATTTGCAAGTTACCGTAACTAAAACAACCATTACTTTTATTTCTTGTGTCATTGTCTCCGGGGCCATCTCCAAAACATCGTAATAACTTATAAGAACTTAAACTTTACGTATATATATATATATATATATACGTAAAGTTCTTATAAGTCACAAAAAGACATGTTCATGCACACAAATGTCTGTCCTGGGTGGGAGTCGAACCCACAACCTTCGGCGTTAAAGACAAGTATCTACCTACCACGCCGACCGACCCGTCTAATACATATATATTTATTTATTCCATATGTAATCTCAAATTAACTAGGATAAAACCGCAGGGCATAGCTAGTGTATCCTAATACAGATTCAGTGTTGCGTTTATTTTCCCGTTTTAGTGACAATTATTATAGTTACATTAACAATTATGGCCAAGCGGGCACTAAAATGTATTTTTAATTTCAGCGTTCTATATCAAATATATTTAAGCGAATAATTGTAAGCATCGTTAGTTTGTAATAACTCTAGCGAAATTGTGAACTGACGGAAATTTGTAAACGAAAAATTTAATGTACAATATAACGTGCCAATTTCAGCTAAATTATAGACATGCTAAACCAACCCAAGCCATAAGATTATGTGTTTAATTGTGATATTAGTGCTTCGTTCACGGATTTTGGATAGTTTACAAAATCGCTGGATTTATTATAACCCAACAATATTTCTTTATAACCAGCGATAACTGTTGACAAGCGGTTTTATTGTAAATTACTGGGTAATTAAACAGGACCCCGATGATGGCCGCATTCAAACCACTTTCAAGGGATTTAGGCCTATTGCACAGAACATATTACTAGGCAAGAATGCATCAACACAAGAATACTCTCTCTCTCTCTCTTATGTAATGGCAAACACAACTAGTATTACGACCAGAAACTATTTTTTCAGACCAGTTGCTTCTGAGAATATCTTGACAGAAGAATCAAATATCTTTTTATTGACCCGAACTTGGGCTTAATACCAATATTTCGGAATCTGCGGCCTTAAAGATCTACACTAAACCAATGAGGCAATTACTTCGTATACTCAATCAGTGCCGTTAATCAAAATCCTTTTTTAACTATGATGATACGAGCGAAGGTGAAACCTGTGCATAAACATGACCTTGAATGATCAAATAACAAACCTTTCTACTTTAATACAATTATTTCTTTATTTACATATAGAACTCGTGTACTGTGTGAAATTGTCCATCCTAAGTTTGAAAAAAACAAATGTCACCGTAATGTTTTTCACAGCTGTTTATAATAACCAGCACTGAGACCCTTAATTCCTTGCTCGAGCTTACTTCACCAATCTTGAGAGATAAGAACATCCGCATTAACACACCCAATTACCAGTTTATACCAACGCACTAAAGACTATTTTTGCCTATCTTCTCTACTTACTGATCTAAATTCGATGAATTTAATTAAAAGTACACTTTATTCAACAGTGATAAGCACTAGTTTTGAACGCACCGATGGATGTTCATGTTTGTGATTAATAACACTGACTGATTAGTTCGGTTGAGGGGAATCGATGACACGTGATTTATTATAGAGGATATTTCTTTCGTAATATAGATGTCCTGCGATTTATTGATACGCTATAAAAAAACTTGTGAACGTAATGTTTTACAAACGTTTTTTATCACCAACCAAACTTGTTACGAAACGATATAAGTCAATGATTTTGTACGAATAAAACTTTAATTAGACCGTTCGTTCCTCTTTAACATTAATAATAATAAATATGTATGTTACAAACATATCAATTATATTAGTTAATTGTATTATAGTTGTAATTCGTTTAAATTGGGCCATGGAACCGGTAACTCAAGACGTGTTAAAGGACATCAAATCTAGGATTTCCTGCGTTCAAATTCATTGTGTTAAATGAACATTAAGGTAACATTGATTGCCTCGTTGGTCTAGTGGCTAGATGTAAGGCCGCAGACCCGGAGGTCCTGGATTCAGGTCTCAGGTCGGGCCAATAAAACGTTTCTGCCGAAAACTCTCAATAGCAACCTGGAGTCTGGAAGTTGTGTGTACATTCCCATACCTCAGAAAGCACGTAAAACCGTTGATCCTGCGCCTAAACTCTTTCCGATCGTGTCGGATTGCCGTCCCATCGGATTATGAGTGTTAAGGAATAGAGAGTGCACTTGCCTTATCTCTCTTGAGTTTGGCCGCCGAGGCCGAAATCGGTCTGGAGAACTATATCTATATATAATTTAAGGTCGTAAAGTAACTTTTGTCTTAGGGCGAATTGGATTTTTATGTTATATAATGCATGTTACCTATTATATTGATGATGTTGAATTAATCTTCAGGCATTTTAATTTACACGATTCTAAACTGCATATAATACAATAAAATAAATGAATTAATCAACTGAAAATCTTCAAGAACCAGAAGACTAGATTTGATGTTCCCGCCTTTGCTTTTGATTCTTCTTTCCTATCCACTGGGATATCTCGGCTCATTGCCAGCAAAGCGTGTGGCAAGACAAATTGCTGTATCCTCATAAACGATGTAGAATGATAACGCCGTCTAGGTCTTTTGTAAGTTTGGGTCAATGTTACCAACAATAAAGCGATTTAAGCGAGTAATTGTGCTAAATCTGGGCATAAAAAGAACCCACGCTATGAAAGATTGACACGTTTTAGGCTGTTTTGTGTACACTGATTTTTATTCTTGAAAAGCTTTTTTATTTGCCTGTAATTTATTTAAGATGATAAATTAGTATTGTGATTTTACAAGGTCGTGAAAACTAAACAGTCCATTATGATAAAAAGGCATAAGTATATTAAATATAAAATAATATAAATATATTTTGAATATTATATGCGATGTGTAATTATTTACATTTTGTTTTCTTTTAATTTGCATGTATAACCAGTACTGTAACATGGTAAATATTCGTGGTATAGTAAATATTTTTTCAACTGCGAGTTAACAATTTAATAAAACATCTGATAATAAATTTAATAAAATATCTGATAATAAGATAAACTGACATCTTAAGTACTCTTGTCGAAACGCGGAGTAGACTTATAAGGACAACATCGAGATCGAAATAAACGTCTTTACAAGTACAAATATTTATTTTCCAGTAGGGAATAAAACTCGTTACTCCGATGATACACAAGACAAGCACATTGCGCAAGAAGCTTGCAATGGTTCTTAAATTAAATAATATATCCTTCGAAAAACAAAAACAGTTAAAGTTACAGCTACAGTCTTATTATAAGGCGTAAATAAATACAATATTTAGAATAAATAAAATGATTACTCCAGACATCCAACGACCAGGAATCAATCAATATTTACATTTAATATAACGTTTACCGTTATTCAAGATAAACCCTGTATCGGTCACAGACACGTACAGTTTGCTTTGATCATTTAAGCTGATATTACTGTGGTATAATATACACGTGAGCCATGAATCATGGTGGAGTCAAGGCTGTGTAAAGTAAATTTATAAATGGAATAAGTGCTTGTTTTTATAATGAAGGTAATCATAAGTATGTGTAACAATAGTCGTTTCCATTAAAGTATTAAAAATTCTACATATTCCTTTCGTATAATATCTAAGAAATTATATATAATCTTAGGTTTAACTTAATGACTGATTGTAAGTCCACTGAAGTAAACAGACCATGGTAATAAAAAGTTGACACATTTTGGGATAAAATGCTCTTTAATATATAAGAGTAACAATGAAGGTGAGGTTAAAACCTTACCAATAATCCAATCAAATGTTAAGATGTAGTCAAGCAGGTAAAACAATATCAATTCGAAACATTATAAATTGAATTGTCGATTCGAATTGGTACCCAAGGTAGCTCTTGTAGGTCAATAAGATATTTACTTAAAGCAGGGCGTTTGCCAATTCAATGGCTTTATCGGTCATTGCTTAGAACCGGTTTCCACTAGATCATGATGACAAGTAATCGTACCGGCAAATGTGTCGTGACTTGAATATTTATTTGGAAGAAAATCGAATAAAGCGACACATGATAGGAATGTCACCGACGCATCTGTGCCATTTGTCTTCTTTTTTTCGTGTGGTGTATGTAATTGATTTATAGTTTTTTATTATTCCAATATTGGAAAAGTTAGACAGGATAAGGAAGTATTCGTCAAGTAATAGTGGAAACGAGCTGTCAAATATTTGCGGTCGAGTAGGCAGCTCTTGTGCTTAGATAACGTCGGATAGAAATTGTGTTTGGAATTTGCTTACAATGGTTAAATAGATTATTATATAAGTTAGTTGTCTAGATTGTCCAGGTTTCGTATGTTAAAATAATTGCGTTACTAATTCTGCCTGATACCTATTTTCATGTCATGAAATCTAGTTATTTTCAAGCAACTCTATAATTATTGATTAAATGGTTAAGAATTCAAATATGACACTTATTATTTCAAAAAAATCTAAATTATTTTTATTTATTTCGTTTGTTCGTGAAAAAAGTGTTGTTAATTTTATATTATAATATATTATATAATGTGAAAAAATACGAACCCACAACACATTTATAGTTAAAAAAAATTCAACAAACATGCGTTTTGGTCCAATTAAAATAAAAAAATAGAAAATCTTTATTATAATTTATATTATATTTCAGATTTATAAATTTCAATTAAAATCGCTTATGCTTTTCAAAGAATTATTAAGTAAATGAGTATTATGACAAACGCAATATTCTACTTTAGGTGATTCGAAGATCATATTGAGAATATCGTCGGTGCAGATAGGCGGATGAATATTCGTATATAAGCGCGTTACCCGAGGATCTAATGTTTATATGCTGTTACAATTTCTGATGTAATCGATTTCAAAATAAAATATTTGTTTGAATACTAATTATAGTCAAATTAAAATGTATCCTTAAAACAATTGTTAAATAAAGTTTATAAATAAATCGCGGGTAAGACGAGTTTTATTAAAACTTTTCACTGAAGCTGCTTAAAATTTCATCTCTTCAAACATTCGTTGCTTTTATAATAACAGTAACATTAAGAAGTTTAGCCGCGACAGTCCTCACGAATTTTACACGAGAAGTTCGTAACAAACTCGACTCTTTCAAAGCCGAGTTACATGTTTACATTTTCCGTTTAATTGTACTAACCAGTCGTAGGTAACCCGTGCGTATATCAAGAAATAAAAACGCAAATATTTATACTGCATGGTTAGTAGTTTAGGCAGTCTGTCTGCCATATACAGATATGTAGGACTAGCGTGTACGGCTAAGTGTTGGTAAGCTGTACTTGAAAATGAGTATTTGCGTTTAACTGCATCGTAAATTTTTAAATATTTATATGAAATTGTAATACTTTTAAGCAAATATTAGTGTATATAATGTTTTTAATATTTAAAGTCAGTTTTTTAAGTTGCTATATTTGACTTTTATAAAATTAACACTTCTAACGCCTGTTTATATTTAATTCAATTTTCAATCTTTCTTCTAAACATAAATTTAAAGGAAATTCCAGTTAAACCTTTGTCGTTACTTTATTAATTATACTCATTCTCACTTTGGTTTACCATTTAATTTAGTAATCTAAACATTTATCTAATTAACTATATTCAAATGTTTGGAAAATGTAAATATTCCTAAGCATTTCCCCCGAACAAGACAAACAATGTTCCATAAGCATAAATTATATATTTTATCTCATGGTTCTGATAATACATACGTATATACAAATATAATATACCTAAGAAACAAAGATAAGAAATAAATCAAAATGTAAATACAAATTGCAATATCAAGGCCGGAGCACGTTTCATTGAACTCGATAAAACAAACCAATCAATATAAGCCGTGATACCATACATCGTAAAAGGTAACGAAGTTCCAGATATTATGGTTATATCCACACGTGCCCATGTTATGCTAAGCTCACATTAGTTCCACGGTTTACGAAATAAATTCGACGAAAACTAAAACGATGTTTGTGTTACTAAAACTGCTGAAGTTTTTTATAGTTTGTTTCAAATACGCAGGCAGTCTGGTAAGTGGGTATGGTCGAATGACATTGATACTGAAAAAAATATTGACCCACCCTTACATCGCCAATGCGCCACTAACAATGGGAACTAAGATGTTATATATCCCTTGTGCCCGTAGTAGTAATAGTTTTACTCACTCTTTGAACTGAAAACTTACCATTGCTATTTGGCGGTGTTACGTATGTTATGAGTGGGTTTTACAAACCCAGATTGCATAAATCCCTACCACCAACACAATTGAAGTTATTATTAAATTACAACTAAAGGTGCTTAGTTTTTTATAGGTTTCGATTCTTCTTTGATAAGTGACTAAGTAATTGTTTTAAATTCAAAATCTCAATACATATATGCATTATATGACGACTTGACGAGGAGACTTACAATAATTTCTAAATCAAATGAAAAATATTAAATTAAAGGTACAGCTACTACGGTTTCGGAATGTAGATTAATAACGAGAAATACTGGCCAAAAATAGTGAATTTTTGTTGAGTTACTCTTTTTCACCCCTTAAATTTTGTAATAAATTATATTTTACTATTAAATTTTTATATCAATCAACGAACACTAACCCTATGTATTTTTATCATCTGTATAATCTTGTTGCGTTGTGAGCGCGGAGATAGTCCAGTGGCTTGAACACTTGAATGTTAACGGAAGATTGCGGGTTCATACCCGGTCAAGGTAAAAAATTAATGGAAGTAGTCATGTTTAATTTGTGTATAGAATTCATCTCGTGCTTTGTGTAGCGTGAAACGGTTGAGAAAAGCGTTGTCAGGAAATGTGCATTCGACGAATATAATTATTTTTTAAACTTATGCGCTATGTATAAAATTCAGTTAATAACTGGCAAAATTGGAAATATTGTTTGTTCATATAAACATCTAAAATAGCTTAGAGAATTTAATCAATCAGATAATAATAAATTAATCACATATTAAAATGAATGATCCAACATTTTGATTATATATTGAGGTATTTGATATTGAAATAGATATAATTGGGGACAGCCCTAATGACCTAAAATATAGACGGATGTCAGCAAATATGAGCACGCAGGCCAGACCGGTTACAAACGACTATAAGTTTCAGTACAGGTAATTTGATTCAGGCTATTTGATGCCAAATATGCTAGATAATGTAAGAAAAACGAAATTGTAACTTAAGGGTGAAGAGCCTTGATTAAGAGGGTTTTTTATGCAATAGCTTATTTGATTTGTTTATGCGATTATTTATATTCCTAACACAAGAGAAGTATGTGTGCAAAGCGATGCTGATCATGTCTGTGCGATCAAGTAACTTTTTTTTATTTATATGTAATAGGTAGGCGGACGAGGTGGCCCATATCCACTAAGTGGTAAGTGGTCACCATCGCCCACAGACGTTGACATTGTAAGAAATGATAACCATCGCTTACATCGCCAATGTGCCACCAACTTTAGGATTTAAGATGTTCTGTCACTTGTGCCTATAATTACACGGGCTCACTCACCCTTCAAACCGGAACACAACAATACCAAGTTTTGCAATTTAACCTACCCAGACGGGCTTAAACAAAGCCCTATCACTAGTAACTGCAAAGTATGTTATATTTTAATTGCTATATTGTTTGAGATAAAAATGAATCATATAGAACTTTAGCTTTAATCACAATCTTTATTATTATTATCATAGAAAAACAGACGGGCAGATTGGCCACTGATTGTTTGTGGTCGTCCCTCGCTGATTAGATATTTGCTGGGAGATGTAAACACCAATCCTAGCACTAACAACGGGCCATATATTATGATATATAAAATGTTGTATCTATTGTACCTGTATAACTCACTGGTTGCTTAAAATCATGATTCAGATGGGCTTACGAAAAGCCTTAAAAGTGTATTAAATTAATTCGAAGCTTCAATAGTTAAAGTCGAGTTTCTTGTCGTTTATTCACGGACAGCAGTTTCAAGTCTGCTTCCCTCAACGGTGATAGAGTTAAAATATCGACGATCCAAAAACTTGTAATGTTTGTTTGGGTAAATACATTTAATTTAATTTGAAATATGATTATATGGACTAAATATCAAATATCATTACGTTTTTATTATTTTTATTTTTTTTTGTCTGTAAAATCCACTATTATATTGTTCCATTAATGATCGACCTAAAGAATAACTTTATGTAAAAACATATATATTTTTAATAAATATACAGTTACTTGGGAAAAACGTACGTACGTAATAAACGTAAAATGATATGTAATAGGAAATGTATCTTAAACTTTTTGGTAAATAATAAAAAAATAATTATAATCAGTCATGGAACGGTCGAAGGTTTTAACAGTTTGTTTTTAATTGTTAATTCAAAATGAAATAAACAAAATTTATGCATAGTAGAAAATATATTTATATGTACTATGTCAAACTTAAATAATTTACTAAACTTATTATTGAAACATATACAATTATACCGCGTTGTACAAAAACGTTCCGACACGAAGAAACACTAATAAAATTCATTAAGATTCCAAAGAGAAAACAATTATTATTGTGACAGTACCTGTATAATATTATGAAATATCTTTTGAGACAGGATTGCTATCACTATAAAAATTGTTTTCACATTTAAATCTTGTTATCATTTATTTTAGCGTCGATAGTGTTTGTTTAATTTTGAAACTTGGTTGATTTCTAAACAAAACGATCCAATTATGGGATCAAGAGTTACTTTTCATTTGTTCTT
Source organism: Nymphalis urticae (assembly GCA_905147175.2). Taxonomy (NCBI): domain Eukaryota; kingdom Metazoa; phylum Arthropoda; class Insecta; order Lepidoptera; family Nymphalidae; genus Nymphalis; species Nymphalis urticae. The sequence goes on along the minus strand of LR990004.1, from coordinate 4,734,912 downwards.
GAAATACTTCATTGTCTTTTATTTGATATAAATGCTACTTAATACTACCGTAATAAAATTAATGGTATCAGATAATACAATACGTCTAGACATTACGAGGACTGTAAGAACCTCTTAAATCTTTCAATTATGCCTAAGATTTATCTATTAAATTAGCAAAAGGTAAATTTAAGTTAGCAAATTTTGAATATTACAAAAATTGAGGTCAAGAAGTGTTGCTTTATTAATTTCTTAAACATTCTTCTTTTAGTCTTCTAAATGTAAGTTGCGTTTTGAGGTAGAGAGATCAATAAATGAATAGCTTGAATTGTACTTCCTATGAAGTCGAATGAAAAGAGAACTTAACACTAGTAAAATACATCCTATGTTAACCATAAAGTAACATCCTATAAATGTCACAGTGTTAAGGCCTCGCTTTTTTGTGATAAAAATAAAAAACTCAGCACCTCTTTGCTCCAATGCGAACCGGTAATAACACATGTGGTAGATTTTCATACATTACAAAAACAATTTCAAGTATAAGATATTGAACAAATAAACTAAATAAAGTAAATACCTAGTCCAGTACCGCACTAGTCTTAAGTTTCTGGGCCGGTGTTCAATATTGAGGGGCAAACACCTCACGTGCCACCAATAAAGCTACATTATGGTCGTTTAAGCCAATAATAACTTGAATATGTGGTCCTTACTATCAGAACTCGATTCATTGTCATTTCTCGCAGTTGTCTTGGGCATTTGTAACAGGCATGTAAACAGATACTTCGGGCACTTTACATAAAATGGTGTTGGTTTGTAAGAAATTACTTACATCATCAATGCGTCGTCTACCATAGGATCAAAGGTATCAGCTGTTTGATGATAGAATAACTGATGGTAGGATGGTACCTAGATGGGTTGGACAAAAATTTACCCTCACTAATAGTTCTATGTTATCAAATATTGTATTAGCAAATTTGGTAGTGGTAATGTTATTAATTTAGCCCTTATTATCTGTTACGTGATATCATAAATGATAAATATATTTAGTTTTGCTCAGTAGACTATTCAAGCAAAACAATTTCCTCGGAATAAAGCCAAGATCTGTTTATTAACGTAACCTAGAATCTACAGGTTGCCATTCCGTCTGAGTAAGCACTTGTATAAAAAGGGTCAGATTATACTTGAGTTATGAAAATAATTTATAATTAGTATAAAGAACATTAAGCTACCCAAACTTTAAGAGAAATAGTAAAAAACCTTAAGCATATATTTCAATGGTAACGTTCAGTCTTCGCTACTAATTAGCCGAGCCAACTTGTCTACAACTAAAAAGGTATTGACCGTTGATAGAATATAGTAAATATGTATCATATTATACTCAAGACTATATGCTGCATTTCTCAAATGAACGTTAGAAAATCATAGTGCTCCATCGCTTAATGGTAGGATACACTTAAAAGCTTGTACATTCTTATCGTTTTCTTTAAAACAACAAGATAGCTGCAATCTTGTTATTCTCTTCTGAAAATTGTATTTTAAAGTGGATTGTTTTGTTATTTAACTTTATTTAGCATCTTGTTTTGCTCCAACTATAACAACCTATTTTGCTCTTAACAGCTTGCTAGGATTTTACTTGCTGTGATGCTAGATGTTTGTAAAATTTAAATTTATTATATTATTAACATGTTAACTTAATTCTAATTTGTTGTCTGAACACTGCCATTGATTAGTATATTTTGATCATTTTAGTGATCCGTAACAGCCTGCGAATGTCCCACTGCTGGGCTAAAGGCCTCCTCTCCCTTTTTGAGGAGAAGGTTTAGTAATATAAGGTCTTATTTATAAACTTTGCTTAACTGTTTAGTTAAACACTGATTTGTCTCTTTCTATCAATATCGATCTCACATTCGAACGAGGAAGAAACAGCATTGTTTAACTAATCACTCGCTAAATGACGTTTATAAGTGGAGCCGTTGTCTAATGTTATTATGTCTAACGCTTTCGACATCAAAACTGTATTAATAATTTAAAAAGTATTAGACTCCCAGGATGTAAATGATTATTACATTTGATATTGATTTTCATTTTCTTTCATAAAAAATGAATTTAATATGGTCGAACTTTTTCTTTGCAATAGTAAGTTCTGGACTAATGAAATCACTTTTTGAGAACGAAACCAAATATTTGGTATATTTGAAAGGCATTTAACAAAAAAGTCATGTTTTCATAAAAGCCACATCAAAGGTATAGAAACTTAACACAGAAAATATAATTCGCTTCCTGGCACCTGAAAGGAATGCCAAAATTAATGGTATTGCTTCATCTGTTTTATAATTTGATGGAATATTAAAATAGCATATTTTGAAGATTAGGTTTGTATTAATTTCCCGAATGAAAAACATAAATTTTTTTTTTCTACTTAACATTTTATGTTTTTATCAAAACAGTCTTTAAAAGAAAATATTTTGGTTTGTATTTGTTTTTTACGTGATGACGTAGTGGTTTGAAACACATGAATATTTTATATCTAACAGTGGAATTGTTAAGATGATGACCACTCCGTATAAATGGCCCATTTGTTAGTACTATAAGTCTATAAATATATTTATTTCGTCAAATATTTCTTTTTAATTAAAATCTGTCGTTGCCTTATCAAAGGCAATTTCATCCACAACTACAAAAATAAAATAACACAATTGTATTTATTAAATTTTCTTATTACACATTAATCTTAAACTATGTTTTATTAACTTTCTTCAGATACCCTATATTTACAAATATATAAAAGAGAAAGCTTTAGAGAAGATATGAACGTGATGATAAGTTAATAAAATATTACTTACAAAGAATGTTTGCTCTGAACTAAGTCTTCGACATTAGCCATTGTACCCCGTGGACCAAACATAACGCTTTAGAAAATGTAATAGATATTCGATCTCCCAACAGTCCTTACAAATATGCCATACCATTTTGGTTCCTTATAACAAAACACGCAAAGACTACTTTCCCGTGAAGTATTTTTTAGTTTAAACTACTTCTAGTGTTGGCCATGGAATAACCGTGGTTCAGCGGACTATGATCGTTTGATCGTGTTGTGATATTAGAACACAGTGGGGTGTCTCGACTTTTCTTTGCTGGATGTTTTTTTAGCTTTTTCGTTGTTATTTGTCTTTATATTAATGCAGATATTTTTTTCTTTTTTGCGACTAAGTCTAATATAAGTTTTCGTATCAACGGCTCAGACGTTTTTGATATTCTTTATAATATTTCTGTGGTACGTGATCGTATTTTTTCGCGATACTAAACTTCAGTTTTGGAAACGCTGATCAATGTCAGATTAAAAAATTTGCCAGGTTCAGATCGAGGAATCAAAACCTGGCAAATACCACAGAGTTTTCATTAGTTTCGTTTCTGTACCGCATGTCTGAGATCGAAGGAAAACATCTTGAGGAAACCTGTATGTGTCGATTTTTTACACTATAAAAATATAGATAACTATGCCCAACCTTGGGACCTTTAAAGGTTTTTACTCAGATGTTACATATTAGATATTTATAATTTTTAAACGTTTCATTTAATAGAATTAATATTATTTCATCAACCCTCAAATGAGAAATTGCGTATAGTAAATAGGATCCCTTGGACTTAGATTATTTTAAAGGACGTTGTATTTTTACTTACATAGCGGGTAAGACAGAGTAATACCTACTAGAGCAAAAAGCCTCTGAAATGTTCAACATTAATATTCAAACAGAAGGCGTCGCAATAAAAGTGAGTTATATATTCTAATTTTTTTTTATAATTCAACATTTTATTCAACTTTAAAACCACCGCTTATGCTACACACATGCATGTGAATAAACTTAGTTTAACTTAAGTCTGACTTTAGCCCTTTCGTTATACCTAAGCATATTTCTTTTTATCTAGTAAGTGTTGTAACTTAAGTTTATTTTCAAGTAACTTGGGAAGTTTTTAAGTTTGATAAAATCGCAATAGATCATTTATTAAGCATCTTTCAAGTAAAGCGAATAGTTAGCGAATTTGTTATGACTACGATAAAAACTTAACTTACGAAATCTTATTTTCATCGAAACTCAAACTTATTGCAATCTAAAACAAACTTGAATATTTTATTTATATAAATAAAATATTATAAATAATGTCAACAAATCAAGGGTTTTTTCATCACTTTTCATCAGATCGATAGTTCTTTGAGTGATTTTGTCAAACTAGCTACCAGCTAAACAATCGAAGGTGTCTTATTTTACTTGTCTTAACATATGAATAGTAATGGACACTAAGACACATGTAAATATAATAGGAATTGGTGTTAAATTTTAATGTGTATTTTTTATATTTTATGCGAAGCCGGGGCGATTAGCTAGCATTAACAGAAATTAGAAACAATTTAAGGGAAGCCTGACAAAATATTTGTTAGTAATTAAGTAAGTACTAATAAATATATATGAAAAAACTAGTGTCAAAGAGTCTCATGCTCTACCGACTGAGCTAGCCGGGCAAGAGCCGAGATGTCCCAGTGGTAAGAACGCGTGAATCTTAACCGATGATCGTGGGTTCACACCCGGGCAAGCACCACTGAATTTTCATGTGCTTAATTTGTGATTATAATTCATCTCGTGCTTTACGGTGAAGGAAAACATCGTGAGGAAACCTGCATGTGTCTAATTTCACTGAAATTCTGCCACATGTGTATTCCACCAACCCGCATTGGAGCAGCGTGGTGGAATAAGCTCCAAACCTTCTCCTCAAAAAGAGGAGAGGAGGCCTTTAGCTCAGCAGTGGGACATTCACAGGCTGTTACGGATAGTGTCAAAAATTTAGAACCCTGTCACGCCGATAAGGAAATAAAAAAAAAGTTGGATGAGACGTTGGTCATGTACAGATCTCTTTAAATGAAAAAGAGTTGTTAAATTGGACTGCATGCAGGGTGCATGGTGCATTTCTCAATCTTCTTCAGTCATTCTTTATAACGTTAAAAATGCAGTAACTAACTTTTTAACGGGAATATCCGCACAGGCTGATGCTTTCGCATTATATTAAATTCGTTAATATTTAAGAATTGCTGGTGTAGTAATATAACAGAATGTATTAATTGCTCGGTTGTCGGAAGCAATAATAAAACTCGTATTACCAATTTCCAGTATTAACAGATGTGGGTCATCGACTCGTACGACAAAAAAGTTAAATTGCTTTTAAATTCCACACATCGTCCAATTCATATGGGATAAATCCATTTGGAAATTCTCTGCTGAGAATTGTTTTTATGGATCATACTGTGGGGTTAAATGATTTACTTTAAAATCTTTATTTTTGTATATAATAAGTAATTTTATTGGGATTTTATTTACAGTAACATACGTACGTTTGATAACTTTAGTGAAATTTTATTTAAACTCTTTTGTTGTATAACTTCGTGTTCGTTTGAAAATTGAAAGGCTTTATTTAAATGTTACCTACATTTTTCAAATATATATGAAAAAATTAGACTGTGTTTCGCTTGAAATTTAATTTATAACTCTGAATTTAATCAAACCTTGCCTCACCTCTAGGATAATATAAAAAACTAAATAAAAAATATTGTATAAGCGTTTTTTATCTCTTTTTAGCCTGATTCTTACCGTCTTCTACTTTTAATATTTCGATCAGAAATACTATCCGTTTTAAAATCACAAACCTACTTCGAGATTATCTGAACTTATCAGCAAGTTCCTCTCAATAAATGCGTCGAGTTTATCAAAAGAATTTCTGCAATGCCGATAGAAATCGTGTCAGTTGCTTCGTTCATATATCAATCAACTATGAACCTTAATATACAACTGTAGTTGATTTAATATTGTATCTTTAGATATATTTAGTTGAATCTCTGGATGCTCGTAAACGTTTGTATCATTTATTAAAGAAATATCATGATTATCGCCAAGAACAAAACAAATAATGCCAATAACGGCTAATAAAATTCTTCCACCTATTTTTTTATTTAGTACGACGACATTATAGTTTTCGTGACATACATAAAACTTTATATCAGCCACAATCCGATACTAATGTGGGCGCATAATCTTATATACTTTGTACTCTTCACACACTCACACACTACCTTGTGTCAGATAAAGAAAGCTAATGTAAGACGCGCCGAAACACGATCTTCATGTCTCGTGCAAACATGATCCCATTAATAAATCTGCAGTAGCGAAGGATAAGTCAATGTACGAGCGATTTTATATCTTTTCCCCAATGGAATAAGTGTTCTATCCGCTTTTGTTTTATTTCGTAATGAATATCACGTTCTGGTTGATACAAGATTTTTTGCGGTTCCATAAAACTTGGCATGATTTCTCTGAATAATAAGGAATTTAGATATATGTATTTATTTGTTACAAAAATGTCTTTATAAGAGATATAAATTTGCTTCAATTTTCAAACTTATTCCATTTTGTAATTGTAACGTTGTATTTACATATAATAAACAAGTCCTTATGTATAATTTTTTTTTTTTAATTTATAATTATTATAAAGCTTTTATTTATAAAACCTTAACGAATATTTTAGCTTAAAGTCGGTTTGAGGAAAACGGAAAAAATGTGTTTAAAGCTACTTAACGTTTCCGGCTTCAGGCGGGTTTAATTTCATCTGTCTGAAAAACTAAATGTACTCTTACAGACAAACTAAGTATATTTTAGATTTTCATTTATAATTTAAACGTTTGTTTTATAATTTGTTGTTTGAGTCTTAATTTATAATGTTTTTTTTAATATATACATACGAGGGACTCCTATAAAGATTTATTATCTTGTGTTATATGTTAAGATCTCTTTGATTTCTGTTTGTAATTCTTCAATATTATAATATTGTAACAGAATTATGAATGTGTATATTAAAAACATGCTTATGTTATAAATTAATTAATTAGCTACTTTGTTAATTGATCATTTGTAGACGCAGCATTTTTCACTGAAGCATAATCAAAGCTCTATTGAAATCCTTTGTAATTATCAAAAATATCAGTCCTGATAGAAGAACGTAAAATTTATCGGCTACGTAGTAAGAAAATATATCCATGAAAGTAATGAAACTGTTATTATTAAACTTTTTGCAGTTTTAAAGCTGATCCTGATATTGATCTATATTATACAACACTGTTCTAAAATTTATAAACTTAGCTACTTGACCAGTTGAAGCGTCTGACACGCTAGACCATAACAAAGGGATAGATATAATTAGACGAAGGCACGCATGTCCCCGCATTAATTATTAATTTCTGAATGACATGTCTGGACGCCATTGTGTGATGGCTGTTAACACGTTTGCGTTCTCACAGTTAGACTTGGAGGATGAAAAGGAAACGTAAAGTGTTGTTGATGAATGACCATCATCGTACGTCTTCGTGATCTGATATAGTTGAATATTAAAATAATTTATTCTTGAAATTAAGAGCTGAGATAAGAAGTGGATTTGATATTGGCCCTGTTTCGTTCTGTCGAACCACTATCTATAAATATTTGTCAAGTGATGTTTACTCTTGAGAAGTATTCGCTTAAAACAGCTTAGAGATAAACAGTTTTTAGTCTTGTAAGAGGTAATTGGATTATATTAATAGAAATGATTATAGTTGTTCGCAAACCTAACAGACAATGTATTTCCATCAAAATATTAATTGAGAATGTTTTATAAATTACTCTTCGATAATTGACCAAGGAAACACGGAAAGATGAATATTTCCAATAAAAGTTCTGACAGAAACCGTCAATAGAAAGCATTTTTTACAATTTTCGTCTGTTTTGCTTTTGTGTCTTCATTTATAAACGCGTCACGTACGAAGAATTGAACGGATTTGAATGGGACTCTCGCTAGGATAACCGTTAGGGTCCAGATTTGAATATAGGCTATTTTTTAGCTCAATTGAAAAGATATTTATTGAACCGTAAATTTTTCATAGACGTTACACCGTTCTAGTCTTATTTATATATTTTGTAAAGGTTTGAACTAAGAAATAAATATAAACTATGGTAAATTGGATTTGAACGAAGAAGAAATACATTTTGGGAACCTGCTATTATTATAGTCCGATAAGATTTTTCTTTATAACAAGGCAGACATTTAGGTCAAATATTTAGGTTATTTGATGGTAAGCTGTAACTTCGCCTACAGACTGGAAACCACTTCTTACACCGACAATGCGGCCGCAACCACAATATCTAAAATGTTATGTCTGTAATTATACTGGGTTACTCACTTTTCAAACCAGAACATAGCACTACAATGACTGATTATAAATTATTTTAAATTTTGAAATACTTTGCTACTTAACGCAAATTATCTCATTTTTAAATTTTAGAATAAATAATTCGTATCTGAATAGAGAACCCTGATACTTAAATTTCATTCGTAACGTATTTTTTTAACTTTAGTAATAGTGTAAGTTAATATTCAAAGATTTAAAACAATATTTCTTTTTTAAATTTCAGATGAAAAGCGTTTGCAGTTATCCTGTTTCGTGGTACATTTAAGGTAAGATTATACATGGTATCATTATCAGTAACTGTTTATAATGTATCTATTGTGGTTATATTTGCATTACTTCAAAATTAAATTATTATCTACAACTCATGTAATAAATCGCGTGGACTTCGTGATATTTTGGTTTAATTCCTAAGATATTTTGCTTTGTCTGCATAGAAATTACATAATTGCTTTATTAGTTCAGCTCTTAGAACCTTATGAAGTACCAAACTTCGAAACATTCTCATTATTGTTATATATTAGCATAATTGATTTTGACACTTGTATTTATAATAGGCAAACATTACACGTTAGTATAATAGGTATACGTTATTAGTGTTTTGACCGTCACGCTTCGTTATTTTTTTAATTATTCCATTTCACATAATACCCTCAACCGTCACTTGTATATGTACTATTCGAAATTTAAATGTAACAAAACATTTGTTCTAAATATACAGTGATATTTATCAAATGTGCAAGTACGCACGACGCATCGCAAGAACTTGCGGATTAATACGTAGCTAATGTCAATTATTTTTGCCCAAACTATGGGGCAGTGAGCCTTGCCGCACGAATTAGCGTCGCAGCGATTGGCCAAGCAGTCCATGTTGTGAATTCGCATCGTGCCGATTTGCAGTTTTATGTTTGTACCCTTAAATTATTTGAGTGTTTTAATACTAATTTTTTTTTATATTTAAAACTACTACAATATCTGTAGTAGTTTCTGTTAAACTATGAGTATATAGTATTTTATCAATGAAAGTAATGTTTCCTGCATGTAAAATTATTTAAAATTTAATATACTTTGGAGAAGAGATCAGATGAGACTGAATTTGTTTATACGTCGGCTAAATAAAGAATGTTTTTTATACAAAACCAGACTAGGCAGACCAGGAATCGATTTCCGAGTTTTGCTAGTTGTTTAGGTAATTATTTGAAAAACGGCTCAGATGGATATTTAAACTCACACGGTGCAAGCTTAAAATAATACATTTATCTCCATCTTGTTTGTATTACACGAACTTTTTGGTATTGAATGTGCTATAAAAATAATTTAAATAAATAACTTCAAACTTTTATAAACGATATAATATTTTTTATGTTGAAAATTTTCAAAAAACCTGATAATAAAACTAGCATAACAAATACATATTTTTTTATATTAAGAGCTGAGCCGGCACAGTGAATAAAACAAGTGAATTTGAACCAAAGATCGCGGCTTCGAATCAGGTCTCGCGCCACGTTTACTCGTCTCGTGGAGAAACCCTCATGTTTCGCATGAAATTCTACCTAAACTTGAGAGGGACTAGTCCGTAAAATATTCCCTTTTCCTTAAATCAATAAGAATTACAAACCGCTTAAGCGTTTTTTTATCGCCGCTAGATTAATTATTGTACCACGTTCCAAGCCTTTACCACTTTACAAGCTCCCGACCAAAGACTAATTGAAAGAAGAATGAAACTCAAACGAAAATAGCTACCCCAATTACTCGTTATTTATTTTCAACGGTCTCTATCAATTTTGAATAATTATTACCTTATTATTTTTACCTTTAATTTGTAAAGGAAATGTCAATTAGAACGTCTTAAATGATTACCATCCAATTTACGGGAATTATTTTAAGCGTTAGCTTGAATTACTGAAATTTTAAGTAGTTGTTAAAACTAATTAAATCAAATTTATTTTCAGTTCTTTTTTTTTTTATTGGAGAAGGTATAATCGAATAGCGCACATATCGAAGTATTAACTATCCCTTACCCCTAATTAAATTAATTAAATTAAATATCCTGGGAAATTATTTACACACGGCCATCTGATTCCAAACTAAGCAGAGCTTGTACTATGAAACCAGCCCGTCTACCACGCCAAACGCCATCTATAATTATGGGAATGAAGTTGTTACTTGTATTTAACTTATTTAAGATCGCTCACTGTCCAAACCGAAATATAGTAATACAAAATATCTAGCGGTAAATAAGTAATGAGTGCGTGGTAACTACCCAGGTGGATACGCGATGCCTTACCATATTTATTAAAATACATAAGTAGGTACAAAATCAACCAAGAGAGAGAGAGAGAGAGTGTAAGAGCGCTCTTAGTTAATTGAATTTCTTTAAGTTTTAATTAATTGAAATGGGTTCCCTTAATTGAAAATTTAATGGCGTATAAGTTTTGATAAACTTCATTGATTTGACGTCACCGAACGCTATATATTCGAGACAAATCAGTGACCTCGAATCGTGCTATGCCAGTATTAATAATTACATTGTTGTAATACTAATTTACCTTTTTATAATGAATTGCAAAATTAATAATTCACATAGGCGGACGAATTTGCTCTTCATTGAATATTTGCGAAAAAAAACATTTTTAGACGCGTCCTTTGACTAATATAATGCCACTCGGTTCGAAGGGTAACTTTAAGAAAATCTTTTTTTACATCGGCACAAAGTTTTCCGAAAATTTTATACTGTACCTTGATTAACGGAAATCGTGAATCCTGCAAAGATATGGAAATATCTTATTATGGAAATAAAGATATCGTAATATATTGTGACGGGTTACGATTGATACTTTATTTTTATATAATAGTTAAAAACCTGTAAATATTGTATGAAATAAACCTTGTAAATTTTTCTTAATTATATCTTTATTCCATTTACAATTGAAACACTTGGAGTAATAGTGCAAAAACTTTTATTAAAAACATAACACCTTGTCTCATTGCCTCTACTGTTGATACGAGGGCTGGTTTATTTTTCGCCCTGAGGAACGCTGTTGACTCATGATTTGTGCAGTAGCTATTTTTAATTGTTATTTATATATATTTAAAGCCTTAATGTAAATAATTTTTATTTAAATAAAAGTATAATTTCAATTATTATGTTGCATTCAGAGATTTAACGAACAATTTCTTCCTCGAGTTTTAATTTGTTCGTACATGAGAAACACAAATGCGTCATAAATTAAATGAATATCGTTTTTATTAGTATTATATATCAACGTGTTAGCAAAGACAAGAAATTAAATAAAACAAGATTACCTCTGGTGCATAATATAAAATGTTCACAAAAGCACATAATATTTTTACTATAAAATATTTTATAAAAGATTTTCGAGCAACTATCATTTAACATTTATTGCACTTGAAGCAATTTTAAAGCAAAAAAAGTCGCTAGGAGAGTCGTGGAGCTCAGACATCAGACTTTTAATATTGTTAGCGTCACCTTAACATACAAATTTATTAGAAAGTGCCAAGTGGGCAACATTCATGGATGCAAAAGTCCATTTTAGTGCTAGTTCTATATTGGATTTCATTTTGTTTTTACGATTCATCTTGTGCTGTTTTAGAACAATGTAATGGGTATTTTTTCATATCCCTAGTAATAGGAGAAAATGTATCTTAGCCCATCATTGAGATATGAGCGTGCTGTAGCTTATTTGCTTACGTTTGAATTTCATGAATTTCATATGGCAATATACGATGGCTCTTCTATATTTCGGTGGTTTCATTTGCTTGTAAATTGCAGTCTAAACCTCTCAACAAGCGAACTATTAATCTTCCGAGATTTCATGACGATTGGTTTAGGAGTAAAAGCAACACATACAACTATTACTAACTTTTCTCACAATTATAATATTAGTAATAATTATTATATATTGCCAGTTTTATACGTTAAATATTCTGAAACTGCGGAAGAGAACTAAACGTATCAATTAATTTAAGTGTCATTGAGATTGAAGACAAACAGTTCTTTGAGTCTCGTCTCATGTCTGCTCTCAAAGATATTCGTTAATACGAGTAGATAGGAAGAAAAAAATCCTCGAAGAGCGCACTTAAAGCGCGCTAAAAACCAAGAGGTTGACATTTTAAAAGATAATTTTTTTCAACCCATCAACCCTAAAGTCTTATAAGAAATGATTGTTATTATTTTTTCTCTTGTTATCATGGTTTTGACGTTTCAAGGTTTTTTCAAAGCACTCCATACACTTTTAATATATCGCTTACTGCTTGCTTGTTTACCAGATTTCATATTTATTCAGAACTACAAAGTGTTTATGTTTGGCGATAGAATAATTGATGGGCTTATGGTGTGCACCTGCACGAAGGTAAACAAAAAAGATTGTCACACATGTTGACTTAACTTCAAAGGTTGTAAACAAATGAATACGTATATATTTATTGCTGTAAGAACAAACTCGGAACCCACCGCAGAACACGACAGTGTAATGTCAGAATGTGGTATGCGACATTGACCATAATAATTATTAAATTTCAAGAATACCCGCATCAAAATAGGTTATCACCTCAAGTCGACTGTCAATATTTCACGGGTGAGTAATATAGAGTGTTCTTACAGAATAGCACTGATATTTCACGAACGCATTGTACCTTGAGGTGTTAGTATGTTCTTACGAAATATCTCGACTGTATAAGTGAATCCGCGAACACTAATAACTATAACATTCGAAGGATACACGCATCAAAATGCGCATGTATTGTATTGCTGCGTAGAGTGAAATTATTACTTATCTTAAGCATGAAACGTCTTTAACGTTACTAAGATAAAATACTAAACAAAATGTTCCGTGTCGCTGTTTAGCTATTGTGTTAAAAGCAGACTGCTGTCAATATAATCAAAGGCTGTTTATTTAAAAGTTTGTTCATTAACAATACCACCATTAATGTGATGGGTTTTATGAATAACGGTCATTTAATAGTTTTGTTTTATGTTCACGCTATGGACGGGGAATTGTTTTATTTCAATATGCGGCCAAGGAGAAGATAATAATGCATTTGTACAGTCATTACTTAGCTGCCTCTATAATGGTCAGCTTAGAGGACTGTATGAGGGTTCGATTCGCGGGTCAGGCCAGTTAAAATTATTGAGATTCGCTGTCAAGTCACAGTAGCAATTTAGTTAGGAATCTGGTAGGGTTACACACCTAGTAAATCTTATGTATGAAATTCTATATATTCTGGTCGTATCAGATTGCCATCGGACTATGAAAAGACAATAGAGAGTGCACTTTTGATAATATAGCTACTTGGTTCACGGTAACAGCCTGTACATGTCCCACTGCTGGGCTAAGGCCTCTTCTCCCTTTTTTGAGGAGAAGGCTTTGGAGCTTATTCCACCACGCTGCTCCAATGCGGATGAGATGATTTACCACGAGATGAATTATAATCACAAATTAAGCACATTAAAAACTTCAGTGGTGCTTGCCCGGGTTTGAACTCACGATCATCGGTTAAAATTCACGCGTTCTTATCTTGGTTATTTTTATTTTATCCGTGCAGTGACGGAGAAAGAATACATTTCACTGCCCCTTTCCCATGGGTGTCGTAAGAGGCGACTAAGGGATATCATCTGGTGGTAGGATGATAAACATCCGCCTGGCTTGTTACCACCGTACGCATGGTGAAAATCTCGTGAAGTGGCTTGAAGCCGCGTTTTGAGGTCAGCCAGCGTACAGCCAGTGCCCGAGCGAGCATTGCCGCGATGGGTGTTGGTCCAGTGGAGACGGCGGCTGAACCAATGCCGGGGGAAACACGCCTCCACACTTTGCCCATCCCTATCGTGGCAATACGTCGCTCGCTTCACGTCTCTTTACGAGGCGTGAAGAGGCATCTTGCGGGCCGGCAAGGCGAGGGCGGCTAGTGCAGAATCTTCTTCCAGACTGTACTGGCCGTCCTCGCGTTTGGACTCTACTACCACTTAACATCAGGTGGAGTAGAGTCATTTGCCCACCCGGAAATATAAAAAAAAAAAAAAAATATATAGCTACATGGTTACTTTTTTAAATTCGCTCAGGACTAAATATAGTTCCTAAGCCATACCTCGTATAATAAATAAATAAAGCTACAATATTTGTCAAGTTAATACTCTTTTGCAAATCATCTATCAGTTCACTATGTGGGGAAAACCGACTCGTACGCCGTGACGGCGATCGGTATGACGCTTATACGACGACGACGATAATAAATAAATATATATCTAGTTATTGTTTTTTTTAATTAATGATGTCTTTCAATAACCATAAATTTAAATGTTTCACATCTGTGGGGCGTCCCGTGAAGACCATCTTTTTTTCTTAACATTTTATTTAACAACTGTTTATATATTTCAGAATCCATATTTAGAAACGGAAACGGCAAAATAAACAAGAATTATAAAATGATGACTAAAATAAATAGTGCTCGCGAATTACTTATTTGAATTATATTTATTGTGAGTTGAGAGGTGAGTGGGTAAATATCACGAGGATAATTGCTAATATAAAAACAAATAATACATTTATATATAAACGATTTCTAAACAAATTGACGTACGTAATTTATCAACACAACTGACAAAATATTTTATATAAGGTAAGTAAATATTACAACACCCTCCTAATGTCCCACTGCTGGGCCTTTATTTTTTTAAATGATAGACCAGGATGTTCCAATGCTGATACACATGTTAAAGATTTTGATCCGACGTATGCAAGACTATAATAATATCCTCCAGACCGATTTCGGCCATGACGGCCAATCTCAAGAGAGATTAGCCAACTACGCAGGAGATATTGTAGTGCACAAGTGTGTGCGCAAACACAGGTGCACTTTCTCTTCCCTAATTCTCACAAATCGGGACGGCAATCCGACACGACCGGAATGTGTTCAGGCGCAGGACCAACGTGCTTTACGTGCTTTCCGAGGCACGGGAGTGTACACACTTCCAAATTCAAGACTCCGGGCTGCTACTGAGAATTTTTTGGCAGAAAAACCCAATATTTTTTTATTGGCCCGACCTGGGAATTGAACCCAGGAACTCCGGGTCTGCGGCCTTCAATCAAGCCACTAGTCCAACGAGGCAGTCAATGCAAGACTACGAATATAATATAAAGTGAAAATTCAGTGGTTCTTGATCGGTTTGCAACTCTCGATCATCGGTTAAGATTCACGTGTTCTAACCACTGGGTCACATCAGCTCATGATGACGTATATGAAATGCATTTAAACGATTAACTGCGTTGAATATATTTTTTATGAATATATATGCACCACGTGGAAACCACTAGGTTTAATGATACACATAAATATTATACCCCATTGTGTCACGGTTACATTTTTTTCATATAAAATGAATTCAAACAACTATAATGCGAATGAAGTCGCTTGCTTGAACTCGTTTAATATAAAAACATACTTTTTAATTACAGTCTATAAAAATTAATTCAGCCGAGCTATCGCTGTCAGCTAGACTACGAAGTTTAATTTATTTTTCAACCACGATGACTGATTGTTTAAATAATGTATGCGTTGCTGAAATGCAAACGTTCCTAGAAAAACGTTCAAACATTCATAGTGGTAGTAGAGCAGAGCGGTGAATTGTTACAAGAGTTAAATTTATTAAGAATACATAAGATTAAATATGAATTATTTACAGAATGTTGGAATTTACCCAAATCGTTATCTTTCGAGATAGATTATTTAAATATAATTTATGTATATTAAATAATCATAATTAGAATTCCTTATATATATTTACTTTATTTTAAGAAGTAAATGGTGGCCATTTTGTAGTGATAGTCTTCGCTTTTGTACTGTAAAAAGTATAACACTGTGATTGCTTCAAATGGAAATCAATTTTGTATGTCGTGCACGTTATTACACTGGCTCACTCAAATTCACATATTAATTTAATACTTTAAATTAATGCTGATTGATAATATAATTTTAATTAATGCTGATTGATAATATTTTGGATTATACATATCCTCGACTGGAGTGATATTATAAAATACTTTTATTGATTTCAAATTATACAATTACATTTACATTATAAGATATGTGACATTTTTTTGACTTATCTATAACAATTATACATTTCAACTAATAAATAATTCGTACTTGTTTGCACAATGAAACAACAGTTCTTATTGTATTATGGTAATCTATATTAAGTTGCATAAAAAACGTACAAAAACATTTCTTATCAATATATAAAGTAATACACAACCGTTATTGATATTAAAAGCATTGTCGTCACGAAATACGTCCTTTGGATCTCGAATCACAGCATCCGAGTCGGATTGAAAGACGATTACAAAGGCTACGAGTAAACAGAATCGTGTTCATTCAAAGAATATTTCGTCGAAAAATAAAATGTATTTCCTTAAGAGATGAAAGATGACATTTGAAATGTTGTAGGGACACTAAGTATAGTTTCAGGGGAACAATTGAAAATCAAGATCTAAAAGATGATATACCAAATGATTGTTACACAGTCACGATTGCCTAATCTGTGACAATCGAAGTTGTTGACTTGAAATAAATAAACTCTACTGAGTTACACGTGAGATAAATAAAACCGTTTTTCATAGAAACCTCTTTACTCAAACGCTTTATATCTTATATTGCACTTAAACTTTTATCATTATCTAATCTAGAATGTCTTATTTTATAATGTTAATAATAACAAAGATGTTTTTAAATGAGTTGTCAGTATTTATTATTTAGAAATTTGATGAATAAATGCTGGTCTGGTAAGAGAACTTTGTGTATTTTATTTATCAATTATTCTATCGCTTATTTGTATTGCTATATTATTTTTATAAATGTGAGTGAGCTAACATAATAAGGCCAGGCCAAGGAACGTCTCAATTATGATTGGCGGCGCATTAATGATGTATAGAATGACCGTACGTTAGCTAGTGGTGCTGACAAGTAACAATTAGCGCGATTGTTTGTCAATATTAAAGAAATGTATGAGCGATGCTTTATTTTTCACACAACCAACTTCCGCTATACTTTATAGGTTAACCTGTATGTTATTGGATTAGAAAAAAAAACCTCTTCCTAGAGTTAAGTCGTCAGTTAAGCATTGGCAACACGACCGTTTTATCCTTAAGGCTCTTATGGGCTAAGTATATGATGTTTCTTGCGGGTTCGCGTGCTTGGAATATTTTACCCTTATTCCAGTGTGTTTTGCTCCGAAATATGAGTGCCATATAAGACTAAAAACTCGCTTTATTGCTTTTATATAATTGTTGTACAGATTTGTTCGTGTTTGTTTAGTTTTTTTTGTTTTAAATTTATTAAAACCGTTCCATTTAATGCTCACATGATAATCGAATCAAAATTATACCTTATGTAAATAGACTCTAAGAATCACTTTTGAATGGTGGCTTTTAAAATATTTAAACATAAAGCCACTGGTCCGAGGCGTAGCTTTAAACAGTATTTATTCTTGTATACGGACTATGAAAAATGCATGCATTAATTTTGTTTATGATATTGCATATAAAAATTAAAAATAGACATAAAATCGCATATCAGGAATTAGCTGCATCAAAATCAACAAATACTAATTTCCAAGCCCTTGATTTAAAGTTTTTTTTTTATGTATATCTATTTTTTTATGTATGTATATCTATGCTTTGAACTTAGTAAGTTGCAAATGTAAAAATGTCATCTGAGACTTCCATAGTTTAAAACGGAACGTCTTTTCGAATTTTAAACGTCAAAATACACTAACCTATAATAGAAAGTTTTCAAATATTTTTGTTGGAAAATTTAAAATTCAAAGAGGCTCTTGTTCCGATGGATTTTTTTAAATTATGCTACATTTAATAAAATGCAGGATAGTCTGCACAACATAGCAGATGTATTAGCATAAAACATTTTAAAGCAAGTACTGATATGAATTTTATATAATATATGACGATAACTAACATGAAAGTAGCTTCGCTTTGTTCTTAGTAAAATTATCTCAATGTTGTAAACTTCTTTACTTCATTATATATGACTGCCTCGTTGGTCTAGTGGCTTGATCTAAGGCCGCAGACCCGAAAGTCCTGGGTTCAATTCCCAGGTCGGGCCAATAAAAAGTTATTGGGTTTTTCTGTCAGAAAATTCTCAGTAGCAGCCCGGAGTCTGGAAGTTGGAACTGTGTACACTCTCGTGCCTCGGAAAGCACGTAAAGCCGTTGGTCCTGCGCTTGAACTCTTCCCGAACGCGTCGGATTGCCGTCCCATCGGATTATGAGAGTTAGGGAAGAGAGAGTGCACCTGTGTTTGCGCACACACTTGTGCACTATAATATCTCCTGCGTTGTTGGCTAATCTCTCTTTAGATTTGCTGCCGTGGCCGAAATCGGTCTAAAAGACATTATTATATATAAAGGATTAATTATGAAATTTTGCTAATAAATGTTTCTAAAAATAGTTTTAGCAACGAAGCTATTATCTAGTTACTGTGTTTTCCTATTAATTCAATTTTAATAATATAATAATATTAAAACGAACTATATTCTATTAATACATATATTTAAAAAAAATATAAATCAACTCGTTTAAATTTAGTAACGAAATCGTTCAAGAAATAATTTATGAATTGATATAACACATCGATGATAAATATGTGACTAACACCCAAGTAATGTATATCCAACATATTAACTCTAAGTACTTCAGAAACTTGTATTGAACCTAAATAATATCTAATGTAGCGAAAATATTGCTCGATAAAAATACCTGAATGTCGATACCAATCATCGTTTCCACTAAACTATCATATTTCATGTGTCACTCGAATATATTACGTCCTTATCGAGTCTATAAAAGTCGCTTGATCCATAATATTCGAAACTGTTTCTAATGTACACGTAAACGCAATAAATATATGAAAATAAATATTGGTCTCTCTGTTTGAGATTAATAGATTTTGACATTGTTTGACCGTAATTGTTGTTGTTGACACATGGCTGTAGCACATGAAGCTATAAGCTGTTCAATAGATTACCATGAATTTTGGTATAAACGCTACAATTTTGGTATAAACTATATAAAATATAGATAACCGTAAATAAAACATTTATTTAAAAGTTTTTCATGTGCTTAATTTGTGATTATAATTCATCTCGTGCTTTTCGGTGAAGGAAGAACACCTGCATGTGTCTAATTTCACTGAAATTTTGCCACATGTGTATTCTACCAATCCGCATTGGAGCAGCGTGGTGGAATAAGCTCCAAAGCCTTCTCCTCAAAAAAGGGAGAAGAGGCCTTAGCCCAGCACTGGGACATTTACAGGCTGTTACCGTACCGTTAAATAAAACAGAATATTTTATTAATAAATATCGTAAGTACGATTTTTCAGAAACGGTCTATTCATAGTCATTTCAATATTTCTTGCGATTAAATGAAATCCAAGAGACTAGTTATTAGATTGTGATTGGTCTGAGAAATTGCG
Source organism: Nymphalis urticae (assembly GCA_905147175.2). Lineage (NCBI taxonomy): Eukaryota > Metazoa > Arthropoda > Insecta > Lepidoptera > Nymphalidae > Nymphalis > Nymphalis urticae. The sequence goes on along the minus strand of LR990004.1, from coordinate 4,715,172 downwards.
TGTTTCAGTTAATAGAAATATTTATCACAGTCAATGTGTGGAGAAAGTTTGATGTGTTAATGTATGCTTAGATATCTGATCGCCTAAAAAAAATATTAAGTGCTCTTTATTTATTTATTTACTTAATAGAAACACTAACTATATACATATTAATTGGTGGCATACATAACATCCAAAGGAAAAAAATCAACTTCTGATATGTATATCGATTACAAGTGTACACAACATTCACGAAGTATCGCGTGGCATAAAATAAAATAAAAAATAATTATTATTGACCTATGCTTTCTTCATTACCACAATATGAAAAATATAAGAAAAAAAGCAAACAACAGGATCTCAACGCACAAAGGATCTCAAATCAAAAGGTCGTCGATGTGATCAAGTGTTTGGTAGACTGTAGGTTTCAGATATATTCGAAAATTTCAGTACTTTTTGCTGAGCTGAAGAAATTTTAATAAAAACTGTCTTAAAAATATTGAATAAAAATACTGTTTTTGTTTCTGGTAAGCTTTCAATATAGACAACAAATATAGATGTATGTTTATCAAAGACAGATAAAAGATAGATCGTTTGATAAAAATGCGTAAAATACCGAAGTAAAATCCAAGACTAAACAAAGCCTGAGGCGGTTTGAAGAACAAAGTCTCATACTTTCAAGGCGCTATGCAAATAACTTGGACTCAATTCTAAAAGCTTGTTACTCGCAGCTTGTACTGGCAACATAAATTTCTAGATAAATATTTTTTAGTTAATTATTAGCTTATTTTGATGACACAAAAATCTCATATTAAATATCTAAATAATAATTTAGTTTGCAAAGAAATTATTGACAAAATAAAACAAAACACAATAACATTTACATAATCTTTTACAAATAAATTTGTTGAAATTATATTAAAAAAAAATAGTGTTAGATTCGTAGTAGTGAAATTTTGCTGACTCTACCGAAATAACATATAGTTTTCTTATTCAATGCCATCTGTATACTATTTTCTTCAATTTCCTAAAGTGGTGATTCAAGTTTCACTGGCTTGTAGATGACAAGTATCTCGTGTCGATGGTGGATTGTGACATTTTGACTGAATTTATCTCGTTTAGTAATTTTATGTCCCGCTCTGAAAATTCCTATTCCTATATAATTAAATGTTTAGAAATCCAACATTTTTTATCAACATTTTATCTCAAATTAAACAAATACTAAATGTATGTAAAAATTTGAAATCATACTACATTACTGATATTTACGGAACTACATTAAGAAAAAAGGATTCTTCAAAGAATTATTTCCGAAACAGGCGCTTTAATCGGATTTTATTGCACTCCGAGCACAGCAATTTTTTCATCTCACTCAGGGAATCACAAAGAAACCTTTAGTGCCCTTTAAAAGCGTTTTTACTGTAGAATTAATTATGCTCGAGAAGCAATTTCCTTTGTTTCCTTTAGAAGAAAGTAAAAGCCAAGCAAAATATTAATTATTCCACCTGTGTACCGCATTCTTGTATTGCAAAATTTATGAACTAGGTCTGTGGTAACCTACAATTCTAGTTTACCATTCTACTGAGATATTACATCTACAATAGTCCTTTACACTCGCGAGAGTGTAATACATATACACATCCATTTGTCTGATAAAAAATTGTGGAATTTGAACAAAGAACTACAGCTTTAAGATTACCTACTATTTCATCTGTACACACGAAATGTTTTTCATGTAAAGATGTATAGATACAAAAGTTTTATGATTTCATGAATGCATATGATCATATAAAGGAACGGAATTGTTGGTACTATTATTTTTCTGCATTTACTTAAGTCTTGAACAATTAGGTTCACCCGTTCAATATTATCTTGGCTCTGATTTTCTTCTTGCCTACATCGTGTGATCAGCAATGAAAGTTTGCTCGGCGGATGAGGAAGATTGTAAACGATTTTATCGTCTGCAAGATAAGAAAATTTAACATAATGGTGATTAAAATAACTAAATCCAAAACTATGCTTTTTAAGAAAAATATCTTTGCTAAAGGTTAAGTTATAAAAGGTATTGTTGCTAAATAACAGCCTACTAAATATTACATGTATGTATAATTATTTAATTTATTTTTTTACTTTGGATAACATAAAACATACTAAACAAAACACGGGCTTAGTGCTAAAATATTTCTCTAGCAGACGAATATGTATTTTACAGGAGTTGTTTGTATGTGTTCGACGATTGTACTTCGAAATCTGACCAGCTTTATCATCAACCTTAGTGTTCGCATCTATGTCTACATAAAGGTCTTCCGCAAAACCTTTCACTTGCTTTAAGGAAGCGCTACTAATGGTTGATTAGTCTGATATCTTTATTAATACCATAGCCTATAGTTTTGGATGTGAATTTTTGAAATAAAATATATTATATATACTTATATAATATATTATATTTGAATATTATATTTGAATATAATATATTATATAAGTATCTTATTGCAGGGTTGTCTGGAAGAGCAGTACTTGAGTGATCAGTGCGCCCTTTGCATGCATCTTGTTGATGTCCGCAATTATGTTTATATAGCATGGCTTAAGATATTCTTGAGCTTTTGTTTTTATTTTTCTGTTTTTTTACTTGTATTTGACTTTTTTTCCTTGTGAGTGTGCAATAAAGTTGTTTAATAATAATAAAATATTTAATGTTCGCTTTAGTTGCTTGAAAATTTTAATTTGTGATGCGATTCTCAACACTAACCTCGACGTTGCTAATTTTCGGTCATTTAGGTACATGTTGCTATAAATAAACGTTACTTCAAAGGGAAGTAGATAATAAACATAATTAAAATAATTCAAGGCAAACCTAATACACCCACTTTAATATTCATTGAAATAAAACTTAAAATTATATTATAACGTAATACATAAAACGTTTAAGTGAAATATTATCTTTTAAGATAATCGCTACGTTTTCACGGTAAAATGTAAACATGAGAAAATGGCTTTAAGAGTTATGACGGCGAATAAGGGAAGAACGTGTTTTATATGGCCCACGTAAACGCCACGTGGTAGATATAGCTGGGGATATTGTCTTTTAGGATTTATCTACGATTAGTATCCGCCAGGACTTTAGAGTGACGTGTTTAAAAGGATTGAAGGAGATTTTTTTAAATTAATAGTAGGAATATAAGAAGTCTTACCGTCTCCTTTTTACTAATAATACATTTCCTGCAAACAATGATTTATTAAATGTTCAAGTGAATGTGAGTTATATATCCTAGCTGTTATAATATATATTATTTTATTCATCTGTATATATATTATTGTTAATCTAGTAGTTTCGATGTTCGTTTGACTAGTTTATCGGTCTGTAGACTCCGAGGTCCAAGGAACTTAATTAACTTAACAAGGTAATAAACTTTTTTTTTTTTGTAAGAAATTCTCAGTCTTATAAGCAATTTAATGTAAAGCTACCTTCGTAATATTGATTCTACTATGAAGTACCGTTAACAAACTGAGTAGTTATCATAATGCATTCAATTCTACAATAGGTAACACATAATTTTTTTTATAAACAGAATTTAAATTATGCTGACTCAAAAACCGAAGAATAGTTGTACTCTGAAATTGAATTGATTTTATAATAACATTCAAACAACAATGCATTATTTAAACTGTTCCTGATAGATGGGCAAATATTACCATTTGATAGTTTTGCCGCCACTTGCAGTGACTCGTGGCGTATCTTCAAAACGATGTGTTGTGCAAACAGAAACTGTTTGCTCTGCAAATAGAATGGAACCCCGAACTGAGATGTCTGTTTGCAGACATTCCTTTAGTATTGTTTTATATTGTTATTAGTCGGAACAATGTTTGTATATCACTTTTTTTTTATTGTTATTGAAGGAAGAGGGAAAGGTAAGGCGAGATGGATGGATAAGAACGCGTGAATCTTAACCGATGATCGGGGGTTCAAACCCGGGCAAGCACCACTGAAGTTTTTCATGTGCTTAATTTGTGATTATAATTCATCTCGTGCTTTAGGGTGAAGGAAAACATCGTGAGGAAAGCTGCATGTGTCTAATTTCACAGAAATTCTGGCACATGTGTATTCCACCAATCCGCATTGAAGCAGCGTGGTGGAATAAGCTTCAAAGCCTTCTCATCAAAAAGGGAGAAAAGGCCTTAGCCCAGCAGTGGGACATTTACAGGCTGTTACCGTGATTTAAGGAAAGAATAATTAAATAAGCCCTAAACCTTCTCCTTGTAAAGAGAGGAGGTATTGACTCAGACATAGGTCATTTACAAACTGTTCCTATCTTGAAGGAGCGGAGACTAAATGGTAGGGCTTTGTACAAGCCCGTCTGAGTAGGTACCACCCACTGACAGATATTCTACCGCCAAACAGCAATACTTAGAACTGTTGCATCCTGGTTTAAAGGGTAAGACAGTGTAACTACAGGCTCAAGGGTCATAAAATCTTCGTTGCCAAGATTGGTGACCCATTGGCAATATAAGAACTGGTTATTATTTCTTAATAACATCAGGTTGCCCATTTGCCCGGCCGCCTACCTATAACATTAAAAAGATAGTCCAGCTCTTTGAACACTTGCATAAATAAACATCACCGAATTGTTTGATGACTGCACTAATGTGCTTACTGTTAAAAATTCGATTCATGCTCGGCTGTGAGGAACAACATGTGTCCGATGATATATTTGTTTTGTTCACCCTACCCAACTAGTTCAAAATGACAGCCATGACGTCACAGTATGGTGAGAAGTATTTTTATTTGGATCTTACATAAATTGTTACTCTTGTTTTGTTTTTAAGAATACTCTAATGCAACCAATTTAATATATTTTTAATTTAATTTAACCATTTTTTATTAAATTTTAAATTCTGACGATGAAGGCTTTAAATATACTGAAACGTTTTATATAAGTAATCTTATATATAAAGATTGTTGTTGGTATATATCTGATATTTATCATGAAAAGATTTTTATACTATGGACTTTATGGTACCACAAGCTGGAATAGCAGCATATCACAGCTAACGTACAGCTCACAACACGACTTCAACATAACTTGCCAAACGTGCCAATGTAATCAGGGTCAGTAACCTTAATTTACGGTTTTAAATATTGATAATAATAATGATTATTATTACTTATAATTAATTTAATGAACTCCCTAAGATAATACGTACAAGTCGTAAATAATACTTCGAAAACATGACTCATAGATAAATATAATTCACTTAAACATTTCGAAATAAATCAAAGTAATTGAACCGAAAATATACTAAATACGAGCGATAAATCTATACCCGTGTGAAAGATACTCTCTCATTCAATTAAAAACAGCACTATAAACATTATCCTCTTAATATTTTCTGCTAGACAAATTTCAACTTTATTTTGTTAACTGTAATGTCGAAATCTAATAAAAAGAATATATCTGGTAGATTAAAGGAAACACACTTAATGAAACTACAAGTTCAGTCGACAAATGAGTAATAAATTACATAGTGGCAAAAAATATGAATGAATCTGACGTCATAGGAAGCGTGACGTATCACGCTTGTTTCAACGTCTAATTCAGGGTTATGTGCGGATATAGAAAATTTGGAAGAGACACGATGTGACTGATGTATTTTTTTTTTTATAATTTCATTTACAAAATTTTATTATTAGTGTTAACGTGCGAAGTTTATACTATGGTAACTTGTTCACTTATATATAAGGATATAGTTTTTATTTTTTATTTTTATACTATATTTTAATTTTGATTAATGTTATGATATTAAAACTCATAGGATTATATTTGTATTCACATTTACTAAATGTTTTTATGTTTTTGATTATTTGTTATACGAATAGCATAACATGCTAAGCCGAAATTTTAAACCGCTAGTATTATATAATATACAGCATCACATGATACAAATCATTTGTTGATACCACATCTAGTTTCACTAAAGCGTTGTTATTATTTCTGTACAGTTCATTGCCCAGTACATTAGCCTGCACTGTTTTATTGCTAGTGTATTTTAGAACGTCTTAATCCGACACGGCGGTCATGTTTTTTTAGTAATATAATATTTGTTTTAATAAGATATTATATAGATGTGTGAGATTAAGTGCTTGTTGTTCTCTTGTCTTTGTGTGGGTGTATTAAAGTGATTTCGTTACATGGATACCTCCACACAGCTGTATATCTATGTATGTGTCTGTGTGCTTGGTTTGAATTTTAATAAATGCTAAAATGTTATATTTATAGATCAAGCAATGACTGTCTGACTATGCTATCAATGCATAGTTTAAACAATAAGACGAGATTTGAAATTTGTAAGACTTTCTTTTGTTTCAAAAAGGTATGCAGACTGGCATATCGACCACATAATAAACCAAGCGACCACATAATGTCCTCCAGACCGATTTCGGCCACGGCGGCCAATCTCAAGTGAGATAAGCCAACTTCGCAGGAGATGTTATAGTGCACAAGTGTGTGCGCAAACACAGGTGCACTCTCGATTCCCTAATATATATATATATATATATATATATATATATATATATATATATATATATATATATAACATAATCCGATGGGACGGTAATCCGACACGACCGGAAAGAGTTCAGGTGCAGGACCAACGGTTTTACGTGCTTACCGAGGTACGAGAGTGTACACACTTCCAACTTCCAGATTCCGGGCTGCTACTGAGAATTTTCTTACAGAAAAACCCAATAACATTTTATTGGCCCGACCTGGGAATTGAACCCAGATCCTCCGGGTCTGCGGCCTTACATCAAACCACTAGACCAACGAGGCAGTTGGCACTCTAAGAAATATTAAACATACTCACTGCGCTGTCAACCTTGCGAACTAAAATGTTCCTTGTGTCAGTTTTATTCAATGTAGACACGTTTTCTATGGCTTTATTATATGTATAGATAACGAATTTAAAATTAATTTCGGCTTGAAGCCGGGCATTGTAAGGTAAATGCTGCAGATGAAATTCTGATACATTTTCATCTAACAACCCGTATTAGTGTGGTGGAATAAGCTCGATTTTTTTTCCCAAAAAGCAGACTTTAACCCCAACAGTGTTATATTTTAAGCTGTAACTCACTACGTTACTATTATATAAACCGACAATTAATTAAAATATTCAATTGTTTGCTAATTAATTACCGTTTACTGTAATTTCGTATTATATTTTTTGGAAATGACTACGCTCAAATAAAAGCACTTTGTTAAATTCGGCAATCAGCTTCACTTATATATTGGATCGTTACATTAATTAAAACTCTAAAACAAATTATGTGAGTAATTTAATGAAATGTCTAACTTTGCACAACTTTTCAAGAAGTCATGAGGTTTGCTTCAATATATACGTAATGTAGTGGTCTCTAATAAGCACTTTTGAATTATTATTTAATCATTTATTTATTTATTTAGAATCACCAACATGACATACGGTAATAATTATAAATTCAAATTTTACAAACTAATAGGTCTAACGTTAAAAGTTGCCATACTTATAGGTAATCACGACATGCAATAATAAAAATAAATTTAACACAATTTGGAAGTAGAAAATGAAATATAAGTGGTATTAATGTAACATTATAGTTCAAAATTGATTATTAAAATTATAAAAGTTTCGTATTCATAATATACTCACTTTATATTATGGATTTATTCTGAAGCTCTTTTATTGAGGAAAAATAATCGTAATAAGATTTCAATATTATAAATTTTAGTCCAAAATCTAAATAACAATGTACAATAAAGAAAACAGCTATGTATATCCTTAGTCATATTGCTTTATAGTATACTATTATTTATTAGGTATAAAAAATAGCCTCTGTACTTCCTTGAGTTTCAATAGTTCATACCAAAATCGGAGTAACTAGAGGCACAAGACAGATAACATTAAGAAGTTAGCAAGGTGGATGGCGCATTGCCAATATAAGGGGTAGGTAATATTCATACATGGCCAATGTCTTTGGGTGGTGATCATCACTTACCGTCAAGTGGCCATTTGCCAGTCTGCCTACCTATTTTAAATTAAGTAGAATCTATACTTATTTACATACAATAGATTTATTCCGATTACAGTAATAGCCTGTTAATGTCCCACTGCTGGGCTAATGTCTTCTCTCTCTTTTTGAGGAGAATGTTGGGAGCTCATTCCACCACGCTGCGCCAATGCGTGTTGGTAGAATACACATGTGGCAGAATTTCAATGAAATTAGACACATGCAGGTTTCCTCACGATGTTTTCCTTCACCGCCAAGCACGAGATGAATTATAAACACAAATTAAGTACATGAATATTCAGTGGTGCTTGCCCGGGTTTGAACCCACGATCATCGGTTCAGATTCACGCGTTCTAACCGCTAGGCCATTTCGGCTTTTTTATTCCGATTATTTCTGTCAAATTTTTTATTTACCACCTAATGCTCTTGAGTTGCTCAACGCTATTAATCTGATAATTTATTTTTAATCTCAAACTTACGTAGGTTAACTGAATATCTTAGCATGTATCAATGATAAACGTTTGCGGGCAAAACATTAAACGGGAAGTCAGAAATTAGCCATCGCTGGAAGCTGTAATTATTTACATCGTTAGATGATAACTGTTAATTAACATTTCCGCATACCAGTTAATAAGATACGTCTAGGTGGAACCATTGGCTTTCGATCAGAATGTTCAAATTGCAATGTTAATATGTTATGCTGATTAAAACGGTTTTTTAATAAAACTAGTCGTCACCCGGCAGTTGAAATTGAACCGTAATCATTAGCTAATAAAAATTAAACTTGACATTCGTAAAAATCCTTATATGACTTTTTAGTTTAATACAAAAAATATTATTGTAAAGAATATGGTAGAGATCTTATAATTATAATATGATAAGCAATATAATTCCGTGTTCCTCACGTCACAGCAGCGCCGCAGTGACTGGTTTAGGAAACAAACTTAATAAGTATGTGTAACATATCCCAGGTCGGGTTAGTAAAAATAATTGAGTTTTTCTATCGAGGCAATCTTTGAAACTATCTCGAAGTTAGTTGACATTGTTCATACTCCCGTGCTTTGGAAACCGTTGAGCTTGGATTCTCTCCTGTTTTATCGGATTGCCATTCCATCAATTGTGCAACGGTGCACATATTATCTGTGCAGTTATGCTTGTCATCATTATAAGGCTTCATATGAAGCGAATGTTATGTCTCTTCGGAGTACAACATCATATTAATAATGTGAAAACAAACTCGAGTTCAGTTAAGTTTGAAGGATATATACTAGTGCTTCCGCTGACCCGCTTCGCCGAAAAAGACCGGGGGAAAGACGTCGGCGCTATGCACGCGCTTTACCCCAGAACCCCTTATAATGTGGAGGCCTGCATTGGCGGGGCCACCGTCACGGACGGACACGGACGCCACGGTAGTATGCGCAAGCGATCCCGTGTTGTCTGGGGTTTTAGTAGGTATTCCGGCCCCTTCAGCGCCGGCGAGTCCCACATACTGGGGGTATGTGGGACTCATGGGAAACGCGTAAATGCGTTTTTCCAGCGAAAAAAAGGAAGAGTATATACTGAACTTCACCTCTAAAAATACACTAATACTTATAATAAAGTAATTATCTTAGCTAAGGTTATGTTAAAGATTTCCATAAATACTGTAATGAATAGTATTTGTTCCAGTTCAAATCAATGTCGATGTCCACCGGATGCACCACGGAAACGTCAATTTGAAAGCCAAACAGTCCCCTAAATACGCGGACAGTGTTCAATCAGCTGCGACGATGTGGAATGAGCGATGTTTTGTTAAGTTTCGTCGTCCTCAGGATGTAAAGCGCTATGCGTTATATAAATCTGAAGAAGCACTTACTTCGACTTTTGTGATTAAATAAACTGTTTTGTGATTATTTTAAATTAAAACAAATAATTATAAAAATATATAAAGCTTATTATTTTTGACAAGGACATAACCGAGATTTTTATAAAGCGTGACGTAATAGCAAACGTCACAATCACCATTTACCTTATATATAATCTAGCAGTTATCTAGCTAGTTTATCAATAATATTTTATTGAGCGATATTACACGATAGGTCTCTACACTCCGACAGCTCGAGTAAGAACGCAACAAGTTCTCTCAGACAAAGTATTAATACCAAACTAAGCGTAGTACAAGCAATGCTACAAAATAACAAAGTTAATTGTTAGTGTTAGATATTACTTTGATATTTTATAGTTAATTAATCTTGAAAAATAATTATTTGGTGCTTAAATTTAAATGTTTTTTTTTGCCCTGCAACGTTATCACATCGATATATTAGATGTAGTTAAAATCGAAAAGAACAGCAAACTCGGTACTTAATCTTTTCCACCAATAAAATAATATAGGTATATTAATAAATATATATTTTCTTCCTGGAAATCAACAAAAACTTCACTCTTTTTTCTCGTCTATGTTGTACTGACTAATATGCTTCATTTACTAATATTTTGTTCACAAAACCTTTAATTTGATTCAATGGCGTTATTTAAAATATCTGCGTTGAAGGTTTCATGTGGACAACCAGCTTTAGACTACCAAATACTTTGTTATGGTAATTGATCTAGTTATACTCAACTGAGCTTCATTTAAAGAAAACGATGTTCAGGCTCAGGTAGAGTTTTCTTTGAAGAAAAATAAACATCTCATTTAGTGGTGCTTGCCTGGATCTGAACTTTGTACTCGCGGTCTTCGGTTAAGTTTCACACGTTACCAGTAGACCACCTCGGCTAACATTTGAAATATTTTAAATTTAGATATTACTTTTAAATTCAAGCAATTAATTCAAAAGAAAAAGTTATTATGGAAAAATAAATTGCATTACGTTTAATATAGTTGTGATCAAAACTTAAGGTTTTCGACAGAAAACCCAACAACTTTTTACTGGCCGACCTAGAGTTTGAACCTAGGACTTAAGGATTTGCGGCCTTATACGGTCGAGATCGTCTTATATATAGGTATATATAAACAAATCAGTCAAAACATATAAAAACCGATTCAGAATAACATCAAACGATTATTCATTTCGCCTATTTAAATATTTTTACATACAATTAAGCGACATAGTTTGTGAATGAAATACTAATTAATGATACATATTTAAATTGTTTCATTTAATCACCGTTCCATTGTACTCATGATAAACCAACAACTATTCATAATTTAAATATTACGAATGATACTGTTTACAAAACATCTTAATTCCTTTATTAAAAACAATATTAAATAATCAATCACAGGATATATAAAGACAAATCAACTTTGACACTCAATTAACGAGATATCATTGGTCGAAATCTTGAATAACCTTTGCTATTCCTTATGTGTTCGCAAAACATTGCGTTTTGAATGTCAGCTAAGTTTTTGTTAAACTGCAGAAATAAAATTAAAGTGGACATAGGTAGTTAAGTGAAATAGTGATGTACTATAAATAAAGATAAATAAATCAAAAACTGTTAGTCATGCATAATGTAGCAAATTTATTGAATAAATAAAAGATCACATAGTCTTTACACATTATTGTGGTTGCCTTAAGGTTTGAGATTTTGTTGGGGTAAATCCAGTTGTAAGTTAACAATAAAATATTGTATATATACTACATTATACTTTAATGTATCAACAATTTAAAAGTATTAAAAAATCCCGATAGAAAAAATCATGAAATCTCTAACCTTTATATTGTTTTAATTTATACTTGTAATGCTAAAGGTCATCGAGACAAAAAAACATGGTTTTTAAGCAATGATTCATTCTTCTTGAATAATAAATTATATTGTTATATAGACCGAACTGTTAGTATGTATTTTGAAATTCCTTTACAATAATGATGCACAACGATAAAGACCGATGGTGACTAAGCTCACTAAAAACGGTTAAAGTATTTCGTATATGTTATATTTAAATATATTTTCGAGTACACTAACAATCCCAGCATCTTGTCTGGCGAGCAATCGCGTTAAGGAGTTAGCCGGATGAATCAATGCGTCAGAACCAGGTGTATCCGGTCAGATGCTTTGAAAAATTTGCATACATATTTTACAATAAATTAACAACAACATCCAAAATCTTTCGATTTAGATTTTAAGCTAAACATTTTAAAAGCGATGTCAACTTTTAATTATTTATTACAAATGTATATAAGCAACTTAGATATATAAACAAAGTGTTTTTTAAATGTAATAATTAAAAAATATATTAATTTCTTAAATCTAGCAAGAGTCAAAATTACGTCAATAGTCTTGAGGTAGAGAGATAAATGAATAGCCTGAACTGTAGTTTAAATGAAGTCGATTTAAAAGAAATATAGGGATGAAGAGGGCTTAACATCGATCACATATACATATCCAGTACTCGTCTTCCCTTCTTTTACAATTTTGATTCCTTCAAACGAGGCGAAAATGCCCCATCATGCGGGCCAGTAAGTCGGGGACGGCTAGTACTGATCATTCTTCCTCACTGTACTGACCATCGTCGCGATTGGACACTACTAACACTTACCATCAGGTGGAGTGGGATCATTTGCCTTCCCAAATCTACAGAAAAAAACATTTGTTTATCAAAAAGTAACAGCTGTAAATGTCCCACAACGTTTTAATGCTTATTCCACTAAGCTTCTCCAATGCGGGTTGGTGAATACACATTGGCAGATTTTCATCTTACCCGTATGTATATATGTATGATTCCTCACTATGTTTTCCTTTATCGCTGCACGAGACGAATTATAATCACAAATTAAGCAAATGAAAATTCAGATGATCTTGAATCCGCGATTTTGTATTAAGATTCACGTATTCTAATAACTGGGCCGTTTCGGATCTTGTTTATCATAAACTTTTCAAATTTAAAATTTAATAAAAAACCATAAAAATAAGCATATAATATTGAACATTACATATATGTACATAAAATTTGCAAAACGTGTAATCTCCAGCGCGTCATCCGACAAAGAACAAAGAAGTCGCCTCCCACTCTCCCCAACAATGAAGGAGCCCTTTGCGCGATATCTTTTATTTATAATCAACCACTCATAAATTACCTCGCTATCTCTCAGTATTGACTCTACGCATAATCTCGTGGCTTGTAAACTGCAGGTGATTGTAAGGTTTTAATTGGCTACAGGGATGAATGTTGCATATACATTCAATGATTAGCTATAAAAACAACCCTTAGAAATAAAATAATGAATCTGCTACGACCAGAGTCAGTTTGATTCCGTATATATATAAATATAGCTTCCAACTTGGAACTCCAACTCCATGGAACTTTTTATTTTTAATTATATATAATTATTCAGATTGTAGGATTATAATTACTTACATCAAAATTTAACTTAAAAAATTATTAATCTTTACATATTTCGGCACACTTTTATTATAATGTTAAAAATTGGCATTCATACAGAATCATTATTTTCATCTAAGAAACTCACACACGCAATCCTTTAGTTTTAAGTTAAGGTTAAGGGCAACCCTTCTTGCAATGGGGGTACTAAGGGGTGATAGTTCATATTGATAGACGCGCTTAAAACTATTACGACGGATTACTTTTTTAATTTGTTTGATATCCTACTATGTTATTAATTGTATAGTATTTAAATCGTATATTTATAGTCCAGTATTATTCTTATCTGCTATTTATGAGCTCACGAATTAAAACAGTTGTGATCTTTATTATAAATAACGAAACAAATAAGTAACGAATCGAATAATGTGAATAGAGAAACGAATGTTAAGTCTAATACGAGTCTTCGTGATACATAAACGGGACGTCAGAACGGATTTCAGTGATCGTATGGAAGGATCAACGGAGTGACTCAAAGCCTACGCCTGCTTAAATCAAATAGGATTTTGGATTTTATCTACTGTATTTTGACACTATGTAAAGTACAGTATGTGACAATATGTAAAGTAATAGTAAATAGATTGACCAATGGTTCTGAATCTTAACGTAATAACGTTATCTCGTGCACGGCAGTAAATTTCCACGCGTATCTAGCAACCCACATTGGAGCAGCGTAGTGGAATAAGGTCTAAACCTTCTAGTAAAAATCTATTATTTTGTATACTTTTAAATTACATTATTTATTACAGGGAAGGGCTCATCGGATGGTATATAGATTGATCACCTATATAGTTATCCTTATATAGTTAGATTAATTTGCGTTTTACGATATATAGAATAATTTGTATGTGTGTATGGTACACGAGATTTCACAGAGCCCCACAACCCGTAAAAGAGTAACCATGATTGATTTTTTTTTTAATGAATTACACAAAAACTCTCGTTTGGGCGTAATGGTGTGTTAAGATTCGTTTAGATGATAAATATTGTGTTCGTAATCATATCAAAGGAATTTTAATCTTTTTACCGTAAATCACCAGCCAGCATGTAAAAGAGGAGGTTTAGATTTATGTTTGAAGAATATATTTGTTGTAATGTTTAATTAGACACATGGAAGTTTCCTAACGATGTTTTCTCAAACCGATACCGTATGAATTTTAAAAAACACGTATTCGAACATGCGCGTAAAGTCCACGTATTCTATCCACTGCGCCATTTCGTTCTAGGCACTTATAAAATAAATTGATCATAAAATAGCGTCTGAACATTAATAAAATATATTTTTATAAGATTTTTCGTTACACAATTCTGCTTTCCGATTTTACGCACGAGTGAGTTCGTCATTTGTCATGCTTACGTGTTTCGTAAAGTTTTTCCTTTTGAGTTTTTACGTCATTTATATTTAAGACCTTAATATAAACAAATAAAAGCGCGTGCTCGTGATAAGTTCCCTTCAGAGCTATTCAAAGGTTGAAGGAAACCTTGAGCCAGAATTGTCACATTTTAAACGTTACGTTGCACTTAAATTGATTAGTTTTACTTTAGTAATAATAACATTTTCAAATTCTTATAATATTTTTGGTTTTCATTATACGAAATGATAATTATATATGTATATTTTATACGACTATATTTTATACATATTATGTATATATAGTACGGTGAAATATCACAGGAATTGGAAATTTAAAAATTGCACTTTTAAAATTATTTTAAAATTAGAATCGTTATATTTAAACACGAGTTGTTCGTGATTTAGGTGAACCTTCGTATAGTTTTTAACTATTACCTGCGAACTTTTATATGATATTTAATTTAAAAAATAGCAGTAATATTTCTGCGCTCAGTGATAAATGAGGATTTTATAGAACGAACTGTGACAGCTATGTATATCCGTCGTCCGTAATTGATAGATATCCGTTCATTACGAAATTAATTTTACTGACACGCTTGTTAAAAAACGTTTTTCGTCATTGAGTTTCGCAAGTTCGAATCCGGCATAATTAATCTCATGCCTTGGAGTGAAAGATATCGTGAAGTGTATATGTTGTCACACGAATTTACTAATCTTTATTAAAGTAGCGCGGTGGAATCACCAAACCATTTCATTCAAAGGAAAGCAGTTTACCAATTATAGGTTGTTACTTGATTAATCATAGTCTCTAGTAATATTTACATTATATATATTACATAAATGTATAATGGTGTTGATATAATCTCAAGTGTGGCGAGTTCATTACGACCCCGACCAACTCAAAGGTGTGATAACATCGCAAATGTACAGCACTCAGATTTTATTATCAGATTAAATATTATAATTACACCTAAAGTTGAATATGTTTCATCGTTTTTATATTAATTTTATATTATCTCTTAATATTGATTCGTATATATAAAGTAAATGGTAAATAAATAAAATATGAAAACAAATGACTTAGATATTGGAACGCGTGAATCTTAACCGATGATCATGCAAGCACCACTTTATTTTCATGTGTTTCCGTGTGTCAACCAATAGGCTTACAGGCGGCTCCGTTTCATTTATCTATTTGAATCTATTCTATATGAATTCGTTAAAAAAGTAACAAAGGAGATTCTGCTGGTTTTGCTGAGTGGACTATACATACCGAATCGTTGTTCTTTGCGTTTCGTTTTCGTATTCTTTTGTTTCTTATAAAGTGAAAATATAATTTTGATGCTAGATTTTATTACCTACTAGTTTTTGTCCGTGTGTGAGAGGGGAATGTTGTACCTATGAAGTTTTCAGTACCTGTGACAACTTGTATGACGTAATATTTACGAGTAAGACGTGAAAACTTAACAAACAAACATTTTCGCATTTATGATATTAGTAGGACACAGTACGAAGCTACTCGTAATATATTTCAAGGCGCTTCCTGTCTACCTTGTTACGTTGGAATAATGTAACTTTCATAAGGACTCCGTAATAAATAAATTGGATCAATCCGACATCCAGGCCTGCTTTAGTTGGATGTATTCTGTTGGAATATTGTTATCTTAAACCGATTGAAGTCACGTGTGTCTGTTATTTTATCTTCTGATCCGAATGCCGCCTACTGATATATAAAAAATGGATTAAGGAACGTTTAAAAAAATACATTTCTCGGAGATTAAGACTATCAGAAATATTTATTTACGATATCTATTTGGAATACCAATAGGAGTAATTCTTATTATCTATTGAAATTCTTATACTATATTGAATAAAGATTTTGACTTTGATTAACTTTCTATTGAACTGTTATTAAAATTTCGAAGTTAGGCTCAAATTCAAATTATTTATTTGCAAAGTTGTAGTAGGTTCATTTTTTATGTTAAAATGAAAATGTATTTTTAAATATTAAAATTTAAACAAACATAATGCTTTTTAAGTTTTCATACTAAATATTTGATATTAATTTAAAATATATTAATAAATTTAGTATTGCAAAATATTTAAGCTGTTATAGAACCATGATATTTCCAAAATAGAAAAACTCTTATACTAATTAATTTTGGAGACCTATGTATCATTAATAATCCACTTTTATATGTTATACCAATGAAGCCGAAATGGCAACCCTCATATTGCTTTTCTCAGGGTTTTTATGCGAATTCATTATTCAAGGTATTGTTAGATGAATGACGAGTAATATTTCTGTTTTCCTACAGTTTATGGAATTTGGAAGGAAAAATCATGCTTTGGCATTGTTATATTATAGTTATTTATGTATAGCGTATCATGTATTTTCTGCGTAAGCGTTGAATATGAATTAGAGTTTCATACTGGAGGTACTTATCGATAGTATCTACATACCAAACCGATGAACTTGATATAATGACGATTAAATATATTAACAATAATTTAATTTATAATTATTTTTTACAAAAATCTATACTATTATTATAAATACGAAAGTGACTGTCTGTTACGCTTTCACGGCTAGAACACTGAACTGATTTTGATGGAATTCAATATGAAGCAAACTTGAACTCCGAGGAAAGACATAGACTTTTTAATAAAATAAATACAAACGCAGTAAAGTAAATAAATACAAACGCAAAGCATATATTATCGTAATACCATGCAGTGTTTTAAAATTCCATCTGAACAGCCAACAATCATTTGATAATTCAACTGCGATCAAGAACACCAATAGCTTGGGAATTTAAAACGACAATTGAGATTCGTGCCAACTTTATTGACTTGATTTTAAACACTGAATAATCCATAAGTTCTCAATTATCTTTATCAGCAGCATCAGAATTGTATTAATTTAAATATATTTGAGGCATTTAAAGGATTGGAAACTGTTAAGTGGCACAAAATCTTAATATACATTACGTTTGTTTGTTCTTATTTCGAGTGGATTTTTAACATTTATAATATTAAATTTATAAATTAAAAAATAATAAAGTGTCTTTTACCAATTGAATAAAAAAAAATCTTTTGATGTTAGGTGTATACATTTTTGCTTTTCATTACAAAAAGCCACACCACATTCGACTGAGAGAGAGTCATCATTTATTTCTTAATTCGTTTTGTAAAAAGCGAAATTTCTATAGACGCTACTGTATTATCAGCCTTAGAAAGTGCAAGAAATAGAAAGGTAGGTTCCAAACCAAATCAAATAAAAACTTTTTAAAAAGCTTTTATTTCATTCTTGTATGAAAACGATAACAAGTTAAATTACCTAGACTAACAGTTGCTCTGGACGATTTTGAACTGAACTGATTTTAATCACCCAAAATCAATCAATTCTTTACTTGATTTTGAGTTGTGCTAAAAAGGAAGGTTATCTGACAAGCAATAGACTCAGCCGTACAAAAAAATTAAACAACAGTGTATAAGGAAGGAAGTTATCCCAATAAGACAGATCTTTCAACCAAAATTTAACATTATATTAAATTATTCAAGAAACATAGTTAAAAATCTTCAGTAGTCTCGTATGGAGCAATTCGGAAATTATTTTTATACCTAGCCATTTATAACTTGAAATGATTTGATTGACTGATCGTGTTTATTAGATTGCTTTAGCTTTCTGTCCATCAGCGGTTGCCGGTTTATTTCCGAACGTCAAGCGTTTGTCCGACAGAAATAACTTCTGACTGTTCAAGTACGTCCAGGAATGTATGGGGCTCGGGCAACGGATAGAGTATGGCACAGCTTATTTTAATCACGTTACTCCTTAAAAGTAACTCCGAATTGCTGATATAGTTATATTTAGTATAAATAATTATCTGTCATCATTGATAAGTTACACTATATTATAATAACTAACACAGTCATTATGTAAACAAATATAGAAAGTCGATTATAACCTACTTAAGTTTGTCGTATCGAATTTTGCAGGTTTATATAATACATATGATTAAAAAAATTGGTACCATTGAGTTGATCTGGAATTACGAGATGGATGGTGGAGATCAGTGGTCATTAGTGGTCTTCGAATTTAAGGTTATTGACTTTAGACTAATTCAATGAGTTTCGACTATTTTAATACATACCATTAAATAGTATTTTAGATTTTTCTTCATTTGTTGTATGTAAAACAGTAACTCTTCAAAGCGGGTTCAATGGTTTGTATAAGTTATATTACACGCCGCGTTTAATTTTTTTTTATTATATATGGTTATTATGTTAAGCCAAATATTTTTACTATATAATTCGGCTTCAAACGTATTAGCAGTAATAGTGTCATTTCCAGCTACAAGATGTATTTACACTAAGTCATCCTTCACTCTGTAAAGTTCTAATAATGTAAATATTTAATCAACTGTTTGGATGACTTGAATTTTCTCATCTGTCTATGATCATGAACCTTGATGAAAACTTAAGGACCGTGAATCAATCATCTGCGTGAATGCCACACGGGAGTCAAATTTCATTGAACTAAAAGTGATGATGGTGTCCAAAATTATTAATTATAATGTATTTGAATTAATTATTACATGTATCGATTTTGACCTTAGAATTTGCTTTGTTTGTTCTGGCTATTTAACTATCTTCTTGGATCAATATCAATTCGATTTTTAATGGCTGAATCTTTGGCAATTGACATTTTGTGTTTAACCTTTAGTTATCGTATTTGTTAAACTTAGTCCAAAAACTAATCATGATCAATCATCTTAAATGCGTCTGTTTCATGATATGTTTTTTCAGAAATCTGACAAATGACAATCTTGTCTCGACTAATTTGTTGCGATTGGTTTTATATTAAAGTTTGTAATAACTTTAGAAATAAAACTTTCAAATTTCATTTTATAAATTTATCTTTTAGCTAAGTATTCTCCGCAAAAAACAAACAAAATCGACTGCAAATATCAGATAGGTGCAAACAAGTTGATTTATAGCGGTCATACCCAAACTGGGCCATTAGATACTTTTATTTCTAAGTAAACATGTAACATATAAGCCGGTTAGACGAGTTTTCTATTGCATAAGTATCTGAGAAACTTTATTTTTATCAAAAACCTGTTTGACATTATGTCAGACCATCCATGAACTATGACGGTTCATTAAAAAATAAGATGATTCTCAAATAATCTTAACTCATATCTATAACGACAGGATCGGATTAGTCCAACCGATTCAGCAAATTATTACTGAATCGATTTTTTCAAGGAAAGTATATTCAATCGTTCTCGATTTAGCAGTCGATCGACTAAAATATACCGTGTTAACGTGCTGTAAGGAGTAAAGGTAAATAATTTAATACTATTGAACCAGTATGTTTTCAAAAATAAGTCAATACTATTTATATAATATATTATAATAAATTAAGTTACTAGGTATATAATATATTAAAGTTTTAGGATCAAACCGTCCAGTCGGTCTTGTCGTCGAGATGACACGCTTACAGAGATACAGTTTTTTACTATTCCCCGAAGGAAAGGTACCATAAGCACATACCTGATACAACCCGTTTGGCATAACCTTGAAAAAACCTGTCTTTATAAATACTTTTGACCCAGATTCAAGTTCTAATTGCAAAAAGATTTCGATTCGTAAGAAGTTCGTAATTTCGCAAGTTCGTTAATTATCAGAAATTCTGTTTTTTTTTAAAGAATTTACTAATATTCCTATTAACTCCTCCAAATCAGCTTAAATCTTGTGCCAAATATGGAGACAACTACAACCGATCAGGATTGAGCCTGCGACCTTAACATCGTAGTTTTTGGTTGCGATATTTACGCTTAGATATTTTTAACTACTAGAGACTATAAACTAGAGGTAATTTGTCTTATAATGGATTCACGTTTCATTTAATGTTATTATTAATGTAATAAAAATTGAGTTGAATATATTTTAATAATTATGATCGAATTTCTTAACTTAGGGTCAAAGAACTTTAACCTTTACTTTTTGCATGCAGACATATATTATAATTTTTATCGGCAACTTTTATAAAGTAATAAAATCAATCTTAGTTTAATTAACAAGCCCGTCGATATCAATTGAATATATTTCGGTATCAAAATCTCTAAGGCTTTCATCATGTTCACTCAAGATGCAGATAGGTTTCTAACTGGTACTAAAGCTTTATTGAGGTGGTTTTAGGTATAACCCACCTACTCATTGCTAAACATTAATAGTCTGCATTACTATGTGCTTATTTTATCAGCCAGTGCTGTGACCAGAATAAGGGATACAACACCTTAGATCCCGTTATTAGTCCGTCAGATCAATAAGTATTTATTGAGGTTTTCAGACAAGAAATATTGAGCTGGCTCAACCTCAGCTCAACCGTGTCTCGAAAAGAGTCATTGGACCTGTGCCTGAACTTTTGACAGATTATGGGAGTGAAAAAATATTTGTATATATAACGCTTGTGTTTGCGTGTATACTTGAGCAATATGATAGCTCCAGCGCAGTTGGATATTCTCTATTGAGCCGTGATGGTGATCATTTGCTCGACTGGCGTTCTGGTATAAATAAAACAAATAATTGTAAAGTACATTTTACTGTTACTTTTGAGTACATAACGTACTATTTATGTACTTTTAAGTCATGACCGTTCTGAATGATCGCAATAATGCTACCATTCCTCTTTTGTAGTTTTCCTACGCGTGCCATCTCGAATCCGATAGAGTGATGCTACTACTGAACATAAAGCTTGTTGTTAATTTATAACTTTACATTTGCTCTGTGCGGTCACCTTTTAAAATGTAAATAATTACCTGGAAAACCCGCCGGGAATTTAAAGGTTGGTAGATACGTCATTTAAGACCTGTATTAAAAAGTAAATTATAAAATATATATATAATAGCTACTATTAAAATTCCCGGCTTGATGTTTATTATAAACGTACAATATTCACATTAATATTATAAATTCGAAAGTAATTTTGTCTGATTGTTACCGCATCATGATCAAATTACTAAAACTATTTTAATTATGAAAAACATATTTTTTTTCATTTCACATTCGATTTAGTCCTGGAACTCAAAAAAATACTAGAAATTTACGGGTAAATATCAGGCGGAAGGCGCCATTGCGGAAACCAACTTTTACTTTTATACAACTTCTAATTCACAACATTCACACAACTTCTATTGATTAATTAGCAAATAGTCTTTTTTTATTTTTTCTTGTAAAACATTTAGTTCATCTTGAGAAATGAACAATTTGAAAACTCACATGGGTGTATAAGCGTCATAAGCCTCGTTTAATGTAGACGAGTATTTTGCGGATATTAGGAATACAGTTTAAGATATTTGATGAATCTATTCGTTAGATCAACAATATATATCAATGCATAGGTTAACTAGGGTTTACAATAAGAATCTACATGAATAATATATTTTTGAGAGAGGAGATTTGACAGTCGCTCCGGGTCCTACCTGGCGCAGAGGTTGTCCATTGCCGTACAGCGTGGAAATGCAGCCTGCATTATGGGCAGCTTTGCGTCGGGTGGGAACCAGGAGAGACTATTTTAAATTTGACTTTGTATAACAATTATATATTATATTCATTTGTAATTTGTTTGATGTCAACTGTAATTATCCTAAGTTATATCAAAGTTTATTGTTTTATATATATTAATAATCGAACTATTTGTACATAATAAACATTTATATATTATCTTTTGTAAATATAAATAAAAGATGACAAGCAGCCAGATGGTATGCCCCCTATAGACGATAGTACTGTAAATGTGTTTTATATCTTGTGTATATTAATTTAAAGTTTTAACACCGAAATAGATACCTTTGAAATTGTTTATTATACATTATTTATGTATAAAAGGCAATGTCCTGTCTGACTTGAAAATTGATACACATTGATTGCGCACTATAAAAGCATTTTGCGATATTTTGAAATGAACGGGCACATTGCACCCTCTAAATATGATGAGTAGAAAAACATTACGTGATAAAAATACGCTTATATATTTTTATCACATATGCAAAGGGTATTGCTAAAGGCTATAAGAATATAATTCTAAATATACAAATAGAAATATACATACATAAAGTAAAAACATATTCAATTATCGATCCGAGAAATTAAAAGATAAGAAATGGCCTACGCCTATTGGCTGAAATATCATGTGCCCAGTTTATGTTTATAATTCATCTTTTTTTCAATAATGAATGAAATATTATGAGAAAGCAATGCATACGTCGAACGTACCCGCACTCCTAGCGTTGTGGAAAAAGCTGCAAATTTTTCACAAGAGTAGTAAGACTATGGGGTATTACTTTACTATCGTTTCGATATTTTAATGACAACAGTTGCTACAGTCAGTAATTACCGTATTAATTATAACATTCGACCGATAGTACTATCTTTGACATTGAAAACGGTAATGTTAGTGTACTGTGCGTTGATAGCAATCAATGAATTGAGTAATTATTTCAAATTATTTTATATATTTTATAGTGATAACATTGTACTTTGTGTCATTGGTTTCCAATCTTTTCAAAGTCATGTAACTTTGGTATTTATTTGCGCTTATATTACCTTTACATCACTTTTTGTAGTACCAAATAGGAATAGTCAATATTGTTATGCTCCGGTTTGAAAGACTAGTGAGCCAGTACGATATATCATTTTAGTTCGCAAGTAGGTGGCACATTGCCGATGTAAGGGACAGTTAATAATTCTTATAGCGCCAATGTCTATAGACGATGGTGACCATATACCATCAGATAGCCCATTTCATAAAAAAGATGGTCGCATGTGTATCATGCATCGCAACAACTACCGGTTTTTATTGATAAATAAATATATATATATGATGATTAAGCGATCCACTTAAAATGATTTTGGACATTTGAAATAGTTTTAATTTTTTACTTTATTTTTTTGCGAAACACTAAAAGTGGTCTCACTTAGCAACAGAGTTCTGCGAAACACGGATTAATAATCACTGGTTTAAGTGGTTCAGTGTTACTGCCAAATTAGTGAATTGAATGATTGATGATATAAAATTAATGGTTTATTTGTACATGCCCTTACAATAAAACCAGAGTTTAGAAGAAAAGAGTCTTAATCGGTGCAAATTTCAAACCCGGGTAAGCAAAATTCAATTTTCATGTTCTTAATTTGTGTTTATAATTCATCTCGTACTTGGCGATGATCGAAAACATCGCAAGGAAACCTGTCCGGGGCGGATGACTTACGAAACAAATCCTTCTCCTCCAAAGAAAAAGGCAAGGAGGCCTTAGCCCAGCTGGGGGCATATATATAAAAAATATACCTAAGACTATTTTTACAATTTACAATTTATATTGTATTGGCTTAATTTAGATAAATCCTACCCTTTCCACCTTCATCCGTACCCAAAGGGATATTGTTATCACAACTCGATTGAAAATGATTCATCGCAAAGATTTATATTCAAAACTACATCCAGACACTTGAATGACCGGCTATATTAGTTAAAGAAAAACGAGCAAAACTTTGATGCAAAAATAACCTGACCCGAGTCTTTGTGATTTAAAACCACGACCAGCGGCGGATGTGAGCTTCATTCATAAAACATGTTCTTGATCATTTCTCTTGTAGTATTTGTGGTTTTTTTTGTTAATTAGTTTGATAGCTTAGTTTAGAGATTTTTTTTTAAATTACAAACGTGGTCGTTTGTTCCTAATGTAGGCAACTTAATACTTGTTTAAGATAACAGTCGACTGCTATAAGGGTATATACATATATATCTCGGGGCAGGAATCTAACCTGGAGCGAAAAACAAGCTGCATTGGTAACTGCACCAAAGGGTCAGTCAGGGAGTCATTTATTAATATGATGTGCACAGTGGGTGTGGATGTCAGTTGAAGATTGCGAGTTTACATTAAGTCAAAAAGATTTCGAGATCTGCAACCTCAAAAGCTAGCCACTTTTTGTTACGTGAAACCTTTAAAACTTACTCGGTCCCTGGTGGGAAATCCGAAATAAGGCTCTTACCAATTTAAACAAGAACAAAATATATGAAGCGTATCATATTGGATTTCCCAGTATTTTTCATTATAAACTGTGAGAATTTGATCTATTGTGAACTCTTTTCGGATTCCGATTGAAATTTCGGATTCTCTCTGAAATTTATTTAAATTCCCGAAAACCATCCGTTGATTTTTTATTTTAATACGTCAAACGAATAGACCAGAAACGATTTATTAAAAAGAGGAAATGCACAGCGTGCGACAGAAGTCAAACCTATTTACGCCATTCCATCTTACATTAGAAATGTTTCATCTCCAAACGTTTCAAACTTTGTCCTATTGCTTCAACAAAATTACATTTTGTAACGTTTGTTGAAACGGCTTAAATTGAAATCGATCTTTGACTCCCAAATACGGATTTTGAGATTCCCTCTCAAATCTTATTGTACAGTTATGTATGCTTACAAAATATCTTATTAATAAATATTATTCAGGAAATAATGTTATTAATTTAATTAAATGTCTAACAGCTAATACGACATTAAGTGGACGACTTTGTGTTTTAATGAAACGTAATTACAAAAAGGTATCATTGTGCGTTTGTCACATCACGGAAATTAATTAAAACAATCATGACATTCCTACTAGGCGATAGTAATAAAATTGATTTTGGGGTACATTTTACACAATTACAAAGTCCACGAGGATCATGCCTGATTAAATTGTCTTTGTAGAATATAGTACACTTGCTGCCCTAAATTTGTACTCCCGACACTTTTTGTGTAAAAATATAACGTTGACACCTATTTAAAATATTATGTCTTAAAAAGAAAATAAAATATATATATATATTTAAAAAAAAAAACAGTTTACTCTAGATGTTTTCCTAGATCACAAAATCTAGCACATAAAAATTCAATGTCATTCCTGACTTAAACCCGTGATCTTTCAGTGACTCCACGTATCCTATGCACTGGTCCACATCGGCTCCTTGTTACTAGACTTCACGTAGACATAATTGTAAACATTAATCTAATAAATAGCGCTTTGTCTAAGTCTAGAAACTGTAATATCGTTAGCACAATAATTGATACCCTCTAAAGATTAGTTATCTATTGAGATTGAAAACAAATTGCTTGGAGACCAGACCAGACTCTAAAGACGTTACAAAGAGAAGTACTGAATGATTCAGTGCTCTTAGATTAAATAGTGCTAGAGTATCCGAGATCTCGGTACATATACATACATGTATAATAGCTGTTATACCCCTAATAGTGACTAAGACAAAACCATTTGTTTGTTAAAATTGTTTAAGTTTTTAATACATAAAATTGTTTTTTTTTTTACTAAACGTGAGGCTACGTTAATAATAATAAGAAGATGAATGGTCATATCCATTGGCTTTACAACGTTACAAATTAAAATTTACAACCATATTTAGTATTTTTAAAAATACTAAATATATGACAATTATTCCAATTAAAATATAATCTTATTATAATATTCTTGTAATATTATATTTATATGTTTTCAAGAAATTATGGAATATGTTTCTATTACTCCAATTCTTGCTTGTGTTAGGAGTGGGGATAAGACCCCATGGGGTCTGATTTGAACCTGTGACTTTCCTAGACAGTTTCTGGCTTTGACTAGAAATACAAAATTTATTAATTCCATTTCATATCATCTTTAATCTTAAATAAGATTGTTAAAAGTTTAATTGAAATAGAGTGAGTCATAAATTTGTGAAGTTCAAATAGGATTATGCAAATAAAACGTATCAAAGGTTATTTAAGCGGTCACCTGGAGTTATACTATTCATTAAAAGCTGAAATAACTTGGAAAATTTTATTCAAATTGATTCAATGTTATTTGAAGAGATTGTCATAGCGGCCGGCAGCCAGGCTTCGGTATTTTATTACGGAACCGTAATAAAAGCACGTTAGTTGAACAATATTAGTTGAAAGAGAAGGTAATATATATATATCTGTCTGTCTAATAATGAATAGATAAAGTGTCGAAATGGTCTGTGGATTTGTCACATGTTTAACCGCTGTGGAGCAGCGTGTGCAGTTTACGCTTAAGCCATCTCTTTATGAAAGAGGAGGCGTTTGACGGGCAGTGGTTCTTCGGTCTATTACTGTAGGAATTAAAGATAGCTCATTGATAGGCCGTCTACCAGACAATATTTTAACAAAGAACGTTGCAAACCAAAAATGTTTCTAAAAATGAGGTATAAATATAAAATATTTAATAAATGAATTATTATTAGAACAAAACATTTTAATGTATGTAATGTACTATTCGTTATATTTAATTATTCAATTCTCTTTTGCTAATCCGACAAAGTTTAAACATAGAATTATTAAAAAAAGCCAAAAGGGAATTAAACTATAACGAATTAGAATAACAGTGTTAGTAATTTACGTGCGCGTGTATGTGTGAATATTTAGTGTTACATTTTTTATGTGTGAGTTATATATTTCACTATTAGCAAAATTCTCCCTTACTCCTTCCAGTACCGCCCACTTACTTATTTCATCCAAAGCTTAATGGAAAGCTTAATGGTATTAACATATATTAAATGATTTTTTATTACTTATTTTTACCTTAAACCAACGATTATTATTAAACTCAAGTACAATAAATAAGCCATATCATAAAGAACGTTAATTTAAGTACTAATTTAGAAAAAGGACGGTTGAATTATATCAATTTAAACTCTTACGGAGAATTACAATAAAGCGACAATGTCTCGCGAGATCTTCGAGCTAGAGCTTTTTCGTAGAATAAGGACGAAAATACATATAACCTTACAAATAAATAGTCTCAAATAAGCAGCTGTTAGACTAACTTAATATAAGACGCAGGTAATTAAACAAAAGACTAACGCAATCTTTTGTTTTTTTTTAATATCAATTTTTAAATATTCTTCGAAATTTGGTAACAATTATGATTCCTTCTTAGTAAATATATATAGTATAATATTATATATATGGTGTATAGTGGTATATAAAGTGAAGTAAATATAAGTCTGCTGTGTAGCAAATGTAATTATATGCACAAGGGTCATAATATCTTAGTTCCCATTATTGGTGGTATATTGATGGTGTGAGAATTGGTCAATATTTCTTTCATTTCAAATATTTATAGACGGAGATTATCCCTTACCATCGGATGTCCCATTTACTCCTCCGCCCTCGTAGTAATAATAAAAAAGTTTGAGACGCAATGCGCTAAAATTCTCTAACCACGCGGTACCCAAAAAGATACTAATATTGTAGTAATGGCCTATTTTTTACACAAGAGCTTCTTTATTGGGTGATGATCACTTCTCCAATATCCGTTATTAGGTCTTTTTGCTTCATTTAACTTAAAAGACGGACACGCTATAAATTTTAATATGAAAACTTTTTCTTCGTACAATACAAGTTATACAAAATATGGTTCATGTGATTTATCTCTTATTTGTATCAGTATTTTAATGGCATAGACTACCGGAATCGGCAAATCGGCAGTTATCACTTCTGTGCCTCGTAAAAAACATCCTTTCGAAAACTCTCCAGTCGTATCGGATTATGAAAGTGAGAGAATAGAGAGCGCATGAGCTTGTTTGTGAAATAAAGTATAAATAGATTTTATTTCTATAAAAGACTTTTTAAATCTTGCTAACAATAGCAAAGAACTGCGAGAGACATTTTTAGGAACTATAAAAAGATCATTGCAGGATCCCATTAGTGTTTCTTAATTAACGTTTAAATTGTTTAATTATATGGAGTAATTACTAATATTTTAAATAATATATGATATTAGTATATTTTTATCAATTGAATATATCTAACTAAAATCATCACGGATTTCTGATTAGCCTTCAGGTGGACTAGCAGAAAATGCCTTCAAGCATTAAGTCCACGTTGTGTTCCAACTATATATTATGGTGGTCAATAAAGTTTTAAATAAATGAAACTAGCATATATATTATTTTTATAATTTCTTTTCATTGTTCACCTTTATTTCCTATACATTGATTATTCCCAGGCAAAATCTCATGAACATAACAAAGATTAACTTAATCATCTAAGTTTGTATTAAATTACGGTTGAAAGAAATTGCGTTTAACAAGAAATATAATTTAAAGTCAATCAAGATTGTTAAGTCATTGTCTTCCCCCGGCCATCGGCACTGAAGCACGGATACAATATAAAAATCGGAAATCGTCTGTGCTATCGGAAATGGCGATATTTCTCGCCATAAAGACCTCAAAAGCCTTTAGAGGTCGTGCCACGGTTGTTTAGAGACAATGGGTCCATATCCGATGTATTTATTCCTCGAACTTGTTAAGATACGGCCAGACACGCACAGACGAATAACGATAAACGTAATTAATAATATTAATATTTAATTATTGTTAAAATTCTAACCCGAAATAGCGCCGAAGAACGAAAGTAGGACACGTGTATATTTATTGAAGATCACGGTTTCAAACATCACTGCGCTTTCATATACATTTTTTGTGTCTGTAACAAAGCCCTTATAATCGTTATATTATCTTACATTTTAATTTATATTTGATACTTGCCCAACAACAAAAGCAACAACAACTAGTGAACATGATGTTATGTTACGTATTTATTTAAAGCTTAATTTCAAATGATAAATATTCGTGTATCTTGGGTTTTATCATCTTACACAAGCATTATAGCAAAATATAATTGCAGTGCAAACGTAAATTGCAATTTGTGAAGTGTTTTCATGACGTCATAATGTCCTGCATTATTTTCAACAAAAACACGAAAATATTATACAGAGAAACCTCTGTGTACCGCGTATTCTAATTAACTTTTCATTTCTAGGAGACAGAAAACCTCGCAAAGTACGCTGTAAAATTGGGAACCTAATAAAAAAGTGGATTACTAGACCTATAAAACAGAATCTTTTATAATACTTTGTAGTATATTATAGTGTTATGAAATACCGGACAAAGTCTGTGACTTTTCTTGAGTTGAATATGAAATATTTCATTATATAATATTTTGCAATATTTTTCGTGATGTATGGTTCTGAATGTTGGGCAACAAAAGAAAAGGATGTAAAAAGAATACATGTGCCAGAGATGCGAATGTTAAGAATTGTGCGGTGTAGCTAGAATGGACAAGATAAGAAACGAGTATATCAGAGGAAGTCTGAGAGTAGCACCAATAGTTGAAAAGTTTAAGAGTTATAGATTAGCTTGGTATGGGCATGTGACGAGTAGGGATGAAAGGCATGTCACCAGGGTGATGAGTATGAATGTTGCCATCAACATTATATCCCTCTATATCCCCGTCCCCTATATCCATATAGAGGGGACGGGGGAGGCCGAAGAAAATGTGGATGGATTGCGTAAGGAAGGATATGTGTATGAAATGTGTAAGTGCTGAGATGACGAAGAAGAAACAGGAAGAAGAAGAAGAAGGCTAAAGCGTAATAATCTAGCGTGGTATTATGTATCAAAAGAATATGAAATTTTAAGTTACAGTATATTTTTTTCATATAAAATTTGTAAGCTTATGTAGGCGGACGGGCAGATAACCTGATGGTAATTGGTCACCTCCGCTCAAGGATATTGGAGCTGTTAGAAATATTAACCATTTCTGCAATATAAGGAAAGCAATGCGCCACCAATTGTGTATTAACCAAAACCGTAGTATGAAAAACATTTTCTAAATTAATTCTCGAATCATGTAATTGATTTTTTTTGCAAAGTTTCACCCAGTCTCGCCGCAGCTTAAAGCGCTGATGGATGATTCTTTTGTTTTAAAAATTGTATTGTTGGCGTACTGTAAAGAAAGGTTTTAATGTCCGGTAAGTAAAAAAACGTAAAATATTGTTATTTTTGTAACTATACTACATGGAACGGGTTACAAACGTTACACATGTTTTTGTAATGTGTAACAAAATATATTTATATTGTTAACACGTTCTAAGATAATGTATGCATCTGTTAGTGTATATTTAAGCTTCTTATATCGGAAAATCACTCATCAATACACTGGCAACACATTAATAAACCAGTCTTTTCTACATTGGTGGTGTAAGCTACACCTACGAGGTGTAAGGTGTTATGGCCGTCGAGTCTGTAATGACATCGAATCAAACCGAAACCAGAAAGGAACACAGCAATTCTAAGTACTGATGTTTGCGATAATTTAAAATAATGGGTGAATGAGTGCCTGTCTAGTGTACAATATTATACAAGATAAATAAATTAAAATTAAGATAATTTATCTAAGTTGCTTAGCAAAAGTTACTTAATCAACCGCCTAGAGTTTTGGCAATTTTGGAGAAATCATGCATAAAATGATTTAACTTTGCCAGAAGTCTTTGAGACATTTATGATTTCAAATTACATCTAATGTAATAATTCTCGATCTCTTCTTATTCTAAAGAATTTAGATCATTAAAATTGAAACACTATTTCATTTAAATAGGCTCTTTTTTAAATCGTCATTTTGCAAGATTTGTTTAAAGTTCATTGACATGTATATTATTCAACCGATAGGAATCGGCAAAACCTCAAAAAATATTCTTTTACACAAATTCAAATACATTTATCAATTATATATAATTAAATATAAATATCCTGCATCCAAATAATCGACGCCTTTATCACCTATATAAAATGTATAAAAAATGTGTAAAAAATACTACTTATAGATAAATATTTTTTATACTTTGATTTTGAAATTAATTAACTGTCAAATGAATACTAAATTCAAATAAATGTATTTATACTGTTAAGCTGAGGATCAATGGTTATTAGTGTATAGTCAAGCGTAAATTAATTATTAAGCCATTACCAAGATTAATTGGTTACCCTTAGATACCTTCAATTTCGTTTATTTTTTTATATAAATCACTTCACGTTTTCCGATTTTTTAATAAATATAACTTAATTGTTAGCACTTTTTTCGTTTAAAATTTATATACAGCTATATATGAATATTAAAAAAAAACACCTTTTCTGTATTAGTCAACCGATTTTCTGCTATCCATAAAAAATAATGCGTATATGTTTGCCTCTAACTTTTCAATAATGATTATGGTCGAATTTTGACCACTGGACAAACACTAGTTAAAAGTAATATATATAAATTATAAGTGAAATAAAAACGATGATTCATTTATATAAAGTCCTCTTTATATTCCTATTTGTAAGTAATATTTGTAATTGTATTTATGAAGTAAAATAATATAAACTAAACTAAAAACATTTACAATAACAACGAACAAATATAAATTGTTTTGTAAATATTTATATTTTAATTTTATAATATAAAAATATTTGTTTTGACCCCGACGTGATTTGAACACGCAACCTTCTGATCTGGAGTCAGACGCGCTACCGTTGCGCCACGGAGTCGATGAGATAGGGAGCAAATTTTGCAATCATATTTCAATTGATAATGATATTCTGTTGAAAGAGAGAAAGCTTGTACGAAAATAAAAGTCATGTATTGATTTGTCTAAAATAAATGAAGAGAACTAGTTGAAGTGGTTTTATTTTAGTGGTTATTCAGTCTAACTATCTAAAGACTAGGATTAAACAAATTTAACACGAATTTACTAAGCTACAGGAACATTTTCCAGATCGTCAAATACGTACGTCACACACATTCAGTCTGATTCAGATAGATTAAATCAGAGCCACCCCATGTCAAGCATCAAGCCTAGATGTCTATGAGTTCGACTTTTATGACATCCAGGATTTTGAACACCTTGACGATGTATATAGATAGTATTTTGATCAATATAAACTACAATCGAAAATATAAACGCCCTTCCTTACCTTACCTTTCCTATTCTGTAAGAGAATCTACCTACCAGCAAAAGTATTCTCAAGGAAGCGAGGTAATATACGCACCTGATGGCAGGCTTGGCAGCGGAGTGATGATGATGAGTTAGAAACAAAAACCTCAAGTTAGTTAATAAAATATAACTTTATAAACAACAAATATTTACTTTTTCTCATTTTTGCCTAGAGAATAGATATTGCGATTAAGCAAAAACACTGCTAGTATTTTAACCAACATTCCACGCGGTCGTGATCTGTAATTTTATATATACATATTTCCTCTTTATAAAATAAAGCGCTAGGCTTTATCCACGGCTTCACTTAGTGCTAACCCGCTTTGTAGAAGGAACTCGTATGCAAATTTTCATGGTGTTAGCCCTAGTAAGTTGGTTTGTACGTTAATATGTCAGTCAGTTATTATTTAAATATAAATAATATATTATTTTTAAGTAAACATAATGGTTATATTCGTATACCATAAAGTTGCGATATTATGTATATGTTTCTAGATTTTAATTAATTCTCATGATTCGAAACCGCAACTAAATTTAGTTTATTTGTTTGGTAGTTTGATTGATTAAACATGACTCAGACCAACCGTTAAATATTCATGATATATTTGTGTAATTCGATAATTGGTTAGACAATTGATTTATATTGAAATTTCATTTATAAACAATACTTAATTGGATTCAGAACTTTCAATTAATGGGATGAAAAAACGAAATAGTTTTTTTTTAATTTGTATAACCGGTGGAAAATAAACTTTATTGTTTTATAAATAGGTGCCATGGATGTGATCAAAATATTGTCATGTCAAATTGTCTATTCGATCACGTGTCACAAACTTTTACACCGCCGATTTAATTTACTTATGATAAAAAACACACATATATGAATGATTTTCATGTAATATTTAAACTTATTAATAAAAGAAAGAATTACAGGGCATATATAAACTTTATTAAAAGTTGCCCGTCTCGACTTCGTACGGGTGACATTTTGTTTTTTTTTTTTAATATGGTAACTCGTTCGCACCGCTACCAGGTCCAATCTAAGCCATTCAGGGACTGACTAAAACATACAAAATATGATCAAAAACTGTCGAGCCATTTAGATGTCGGTGACGTACGTACAGAATAATTATATTTTACTTTGTTTAACAAGGAAAACTTACAGTTCATAATAAAAGTAGATAGAAAAATAAAAACATATAAAGATAGTATATAAATTACATTGTATGTAGTTGATTACTAGATCGTGAAAAAGTGTAACTATTGAGATTATTGACGGTTCTTAGCAGAATGGTTTACCTTTAATTTAATCTTGGAAAATTTTGGTTTACAAATATACCCCGCCTTCTGTCTGTCCGTCTGAACATGATAATCTTACGGATTTCACAAATGGACGAAGTGATTCACGAGGAAGGTACCTTTTTGAATTATACACGTAATTGGTACAAAAAGGTAATGTGAAAATTGGCTGAAATGAGACGATAAATGTTGTAGATGTCGGAAAAAATCATACCGACTGGTAGCTTTACTAGCGTGAGCCGCATAAACCATTAGTTACTGTATTACGTTGTAAACTTTTTATGGTGACCCTTATTCTACCCGCGCGAAGTCGGGACGCATATATTTTGATTATGAGAGGCAAATTATATTCAAATTTGACCAAGAAAGAATGCGATCATTATACTATACACGTATAAGGAAATCAGTAGGTATTTTAATTGGTAGTATTATTATTATAATTGTGCTATATTCAGACATTGTCATTTCAGCTATAGACTAATTGTTATATACACCAAAATAGAAGGTTTTACGGCTTTATACGTTTGGTGTGGAGACATTAGTACCATGGGGATGAAGGCGTGGTGACGATACGAATATGTGGGTCGATATTTAGCCTCGAATTTGTGCGTACGAAATTTGGACGTATCAATAGTAAGTTTTATTAATTTAACAAGAACTCATTTAGCAGTAGAGCATTTCGTACATTAGGGTTGGTACCACCCAGTCATCAATAAAAGTGTCGCCGAACAGCAATATATATTGTTGTGTGAATTGGTAGTTCAAGTAAGTCATGTTAGGGACAAAGGACATTTTTCCATTGGACTGCTTACCATATTTTACTTTTGTATATTAAATATACAACAATTAGATATTACCTGATGGTAAGTGGTGGTAATGATTCACACTTATTTCGTTATAACATGATAAAAAAGGAACAAATATTTTTTACTACTAAATGATTACCAAACTTTGAAACTATACAAACAATTCACGTAATCCAAATAATGTTTATTATCAATGAAATCGTAATATCTCGTAGTCAAATGATATCGGGATGATGAAATTTTCCAACCTTTCCTTTGATACGTTTGCCTAGAAATTTCCGCATCACAATATTATCAGAGCTTGGACTTTAGACGTTTTTGTCTTAAGACATTTTTCTAATGTCTTAAGACAAAAACGTCATTAAATACTTTAAACGGATAAATTTATTACAGATTAAAATATTTTTTATAAGTGAAAATTAGTAGTCAGTGAATATCCCACTGCTGGTCAAATGCATCTTCTATTGAGTAAAAGGTTTGAAGCTTATCCCACCTCGCTCCACTGTGCGTTGGTATATACACATGCAGGTTTCAGAACGACCGAGAACGAGATGAATAAAGTTAACAAATGAACTCAGTGGTGTTTGCCAGCCTGGTTTTGATTTCTGGAATATCACGATAAAAAAATAAAATTATATAATTACGAGGTTTTAGATTACTTCATTTCATGTACTTAAGGATGTGCGTATGTTTAAACGAAAATAGTGTTGAATACGTAGAGCCTCTTAATCCCTTTTTACAATACACATAAATAAGTTAATACTGTTACAAAATATTTTAAAGAAAATGAGTTATATTTTTATTTTGAAGCGCTATAACTGTTCTAAATTAATTAATAAAATATTTCTTTGAATACACATGACATAAATATTAATATTTTTAATGATTATTACAATCGAAATATTAAGAAGAGTTAGTTCGGTTTTATTTTGCTTGGATACTTTACTATATGGTTTTGTATTTAAACAAATCACCAGTGGTGGTCCAGAATTTGTTACCTTTCAATTCAGATCCTCATTTTATGTCTACTGAGCCATCTGTCAGACACGTCATGTCGGACACTCCAACTGAAATTTTACTAAACTGAAAATCGTGCGTACTTTTATTTTAAATGATAAAAAATATTTGATAAAAAAAGGTTAGCACAGTTTTCATTTAATTAATTTTTTTCCATCGTGTGATTTACCAAATAACCGTTTTATAAAATTGGATAGAAAGTTTTACTATTTTAAACCAATTTGAAATAAGAAGTCGTAAGTCTGGGCTACGTCACAGAAGATTTCGATAGCGCCATTCGTATGTATACGAATGCTGTGAAATTTTACGTTTATGTTTAAGGTTATATCTCGCGATTTCGGATTTTTGTATTCTATATAGCATTTCGTTCTTACTTGCATAGTAACGGAATTAAATTTAAACCTTATATGTGTGCCGATTGTGTTTGCGTACTACAAACTAATGAACCACTTCAATTTATTTATTTATTTCGACTGTAAGCAATCGTTATTCGTATTTCAAACTCGACCGTTAACTGATTTATAATAACAATTAAATATATAATAGGATCCGGCAATTGTCAATTCTAGTATGGAATAATGAACCGAATGGGCTGTTACACACGCACTACGTCAAATACTACCAGAGTGAAAGAGATGGCGCATGTTCTCCTAATACTATAAAGAATTCCAACCAGACCCAAGAGCGTTCTTAAAACGAAAGACAGACAGGACAGTTGTTGGGATATCATTTTTACATATTATAGCTCACACAATGTAACGACTTGTATGAAATATGAATACGTCCAAAAATATATAATACACATTATTGCTCTAATCATAAATAATGGAATACATTAAACAAGTATGTCCTTATTGACATAGGAATAAAGTTCAAAATAAAACATATGTTTTGAAAGCATAAATTGCTCGTAATGTGCTATTTGTGCATTCATGCATAGGATTACACATTAGTGTTTACTCCATTGCTTTAGTGTCTCTATGAAGTGATGTATGTGTGTATTTTCAGTATTGTAATGAATGTATGCGACCGTCTATGTACGTAGGTCACCGGATGAATGTAAGTTAACCGTTAGTTTATAAATTTAGCTTAGGAACCATCAATCTATAATAATAATTTGTTTGTTCGCGCTTAGCTCATCTACGAATTTTTTATGTTATAGGGTAAACGGTAACGGGTAAATGGGCCACCTGACGGTAAGTGGTCAGTACCGCCCATCGATATTGGTGATGTAAGAAATATTAACCATTCTTTACATCACTAATGCGTCACCAATCTTGAGAACCAAGATGTCTCTTGTGCTTGTAATTACACTGTCTCACTCCGCCTTCAAATCGAAAAGTAACAATAGTAAGTATGTTGTCTAGCGTTAGAATATCTGATGAGTGGCTAGTACCTACTCAGACAACACGAAGTAGGGACGGATAGCTAATAATGAATACAAAGAAATGATTATTCAAAGTGCATATAAAAGTCTACTGGACTAACGTATATTTTTAATTTGATTTTAATCTTTAACACGGTACCCTAAAATGATGACGCTGTTTGCATTAAAACTGTGCTAAACCTTTCTGTACGTATTTTGAACCCTGCTAATGAACCGATAAACTTGATTGATTATAATGTCGATATATATGGCTTGAAAAATATTCGATGTATTTGTTATTATTTTTTATTGAATGTAGAAAAATAATCGAGAAATCCTGTTTAAAATGGTCCTTTAAATGTGAGGGGCGTTAGTCATATCGGTTCATTGTACCTTTTAAAGAATCAATACAATTATTTGGTGGTAAAATAAGTGGTGCGTGGTACCTACCGAGACGAATTTATACAAAGCACAATTGTCATCCAAGAGCCAAGATGGCCATGTGGCTAGAACACGTGAATCTTAACTGAAGATTATGGGTTCAAAACTAGGAGCGCACAATTTATTATATTGTTCATGTGCAAATAGGTCGTTTTACAGTCCATTCGTCATCAGTATTGTAGTGGCTCCACCAATCCGCATTCGAGCAGCATACTAGTATCAGAGAGAGAGAACTCCAAAACGTCTCAAGAGGAGAGGAGACAATAATCTAGCTGGGCTTTATACAAACTATACTTTTAATTTTTTACCATTAATGTAGCTATCCAATATACGTCTGTCTAGTCCGGTAATTTAAATAAGTCTAAAAGTTAATTAAAGTGTACACAAAAAAAAAAAATTAAAATTACCTTTTTATAGTATTAGTAAAAGTTCACACACACTTAAATTAAATAATTAAAGCTGTTCAAAATTTATGTTAAAGAATTAAAAATTTTAAGCTAAAAAAATATGCAATTCCCGTTAAAAAATATTTATTACATCAAGATTCGGGTCACAGCGCACTTCGACGACGCACGGTAATCTATCGTCACGTAGTAATTGGATTGAAATAAATTCATTTATTATTTAATACGAATATTTCGATATATCGCCTCGAATCAGCGATGCAATGGAAAAAATTTAATTGAAGGCAAAGATCTCTGGATTTTCATTTTTTGTTTTGTTTTATCAAGCAATTAATCGAACTACAAATCTTTTGGAAGATAATTGCTTAAATTATTGTATATTTGCGATTTATTTATTTACATATTTCTGGTATTTGTCGTTATGCTTGTCTCTTATGTTCTGATTATGTCGTTAGCTGTCTGATCTGATCTGATGACAATTCAAATCCTCTTATTAATATATATAGCAAATATTTTATAGCAAAAGTGAAAACCCCTGGTGTTAAAAAACATCCTTGAGCAGTAGTGGGATTCTGTAAGAACTCGCTTCATTACTTACCCGTGAAATGTTGACTATCGACTTTTGGCGATATAACATTTTGATGCGTGTATTCTTGAAATGAAAATTTATAATTATTATGGTCAATGTAGCATATCACTTTATGACAATTAACGACGGTTTTCTTCGGTGATTTTCAAGTTTTTTTAAAGAATAGCTCTACTGAGAGGAACCAGCGAAAGGGTCTGTTTTATATAATTGCATACTGTTTATAATATGATAAAAAAATAAAAAACATGTTATTTATGTATATGATTTTAGTTAGGTTATATTTATTTGATTATTTTATTATAATATTTATTGTGAAACTGTAAAATTGTGTTATTGATATCACAAAGAACGTTTTGGATTCGGTACGTACTGAGTATTATTTGTATAGAACATGAGTTGATTGTATAGAGGAATAGATGGTAAATAAGTTGTTAAGCGTCAATAGCGCAATGGTTTAAGTGGTGTCTAGCTGTTTCTTATTGTACCTCCAGTGTCATTAGAGCTATTCCTGCAAAACACGATCGTTAAATGTCAGAAATGCATCATTGACTATACTAATTATGACAATTAAAAAAATACAAACATAAGATTTACATAAGTTCAAAATCATGATATTATTTATTCAGTAAGCTCATGTGACAGTATTCACAAACTAATTCTAAAGCTACCGCCGGTTCGGAATGTAGATTATATCGAGAAGAACCGGCAAGAAACTCAGAAGTTACTCTTTTCATATGATAATCAATGAATAGTCTACACTTTTTATCATATGTTTTCATTAATTTACGAATTTATTTATTTATTTTTTCGTTATTATTCGGCAAATTTAAAAATAACTGTGGACATTCCAGTTGTTATAGAATTTATCACCGAGCTTATTTTCAACATTCAGATACAAAGTGAATTCTTACAGATAAGCACTGCTGGTGCGCAATTTTATATTACGAATTGCAATTTTTTGTTCAATTTTAAATATAATAGACAGAAATGAAATTAATAAAAAACCTTCAACAATGCTGCCCCGTAACATAAATAAAGACAACAAAGCTTAAGTCAGTTTTAGAAAACGGGAAAGCACAATGTTCCGTTGTACCGTCTCCTGGTGCGATGTTTATTTTATTTTGTTCTCACAATTCAGTTAAACTCTCAAAACTTTGTATAAATAATGAAAGAACGACGTGGAAAACCGTGATTAGAGCAAAATTTTATGTTTATTTCGTGATTGAGACAAAAGTCAAAAGGGTTATACTAAAGTATATTGTATGGAACATCAGTTGTGTCTCTTTATCATTCCTTAAAGGCCGGCAACGTACTTACAAGCCCTCCGGTGTTGCAGATGTCCATGGGTGATAGCAGTAGTAGACTATCCGGTGAGCCTCCTGGTCGTTCCTCTTTTCTAATATTTTATGGAAAATATTTTATAGTATAGATAGGCGGACAATCATATGGGCCACCTGATGGTAAATGACCACAAACGCTCACAGAGATTGATACTGTAAGAAATTATGTTTTACATCTGCAATGTACCAGCAGTTTCGGGGACTATGATGTTGTATCCCTTGTGCCTGTGGTTGCCTGTAGTACAAAACAACATAATAATAGTGACCTACCACCACTTGGCCAATTTGGTAGTCTGTTAATTTTATTAAATTAAAAAAAAATGTATCAACCCATGTACACAACTATGACACGTCACAATCAATCATACGTTTATCAATATAAATGTTATATTTATTTATTTTGTAAAATAATAAAAGTTGAATTCAAATAAAAGCTTGAATTATACGTATTTAATTGTTGCGGAGGTTTTCCAGTAATCGTGAATACATTAAAGTTGGTAGAATATTTGAATGCAATTACCATTAGGACATTAACATTAGAATTAAGACAGCGCTTTAATCTATATCTAAAATGAGGTTAAGCTTTGCCAATTAAACACGATACAGTTATATTCCGTAATCAAAACATTACAAAGGAAAAGTTATAGCCAAAATCTTTATCCAAATACAGAGCATTCCTCCCCAATGATTTGGAAAGAAATCCCTCAGCCTGCGATGAAACAGCGGGATTATTGTTCGTGTTTTTCGCAATTTTTATTGCAATTATCTTTTTAAATGAATCAGGCTGGAGGCTATCGTTTCATTCGCATATATTGTCTATACCATTATTAATATTATGAATGCGGAAATGATTTTCTTTGTTTATTTTTATTTATTATATATTTGTTTACGCTTTCACATTTCAACTACTCAACTGATTATCATGAAATTATGTATACACGTTGTCAGGTACAGAAAAGGACAAGTAGAAAGTACATATCGCATATCGGTATACTCTCGGGTGAAGTCACGGGTGCAAACTAGATTTTATTTAAGGCAATGCCCTGACAAAATATCAACGCACAGCTTGAACTATACACATATATAGGCTTGAAAATTGGTGGAGACCTTCGTATAATGAACTGCACTAAGGCGATTATTTAAACTCTCCATAACTTCTTCTATATACTTATATATACTTCATACAATCGATCTATTCAAATTGTCATTTTATTCTACTGGTACACGAAAACCAATATCTTAATGTTTAAGTCTTTAGAATTATATAAATGTGTCGCGCTGAAAACGCACCGTTATATATAATCTGTTTCGTCGATGTAGGTTAGTTCTAAAAAGTCTTAACTTTCATAATATTATATAACCCTTAACTTATATAACCCTCGCTACAAATATTTTAATTATTTAACTATTTAACAAATATGACCAATGTCTGTGTTCCTATTATAAATTATCCCACACGTTAACTTAATTAATTATTAACCCAGAAACTGTTACCAACAATATTGCGATTATTCAAATTAATATGACAATGAGAATGAATTAAATAAAGGACAAACGATAATTGTAATCAACCCGCGGGCTGCACAATGTCCCATAAAGACGTGTTATAATATATTATTTATAAAGTACAGATTAGTTGTAGTTTAGATTAAAACTTGTTGTTAAATAACAAAAGTTTCATTTTGTTAAAATTACGGTTGGTAAATTTAACGGATATTGTTGTTAAAAGTTGAATGTTTCGTTAATGTACGTATCAATTTATTTTGAAATAGTCCTAAAATAACAACTTTAAATAACTGGGGCTAGCACCACGAAAATTTGTATACCAGTTCTTTGAACATACTTTTATGAAAATTGCACTTTGTACATTCAAAGTGCATCCTGATGACGTGGTTTACGTTTTACACATTGACTATCGTATCAAAGACGCAACTCCGATACGTATAAATGGAATGGAGTACAGAATTTCAATTCATTTAGAAATACACGGGCGGTTTTAAAAACAGGACATGTTTGCGGCATTCACGAGCGGATTTTGCAATGTTAGGTTGCTGAGACTGCTGACAGGCTCGTTAATGGTCACTTTAAAACCTAGTATCTCCAATGGTTTACCATTCCTTCCATACCTTTTTTTCTTTCATCTTTCTAATCCACTTATTCTTCGCGAGGCGAAAGAGATCGGCAGCACTCGCAATTCCCGTCCATTCTCGGATGTTGCACAGCCAAGACTTTTTTCTGCGCCCAACAGCTCTCCTTCCGGCAACTTTTCCCATCATGATGAGTTGCAAAAGTTCATATCTTTCATGCCTAAGCACGTGTCCGAGATATGCAATTTTTCTCTTCTTGACAGTCTCCAAAAGTTGCCGGTTTTGGTTGACGCGTCGCAGAACTTCCACGTTCGAGACCTTCTGAGTCCATATCGAGATGTGGGCATATAGACATACGTCTATATGCCCACATCTCGAAAGCTTCTATACGTTTTTTGAGGTCTTCTTTAATTGTCCACGCCTCGCATCCGTAAAGAAGTATAGGCCAGATGTAACAATGTAGGAGTCGTATGCGCACAGGGATCTTAAGTCTGCGATTGCAGAGTACTTTTTTTAACGTGCAGAAGGCACTTCGAGCTATTTCAATGCGAGTCTTTACCTCCTGTTCACAGCTCCAAGTGTCATTAAGCCATGTCCCTAGATATTTGTACTTGCGCACTCTCTCAATTTTTTGGCCTGCTACAATGATAGCAATGTCATCGAAGCTGTGTTTAGACAATACCATGATCTTCGTTTTTGATATGTTCATCCTCAGACCAGCGTTTTCACTGCATGAAGAATAAGAAGGAGTATTCCAAGCTGACTGCCAACCTTCGCTAGTCGGAGTGGCACTCGAAGAAGAAGAAGAATCCACTGACGTGTTCTCCATGCCTTTGGTTTAATTTTATTATTTTGGGATTGGTGGTGTTTGTGCTTGTGCCTATGACGTCATTCTGTAATGGCCGACGACGGTCTTCTCGTTATTAAGTAGGTGTTATACTATCCGCACACTATATTGCGCTGCAGTCAATCTTCATTACAATTGGTAATGGTGAATTACATAAATAAGTTTTGCTAGTACATAAATATATATATATATATATATATATATATATATATATATATATATAGTATATTACATAAATATAAGAAATGGATGATTTTTCTTAAATTGTGTTCCACTGTTTCCTTTTAAATTACAAATAAACTGAAGAATATGTGTTAAGTACATGATACATACTTACATGCACCTATCGCAATCTACCACACCTCATTAAAGCTTGTAAGTGGTACTTTCAATATGTAGGTAATGACTAATGTTACCAAATACATCTAATATTCCGTAAGCGTGTATCGTAATTATCACGTCATACTGTTTCCAAGAAAGCGGAATGTGTTTTATTATTGATAATTGATTGCTCATGGGATCCGATTACGAAAGTTTGGTATTTAGGTACTTTATATATGCATTGATCTATTGGACAACTTATAATATTACATATCCTGAGATTCCGGGATCGACTATCATTAGCAAAAGAGCTAATAAGTGGATACCGTGAAACTCCCTTGTCTCAGACAGCACGTGAAACCGTTGTTTTTACGTCTGATCTCCTTCCGCTTGTGTCGAATTGCAGTCCCAGTTTAATAAAGTAAGGAGTGAGAGTTCACCTATTTGCGTATGTAATTGTCAGATGTAATCTCTTAGCATATCTAACTAACTCATATCTGACTAATCGACCCTGTATTGGAGCAGCGTGGAGCCAAACCTTCTGATCAAAAGGAGAGGAGACCTAAGCCCAGGGACTATTATTTAACTTGAATATTCAAATGAATGCGCAATGTGCGGGTAACATCACGTGTTCCCGACACTGGAACGTCTCAGTTTAAATTAAAACGATCGAACAAGATAGATTATCAGAAGTGCTTAATGCAAAGAGAAAATATCATCACTAGTCGAGTTTTTCCACAAGGTCATATTAGTATTTATTATATTCT
This sequence comes from Nymphalis urticae, assembly GCA_905147175.2. NCBI lineage: Eukaryota > Metazoa > Arthropoda > Insecta > Lepidoptera > Nymphalidae > Nymphalis > Nymphalis urticae. The sequence goes on along the minus strand of LR990004.1, from coordinate 4,671,267 downwards.
ACTTACAAATGTTGAAAAAATTCTAACCGCACAAACGAGTATGTTACATAAATTCTAATTATATTTCATTTACCGTGCATGCGGTGTTTTAATTTACATCACAACAACAAAGGCCGTTGATGTAGCTTTGTTCAGAAACAACATTTATAGTTAATAAGAACTAAGATGTTACGATGTTTACTTTATAACTTCCATCTCATTTGCTATCAAAGTGATGTTTTTAAATGGAGATTTTTTTATATAAATATTTTTTATTTGTATTCGAAACAATTCTCAGTCTATTGTTTGGTATAGGTTAGTATAAGAATTGCGGTAAAGCTATTTTATCTGTCTGTCTTCTTTAATCCCACTACGGTAACGGGCACAGACAAATCGGCCATCTGATGGTAAGTGGTCACCATCGCTCATAGATATTAGAGCTGTAAGAAATTGTAACCATTCTTTACACCCCCAATTCGCCTCTAATCATCCGAATTTAAGAAAAATGGCTATAATAAGCTCATTAGTTCCATTTTCATTAGTTCGAAGTTCGGTTTTAGACAAATATCCTATTTCGATCCGTCATGTTATTCGTGTATGATCTTACAAAAAGCTCTCCTGTAATTTTAGTAAGTGTGCCTGTATATTCACGAATGTTTCTTTTCCTCCGAATTGAGGAATAAATATGATATCGACTTCAATACAAAAACTGCTCTCTGAAGTCGTCTGTTGGAAACGCGATAGTGTTGATAGAAAAACGTTTATATAACATATTTATGTAAACACTTCGTTAATATATATATGTGTATGTATAGCAAGTACAAACACACACACACACACACACACACACACACACACACACACACACACACACACACACACACACACACACACACACACACACACACACACATATGACTCTTAATAATCTAAGTCTACTAAAAAGATGAATTATTGAAATAACTTCACTTTAATAAACAATATCAACATGATTAAATGTTCCTATGTAATAGTTTTTCTCCTTTTTCGCTTTATTTTAATGCACTTACCGGTTCTCTTACAAAACTTCTTTTACCAAAGGTTGTCTGTGAGAGATCGCTATAAGCGATAAGACCGCCTATGACCATTTTTTTTATTAATTGATTTATGTTACCCTTACGTCATCCGTTATTTATATATAGTGCAATAAAATATTAAATAAATAAAATGCTTTCACATTTTCCTTATACTTACACAAACCCCACAATTCATGTTGATAGAAACTCGTATTATAAATGAACGGAATTAAATCAATCTCGTTTAAATTGAAAGCATAATTTTATCAATTCGTATTGAACAGTAAGGCGCTAAGTATAATAATTGGAAGAAACGCATGAATATGAATTGGATAATTTAACACAGTAGAGATGAGGAAATATTAGAAGTAAATAACAATATGGATACGCCTAATAAATATTTGTTTGTATTAATCCCTTGAATTTGAATAAGTGTAAATATTATATAAGGTTTATCTACTCTGAGAAAGAAAAATACTATAATTTAAAATAGAAATGTTGAAATACAAAAAATACATATATCTATTGGTTTGACAAGTTTCTGTATTTTAGTAAGTTTCATATTAAGTGATTTACAATAAGACAAGTAAATTATAATATATTAATATGAATATATATAATATTTTGATAAAGTGTTTATGATATTTTGATTTTGATTCATTTATTTTCATGGTCACTAGTTACATGTGTTACTTTTGTGCAGAACTGACTACTAACCGAGTAATTTTGTAGATATATAAAACAATACATAGTATCACATAATCAGTAGTTACATAAATTCTAATTATTTATATTCTATTTACCATAATTCAAGATACGTCAGTAGCATTTCAATTTCATTTCATTTCATTTATGAAGCTGTAAACAATGTTAACGACGAGCGGTCACCACTAACCACACTTGTTTACCCCCTAAGCCTATTACAGACTCTTTGACTTACGATGAAATTAATAATTTACCGTGAGCATGTACCCTTTTCAAACAAATTACCAAAATATAAAGACTTGTTCTTTTTGTATTTTTAATATTATCTTTCCTTCATTTAAATGGGGTCTTCGCATAGGTATTTTTTAATAAGTTAGAAAACTATGTTGTCATAGTAATATTTTTCATTGGCCCGACCCATTCATCATGACCTCAACCATATAAGGGAATCAAGATAACTTATTAAGTTGTTTCACTAACAAAACAGTTAATCAAAATAAACACTTAAATTGTGAACATAAAATACTCAATGTATTGTTTCCCCGTTAACGAATAATATGAAAAAGTTTTTTGTCAATAGAATAAAAAAGAATTTAAAGCCCGTCGCATCTTGTCTACTCAAAGCTAACGAACACATAACCCTTAACTGAGCGGGGTCAATCAAAGCGTAACCTTCACAGAGCCCTCATTGAAAGCGTCGCATTGTAAATATAGAATTCTCGATATTCTATCGATATAAATGAAAGTAACGTACCCACGTACAAAGAAATAACATTAAATATGTATGTAACAAGAGACGTAGTAATATTGTTATCGGTATATGTTTTTTAAGCTCTATTTTCAATAAAGAAAATTGGTATTATACACATGTGCTGAACGAATATGTTTCTGTGTACACTTTAAGTTGATACATCATTTCATCATCATCTCTCAGCCGAAAGACGTCCACTGCTGGACAAAGGCCTCCCCCAAGGATTTCCATTTTGGCCGGTCTTGCGCTGCCCGCATCCAACGGCTTCCCGCGACTCTTTCTATAAGTTGATACAATATTATTTAATTATTATATTGTGTCTAACATTACACTATTAATGTATGTGCTTCGTTAGTTGTGACGTGTTGCAAGTGTTAGATGAAGTTTACCACATGTGTAATTATATATATCAGTACAGTACAGACAGTAACAGCCTATTAATGTCCCACTGCTATGCCTCTCCCTTTTGAGGAGAAAATTTGGAGCTTATTCCAACACGCTGCTCCAATGCGGGTTGGTAGAATACACATGTGGCAAAATTTCAATGAAATTAGACACAAACAGATTTCCTCACGCTGTTTTCCTTCACCGTAAGGCACGGGATGAATTATATAAATTATATATATATTTATGATTGATTATGATAATTTACATAATGGTGTGATTATGGGGTACTCAATTTTTACTTACATAAAATAAATCGTGAAACGTACAAAATGAATCTTATTGCAAAGGTGTAAGAGATACAGTTAGTTACTTAGTTTCCTTCGCGTTTTTTTTTCAGAATTATTATATATTTACTTTACATACGCGTTCTGAACGTGATCAAACATTTGAATATCAGTAAATGAGAACGTTTTATTTAATAAACATTGCTTTCGCTTTCTATAGAGGCGACATTGTTTCGTTACAATGGCCTTCGTTACAAACATACTACTTGTTTTAATAGTATACATTTTACATGTTATTTATTGACTATACCTGCCTCATTGTAGACGATAGCTAATATTGCAGAACGAGGTACCGGTTTCAAATTTCAGTTCATGATATACTTTATATTTGTGTTTGTTTGAAAAGAAATTAAAGCGTTGATGTGGAAAGTGTTAGTAGTGATGTATCCCCGTTGATTGGATATCATGTGGATCCGTTAGTCCTGCGCCTGAACTCTCTCCATTAATGGTGGTTTCTGGGCAATTTTGATGTTTTTCTCTTGAAACATAAACTATCGCGTTTTGCATAGGTCATGCAGAATAACTCACCAAAGTATCATCACAACATGATGAATGGTTTAAGAAAGGATAGAGTACAAACACAAAAAGATTATTTCTTATTTCTATAGAAGAATAGTAATTAATATATTTATTTAGATTTTTTAATAAGTAACCTGTTGCAAGCTGGTGTAATAACCTGATGTTCTCCTAACTGCCTCAGTCTTACTGTAACTTTATACTTTTTTTAATTAAAACCTCAATTTATTTGTTATCCAGTCACAATTACAGCGGTGATATAAAATTAAGTCTAATACATTGTTTCTCAGAGTTTATAATTTATAGCGTACCAACAGCATTTTTTATATTTATACGATAGTACATACGTGAATCTTAATTAAAGATAACAGGTTCAAATCCTAGCAACAATTTTCATGTGTTTTTATTTTACCACGAGCTCGGTAATGAAGGACATCGTAAGCAAACCTACATGTGTCGTATAAAATAATAAAGAAACATTCTGAATGTTACAAAACATTTATACAATTATTTATGTATACGACACATATATATACATATATTATTTATAGATATATAAAAAAACGTATACTAGAATACAATACTCGTATAGAAACTACAATTTCACGTTATCTTTTGTTTTAAACGGGGGACAACCGAAATTGCAATTGAGCAAACTTTTAAAAAAATGCCCATATATTTCAATTAATATTTCGTTTAATGACGTCACGTATAATGCCAGACCGTAAGTTACGTAAAGCAAATATGAACTGAAAGCGTATCCGTGTTATTAAACACATATAATATCAGCTAGCAATATACGGGGTATTCCTGTAATCCTTCTGTCCCAATAACAAGCTCTGGAATTACGACATTACGTTACGACGAAAGAGAGCGAAGTTACGCGCACCATGTATATTACAATTGTACACGTTACAGGCTGAAGCGTTTTTATTTGATCTCTTATTTAGTATTGTATTACAATCGTTTTTTTCGTTATGTATTACTTTTAGATAATAACAAATAGTATTAATATATACTCTATAACTTACTTAGAAAATAATGTTGCATTAGAAATTGAAGTATGCTAAGTTCCACGAGAGTGGATTTTACTAATCCACGCTTGTTGAACTGCGCGAAACTGCTGGTTTTATTATAAATTCGATTTATACTTATTCGCTTAATTAACCGTTTGACGACTTTAGATCTTCATACGTTATATGATCTATAGATTACAAACCTTTCTAATAAAGACATTTAAAAAGAAAAAAAATTACACCACACACCACAATCATAAGGGAAGATCACACAGCGGAACGCACTTAGGTCTAAATTGCTCTGTTCACGCGTCGCCGTCACAACGTTTAAGATAATTATCGTAAACTACCTAAAACGAGCTTTTTACTCGTCTTCTGTCAAATCAAATTCGTATTTGCTATGGCTCGTTTAGAGATTCTACTTACTTAGACTCTGAACCTCCGTCTTTTACTGCTTTTATTACTCAAATATCATTCAATATATTTAAGGAATGCTGCTAGCATTCTTGCCACCATTTCACGCGGTCACGATTAGTACAGTAACTATATATTTAAGATATAATAATAATCGCCCGTAAGTGTAGTCAAAACCAGCCATGAGCTGAGAAATTAAATATGATGATGATAATAATAATAATAATAATATCCTGGGACATTATTCACACGGTCATCAGATCCCAAATTAAGCAGAGCTTGTGCTATGGAAACCAGACAACTGATATACTACTTTTCTTTTGTAAATACATACTTATATAGATAATTACACCCAGACTCAGGACAAACAGACATGTTCATGCACACAAATGTGTGTCCTGGGTGGAAATCAAACCCACAACCTTCGGCGTGAAAGACAAGTGTCTACCAACCACGCCAACCGGCTCGTCAAAAAGTAATATGAAATTAATATAATATAAAAGTAATATTTAAAAAATTGTAACACCTTTAATTACATTCAGAAATTCTTGACGTTTTAATATGATGGCAATATCAAAAAGCTTAGATAAACAAATACCATGTTATGTAATGAAATACGTAGGCTCCTCGCATTTTATCGACGCGGAAAACGAAATTATCGTCTGATGTAAAAAATTATGCAACATTTCTGCGTTATTTCCCTTGGAAGTTGTAGGATTTAATTAAAATGGAATTGTCCTCACAAATGTCAAGAGCAGACTTTCGAAAATTTAACACATCTCACTGCAATAAGCTCAAAGTTGCGTATCTATTTAATGAGAGAAATTTGATCATAGCTTGAAAAATCTTTTCTTTTTATAAATAGCATAATTTGGCGAACGATCAAAGGTAGAGACATTGTATATATTACTGTTTGCTAGCGATTGGTATATTGTGATACAAAGTCTTAATCATAACTAAATATTCAGATATAAGGCAAGCTATTTTAATGTACAGCCAAATTAAAGTAGCACAACATAGTAAGGTGTACTCAATTTTATTTCAATCAAATTTTGTTACATTACATAAATAATTCATTAAATTGTCAATCAATCGTCATCGTTTAGTTAAACAATGCTTTGTCTCCTTTCGAGCGTCAAATTAATAATGACAGAAAGAAGGGATCTTTTCTCAAAAGCAGTTGAGTTATTTTTTAACTATTAACTTGTATTTAAAATAAGAAGAAAAAGTATTTATTGAGTAGTGTGTATACAGATGTGAAGAAATTTCTAATAAAGTAAACTACCACGTCTGGTTTCTTGTGATTGAACTGAAATGAATATCTTTTCACACATAAAAAGCTATAAAATTCTGCCGATAAATTAAACGGTTCTCAAAGAAAACCAGATGTTAAAATCTCGAAGCAGAAAATAAAACAATGTCCACGAACGATTGAAATATAGCCTCTTATAAACAAAAAACTCTTGATTTATTGCAAACAAAAACATTTACCAAACTTAGAAATTAAAAAAAAAATCCTATCACTCATCAGAGTCAGTATCATCTAAACATCTTGATATTCTTTACGGCGATGTTTCCCAACGTGTTTATCTGAATGGCATTTCATCTGTTAATACTTTACGTTTGTAAACTTAACTTTTACAACTCTAAAAGTGGACGTACGTTTCCCTTGGCTCTTAATGCGACCATTAAAACTACCGTGCGTTATTGCAGCTCCTATTTTCAGCTGCTGACTTTATTGCTGTTATAACGCTTCCAAAACACGTTTGCTTAAGTGTCTTAACGTTTTTTATGGGACTAGACCGGTCCTTAAGTTGTAATAACGTTTTCTATTGTAACCTTAAACCCTTGTAAGAAGTAAATTAAATTCTTCATCTACGTCTCGATTTAAACATTCTTTGCGTAAATTTTGGTCATTGAGGTCATCATTTGGTATTCTATGATGAAATCAATTTTATTTTATTTGTCGTTATAAGTTAGCTAGAATTTAATATAACTTAAATAATGCACTGTAAATGAATACTATAAAGTTTTAACAGGATATAAAATGTAATACTTTTTTCTTTTGTTGCAGAATTCCGAGATACAAAATGGAGACTCGAACGCTTTACTACATAGTAGCCTTCAGCCTGGGGCTATCGTTAGTCAACGCAGATTTCACTGCAAACTGTCCACAAGAATGCAAATGTGTCTGGGCGAGCGGAAACAAACAAGCTGACTGTTCACACTCAAACTTCCATGACATACCCAAAACATTAAGCACAGAAATTCAGATACTAGACCTAACTAATAACGAACTATACGAAATCACGAGGCACGCTTTTGAGGATGTCCGATTAATAAATCTAAAGAAACTTATATTAAAAGAATGTAAGTTAATAACGATACATAAAAATGGACTAAGCGGTCTCGCGATTATGATCGAACTAGATTTATCGAAAAACGACCTTAAAACGTTACACGCGGAAACTTTTAAGGAAACATCAAAAATAAGGTGGATCTTGCTCAATGATAATCAAATAGAGAAGTTAGAAAATGGCCTATTTAATAATTTACCGTTCCTGCAAAAAGTCGATTTGAGCAACAACCATCTAGTACAAATAGGAGTTAAAACCTTTATGAATGTGCCAAAACTTAATATCTTACGATTGGATGGTAATAAATTAGAACACCTTAAAATAGATACCCTGAGCGCTTTAACATCATTATCTAACCTCGACGTTCACGATAATCCCTGGAAATGTGATTGCTATTTACAACCTTTTAGAAATTGGGTCATTAGCAAAAATTTCTACACGTCGCCTATATCATGTAGCGAACCGGCCAAAGTAAATGGGAAATTATGGAAGGAGCTAGATTCTAGTGATTTTGCTTGCAGGCCAAGTATAATTTATCCTTCAACTAAAACAACATTGCGTTCATCAGATGCAAATGTAACTCTTTCTTGCCAAGTTGATGGTAATCCTTTACCTGAAGTGAATTGGGTGTTAAATGCTCAAATTATTGATGGTACGTACAGATATCAAGGAGAAATTAAATATTTTGTAACGCAGAGTAATTCAGAAAATAGTAAATGGGTAAATTTAACTATCTTCGATGCTGGCAGTTCTGATAATGGAGAATATTTATGTGTAGCGAAAAATGCTGGTGGCGTTGAAGAAAGGAGTTTGACGTTGGCTATAGCTCACGCTCCCCCTGGAATCGTTGCCCCTCCAGGAATGGACAACAACATGTTACCAGTTTTAATTGGAATATCTTGCACAGCAGCCATATTGCTAATAATTTTAGTAATTATCTGTTATTATTGTTGTCGAAGACGTGGTTCGGAGAAAAAGAAAGATAACGTTAATGGCGAGGCTCTAATTGAAGGGTCGGTTATACCAGAAATGGAGAAAAGTCTGATCACCGCGGTTAATCCAGTCACAAAGCCACCGAGAAGATACGACGCTCCTTTATCGATCACCAGCGCTACTGAAATGTCGGAACTAAATAAGACATTACTTGATAACGATTCTGTTTTTGGTAAGTTGATTATTTTTAGCTCTAAAATACAATATTAATGATATAGATTTAATTTTACAATAATATATTAAGTTTAATATGTAACTTTAATGTAATAACTTTATAATTACTATATTTATAGTACAAGTCCTGCCAATAAATTTCAGAATTTATTTTGTAAAACTATATTTACTCACCATGTTATATTTACCGAGTGAAACTTAAATGAATTCAAAAGGTGCAGAATATACCTAACAAGTAGTGATTATACTTATTTATGACATAACTCATAAGAGATGTATTTGATTTGAACTTATTCTTATACGCAATATTTTCTTTTGTTTTAGCTCACAATGATGACGAAAAGAGATCGCTAGACTTTGATCAGCACACAAAAAGATCACAAGACGCTCTGAACGTAGAGTATGGTCGTACGGATGGGCGTGCGTATCCGCCAGACCTTTTATCTTTCCCAGCGAGAGCTGCTCAAATTTCTCCTGCAGCCAGCAATGCATCGACAGTGCCAGATACAAGCAGACTGCAAATAAACCCAGTTAGCCCAATCCACTCCCCTATTTACGGTATGACCACCAATCAAAATCTCTTCAGAACTTTACCGTATTCTCGATCACAATCACCCTTCACAGCACCAATTACACCACCAGTAGTAACACCGAGGCAAGGATACGTTACAATACCAAGAAGACCTAGGGTACCATCATGGTCAAGCACAGCCAGTACACAAATACTGCCTAGCGCCGAAGCACAAGAACCACTTTATGATAATTTGGGCTTAAGGACAACTGCAGACGGAAGTTCTGTTCTTTCTCTAAATAAAGCGGGATTAGAACAACAATTTTCACCGATGAGAAATAGACCTCTTCCAGCAACACCTACTGTATACCCTAATCCACATCCTCCAGTTTACTACGCTCCTATAGAAGAACAAGAACCTGCTCCTTCCCCTGTACCACCTCCATTTACTCCCACTCGAAACAGCATCAGTTCTCAAATATCCAATCAACTCTCCACGCCAGGTCCACAAGAACCGGTGAACCAAAGAATGAGTTGGACAGCAAAAAATACATCAACCCCACAAACTGAGCCTAGAAAGCAGTTAGTTAACGTCATGGATAACAGGAACGCGGACGCTCAGTCGCAAATTTCCGACAGCAGTACACTTAGTCGCAAGGGTAAACCAGAAACAGGTTCACTAAGAAGAAATCCAAGATCGGAAAAAGATGAGGTAGGCTCACCATCTAGAGATGACCCACGAAAGAACGAGAGCAATGTATCATTGAATCAATCCGGCACTATGGGAAGAAGTGGTAAAATTCCTCCTAGACCACCGCCGAAGCCTAAGAAGAAACCTACCACCGAAGTGAACTCGAACGAACCCCTATTCGAAGATGAAGGCGAAGACGGCACAGAAGTGTAGTAAACTCGAAACGGACTGAACAAAAAGTGCCAACGAGCTTTTAGTGATACGTCACAGTGAAGTGTTATCAGTGAACGATGAAAGTGCAACCGGATCATTATTTTGCGGTGCTCGTGTAAATATCTCGTGCTAGATTTTTTACTAATGCGTACAATTGCATTATGGACCATTTCGCGATGACGTCATAAGTATAGCGTAACAGCCATGATTAAGTTATAACGTTTGAGAACAAAACACATGCGTTATATTTTAAGTATTTATTATGTGTGGTTATAATTTTAAGACAATGAAACGGTAGCTTTTCGATTCGCTTGCCATTTGTAGGGGCGTCTGTTCATCGACTATCAAGACTGATTATCCTAAATTTATTCTCGCATTCGACATTCCTGTTTCGTATTAATTCCACGTTAAACCTTTATATCATGCACTTTCGAATGAAACGTCATTAAAACTAAAATTTAATAGATGAAAGGCGTAATGGGTTAGCTTTTCAACTGTTGATCGTGTCAATAGTTTCTAAAAGCGTTTATTTGAACCTTCGCTTTCATTTCCCGATAAATTCACACGTGTTCGAAAATAAAAATAAAATTAGTATCTACCCCTTGTCGAAATTTGTATTCATTAACAGTTATTTTATTAATGGCGAAAGGTTTCGAAAATTTCCAATTGTGTGGATATATTTTATTTCACTCATATATACATTCATACTTCTGAAATATTTAACTTAATTTCTAAGTTAATATAATTTTAGTTGTTAGCTCTTTTTAAGACTGTGTATTTTGTCAGCAAATATTTTAATGTTAATGTGAAATGTTTTATTTTAAAATGTCAAAGTTTTAAACCATATGACAATATGAGTTTTCAGCATAAATGTTATCGAAATATTAAAGAAACATTTCATTTTGTAAATAGTGGTCAAAAACAATATCATTCTGATCAATTTCTAATCTATCTCCTAATACAGATATAAAGTCTCGAAAAAGTCTTTTAATAATGATTTAAATCATTCCAATCAGTGATTACGATAACGATTCTGTATCAGTAGCTCTCAACAAATAATTCTAAACTGAATAGGAAAAATAGTTCCTAAAAGAGTTTAGTTGATTACGAGTCGATTTGCACCAACTTTAATTATCAAAGTCGTCATTAGAATAAAGCCATATTGTAAATATAGATAAGATATATTCGATAATGAATTGATCAATATATATATCTATAGACGTAACCAGAAAAAAAATTATATATGTGAATATTCGTGTAAACTAATTGTTATAATTTAACATTAAAAAATGTTATAACACTTTTGTCTTGTATTGTATTGTGGTGCACATCGACGTAACATTATGACATTAGCTTATATTTTAGTTACTGGTGCTTATTTTTGTAATGTTTTTTTTTTTTAAACTTATTTATTATTTTTTTAATCGAATGTACTGGATAAGAATGACATGTATGTATTATTATGTCAAATTTGTGCTTAGTGTTTAAGTGCTGCCGATTGTTTCGCACGATAATGACATTATACAGCGTGTTATAATATTCTAATCGTACTTGAATAAATGAAATGTTCATCTCAATAGTGACTTTGGATATAGGAACGGTTGGAATTAAATCGAGTGATTTATATTGATTTTATACTTTCGATGTATTTTATTGGTCAATGCGAATTTTAAACATTTTTAAATTCGTATAAATCATTTATTTGTAAACAATGGTTTTATGTTTTACAGTTTACAATACCCTTTTTAATATGTATGAGCTATGTCGAGTAAAAATAAAATACTTTTTTAAATATACTTTCGGAAGTTAAAAAAGTATTAGTTTTTGTGGTCAATTATACAGTATGATTATTTTAGAACGGAAAGTACAACGTATGGTTTTCACAATATTTACTGTAAACATTTGTTTTTATATAGGTGTAAGCGCTACATGTACATATTATGAACATTATTAAAACTGATTAAAGCTATATTTCAGTATATTTATTTTTTATTTCAACCTTTAAAAACCTAAAAAAGTAAAAAAATATATATAATATTTTCTTACTAATAATAATTAATCTTGTTGTTACCTAGTTACCACCAGCTAAAGTGTACTGAACTAAACTAGTTTCTTTTATAAAATAAAAATTGTATACACGTAGAATGCATACAGACTAGCAGTAAAAGGAGGACATCGTAGCCTCAGTCATCAGCAGGTATCCGCCATTTCGTGTCTAGGTATGAGTCTGCGAGGTAAATATCGACGACGATAACGATTTCAGATATTCTACCGCAAAACAGCAGTACTTGGTATTGGTTCCGGTTTGAAGGTTGAGTTAGTTCACAAGGTTGGTGGCGCATTGGCGATGTAAGCGATGGCTAACATTTACCATGCCAATGTCTATGGGCATTTGTGACCTCTTACCATCAGGTGGCCCATATGCTCGTTCGCCTACCTATTCTATATAAAAAAAAACCCGCGGCGTTGCAAAACTAGTAAACGTATTCGCTCGCTCGTAGCGATACGTTTTCGTCCTGTTGCGTCTGATTACTAAATTAACTTTCTACCTTGTTGATTTTGTTACTTTACATGACTGACATTTCTAATATACAGCAACAGCCTGTGAATGTCCCACTGCTGGGCTAAGGCCTCCTCTCCCTTTTGAGGAGAAGGTTTTGGAGCTTATTCTACCACATTGCTCCAATGCGGGTTGGTGGCAGAATTTCAGTGAAAATAGACACATGGAGGTTTCCTCAAGATGTTTTTCTTCACCGTCAAACACGAGATGAATTATAATCACAAATTAAGCACATGAAAATTCAGTGCTGCTGGCCCGGGTTAGACCCACGATCATCGCTTAAGATGCACGCGTTCTTACCACTGGGCCATCTCGGCTCTTCTAATATACATTCCTTATTATTATTGGATAACACATATTACCACTGGTATATAATGATAGTGCCATAAAATATGTATAGTAATCAAACTAATTACAGTGAACAGTTTTAGATTACATTTGTTAATTTTAATATTAATTTATAGTAATCAAAATTAGTGGAAACTATATCGGTTGATGTTCCATTATTGTACATATTAGTTATTAATGTATATATATAGTATTATTAGATTCCCTTGAAAAGTTAATAAATATGGAACTGAATTTGACGGGCCGGTTGGTATGGTTGGTAGATACTTGCCTTTCACGCCGGAGGTTGTGGGTTCGATTCCCACCCAGGACAGACATTTGTGTGCATGCACATCTCTGTTAGTCCTGAGTCTGGGTGTAATTATCTATATAAGTATGTATTTACAAAAGAAAAGTAGCATATGTAGAATATCAGTTGTCTGGTTTCCATAGTACAAGCCCTGCTTAGTTTGGGATCAGATGGCCGTGAGTGAATAATGTTCCAGGATATTATTATTATTACAGAATTTGAACCAACACATGTTTCTTAATTTTGTATTATTGTACCAAGCACTTGAAAACTCAACGAATAAATTATATGTAAGGAAATAGCCAACTATTGATTATTCTATTTCCGAACATAAAAGCTATGTATTGCAATGTTCCTGAACCACTTTGATTTAAAGCGCAACGGTCATAGTGTCTTAGATATATATTAACAAAACACAAAATATAATATAATCAGATATACTAACACCATTAGCAACCAATTAATAGTAAGAATAACAAACAAACGAAACTTACCTCTTCATAATACAAGTATGATTACAGTGAGGCTAAAAAAAGCTTTAAATTCTTAAACACTGCTGATAATCCAGCTCCAGGCATTCATGCCTAAACTGTATTGGTTTTAGAAATACATTGAAACAATATTATATTTAATACTTTAAAAAATATGTTTTTTTTGTTTATTAATTATTTTTTTTTAATTTATTAATTACCTAGCTAATTCTCTAGTGCTGTCTGTGCACGCATGTTGAACTATTGTAGTCTTTCTTGATTTCTGTATTATAATTGTAATAAGTGTAATGTAACTGTACTGTAATAAGTTATGTATATCAAATAAATAAACATCATCTTATAAAATTACAAAGTTTCAAAACTCAAAAAAAGACCCTACTGAATAACTCTGTTCCACTTATAAATACGAACTATAAAATCAATCGATAAACATAACCGTGACAAATCCCCATAATCCTGACCTGACTACATAAATGAGCCCTTTCTTCACCGATACATAAACCCTCAGGGGATGGGAAGAGGGGGTAATAAAGAAAAGGCGAGAAATGAACCGATGACCTAAATACAAGAGTCATAAACGCACTCCCATTGTGATTTTTACTGCCCAATACTTGCCTCATAAAATTTAAGACGTCAGGGATGGTATTTTTAATACATTTATTTTTCATATTGATTTATCATAATCAATACATAATAATGACGGAATGAGAAACTCAGTTTTGAATTTGGACCCCCCCATGAACTGCAGTCTGAGTTGGCTATTACACGAATATGTTTTAAAGATGAGTATACAGTAACAAATTTATTTTCAATTTATTATATTAAGTTACAATATTGTATAATTAAATTTTAGGCTAACATAACAAAAAAAAACGCTTAAGTATCTGTCGTTCATTGCAGTTTTAATGTTTTACTGAACGTAGATTTTATAGCAATTTAAAAAAAGTCAATATTTATTATCGTTTATGTTTATAGACATAACATATTATTTTATTAAATCTTAGTTCAGAAATGATTCATATGATGGCAAGTGGTCACCTTCACCCATATACACTAAGGCTGGAAAATTTAAAAATCATTCTTACACCGTCCCTTCAACGGTCGTTGTAACTGTAATTACACTGGTTCTCCCTTCACTCACCTTTGAAACTGAAACAGAATAATACAAATGGTTATCTAGTGAAATAATAACATAACCATAACTTAATATAATTATCACCTAATTAAAGGATGAGTTATTAGAACAATAAATAAAAAAAACATATTGATTGTTACGAAAACGCATAATTTGTTGTTTATAGACTACATAAGTCGTATATAGACTACTAATGTTAGAAGGAATGATGAGTGTGCGGTATCTACCAAGACGGACGTACACAAAACCCTACCGGTAAATAAAAGTAACTTCTAATTAAACACATTACAGGGAAAGCGTCGAGTATATTTCAAATCGTACCAAATAAACTGAAGTGAATGACCTTTCGTGGCTTATTGAACATGTTCAATCGAATAAATGTAAACACCGAAATAGATTCGGACTTCGTTCCCACTTTGTATACTTCAATGGTCAGAGAAAATAACTGACTGATTGATATGTCAACGAATATTAATCGTCATTTAGTAAGATTAAATAACTCTTTTTACTAATATAATATACTAGTACCCCGTGTCGAATTCGTATGTGATAAATTCATACAAAGTTATTTTCATTTAAAGTTGAAATTTCCAAAAAATCCTTCGTAGCGTAAGCAACTTTTAACGTTTCAAATGTCGCGCTTTAATAGTCAAGACAAACGATTTTTTAATTATAGATATTAATAAACAGATAAGTAACTGATTTCCTCGGTTTACAAAGACACGACTGTGTATATTTCTTTAAGATAATGAACGAATAGCAATATAGAAATATAGTTACGTAGACCAAAAAACCTTTACATAATTAAGATAAAAAAATATATAAAAAGAACTTGACGCAAATTTCTATAGAGAAACAAGTTAACTAAGTTAACAAAACCTAGTACGTAACGCCAAAGTATATGCCATTGGCATTATTATTTCACATGTTACTGAGTTGTGTTTTAAAGTGAAGTTCCTTTATTCATTAACTTATCGATATACGTTGGGTTAAGTTTTTTTTTTATAAAAGTATTTGAATTAAAAAAAATGAGACTTCGAGAAGCAGCTCGCTTGGTCTTGTTAGCTTGGAATTCTAACCAAATATACGCTTGGAGTAAGCCTTACATTAGTTTCATAATATGAGTATTCAGTTCGCCTTCAATTTTGATATTTGATGAATTCAGATCAGATAACTACGATTACAACAACGATAAAATAAACATACATAATTGATTTAATATTTACTTGTATTCTGTGCAAAGATAATCAAAGCCTGGAAAAGGCTGAGCCAACTAGCGATAGCTATTTGTTAGGTCTACACAGCGGGCGACCCAGCAGCGAAAGCTGTAATCTATAATTTAAGGAATACAATTTTTAGGTACGTAATATTATCATCAATTACTTCACGCGACAATTAAACTTAATAAAAATAAAACGTGTCTTTATTTCTAATTGCACGAAAATTATAAAACCGATGTTTCTGGCAACCCTGTACTGTTTCTTTTTGTTTTGATTTTTTTTCGTAACAAAAGCAATGTTTTTAAAATGCTGCACCAGCCTCACTCTCGCAATTGTGTCGTTCTTTAACTGTATTATCGAAAGACATGCTATAGGAAAGTGGATTTTTATTTAATTAAATATTGTACGCAATTTTATTAGAAAACAAAATTTATGCGTTTTACTAAAAGTCATGTAACGCTTAGAAAAGTGACACATGAATTGGTTCTTCAAATTTGTCTCACACCAAAGTCCCACATAAAAAAATCTTAACTTTTTTTATATAGTATGTTCAAAACTTGTGTCTCATATACGACAAATAAATACTAGAATTAAAAAGTCGTACTTCATTATAAAGAATATAAAAAAAATACTTACATTTTTATATTGAAAATAGGCCACAGAGACACATAATAATCATGTTTTATACGAGAATGTGGAACAACCATAATTCTTGCTCGAGTGATTGTGACGAAATGCAATTGGACACGGTTACTCTGGAACATTTTTTAAATTACGCTTTGTATTCTGAACATAAATAAACGACTTTAATATTCATTAATTATGACGTTATTGCGCAAAAATGGCGTTTCGATAATTAATTAGAAATAATCCATATTTATTTAATGTATTTTCTTAATACAAATAAATTTATTCAAATTCAAATTGTATTAACTAGCAACACTATTTATTTATAATAACTATGATGTACTTTTAGTTTACAGAACAACCTTTTGCTGAGTCATGTACATATATTTCTAAACAAACCAATTGAGTACGCACTTGAGGACTCAACTCGTAGCCTTTGAATACCACCTCCTTTCTACATCAAAAGATCAATTTAAGTCAAACAAATTTTATATAATTGCAATTTAAAACCAATATGACCTATAATGTATATTAAAATCGGCTTAATAAATTTATTTACATACTTTGTTAGTTGCATAGACGACTTGCAGTCCTGTTCAATTAGTTGTCAGCAGAGCCTGTAAATGTCTCATTGTTGAGGCCTAAGAGAAAAGGTTATTTTAAGAAGGTTTGGATTTCATTCGACCACGTCGCTGTAATTATGGTTTGCTCACTGTTTTGTGTGCAACGTAGATTCATTATCCCTTTCTTTATTATAGTAATTGATGGTAATCCTGTACTACGGAGAGAGAGAACAGCTTTACAAGGTAAGGATATTCATTGCCAAAAACTCCAGACAGCTACTTAAAACAAAAAAAATCAACAACTTTCCATTCAAAAACCCGATATTTGAATTCCGGGTCATAAAATCTGCAAGCTATTGATCTAGGTTATGGAGGTAGTTAAAATTATAAATGAATAGTAAACACAGATTTGATTTAAAGTTATTGCTTAAATATCAATATTTCTGTTTGTAAATATAAAGTAAATAAACGGATGTAATGTAATGCCTCTGTTCACAATTTTTGACGGCTTGCAATCTCGCTAGATTTATTAAACTAACGGTGCGTATCACTCTTCGAAAACAGACGTAACGCCTTGCTTGTTACATCTACGAGAGTATCATAAATGTTAAAATAACTCTAAATGTCTATTACGCTTTGATGGCTAAACCACTGTTTTGAATTTGATATAATAGCTAATAGCTTGAATCCCAAGAAAGAAAAAAGGCTATTTTTGATACCTAACACCGGCCCCTCTTCTTAACATGCGGGCGAAGCCGCGGCGAAAATTAATAAATAATAAAATTTACAAATTTCCTTCAGATACTATATCTAAGATATTTCTTTGCAAAACATGCAATAAATAACTAAGTAAACACTTAAGTTCCAGATAGTTAAAGAAAAATAAACTTAAGACTACTTCTTGGCTGATATTCTGATTTATGCTTAGTCAGTTAGAATCTGTTTTGTACGAGGAATTAGATCTTTATTTGTTTGTTTACTGCATATTTTGTAGTTTTAGTGAACAAACAAGTGTATTTTGTAAATTACTTTGAAAATGCATTAAATTTATTTATTTTCTACACAATGTTGTTGTTTTTGTTATTCTTATTGAAATTTTTCAAAAACATTTGAGGAATACCAAATGAGCATTAGCAATTAAATATTTATTATTTAAATCGTTCAATTTGAAATTATGTTAAGCTTATGCAATAATCGGTCTTTACTGTACGAACAAACTTGAAGCTCACCACAGAAAACGGTCGTGAAACGTCGAAAGTGTTAGGCGGCGTCCTAATTGGGAGCGATCGTACGATGGCGCGATGCGTTTTTCATCTCACGATCAAAGTGGTCGTGCGATGACCTAACAGGTGTCCTAATCAATCGCGCGATGTCCATTGTGTGATGCCGTCGCTCGATGGCTGGCGCTCACGCCACTTTAACGATGGCTCTTTACAGAGATGCACAGTTTTTGCTGTCGGGCAATATTGCTTTAAAAATTGCAAATGACATTGAAAACAGGAAACGTAGACAACATAAAATACTTTATAGATCCAGGAATCTGCGCGGTGAATTTTTCAACCTTTATTTTGATGTACGAAATAACGAAGAAGACTTTTACGATTATTTGTCAAAAGAGATCTGTTACTTTGATTACATGATCGCACGATCAAACGCATCGTACGATCGTTATTAAGCATTTCAGGTGCTCGCACGATTACTTGCGAGGTTCAAATAGAACACTCTGATGAAATGTGTATGTTTAACCTCATCTTACGACGAAATCGCATCGTGTCATCGTACGATCTTCGCCAATTAGGCAACGCCTTATGCGACATTAATCGTAATAATTAAAATATTTCAAGAATGCACGCATCAAAATAGTACACGATAAGTTGCTTGTCAACATTTCACGAGTGAGACTATCGAAAGTTTACGTCATCGAGAATTCAATTAGTTCTGGTGATCTTGTATTTGTTATGATAAACAAACCTTAAACAATACCCTTACAATATTCCTTTACGTGATAAGTAAGTAAGTGCGCGTCGGTTATTCGGTGTACGCCGATATTTTATCACTACTTACCTTTGGGTAATCGTTTCTCTCCATACAGGGACAAAATCACATTTAGTACTGTGATGAGAGGTGTTATGTTACGCTGTAAATATATGAAATTCAAAACTAACATTATACACAAAATATGTTTAAACTTTATTAACACAGATGTACGAACTTAATGAAAATGTCAAAGTCGAATTAGAGGGCGTTGGTAGCTACGACACAGATTAATACTGATTTTTATTTATAGTCTAGGTAGGCGGACGAGCAAATGGGCCACCTGATGATAACTGGTTACTAACGCACATAAACAATGGCAATGTAAGAAATGTTAACCATCGCTTACATCGCCAATACGCCACCAACCTTGGAAACTAAGATGTAGGGATGATGATATCCCTTGTGCCTGTAATTACACTGGTTCACTCAACCTTTAAACCGGAACACAGCAATACAAAGTATTGCTGTTTTGAGGTAGAATATCTGATGAGAGGGTGGTACGAAGACGAGCTTGCACAAAGCCCTCCCACCAGTAAACTGTTGTTACTATCGTATATTTATGTTATCTGTGATACATTTATTGCTCGAAAAAAATTAACAAAAAAAAAAGAATATTCATCTTTTATAATAATCTAAGATTTTGTACTTACGATCTAATTAAAAACTATTCCATTGCTTTATTGACATATTGTCATGTACAACCACAATTTGTTTTGGTCAATAAGTCATGTCCAGTGAACGACAGTGAAACATCAATTGACAATATTGTATAGAATATAATATGCTTTGCATGAATACATTTTAGGTCTTGTTTTATTTTTGGTGCAAATAAATAAACAACCTATTCATGTAAAATGTATTATGATTTTATATTATTTGCTGTTGATAATTTATTACTTTAAAAAATGTAATTAGTTGAAAATAATAGACTAAATATAAACAACAATTTTAATTATTAATTTGAGAGATAGATATTGAATGTGATATAATATTTTGCAAGTCCTAGGGTGTTGCAGGTGTCCACGGGCGGTGGTAGTCACTTTCCATCAGGTAAGCCTACTACTCGCTTGCCCCCTCTTATATAAAAAATATACTTAAATAACCCCAGGGGCCAAGGGCCCAAGGCTTGAGCCCAGGATCTCGGTAGCTGCTGCAGGACAATTGAAGCAGCCAATTAATATAACCCCGGAACACTCAGCCCAGCAGTGGGACATATTGTATGTCACGACCTCAATTCCATGTGTTTTGTTTTCTGCGTTCAATATATTATTGTTTCTATGTAATTGTTTATAATTTAACTATAATTCAATGGGTTTAATGTAGAGAATACATCTCCATATTAACCGACCCTACTGTTACACAGTCGATGTCATAGAACGCTCCAGATGTCACTCTCACGGGTAACGTAAACGACCAGCCCCTCCTATTGACGTAGCAATTATGTCTCTCTGTAATTAATCTTAATTCCCCGATGACTGTAAGCCATGCTATTTTGAACGTTATACCCGTAGCCATAAAGACGCACGCTCATAATTAATTCACCGTACATTCACGTGATAAACGAGAACATTTGGCCGTGCGGGAAAGAGAGGATTGTTACACCCGCGCCAGACATACGCCCAAGTCCAAAGAACAAACAAACATCATCACTCCACAACAGTTTTTAAACTCGAAAATTGACAAACATTAGCATGACAAGCGACTTCGTACTTGTAAGGTTTACCTTATCATATTTTATAAATAATAAGATAGAAATAAATAAAATTCAACCACTAACGATTAACGAACCACGCGATTTTTGCGGTGATTTTACTATAGTAATTTATCTCCAATGCCCGCCATAGAAATCCATTGCTTACGTTTAATAAGTTCGCTTAATTATGTAAATATCTTATAATTTGTCTTAAAAATACTGGTATACATTGCAAACGGAAATTGGATATCTTTTCAATAACAGAACTTAAAATCATATATCGAGGATCGCGGTAGATCTTATTCAGCGAACAGCGCCATCTATGAAATTGTTTCAACAACTATCTTAATACTGCTTTCCTCCGCTCTCTTGCACTAGGGATACTTGCAAAAATCGAAGGGTTTCTATAACTCTATTTTAATCGTCAATCACAGGATTCCTTAAAATTGTCATGATAGAAAAAAATACAGTTGCCTTAAACTGAAAAAAATAACATTTTTTATTAAGTGAATACATACATTACCATAGATTTAAAAATATATATTAAACTAAATTTATTAAGATAAGGGTACTACGTGCTTTACATCTTTAAATAAAGCTTTTAAATCCTTAACAACGATTATAATATTACGTAATTAAATTCTAATAAATTCAAGAGCGGCACAGGCTTCGAACGAAGAGCTCCGCTTGCGCAAACGCATATATTTATACGTACTGCGCATAATAAGTGACGCGATTTATATTTGATGAATGGGATTATTGGTATATTAAAGTATTATGAATTATCGTAGTTTAATCTGTAAATATTCTAGATAGTTGCTTACATGGTGTAAGATAGACATGCTAATATGCGCCGGTAAGGCTGTTCCACAATTTCCTCCGATTTGCATTTATACTATTGAAAGATAAATATCTATGTACACAATTGTAATTCTTGTTTTGGTCTCAAGTTTGAAGTATAATTAAGGTATATTTTCTGCCTGTATTAATAATAAAAGCAATTAGCAAATATGTGTATAGTGTATTCGTCAATGTAAAACCAGCATAACAGTTATTTTTAAATTTTCGATAAACACGGTAAAATACCAACGAAGATCGCTATTGTTTGATTTTGATATTTTCCTTTTTTATTTGCACGAATGTGTTACGCAGACTTTAAGGTAATGCTCGTTTCGTTGCGATTTGATGTTTTGAATATTGGAGATGATAGCTTTATTTATGTTTTCTATTAATAATAAACATAAACGAGGTTAACAAATTCGTATAAACGCAAAGAATACGGCTTAATAAATAATCTAAGATTCTATAAACTATACTATATAATTGTTCCTTTATAATGTAAAAACCAAGTCATGCTAAAAGCTGAACGGGTTTTGAATTAATTAGAATATTCCAGATCTCGGAGCATCACATACGATACGATATATATATTTTATACCGAAAAATTAAACTTTAATTGTGTAGACTGCAGGTATATTTTGTTTTTTTTTTTTTATAGAATAGGAAGGCGCACGAGCATATGGGCCACCTGATGGTAAGTGGTCACCAAACTCTCTTAGACATTGGCTCTGCGAGAAATGTTACCCATCGCTTACATCGCCAATGCGCCACCAACCTTGGGAACTAAGATGTTATGCCCTTTGTGCCTGTAATTACACTGGCTCACTCACCCTTCAAACTGGAACACAACAATATCAAGTACTGCTATTTTGCGGTAGAATATCTGATGAGTGGGTGGTACCTACCCAGACGAGCTTGCACAAAGCTCTACCACCAGTAAGTTTATACGTGTGAATATTTGTAATATACGTATTGACACGAATTAGCACCTAATTAGGCTAGAAAAAGAGGTTGCCAAATATTTACAACTCGTGAATCTTAACCGAAGAGTTCTGGTCAAAACTTGGCAAGCGTTGCTGAGTTTTTATTTGCTTTGTGCTCATCTCGTGCACAACGGAGAAAGATCGCAACTCGCATCAGAGCAGCGTGCGGTAATGAGCTCCAAACTTTCTCTTCAGTTTGAAATTATTTATTTATTTCTTAAAGATCTCCAACCAAGGGAGCTTACCTTCACCTTACGAGTACAATCATAGATTATACTTCTCCTTCTTCCACTCCTTCGATTATAGAACCATAATCTCCCTCGCTCTTTTTTTCTTATTTAATTTATTTTACATTTGTTTTGCGTCCTCTTTCTTTTAATGTCTTTCTGTTTTAATTTAATATTGTGAAATTTGTTGGTTATGTTTTATTCGTATTTCTTATTTTGTTTAATATAATCATACCGTTTGTTTTAAACTATTTCAATAATATAAATTATAATTAATTATTCTTCAATTATATTTAAAAAATAAAAGCACTGCTGTAAATACTGATTAAATTATACTGTAAGGATTTTGTATCTCACAAGAAGACGTTAAAAACCGACTCACGTTGATAAGCTGTTTTGTCTGATGCATCTTTAAATGCTATAATTATTTTAGTCTGTGTCGCATATCACTATATAACATTTCACTATCATGTTCTGCGATAAGTTTTATTCTTATAGAGTAGCTGTATTGATTGATATGACAAAATATAATAATATCACAAAAACATACATTCAACACCTAAATTCAAAAAATATAATATGTTTTTACAATGTTTCATTTTGTTTGAGAAGTTTAAAAAATATTAAATTGAAAACAAATTCATCTCTCATCGAATTAAGCTGTATTGTTAAGTAATTATAGTTTTTTTATGTTTAATTTATTAAAAATGTATTTAAAAAAATAGATTTTGGTCGATTTTATAATTTAAACTGTAGCAGAATAATAGCATTAATATGTTTCGATGTATATTCTGTCGACGGGCCGGTTGGCGTGGTTGGTAGATACTTGTCTTTCACGCCGAAGGTTGTGGGTTCGATTCCTACCCAGGACAGAAATTTGTGTGCATGAACATGTCTGTTTGTCCTGAGTCTCGGTGTAATTATCTTTAAAAGTATGTATTGTATATGTACAAAAGAAAAGTAGTATATATAGTATATCAGTTGTCTGGTTTCCATAGTACAAGCATTGTTTAGTTTGGGATCAGATGGCCGTGTGTGAATAATGTCCTAGGATATTATTATGTAATAAGACACAAGTTATAAAAAGTTTTTGGTTAATAATAAAATAAGAGTAAACAGGTGCATTTGAAGTTACATACATGTTTTTTTTTCTATATATTTTCATATTATTTTATTTTTATGAAACGGGCATTGCGAAAATAATCGTATACTTAGTTATATATGTAATATTTTGGCGTTTATTTGTGGTTTGGCCTTATGAGTTTGGCCAATTGATAAAAAAAATGCTCTACAAAAACATCCACAGTGGTTATCTGTGTTATAAATAAAATACCCTGAACAACTTTAAAAAAGACTAAATATTTTAGAATTAATTTCCTTGGCACTTATCACACTCACAATCCTACTATATTTCGAAAAGAAGTGTTTTTTATTTCAAATTTGACTGGCAAATGGTAAACCTGACGGTAAGTAGTCACTGTCTATGGGTATAGACATTTCTCACTGTAACTTGGAAGAAAGATTAACCCTTAAATCCCTTGGAAGGGATTTAAGGAACTAAGAAGTTACGCCCCTTGTACCTGTTAAGCCTTCTCACTCACCCTTTAAACCGGAATACAACAATACTGAACTAAATCAGTTCGTATTATTTGGAATGCTTTCCAATATGAAATATGAGCAAATAATATACCAAAATGCCCCCCAGCTCGCTAACCATTTATTTAATTACTCCAACTCACCTTTCATAGCGAACCATACAGATGATTAATTAGTTAATAGTGGGCGGTAACTATATACATAGATAAGCCTGCAAATGTACATTATATGTCTATATTGTAATATATACAGGAATGGACAGTTTCCTCGTAAACCTTTAAACCGTCGTTAACGTCTTCAGCTCTTGATTAATCGCCCTCGCCCTTGACATGTTAGGGATTAGATGTAACGTATAGATCACGTGAATATTTTTTTTTCTTCCCAATCACTTCGTCATCTTTGTTAAATTAGTATAAGCGGACTTAACAATAATAAGAATTTAAATCGTACGAAATTTCAAATTAAGTTGTTTTTCTTATGGTATTTGTCGGGCAAACGGGGGGGGGGGGGAAATAGGCCACCTGATATTTTATGATGGACCTTTAGTTAGTGGCTCACTAACCCTTCAAAGCGGAACGAAACGATAGTGTAAATTTTTTTTTAATAGATAATTTATTTTTATTCTTATATAACCATATCAATTAATTCTACTCCAAATGTTTCGCGTATGCCTTCATAATATTATGGATAAATGATGATAAAGATCATATACGCAAGTCTGATGAAAGCTGTCGAAGGATTATTCGGAATGGCAATGTAATGCTCTCAGTTATACTTCGGATATAAAACACGGCCTTTATTTCAAATAAAATAGTTGAACTACGTTCGGAAGTGTAAAGACTGCATTGATTTTATATCAGTGGGATTTCACAAGATTTACCGGCGAATCGGCATCGGAGTTACAGTAATGGAGCGATATCTTTGAGGTGTTTTCACAATGACTTAATGTCATAAAATATGTGAATTTTTAACAATTATTTAACCAATATGTAAAATGACAAAAAAGAAACTAAGATTTGTATAATCTGTCTGTTCATCTCTGACATCTTCAACGCAAAGATGAAAACTCCATAATTTTTGAAAGACGATATTTTGGACATAACATTTTTATTATAATAATCAACGTAGGTATGTAAAATAATTGAAAATACTCGCAATCAATATCGTCCAATATTGAATTTCAGAAACAAGAAATACCTTTGTTAACAATACATGATAAATAAATATGAGTGTTCATATACCGTTTTAATTATAATGTTTATCGAGGGACGGTGGTCGACGGTTAATGGTCCGATTCATGGTTATGGGAACCGTATTCTTCCTGAAACTTAACAGGTAGTTCTCTACTTAATTTGGAAACAAACTGTACAATTATATTAAATAAAATAAGAAATAATAATACCAAACCAAAAATAGTTTTCAATATTCAATTAAAACATTTTATTAAAGATAAATATTAAAAGAAAGAAGACGCAAAACACAAGTGAAATAATAAAAAAATATTAACAAATTAAATGAGATAAAAGAGAGAAAATTAAAACAATTACTGCTGCTAAACACTTAAATAGTAAAATCAATAACAGCTACTTTTTAAAAATATTCAATTTATTCTTATTAAGAGAGAGATGAAACACATATAATATCATTATTTATAAACAGTTTATTCTTAAACAGTTCCGTAAACGCCTGTGAATGTCCCACAGCCGGGCTAAGGTCTTCTCTCTCCCTTTTTTCGAGAAGGTTTGGAGCTCATTTGACCCCGCTGCTCCGAGGCGGTTTTGTGAAATACATATGTGGTAGAATTTGGTGGTGCTTGCCCGGGTTTGAAACCACAATCATCGGTTATGATTCACGCGCTCTCATCACTGGGCCATCTCGGCTAATCCTAAACAGTTATTGTTAAAAAAAAGGACAGGAGGCCTAAGCACTGAGCTAGTGGAACAATCACAGGCTGTTACTATATATATATAGTTTATTGTAATTGTTATAACATCTATTAATAAGCGAATTTATGAAAAATTTTGTTTCATTTGCCGATACATAAAAAGTGTCTTTATGTCTAGAATTACTATTTCGTGGTTATTTAATGTTTAATATTGAAAGTTAATAAGCTGAGTTAATTAAAGTATATTTGGTTTGCATAAATTCATATATAATTTCACATTATATTATTGAAACTACAGTCCGAAATGATGACTTCCTATCTCTTGATACGTATTGGGAACTTATTAGATTATTAAATTTTCTTTCTACCTTCAATAATTAAAGTTGAGCGTGGTGTAATATAATTGTGTTGTTGTAAATATCTCTTACATTAACACTATATTAGACAGTATTGTGGTAATTTTTCTTGTTTAATTTTTGAATATATTATGTTGTATTGTTTTAGAGTTATTCCTGCCTGGTCCTGTTCAGACCAGGGATTATATAGTCATATAAGCTAGACACTAGAACGAGGTAATAAAGGGAAAGTACAAATTTCGAATATCTAGATTTTAGATATCCAATCAGTGTGAAGAGGGTCTGTATTTGTCACAATTGCAAAAATGCAGGTTATCTCAGCTTGAGATGTTACATTATCTGGTGAATTCCATGAACCTCTATTCTTTACTACCTGTGCTTGTAATATAAAATATATAAACCATCTTAAATGTGACATTATATATGTCACATTTAAGATGGTTTATACTCAGTAAATATACTTATTCTAATTCACACTGACAGATAGACAGTCAGCGTTGGATATTTATCAAAATAAAGACTTATTTTATTCCATTTTTATTTCTCGCAGCCTGTGAATGTCCCACTGCTGGGCTAAAGGCCTCCTCTCCCTTTTTGAGGAGAAGGTTTGGAGCTTATTCCACCACGCTGCTCCAATGTGTGTTGGTGGAATACACATGTGGCAGAATTTCAGTGAAATTAGACACATGCTTTCCTCACGATGTTTTCCTTCCAGACAGGTTTCCTCACGATGTTTTCCTTCACCGTAAAGCACGAGATGAATTATAATCAACAATCTTAACCGATGATCATGATCATGATCATCGGTTAAGATTCACGCGTTCTTAAGTGGTAAGAACTTTTATTTCTCACCATAATATAAAAGATATGTATAAAGTAAGACTGTTTATTATGCTCACAAAACGATGGAAAAGGGAATTTTATGGAATAGCAAACGGGTGGGCTCTTATGATGGATATTGACTAACAACATAGACACCTGCAACACGTCCGGAAGGCTTGGAGCTCGTCGGCCTTTAAGGAACCACTAGACTCTTTTCTTGAACATCCCTAAGTCATATCGATTCGAAAGCTGGTTCCACAAAGTGGTAGTGTGAAATGCATGTCCCAAGCTTATCTTTTTAGCATCCAGAAATAAATCCTAGACATTGAAATCTCTGCCGCGCATTTCCTTGTATAAGACGCCTACACATTTATTCACTTGAATTTTTAATTCGCATTACGGCGTCCTATGCCATCTGGCGCCTAGAGCGAATGCTACTTTCGCTAGACCTAAAACCCGGCGCTGCAAATAAATAGCATTTATATTTAATTTATTTCTTATCTGTGTCTTTTATAAAGCAGGTAAGTTTTAGAAGGTTTGTTGGTCTGTTTGGTTTTATTTTCTTCAATTGCCAAACCATTACTCGCTAGGCGCTAGCTTAGCGATTTTTTCTCGAACAGTTAAGAGAAATATGAAAGATAAAATTTTGTTTTTTCTTTCACTTTAAATATTGTGATTAAGGGAAATGGACGGTTATGTTAGTATGGTATTATATAGATTTGGCTAACAATATTAGATATAAAATTTTAGTAGCCGAACAAATGGAATACGGTTTGTTTTGAAAATCAATTAAAATCTGCTATTTTTAACGTACATACAGCCTATTCGAAATATACGTACAAAATTAAAATTATTAGTACGCAGTAGTATTTTAGAATAAAGGAAACGGTTCAGACCGACACTTAAATCTTGTTTATATGTATGTATGTATATAAATAAACAAAGTTTAAATAATAATTAAAATAGTCCTTACTAACCAGTGAGTGTAAATTCAATATAGGAATGAATGGTCTTACATATTGTACATTAAAATTCAACCAATAATATTTGTGGTTTCGAAAAACGCGGTTACATATACACAGTGGAACGGGAATTGATTGTGAAAACCGACCGCCGCAGGATATTGCAAGGATTAATTGTTTTAAATGGGTAAATATTTTTATATATTTTTCTTTTATATATTTATATCAGAACGTCATTTAAAAATATATTAAAATAATTTATAATTCAATTTGATTAATTAAAAAAAGTAACCTCCATACCGATGTCGGCCACGGCGACCCATCTTAAGAGAGATTATCCAACTACGCAGGACATATTATAGTACACATTTTCATTCTTTAACTCTCATAATCCGATGGGACGGCAATCCGACACGACCCGAAAGAGCTCGCTTAACTTTACGCGCTTTCCGAGGCACAGGAGTACAAACTTCCAACTTCCAGACTCCGGGCTGCTACGGAGATTTGAACCAAGGACCTCGGGGTCTAAGCTTGTACGAGTATAACAATTTTAAACACTAAAACCTCTTCCGGAATGCGGGTTTTTTCTGTATCTAGTGTAAGATTTATACATATTGGTGTAGTAGTTTTTTCAGTAACGCATTATAATAATAACGCCTCTTCATCTCTTAATTACACAAGCATTACACTTATAACTTTTATTTGTTAGTTATATATAAGTATTACTCTTAGAAAACAGGCTTTTTTATAGAATAGGTAGGCGGACGAGCAAATGGACCACCTGATGGTAAGTGGTCTCCAACGCCCATTAACATTGGCATTGTAAGAAATGTTAACCATTGCTTACATCGCCAATGTGCCACCAACCTTGGGAACTAAGATGTTATATCCCTTGTGTCTGTAATTACACTGGCTCACTCACCCTTCAAACGGGAACACAATAATACCAAGTACTGCTGTATTGCAGTAGAATATCCGATGAGTGGGTGGTACCTACACAGACGAGCTTGCACAAAGCCGTACCACCAGATAAAACGCTGACCTGAAAAGAACGGGCAAAAGTAACAGCATGATTTTCATTTATATACAATTGTTTGCAATTTTTAATATAATAAAGAAATACTCATAATAAATTAATCATATCTTTCTGCTAGCCAAAAAGCTTTTAGCGATTATTTTTATTTAACATAATATAGGCGGCACGGCGGCGGAGTGCGATACATACCAAGCCTGACTTGAATGAGGAAGTGAAATAGAAATAGCTAATAAGAATAAATGTGTCTCAATGTAAACAACGAAAATGATCAATTTCATTCTTAATATGTAATGTAATGTAATATATATGTATGTAACATAATGTTACAAAAATTACTTATTATAAATAAAACTTAACAACGCACGTTTATAAATATCATATTAAATGCATATTAGAAGGAGAGTTACAATATTTTTTATATTTGTGTTTATTTGCTAAAAATGTTGCTATTATAAGCAATAGCTCATTCCACGCCTCCTCGAAATACTTCGACATGATTGGCAAATAACAAAATTTATATTTAAATAAAAATATTTTTACAAAATAAAAATGTTACAGACAATCAATTATCAATATTGAGTAAATATAATTCGTCAATTTGCATAAACATATTTTACGAGAGATACGCAAATAGTGTAATATTGTGTTAAGTAGCGTCAAATTTTAACGATTTTTAAATAAAAACCCACATTGAAGCAATGTGATAGGAACTTCAAACGCAGCTGTTATATTTTTTCCACATAATGGAAAAATACTATTCAAATTTTCAAATATGTTTATTCGTCGTTGTACTGCACTCTAAGATTTTACTTGAGATCACCAAGTTCGCCCTTTAATAACTTACAAAATATTATCAAAAGAGAAAATGTTAAAGAAGTTCCTTTATGCTTACACAATGGAGATTTTTTTAAACATTCCGCCTCAGTCTAACTTCGCAATTAAGCTGAAGTTTCGACGACAACTGAATAAATTAACTTTAGTTTTAATAATAAAAAATGAACTATTTCCGACTTTTTCAGAGGAACTTCTGAATTAAGGAATTCGATTGTGTTTTTTTTTTTATTTATCACGAACGGCTCTATAATTTAATCTATGGAGACGGGCTTGTATTTTCAATGTGTTCTCTATCTTTATTTAATTTAGAATCAATGTATACACGTGGACCAACCATAGACGCGTCTCCGTAGTGCACAAGACCTCATGATGCCCCAAATTTAGTGGTCCGCCGCTGGCGAATCCAACATACCCACTTCATGTGGGAGAAACGCATAAATCAGTTTTTCCAGTGGGATAATAAAAATAATCAAAGTATACACAATATTTATGCAGAAAGATACATACAACCACCTAATGAAAAGTGCTCACTTGTACTGCTCTCACTGTGACATATTTGCAGACGAATGGCACTAAATAGTAAGTCAGCGCTTGGTTCTGCAACTGTAAATGTACGTAAAAAGAATAAATGAAAATGTTATATGAAAAAATATTTTACGTAAGTAAGTATAATATACGCGAGACACACTCAAAAGCGAAAGCATTGGCTGTGTGCAAGGAGGTATGACTGCATGAGAGAGCGTCGTGCCGTTTGCTCTGACTAAATATGAGTAGGTGTCCCAGGGCGCATCAATAAACATTACGAAGTTCACATCAAAAAGTTTGTATTTAAATTAAAAATAAAGGAATTAAATCCGTAACCTTATACCTCATATATATAAAGAATGTCTTTGAAATGTCCCACTTTTGTGAAGACCTAGGCGCCATTCGAAACTGTATGTAACGCGGTGCGAAAAAAAAACATACCCTGCTTTTCTAAGCAGTAAGATTCCTCTTAATCAACGGTAGTCGGTAACAGCCTGTAAATGTCCCACTGCTGGGCTAAGGCCTCTTCTTCCTTTTTGAGGAGAAGGCTTTTGGAGCTTATTCCACCACGCTGCTCCAATGCGGAATGGTGGAATATCACTATCATCGGTTAAGATTCCCGCGTTCTTACCACTGGGCCATCTCGGCTTAACCAACACGAAGATGATAAAAAACGTGAAGTTACTCCTTGTTGAATTTCATATAGGATACATATAAATCGAATTGCATTTGATTGACATGACAAATGTTGGAAAAGAGCCGGTTCTTCTCGGTAGAATCTACATTTTTTATTATTATTATGAATCAATATTTTTTAAATAAAGTATATTTTGATTTGCTTTAATATAAAAATATATGGTGGTATACGAGTAAATGGTTAATAGAAACGACTATTAGTTACCAGAAGCGTGGAATATTCTCATAGCAATTTTGTTTAATGTATTTTTTTAAATATTTATCCTTTATCTATATTTTTTATCTATACATATCTTAAGTAAGATTCGAGAACCAAAATGCCTAGGTACGATTGAAGCAAAACCCCCGAAGCTCTACTTGTAAGGGAATAACGTGCGATCACAGTTAACTACACCCGTATAAAAGCTCGAAGCTAGTTCGTTCAAACTAACTCAAACTAAAAACTCGTTCTAGAGGATAAATTTGAAATGTCCCATATTCGTCCCTTTTGTGAAGACCTAGGTCCCATTCGAAACGCCTAAAAAACTGTATTTATGAACGTAAGGATGGCATTGCGAAGTGGGTCAAAAAAGCTATTCGCTGTTTCGAATCTTATACTTTTGTGATAGGGTTGGAATTTCAATAAATATTTAACTCTTGACCGGCCTCTCTTTGAGGATTAGTCTGAGCTATTTGCCAAATATATTTTATTGAATATCATATATTATCGCATTTGTATAGTATTTTGCTCATTATATTAACATGACATGGGTTATCGTATGTATAAACCATACATATATATTTACGCATTTCGTCAAACCCGTTATGACTCATGGACAGAAAGCGTGGACGTTTATTTGGTTGTAGGGCTTTGTGTAAGCCCGTTTGGGTAGTTTTACACACTCATCAAATATTCTATCGCCAAATAGCAATACTCAGAGTTATTGTGTTCCAGTTAGAAAGGTGATTGAGCCAATGTAACTACAGGCACAACTGAAATAATATCTTAATTTCCAAGTTGGGATATATATGTTGGCATATTTCAATGCCAGTGTCTATGGGCGGTCCAGACGGCTTAACATCGGAAAGCCCACTTGCCAGTCTGCCTTCCTATTAAAAAATAAAGTAAATGAAATTAATTTTACGTTTTTCGTCATCAATATTAATCAACGAATATATTCGTTATGTATTTATTTTTTAAATATTTCTGCACAAATGCATACTTGCCCAACAATTATTCAGTAGTGGGACGTTTAGTGTGACTTTAATTTGTGTAAACATCTCGGTGATGAAAATAATCGGTATGGATATATGCTTGTGACGGTAAAATTTCAGCAGTGTAGTTGTATAGGTCTCCAAAATTGCTAAGCAACTTTCAGTCTTAAGAAGATAAACCTGTAAGCCTTTGGTTAACAGCGTGACATGTGACACTTAACGTTTGATTTGAATTTTATTTTGTATCTACAAAAACACATCTTAACTTTATATTATTATCTTTATATGAAGAAGAACAAGAACAAGAACAAAGAAGAACATATTAGAGTGTATACCGCAAAAACTTGACATAAATTCAAGCTATCTTAATGTCTGGCGGGTGGCGCCCTGTCAACTGCGCCGCGCCAAGATCTTAGCGTTACAATCTGTCTGTTCGGTGGAGCGTTTTCAATTTATATAATGTGTGTTTTTAATGGATATTTTGCTACAAATCTTAATGTCTTTAATCTTACAGGTTGCTTGCTATTTATGAAAAACTGTGTTAAAAAGAAATAAATAATATAAGAGTAAATTAATGATGATTATATATTATTTATTTATTATTATAAGGAGTAACTATATAACTTTTACTTAAAAGGTAAGACGATGCCTTGCTCGAATTTAGAATGTGTTAGAACACGTGAACGATAAGTGATTAGACAGACAAGCACTACTAAAATATCATGTGCTTAATATGTGTTTATTATTCATCTCGTGTACTACAGTGAAGAAATACCATCGTGAGGCAACCTGCCAATATTAAATAAAAATTAACTAAATATGTATCTATCAACACACATTGAAGTCTGAATTAAACCTTGTCCTTAACAAGAGGAGGCCTTAGACAAGCAGTGGACTATTTATATTATAGGATGTTACTACTCCCACTCGAGGTTTCATCCGCAGGTGATGAGGAGACCAGTGTTAGTTACCCGATATCCTTATCTGTATTCAACCTGTATCCAAAATTTTGTGATGATCGGTTGATAAATTCAAACGTGAAACCGTAACAGCCTATGGATGTCCCACTGCTGGGCTAAAGGCCTCCTCTCCCTTTTTGAGGAGAAGGTTTGGAGCTTATTCCACCACGCTGCTCCAATGCGGGTTGGTGGAATGCACATGTGGCAGAATTTCAGTGAAATTAGACACATGCAGGTTTCCTCACAATGTTTTCCTTCACCGTAAAGCACGAGATGAATTATAATCACAAATTAAGCACATGAAAATTCAGTGGTGCTTGCCCGGGTTTGAACCCACGATCATTGGTTAAGATTCACGCGTTCTTACCACTGGACCATCTCGGCTTTTTTACTTTAAAGTGTCAACTTAAATAAATTATAACATATATTCGTCTTGCACTTTGTAATAAAACAAATCATTCCTTATTATAAGATTATTATAAATGCAATCAAACTCACAACTTTAGAGAACTCGTGACGTAATCAAAATGGCGTCGGGGATGTAAAATATCACCACTGTGACGTCAGGGCTGAATGCGTTCAGCTTGAGTCAACATTAACAACTTGTAATGTTGAATTTCCCTTCAAATACTTTATTCTAAGCTATTTAAATGTCAGAAGATGTAAATGATTCGAACTTGGAGAAGAATTTAGATTCGCATCGTGATTTAGATTTGTACTATTTATGTAAATAAATATTGTTCTTGGAAAAGACCTCGCATGCTTGGATTTGCTTCATTGTTCATTTGTTTGTTGAAATTCATTTTCAAACTTGTTTCATTAAAAAAGTGTAGGAGTTTTGGATAGAAATGAAACACGCTGTGAAAATTTACCCTTGAGGCGAAAAAAAATTAAAATGATATCTGCCTAAAAATAGTGTAATTTTTATTTGGACATATTATTGAAATAGTTACATTAAGCTTCTTATAATATTTGTTACAGTGTAATCTTAATTTTTTATAGGAGCTAAACGCCAATCACAAAATAAAAACAATACATTAAGTTTTGATTTTAATTAACTGGGAATCGTATATTGTATCTTTACTTTTTATATGGGGAAAAATTATAGTTTTAAATTCACAAGTGTATCATATTAATATAAAAAATATTATATTATTATAAATATATTTATGTATTAATAATAATATGAAAATATTAAAATTATTTTACTCATTTATTTTCATATATTCAAATATATGAATATATTGGAGAATTATTTTTTATTATAATTGAAGAGACCTTAGCCTACAAACATTTGTTTTTAAATGTAATAATTTTATCATAAATACATACTTAATGCCAAAGTAATTTGAGTATATTATATAATGCTAATAAATAAAGAAACGATTATTATCAAGAATACTTACAAGCTGAGAAAATGAATAAAATGTTTGATGTGGCGTGAAATAGAACTGCCTAGACTTGTCTAATATACTCGTCTGTCTCGAGACTTGAGTTGTATGTATGTATGTATCTACGTATGTACGTAACGAACTCTGAGAGAACTACGCGAGTATTATGCAGGTATTTATACACACTTTGTGTCTGTACATATGTACATGGCTTCACGTAGTCGTTGTTTATACATTTTATTTTTAAGATATAGAGAGAATGATTATTTATTGTTTGATTTTTACTTAAACTTTATGAAGTAGGTAAACGGACGGGGAAATGTACCATCTGATTGTAGATGGTCACCACCAGCTATTATTAAATGACGTTGGAAAAAATATTAACCATTCCTTTGCTACCAACCTTGGAAACTAAGATGTTATTTCCTGTGTGTGTGTGTGTGTGGGTGTATTTGCCTGTAGTTACACTGGCTTACTCACCCTTCAAACCGAAACAACAATACTAAGTATTGCTGTTTGGCGGTAGAATATCTAATGGGGGGCTTGCATAAAGCCTACCATCACGTAAAACAATAACAAACTCTTTTGCTTTTCTTAACCTGGTATGTAAAGAAACATCTTCGCTTATTAATAATAGCCAATTTTTATGTAATCGATTTAAAAAAAGGGGGATATTGTCAATTTGTTTGTATAAATGAAATTATTTTATGTATTTTCTGGTACATTTTTTTTGTTTACGAATCGATTTTGATTCGTAGGGTAGTTGATTGTTGTGGATTTTTTTTGCTAAATCTGTTTTTTTTATTTAAATTATTACACACCTTTCAAATATAATATTATAAATACCTACTCTTCAGTTCTCTAACAAATTAGCTTTGTTTAAACCACGAACCCGGTAATAGCTTTAATGCACGCAATGCATTAAACACTTGATTCCATCTAAAATTAAGGAATAACTTTTGATATACATGACATTTGAAACGTTTCGCGAATTCCAGTCCCTGTTGAACTCACTAGAAGCACCCTTGTACTTAGGAATAATACCCTCATAACTAATAGAGGGAGAGAGAGATATGTTTGTTTCTTTTATTTTGGATCCACGAAAATTACTTATACGATTGGTATGGAAATTTCATTTGCTTTTACTAATTGTATTGCCTTATAAGCTTTACAATTCGAAAGGCAAATTTTAATCTGATTGGTTAAATAATAGCACTGGATAAACTTATTTTAACCACGCGGAGTCGAGACTTGTGTATATACATATGTGTATTATAACTACAAGTTAAGCGAAATTTTAACGAGGAAAAACTATAAATATTCCATGTTTTTACGTTCAAACATTTGTATTATCAACTTTAAGTCTACAGTAATAAGGATTACATGCTATATTTATCAATATATTTCTTAATGCATGAAAGTTTTTCGCTAACTCCTAGCTAGGAATCAATTGAACAAGGCTTCTATGTCCAAATTTTCCGGTCGACTGTCCCCCGAGGCGAGAGGTGCATCGGAATAGAACACGCGAATGCTTAGTGCTGGGAATTATTTACAAGTATATCGATAAAAATTAAGAAAAGAGTTTACTTAGTTTTTATATACAAATAAATAACTGTCAACTATAGTTATAGATGGTGCAGAGATGGCTCATTGGCTAGAACACGTAGATTCTTTCCGAAGATTGACTCAAAATCTTCTCCTAAAAAGGAGAACAGGCCTTAGCCCAGCAGTAGGACATTTAGAAGCTGCTACTTTTTTTTATTTTTTTTTTATTTTTTTTATTTATTTATTTATTTAGACACACCAACAGCATAACATATACAGCATTCACAATAAAATCTTAAACATCTAAGTCTTAAATACTAATATGTATGCCACTTAGAGGCGTGTACAGCATGCAAAAAATCTATGTTGTATACAGATCTATATTAATAATTTAAATCTAGTGTGGATTTTACAGAAAGTTATATAATAGACAATAGGGAAAAACACTTATTTTACACATCTAATTAGGAATCTTTTCTATCAAAAGTGCACGAAACTGGCTGAGTCCAAGGGAGAAAATATTTCTAGGTTCGTTTGTGAGCCATGTATTAAATGCGTTACACATGCGAGGTATCGGCGATCCTTTACCAAACACAGTGGTACGAAAGGGTGGTTGAAACGTAGAAATTGGATGTCGGGGAATCTTATATGGTATCCTAAATTTAAAAAGTTCAAGAAGCTGAGGGCAGTCAATGAGATTGTTGAAAATTTTATACATGAATATAAGGTCCAATAATACTCTACGCTTACTTAAAGAAGACATTTTAAAATGCTTTAATTTTTCGTTGTAAGATAGCTTTTTCTTTCCGATTTTTTCAAAATATGATAAGTGCCATAAAAATAGTTTTTGGACTCTTTCTATTCTTAGTGTGTGAGTAGCATAGTGGGGCCTCCATACAACAGGACAATATTCTAATAGGCTGCGAACTAAAGCGTTATACAACGTTATACGTGTCTGTGATCGTTTAAATATTTTGCTATTTCTGATGATAAAACCCAACATCCTAGATGATCGCTTAACAATATTATCTATATGAGGTAAAAAAGTTAATTTTCTGTCCACTATTATTCCCAGGTCTTTAATTTTGTCTACCTCTTGAAGTGCCTTACCATCGATAAAGTATTCCGACGCAATTGAGCGATTTTTGCGTGTAAATTTTAAAAAGAAGCATTTATCTACATTTAGTTCCATTCCATTAACTTGACACCAATTACATAATCTATCCAAATCGTACTGCATCATGAGGACATCGGCTTCAGTTTTTATAGTTCGTGCAATTTTTAAATCATCGGCGAACAAATAAGGCGTTTTATTTGTTCGCGTTTTATTTGTTATATATTTAACTATATATATATTTATATCGAGCCATTGTAATTTCGGTCTCCTAAGTCTCATGGATTTATGATTAGATGAATATATTTCTTCTACTACTATGCTGGTTTTTACAGTACCAATGTCAATAGACCAAGATGACATACCAAGATAAAATCTTCAAGGCCATACCATGTATTCCATGTTCCAGCATATTTGTCATGAATGGGGATCAAACCTGCGACAATAGGTAAAGCAAACCGCGACTGCATCATTGCAGTGACTAATGCATGAATTAATATTAACATAATAATTGTGGCGTACAATTGCGTTGGGTTAATGGGTTTTCGATGAGCAAATATTAATTAATGATAAACATTTATACGTAAACTATCAAAAAATTATTGATTTTAATTATTTACATGAAATTTTTCGCCTGATGGTAAGTGGTCATTGTCCATATCTTTCATATGTAAATATATAATAAAATATCTTTTGACAAATACTCAATACGCAAATGTTTATGTTTGCGAATTTGCTATTAAACTATGTAGTTTAAATTATAAAAGAAATACGTTACGAATATAAATATACCTAAGCAATAAACATGGATTAAATAAATAAAAAAAAATTGAAGATATTGTAGATGAAAACTTGATTTATAATTTAACTAATAGTTGTATTTAAAATAAAAATCAAATGAATTCCTCTTTGTCCACTAAAATTAACATTGAATAAACTATTTGTTACAGTTCACAGCCATATTTTTTAATTTATATCTCTTACATAGAGAAATTACAAAGCACATGCTCGTTTGCTCCAAAATTATGGAGTAAACGAGCAAGATGCTCACCTGATGGAAAGTGACTACCAACGCCCATGGACATCTGCAACACCCGAGGGCATGCAGGTGCGTTGCCAGCCTTTAAGGAATGAGTACGTTCTTTTCTTGAAGCTTGCTATGTCATATCGGTTCTTAAAAGTCGCCGGCGAATGCTGGTTCCACAAAGTGATTGTCCGAGGCAGGAAATGCCTTAAAAATCGGGCGTTGTGGATTTCCAGACATCGTGGTGGTAAGGACGGAATTTAGAGTTCTACTAACAATGTTATATAATAATTTATGTTACGTTACTATTGTCCTACAAACAATATACAGTCCTAATCCTTAAATTTTAAAACACATTTTCGTAGAATACCGGAATGATAGGATTATAAATACGAGGGAAATTCCGCCCCAAAGACAACTCACAAATTGGAATTTTATTCAGGTCAATATTTTTATAACAAATAAACAAATTTAAATGAAATATAAACAGTAATAATGAGATTAGAAAAAACATCAATGGTTGACGTAACCGAATGAGTAAAGGGCCGATATACAAAATATCGATATCGATATCAATTTCTTGTAATCACGTACTTCCCTACATCTGCTAACCGCAGTGCGTCGTGCCTCGGAGCACAGCTAATGTTAACGAAACTGCAAAGTTAATAGCATGTTTTCGTGTTTATCCACAAGAAAAACTAGCATTGAAGTTTTGTAGTGCGATTGAAAATTATTCCGAGCTCAACCGACAACTCTTGGGGAGAATGCAGAAGTTGGGTATTGTAAGTCTGTTTAGATTTTTATTAATGTTATTTTTTAACGAATATAAATAATCTTACAGGAAACTTACTTGGTGGCTGGTTGATGTGCAAGCTAGATAAAGTACCAACCACTCATTATATTCTACCGTCAAACAGCAATGCTTAGTATTGTTCTGTTTCGGTTTGAAAACTGAGTGTAATTTCATGCACAAGGATCATAATATCTTAATTCCCAAGGCCCATGGTAATATTGAGCCATAGTTAATATTTCTTACAGCTTTAATAACCATATACGTTGGTGTCAACTTACTATACGTATTATATATAAAAAAATTATAGGAAACAAAATTAAAACATAATATATTTAAGTAAGCTGTTACAAGCACCTCGTATCTGTTATGTTACACGTTGTAATTAAATGTAAATATTCTGGTTCGAAATTCAGAATTTACATACTATTTAAAATCATCAAAAGGAAAATTTAACAGTATCTGCTGAATATGATACATAAACGAATGATGTTTTGACATCGACACAAGTGTATATGTTAAAATATAGTTTAAAATTGAAGTTAGAACTATTGCAAAGTCACAACCAAATAGCAACTAATCCAGTAATAGAACAGCTATCCTAGCGGAGCTCGGTTAATATTTCATCAAAGCGCACATTTAGCGTAAAGGGAATATTCTAATCTAAATTATCATTACGCTATTGAACCAACGTGACTTTATTCGTTTATTTACGTCGGGGTGTGGAACGATGACCATTTCTCATTTACTGTTTCAGCTTTCCTTTGGTGAATACCAAGCAATCTTCCGTTTCAAAATTGCTATATTAATTGAATTTCCAAAATGTGTGGCTTACGAGTTTTTATTTTTATAGAATAGCAAGGTGGACGAGCATATGAGTCACCTGATGATAAGTGGTCACCAACACCCTTAGACATTGGCATTGTAAGAAATGTCAACCATCGCTTACATAGCCATTGCGCCACCAACTTTGGGACCTCAGATTTTATGTCCCTTGTGCCTGTAATTACACTGGCTCACTGACACTTCAAACCGGAACACAACAATACAATGTACTGGAGTTTTGCGGTAGAATATCTGATGAATAGGTGATACCTACAAAGACGAGCTTGCACAAAGCCCTATTATATATATAAAATATAATAAGACCTTTATTCCCCATCAAATTATTTACAATTGAAATGTTTCTTAGGTTATTTTAATTTATTGATCTAATGTTAGTGTGTTTAGTTACTTTCTTGAATAATTGTTATAACCAGTGGGCCATTTCGAGACAACTAAATGTTTTCGATAATGATTTATGTTCACCTCGTAAATAATTATTGATTAAACATTAAATGTTCATAAAACAACTAATTATGGAGGATTATCTTTTAAAACAGTCTTATATGATGAAGATCACAGAACCCTTGTAAACATTTCATTTTAAGGCCATTAATTATAGCGGGACGACATAAATGACTTCCTATAATATACAGCGCCGTCTCGCGGCGTTCCTTGGCGTACATATGGATTTTGTGGGGCAGTTAGGTTAATTGGTTAGAGAGGAATGGTCTGGTCGTGTGTTCGAGAAATGTTTTATTTGGATTTGTTAAATCAACTGTATGATTATGTTTTCTTTTTAATAGTTTGGCATAATAATAAATTTGGCAACTCCTTTCTTTGTCGCACTTCAAAAAAATGGAATTCCTTACCAGCTCACGTATTCCCCTCCTCTTACGACCCGGGTTCCTTCAAACGAGGCGTGAAGAGGCATCTTGCGGGCCGGCACGGCGAGGGCGGCTAGTGCAGAACCTTCTTCCCGACTGTGCTGGCCGTCCTCGCGTGTTTGGACTCTACTACCACTTAACATCAGGTGAAGTAGTCATTTGCCCTCCCGGCAAATATAAAAAAAAAAAGTTTTTTTTTTTTACTTTCGAATAAGTTTTTTTTCTTTCAACTTCAATATGTACCGTATAATATATAGTTATATGGCACTGTCGTGTATGTACATGATGGGTGTGCAAAAAAAAAACTATACTCAGACAGAACTCTCGTTAATTAAAATTAACGTATGTATTAACGTATGTTATAATTATGTATGTATAAATGTATGTCTTAAATAAGTAATATAAGATCCTCTTTAATAGATTTTATTTTCAAATGAGTCTCCTTTCTTTTGCTCAGTAACGCACATACAACTTGTCTGACTGAGAAAATCAGACATTATCGCTACTGTGCCAACTGTGATCATATTATTCTCATTTTACAAGCACTACTCATTCAGTACTGTGACCGCTAACCAATAAAAGCTGTATTAATCCAATAGCATTTATTAATTATGCGAGAACAAACAAACAAACATCCCAGCTATGTTGACTGTTTACACTATTAATGCCCTACTGATTGTATCTGACGCCTGACACACAGTTGTATTCAATGGACAACAGTATAAAAGATTATACTTCATTATTGTAATATTTTATTTACAAATATATGTTTTAACATTCCTTTATTAGTTATGTAAAAGTAAATAAATAAAACTAATAATATTAAATAAAATTTTTGTTCATTATTCGGGTCTTGTACGACTGTGAAGAAAATCGTGAAGTAAACTGCATATGTCAGATTAAAATTTTCCATATGTGTATCCACCAACCCGCTTTGGACCAGCGTGGAGAAATTATCTCAAATCCATTACCTGTCTATTGACAGTGCTTACATTGCCGTGTCTCGGAAAGCACGTAAAGCAGTTTGTCCTGCGGTTGAACTCTGTCTGGTCGTGACTTCCACCCACTTGAGCACTATTAATAGCCCAGCTCGCTTTTCTCTCTTTAAAATGGCCGCCGTGGCCGAATTCGATCAGGTGGACATGAAAAAAATATTTCAAATAATTATGGTTAAAATAAACAATTAAAATATTTATAATATCTATCAGCTATGTCAAAAAAAGAATCTTTGTTCTGTTTTCTATAATGTCGTATGTCCATAAAAGGGTGGTTATTAATAACTTGGCGGCTTAAATCACGCGTGGGGCATAATTAAATGTTAAATCATTTTTATTCACACGGTCCGGGGCTGTTTCTTGGTCTATAGTTTTTGATTAATGGGGCACGACGAGGTTTTGGGACAATATAATAAGTGCTCTTTGAAAATGGGGCTCGCCTTTGATAATCGAGTGATATATTTTGATCGCAATACCAAGAGTATAAATTTGCAATGAAGTTGTTGGGAGTTTATGTAGTGTAGTTTTAATAAACAATTGAATAATATATATTCTTCCGGTCTCTTGGAACTCTTTCCGGTCGTGTCGGATTGCCGTCCCATCGGATTATGAGAGTTAGGGAATAGAGAGATCACCTGTGTTTGCGCACACACTTGTGCACTATAATATCTCCTGCGTAGTTGGCTAATCTCTGTTGAGATTGGCCGCCGTGGCCGAAATCGGTCTGGAGGACATTATTAATACTACAATGTTAAAAATGCGTAACTCACTCTGTCTGTCTGTTACGCTTTCATGGCTAAACCACTGAACTAAATATGATGAAATTTGGCATGAGAAATGCTTGAACACTTAGGAAGGAAATAGGCTATTTAAAAAAAAAACGTTAGCGCGAGCGCAAACTAGAATATTAAAAAAAAGTTTATAGTTGTCTTAGCTTAATAATTCTAGTGATAAAATATTATATCAAGTTCTTGACATCAACTGAAATGACAATTAACTAAGAAAAAACAACTATTTAAGATATTGACGAGTATTGTTTTTATGGGCAAGACATATGCTCTCTTTAGCATACACGCACACATATATCATAAAGTCATAAATATTTTTCATCCAATATGATTGCTTTTAGAAGCCGAGATGGCCCAGTGGTTCAAATCCGGGCAAGCACAACTGTTTTCATGTGCTTAACATATGATCATAATTTATCTTGTGTTTTACGGTGAAGGAAAACATCATGAGGAAATCTGTATGTGTCTTATTTTCACTGAAATTCTGCTACATGTGTATTCCACCAACCCGTATTGGAGCAGCATGGTGGCATAAGCTCCAAACCTTCTCAAAAAGGGAGAGGAGGCCTTAACCTCATATATATGTATTTATTTCCTTTATATTCATAAAATTCAATTTAAAAAAGACGTATATTTAACAGACAAAACATTTATATATTTGCAAAATAAATGCGGTTAATCAGTACTGGTCAACTGTGCCAAACCACGCTCAATGCGGCCTACACTCACCGAGGTCCAATTTCGTTTATACTCCGTTTACATGGATCTGAATATTTAATCATCGGTATCTACGAACATAAGTTTTTACACAAGTCAAATAGTTTGTGAAAATGTTGGTCTGTAGATGGAGTCGACTGCGTATCTACAGTAATTTAATATTACAGTACTAGCCTGTGAATGTCCTACTGCTGAGCTAAGGACTCCTCTCCCTTTTTGAGGAGAAGGTTTGGAGCTTATTCCACCACGCTGCTCCAATGCGGGTTGGTGGTACTGGCTGACTAATTGATTAATATTCATAGTCTGTTCTATTTTTCCGTACAAAATAATTCATAATAGTTTTTTTTTACAACCGTAAAATACTCAGTCACGAGACGGTGGAATGTAAGCCGCGCGCCATCAGCCTATCAAACAGCAGTGCTCAAAGTTTACGAACGGATTTCTTGATAAGCCCTATCACAACTGGCACTATTAGACT
This sequence comes from Nymphalis urticae, assembly GCA_905147175.2. Lineage (NCBI taxonomy): Eukaryota > Metazoa > Arthropoda > Insecta > Lepidoptera > Nymphalidae > Nymphalis > Nymphalis urticae. The sequence goes on along the minus strand of LR990004.1, from coordinate 4,626,732 downwards.
AGCTTAGATTCTAAGTGTGCTTACACCAACCAAGCTTTTACAATTCTAAAACTCTCTGTTTTCAAATTTATGATATTTATTTGTTTTGGGTATAATAGCGATATTGCAGTATGTCAAAATTTCAACACATTATTTGAAAAAACTCCAAAATTTTGTAAATTTTTTTTATGATAAGGGAATAGTTTAAGTTGAATAAGATTGGATTATTATCTACGGCAAAGTCACTTTGCACATCGATACGATGTTAAAAATCAGTCGAGGCACTAATCATAGTGGGTATCTTTTTGGTGAGTTTTTCGTCTTCTAAATAATGAAGATAGTATTATTTAGTATCCCTACTAGTATTCATTAGAATCAGTTAACAAGCCGCCAAGTTATCGTGTAATATACTGCCATACTAGTGACAAATCGGCCTGAACTCACTCCGAGTTTAGGCACAAGTTCTACGGCTAAATGGTTTCCGAGGCAGCGGAATAAACCCAAAATGTGTATGTATATAACACTGCCAATTTTCGGACTCAAAACCCATAACTTTTTATGTTTACTAGTGTGGATACAGCTCGTCTGGTATATTGTTGGTACTTTTGTATTATTATGTCCTGTTACGTTATACTTAAAAGCAATGCAATAGATATCAATTGTCTGTGTATGTTGCAGAAGAGGCTTTTCGCGTAATTTATAACCGTCTCCTTAAGATAAATTTAAAGAAGCTAAAATATTGTCTGTCGCTTTTATACAATATATATTTCATAATGTGACGTGTATTTGTAAAGACACAATATAATTTACTTGAAATTGTGACGTAATACGATAAATAACTGCAGGAACAAGTATAAGCTAGTTACGTCTTTAACCCGACGGTTAATAATAATTCTTTCGTGCTACAGTACGCTTTTACAACAGGATCCCAGAAAACGTTGAGAAATATACATTTCAAATATTTTAAAATTCCAAAACGCAGAAATATTCAATCTCGAATTTCCATGTTCTTAAGAAACGTTTGTGTGTTAAATTATGTTATAAAACTAATGGCAGTTTCTATGACGATACGATCTTGATACGATATGATCTTCGGAATAAAGCCTCCAGGCTGTTTTACATAATTATAAAAATATAAAAAAAAACGCTTAATTTTTTTCGCTGTTTCTGAGACAAACGGCGTTCGGTCGAAGGTTTTTCTTTCTGGTGCTTCTATATTGATAAAGAGTTTGACTTTGATATTGGACGGTCTTAGGCGTAGGCTAAACCTAGGACATAGGGAGCCGACGTACCTAAGGACCTAGGCTGGAGGATTGTGATGTAACGAATTCATGTGAGAATGCCTAGGGTGAAGTTTCAGAAGTCTGTTTCCAACATGGCATTAAGGCTAATCCCGCACTGTGGATTCGCATCGGATTTTTATTGTCCCGACTTAAATCCTCACTGCGCTACGTCAAATTTATATAGAACACAGATTTTTATACAAGGATTTTAAATCGCGAGCATTTGATTACAAGTTTTACAAAAAGCGGAAATAAAACTACACGGATTCCACAGTGCGGCATTCCACATATCGTTGGGGGTATGTCGGTTCACAGGCAAAAATTGCTTGCTAATATTTTTTATGTAATACATCTTTTCGTAATTTGACAGGAAGAAATTTATCAAGTGTGACTTTGTATACAAAATGTACGAAGAGGGATGTTGTTGTATAATATTGAATATCATTTTTATTTACGGGTTACGTGTGCATGTATGTACTCATGTACACACTACACGAGCACCTCATTAATGAAATACTAATAAAAATTGCCATTTGTTCTATTATGATATAAAAACTTACTACGAATTTATACATTCTTCTTTTTTATAGGTAGCATTGGCGACCAGATCGTAAGTCACCACCGTCCATATAAATGGGTGCCTTAAAATATTGACTCCTCCTTACGTCGTCATTGCGCCACTTACCATGGGAACTAAGGTGTTAAGTACCTTACACCTGTAGTTATACTAGCTGACTCACCCTTCGAACCAGAACAACAGGTTCGTCTCACCCTTCAAACGCAATAATACCAAGTATTTAGGTAGATCACCTGATAACCCTACTAAGTTAAAAAGTATATGCGCGTATAATTTAAATGATATAATTATTATTATAGTCAATGTCGCATATCAATTTATGACATTTCACGATCGTCTTCAGTGTGCCTAGTGCGGTTTTTTTTTAAATTAGAAACAGCGCCCTCTAGTGGCAATAATCGGAAATCCATATAAATCGCAATAAACACTAACACTATCAATTAAGTAATAGAAACACATAAAGCACACTGAGATGAGTTTCGAGTTAATTTTTAGAAAATAGCTAAAGATTAGTTCCATTTAAAATTTACTTAACCGCTCCTTAAGAGTTATAGCGTGTGGTTATATTTAACCTTGTAGTTTTGACTTGTATTTCCTGAGATTTGCGCTTACAAACATACACATATAACACATACAAGCGTTGCGTGTGAAACATGATAGGAGGAACGAAGCACCCAGTAACGCTTGGTATGATGGTTGGAAGTCAAAATTAAAAGTATAGTATCTTATTTGTGTTTTTTTTTTTAGGATAGGCTCGTCCACCTTGGACGAGCATGGCCACCTGATGGCCCATATACATTGGCATTGTAAGAAATGTTAACCATCGCTTACATCACCAATGCGCCACCAACCTTGGGAGCTAAAATGTTATGTCCCTTGTGTCTGTACTTAAACTGGCTCACTCAATTCAATCCGGAACACAACAATACCAAGTACTGCTGTTTTGCGGTAGAATATCTGATGAGTGGGTGGTACCTACCCAGACGAGCTTGCACAAATCCCTACCACCAGTAATGTAATCTAATATTACTTTAGAAAATATTTTTACCCATTTATCGAGATTTAGAGTATAACTACGACCCACAGAACGGAGGACTAACATTTAACACGGGTAAAATCGCGCGGGGCATCTAGTATAATTGTGTATAAAGGATAATTGAGCCAGGTTAACTACATACAATATTAAGATAAATTAAATGAATAAACATTTCACTTAACTAAATGGCAAATTGGCTGTATAATGAATAGTTAATGAATTTTACGACGCCCGTGTTAAGAACGGGTGACCACGAACCATTACATGGCCTTTTCCCTCTACATTTGATTAATAAAAATAAAACTAGCTCTCATTGAGAATTAAGTTAAATAGTCGGAAGATTCTATACATTTTGTTTCATCATTCATTTATAATAAAGTTTCATTTTCAAATAATTAATGAGGCTGTCCTCTTGGCTGATTTAGGCCACGGCGGCTAAATCTAAGGACAAAAGATTAGCCAACTGTGAAGGACTTTATAGTGAACAATTGTGTACCCAATACAGATGCACTCTCTATTGCCTCACTCTCATAATTCGACGACAATCCGACAGAACCGGAAAGAGTTTTGCCGCCGGACCAAAGGTTTTACGTGCTTTCTGAGGCACGGGAGTATACACATTCCAACTTCCACACTCCGGGCTACTACTGATAATTTTCGACAGTAAAACCCAATACATCAGTGGCTTTCTATCTAGCTAATAGCTAAGACCAACGAACTAAAGATTTTTTTTGTTACAAGATGAAAAGTAGAGAGCTTGTATGTAAATATGCAAGTATATAGTAGCTAGATAAACATGATTATCATTCATTTGAAATATAAGAAAAAACACAAAAAAATATATAAATATTTCATTGTATAGAGGTTGCCTGGAAGATTGTAAGTGATAAGGCCGCCTTTGCATGTATGCTACTTGTTTATTTATATGTTTGTAAATTGTGTGCAATAAAAGATTAATAAATAAATAAATAAGGAATTAAAATTTAAATAATAAATAGACATAATACAAAACATAATTTTTTTTCTAATATTATTTCATATTACATCATAATAATATATTTAGATAAATTTCATTTATAATATATTTAGTAGATAGGTATGTAATCTCTATGTTATGTTTGGAAACATTCCCTTTATTTTAAATTCGTTTACAATCATAAAATGTTTAATAATATTAATAGGTTAAGTCCCAATTATTCTTTTTTAAAATCAGAATTTTATTTCCCATTAGCATTATTGTAAAAAGAGTTAGTGAGAAAAGAGAAAACATAAATTTGGCAACATAGCCCAGCCCTACCGAGTGGAAAAGAGATGCCCGTATATTTTTATTGAACAGAATTTATTTATAGATTAAAAGCTATTTGCCGTTCATGAATTAGTAGATAATCAAATACAGAATAGGTATAAAGACATGAAGATATTCCAGGACCTTCACTGCGTCGATTGTTCGCTCGTTCTATTCACGCGATAAACGACTCTATTCACAAACAACTCAGTTAGTACATACATAATTAACTATCACTACTTTAAATATGAAGTAATAATATAATTAATAACATATTTCCCCAAGGACGACAACGTTATTACATATTTATTACTACAAAATAAGCCATTTCATCGTTTAGTACATTCGTCACTAGATGGCGCTGTACCCTTTTCTACATCGCGCTATGGTTAGGTTCATCGTGAACTCTATAGCAAAATCGCTGCGGAGCGTTACTCGTGCCTCAATCTATTGAGTAAGGAAATTATTGGGCCTTGGTAACTCTAGGCTATGTCCGTATGGGCGAATGTATTTTTGTAGGGTACAGGTCGTCCCTTTGAGTCGCGGGCCTACTTTGCACGCGATTCGGGTGAAGCGATCTGCCCTTAGTATTAAATGATAAAATATATTAATATTGTACTAATTTATATAAGGGATACTTAAATAATGAATTTTCATATAGGATTTTTTTTTAATGTAACAGATAAATTTATTTACAGTGAGATTATATATAAGTATGTATAAATCAAAATCAAATATAAGATATAAAGAAATTAGGCGATGGATTATTAATAAATCAATTGCCTCATATAACAAACTCCTAAAAAGAATAAGGGAACTCCTAAAAAGTTATCAGCTTAAAAAGTTTTTTTTTTTTTTGTAAATATTTAAATATGATAGCCCATTTAAGTTTTCCCCTGATATGTCTGATGCAGTCAGGGTTGTCTGCTGACGACGGAACTGCTCAACGGTCAACAGCAGAGACTTAAAATTTTGTATACGCATTCAATTGTGATAGCCCGTTATAAATGCTACCGTGATAGTTATGTATTTTTAATAAAAGAATTTTTTATACTATTCACCTTATAACGCCTCGCCGCCAGATGGCGCTGTTTTCATCTTATATACCATGTAACCGATTGAAATGACAAATATATTTTATAATGAAGTAATGAAAAAATGATATTATTTAATAACTTCAGTGTCACACTAGAGATAAATGTATATTAATTTTTAATTATTTTATTATATGTTAGTAAAATTGAGTAATTAATCACACCAGTTTATATACTGGAATTAAATATATTAAAATGGAATATATATTTATTTAACTGATAGTGATTAAATTTTGGTGAATTATTCTGATCTGTAATTCTGTTTTATTACCGTTTGTTCATCAAAACATATGCTCTATATTCCTTTATTCGCGTGCGAATCCAGGGCCGGTAGCATACAATAATTATACTTATGCAAATATATTGCAAAAATGCATAACAATTGTCTATTGTCAATTAAAATTATATGGCATCCTTTGGGCACAGGTAAGCTCTGGAGACTTGGTGCGTCTTGCATATTCAAAGTCATATTATTGTAACATTTAGGAACATTATTGTATATTAGCAGATGCATTTATATTGTGACAAAATCTAAATGTAACGACCTACAATTTGGTGATTAAGGAGGTTTATAAATATTTTATATTTATATTATATTTAATTTATTTCATTTTATTTTCTCATATTTATTTGATTTTGTTATAATTTAAAAATAGTACGTCGCACATGTGTTAGCGCACACACATGTTCACTATAATGATATGTCCTGCGTAATTGGCTCATCTCTTGAGATTGGCCGCCGTGGCCGAAATCGGAATTACTGAATTATTATAATTAAGCAAAGCGAAATATTCGTAAATATCTATCAGTCCAATATTAAAGCGTAAATAAAACACAATATAATCTAAATATTCAACTCGGAAGTCAACGTGTTGTTCGAATTATATAATTTTGGATGTGTTCAGTTGACCGGCTCTTTGGGAATTAAATTTTCGGTTTACACCTCAGGCCATTGAATGGGCGGCGCTTCGCTTTGAGCCGAAATTGAGTGAATGCTTGAATTCCATACTATGGTTTCAATTTAACAAATTGAAGTGTTTCTTTCTTAATATATCTCAACGAATATCACTATTTAGCTTAAGATAAACTTCATTATACGTGTTTTTCATTGATTTCTTAGTATTTTTGAAATTCGCTGTGACCAGTTCACAGTTGACTATTACAAATTCAAAATATACTAAGTATTTACTTATTGAATAAAGCAGACTTTTATATGCACATTTAAATTATCAGGATTATATTATTAAATATAACAACCGACGAGAAATACAATAGTAGTAACTATTGTCACAAATCAAATACATAGTCAGTCAATTATATATTATTAAATTATGGTTTAATTAATACATGTTCTATTAATGTATACAGACTTTATGGAAATAAGCAAATACGATACAATACGAAGCCTTGCTTCTGCAAGGCTTTGAATTGTCACATCACAAAGCTATGAGATGTTCTTCTACGGCAAAGTCTAGCAACTGAATGAGAAATGAACGTTTTTAATAATTTCAGAACTTAAATAATAACCGTAACACCGTAACACCGTAACAGCCTGTGAATGTCCCACTGCTGGGCTAAAGGCCTCCTCTCCTCTTTTTGAGGAGAAGGTTTGGAGCTTATTCCACCACGCTGCTCCAATGCGGGTTGGTGGAATACACATGTGGCAGAATTTCAGTGAAATTAGACACATGCAGGTTTCCTCACGATGTTTTCCTTCACCGTAAAGCACGAGATGAATTATAATCACAAATTAAGCACATGAAAATTCAGTGGTGCTTGCCCGGGTTTGAACCCACGATCATCGGTTAAGATTCACGCGGTCTTACCACTGGGCCATCTCGGCTTTTTTTTTTTTTTTTTTTTAAATAATAACAAACACAATTAATAACAAACCTAATACGGGCATAACCTAATATCATCGTATTTGTTTTTTGTCTTCATATGTACATATGCAATTGTTTGTGCGTACTGCGTATGCTAGTCATCCTATAATTTCTGAACAGCTCGTAGTTAAGCTAGGATCCGATAGATGGCACTATAGTCATGTTGTATTGAATTAAATATATATGGATGATAAAAAATCTTGGAGTTAATATTCGAATATTTTCATAAATAATGTATATAAATTCAATGATAAATTATGATTATAACGCATGTGATTGATGAAAAATAAACTGGATAATATTTTTCATCAATAACATACACAAGCTGATTTTATAAGTATGAATAAGTTGAGAAGAAAACCTGAATAAAGTATAATTTTGATTTTGATCCATTTAGATTATAAAAAAAATAAAGTTCTTATTTTATTGCCTCAATAAGATCGTACCAATGGCTAATTACTATAAGCTAATGACATAGTCGCCTAGACTGGTTGAGTTAAAAATCTTTATTCCAATTTTAAATTTATCTTCGCAAAGCCTCACTCTAGTCGGCCTAATTTATGTAATCACTGACATGATTCCGCTTTTCGAATTTAACCTTAAAACTTATTTTTAGAAACTTGGCTTTAATTTAAAACTTCTGTGGGAGACTTAATCACAATGCGGGCCGTTCTATTGATGCTGTGGTTCTGCTGATCAAAGAAATAAAATTTTCTATTGAATGTTTTATTCAAATATGTTTCGTATTTAATTTATTTTTCATTGAGAACAATTTTTATTATAAATTTTGTCATATAATGAACAGATGAAACGTCATTTTTAATATGTAACGATTTTATTAGTAACGTATCGAAATAAAACGTTTCTTAAGCAATACATAGGTACTATATATGCTAAGTAGCAAATATTAAATATTTGCATTGGGCTATTGGTATATCGATATAGTTTTGAAAGGAAAATTTCAGACTGCATTTAAGTAACATGAAAACTAATTCCCTTAAAACTTACGACAGTGACTCCCACATTTCATAAAAATCTACACATTCTTTATCTATGTATCTAGGCTTATCAATAATTATAGACTTTTTCTCACTTACCTCTATTTACATAAAAATCTTACGTACGTTTGTATGTCAATGAACTCCTACGGAGCAATTTGAGTGGCTAGGCTGATTGTGATGTTGTTTTTTCCCTTATTTTACGAATACGACGGGACGGGTAGTTCGTAAATTTCTATATTCAATTTCTGTGCAAACAGAACACAGACACATGAGCTCGTATAAATTCTAATACCTTTGATGTTTTTGTGGTCGACAAAAGTATTGAAAACTTGGTCGGTTTAATAACGAAGTTTGAAAGTTTGTTCACAACTATTGGACTAGTTATCTAAAACGCGCTGTAAGAGGATTGTGGATTGTATACAATGATTGAATAAATTAAACTGATTTATTTTTATTAAAAGAAAATCTTTTAATTTAATTCAAGCATCGTTTTTGTTTCTTTGTTTCATTTAATTAATTTATTCTAAACTTTATTGGTTCTGTAGTTCCAACTGGAAGCTTTCGCAACCAGCTTGGACCTGGGGCAGAGTTGGTCTAAGAGTCGACTTCATTAACCGCGATCGTTCTATTTTAGTGTTAATATTCAGGGTGCCTCTTACCAGGTGGTGATCACTTCCAGTGTTTACCCTGTTGATCACGGAGACATCCCTGAATATTTGGCGCTTATTGGATAAAATGAAGTCGATCTCATTCATCGCTGTGTTATCGGGGCTTCGCCAGGTCCACTTCCTTTGGGGCTTTTTCTGGAAAAATGAATTCATCAGAAATAATCCCTGAGCCTCAAGGAAGTTTACCAGCATTTGCCCCCGATGATTCCTGCGCCCATAGCCGAATTTTCCTACCCTCGATTCACCATCTTCTTGTACTCCCACTTTGGCATTGAAGTCACCCATAACAATTGTGTAGAAGGTACTGGTACGATACATAGCTTTCACTATGTCTTCGTACATGGCTTCGACCTCTTCGTCAGTGTATGTAGACGTTGGGGCATACACTTGTATAACCTTCAAGGCATACCTCTCGGTTATCTTTAAGACAAGGTATGCCACCCTTGCCGACACACTGCCAACCTCCACGACATTGCTTCTGAGTGACTTGTGGATCAAAAAGCCGACGCCACCTTGGGATTGTTGGTGTCCTTCTCGGAAGTAGAGTAAGTGACCGGAATCTAGTGTCATCGTGTCCTCGCCCTGTCTTCGGATTTCTGATAGACCTACTATATCCCAGTTAATACGACTTAACTCTACTTCCAATTCTGTCAGGTGTTCGTCCAGCCGCAGAGAGCGTCCATTATACGTGGCCAGAAACAGTCGCCGTTTATGGTACCCTGCCGTAGCCCGGGGATTCTTAGCACCCCCCATCGCACCGTTACCATGGCCGGTACCGTGGCCAGGACTAGTGCGATTACCGGGAATTGGGGGCCGTGTATTTGTGTCGTCGCTCATAGGCGGGTTTTTGCCTTAGTCACCGCGCTTGGCAGGCGGGTTGGTGACCGCAGTGGCTGGAATCTTTCACTAATAGCGCTGCTGCCCGCTATCAGGATTAGCATTTTCGGATTCCAGCATTTGTGTGGTTATACCGCCACGATTTCGGTCGCCAGAGCCTCGTTCGTTGATTAGCAGGATGTACCACGAGCAGGTGAGGTTGACGTAAGTCGAAGCTCTCAGGCGAGACTCTGAACGAGATGACGAGAAGACGAGAACAGCAGAATATGACGCCATCTGAGTGTCAGGCACTTAACAGGAAGGTTAAAAAATTAATACGGCGTGACACAAGACGAGCTAATACCCGGAATATTGAAGATGCCATAGCACTCAATAGGGGCTCAAAGGTTCTGGCAAAGTCACATACCTCCTGTTGTCACCTGACAAAACTCAGAACCACACAAGGCACAACCGTCACCTCAAAACCAGAGATTCTAGCTGAAGTCGAAAAGTATTATGGCGATTTATACTCATCACGAGTACCTCCACCTGAGTCCCACAGTGCGGATGACCCACGAGCCAGACTGACACGCCACCTATCAGACGATCTTCCCGACATCGATTTGGGCGAGATTAGGATTGCTCTCGGACAACTTGGAAACAATAAGGCTCCAGGAGATGACGGAATTACCTCAGAGCTTCTTAAAGCAGGAGGCACACCAGTCCTGAAAGAGCTGGCTAACATCTTCAATTCCGTCCTCCATAATGGTATTACACCGAAGACATGGAGCAGAAGTGTGGTGGTTCTGTTTTTCAAGAAGGGTGATAAAGCTCTTCTGAAGAACTACCGCCCCATTTCACTTTTAAGCCACGTTTACAAGTTGTTTTCGAGGGTAATCACGAATCGTCTTGCCCGGAAATTCGATGACTTCCAACCCGTTGAGCAGGCTGGGTTTCGAAAAGGCTTCAGTACTGTAGACCACATACACACACTTAGGCAAATAATACAGAAGACCGAGGAATATAATCAGCCTCTATGCCTAGCGTTTGTGGACTACGAAAAAGCCTTCGATACCATTGAGACCTGGGCTGTTCTGGAATCCATGCAGAGGTGCCTAATTGACTATCGGTATATCCAAGTGTTGAAGTGTTTGTACGAAGCCGCAACCATGACCGTCCAAGTACAAGATCAGAGCACAAGACCAATCCAATTGCATCGCGGGGTAAGACAGGGGGATGTAATCTCCCCGAAACTTTTTACCAATGCATTGGAGGACGTCTTCAAAACGCTCGATTGGAACGGACGCGGCATTAATATCAATGGCCAACACATTACACATCTGCGATTTGCCGACGACATTGTCATAATGGCGGAGACTATGCAGTATTTGGAAGAGATGCTAAACAGCCTGAGCGATTCTTCGAGACGAGTCGGTCTCGGGATGAACATTGAAAAGACCAAAATTATGGCAAACAATCATGTATCCCCGGGACCAGTGGTCGTAAATGGCTCTCCACTTGAAGTTGTGCAGGAATATATCTACCTGGGCCAAACTATACAACTTGGCCGGCACAACTTTGAGAAGGAGGCTAAAAGAAGAATACGTTTGGGCTGGGCGGCATTCGGGAAGTTGCGTCATATTTTTGAAACGTCGATCCCACAGTCGCTTAAGACCAGGGTCATTTAATCAGTGCGTCCTACCTGTAATGACTTACGGTGCCGAAACGTGGACACTCACCGTAGGACTGGTCCACAAATTTAAGGTCGCTCAGCGAGCGATGGAACGCGCGATGCTTGGGGAATCCGAAATGAGGACATTCGCCAGAGAACTAAAGTCACCGACATCGCGCGGAAAATTAGCTCGCTGAAGTGGAAGTGGGCTGGTCATGTCTCCAGACGCATTGATGGCCGATGGAGCCGACACGTGTTAGAGTGGAGACCGCGCTTAGGCAAACGTAGTGTAGGGCGCCCTGTGACAAGATGGACCGACGATTTAAAAAAGGTGGCAGGCACGGGATGGATGCGGACTGCCCAAGATCGGGGTGGTTGGCGTTCTATAGGGGAGGCTTTAGTCCAGCAGTGGACGGCAAAAGGCTGAAAAAAAAAAAAAAACTTTATTGCAAATAATGATAGTGTTCAAATCAGAATAACACGAATAAGTGTTGCGCATAGGCAGTGTTATCGCTTATATTTCCTTATCACCGATTTGGTGAAACAAACTTTGTTAAGAGAGATGTTTTTATTTATAATCCAGCTGTAATACCAGATCACTTACTCTCAGGAATGTGTCATAAAATCTGCAGACCCGGATAGTGTTCAAATATTTTTATATTGAGAGGAGTTAAAACGACAAGTTACTACTAGTAGTAAGACAACTACTTAATGACAAAATAATTAATCAAATAGCCAAGGTCGGCGATCAATCGTATCAATTGTAACCAGTAGAAAAATGCGATCGACATCATGAAATTTTTGCATACTCGTTGTCAGGCAAACAGAAAAGGACACATAAGGGGTACAGGAACCTAACACCAGTCTCTACACCAACAAGCATTCGTGAGCGAAAACTAGTTAAATATAGTTAAATGTTTTCTTTATTTTAAGTGTATATATATATATATATATATATATATATCCCTGCGGCAGTGAATAGACGCCCTTGAGGAGGAAAGCAACAGGGAGGCCTCGTGTTGCCGTACAGCGAGGAATGCGGGGGGACGACTTTACCTTCGCCCCCTCAGGAGAGCTCCGCGGAGCCACGAGTGGGACACAGCATGGAACCGTCCTGCTTGTACGATCCGTCCTGAAGACGGCTATCGCAGTGATTTTAGTGGGTTATACTCCCACATAACCTGGTATCCACAAACCCGCTTCGGAGCAGCGCCATGGAATAATCTCCAAACATTTTCCATAAGATAGATCTTAGCCCAGCTGTGGGCCATTAGCAGCTAGTTTATTTTATCTACTTCTCTCTCTAAAAATGGCTGCACTATCACAAACAAAACATGGTCTCTCGTAAGATATATTTACTAATACACATACATATTTACCATTCCACATAATTTTTAAAAATAACACATAATTATATGCTTAAAATATTAAAGCTTTGAACAAACTCCGTAGACGTCGCCATTTTGCAAATGTTCCTAACTTTCTAGCACTTTCTAGCTGCCAATGACAACTTCCGCCACAGAATAAATAGTTTCGGCGAGTTTAGACTTTACATATTTAATAGTTAATTATACGACAATCTGACGCGGCTTTTAAAACTACCGTTATGAAGTTTGTCTTTACGTTCAGTCTCAATTATATGACATGATTAATAACACGTTGTTTTTTATTTAATTATTATCCAAATAGTAATTGGGTTTTCCTGTCGAAAAATTTCAGGAGCTCGTTGTCTAAAAATTGGTAGTTTCCAGTCCCGTGCCTCTAAAACACATACATAAAGTATTGCTGTTTGGCAGATTGGCGATTGAACCACCTAATGGTAAGTGGTCACCACCGCCAAAGACATACTGTAATATCTGTAAGAAATATAATATCTTACATCGCCAATGCGTCGCCAACCTTGGGAACTAAGTTACGCCCCTTGCTATACTAGCTCAATCACCATTCATATTAGAACATAAAAATACTCATTATTCTATTTGGGTAAATAGTGATGGGTGGGTGGTACTTACCCAGACGAGCTTGAACGAAGCCAAAAAAGTAACACGTTACTCTACGTTAATGTTTATAACGGGTAATGTAAAAATCTATTTTATCTTCGTTGAAACACGCGCGTGTTCTATTTCAGTGTTGCTAAGTAAATATTTTTATAAGTGACATCAGGGGAAAAGTCAACCGAACGCAACTTTGTAATGGAGACTGAGAGAATAATTGGCTTGAAAATAATCTAATTACGGAATATTATATTACGTCTAACTTTCTTGTAAAGTTATAGGTAATTAGCCATATAATTAAAAAGTTATATTTATAGAACTAATACTTAGTTCTTAGCTCTCTTGTACTGTTTTGGCCCTTAATCTACAATATCTATATGCAAATCAATTTCGAAAGTCCATTATTGATTGTTTTACTGCATGCTTTCGTACGAAGCGTCTTTAACGTCAGAGGTATCGCGTTTGAGACGCCACTACAGAGCGACTGATGAAGTTACTATTTAACTTTAGGAAAACCTATTCGAACACAGCGGCACTTGAACTATACGCGGCGTCTTTGCCGCTGCGGCTGTGCCACCAGACGGCAGCGACCGTGACTCCGTGTTAACGACGCGTTCATTATTTAAAAATCAATTGAATAAAATTAACTTGTCGTTCATAATAATCAAAGTATCCGTAGTCTGAATTTAGGATATTTTGTATTAAAACCCTTTGAGTCTTTGAAAAGCAGCTGATCTATTTACTGTATTTTCAATTAAGAAAACGCTTCTACGCGCTTCTACAAGGGGAGCAGTTCTTTACCAAACAGTGGCATAATTACAGGCTGTTACTAAAATAAATTTTAATCAAAAATAACGTTTACAAAATTTGTTTATGTCTTCCTTATTGTTTTAGTATAACCTTATATGATCAATAAATAGGGAAATATACTACAGTACAGTACAGTAACAGCCTGTTAATGTCCCACTGCTGGGCAAGGCCTCTTCTCCCTTTTTGAGGAGAAGGTAAAAAATAATACTACATACTATGTTCCGTAACAGCCTGTGAATGTCCCACTGCTGGGCTAAAGGCCTCCTCTCCTCTTTTTGAGGAGAAGGCTTTGGAGCTTATTCCACCACACTGCTCCAATTAGGGTTGGTGGAATACACATGTGGCAGAATTTCAGTGAAATTAGACACATGCAGGTTTCCTCACGATGTTTTCCTTCACCGTAAAGCACGAGATGAATTATAATCACAAATTAAGCACATGAAAATTCAGTGGTGCTTGCCCGGGTTTGAACCCACGATCATCGATTAACATTCACGCGGTCTTACCACTGGGCCATCTCGGCGACTATGTTAAAACATAATAATTATTAATATTAATGCCCAAATAATTAAATAAAGGTATTTTGGCGTCTATGTTGATCGTATCGATTACTATTGATATTTAGTCTATATTTCATAACTAAAACTTGATGCTTTCTTTACTTAAGCTAAATTATTAATTTCAACGCTTCTCAAGTTATTACTTAACCGGAAGATTGTTTTCAGGTCAACGGTAAAGTTAATCTCTAGCGTAGTAACAAGTTGCAACTTGCAATAACAAATACTTCATACAGGTCAACAAGTTCGTTGTAAGATCTGTATTTGAGATGAATAGGATGTTGTGAAGTGTGTATTTTTTATATAAAGAACATAAGATTATTTCTACGTTGTTTTCTTGAATAAGTATTTTTTTAAGAAATATTGAATTGTTAACATTATAATGTTCATAACAATGTATATTTTTTATTACTTTGGACAGTAAATCCATATATTTTATGTTAGTAACTTAGTAGTAAAATAGTCAAACTTAGTCTTTCAAGTCAGTCAAGTCAAGGACAACATTTTGAATTCTAGGTGTAGAAAAATCAGTTTAACAAAAGTTATAAAAGAAAGTATATTTTGGAAAATATCTGTAAAGCCGTCACGAGGTCTTTATTGTCATTAAATTAACGTCACTCGCTTAACCAATGGAAGTAGAAAAGGTCATACAATTAAAAACGTTATTAAATATAGGTGACGCCGCTCGAAGAGACGGAGTGAGGGTCACTGGATTTTTAGTGGGTATTCTGACGCAATCCCCGAAGTCTCCTCACGAGGAAAATGTTTCCATAACCGAATAAGACATGGGTCATAAACTCATATTACCCATCAAAATTCACCATTTGAACCCACCATTGGCAATATTCACGTGTTCTACCCTTGGACCATTTCATGTGTTTACTGTAGTAATATTATAGTATGTATACGCTATTTGAAACCGATTAGAGGACGAAAATACTATTTCCTATATGTGCAAATGCAAATATAATCAAATCCTCTACTTTTTAGTGGATATTCTGGCGTAATCCACGAAGTCTTCTCACGGGGAAAACGTTTCCATAACCGAATAAGACATGGGTCATAAACGCATATTAACCATCAAAATTCAGTATCACTGAATTTTGATGGTTAATATGCGTTTATGAAGCCCGGGTTTGAACCCACCATCATTAGCAAGATTTACGTGTTCTACCCTTGGACCATTTCGTTTATTTACTGTAGTAATAGAACAGTATGTATACACTATTTAAAGCCGATTAGAGGACGAAAATACTATTTCCTATATGTGAAAATGCAAATATAAACAAATCCTCTACATTGTCGTGTTCGGACAAATGTAAATAATCAAACACTTTACGCCAAGTGAAATTTCGCCATATAACGTAGTAACATTCGAACAAAATTAATTTGTCACAATTTGCAATCGTTTCTAAAACAAATACTCAGTGTAGCGGCTAAAAATCTGTCTTGCTAGTGCCGGATGTATTTATCCAACAAATTTTATTGTGTAGTAAAGTAACAGCCTGTAAATTTTCCACTGCTTGGCTAAGGCTTCAATCCGTCACGCTGCTCCATTGCGGGTCGGTGGATGTTATTATATGAATGAAATAATGGAAACATTTAACTAGTATATATCTATATCTATATCTTAATAAATAATAATTATGAAATAACAATTTTAAAGCGCTTGAAAGTGCTTACTTGAATCAAGTGTATTTTAAATTTGATTTCGGTTTTAATTCAAAATCCTATTTATGTTAAGAACAATATACAGAGGGATTTAAAACCTAAATCATTGTACCGTACTTTTGTCGGAAAATTCATTTGTCAACATCTCTTTAGATTACAGTAGCACGAAATTCACGTATCCTCAGAGGAATAGAACCGGAGAACGCTTTGCATCACGAACCAAGCATGGAAGTGGATTGAGTCGACTCGTTAACTATCGTCAAAAGTAGACTCAAAGATCCGTGTTGTAAACGTAAAGTGATATGGGTTGTTGAGTTTATAAGATAATTGTAGATTGTCCGTGAACGTTCCATAGTTAGGCAAAAAGTGTCACTCCTCAGTGCAACACGAACTATACACACAAGTTAACTATATCTATACGCACCCGAAAACTCAGTAGCGCTTACTGGGATTTGAACTGGCACTCTTTTGTTAAAATCCACGTGTTTTAGCCACTTGGCCATCTCGAATCTGTTATGGCTACTCTGATTTTTTACCTACAGTAATCGCTTTAGTAGGTTTGTAGCGAGATCCCTGCACAGTTCCCTTGACGATACAAGAGTGTTGAGTTAATATTCGTTGATTTTCATACGGTGTTTTAATCTAATTGTATATAATTGACCAAAGGTTTCACTTGAGAAAATAAAAAACTATCAACTGAGTGTCTTCTCAGTAAAATCTACATTCTATATTGAAAAGCTATCACAGCCTTGCATTCTACGTGACGTAACGATTCAAAGGTGTTTATAAGATTCCTGCTTATTAAAAGATACTTTTTTTATGTTCAAATCTTACTGCGTATACCGTCTTACTCTTAAAATATCTATTACATAGAATACCTACATGTATGTATGTATATAGGGACTACTAATATAGTAATAAATATTTAACATTTAAAGTTTAAATATAATTCGCTCTAAAAATATAAAAATAAAAAAAATGTCACGTCATGGGCGCTATCCATCAATCGTTAGGATAAATCTTTGTCACAGATGCCTCTAATCGCTGCCCCACGTCGGGCGCCACCCCTGCATCGAGTTTTTTACACCGCGAACTATGCTACTGTTTGCATTTGCACTATTTTCCCTGTTTGCATCCTTTGTGAAACAAATATTCATTCGTACAATGAAAAGTAAATAATAGTGAACAGTTTAGTTTTGTGCCGGAAAAGTTTTTGTTACGTTTTTAATGCCTAGTCATTTTTCTGTTTGAAATATAATATTTTTTGATTTAGTAAAAAATAATTATTTGGACTACAGTGATATATATGAATCAAGATGGATTGACGGATAGAACAAGTAGATCTTAGCCGCCTACTTAACTTAAGTAAACGTGTTCAAATCTGGACAAGTAAAACTATATATCTAAACCAAATATCCAAATTATTTTTATGCTGTAAGAAACCTCTCCAAAGCAGAAAAATACCTTTTATACTGAATTATCATTTAACATTTTTTTGTATCCATTTTTTCTAGTAACGTAGAAGAGAAGTGTTAATAAAATAAATAAGTAAGTTTTCACATGCTTAACAATATATGTTAATATTTCATTTTTTGCTCGGATGAGGAAATCTCCGTGTTTTCACTACATATGGGGTCGCCCACGCGGACTTGCGTTTTTCCAGCAAGATAAAAAATGGGTTAACTATGATCATCTATGATAACTATGTTAGTTAACTATGATCCAAACCATACCCTCATCAGCATTGTAGATATTTACAGGCTTTTACAGACACTGTGACTATATTATATAGCTTATGACTATATTACTTAAGCCCGGAGTGTTGCATTTGGGACCGATTAACAAACAGTATTTGCACTTAAGTTCAAAGTAAGTTTTCACTGCATTAGTTTTAATGGTCCAAAAAGCGAGTTCTTCTCCTATAATAACGATTATATACTTTTGTAAGCCACAGGGGACTTTGTTTCTTGCTATTTATAGACTAAATCTATTCATGTTTGCATTACTTTTTCGATCTCAATATAAAAGTAGTATTTTTTCCTGATTTTCTTAGTACTAGAAATTGATAAATTCTAATTTCAATCTCAATTTGGTAAAGCAAGAAAGCAGGAAAGATATATAAGAGGAATATAAATTTTCCATTTATAGCATTAAGTTTAGATTCAAATAAAATAATATATTACTATCGAATTATTTACACGCTTCATATTTGTTTCACTAGTTTATAACAAACAAAGTCTGTATGTAAACAAATCCTGGAAATCGATTATAACCTAGTACTAATTGCCGTTTTGTTTTAAAAACAAAACTGAACTCATTTGTAAATATACAGCATTCGGACGATAATACAATAATTTGATGTGAGCTGTTCTCCTGCGTGTAAATGTCCCATTGCTGGGCAAATGTCACCCTCTCCGCTTAAGGACAAGTTAAGAAGCTTATTTCACTTAATGCGGATTGGTATATACACTTATGAAGGATTTTCACCCGAATTGGAACAAATGCTCGTATGTAAATATAGTATACTTAACATGAGCACATAAAAATAATCATTTATATTATATTCATCTAATTTTTTTTCTTTCCGTTGTAACTTATCACTGACGTGCAAAAAACTAATAACTTTCAGCAGTTTTTATTTGATTTAATTGAATTTCGCAGTCTTATAATATGTCGTTGAAAAATATTTCTAGATACTTCATGATTTCCATTCATGTACAAATAAATAGAGCTGGGATGGCCCAGTGGTTAGAGCACGTGAATCTAAACTGATTCGGAGATTGTGGGTTCAAATATGGGCTAACTCCTCTAAATTTTCATGCGATTAATTTGTGTTCATGAATTCATCTCAATCTCGGCTGACGAGACAAATGACAGGGAAACCAGCCACAGTATATCCGCGTATGGGCAGCGTGGTAGAATATCCAAGCCTTCTCTTGAAAACGAGAGATGTTATCCAAGGAATGGCACATTTACAGGCTGTTAATTAACATTATGAAGACGATAAAGATTATAGTTTAATTAATTCTAATAGAAAAAGGTCTCACTATTTACTTACGTGAATAAAAGTTTAAAATGAAACGCAGTAATGCACTTATTGGTCGACGTACGAATAAATTTTGCTTAAGTTAAATGTTGTGTAAAACGAAATCTCAACTGCACACGATTAATTGCTGTTTTTCTCGCAGGGTTTAGACAATATTTATTGTTATTTTAAGATTAACTATATTTATTTTATGTTATATTTTGCTATAGTTAAGGCATCAGATAAATAATACCCATACTCCTCCTCGGATTCTAAAATCGTTCCCTGTGACTGTGATTACTAAAACTCATAGCAAAGCAACGATGAATGTATCTATTGGTGGAATATGTGATCAGAGAACGACACCTACCCCGACTCGCACAAAGCCCAGTAGATATCAATATCTTCAATTGAATATTGCATTCAATTTTTCAGTTCCAATATCTTGGCCCAAAGCTAGATCCAGGCAAACAGTTTAGACACAATCGTTCTGAAACGCGTTTTCCTTCAAAGGCTCCACTGAAGCGTCGCCGAGACCATTTCAAAGGAATATTATTATCATAATACGGAAAATATAATATTTACATTCATGTACCGTTAATATTATTTAGGGACATTTTTTTAAACTTATTCCAATATCCCCTTTTATATTTCAAACGATTGAACACGATAATTTATAAATATGACTAGTGAACACAAAAAGTTGTACAACCTTCTTGCTGCGTTTGTTCGTGTGGAAATGCTGTAATGTCAAATAATGATAGTAGTAGTACCTCCTATACTTTAAAGAACACTATTCATAACTCAAAAAGCATGATATATTGATATCACATTTTGATGTAAATATATTTTAAGTATTATAATTATTATAGTCAATGTCGCGTATTATTTTCTGACATTTCATGTTCATGTTCCGCGGTGAGCCGGAAATTTGTTTGTATAGTTTAACTCTACAGTTGGCAAAACTTAAGTCAGTGTAATGTCATTGAAAGTACTTTTTACATGGATCAAAATTAGACATAAAAATATATTATGAAATAAATTAATGAAACCAGTGTTTTTCTTAATTCATTGCTCTCGCAAATGATGAAAATTGCTTGAATTAAAGATATAGGTGGACTACGGGAGCACTTGTGCAGAAAAAAAAAGTAACGCATATTACTTGTTTTATTATATACATTGACGACAAATATATTTTGAGTATTACCTATCGACGAGCTTGTACAAGCCCTAACCACCAAGTAATTGCAGTATATTATAAATAAAATTTAATTTTCATTAAGAAAAGAGAGTAAGAAGACAGCCGTCTTGCCGCCTCGAAGATTGAAGGGTTACATACAATTTCATCCTGTAATATGATAATTCCAATATTTTAATTTTGTTTTTTTTTTTCCTCTTTTATTAGTTTTCATGACCTAACATAAATATAACTTCAGCCTGCTGACCTCAATGTACTTATCAATGTGCAAATGTAAGAAATTTTATCAGTAAATATTAAGGTGTCAAGGAAAAGCGATTCTGTCACCGTGCTGTTCTGGCAATACGATAAATTCTCAGAATTTCAGCCGTCACTGTGCAGTATTGCGATTCGATATTTAATTCCATTGGCGGGAACTAGATGAAGCTGTAGATACATTTTTGAAATTATTCATATAGAGGTATGTCGAAGGTATATTGATATGAGGCATACACATATATTTAAACTGTCTTTTAGAATTATATTTTAAAACGGCTAGAAGCAAATTTATTCCTGAGATATTATTTAGTGTATAAATAAATTACATAGTAAACTATACCCATATAGTTAATTAAATATATAATAGAGAATTAAAGTTTTCTCACAAGAAAAATATTAATATTGTAATTTGTATAAATTTAAACAGTTAAAGATTTTTTTTTTTATTCAGCCATAGTTGGGCATGACACATCAATAGTATCGACCACTAATATTTTATTATTTCCTCCATATCGAATAAAACTTATCCGCCGTAAACATTGGACTATCGGCCGTGCCGTTGGAGAAGTTGGGCGCAGGGGAAATGCATGTAATGCAGTTCCTAAACAGTGGGGGATGCGAAATTTATAGCATCGTAAAAGTCCACTGTAATCCCCTTAAACTGTTCTCCAGCGAAATGTGTTGCGAGCAAAACGTTTATAATAATTATCTTATAAAATTCTCCTGAAGATTCAATCCGAGGTAATGTGGACGTGTAATGAACACCCTACCAAGGTTGCGGTAAATTGCGCTGAAAATTACATTTTTGCGGTATCCGAGACTGAGAATGTTATGATATTACCAGTGGACAAAACATTCTCTTTTGGACTTTAAACTATGCTTAGATAATTTGTGAACAACGATCGCATGATGAAGTTTTCATTTTACAAGTTTGTTTCGGTGGAATGAGAACAAATTTTAAGGTTGAACTGCAACGTTTCTTTATGTAAATTTGACTCAAATTAATACCTACTTAAAATTCCTTAGTTTAATTTACTATTCTAAATTTAAATTTAAATCAAGTTTCAAAACTTATTGTTTCATTATTTTATTTTATATAATACCAGTTTTTGTTGTTTTCTGTATCCGTGGCAACGTGTAAGATAAATTTCATAAAAATCAGTTGAATAGTTAAGACGTGAAAGTGTAACAAACAAATGAACAAATCCACTTTCGTATTTAAAATAATGATTAGAGAAGCTAGGGCAATGGCAAATGAGTCACCTTATGCTAAGTGATCACTACCGCTCATAGACATTAGCGCTTGAAGGGATTTTAGCCATTCCTAACATAACCCAACCTTAGGAAGTAAGCTCATGCTCCTTGAGCCTGTAATTACACTGGCTTACTCTTATATCGGACCGGAACAAAACAATACTAAGCAGTGCTGTTTTGAGGTAGAATCAATGATGAGTGAGTATCTACCCAAACGAGCGGCACAAAGCCCCACCCACCAATTGAACATAATTAAAAACATTTGATTTATAATAAAGTTAATTCATAAATTCTATTATTACATGCATGTACATTTACGGAAGGGAATAGTTATGTACGATGAATACAAGTGCTGAGTCTGAAAAGGGATGAGCCCGAAATTATCAGTTTAATAAAAAATGTTTGACAGTTCGCCCTTTTCATGATATACTGCAGTCCTTGTCGGTGATATATGACTCGAGTCATCGAAATGAAGATATTTATTGTCTTTATTTAAATGTATACTCCCATTTGATGAATTGGATACCTTCAGATTTCTGATCCTGTGAAATTGCTGAATGCTGAACTGTCTAAAAGTTTTAGTCGATTCAAATGATTTAATACGGATATATGTTGCGATAAAGTTTGACAAATGTTACACGATTTATGTCAATACATCAAATTCAATTTTATATAAAGAAAGTATTACAAAAATATATATTTTGCTACAATGCAAGTGATTAAATAATTTAATTTTAAGTTTAAAGTTATTTTCTTTTCAGATTAGGGTCCTAATTGTAGAAACAAATAATGGAACAAATTTCATTACTAAATAAGTTCGTAGAATCGATTTGATAAGCATTTTTAAATCATTTTCAACGTCAAATACTGTAGAAGAATGATGTCTAGTTAAAAGCGGGTAGTAAATAATGTGAACGATATTTCTTATTAAATTCAAATACAAACATTCCCTTACATTGGTCCGGTATAAGCCTTCTGGACAGTGTCAGATCGATATAAGACCATTTTGAGCTGAGCCCGTCTGTTCGAACCGACATGGATTATACCGCACTAGGTATTTGCTAAATCCCACACTTGTGGAGCCAAGTTTAAGTCGCACTTGAGACGATCCTACACGTACAGACCAGCTCGCTCATATGTCGACGTCTGAAATATTGAAAAATCCAGTACAGAATATATGGTTGAGATGGAATTTGACGCGCCAAGTAATATTTTATACTTGAGTTACGGACTTATTCAGAAAGGTTTTCTGTATGTATTTTCTTAAAATTAGCAGTTATTTCAATTTACAAGAGCTTTAAGACATTTCTGTTATATAATAAATAATGAAAATAAATAAGTGTCTCCTTAAAAAAAACATTTTTGGATAATGTTATTGTCTTCCTACAGCAATTTTTATTATTTTCCGACATTTTCATGTATTCATCCATTAATATATATATACATTTTAATAATCAGACAAAACCTGGAATTTTTGAGTGTTCCGAAACATATACGATAAAACATACAAAAGCTTAACCGTAAATTTTCTCTCATTTATGTGTACCTTCGTAGAACTGAAGACCGTTAAATCAACCGCAGGTCTGATGTAAAAAATTGTCAAATGCAAATCGTACCAAACGGCTCGTGGTATCCAAATATCCATGTTTGTTTTCCCGCTCGAAATTAGCGACGCCATTTTGAAATGCTACGCCATTTTGTTAACTTTTTTTAAAATGGCGCAAAAGAAGCTATTCTAACTTCAGACAAACCCACTTAATGTTCACGTTTTTTGAAGTTATGGTAATTGAATTGTTATGACGCGTTCACATTTAAAGTTGAAAAAGAAAATTTAAATTTTAAGCAGTGCATGTGCAACACAGTTTTTTTTTAGTTTATGCATTAAATAGAAAAGTCTTTCAGACGTAAAAGATCTGACAAAATAACTTGATCTGAAGAAAAAATAATAATTTGAAATAATAAAATATTAAAATGAAAACAAAAATGTAAAACCTTTTTTTTAAAAAAGATAAATTAAAAAAAAAGGTTTAACATGTTTGTTTTCATTTTAATAATTTATGATTGTATATATGTATATATATATATATATATATATATATATAATCATAAATTATGAAACTTCGACTTTGTTGTCGAAGGCCCCAGATCCCGCGGCAGGCCCAAGAAGCGCTGGCTCGATGTTGTGAGGGACGATTTGAGAGAGCACGATCTCACTAAAGACGACGCTTTAGATCGGGCAAAGTGGAGGCAAAACGCTAGGAAGAAGAAAAAGATATATATACATATATATATATATATATATATATATTATGATTAAATATAAATATATATATATATATATATATATATATATATATATATATATATATATATATATATATATATATATATATATATATATCTATCTAAAAATTATACACTTTAAATATTTAGTGTGACTTAAATATATATAAAGAGTTATACTTTTAAACAAAATAATTAGTTGTAGAAAAACGTTTGAATATTATTCATCATAGAACGTTTTCAATCGCAGTCGATCCTCCCTTGCGTTTTTCTTACGTGGTATAAAATTATATATATTATACCACCAATGTATTTCGTAACTGTATTGCACTGCGGTTCATAACATTCTAAGAACATTGATTCTTTGTCCATAGCTAAGGCTGTTGCTAGTTTTTATGACAATTAGCAACACGCAAACTTATTATTACAAATACTAATTCGTAAGGTAATATATTCAATTACCGTTACTTTTACTGGTGGTAGAGCTTTGTCTACTGGTGGTAGGGCTTTGTGCAAGCTCGTCTGGATAGGTACCACCCACTCATCAGATATTCTACCGCAAAACAGCAGCACTTTGTTGTGTTCCGGTTTGAAGGGTGAGTGAGCCAGTGTCATTACAGGCACAGACACAACATCTTAGTTCCCAACGTTTTAATTGTCTTATTGTAGTACTATATTAGTATTGTATTGATAAATATAATTAAAAAGTGTTCGCTATCATTGACAATTCAATATATTTCAGTATAAAGATAGATGACATAACAAAAGCCGCACAAACAAGAAGACCAGTGCAGTGGGTCTGGCTGTAAAGTCTGGCTGGGGATGATAATGAAATAAAATAACAATCAAATTATAAAAATAGCAACATTACAAAACAAAGTATGTATATAACTTTTATTTTCAAACAAATGCAGGATTGAATCGCGCTTCCGTTTCGCGAAAAACAAAACCGGTATCTACTCCTGTTACCAGAGAAGGCACACACTTTTCAGTACTCGTTTTGTTTGAGGACTTATCGTATTATCGTATGTATTTATATATTGTATTTATACTTTTATATTATTATATATTTGTAATGCCAATGCGGCTTGTTGAAATACAAATGTGGCAGAATTTCAGTAAAATTAGACACATGCAGGTTTCTTAACGATGTTTTCCTACACCGTCAAGCGCGAGATGATTATAAACACAAATTAAGCACATGAAAATCAGTGGCGCTTGCCCGGGTTTGAACCCACGATCTTCGGCTAAGTTTCCGGCGTTTTAACCACTGGGCCATCTCGGCTTTTAACTCTATGTGCTGTAATATAGTAGTACAAAGTAAAGTAAGTAGAACAGTGTGTAAAAAAATATGTAATTCTTTAACATTATTACTTAAAAGTTCAATGTTTTAGACGAATACATGTGTCGCATATTCGTTACAGCATTTAATTACACACGTAACACATAAGTCAAACAAGATAAATATATTTTGTTTATGCATGAAGCTATTACAATTCAGTTGTCACGAAAGGTAAGCTGGAAAATCTCAGAAACAATACGCATTAATAGCAGGTGTTCTGTTAATTTAGAGGACATGTGCAAACTGGCAACGGGCCAGCCTTCCCGCTGTGCCATTAATCGCACGTTTTAATTAGCCTTATGTGAAATGCGGAATTATGGAGTTTGGATCAGCTGGACGTGAAGTGATATTGGGCATTCGCTTTATGTTAAATATTGAATGCAGTCCAATTTCATTGGAACGAATGAATGAATACATGCGAGTTGAGATATTTTTTTGGCAGGATTTCGTGATAAGATTTTACTGTAGTGTTTTAATTTCAGACACTTTACCAATTACGATAATGGTTGCCTGAATATAGCAAAACCGTTTCTCTTTCGTATGGATAATTCATCATCGAATCCTAAGTCCACAAGTCGGGGTAGAGGTCAGATACAAGTCTTCGCCTTTAGATTACAGTTATTATTAAGAATGATGGCTATTATTCATACTAGCTTTTCCCGACTTCGTAGGGGTGAAATAAGGAATTTTCTCCTGAGATATTTTTAACAAATAAAAAATTAAGTCATGAATAAAAAATAATAATTTTCTTTTACTTACTTGCGAAAGTTAGAAAAAATAGCCAAGGACCGCTCAGTATTTGCCTAGCTGTTTTACATTCACGGACTACCGTTTCACATTTATCTTAATTATAAACTCAACAGCTTACAACTTATAGTGTTCATCATAGATGGCGCTGTAACATCCTAATATTAGCAGTTATAATATTTTTGTTTTAAAATTATATTAATAGTAAATTTCATTAAAATACTAGAAATACATAAAAGATAAATTTGTTTCATTTAGGAGTCTAAGTGGAGGAGAGTGTTATTTAGGAGTAAAATTATAGTCGAAGCTAATATTATTCTATAAAATATATAATTTACAAATTCAGTGTCAAATTATATTAACAGTTTCATAAATGGATAGAATAATATACATAATAAAGAATAAATATAGAATAAATAGTTGAGTTATTAAAATTAAAACTGTGCTTTCTTCTTTAAATATACATACAGAGCACATCTTATTTTTTTGCACCTCTCAAAATATAACATGATTAATATAATGCATAAACAAATAATGTCAACGGCGTGTAAATGGTATCTACAGGCGTTAATTGAAGTCATGGCATGGCAGCATTATCACACAAAGGTTCATCCTAAAATCGTTTTACCGGACAATAGGGCAAGCGTAGTCCCACCTGTGTGATTGTTACCTAACTCCCAATCCAATGTCCGTTTACCAATTGCTATGGCGATCAATTCAACGATACTATGCTCGACAGCGCCATCTAGCTGCGAGTAACAACAAAGAGTATTTATAAAATAAATGATATTGTAATTTCTTATCTTCTTTTTCTGGAGTGTGTTCAAGCTAGTTGAGCGCAAAATATTCTGAAATTGTCACATAGAAAAGAATATTATTATGAAAAGTTATTCAGAAAACTTATATTTCATTAACGGTGACATTGATAATAAACGCCATCTGTGAATCACTGCTCACATCACGACGTCAAACTAGCGTCTGTTTGCTACTGACCGTTGAGCTCAAAGCGCTCTCTAGCGTATCAAAGTACCGACAGATGGAACTATACGAATATATTGTACCACTGACAATAAAATACGCAAAATATTTATAGTACACTATACAGTATTAAATGATGAATATTTATATAATGGGTAGATGCAGATAAAAACAGAAACAGTTTACTAACAGAGCGACATGAAAAACGCTCGAAAAATGGCACTGCAGAAAGTTTGTGGTGATATACTTCGTGAGAATCACACTTGATTAACCCTTGAGCTCGTCAAACAATTAGCTAGTAATCAATTGTTGTAATTTAAATTAATAAACCCATTATCTAAATTTTGTACTTAATGAGTCCTCCAGATATAGTGTAATTACATCAATGTATAAAACTTGTCACGAATTAGCTCGGAGTTCCTGTCTTGTGCAAGAGTTCGCGAAATTGATGATACCAATAGCCACGCACAGTCGTATCTAAACTACGCAGCACAAAGGCTCTATCATCGCCGTAATTTATCAATAATGACAAATCGAATCATCGTCAGAGCTCGTACCACTTGGGTTATAGTGTTAACAAATCGTCCATCTTCCAAACAGATACCTAAGACCAAAATGTAAACTATAAATTAATCTTCAAAATACCTTATGAACAATATACCTTTGGAACAATTAAAAATGTTAAAAAAAAACGGTTGAAAATACGTTTTAAAAATAGAAAATAAGCTTAATGCATGCATCATGGGAAATGTTCTTACATGCGCCATTACGTTGCAATACTAATAGGTACCCATTGATATTAAGATTGATATTAAGATTCACTTCAAAGTAATTATGCGTCTTTTTTAATAATAGTTTAAGCTGGTCCGAAATAAGACACCGTTGTCAATATAATGTTGTTTATTCTTCGATATAATCTTATTCCAAAAATAATTAATTCCTTAGATGCTCCATTTTATTCAAAACTGCTACCATGACAGTTGTCTTCCTCCGTAATGACAGCTAATGGCCAGATGTAATTTTATTATCCGTCATATCCAACCGACCGATACAGGCATTCAATAAAATGCTAACAATCGGCCTTTCCTGACATTTTCACGTCTCGTAATATTATGACATATGAAACAGAAAATAAAAAAAAATTAACTGAGTAATATGCTACTGATTTACAAGTATTATTATTATTATACATTTGTTGAAAATGAATACTACAATAATAAAAATTAACAATATTATACCTTCACATATGCACAGCTGGCAAACAAGTTGAAGCCCCTTCATGTCTTCAACTTGATCATTATAAAACTTATTTTTAATATTGTGGCCTCTACATATCCACAGCTGGTAATATAAAACTTATTTTAACCATTGTGGCCTCTACATATCCACAGCTGGTAATATAAAACTTATTTTTACCATTGTGGCCTCTACATATCCACAGCTGGTAATATAAAACTTATTTTAACCATTGTGGCCTCTACATATCCACAGCTGGTAATATAAAACTTATTTTTACCATTGTGGCCTCTACATATCCACAGCTGGTAATATAAAACTTATTTTAACCATTGTGGCCTCTACATATCCACAGCTGGTAAACACCACCCACCAATTTCCTTCATCGGTCTTTCTAGACAGTAAGCTCTTTTAATAGGAAAATTATTTTCAATCTCTATATCATTTTCTGAGTCGGGGTCGTTTTGTTGGACCATAATTATCCAATTTAAGTCAATATTTCTAACATCAATGTTGGTTTTGTTCATTACATATGGGATTTCTATCGAAAGCGTTCACATGAAACATGATTACTCCAGGCTTGTACTGAATAGTAAAGTCATATTCTTTCATTATATTCCACAAACGTGCAACCCGGGTAGTATATCTTTCTTTTCAAAACTGTATCTAAGAGAGTTACAATCAGGAATTACCGTAAAAGAAATGCCTAACAATACCATGAACTAGTTCTCGCTCTTTTTCAGGCATCCTATAGGGACGGTAAGCAACGGGAGTATTATTGTTTAATTTAATATCCATCTCAGCTCCATCCCAAACATCCCAATTATTATTTTTTTTTGAAAACGTAGAACATCTCCTTTTCCGTTAAGTAAGTTATAAATGAAATCAGAACGGACACAAACTTCTGGATAACATTAAAAAAAATGGATTCAGCTGTAAAGAAAACAACAATAAACTGCACAATTTGGACTTCTTTTTTGGCAATTATTAATTTAGTTCCTGTTTTTAAGACAACAATGTATTGTTCCGTTAAAGTCTGACCAACCATCAATGGAACTGTTAATATAAATCTTACACTATCAACGCTTCTACAACAGCTTTGGTTCTATCGACATCTAGACTTATTTTGCACTTTCCTATACAGGACACGGTAGAAAACCCAAACCCTCTTAACACTGGTAAATTTAAATCTAAATTACCATGGGAGCGCTTCGAGGGATAGTTCGATGTTTACCGACATCTGTTAGATACATAATATACAACCCTATGGTAAAAATCCATCTAAAATACCTAATAGAAGTATGGGGTACTGCAGCTTAAACACCAATGTAACAGCCTGTGAAAGTCCCACTGCTGGGCTATAGGCCTCCCCTCCTCTTTTTGAGGAGAAGGTTTGGAGCTAATTCCACCACGCTGCTCCAATGCGGGTTGGTGGAATTCACATGTGGCAGAATTTCAGTGAAATTAGACACATGCAGGTTTCCTCACGATGTTTTCCTTCACCGTAAAGCACGAGATGAATTATAATCACAAATTAAGCACATGAAAATTCAGTGGTGCTTGCCCGGGTTTGAACCCACGATCATCGGTTAAGATTCACGCGTTCTTACCACTGGGCCATCCCGTGTCAGCTTAAACACACTTAAAACAAATTGAAACGTGTCAAAATAAAAGTCAAACGATTATTCCATTCCACTACCTAACTCCGATAGAGAAGATCTACAAGGAAACTAAATTAATGACACTATCACAAATATATAAATATAAAACATGCATATTAATACATAAATTATTAAATAAAAATATTCAAACCAAATTAACACTTACAAGAAAAGGATAAACACAAAAACGTATAACTAGACGTTAGAACAATATTTGTTTAAGACCGTCCCGAACTAACTACGGAAGAAAAATATATATGAAGGAGCAGAACTATATAACAAATTACCTAACGATATTAAAGACATCCAGTCCTTTACCTTATATAAAAAAACAATAAAACACTACATATCGAAAAAATTCTGTTTTAAATAAGTAAATAAAATAATTATTTAGGAATAAAATGTGTATGCATGTGTGTGTATATCTATACTAATATTATAAAGAGGTAAAGTTTGTGAGGTTGTAGGGAGTAATCTCTGGATCTACTTAACCGATTTTGAAAATTATTTTACCAATAGAAAGCCACATAATTTGTGAGTGTCATAGGCTCTATATTAACCCGAATAATTAGAAAAAAAACTTTTTCGTAGTAGTGGGATTTGCAAAGTAACTCGGAGAAAAAATGGTCGAACGAAAACGTTTCTTACGAACACGGCCTTAACGATGACAGATATATGATTGAGTTATAGAGAAAAGTTTTAGAGCGTGATAATGCCTACAAAAAATTGAGCGACAGCATATGTGTAACTTTTATATTTAAGTATCAAAAAGTAATTTTTTTATATAAAAAAAAATATTGAAATCGTTAGGTCATGTTTATTGGTCATATTATCAACAATTATGAATTCTTATCAAATGTAAACTTATCGTCTCAAGTATTTAAAAAAATATTTTTTTTTACTTTTACTGCATATAATTCGGACCAATGGTTAAGAGATAATACGACATAGGTATGGAACTGGGTCCGTGTCGTAATGTATTGAGTGATATTCCTATTATATTAGACAGTTTTTTCATTACCAAGGAAATTTTATTTAGATAAAATAAATTTTTTACAGTTTATTAGTTCGTTGCATAGTTTAAGGGATAATTTAAAATATCAAATACGCGCGACAATATGTTGTTATATAATAATGTTCGGCCAATCGATCAGAAATAAAAATGTTTACCGCCCAACGAAGTGGGCACGGGTCAGCTAATATTATATATAAACATGTATGTGTATATACATCAGGCGTAACTATTTTGTAGTATTCACAATATAAATAAATAAAATATGTAAAATACGAAGACTTGCCATGTAAACGATACGTAATAGTAACCTTACTTTTTTTTCTTTTACCCACTTACAACAATGTTAAGTTATAACAAACTAGTTTATGAATTTACTAACACCCACTTAATCATCAACACACAATCATCAAGTAATGTTCTTACCACTAAAGATTTTGCTACAGACTCGCTTAACCACATACATTGACTACCAATTCCTATATAGAAATCAAATTCAGTGCCATTTGCCTGAAATCGCTTGAACAAAATTAGCATCATTTGAATTTGTACCTACTCTCAAAATAACTTTCTTTTTGCACTTTATTATTTCTCTTATTGTCGGAATTGCTAAGCTGCAAGGCGCAGCCAAACCTTTCAATTCTTTTAGATGATTTTACATTCCTAAGAAAAATTATCAATTTAACCGATTCAGTATATTTAGCTGCTTCTGCATTAGTCTTTACCGATCTATCATCGATGCCATAAAGAATACAATCAATAGCGTTTTTAACCCAACAAGCTTATATATAGGCCTCTGCATCTATGACAGATGATTTAAGCAGCACGAAGGCACTTGCGTTCATGACTAAAGAGTCCAATGCGAGAGAGGATCCTTCGGCCGCACTCCCGACAAGTGTATGCGCCCCCAGGTGGGCGGGGGTTTGAAGCCCGCTCATGACGCCTAACGCGTTTTTCCTTAAGTACTTTAAACCAGGCATCGTCATGCTTTGATTGACCTTCGTGAATAAGGCGTCGCCACTTGGCACGGTCCTCGGCCAGTTCCTCCCATCGGCTGCTAGGGATGTTAAACGCAACCATATCACGCTTAGCGCAATCTTTGTAACGGAGCATAGGCCGCCCAACAGACCTTTTCGCATCTGCAACCTGTCCCAGCAGTATTTGCCTTGGCAGACGAGTGTGCTCCATTCGATGCACGTGTCCCAGCCACCGTAACCGTTTTTTTTTTAGAATGGCCGTGATGCTAGGCATTTGTGCCTCGCCTAGAACAGACTCGTTTGTCACTCGATCCTTCCACGTGATGCCCAGAATGTTTCGAAGACAGCGCAAGTGAAATGTGTTCAGTCGGCGTTCTTGTTTTGCGTACGTTGTCTACGTTTCTGCTCCATACAAGAGTGTGCTTAGGACACATGATTGGTAAACAAGCACTTTCGTTTTTACCGTAAGGTGTCTGTTGTCCCAAGCCCTTGAACGGAGCCTCCCGAACGTGGAGGCTGCTTTGCCGATGCGGGAGTTGATCTCTGCATCAAGCGAGAGATTGCTCGACACTTGCGACCCAAGGTAGCAAAATTTGTTAACCACCTGCAAAGGTTCGCCGTTAAGCAAGATGACTGGTTGTTCTAAACATCCTTGCGCTAAAATAACGGTCTTCTTGCAATTTATGGACATTGAAAAAAGGTGGCAAGCTCTGGCAAATTTGTCTATTAGGTTCTGGAGTTGAGCCTGGTCATGAGCAACAAAGGCAGCGTCGTCAGCGAAGAGAAGACTATCTACAAATAGGTCCTCCCTGTAGCGTTTGGACTTGAGCATTGAGATGTTGTACAGCTTACTATCAGTTCGCGTGTGTAAGTGGACGCCCTGCTGTTCATCCCCAAAAGCAACCTTCAGAAGCACCGAGAAGAATATTCCGAACAAGCCAGTACACAACCTTGACGAACACCACGGCGTACGTCAAATGGCGTAGATGTGTTGCCATTGTGCAGTACTGTGACTTCCATACCTTCGTGGAACGATTGCACTATCCTTAGGAGTTTCGGGGGGCATCCGATTCTGACAAGAACCGAGTATAACCCCTCTCTGCTCACGGAGTCAAAAGCCTTATTTAGGTCTACAAATGCAACGACTAGGGGGGTATGTTGCTCCCTACACTTCTCTTGTAGCTGTCTGAGTGAAAATATCATGTCGACAGTTGACCGTTGGTACCTAAAACCACATTGTGCCTCAGGGTATACGCGATCGGCGAGCCTTTGTAGTTTGCCTAAAATGGCCCTAGCAAAGGCCTTACCGACGATGCTAAGAAGAGATATTCCGCGGTAACAGTTGCAGTCGCCGCGGTCGCCTTTGCCTTTATAAAGAGTGACAATGTTAGCATCTCGCATATCCTGAGGGACGTAGTTTTCTTCCCAACACTTAGCCAGGTGGTTGTGGAGGATGGGCAAGAGGCACTCAAGCTTGACGACTTCGGTGACAACATCGTCTTTACCAGGACTCTTTCCGCATTTGAGCTGCTTGACGGCCAGATAAAGTTCCTCTACGGTGGGTGCGGCGTCTAGCTCGTGCCAAGTTGCCAGTTTCGGGACAAGCTCCACTGCATCTGGCTTAATATCCACTGGGCACGAGTAGAGCCCCTTGTAGTAACAACAACAAACTTGTTGTTACTACAAGGGGCCCCTTGTTGTAACAAGCTTAGGTAGAGCATAATGAACAATTTGATATTCAGACCAATTGTAAATCTTTGCACACTCGTTAACTTTTAGTAGCCACATATTTACAGTTTGTTTCTTTTGCTAGGAGCAAATTCAGGTATGACATTCATAGCATGATAGCGCTCAGCATTTCCATCATTACGAATCGTTCATACATCCTCCTTCCGTAGCAAATGCTTCACGGGATTGTTGTTGTTGTGTGTCGCTTTTAAGATCTCTTACTTCGTCTCTCTGGCGAAGAGTCGGGTTCACTATTGGAACTTCCATAGTCCCTTCTATGCTTACGATATCTTCGATCTCTACCCATATAACTGTGGTTTGGTTTTAACTGAAAGCAAAAGTAAACAACCAGTAACTGTTTCTTAGAAAGATTATTTCTAAATATAGTATGCAGTTACGAAAAATGTAAATATAATGTGAATAACACAGGTCTGCGAAAATAATTTTTTTAAAGGTTTTTTTTTTTTAACTTATTTATGTTCTTATAAATGTTCTAAAAGTAATATAAAACAGTAGACAAATGATATATTCTACTACGTAAAATTTACAAGATTCATATGATTTATATATTCATATGATTATATTATAGCTTTTTGATTAAAAATGCATGGAGCAAACATTTGATAAAATGAATTAAAATTATTTAAGATTTTGTTTTTACTAATTTTTATTATGTTTGTAGCTATTAAATTAACTAAAAAAAATAAATTTTAAACAGAACAATTAATAATAACGTTGATTTTTTTTATTTTTTATTTGCTGTTAGTTAATTTTCTTTTATGAGTTTTTGCTTCATCTCTATACAATCCATCCAACAATAGCCTGCCATCATAGTAACATCGCAACGACCTGTATACCTTCTATATTTCTTTAACATCTTGATGCAACCGCTTACTCTGTTCCTCGCTTAAGTCGCCCAGATTTTTAGGGAAAAAATCAATGTCTGATTTATGTTACAGCCTAAGTTTTTATAGGCATTTAACATATCCTGGACAATATTTTTATAGTCAGGATCTTTTATATTACATTTAAAAAACTGTTTCATCAAACCAAGTTTGATATGAAGTGGTGGAAGCAGCACTTTATCGGGGTCTATCAAATTCGGGTTGATGACTTTTTTTTCTCAACTTTTGATTTTGTTCTAATTTGCCAGTCTGATTTTACCCAAAGTAATTGTCTTGCTCTGCTATCCCATTCACAAATATAACAAGGGAATTTTGTATAACCTTTCTGCTTCCCAAGAAGCATGTAAATGGTTTTTAAGTCACCGCATATTAACCACTTGTGTTCGGTTTATTTTGTCTAAAGCACTTTTCATGTTTAAGATACACTGAATGAGCTACAGGTATTGACGCAAATGTCGTCTGAGCATTTAATGAATTCGTTTTTTTTTTTTTGGGCGAGAACCGCGACGTTTAGCAGCATCTTTTGGCAACCCAATATCCCGTACTACATCATTCAGTTCTTGCTGATTTAAAAGGGCGAGGCTCAATTGTAGGGTTAAAAATTCACCACTACTTGGAAGAACATTTTGTTCTGAATTTTGAGAATAAGGGCACTTCGAAGTTCTTAGTGTTAATCGGTATCGGTATGGGTAATTCGGGTCCATTGTACTGGTTTCGTTATAGACGAAACATCGGAATAAGCTATATTGGCGCGATTTTTAAAATTATACCCTGTCACATTGGACAAGCAAAAATAGCTACATTTGTTCAAATTAAGTGCAAAAAAAATATGTGACGTGATACAATAAAATAAAGTTAATATTTGCAACATATAGGTTAACACCAACGCGTTTGACATGCAATTAATAAAAAGAAACTTTTTCATCGCAGACGTGTAATTTAACAACAAAAAAAAATCATAACGAAAAAAAATAAATAAAGCATATTAAAATTAAGTTTCAACAACAAGATAAAATGGCTGTTTCATTATTTCATTATAATAATAATTATTGTTAAAACAATACAATACCTTTTAGGGCGTCCAGGTGTTCACCGAGATAAAGTTATCCCAGTGGAATCCCACTTCTGACCTTTAAGCTGGTCCGAAATAAGACACCGTTGTCAATATAATGTTGTTTATTCTTCGATATAATCTTATTCCAAAAATAATTAATTCCTTAGATCCTCCATTTTCTTCAAAACTGCTACCATGACAGTTGTCTTCCTCCGTAATGACAGCTAATGGATGTAATTTTATTATCCGTCATATCCAACCGACCGATACAGGCATTCAATAAAATGCTAACAATAGTATTTTAAAATTTGGTGATAATTATTATTGGGAGTACTTTATGCTAGCGCCTATAGTTCTGGCTCACTCACCCTTCAACCCATTTCATTTTTAATTTTTTCATTCATTTTCAACGAATCATCATAATCAAATATCAAACAAACGGAATTTCGCATATTCTTTTACCTTCACCTTTAGACCTCGAATCCTCATCTCTATTTCTCAAATTTATGTATCTGTTTTGTAAATAATAAATTTATCGTTTTATAAAGAAATTATGTATGCTATCGTATAGTTTTGTTTCGTACAGAATGTTAGTGTGAACTTTGAACCTTCGTGATGTATGTGTATTATCTGTTTGTTTGGGTTTTAATTGGGCGTCCCGTTTTTGGTAAGATTTCTGGCATGAAATTTTGTCAGGGATGCAGAAAAGGACAAAAATATATTTGCCACAAAAATTTTCGGAAGTCAATTTTACAAGCACCTTGAATCTTCGTTTACAAGATTAATCTATAGTTATACAATATATATATATATGTTATCTAGAGGTAGATATGTGTGGTTTATTGTTATACTTTAATGTAATTGTTCCTGTAATATTTACTCTCCTCTTTCATATATCAATACTCTTACCTCTCTTTGTACTGGTGGTAGGGCTTTGTGCAAGCTCGTCTGGGTAGGTACCACCTACTCATCGGATATTCTACCACAAAGCAGCAGTACTTGGTATTATCGTGTTCCGGTTTGAAGGGTGAGTGAGCCATTATAATTACAGGCGCAAGGGACATAAAATCTTAGGTCCCAAAGTTGGTGGCGCCTTGGCGATGTAAGCGATGGTTAACATTTGTCATAACCAATGTCTAAGGGCGTTTGGTGACCACTTACCATCAGGTGGCCCATATGCTCGTCCGCCTTCCTATTCTATAAAAAAAAATCTCTTACCAAAGATTGTCTGTCTTAGGCGGTCTTATAGATTGATCTCTACAATCTATAAGACCGCCTTTGCTCACCATTTGTTGTTATAAATAAATAAAATGAGCTGAAGCTAGTATATATTATATCAAGAAGAACCATAAAGAAACAGTAGCTGATCTTTTATTATTTTCATTTAACGGTTAATAGTATTAGTTTTATAACAATTGAATTTAATTAATTATCGTGTATCGTGTATTACGAATACTCATCGTACAAATTTCGCACTTTTAAGTTCCTAGAATCATTCGTGTTTTGAATAGATAAAACAAATATTTATTATAGCTAATGTAATGTGATATGGAACAGGTCAAATGTGACATTATTAGGGAAACCCCCGACGGTTAATGTAATTTGATTAAATGATGATTTATCAACAAAATTGATGAATTGTCTTTAAACGCACTGTAGATCAAAGATTTTTTATCGAGAACGCGTTTATAACTGAATTGCTTAATATTCTACCGCTAAACTGCACTTATTAGTATTGTAATGTCAGGAATGGGTAATATTTCTTACAGCGCCAATGTGAGCACTTAACATTTGCCCGTCCGACCTATACATGAAAACGAAGAAAACATTTTGTTTCCCGTTAATTTCTTCAATAGACTATTTAATATTACTTATTTACACTTTATATATGAATCTATACGAGAATATCAGACATTTATAAATCAAACCAGTAAATGTTTTATAAATTTTATTTTTCACAGTTTCATATTTTACATGATAGACAAATTTACACTGTCATATAAAATAAATACAGCTTAATTTAGGTGCGCGCAAACGTATTTATAATATGTAATCACGAATTACAGTACGCAAAAAAAATCAGAAAAATGACTTTATCATAAAATTATAGTAACTAATTTAATATAAATTGGTAATTTATAAGTTTCTGGTCAGATCTTATCAGCAGAATCTACATGCCGAACGAGAGCATAATTTAAAATCTGATAAAGCACTAAACAAATTTAAATTCAATTCGATTCGATTCGTTCCTTCAGAGATAGAAACCTATCTTAAGAAAGAAAATAAATACGACATCGACGCTAATAATAGGCCACCGTATCAGTATAAATAATTAGCGAATTATGATGATAAAGCATTCATTGTCCAGTATAAGCGTAATTGTAGCAGAGGAACAGTGTGTGGTTAAGTGTTTGCGTCGTAATGTTCATTTTAAGTTCAATATGTATCATTTTTGTGTACGGACTTTTGTATGCTAATGGAGATTCGAAAGTTAGTCTCACGTTTGTTATTGATGACACATATTCAATGAACGATGACATACGACAAGTTAAAATTAAGACTAACGAAGTTTTCGATGCTGTCCTACACGCCAATGCTTCGAATATAGACGATTTCATTTTGATAACTTTTAACGATCCCTGTAAGTGCAAATTATAAGTGATATCTAATTAATATTATTGTACAATATATTTACTATTATATCATTCTGTACATTTTGCTTTATATTTAAATAATTATATAATACTTTGTACAAAATGTTTTCATTTAATAGAAGAATGTGACTAAGAAAGGCATGTTACCAAAAGGGTGATGAGTATCAATGTGGATGGATATAGGGGACGGGTTACGCCGAAGAAAATGTGGATGGATCGCGTAAGAAAGGATATGTGTATGAAAGTTGTAAGTGCTGAGATGACGAGTGACAGAGAGAAGTATTTTATTTTATCTATGAAAACTCTAATGCATCTACTCTGTTGGATTGGTAAAGAAATATCGTAAGGTCAATTATATTGTGATAATTAATTGGTAGATTGCAAGGATATATGTTGTCAGTTGTATTTAATATTATATCTTTGGGAATATAAGGTTTCGAGTAAACGATAAATATTATTTATAGATGCGAAGATACGAACCATAACAAGAGATCGCAATGAATTCAAAAGAGCGCTGGAAGGTATAATTGTCCATGGTGGTGATGACTGCCCCGAATATGCAATGGCCGGAATAGAACTGGCTTTAGAGAAAAGCAAACCACATTCATATTTCTACGTATTCACGGATGCTTCCGCTAAAGATTATAGTCAATTCGAACGGATAAAGAACTTGAGCCAGAAGAAGTCGGTCCAGGTGAAATTAATATTTATTAATTAATTACGATGAATTTTATCTGATCGCCGAAAACCATTTACCATTTTTTTTTATAAATAGGTAGACTGGTAATTGGTCACCATTGGCCATAGACATTGTGCCATCTTAGTGACTAAGATGTTATGTCTCTTGTGCCAGTGATAACACTGGCTCTCCCTTCAAAATAGTTTGGAAGTAGAATATATGATGAGGACGGGGTTGCATAAAGCTCTACCACCGAGTAAAGCTATGTTTAGTTTTTTGTTGGAAAAACTATTCTTTATTCGTATATATTAGTCATTTTTCTATTGATATATTGGTATTAATATAACGTAATTGTGCAATAAATGTTTGAAATTATTGGCATAAGATGTATTTGCTGGTGGTAGGGCTTTGTACAAGCTCCTCTGGGTTAGCTCCATCCACTTATCAGATATTGAACAGCAGTACTTGGTATTGCTGTGTTTCGGTTTGAAGGGTGAGTAAGCCAGTGTAATTACAGAAACAAGGGACATAACATCTTAGTTCCCAAGGTCGGTGGCGCATTGGCGATGTAAACGATGGTTAAAGTTTCTTACAATGCCAATGTCTATGAGCGTTGGTGATCACCTACCATAAGGGGGTCCATATGCTCTTTCGCCTGTCTATTATTATACAATAATAAAAGCATTTTCTTATGGATATAGAAGTTGTCTTGCAAAATTTATTCATTAACTGTACTTGTGATCATGTCCTCTGATGCGATGAGTGAGATCACTTGTATAGATATCACAAACTATGGCTTACTGTTTGTACAGTGAGTGAGCCAGTGTGATACAACATATTAGTTCTCATATTTTGGTGCACAGTGACGTTGTGCATTTTGTATGAACGAAAGTCTCGACTAGGCTTACCTCAAGCTGTCATTTGTCTTCACGGCCTTTCCATAACAATTTATGAAAAGTACACAGTAACAGCCTATAAATGTCCCACTACTGGGCTAAGGCCTCCTCTCCTGTTTTTCAGGAGAAGGTTTAGAGCTTATTCCACCCCGCTGCTCCAATGCGGGTTGGTGGAATACACATGTGCCAGAATTTCTGTGAAATTAGACACATGCAGCTTTCCTCACGATGTTTTCCTTCACTCTAAAGCACGAGATGAATTATAATGACAAATTAAGCACATGAAAATACAGTGGTGGCTTGCCCGGGTTTGAACCCACGATCATCGGTTAAGATTCACGCGTTCTAATCACTGGGCCATCTCGAAAAGTACACTTTGCCTTGCTATTATAAATATGATTATTTCCATCTAGGTATCATTTCTTCTAACTGGTTACTGCGGGAATTTGAACGATCGTGACTTTATTGTTTTCGATAAACTTTCTGAAGCAACATCAGGACAAGTGTTTCATATTAATAAAGACGATATCCATAAGGTAAACATAATTTTCTTTATTTTAGTAGGTTTTTATAAGAAGTTATAAGTTATGTTACTGGATTAAATTGAATATATATCAGATAATAGAAGGACAACCAACTCAGTGGTTACTCTTGTGTTTCAAAATGCAATCAATTATATTTTCGCAACTATATCATGGTTAACGCAGATTTTATACAGTGTGTTTTCTTTATAAATTTGTAATGTATTGTTTGTTTTTATTATAGTTTTATTTCACCCTTATAATATTTTTTAATAATTTTTAACTGTATTATAAAATAGGTTGTTGAATTATTTCGTTCAATATATTATAATCACATTTTCTAAATACATTACAAAATTAAATACATAGATAAACTATATATATTTATATATATAGTTAGTATTCTATTACTTTGAAGGTTAGTTTAATAAACGTTTCATTGGTGCTGCCCTTCAACATTGTAATCATTTTATTAGTTCAATAAAAACAAATTTATGATATTTAAATTTATCACGTTTTGTTTTGAAAATGATAACAAATATAATGTTTATTGAGGTATTTCCAACTACAGATAATGTGAGCTTTAATGTTTTATGGCAAAATTAAAGCGTAAAATTAAGATTAAAAGAAATAATTGATCTTAAATGATGAGTTTTTTGTATCTTTAATCTCTGGAATTACCAGTCGAAGTTATTTCGAACATTTGTTGTATTTTATAGCCAAATTCTTGAAAAATATTATGACTTATACGCTACTAGTGTACGCAAGCGGCTTCGCCCGCATGTTAGGTAAGGGGGGGGAGAGGGGGTTATGTCCTCCCTCGGGGCTTAAGCTTGCTTCGTACCAAATTTCATCAAAATCGATTCAGCTTGAAAGCATTACAGACGGACAGAATTACTTTTGCATTTATGATATTAGTAAAGATTTACTTTGCGTTTAGAAAGTCTAGCCAATAAAAAATAAAAAAACAAAATTATTCAGGTACTCATAAATGCCCTATCAAATTGCCATGTTACATATGCTTTGAATGTAAAGCGACTTAATATGAAAACTTATAATTGCTTACAAATATAATTTTAAGTGTTTAAAATTCAAACAATCAGCGAATCAGCTATCATGTTTCGTTACTAGCAATTTGTTTAGTTTTCGCTTCCATGAAAAATATAGTTCGATTTTAATTTATGTTTTGTATATATATATTTTAGTTTATGTATTTATGAAAATCGATTTTTTTAACCTTAAGATGTCTTTGATAGTAAAAAATAATCAATTGAGACAACTTGTGCATTATTGGGTATACGCTAATGTAAATAAAAACCCTAGATTTAGATAATATTGCAAACAAATTGTATACATGGTTCCTCTGGGTGTAAATAAAATTTATTATTATTATTATTATTGGGAAGTTCAGTGTGCCTAATGTGTTAATAGTTAAACTACCAACAACTATATAACATTTTCCGTTGAAAATATTATATTTATGTATTATAATATTATTTGCTTATTAGGAAAACTATGTACAGTCATTTTATAAAAAATAAAATTAAAAAAATATATTCATATTATTGAAAATATTTATATATCCGTTCGATTTTCAAGCTCTCAGTAATAATAGTTTTATAAAAATAATTAAGATAACTAACTTAAAAACATTGCATTGTTACTTGTAGATTATTGATTACATCATAGCATCGATCACACACAAGAAGACAACATTAGGTC
The DNA here is from genome assembly GCA_905147175.2 of Nymphalis urticae. Taxonomy (NCBI): domain Eukaryota; kingdom Metazoa; phylum Arthropoda; class Insecta; order Lepidoptera; family Nymphalidae; genus Nymphalis; species Nymphalis urticae. The sequence goes on along the minus strand of LR990004.1, from coordinate 4,584,276 downwards.
AACAAGTTATTGACAACGGTTATGGAAAGAAATTGTCGGTATGTAGAATATTTATGACTTTTAACGATCTAGTTGATCCAGTTGCTAGTTAATACCGCTGTAGATGCCAAACTTTAAAAATCAAGATCTTATAAAAGCCAAGGAATTGTTTTTTTTTTTTTAATAGTAAAGTACAGTACAGTAACAGCCTGTTAATCTCCCACTGCTGGGCTAAGGCCTCCTCTTCCTCTTTAGGATAAGGTTGGAGCTTATTCCATTATAATTAGATAAGGTTGGAGCTTATTTGTCGATTCTTGATCTTATGATGATCCTTAGTCCCATCGAACTACATATATTTGTCGATAACATTTCTTGCGCAGTTAAATGTGAGTCTTTTCAATAAACACCTTAAATAAAAATGTTAATTCAGTTAGTAAATTGGTGGTATTAATAAAGATCTGATTAAAACAATTTATTTATCCTTTCAGTTCACTGTTGACAGTAAGGTGTGGGATGTAATAGTATCTATATCAGCGGTTAATCCAAAGTTTAAGGTTATTGGTCCCGATGGCAATATTGTAGAGACAGAACATATTGCAACAACAAACAAGACAGCTGTAAGTTTAATATTTGTAGTTTCTATCCCTTTCTATTATATAGCTTTTTTTCATAAAAATTCACAGTTTGTCGTAATCTCGGTACAAAATTTTAATACAGCTTAATTTAAATTAATAATAGTTAAAATAGTCTAATATTATTTGTATGTACTGTAAGTATTTACATAAATTTTAACCATTTTTATCCTCATTAATTTCCACACTACTTAAATAATTTGTACTTTCAACGATTTCATTATATTAACATTAGCATGTCGGTGACGCGAAGCCACGAGTATATCACCTACGATAAACCAGCGCAACGCGTCTAAAGAAGTTATTAATTCAAAAATATTTGCAATGAAAATAAATGAATCTTTTCACTTAGATTGTTGTTTCGTGAAATAAAAGAAGCAACATGTAAATGTTCGCAGCAAGATTACATCATCTCCTCTTAATAAAAAGCCTACTTTACCATTCAAATCTAGCACTTTGTTAGATTCAAATTGTAATAATTATTTCAGTTCTTACGAACCCAAAATAAATGTGCTACAATGGCTTTAGCCATTTAAACCAATAATAACATTTTTGTCTTTTTTTTTACAATTAATAGGCAAGCGCTTGACCGTTGGCTTGCCTGATCTTAAGCATAGTCACGGTCTAGGATGGAGCACGCCTGCCCAAAATTCATTTACATCATTTGATTTTAACCTAAAATATGTATTTAATCGATACTTATTTAATCAATTTATTATGTATATTTTTTGCCTTTAAGATAAGAAAATTGATCGCGGGGCCTGGTGTTTATACAATCGACTTATCCAGTAATGGTAGAACTTCGGTTGTTGTAACTGGATCTACTTCTGTATCCTTTCAACACGGCTTCTCTTACATCAAACCTGAATCTATAAATGAAACATCTTCTATGCCTGTTCCAGGTAAATATGAAATTATTCTTTAAACACATTACATAGACTTAAAAACATTATTCAAGTATCTGAAATCACAGCGGTGCTTGCCCGAATATAAAACTGCGGTTAAGATATACATCTTCTTTCGATCATAGCTCCCATAAAATACCAATTAAGTAAATATATCCGTGTATCTATCTACCCTTCAATTGACAATATATGAATATTTATGTTAAATGTTCTGTTGTATGCAAGACAATACCACTAAAACTGAACTCGCGGTTACTTGAAGATGGTAAAGTAATTTTTTATCATCCAGGAGTGAAGTCATACCTATCAATTGCTTTAAATAATGCTAAAAGAGACGTTGCGTTGAAAACAGCTGAACTAAGAGATCTAGATAATAATGTAATCAAGGAACTACCGTTGAAATTAATAAATGCAGAAAAACAATTCTACACAACAGAACCATTCGTACCGCCGAATACATTGTTCAAAATTGCGGTAAGTACTAATAATCGTTTTATAATAATAAGTTTATATAAAACTATAATGTAAAAAATGTAAGCGCTGAGTAAAAGATGAAGCGGCTATCGGCGGATATCGATAACCTCTTATAGACGATCTTATCTTAATTTTGCTTTACGCCAATATTTATTTTATGTTTTAAGATGATTGTCAAATTCGTGAGATAATTTCATCCTTATTGCTTGGAATTTTAGCCATCGTCTTAATTTCATACAATATCATTAGCCAATTTTATTTAAATTGTATTGAAAAACCTATAAATATTATAAACGAAAATATTATAAACTAACGATTGTTGAACGTATAATTATATTGTGTTGTGTCCCTTCTGTATATAAAGGTATAAGATGAATAGGTAAGGATTTGAATCATAAAATTTAAATAATAATAATTAAAGAAATATCGTTACACATTCTAGGCATTGGCTAGTTTTTTATAAACTAACAGTTACAATCTTACGATAATCGTATTCCTTTACGCATATGTATATCCGTTTTTGCTCTGGGGATCTTTTTTTTTAGTATAGGTACGAGCATATGGGCCACCTAATGATAAGTGGTCACCAACGCCCATAGACATTTGCATTGCAAGAAATATAACCATCGCTTACATCGCCAATGCGCCACCAACTTTGGGAGCTAAGATGTTATGTTCCTTGTGCCTGTAATTATACTGGCTCACTTACCCTTCAAACCGGAACACAACAATACCAAGTACTGCCGTTATGCGGTAGAATATCTGATGTTTGGGTGATACCTACCCAGACGAGCTTGCACAAAGCCCTATCACCAGTACATACATTACAGGATATTAAAGAAAAAATATATTAATCTATATCTTAATACCCTTTCTTATATAGTACTTCTCTATCAGTATTATGAAACTTTAACCTTTTTAGGATTATTGACATTTAAAACTCGAATAATTAAAATTGTATATTGTAGATCAATGGCTTCACAAAATCCAATGAAAAAATAACGAGGGTATCATCAACTACAGTGGAACTACAAAAACCCGAATTAGGTAAAGGGTTACTTATACTTAATAGATTGAATGATTTGTTTCTAAACAAATTATGAAAATATTTGAAATTACGGTTACAGAAAAGAAATTGGTCAAAAAACCACCCAGCGTAACTCTTCTAAACGATGATAAAATTGAAGTTGAATACGGCCATGCTGTTGATATTAAATGTAAATTGCACGCATATCCTCAGCCGGATGTCATGTGGGAAGATACATCTGGCAAAATTGGGCCTTCTACGGTAACAATTCAACAACGCTACCTTAACTAGCATTTCAGTGTCAATTAATAATTTAAAATTAGTGTTCAGATATAAAGGAAATGTTTTACTTGCAGGTAGTGCCAATCGATCTCCCTTATGACTATATGACCGTCCTTACTATTGATAAAGTGACCAAAAATTCAACAGTCACTTGCAGAGCTTTGAACTCGGAAGGAGAGGGCACTAAATCAGTGAAAGTTGAAGTAAAAACCTACTTCAACGTGCTTGAATATCCCAAAGGTTGGTTAATTATTTATATTAAATAGTGTGCACTGTGGTCAAAATTAGACGATAGTCATTATTGAGTAAAACATATGTATATGAATTTTCGTTTTCTACTTTTATTTCAAATTTTTTTTTGATATGATAACTTTATTGCACGTACTAAACGTCTATAATATTCAAGCAAAATGAAACTGAAAAGCGATTGATAAAAGATAGAGGAAAAACACAATGAACTGTTTTGTATTTGCCCTTTTGTATTAACTGACATAACCGTTTTTAATCAGATATGAAAATGTGAGTGTTTAGATACGAACCAGAAAAGAGAGAAAAAAAATGTTAGTCCTGATTATTTGTTTTGAGTATTCAAATAGTCCTCTCAATATAAATCAACAGTAACGACCTATGTAAAAAAAATATTTCAGCGTAATCATTTATCTGAAATAGCTTATTAGACACAACATTTATCATTAACAATAATATCAGTAAGTATTTATTTTTTATACTGTACAACAAACGTATATAAACTCAATTTATTTTTCAGACGTAACAATTGAATTTGGCAAATCCGATGATTTCAAGTTTGTGATTAATGCTTTGCCACCTGCAACAATAACTTGGTACAAAAATGACGTACAAATAACAGTCAATGATAATTACAACCTTTCACCTGATAATACAATTTTAACAATAAAAAGTATGATTCCAAAACTAAAAGGAAAATATACAATCAAAGCAGCTAATGATAACGTGGAAAGACACTTTACTTTTAACGTTTTTATAACTGGTGCCGGTAAATATATTGTATATACTTATAAATATTTAATATGCAATTTCTATAAATGTTTTTATAATTTTTCATTTTTCTCTTGTTGTTTAAGAATTACCTACAATCGACAAAAAAATAACTAAATATTTTGCTAAAGAGGGTTCCGATGTAGATATACATTGCAGGTAAATTATACTATTTTAAAATATTTCTTATAAACATAGCGTAACATTAAAATAAATTATATTGATCTACTATATTTTTTTGGTCTTAAAAAATTAACTATATTAATGGAAATATTGTTTGATGAAATATCTACTATCATGAGAATGTTTGTATATTTTTCGACTGTTTAAAAAATGATTTTGTTTTTGTTCATAGAATATTAAGAGGTAAACCGAAACCCACGATATCTTGGTCACTTGTTGATGACAGTGTAGAAAGTGTAGAATTAGATGAAACAGGAGAAACGATTCACATTACTAATGTCAGAAAGGACGATACTAGATTATACAATTGTTTGGCTCGTAATGAAATCGGAGAAGACACTCATGGCATTGAACTATATGTTGAATGTGAGTTGTTAACCAATGAATAATAAAATACAGCTTCATCTATTATTAATATTTATTGACCGTTTTAGACCCTCCATCAATCGAAGAAGGTGATGAAAAATTGTATTACATAAAAGGTGATCAAATAACTCTAATCTGTTCTGTGGATGGTTTCCCTTATCCCGACATACGATGGTTTAAAAATAAATCAGAAATTAATAGCACTAGTAAATATCGGACTTACAATGATAATGTTTTGCGGTTAGTATAATAAATATTTGTTTGTGGTTATAATTACATTGTCTTTTCCGTGTTATCATTAGGTTTAAATAAATAATTATATATTTTAATATGACTAATGTTTTTATAAACCTCATTTATCTTTTTCATTACATAAATAACCTACTTCATCGTTGTTGCGGTGGCTTATAAGACTACAGGCAGGTTGATGTTTCGAATCATGGTTTGAGCAATAAAAAAGTTATTTGGTATATACTGTCAGTAAATTTAATGATAACAGCCCGTAACTGTTAATGATAACAGCCCGTAGTTTCGAAGTTAACACTGTTGGCCGGTCCTGTCGGCTATTTCTCGCATCTTATTATGAGAGTACATCTGTCCATGCATATATATATTCATAAGATCGTTTAGGGGACAGCCATTTTCTAATATGATTCAATAATATTATTAAAAAAAACTTTATTAATCTAATCTAAAAAACTTTATTAACTAAGTTTTTATATTATATAGTTTCAGAGGTTCACTAAGCGATGCTGGTGTTTATACTTGCGAGGCGTCGAATTCGCTTGGGAGAGTAGAAAGAAATATTCATTTAAACATTCATGGTAAGTAATAAAATTGAGTAATAAATAATACGAGTACCTATCGAACTATAGAAAAAGCACAGAAATATAAAATACTTTTTACATTTTATATCCTACACATATATCAAGCATTACTTTTTTTTTTTATAGAATAGGAAAGCGGATGAGCATATGGGCCATCTGATGGTAAGTGGTCACCAATGCCCTTAGACATTGGCATTGTAAGAAATGTCTACCATCTCTTACATTTTGCCAATGCGCCACCAACCTTGGGAACTAAGATTTTATGTCCCTTGTGTGATTACGTTGAGCAGTACATATATATTATTCTATTTATAATTTAATAAGCATTGTTGTAAAAACATTGTGATTGGGATTCATTCCCGTTACATTTTTTTTCAATTTGTTCATTTATCTTAAGTAATTTGATCGTTAAGAATATTATGATAAATTACGAGTGCATAAAGAGATGTTTTTTTTAATAACTAATTTTAAATAAATTTACCACCAATTCGTATTGGAGCAGCATGATGAAATAAGTGCCTAAACTTCTCCTCAAACGGGACAGAAGTGGGACAGTTATAGGCTGTTACTATTCCACTTTTTCTATTTAAAATTTAATTACAGGTCCCATCGAAATTGAACCGCCTAAAGAAAGTGTTTTGAATATAATAGTCGGAAATCCTTTGGAGCTACCTTGTGTAGCTAATGGTTATCCAGAGCCAAGTGTGAGATGGAGATTCAAAAATTTCGATCCAAAATCTTTGCCGAAATTATTGAGGTAAGCAAAAACAAATGTTTGTTATAAATTCATTGAATATAACTATAAAAGAGCCAAATGGTAAAAAAGTATGGGACTCAAATAGAAAAGATTCAAATCAGGAAAATAACCACTAATTTTTCACGTGCTCAACTTATGCATGACCCAGGTGTAATTCTCAGTCACACACAGTCGGGCAGAGTAATGTGTTAAGCCTTAAATTTCTTTAGCAACAGAGACTTAAAAATCTTCCTATCCATTCTTGAGGAGAAGGCTTAGAGATTAGTTTACCACGTTGTTCCAATCGGTTTGGCAGATATACGTGGCAAATTTTCAGCCGAGCACGAAGTGAATTAAAAGTACAATTTAAGCACATGGATATGCACTGGTGCTAGCTTGGGTAAGGTCAATTTTTAGCACGTCATCAGGGTTCGATTTGTCTATTTTCAGAGCTGATAAAACAAATTCTATCAAAATACCTCGAATCCAAATCGAAGATGAAGGGTTTTATATTTGCGAGGCGCGCAATTATGCAGATACAGCTGCTATTACGTATGAAGTTCATGTATTAGGTAAAATCAATTCAATATGTAACTGGTTTCAAAAGTTTTATGAGGTGTTTTCTTTATGAGGACTACAATGAGTTCATATTACTGGATTGAGTATGACTAACATATAAATGTTTCTATTATTTATATACATATGATATTATATATGTATAATATAGACTTTGAAAATGATTCGTACAATATTTGGTGTTTGGTTACATACCAGATACTCATTAGATCCGTAATCCTGTGAATGTCCCACTGCTAGGCTAAAGGCCTCCTCTCCCTTTTTTGAGGAGAAGGTTTGGAGCTTATTCCACCACGCTGCTCCTGTGCGGGTTGGTGGAACACACATGTGGCAGAATTTCAGTGAAATTAGACACATGCAGGTTTCCTCACGATGTTTTCCTTCACCGTAAAGCACGAGATGAATTATTATCCCAATTTAAACCCATGAAAATTCAGTGGTGCTTGCCCGGGTTTGAACCCACGATCATCGGTTAAGATTCACGCGTTCTTACCACTGGGCCATCTTGGCTTTCTTTCTTCTTCTTTTTAAGATATTCTAACATAATCAGTAATACTTGATATTATCGTGTTTGAAGTGTGTACTAGTGTAACTAAAGGTACAAGGAACATAACATCTTAGTTCCCAAAAATGGCGATGTATACTTACTATCAGTTGGAAAACTCGCCCTTCTACCTATGTTATAAAATAAAAATCAAGTGTAATAAAATAAGAAGTCAGCTTTTAAAAGAAATGTGATAATTATAATTTTGAGCATGGTACAATATTCAAAATAATAATGAATAGCGAACATTTTGCAGTACCTCCTTTTATTAAAAACAAATTACTGGATAAAACTTTGAATGCTGTGGAGGGGGATTTAGTGTTACGAATTCCATGTGTGGCTGTTGGTAAACCAAGACCAACTGTATCTTGGATGATGGATGGATTGAAACTCGCTCTAGGTAACATAATTTATAATTTTGTTTTACCAGAATTATCTTTTGGCTTAGTAGCTAGAAATAAGGCCGTAGATCCAGAGGTCCTGGGTTCAAACCCCCTGGACGGACCGATAAAAAGTTATTGGATTTTTATGAATCTGGAAATTGGAAGCATGTATATACATGCTTCGCAAAAGCAGATTAGTAGATTGCTATTGTCTGTTACAGGAACTGACATGTATGATGTTGATGTAGATGGAACATTATTAATTAAGAATGTTAACAAATATTCCGCGGGTACATATTTATGCAAAGCTGAGAACCTACTTGGTCAAGTTTCAGAAGAATTCTACGTGAAAGTACATCGTAAGTATCAATTGAAGACTGAGTATGTACATATTTTGGTACAAATAGAATTTTGGAATAAAATTGTTTTGAGAAAAAAATATTAAGCTTAGTTTGCAATAGAAATTTTCAATTTTATGTGATTTATTATATACATAAATATATTTAAATATAAATAAAAACAATTTCTGTACAAATCATGCCCGCGCAGAATGGTGAACGGTTACTCGCAGTAGTACATGAATTGAATCACAATTCCGAATCTCTGGGCGAAAATTGAAAATTCGGTAATAATACATTGTATTTCTTTATATCTTTAGAACTGTTAAAACTATAAATCAATAAAAATATTTTTTATTACTTATTTATTAGAGGATGATTTCATTTTAAGTTGTAGTAAGCATTTAAAGATGTACAATTTTTGTCTTTTTCTCTCTTTTGTTTTCTATTCAGGTCCCTCTTTCCCTCTGGGCACTCTGGGTACGTGTTCAGGGCCCTGTCATCGAATGGGGCCCCCCAGTCCCTGCTAGAACACCAAACCATAATCGATACTCATTACCAAAAAAAAAATTTCAATGTCCGTGACATTGAAATATTCATAGGATATATTAAAGAAGGCCCTATTCCTGTTTATCCCTTTTTAATAACATTATGCGATTTTTTCTTTTGTAGCATATCCTAGGACACACGCTGTCCCGGTTAAAGAATTATTAGAAGAAAGGACATCAGCTAATATTAAATGTGACCAGCCATATGGCGTGGGCGATTTAATGCGTTGGTATAAGGTACAATTTTCAATATCATTTATATAGTATAGTAAAAGTAAATAGTGAGGACCTAAATGTCTTACTGGGCTAAGGCTCTCCTTATTGAGAAAAGGTTTGGAGCATATTCCACCATGTGCTTCGATGCGGGTTTGTGGAATACACATGTGCCACATTTGCATCCAACACATGTAGGTTTCCTCGACCTATGTTTTTCTCCACCACCGAGCATGATATGAAATTGTACTTGCCTGTATTCGTTCACTGTTTAAAATTCACGTGTTTAAACCACCTCGGCTCATATTTCATACATCGCCTAGTGTAAAATTCAAATCAATGTAATATAGTTTAGATATTATAATTTATAATCCATAAAATCTCTTTTTTAAATAATTTATTTTTTAATTACAGAATGGAATACTCATATCAACTGGTCCATTGACGTTGCGTAATGTCTCGCCATCAGATTCAGGTGTATACAGCTGCAGAGTTAGCAATTTCGTATCATCACATTCATCGCACAAATTTGTCGTCGTTGGCCGTACACCTACCTTTAATTCTGAAGAAGATACCAGAATTGAATTTTTCGAAGGAGCAAATGTTTTCTTAGACTGCAGTGCTAGCGGAAATCCAAACCCTACGGTAAGTTACTACTCTTTAAAATATGATTATATGTGTTACAAAGGAACGCATTTAAATACCGGCATTCTTAAAATATGTTTTTTTTAACTAAATTTAAAAATTTTTTTTTAAATTAAATACCTTACTTTAAACTATACTTAGTGGTAGGGTGTACCAGTCCGTCTGGGTATATATCATCATATATTCTACCGCCAATAAGCAGTACATAATATTGTTGTGTTTCGGTTTAAAGAGTGAGTGAGTACGACTACTGGCATAAGGGACAAAACATCTTAGTTAAAATTAGTTGCGCATTGATGATGTATGGGATTGTTAACATTACTTACAGTTGCAATGTCTATGGACGGTAGTGACCACTGACCATTAGGTAGCCCATTTGCCAGCCTACCCATTTGAAATAAACATCAATTAAATTTATCAATTTATTTTGAGGCCATTTAAAAAGTATTAAATAATATTAACCTAAGAATCAATGAAATGAAAAAAGTTAATATTTTATCTACCTTTGAACCGTACTCTTGATTCGCACCTAGCTTTTTTTTGAGTGTTAGCCTATTCTAAAACGTTTAATTTTCTTTTTACTTAAACGTAAACATTAACTTACACTCAAAATGAGGTACATATTTTGTGTGATAACATTTATTAAAATTAAAAAATAACTTTGTTTCTTTTGTTTTAGATCACGTGGTCACATAATGGCCGTAAAATTGAAAGAACGAGTTACTCAATTGATCTTAAAATGAGAGCAAGTGACATTGGAAAGTACAAATGTCACGTGGAGAACGATTTGGGTAAAATTACGCGAACTTTTAATATTGTTGCTGACGGTAAGTTTTTTTTTATTCATCAGTAAAACTCGTGTTTTGTCGGCTAGTAAAATATTATACATTACATCCTGTTATATAGCTTGATCTTTTTGACAGATGTAAATTTTTCTGATCGACATAACTTTACAATGACGAACAAATTATTTTCTTAATTTAGTGATTTTAAAAATTGTAAAAATATTAAAAAAATACATATAACACCATTCCTAAAGATTCAAGCGTTATCCGAAAATTTTAAGACTTTATTGCTTCAAAGTAAAATTCAAATAGGAACACTGAAAATAATAGACGCTTGTACAATGTTACATCGGTCGGATGGGACACGAATAACAGGCAGTAACTGTTACAAATATCGATTACAAAAAATCATTATTAAGGATCATTGTTAAGTTATTGTTACGAACGGTTTGGTCCTTTTGGTTGGGGTCTCTTTAGCTGGTATAACTCTTTTTAGAAAAATAAGGAAGAAAAAAAATTGAATCCTAATTTGAATTACGAAAAGTGAAAAAAAAAATCGACCCGTGTTTCTTTGGGTAAGTTGTTTACTTTCATGGTCAAATTAACCCTGTAATATTAAATAGGTACTTATTATGAATATTGACCCACCGTCGCTTATCTACCCAATGTTTTATATTTCTAGTGCAATAAAGAATTTCACACATAATACACCCACACCATCTCGTCACAGTTACAAGTATTTTAAAACGTTATTTTTTGGACTACTATTTATAGATATTTTCTGTTTCCCATCGTCTGTCAAAAAGATCAAGCTAACTTGTACAGGGTATACTTATTTGGAAGAGTTCAAACTGATTACAACTTCACATATATTAATTATTCGTTATTTGATTATAATAAAAAGTTATAAATTCTTATTTATCTTCAAACTGATGATGATGCATTAATTTTATGGAGTAATTTTTGTTTTAGATTGTTTATTAAACATTGAGAATGACTTTACTACATATCAACCGTTAATACTGTCGCTTAGCAGACGTTGGCCTCTATTTGAAATAAATAGTGAATTCATGAGAATACCGAAAAACACACAATTCTTGTTTGTTTGCCCAGACAGCAATATAATCCACAAAAGTGTAAACATGGGTGAACAAAGATTGGCAAGCTGTGTGGGAAATACTGTATTTGAAATAGTAGGAAGAAATATCGACTTTAAGGATTTAAGATGTCTTAAAGAAATTAAACCATTATCGAAAAGCACTGGATTGCGTTGCAGCTTGGGTAACACAGAGCTACTAAAAGTCGGTTACGGTTTTCGGTCCGAATTTTTGGATGTCTACGATATCTGTTTCAATAAAGATATAAATGTAACGATTTATTCAAAGCATTTTATCCACCGATCTTTAGCGGATAGCGTTCCTAATATGCCAATTGAATTTGCTGGCAGTAATCACTTACCTAAAGATTTTAATGCAATATATAATTGTAGAGATGAGTGTTGCTTTGCTAGGAGGCAACTTGTGAACCCCAGGGATGTGTCTCCAGGATTCCCACAAGTGGCAACTTACAACGATTTAAATGTTTCACCTCATTGGAGCACATGTGGAACCCAGGTTTGATTTTAATCATTCACATGCTTTCTAATCAAAAAATATAACTATTTTAAAATAAATTATTATTTACAGAATTGGGATGAAGTTGAAAGAAGAGTGAGATCTCTTGTTAAGCTCCTCGATTACAAGCTGGCGGTTTGGACTGGAGCGTTTTATAATGAGAGTATTGATTCTCGAAATCCAATCATTTTGAGAACTTTAGATCAACCTGCACCACGGTATATATGGAAGGTAATCACATATATTCACTAAAGTGAACTTTGTTCTATAATAAGATTTTGTCCTAAGTTGCTGTCGGTGATGCAACCTATCACTCCCATTCACATATTTTTAAAATATAAATCTGGTAACTCTTTTTAATTCCAGCTACAAGGCAGTTAACGTCTTAGATACAATAATTAATGTCGCCATGCTCGGTTTAAGGAGTAGTTTGTACTTCTTGCAAAATCAGGATAGTTTAGGCCACTTATACTCAAGTTGTTCATTTGATTGTCTGCCTTCGTAATATAAAAAAAAACATATCAAATTATTTAATCACAACTTATTCGTAATGTGGATCGTAATGGATTTTGCAATGCGAGTTCCTTAAATATTTTAAAAGAATTTAATCTGAAATTATGAATCTCTTTTATTTAGGTAATCCGAAATTTACAAGAACAAGAAGCCCTCGCAATCGTTCAAGTAAATATACCTAATTTAAGTAAATCAGAAGCTGCATCGCTTATGCTCTGTAAAGACGTATGTTATGAAACAGAGTGGATGAGAAACCCTGAATGGCAAGATATCAGTAAAGGCTTCACTTACTGCTGTAATTTGGAAGATTTCAAGAAGGCGTTTGGTTTCAAACACCTCTTTAGAGGTCATGTAGATATTTTAAGAAAAATACCAATTGTTTCCGAACATTCATTGACATAATTAAATATGTAGAGCACTCGAATAGTGTTGTTTTAATTTAAAACAAATTGTAATTTAACTTTCTAAGTTGATTAGTAAAAGTAATTAAACAAATACGACTACAAACGACGTTAAATTTTTATTTTTAATATAATTAGCTTATTTATTTATCAAGTATTATGTAATATATATATATTTACATATATTATTATACAAAATAAATAAAAAGAACATGTTTTTATTTATATATAAAAAATATATTTTCATTTCATCTTAAAATTAAATATTTTTTGTATAAAAGAATGTTTTTATATATTGTAAACGTTAACTGTAATTCCAATTATTTTGTTTTGTATTTTTATGAGGTATCAATTTAAAGTTTAGTTAGCTTGTATGATAAAAAGTTTAATTCTATATAACGTAATACAAATGTACGTTAATACGGTAATTGAATAAAATATAAAATTGGAAGACGCAATTAAAATTTTACAAATATCTCTTAATACGTATTTACAAATTTATTTACTTTTATTTCAAAAGTCATACTTTCCATTAAACTACACTACTACTACTACACTTTCCATAACACATTATTTCTTAAAATATATTGAGGTATATAAATTCTACTTATTACTACTACTTACTATTATATAATAATTAACAAAAAAATCTTATCTTAAAAAATCTAATCTCTATTATGAAAAATATAACGAAGTTCATAATTGAGACACATTTTTACATGCTTTTATTTAGCTCAAGCTTTTAGTGTATGGGTTTTTAAATCATATGTTAAGCTTGAAATTGCAGTTGAATTTTTCCAATTCCACTTAACTGATTTAGATTATATTTCACGTCTAAAAAATAATACAATATTATATAAGTACTGCCAGATACAAATATGGATTTATAAATAGAATTCTATCTATATATATAATCATCACATTTTGGTTTCAATTTATAAATGGTAAACGTAAAATTGATTGTTATCCTTAAGATTGTATTAAGAATTTGTAGTACGTAGGCTCTTTTCCAACTGGCTTGCAATTTATCGATATAGGGTATATGTATCTTTTGGCTTTGACGACATGACGATCAGATATTTCAAAATCAAAATTTGTGGTACCATATTTGGGACTATATGTTTACACACACATATCTAGGTGCATGCGGACCCTTGGTGCGGTCTATCTTTAATTCTGAACTATCATACACCATACATTATACTTTATAGTAGTACACCACTAGCAAGCTCTGGAGTACATCCATACATGAGAAGTGGAGATGCAGATGCTGGCCTACGAAGAATAATGGATATAGTATAGTAGTAAAATAGCGCTACAAGGTAGTTATAGCGCTTAAAAATCTAAACTGTACAAGAGATTAATTGTAAAAGGTACATATTTACTCGGTGACGCGACTCCTCTACTACTACCAAACCAAATTATTATTATTATTGTGTTTCGGTTTGAAATGTAAATGTGCTAGTGTTACTTCAGGCACAAGACGCACAAATCTTAGTTCCCAATATTGCATTAATTGTCGCATTGATTATATTTCTTACATTGTCGATGTATTTGGCCGGTGATGAGCACATTTGCCAGCCTGTCTTCATATTTTAAATAAAAAAGTTTGCCGACTCTCCTTGACGGAAAAATGGGTTAGTTTTATTGCTGTATAGAGTATCTTAACAGTAAATCGCTCATATTACAAGCTAATACCAATATTACAGCCTAGCTATAATAAGTTTAAAATGTGATTCAAACATTCTTGAAGTTGACAGGCAAAAGTAATTTTAATTGGAAAAAAATATTTGTACTATATATAATAGATTTCTACCTGAATTTAAAATCACTAAGAATCGAGTTGCATAGTCCCAACGCGCCATTATCGTCCTTTTATTAAGCTTTCAAAACTGCACCACTGACTCTAAAAAGGTATCTGTAATCGAACGCTCTTTCGAAATCTCTAATTTTACAACAAAAAACAAATCCTTTTTCAACGTTGTGCCATGCAGGATTTTTCATCCATTCCGTTTCGTGGCATATGTCTCTGCAATTCATGAAAAATAACGCCCGTTGCGACGTCAAATTTGGAATGTTAATAAATATAATTGCAAGAGATGTCCCTTCTTGATAATTAATTACTACCTGAAACAAAATAAAAAATAGTTTTTATTTATAGTTAAAAAATAACATTATTTGTTATAAATTTGAATTTCTCTGAAACATCATCTCTCATCATCATCTCTGTATCATGGCGTACAGCTTTTTCATCGCAATTAAAGTTTACCTCATTTTACAAGATGGCTCCCCAATCTTGTAAAATTATCAAGCTCATAGGAATTCTTGGTCGACAATTTATAAGTTAAACTTTTTTTTTACACTTAATAGGCAAGTGTTTGACCGTTGACTTGCCTGATCTTAAGCATCGAGACGGTGTAAGATGTAGCACGCTTGCCTAAAAGAAACCTGTTCACTCTGGATTTAAAGACACATAAACTTTTCTGAGACCTGCCAGACTATTTTTTTTTCAACGAAATAACTGGATTAATAAGCAACTTTAGCCTTGAATTTAAATGACGTCATTGGTCGATATCTAAATAGTGATATTCGTTTTCGATTCGTAGAAAAAGGTATTCTGTCTGTCAAAATTATTAGCGGAATTTTGAAGGCAATAGTGAAATGGAATAGTTGTAACAAATCTAAAGCAATTTGCCTTGCATGATATAGCATTGCAGATCACATGGAAGAAACGGTAAAATAAATATATTATATTTATTAAATAATAGACAAAACATATATATATATATATATATATAAATACCTTCCATATATATAACGGAACTTGTTGTTGATAGTTGTTTCTATCGCTCAAATTAATTTCCTTAGTACTTTCCTTTGAAGTCAATTTTATAGAATGCGAAGATCCAGTCCAAATTTCTAGCATATAACCTAAGCTCATAGCGAGAGAGCGCACCCGTCTTTCCACTTCATCCCAATTCTATAAATAAATAAAAAATGTTAAAACATATAAGTATATAATTCAATATTAATGTTGATTATCAATGAATATCGTGACGATTATAAATGCAGTAATTATTATGATCTTTATTGATAATTTTGTTTGAATATTATGTGTGTTTCGGAATAAACATCTAATTATTTTCCTATCAGAATTTATACTACAAATTTAATTATTAATTTTTGTTTCAATTTACAAAACAACACAATCCTTAAAAACAAGATTTATATTTAGATTGGAATGTTGGCGAAGTAGTTATCGGAACTTTGGAAGTAAAACTAAAGTAGATATAATTAGTTGTGAAATAATATAAATGTAAAAATAATATTAATCAAGGACTGTTTGTAGCGCACAATATAGCAGAACTATTAGTAAATCTGATGAAATATGCAAAATCTAAGTTTTGCATATCTTTGCTCCTCGAATTAACACCTATTTGTAAACACCTATGTACTGGCACTTCAAGTATATACGATTTGTTAAAAATATTTGAAATATTATTGTCTTATTAATGAATTATGACGTTTTTGTACATACATATGATATGATATCTGATATTTGGTAGTGTAAGCTTATATTGTAATAATAAATAAAAAATGAAAAAGATACCCATATTTCAAAACCACATTCTCTAGTGCACATATTGATAAAAAGGCAGTTTATATAATAATCTACCAGTCGTTTCTATTATTAGTATTATTTTTATTGTCATTTAAATATTAATATCATTACCTCTAAACTACAAGAACTCCAAACGGGTACGACGTTTAAATACGTATAAGTCGCTGCTTGCCCTAATCCAGGCAATACATCCTTAGAATTCACCAATTGCCTTTTCCCAAAGCAGCATTTATCACTTTTACTAAATTTTTGACCAATTGTAGTCGAAATTGAGTTAATTTGTTTCTTACAATCATACATATCATCAAAATTCAATGGCAATAATTCACTCTCCTCAAATATTGCTCCAATGATATCAGTGTTCGCAATACCCTCGCCGATACCATATTTTGTAAAATGTATTTTAAATTTATCCTTATCGACACAAACGTCGAAGATTCTCAATAAGTCGGTCGAACTCAACGAATAGCCGATCATAATTAATTCCGTGTTACCCTTTCGGCAGGGTGTGTTGGATCTTTCATGCGTGACTTTTATTTCTTTATCACATTTCATGTCAGAAATATCGTAAGTTTTATTATTTATTTGGAACAATGTTTTATCTATGCATGTAGCTAAGATGTACGTGCCTAATCGTTTTTCGTTGTTCGATAAAAATGATCCAGGACAAATTATGAAAATTTGTGTATAGATAGATATGGTTCTCTCATATATCCATTCTTGACTTTTAGATACAATTAATGGCATATGTTTGTCTATATAGTTCTTTCTTGGTAAAGTGCAGGCTGTGGACAAAGGTAATATTTAATTAATGCCAAAATGCTATACACGATCGATCTAGTAAATATTTTAAATGTTTCGTCCTACATCATACTCTGAATATTTAGCAGTTGGAACGCTATCTAGTTCATTTTCATTTTGTATTGTTGTTGAAGAAAAAGTTATTTTATTTTTATATTTTAAGTGTAAGAATTTCAATTAGATTCAAACTAAATTAAATTTTACTTTTACTATTATTGTTAGTATATCGGATGTCGGTGTTCATATTATTTTATTAAATCCTACTAATATTATAAACGTGAAAGTTTGTATGTGTGGATGGATGTTTGTTACTCTTTCACGCAAAAACTACTGAATGGATTTCAATTAAACTTTCCAATAATATAGCTTATACATCAGAATAACACATAGGCTACAATTTATAAAGATATTGTGTGAGCTGTCCAAAATATGACATTAAATGTCAAGTAACTAGGAAAAAACCTACCTTTCTGCAAGCTATTCTGGCGTGCGCTGCCATAAACGTTAGTTACACATAATTATGTAATGTATGATAGACAACAATTTTCTTATTTTAAAATATTGTCAAGCAGTTATATTTTTCAAATGCGACTCAAAAAATATTTATGTCATAATGTTAGTTCTTTTCTACGCCACGCTAATATAAGCTACTCCAAATACTAATCCTGCGTAGATGAAGTCGCGGGCACCAGCTAGTTAGCAATATTAAAATCATGGATTTGTTGTTATTTGTCAAATAAAGAATAAGACGCAAGACGGTATTCCAACATACAATGTTAAGAATTATAAAAGACTAGCTGCCCCGTGCCCACTTCGTTGGGCGGTAAACAATTTTACTTGTGACATTATGACATTATGATTGTGGTTCGTTTAGTACTGAGTGCTATGATTTATTTCCTGATTGAAAATTGTCTCGCGTATTTGATATTTTAAATTATCTCTTAAACTTTGCAACCAAAATCGCACTGTAAAAAATATATTTTATATAAATAAAATTTCCTTGGTGAAAAAAGAAGCCGTCTTATAGAATATCACCCAATAGATTACGACACAGGCGCGGTTCCATACCAATATCGTATTATCCCTTTAACCATTCTTCCAAATTATATGTATATGTAATAAAAGGGTTTTGTTTTAAACACTTGAGATGATAAGCTTACTTATTTTGATAAGAATTCATAATTGTTGATAATATGATCAGTAAACATGACCTAACGATTTAGATTATTTTTTTAATATAAAAAACTACTTTTTGTGACTTAAATATAAAAGTTATACATACGCTGTTGCTGACTTTTTAGTACACATTATCAAGCTCTATAACTTTTCTCTAGAACTCAATCATATATTATTCATCGTTACGGCAGCGTTCGTAAGAATCGTTTTAATTCAACCGTTTTTGCTCTGAGTTACTTTGCAAATTATATTATATATATTAATTATTAATTATACTATATTATAAATATATAATTTACTAATTACTATATTATATAGCTTATGACACTCACAAATGATGTGGCTTTCTATTGGTACAAGAATTTTCAAAATCGGTTCAGTATATCCAAAGATTACCCCCTACAACCTCACAAACTTTACCTCTTTATAATATTAGTATAGATTTAAAACTGTTTCTTATCATTTGTAATATCTCACATCTCTTCAAGTACAAAGACATATATGTACGCCACAAGCAATAGGCGTAATCCATGTTCTGTGTTTTCATTTGATTTGAATATAAAAGAAGTACCTAGTTATTGATGGTACAGGTGAGTGATAGGTTTAAGTTAGTCCTTATGGTACACTGATTATTTTACAGCCAAACAGCAATACTCTGGATTGATATATTCCAGTTTAAATGATGAGTAAGCCAGTGTGATACATGCTCAGGGGAAGTACAAAAAAACGGACGTAAAAAGTAAAAAGGTTTTTGTTTCTCACAGTGCGACGGTGATCATTAACAATCTAATGATAATTTAACTAAGTAAATAAAAATCACAAACCTTCACTTCTTATTTGAAATTTTCGAGCAATAGATCCAAAATCATTTGTTATAACACATTTATATTCTCCAATATTTGTTCTTTTCATCGTGAACTTATAAAGCATGGATTTTTCCTTAAGGCTTTTTGAATTTATTCGCCATCTTACCTAAAATTATAATATGGAATAATTAAAGACATAATAAGTAAAGTAAAAGCACATACTGCTAGGCAAAAATCCCCTCCTCTATAAGATCCAGTATGAGTACATGCTAGTTTTCTCAAAGTACTTTCTATTGCCGGTAAACACGATTTTGTTTAAATATGTGTTTTAAAAACCAGTGACACTTGCCCGGATAGTGAAACCATATTTATCTGTTAATATCCATGCGTTCTTTCGACTGAGTGTTTTTTCGACTTGGACTAACAATCAAAATTGCGAAGTAAAATGATGACTCACCGTCGGCGCTGGTTCACCTTTAGCGCTACAGTCTAAAGTCTCTGTAATGCCTTCATTGTATTTTATAATTTTTCTATAATCTGAAGCAAATTCTGGTTTAAACCCAACGACAACTTTCTTAACATATGAATCTGAAGACCAAAACGTGCTTAATCTACACGTGTATACGCCAGAATCGCTAAGTTGTGCATTCGATAAAATTAGTTTCCCTTCTTTGAAAAAAACTCCGTCCTAAAACAAGTAAGATAATGAATGTTGTAATTTACGTGATAAATATTTTTTTTATATATTATTTATTATGAAATGGGTGTTCATTTATTTTTTGCGTTTTTACGTGTATAACTTTAGTTTATTTCTTAATAATAATGAGCCATTGAACTGGTGCTTATGAACTTCATCATCAAAATCATCATTAAATTTAATTTAGGTAGTTGAACACACCTTGAACCAGCGGACTAAATTTCCCACTTGAATAACCAGACCAGGAGAATCATCACACGAAATTTCTGTTGAAGATCCCAATACAATTTTTACTGTGATTGTAAATGACGTATCAACGAACGCTATAGAAAGTATTGATTTTAAAATATTAGTCATTATATTTTAAATTACACACTATAAATGGCAGGGACGGCTGTATTTAGCTAAAATTTGTATTTAATTAAACAACTTCGGTCTTTTATTGAAATGACATAATGCCAGAAGTACAAAATAATAATAATAATTAAGGTTAAGGTTTATTCCTATACTTCTTCCGTCATTGGAATAAGTCATGCATACAAGTTTCTATCCATAACTAATAAGGGACGTAATAAAGTTAACTAAATTCTCATCATTCTGTTGAACTTGGAAACATTACGTCTGTGCCATTTTTCTAGTTTATTTTTTTTTCATTCGCTTCGTTAATTACGAATTTAAATTCTACTATATTACAAATATACACGGCGATCTGATCCTAAATTAAGCAGAGCTTGTACTATGGAAACCAGACAACTGATATACTTCATATATTATTTATTTATTTTTTTATTTAATACTTTATTGCACACACAATGAAAGGACATTCAAATAAAGAGAACAATTACAACAAAGACAAGAAAATAAGAGCGTGCAAAGGCGGTCTTATTGCTAAAGCAATCTCTAACAGACAACCTTTGGTGAAAGGATTTGCAAAAGCAGAAACAGGATAGTGCAAAAAATAAAAATAAAATAATATTCAAGATAAAAGAAAATAATGACTTATAATATACATACTAATGTAAAATATATATAACTTACATACGTTACATATAAATATATATGTATATACGTACATACATAGATACATATAAATATATATACATACACACATATAACATTTTTATATATAATACATAATCGTATAAACGTACATACATTACTTATTGTAAGGAAAGATAGTAGAAATTATTTTTCTTTTGTAAATACATACTTGTATAGATAGGTAATTACACCCAGGCTCAAGACAAATAGATATGTTCATGCACGTAGCACAAGCACAGATAAGAAGCGTAGCACAAAGTTTGGTTATTATGTAAAAATACTTTAAAACTTCTTAAAAATAAATATATTGACATTTGTATAAATCGACGCTATATTACCTGGACAATGCTGTCCTTTTGATGTCATTGTCATCATCTTCGCGAGTCATGATTAGTAGAATTATGTTCAAGGGTTTCTAATTACTAAGATAAAATAATAATACTTACAATTAATTTTCACATCATATTCAATTATATCAAAATTTAAAGAGTTTTCCGCTTTGCAAACGTAGGAGCCTTCTGCGTCTAAAGAGATGTTTTTTATTACTAAAGTGCCATCTTCGTCTATGTCGTACATTGTTGTATCTGTAATTACGAATGAAATACTTAAGAAACTTACACTTTATTTCATAGTAAAGAGAAAAAACAAAAGTATTCAGTCGGCCTCACTTATTAAGTTATAAGTTCAAGGTCATTTAGTTTGCTATGGAAAGAAGTGTGTTCGGTATTTCGTTACGCGACAGAATTCATGTAATATAATCCGTAGACGACCGAAGTTAACCGACATACTCGTAGCTCGAAGAGAATAATATGAAATAGCAATATACAGATGAAGCTGTGCGAAGAATTGATCAGGAAGAAAATCCTCGAATGAATACGATGAAAAAGAAACCCTCGGATCATGATGGAAAACCAGCTGGTTATAGGGGGTATAGACGTTCTGTCAGAGTGGCGTCAGTAAAGAAGGCTTTTGTCCAGCAATTGACTTAAAAACTTTGATGGATGAGTGCATAGATGAAGCCTTAGCGGGTTATTACACGACAAATTTAGTACCTAAACCAAAAATAAAATATAAAGTCTAAAAATGTTACCTTTAGCTATATTTAGTTTGTTAAATTCCCACGTTATAGTTGGTTTTGGAGAACCTTCGGCTTTACAAGGAACCCTAAGTGCCAGGTCACCCACGACGGCACTTAATGTTGTTGTTTTTGATGTTTTTATTATTTTAGGAGCAGCTGAAAATATAGTTGATTTAATTAACAAACTAGATTTTTTTATATTAGCATATAGTAGAAAATATACGTATAAAAGCAGTGTGTGTTCATATTTATTTTTATCATCATATGCTTCGTGATTTTATGCGATAAGATTCTATTTTGTTTTTAAATATATTTGTGCTATTTTTAAATTAACATTGAATCATAATTTTCTTCCTAATATATTTTCAATTTTGAGTATAGCTAAGGGAAACTATTGAAACTTATGAATTTTGGGAAATATACAAAGCCTTACTGGTGGTAGGGCTTTATGCAAGCTCGTCTGGGTAGGTACCACCCCATATCAGATATTCTATCGCAAAACAGCAGTATTGTTGCCTTCTAGTTTGAAGGGTGAGTGAGCTAGTGTAATTACAGGCACAAGGGACATAATATCTTCGATGACGGTAGGTGGTCGGTTGGTGGCGCATTGGCGATGTAAGCGAAGGTTAACATTTCTTATATTGCCAATGTCTATGGGGGTTGGTGACCACTTCCCATCAGGTAGACCATTTGCTCGTCCACCTATCTATAATATAAAAATATGTATATATTAAATGAATTACCTAAAACAAATATTTCATATGTGATTACTTTTACTCCACCCGCATTTTCCGCCACACACGTATAATTTCCTTGTTCGTTAATCTGAGCTCGATTCAATTTGTATGAGTTGTTTCTATTGTGTCTGGAATATATAGAACATAACAGTAAATTAGCAGAATATATTTGAAATATTTCTAGCAATTAATCTATTATTAGTTTACTTCATTAGCTGATGGCTATTTCATTTACTGATATACAAGTCAACATTAAATTAGCTCCCAGAATCAAGTGGCAGTAGTCTGGTCACGTATGACGTGAGACCAATGCCAGTTGGAGCGTAAAAGCTCATAGCGAAGATCGTAGATTGAGAAATACAGTATATAATGAGTATCAGTATGGAAGATGAAGACTATATACAGCAGCGGACTACGATAGGCTGAGTAGATAGATTGATGTCATGCCATTTTGGTCATTATATTAAGCCATATTCTTATAATTCTGTCAATATTGGCTTATATGTTAAGCTTCATGCATAACGTTTAAGGTTTAAAATAAATCACAACAGACAGTGAAGTAGTGTTGTCTTAATTTATTATTTAATTCTGAATGACAATTGTTTTAGAAAGTCTTCTTGTGTAAAACTGATCAATTTTCGTTTACTTGTTTGCTGATGACAATCGATCTATACAATATTGGTTTTGTCATGGAAATGGCAAAAGTAATATTACTCACGGCAATTCTAGAGGCAAAATATTTGGTTCAAAAAAATGCATAATCCATTTGACTGTCGGCTTAGGATAACCATGTACAATGCAGTCCAGTGTTATCGAACTCCCAACTTGCAACTCCCAACGAAGCTCCGTAGGAGGTTCTATTGAGACAGGTTCTGTAAATAAAATATTTATAAATTAAATAATATAATTTACACTTTTAGGCTACATCTTTGGCTTTGAGACTCAAAAAACTAATTTTATATAAGAAAAACTATTTAAGTATATACTATCCCAGCTTGAATTGAAATTATGGCCCCGCCTTACCGCTGCACATTAGCAGATCTCTCTCTCGCAAGATGTAAGCAATAATCTTAATAATTACAGATTGAGGATAGACAATTCACAAATGGTTTTTATATAAATAAACAATCACTTTCCTTACCAATTCCGCCTTTTATATTTTCACTGTCATATCTCATTCATATACGTAATACGTTTGCGTTTGCGCAAGCGACAGAAAGAGGAGTTCCCTTTCGAAGCCCGGGGAAATAATGAATTGGTTGAGTTGAGCGTACACATATTTTTTCGGAGTTTAATTTATAACAATGAATTGATAGATTCTGATTGTAGTTATACAGACCTAACAGAAGAACAGCTAAACAAGCTTGAACGACTACAAAACGTCTGTATCAAATTTATTTTTGCGCTACGTAAATTCGATCATGTCAGCGAATACCGTGACCAACTGAAGTGGCTTACAATTAGACATCGCCGCAACTTGCATATACTCTCCCTTCTCTATTCTATCCTTTATAATCCTTACTCTCCTAATTACCTAAAAACTCGTTTCTCTTTCTTAGGCACCGACACTGATTGTCATCTTGATCTGCGGTCAAGAAGTGACAATCGCTTAAAGATGCCAACAGCTCATACTCGCTTTTACAGTGAATCTTTTACTGTTAAAGCTGTGAAGCTATGGAATATGCTTCCCCCGGAAATTCGTCGCTCTGATTCTATTTATATATTTAAACGTCGTGTGAAAACTCACTATCTTTCCTTACAATAAGTAATGTATGTACGTTTATTGAATATGTATTATATATAAAAATGTTATATGTGCGTATGTATTTATATTTATATGTATCTATGTATGTACGTATATACATATATATTTATATGTAACGTATGTAGGTTATATATATTTTACATTAGTATGTATATTATAAGTCATTATTTTCTTTTATCTTGAATATTATTTTATTTTTATTTTTTGCACTATCCTGTTTCTGCTTTTGCAAATCCTTTCACCAAAGGTTGTCTGTTAGAGATTGCTTTAGCAATAAGACCGCCTTTGCACGCTCTTATTTTCTTGTCTTTGTTGTAATTGTTCTCTTTATTTGTATGTCCTTTCATTGTGTGTGCAATAAAGTATTAAATAAATAAATAAATAAATAAAATAAAAATGAATTAAAAACCTTTTCTGATTTTTTAAATAAAATACCTTATTCTATAAATGTAGTTTAAATAAAATTCGTAAATAGTGTAGGATTGTATAGTAGGTTTTAGCTGTTATGAACTTACCATAAATGGTTAGGAACGTATATTTATTCACTTCTCCGAGGCTGTTTCTTGCTTTGCAATAATATTTACCACTATCCTGTGTCGAACCTATAAAACTGTAAATATGTTCATAATACTAAACATTAGTACAAACAACATTTAATAACTCATTCTAAGCAATTGCTAAAGTTGTATATAAAAACCACATAATATATCTATTAGTTTTGTCGCCATTTTAAGCTATAATTAGAATATATTGACAAAAAAATTCAACAGCTTTTTATGAGCTCAATCGTGGATCTGTAGCTTTATAAGCTACCTACTAGATGAAAGTAGACTGGATAAGTATAATAGCAAAGCGTAATTTAAAAAAAAATGACATACCTCAAACTATTGTTTCTGAAGATACGATATTTACTCGAAACTTTAATTTCAGTTTCGTTATAAGTCCATTGAACTGTAGGCTGTGGTGACCCATCGACATTGCAATTTAAAATTACAGGTTCACTTTGATTGATTGAGATTCTTCTACTCATTGTTACGGACGGAAGATCTATAACAATATAATATATGTATATATAAGCCACACTCAAGTATCTTTTTTAAAAAGTAATTATGAATGATCAGGTATTAACATTAACATTTTGACAAAGACTAAATGTTGATGACGATTGGACGATTTCAATGGTAATGTCTCGCCAATGTGTGATGATGACCACATAGCACCAGATGGCACCATTTGCTTGTCCACCAGTGTTTTTTATAAAATAAAAATACACATATCAGATGACGATCTTTATAAAAAAAATACATACATTCCACAATCAACTGCATTTCATGAAAATCTTCATTAATATCATTTGTGGCCTTGCATTTATAAATTCCATTGTGCTGCTTTCCAATATCATCGATGTGAAGAATTGATTTTGTACTTTCTAAGTCTTCGAAACCAAGTAAAGAATCGTCTTTGCTAAATGACCAAGATATAACAGGTTTCGGTTTACCTTGTATAACTCTAAAATTGAAAAATAAATTAAGTCAGTTTCGTTTTTTATATAAATAGATCAGCAATCGTGTTAATATTGGAGCCAACGTCAATAATAATGACAACATTGGTTAACTTTATATTGTAAGATATGTTAATTTTAAGAAAAAAGCCGAGGTGGCCCAGTGGTAAGAACGCGTGAATCTTAACCGATGATCGTGGGTTTAAGCCCGGGAAAGCACCACTGAATTTTCATGTGCTTAATTTGTGATTATAATTCATCTCGTGCTTGACAATGAAGGAAAACATCGTGAGGAAACCTGCATGTGTCTAATTTCACTGAAATTCTGCCACATGTGTATTTCACCAACCCGCATTGGAGCAGCGTAGTAGAATAAGCTCTAAACCTTCTCCTAAGGGAGAGGAGGCCTTAGCCCAGCAGTGGGTTATTTACAGGCTGTTACGGGTTAACGGTTTGTTCGTTTGGTGTATTTGTTGTGAAATCAATTAAAGGTAAGACTGTAGAACTACTACAATATTCACTATATTGATCTATTACGTAGTTTTTAGTTTGTTTTTTAATTAAAAAAAATAGATTATAACAATATTATTCAATATTTAGATGAAGTTGAAAATAATCTACATTCTATAAGATATGGTGTATAATGGTATGTGTTATTCTCTGTTTTTTGTACTTAATATGGAACAATAATTGTAAAATGATCAAATATATCATAGTGTGAATAGAGGAAAGCTCTTCCCTAGTTTCATTTACCGTTTGATCCCCGAAATTAGTTCGGCGTAAACATATGGTAATTCACATTAAAAAACTCAACTCGTTCATTATTCTTAAAATGATTAAAATTACCTGCATGGCAAATCAACACTATGTCCTATTTCCCTATAGTACATAACAGTACGTTTGTCTATCTTAGGAGCATCTGCAACAGAAATATGAGGTTAAAGTACAAAAAAATGTACTCTGCATGTTTTAAGATCGTTTACATGAAAATAATGTGCTTTAATAATAATTATTTATTTATTTATTCAACGAGATGTATTCAACAAGACTCATAAACAAAATTACAAAAAATAAAATAAACACTACTACTATCTACTACTTTTACAATTTATTGGTCCAGCTGAAATTTTACAACAGCGGTTTATAAATAAACAGTCTAGTCTGTTAGCAACCATGATTAGAATTTTGTTGGAGCTGGCCCGCACCCTGTGAACCAAGGAAGAACACTTTTTTTGCATTAATGCGTAAAAACAGTCTATATTCGCTTCAGCAAACATCCCTTACAATTGGTAATAATTTTACTAAAAACTAATTTAATGTCCAAAGGAAATAGCTTATAATTCTTCTCACCTGTACCAGATATGGCAACCTTAAATGGAAAATCCTTAGTTTCATGGCCGTTTGCGACATTCACATGGTAACTCCCTTTTAGTTTAGTATTCATGCTTTTTATAGTTAATATTGAACCGTCTGGTGATATATCATAATTTTCATCACTATTTATCTTGTCGTTATCTTTGAACCAAGTGATGATTCCAGCTGGCGATGCATCAACTATACATTTAAATTCGACACTTGTTTTATATTCTACCTTTGTATCTGAAATTGAATTATTATTTATCTAACAACACTTAAGCAAATAAAATTTCATTCTTGTCATGTTTTCTATGAATGTGTATGACTTAGAGTTTTAGGTTTAAAATTAGATAGACAACATCATCTACGAACACAATTAGCTTATCACAGTCTACTTACTTAATTTAACAATTTTAATTTTTTCTATCTTTTATATCATTGATATTATTGGCGATAGAAGCAAAAGTGAATATAAAATCCCACTTATCCATTTAATATATTAAAAACGGGATGTAAAATGTATAAAAACCACAGATAAAAACATAGAAATATTTTTAATAGTAAGTAATACTTTCAATAACTTTTATTTAGTGTTTTTGTGTTTTTTCGAAATGTAGTAAAATAATAATTGTCGATAATGGTACAGTACAAGTACAGTTGTAATATTAAAACTTTTAGAATACAAAATTTTGTTCTGAATACAAGAGTCTGTGGCTACTAGCAAAAGTTGAATTTAGACTCCTAGAATATTCCAATTTAAGAAAATACTTTGTTTGTTTTGAAAATACACTTTCCTGTTCTATAAAAGATTTCTTTTAAAATTTTGATATAAAAAGATCCATAATAGAGATAAACCATATCGTAACAATAATTTAAATACTTACCTTTTGGATACTCAATAATTTTCAAGTACATTTTCATTTTTGTTTTTACGTCAATGATTTTTGCGTCTTTGTCTCCTTTATCGTTAATCGCTGTGCAAGTAAGTGTCATGTTCGTGTTAACCTTACTTATTTCGAGAACACTAATGTAATCGTATGGAAGATCGATAGGCAAGACTGGCTATAACAAAAATTATGTATATATTATTTTAGGCTTATTAATTACCAAAAAAATATCATTTAATTTACTAGTACCAACTACATTTTATCTTTACATATGTATAATGTTCATGTAATAATAATTATATATCATCTATTTTATTACATAACATAATGTCAATGTTTTAAATAATAATGAACAGATCCACGTTCCAAAAATTACAAGACGATTTTAAACATCTAAATAAATATCCTTGAATCACCGTACCGTAACCGTAACAGCCTGTGAATGTCCCACTGCTGGGCTAAAGGCCTCCTCTCCCTTTTAGAGGAGAAGGTTTGGAGCTTATTCCACCACGCTGCTCCAATGCGGGTTGGTGTGCACACATGTGGCAGAATTTCAGTGAAATTAGACACATGCAGGTTTCCTCACGATGTTTTCCTTCATTGTCAAGCACGAGATGAATTATAATCACAAATTAAGCACATGAAAATCCAGTGGTGCTTGCCCGGGTTTGAACCCACGATTATCAGTTAAGATTCACGTATTATTAGTATCATTGAATAGTTTAAGATAATTTAGTTTTTTATATCTACCATAAGATTAAATGTCAATTTGATTAAAGGAGATCAAGAGGGCAAAATATTACCTTAGATGATATAATTGCACCAGAACTATCCGTCCAAGTAATTTTCGGCTCAGGAAACGCATGAACTTTACATCTCAACGTCAAAGAATTATCAAATTCAACATCCACTGGTGATTTTGATAAAATTGTTACCTCTGGCACCGTAAATTTAGCTTTTTCTATTAGATAAAAAATAAAAATGATAACTAATTAAAACATTATTAGTTTAAGTTTTAACGAGTTCAGGTGCAGGCTTTTTTTCCGGAATTTGGACGACTTCTCACAAGGAAAAAAATTCAACTCCAGTGCTGTAGTCCAAACCGCCTGCAAAGAGTTTATTGATTCTCGCCCCCATGGTTTTTTTTTGTAATGGGTCAATGAGTAACTACCTATGAGATGGCAAAAGTGCATAGATAACAACGGTGCATATTTTGATTAATTAAATATATTTTACAAAAAAAAATGACTATATTCCTCCCGTACAAAACGCCAATTTCATTTGTAAGGACCTAATAATTTTCATTAATTAGTCGTTATTCTGTAAGATCTCACTCGAGTGATGTTGAATACCGTATCCATTAAGTATTACAATTGTTATTTAAGTCATAGTCAATGTTATTGAGATCACATTCTCTGGTAAGTTCCGATTTAGTTCTTGAAGAATAGCTGTATGTCTTTCTTAAAATTTACCTAATCTGTCCTGATATTCAGATGTACTTGTTGATATCCTCGTAATTTTTTCTTTAGTGTTTGTTAGGCCATTTATCTGTAATACACAATTTTCATAAGTGTAACTATTAAAAGCATTATTGTATTTTAAAAATTCATTTAATTATCTTCTTACCGATATTTTAAACATACCAAATGGTGGTTTGAAAGGTTCTGTTACATAGAACTGTTGTTCTACGTTTAATATTTTTAAAGGTAAAACTTTTAAAATGCTATAATCTATATCCCTTATCTCAGCTGTCTCTAATTGGATATCTTTTTCATTATTATCTAATAAAATTGATAAGTACTGCTTCTCTGAAACGCCAGTGGACACAAATTATTATTTCAATTTTAGTTCTGTATTCACTTTGTATGTCTATGGTAAAACAATATAAACCGCTAAAGTGTGTATTCAAATATTTTAGTACCTGTAATGTTACTGAGAGGCTTAGTTGAAGTTTCGTTAATGGTAGTAGGTTCAATAATAGAAAAACCATATTGAAAGCAGACAGTTGTAGATCCAGACACGACCACTGTACATTTTATATCATTATTTATATGAATAGTATAGTCCCCCGGCTTAGCAATAATTTTATCAACCTGCGATTAATTTAAACTATTATTAAATTTAGTTGTGACAACGACTTTTAAATTTACTTTGACATTTGTTTTGTGATGTTTTGATTAATTGTCATGATTAGAATGTTTTTTATTTGTAAATATTAAATTTAATATTTTTCTTATTAATTTTATTGTATAATGTTGCATTATTTTTCACGATACTCACAGCAGTTTTTTCTGTATGAACTATTTCTGTTGTTTCAATTATATTTCCACTTGAGTCTGTTACTCGATAGCTCGGAGAGTTTGATGATATAGAAATCAAAACATCCTGTATTTTGCTATCGACCGTGAACTAAAATACGAGAAAAAAAATTGAATATTTAGCTAATACTTTTTAGATTATACAACAAGTATGCTAAGTGTTTTGTGTGGGACATATTAAAGTGACACAGATATATTCTCTATTTCCTCACTGTCATAATCCAATGAGACAGCAATCCGAAACGAAAAGAAAGAGTTCAGGCACAGGTTTAACGGCTTTACGCACTTTCCGAGGTCTCGTACCTCATCCAACTTTCAGATTCCTGACAGAGAATTTTCGACAGAAAATTCTTAATAATTTTTGAAGCAAAGATCTTGGTATCTGAGACCATATATCGAGTAAAGAGACCAAAATAGGTAGGCTTATTCCACAACGCAGCTCCAATGTGGTTGGTAGCGCTTTGTGCAAGCTCGTCTCAGTACTTTTTTATGTTATAGGTAACGGACGGGTAAATTGGACATTGGCGATGTAAGAAAAATTAACCATTCCTCACATCGCCACCACCAACTTTAGGAACGAAGATGTTATGTCCCTTGTGTCTGCAGTTACATTGGCTCACTCATCCTTAAGCACAGTAAAACTAAGTGCGGGCGGATTTGTGCAAGCCTGTCTGGGTAGTACCACCAAGATTCACTTGACTTAACCACTGGGCCAAATCGACCCTTTATATATATTATTGATTTTATATTATTGTATTTTGTTAGCATAAAGAATGGACTCACTTGGACCGTGCCACCTTTTTGTTTAATATATTTTTGATTCAATATCGTCCGTTTGTTTTTAATTGATTCTATAATATATTTAATAATCTGAAACAAAATCACATAACGTATTTATATGTTTTTCATTTTTTTTAAATACATTTTCTTTAATAGAGTGTTAAGTTATTTGGATATTGTTTAAACTTACCTTAGTAATGTCATTTTTGGTTATATGAAATATCTGTCCTGATGTCGCCACAGTTAGATTTTCGTACACAGAAATATTCTTTTCCTTTTCTTTTTTACACATTCCCGTCAAAAGAAAATTAACCTGTAACAAAATGAAATGCATATGTCATTACTTACCTATGTAAAGTTTTTTTTTAATTCATGAATTGAATGATTTAAAACTTGTGTAATATATATTCATAAGCAAGAAAAAAAACTACCGTTACATCTCAATCGGACCTTTAACATGTGACATTGAAAGGCAATAACAGTGAAATTGAAAACAATTAAAAAAAACGAATCAAAATATTATTTTATTGACGTAATTTTTATAAAACATAAATATTGATTTTATTAATTAATTGTTTTATTATATTATTCATATAAATCGCAACCAGTAGCTATGAAAGAATAAAAAATCCCTCTTTCGCAAATGATTGGTTCACAATCATTTGCGAAAGAGGGATTTTTTATTAGGTTTCATAGCGGTCGAAAGGAAATTATTTTTTCGGTCTATTTTAGGTGTCTCACGGTCATTGAACTTTCCCACACTTTTACATATTTGAGTATATTACAGTTACATCTTTCTTGATGAAGTTTTTGATATCAATTAGATCGCATATTACCCTTTTTTCATTGAAAATGCATTTATGCATCTCTCCTACTTTCATAGTAAAATTTCACTTAAACACAAGTTTTATTCCCTAATTCTCATAATCCGATGGGACGGCAATTCGACACAACCGGAAAGAGTTAAGGCGCAGGACCAACGATTTTACGTGTTTTCCGAAGCACGGGAGTGCCCACATCCAGACTCCGGGCTGCTATTTGGAATTTTCGACAGAAGAACCCAATAACTTTTTATTGGCCCGACCTGGGATTTGAACCCAGAACTTCCGGGTACTGTGGCCTTACATCTAGCCACTACACCAACGAGGCAGTCAACGAATCAGTTTTAAATATCATCTTTATGATTTTAGAATTTAGACTCATTTTAAATTTAACTTACTTGTATTGCTTTTTTTTGACTAAGACTCCTAACGAGATCAATTTTCAAATAATCAGCAGCAGAAGCATCAGTGAAGACGTAGAAAAAGGAATTTGGTTTGCTAATTTTTAATGCTTCTTCAATTCCCGACATCGAGTACTCAGGACAAGTACCTCCATTTACCAATGTTATATCTTTCAAAGCTGCTTTGAATACTTCTCTGCTTGACGTCCAAGCTTTTACTTCTGTTCCTATTTGAAGAAAAACTCCAATTTTTGTTTGATTCTTTAAGTGATTAAGTTGCATTTGATTTAAAACTTAATATAATATTTTTTTTATTTTGAAACGCTGTTAAACAGACTGCATTTTACTACGGTTAAAGGCATTTATTTTCTCAAAAGATTTACATTTAAATAGTACATAGTTATACGGTGAATGTTACAATAACCTAATAATATCATAACAATATCAGTGCAAACAAGTATGAATAGTTTGTGATTGAAGTAGGGTAGACCAGTAAAAAATATAGTTGCGTATACAAAGTAATGATAACTAAGGGAGGCGACACATTAGATTTATCTGATGTTTTTAAATTTTATATTTTTAAATTTTAAATTGGTGTGCGATTATTTATTATATAGATAGGCAATGTATAATATATAATGTGTGTATTTATTTACGATTATGCTTATAAATATATATAAATCAAATCCTTTAATATTAAACGATTATTGTCATATGTAAAATATATAATTGATTATAAAAATTATATATTAACAGTATTCACTGGTACATTATTATTATCTTAGTATACATACATAGTTGAGTAGTAGTTTTAGTAAGATATATCCATAAATAATATTATTTTAAGTTAGGAGTAGTGTTATTAGGTATTATATTATATTAGTTACAACTTTGTTTATTTAGTTTCAATGTATATAATATTAAATTGAATTTTAAGAACAATCCTTTTAAGACTATTTTTAATTAATTAATATTTTTTATTAAAATTAACGTACATATATAAATAAATTCATTATAAAATATCGTATCATCTCTAATCAGTTACTTAAATAATTTACTATAATAATATGATTCACTAAATTCATATTAAACATTTTACCACTTACTGGGATCGTCAAATGTTACTAAAATAAAATCATCAATTCGACTATTATTAGATTCAAGTACCGCGTCAAAAATAAGGTCAGTTTTTTTTTTCACTTCATTTATAACTTTAAGCATAGAGTGAGTTCTATCGATAACAAACACTAAACTACTTTTCGATTGATGACAATTCACACATATTGTAAAATCGATCACGAGGAATATAAATATATATAACTTCATAAAGGACATCGCGTTAATCAATCACTTAGCACATACTAATGTACCAACAATACAATCCACGAATTAACGATATCACTATCATAATATATTGATTTTGATTTATTTAAAAACAAGTTTTTACTACATCACGCGGAGTTTCGAGTTCGATTGAATTTAAATTATAATTATTATAATTGTCAAATGTGACCCTCGAAGATTTTCCTTCTTATCATATTTAACACATACATAAACTGTTCTGAATCTGTACATGTGTTACACGGAAATATATATGTGTTTCGTTTAATAATATATGACATTATTCAAATATTAAGTTAAATATTTTAACTGAATCATACATGATGGAATAATTTCTACATCGGTTTTTTATCGTAACGTAATGTTGCATTGCTTAAAAGCACAAATAAATGAACGTTACAAAGATATGAAAACTGATATAACGCTACTTACTATTTACTATTTTAGTGAATCTATAGTTTTTTGAGAAAAAATTCTTCCGGAATGCTTTCAGCTCAGGTGATAGCGTTGTTTAGTTTATCGTAGTTAAATTTTTATCGTTATTTTTTAATAACCATACATATATCCATAAGTATATATAAGAAATAATTGAACTAAAATTGTCCATGAATGATACTTAACTGGGAACTATGAACTGCTAAGGGCGTGGACTCTTGTCTACGGTGCGGCACCGATCACCGCTTTAAATTTGAATTAAACCGATATATTATATCAGAAGCAAGATTATATATCTTATGACGTATAATATAAGACAGAAAGATATTCGTTAAGACTAGCTACCCAACTCGGCTTCGTTCGTTCGTTATTTTTAGCCGAGCTAGTCCGAGCTTATCGCCTTCAAACAGGCAGACAGACACATCATGCAGTTAGTTTTATAATAAGTAGTGAAAGAATATGTTTCATAAGATTCAATTAATAAGTGAATTTCATTTGTGTCCTTAAATAAATACCTTAAATAACACGGCGCGCCACTTGCATCTGTTGTGTAGGTAATGAACAAGTAGCCGACATGTTTTTCAATTTATTGGTAACATATACAGGAAGACGGACGAGTTAATATGTCCGTAAAATAATTATTTAATAAAGCCCTAACATACTATATATTTAGTTAGGTACTTAAACAGAATACATTAATTTATGTAATTATTTAATGAAGCAATGTTTAATTGGGTTTTAAGACTTTCGTTTTTTTTTTTTTAATTTAATTCATATATAAAAACATTACTTCATGATTATAAGTCAATCCAAGAATATAATAATAATATCCTCCAGACCAATTTTGGCCACGGTCGCCAATCTCAAGAGAGATTATCCAACTGCGCAGGAGATATTATAGTGTACATGTGTGTGAGTAAATACAGGTGCACTCTCTGTTCCCTAACTCTCATAATCCGATGGGACGGCAATCAGAAAGAGTTCTACTGCTGCTTTCCGAGGCACGGTAGTGTATACACTTCCAACTTCCAGACTCTAGATTACTACTGAGAATTTTCTGACAGAAAAACCTAAAAAGTTATTGGCTGGACCTGAGAATTGAACCCACGACATCCGGGTCTGCGGCCTTACAAGTCACTGGACCAACGAGGCAGTCGAGATCCAAGAATATATAAAGTAAATTTATATATAATAGTTAAGCAGACTGGTAAGTTGGCCCCTGGTAAGCCGTCAACACTGCCCGTCAACCTTGGGAACTTTTGCCTGTAGTTACACTTTACACTGGCTTAGGAATACTTAAACATTTTTTATTTAATTTATAAATAAAAAAAATGCTTGACTTATTCATAAATTTATAATGACTTATGAGTGATGAGTTTTGCAAACATTTTCCTTATAGAAAATCTTTCCTTGTTAATTATTGAGTAAATAAAATAATAACCGGTAATCTATACTGTACATATAAACAAAAAAATGTCTATGATTTCAAAATAACTTTTTTAATTTAAAATGGCTATTTGCGAGTTACCAAACAACTATTTTTTTATTTTAGTCACCTTTAGCATCGTAAATAATCCTTCACTTCACTTTATAGCGTCAACCATAGGCTTTCATCGCCATATGTTAACGCAAGATCGTATAAAGAATTATACTTACTTTTGTGTTTATTTCGTTAGTTGCAAATTTAGTACATTATGTACACATTATATACTTGTCCATATTCATTTCTTTAAAACAGTTTATCGTATTACGCACTAAAAGGATTATGATATAAAAAATAAATAAATTAGGAAAAGTGAAAATAAATGTCTCGTTTTAAAAATAACTGTCTGATAAGGTATTGTGCGAGGTCGTATGTGTAGGTACCACCCACTCATCACATTTGATATCGCGAACTGACAATGTAAAGTATTGTTGTGTTCCTGCTTTGAGGGGAATGAACTAGTACAGGCACAGAGAGAAGAGAAATAACGTCTTAGTTTCCATGGTTGGTTGCGGTGACCACTTACCACCAAGTGGCCAATATCCCAGTTAGCCTATATATTAATTTTTGTTTAACTACCTCGCTGGTCTAGTGGCTTGATATAATGCTGCAGACCCGGAGGTCCTGGGTTCAATTCCCAGGTCGGGCCAATAAAAAGTTATTGGGTTTTTTTATCAGAAAATTCTCATCAGCGGCCCGGAGTTTGGAAGTTGGAAGTGTGTACACTCCTGTGCCTCGGAAAGCACGTAAAGCCGTTGGTCCTGCGCCTGAACTCTTTCCGGTCGTGTCGGATTGCCGTCCCATCGGATTATGAGAGTTAGGGAATAGAGAGTGCACTTGTGTTTGCGCACACACTTGTGCACTATAATATCTCCTGCGTAGTTGGCTAATCTCTCTTGAAATTGGCCGCCGTGGCCGAAATCGGTCTGGAGGACATTATTATTAATTTTTGTTTAAATGTATGTACTTCTTTCATAACAGTTCAATTTCGTTTCATTATATTCATTAGTTTCTTGTATACTAATATATAAGTGTTATTTAAGAGGTGATTAGTAAAAATCCCACATACGTTGTTTACGTTTATAAGTAAGGCCGATAAAATGTATATTATTTTTAACTGACATTATTTATGTACTAATTAATTATTGTTCATAAACCAACAAAGCCAACATATAATCAAAAGAACCATCTATGTTTAATTACAATGAACTAAATTCATTCATGATTATTCGTATGTGCTCTTTTCTTTTTAAATTAACAGAAGATTAACCGATTGAAATGAAACAAAAGCGGTATATATTTTTATGTTCTTAAATTTTTTATATTTTAATTATATCAATTGTTAAATCCAGATCTAAATTACAAGAATTTGCTGTTTAAATCTTATTGTTTAATGACGAAACTATCAACACGATTGTAGAGCTTGAGGAAATAATTGAACATAATTAATTTATTATAATTTAACATTTCAATACAAAGATATTTTTAGTTCTGATGCATATTTATTTACAACGGTTCAACCGGATGCCGGAACTGATAGGACATTGTGCACTTCATGAAAATGAAGGATTGATGAAGAAAGAGATAGATTGATAATAATATCTAGCCGATCGTGACGACTCGATCTGCTTCAATTTTGATGTGAATCATCTATTGGCGCGGCGATTAAAGGCCAAATATGGTGTGATGGCAAACGACATGACGTCTTCGATTCTTACGACGATGAAATATTCATGTTCGTAGAATGTATTTTTTTATATAGTGTAGGCGGACGAGCAAATGGGCCACCTGACCGTAAGTGGTCAACACCCATAGGCATTGTAAGAAATGTTAACGATCACTTACATCGCCAATGCGCCACCAACCTTGGGAACTAAGATGTTATGTCCCTTTTTACAGGCGTAATCACACTAACTCACTCACCCTTCAAACCGAAACACAACAATACCGAGTACTGCTGTTTTGCGATAGAATAACTGATGAGTGGGTGTTACCTACCCAGACGAGCTTGAACAAAGCCCTACTGTAAATATATACTACTGCCCATCAGTAAATATATAATTAATCTCGTGTTTGAGGGTGAAGGAAAACATCAATAAGTTTAATATTGTCGACATATGAAATTCAGTGCTTAGGTGTCTGGTAATAACGTTGAGAAGTAAAGTCTTTTTAAAAATTCATCACCTCAGAGTGTGTTTGGAGATAGAGTGAAGTTTCAATGCACATTGTTAAGCTTATTTTTAAATAGTATTCATTCATAACTTGATCGAGCATTTTGGCCGTAAATATTTATAAGCTTTCTTAGCCTTTTTCCTTTGGTTAAGCATTTTTAAAATTTTCGTCGTAACTTAGATCAGCATTGATAATATCAAGTGATAATCCAGAGGAGAAAAATAAATAATATTCAATGGATTTATATTAATACTTAGACGTATTTAAGAGCGTGCCTCAAGCCAGCAGCCGACTGATTAAAAAAAATGATATTTTCAAAGTATCGGTGTGTAAACCAAAGCGACGATGTTTGAATGAAGAGATGTGTAAAATATAGTGAGCGCCAAAAGCTTTTTATATTTATAAAAATAAAACGAAAGGGTTTTATTAAACAATATCTAATGGCCACCTAAATTATTTTTAAATACAAATAACTATTCATTTTTCGTCTGAATTCCCGACATTACGAGTATAAATCAAAAAATATAATGATTAGAGGATATTTCGTGATTTTTTCAATCAAGAAAATTTTATTTGTTTATATTTTTGATCAAATACAAAAGAACATTGAAAATATAATGATTTTATAATACATGTACATATAATATTTTATATTTAATTTTGGAATGGATTTACCAATGTGAAAACAAATAAAATATTAGCAATTTTGTTTCATAATTTCTTAATAATGACTGCACATACTGAGACTGAAGGTAGGAGCTAGCGTGCTTAACTTAAATACAATTTCTTCCTACATTCCTCAAATTAATTTATCTCCATGTGAATGAGGTATTTCGTGAATTTTTAAAGTCAATTCATAGCAGTTTTTTTTTCTAAGCGAGGTTACACATATTACATACTGTGCCGTGATCGAGGTAAAAAGGAAGTTATGGTGCGTTCCTGAATTTATTCAAATATTAATTTGTGACAGGAAATTCCATTAAGTAGGTACACGGTAAAAAAATTAATTATATATAATTAACAATTCATTGATATATGACAATTAAAATGGCTAGCGATCATTTCGGTTCATGATTTGTTTTTTTTTTTATATCCAGATATAATCGATTTAGTCCAGATAATTAAAGCTCTACGTCGCTGCATTTTTTAGTTATAACGCTTCTGTCGAAAATAAAAAAGGTTTATAAATTAATTGCTCATGTGATACGATTTTTTTTTTAATATTTTTGAAGCGCTGTAAAATGACAACGCAGAGACAACATACATCAGATATCAGCAGACAATTCAGCTCTGCCAGGTGTGCACATCATAAACATTTTGTAAGTCATAAAAATAACTTACAAAATAGATTACTTCAAAAGCAAGAGGCCAAGTTTTCGTGGATGGAAGGAATCTGAACTGGAGAGTCAGAGGCAGACATAAGCGAATAATGATGATAATGGCATATGTACATTATTTCAAAGCACTGTCAATTGACAATGTAGTGCTACCTTAGTAGCTTACACGGTCCTATTATCACTGTTAATAATGTTACCACATGATAAAATCATACAAAATTTTATTTGCCATCTCCGTACCCAAAACGAATAAAGTTCTAAATTCAGTTTTCCTGTCAAACTTGATAATTAATATAATATTATCGTATTGTTCGAACAAAGTTGATTCTAGTTAAACCCTTGACACACGAGGAAATTAAACTTCATGTAAAAAGATTCGAACCACAACTTGCGTTTATGCAAATATGGCATCTATTTTAATAGCATTTATGATTAATTTTATTCATCATTCCTGATTTTTGAAAGATATAAATCCGAAGTGTCGGACATAATGCCCTTGTTGTGTAGCGAATGAGTAGGCCATAATGTTATCTAAAGCTAATTATGTATTCAATTTGTTGCATTAAGCGGTAGATATTTAACGGAAATAAAAATCGCTTTATATTCATAAAAAGTATTTTCAAAAAAACAAACG
This sequence comes from Nymphalis urticae, assembly GCA_905147175.2. Taxonomy (NCBI): domain Eukaryota; kingdom Metazoa; phylum Arthropoda; class Insecta; order Lepidoptera; family Nymphalidae; genus Nymphalis; species Nymphalis urticae. The sequence goes on along the minus strand of LR990004.1, from coordinate 4,544,100 downwards.
TTCAGTTTTTTTTTGTTTACATATTGTTCATTAGAATATTTTATATCGAAATTTGCCTCATCCGATTATGAGGCCATCTATACTGCGGAATACAGCTAACAACATAATGTACTTTGACTGGATGCAGTTATTAAATACCCAATTACGGTGTAAAATTCTTCCTTAAAATTCCGTTTACATCACGTTCAATCATTGTTGTTTTAGTTGGGTCGATATTTTTTTACAAACGAAGATTGTGAACAATTATTATTTGTCATGGCTTTAAATAAAAACTTTTACATCCTTAATATTTCAAACCTGTTATTTCCAGCTTAGAATGTTTCTTATTCTTAATTTAAAGTATATAATGAATACTTACAGCAATAATCTAACGAAAGGTTACCAAAAAGTCAAGACTTGTCTAGGCTGCTATAAACATAACTTGGCCTTAACAAAGTTAACGTTTATTGCACTTAGAAATTATAGCACGTTTTAGTCCGTAATCGTCATTTAGTAAAGTACCATCTAAATAAGTACATAATGGATTTCAAATATTTTCTACTTCTGTTCCTAGGAGTTCAGCATGTTTCCGGGAAAAAGAGTTTCACAATTGTAATGGACACGACGAAATCTATGGAAGACGAAATTTACTTTTTGAAAGTAAACATAGCATCCATAGTAAACTCGATTAAAAGTCAACAGTTCTTCGATTATATATTAATACCATTCGGCGATGAAGGTAAGATCTCTCAAATATATGTATCAAGTTCGAATACGATAATTATATGAATTTTGATTGCATCAATGGTTTATGCTGAATTAAATACTCTTTGTTTTTCATACCTTACATACAATATTTTTGTTTCGACCCAAGATGTTGAGCCACCTATAAAGTCATCAAATCCTGATGATCTTGTTGATATCATACAATACATGGAAGCGAGTGGAGGGCAAGGTTGCCCTGAAAATTCCTTAGGTGCTATAGAGACAGCTTTGCAAGCCAGCTTACCGAACTCTTATATCTATGTCTTCACTGATGCCGAAGCAAAGACTCACAGTCAACTTGAAAATATAAAACAACTGTGTCGGACTCGCCGAAGCCAGGTACCTAAAGCATAAAATTCTTAAATAACTAATCCATTTTAAAAACATTCAACCTCGATGACAACTTTGTTTACTGAATTATTTTTTTTAATTCCAAAAATGATAAGGAAACTAATTTTTACATTCTAAGCAATAAATAATTTATAACTCATTTAACAAATTATATTTGCTGTAAAAAAGTAAGATTACAATCTATTTTCAAACATGCTGAGGCCGAATATGTTTCCAATCATTGATTATTACTATCGATATTGTAATTAATTGTCAGTTTTTAACAATTCAATGATATTTCTTTATTGGTTTAATGTATTTTACACGGTAACAGCCTGTAAACATCCCACTGCTGGGCTAAGGCCTCTTCTCCCTTTTTGAGGAGAAGGTTTTGGAGCTTATTCCACCACGCTGCTCTAATGCGGATTGGTGGAATACACATGTGGCAGAATTTCAGTGAAATTAGACACATGCAGGTTTCCTCACGATGTTTTCCTTCACCGAAAAGCACGAGATGAATTATAATCACAAATTAAGCACATGAAAAACTTCAGTGGTGCTTGCCCGGGTTTGAACCCACGATCATCGGTTAAGAATCACGCGGTCTTACCACTGGGCCATCTCAACTTTATATGTATTTTACAGTTTTATTTCATTTATTCAGCGGTCTTTATCAAATGTTTTATTTGTTGATTATATTTAGAAGTAAGTATATACTGATTATATTTGGATATAACAGCCCGTAAAATGTTCCTCTACTCCAAAAGAATTTTTGGATAGGTAGACGGACAAACATATGGACTAATAGATGGTAAGTGGTCACCAATCCCCATAGACATTGGCATTTTAAGAAATATCAACCATTCCTTACATCGCCAATGCGTCAGAAACCTGACGAAGAAAGATGTTATATTCCTTGTGCTTAGCAGTACTACGTGCAAGTTTTTATTTATACAATGTTTTCATTCATCATCGACTAGAGATTAATTATCAACAACATTTGAACCCGCGATCATAGATTACGATCCACGTGTTTTGTCTCGGCTCTAGACAAGCTGATATTTGAAAACTGAAAATACGTGCAGTTGATAAGGGTCCATAATCGTTGTATACGTATATATCGCTGTGACTTGTAACCCTATTATAAACACTTGTTTTTCCAACTCAAAAGTATACGACTCTAACTCTATACTTTGTTGCCTATCTAAGAGGACATTACATCAACCATTAGTGTATTGTATTGTAGTGTATTATATCAAGTGTTTGTTGTTACTATTATATGTTAATTATATTGTTGTATCACTTATTATGAAATAAAGTGATTATTATTATTGTTATATCAATATTGATTTTTACAGGTAAACATATTTAAAAGTGATGAATGCGAGCGAAATACTTCAAATCAAACAGAAAGAGATAATATTTATTACGAAGTAACTAGAAGCTGTGGCGGAACTGTTTTTCGTTTGAATTTGGGAAATTTACGAGACGTGAGTATAATCACTACTATTTATTATTGTTATTAATGTATTAAGTGTTAATAGGTTCTCCTCCAGCCAATAGATAATGGTGGAAAGTCCATTTTCTGCCAGGTGGTGCACTTCCGCCCACGTAGGCCCATGAAACAGAATCACTGTATCGTCGGCAAACATTTGTATATCAGCACCTTTTAGTTTAGTATTTCATAGTTCGTTGATATACAATAAGAACAGCGTTGGGCCTATTATAAAACAAAGTCCGTCACGTCGTGTCAGTCTGTCTGTCTGTACGCAATAAACTTAAATATTACTGAACGGATTTTGATAAGATTTTCGACAATGGACGGAGTGATTCTTGAGGACGGTTTAGGCGTATAATTCATTAAAGTCTTGTGTAAATTGGTTGAAATATGACAATTATTTTTAGAGATTTTGGATGTAGAAAAAAATCATGATGACTAGAAGGTGTACTGGCGTGGGCCGCGTGAACCAATAGTTATATTATGTATTACGATATAAAAAAAATATAAACCCTTATTTGACCCGTGCGAAACCGGGACGGGCTTGTTACCCGTCTCCTATATAATATAATACCTTTTATATAATTGTAGGTTATAATTCAAATTATATACCAGCTTTGATTGAATACATTAAAATCGTAAATGTTCTATAGTAAAATATTAACCTCAAAGTTGCGAAGAGTATGATATGTTAATTATTATTTTTAAAGTATGTATTTTTACATAGGTCTTTAAATACATCAAAGAAATAACCAAAGTCGATTGGACTGACGTCAATACGCACGAAGAGTTTACGAACAATAAACAGTACACCGTAAGTTAAAGTTTATTCTTATTCTTTATCGATATTTTTTTAATGGGAAAAGTGTGTGTTTATATAATGAGGATGTTCGCTTGAACGTTTTTTTTCAATGGCTATTCTCTAAGGAAACTAGCTTACTTACAGAAGATATCCCGTCAACAAACATAGTTGCAATCCACCCCTTATTCCCTCTCTTTATCTGATAGGATGGCAACCGACCCACAATCGAAAAATCCAATAGGTAATCCACTTGGGTCGAATGAAAGTTTGCCACATTTTAATTCACTAAGCCGCAATATAGTAGCGTAGTGGAATATACTTCAAAACTTCTCCAAAAAGGTAAGGAAGCCAAAGCCCAGATGGTGAAAATTTAGAGATAAACATCCCATAGATTAAATGTATTATTGAATGAAAACAAATTAAACAGAGATTTTGCTCAGTAACGGTATTTTTTTAAATATTTCAGTTGACAATAGATACGTATACAAAGGAACTTATTGTAGCCGTCTCTGGAAAGTACCCGACGTTACAAATATCAAATTACTTTGGAGACAGTCCTCATATAGAAAAACTAATCGCGACTCATTCGATGCTTGTAAGTATTATAAAATAAGCAAATTATCTTTTGCCAGAAACGGACATATTTTAAGTTGTTTGTGAAAGTAGCATCATTTATGCTATTAAACGATCAGTTGTTTCCCACAGAGATAATAATTTTATTTGGTTCTCTCATTCTAACAAAAACAGTATGTACATATATAATTATTCAATCACCACAGTCTTAGTGGTTATAGGTTAGCGGACGAGCATATGGGCCACCTGATGGTAAGTGGTCAGCAATACCCATAGACATTGTCTCCAACCTTGGGAACTAAGATGTTATGACCCTTGTGCCTGTAATTACACAACGAATAACAATTAATTAATTACAATTAATTTAATAAGTATCCGAATATTGTGCATTGCAAGCAATAACTATTGCATTGACACAGCACGGCCCCCAAATAAATGGGATAAGAGTAAGCAAACTATGAAAATAAAATGTAAAAAATCGACATTTATTTACTTTTTTTTACATACAAATAAAAATTAGAAATAGCCACTGTACAAATATAATTTATTTAAGGTAATTCGTATACAAGTTGCGCAACTAGGTGACTTCACCACTGATGTAGGGTGCCAAGGGATCGGAACAGTAACATTTTACAAAAGAAATGAAGTACAGTTTCGATATGGATTCTCTCCTCTACAACCGTATAGTCTCCAAGAAACAGCATCACGGCCGATACCAGGTTTATGTTATTATTGTTTTTTTGGAAATATTTTATAAGATTTGGAATCAGAAATATGATTTTCGCCATTCTTTAATATTGAAATATCAAATGAGCGAAGTTGGTCCATCAGAGTGCGTAGATCTTAACAGAGAAAGCATCTCTGAATTTTTATGTGCTATACTATGTGTTTGTAATAAATTTCAAACAACGTGGTGAAGGAAAAGCTCGGTGGTAACCTATCACATGTTTATCTCATGCTGTAGCAGTGTATTAGTAAGATTTTTTTATTATGACGTTCTGTACTCTCCACAGATGTGTTCTCCGCGTACATGCTTTCGGTGTACCTATCGCTTTATTGTTTGGTAGTTTTATGTGGTAGGTTTTGGTAGGTTCATTTCCAAGCAGCATCACAATCAAATTCTGAATTGCATTCTTTTTTGTCTACATCTTATTTTGTCTTAGTTGTGTTTCTTTTTGTCCCCGATCGATCTTTGGGATTCTAGATTATTCTGGTCTGGATGGTGTTCGGCCAGCCTTTCATGTGTGGCTTACTAGTAAGCCTTACCTCTCCTTTAGACAATATGAGATTTATACCCAGTTTGTTTAATTTAATGCAACTTTTTAATTTTCAGGACTAATGAACTATATACTGATAGCACTTCCTGTTGATTCATCGTCAGAACTGATATCTGTTAATATACAAACAGCTGATAAGCAGATATTTGAAAAAAATGCATATTATACAGTCGATGCAAACAAAGGTCTTTATCTTGTTCAAAGTTATTTTGCGCCACAGACTGCTTTCAAAATATCGGTAAATAATATTATATTGGATCTTTTTTTTTTTATTAACGTGTTTACATGTATATGTTGTTTAGTAGATGGTTAGTTGAACAGTGCTGTGTATTCTTCATTATTTAATTATAGAAAGAGATAAATCATTGTTTAACTAAACAGTCGCCAAGCAAAGTTTATAAGTGTAAGGCCGTAAGTATTTGCACAAAGTTTTAGTTTTAAATATTTTTCAGAGGACAGACAGTTTCCTAGTGACCATTTTAATGCATAGATATTTTTTTTTCTTCATAACATTCATTTTCATTAACATTTGATGAATACCATTAGCAATATTTTAGTGTTGTATACTTTGTTTATTAAAATAATTGTTTTTTTATTTTTTTTAATTTATCTAGATAATATGTCGAGACAAGACGAATTATCGAGAAATAACGGGTAGCACCGAATTTCTTCATCCACAACAAACACGTAAGATTTTCTTAATCTATATTTATAGCTGAACCGCTGAATTCGACTTAAGACAAGAATCCGTCCAAAAACTACAATCGAAGGCTGTTTTTTTTTTTTAATAGAATAGGAAGGTGGACGAGCATATGAGCCACCTGAGTAAGTGGTCACCAACGCCCTTAGACATTGGCATTGTAAGAAATGTTATCCATCGCTTACATAGCCAATGCGCCACCAACCTTGGGACCTAAGATTGTATGTCCCTTGTGTTTACACTAGCTCACTCACCATTCAAACCGGAACACAACAATACCAAGTACTGCTGTTTTGCGGTAGAATATCTAATGAGTGGGTGGTATCTACCCAGACGAGCTTGCACAAAACCCTACCACCACAAATAGCAAACAGAAGCAGGAAAAATACTCGTATAATCTAAATTAAATGCTGGTGTAACAGCATAGCTATGATCTATATTATAGAGCTAAAGAATTAATAATTATTGTATAACGCGACAGTTAGACTACTTACTAGTACTTCGATTTAAATAAAGTTTTTGGGGCATGTTTATGTTTTTTGTTAGTTAAAAAATGCGAAAGCAGAAAATAAGTTTAACGTCAACTAAAAGGGTAAGCTGTATGAAACCGCAAGACGCAGATATTAATCTGTAAATATCTATATAAATGAAATATTACTTATCATGAGATCTCTTAAATTATCTGCCCAATTGACTTGAAATTTGTCACAGTTACTCCTTCCCCGACGTAAACGCTCACTTAGAACGAATTTTACGCAAATCCTATCCAAAATGCCTTTCTCTTATTATCTACCCATGCAAAGCCGGGACGATTAGCTAGTACATAATGCTTATTCATATCATAATTATATCTCTCTAATCTAAAACACTTATTACATAGATTTGATGATTTACTTATAATATATTAAACTTAACTTATCAATGTCTTCTAGTAAATATTCCACGAAAATTTACTCCGAGGGCAGAAGTAATACAACCAGAACAGACTTTAATAGATTTTGGAACTAGTTACAAAACGGCCTGCAAAGTATTCGGTTTTCCAACGCCAGTTATTTGGTGGGAAAATGATTTGGAAGAAAGAATACCATCTCAGGTATTGTCATCTAAATCTGTATTACCGTCTGCTATTTTTATGTACATTGTTAATTTAAATTTATTAAATTTTTAGAGCGCACTACTTGAAATGCCTTCCACGTATATAAGTTACGCAACAATCGCCAATACTACAAGGAACGGAACAGTTACATGCAAATGTAAAAATGATGAAGGAGAAAACGAAGCATCAGTCGATCTATACGTTAATAGAACTTTCGTATTTGACGTCATCCAGTATCCAACAGGTACATTTTATTAAGCGATAATAATATATAGATAGATGGATTACAAGATAGATTAGAAAAACACATAAACCAGATAATGAAAGAGAAGAAAGAAAATCGATTGTATAAAAAAAGTTTAAGTGCAATAGTGTGACGGCGCAATTTTTTTTTTATAAAATATGTAGTGGATAGATGGGGCAAATAACCCATAGACGTTGGCATTGTAAGAAACATTAACCATTCCTTACATAGCCAATGCGCCACCAACCTTGGAAACTAAGATGTTAAGTCCCTCGTGTCTTTAGTTACGCTCCCTCACCCTTCAAACCGGAACACAACAATACTAAGCACTGCTGTTTTGCAGAAGAATATATGATGCGTGGGTTCATTCACCCACGCATCATATATTCTTCTTTTCTTGAGTTTTCGTTTAAGCCGAAATAAAGTACTATAAAGTATTGATGCTAGATGGTAGAATAATAACATATATTGGATTAAGGTAAAATAGAGATAGAAGAATATATGATGCGTGGGTTCATTCACCCACGCATCATATATTCTTCTATCTCTATTTTATGGGTTCATTCACCCACGCATCATATATTCTTCTATCTCTATTTTACCATAATCCAATATATGTTATTATTCTACCATCTAGCATCAATACTTTATAGTACTTTATTTCGGCTTAAACGAAAACTCAAGTTTCTGAAAGTCTGACCAAAATTAAATTATGTAAAATTAGCCAAGTTGGCTGTAATCTCAATAGTCATTAGTTGGCAGCAAATGCTGACGCAATAGGCGGGCATTCCATCCATATTAAAGTCAAACTATTTATTCTGGCTTAAAACACCGTTGCAAAATCAGGAGGTATATAAGCTAATGTGATTAAAGGCTATTATTAAAGCTATCATATCATAGATCCAATGCTTATCATATTGACCTTGTATCGAATAAGTTTTATATTTCTTGCAAAGAATGTTATCATTTTGTAAGTATGACTTTTTATTTATTTTTTATTTGAAGTCAAAATCTAATCAATTAAATATGCACTATGATAAAATTAGAAAAACGCCAACGCTTTACTCAAGCACGGTTGAATAATATGATTTGGTAATCTATATAGACAATGTTTTTTTATTAAATAAGTTTAATACGAATTTATAGATGAGACTATAGAGTATGGTACTGAAGGAAGGCTCTACTGCGAAGTAAATGCATATCCTGATGCTGAAATAAAATGGTATCACAATGAGACATTGGTTGAAGAAACAAAAAATATTATTATTTTACAAGATGAACATATGCTTTTAATAAAAAACATGACATTGAACAGTACAGGACAATATAAATGTGTAATCGAAAATAGTATTGAAACGAAAACGTATGAGGCTAGCGTTTATATAACAGGTTTAGGTAAGATTTTGTTGGAATATTCTTGTACATTTGATTACATAAATGTAACATTCAAAACATTATATTTTTTATTAAACATTTTCAGAAGCACCTAAAATTAAAGTAAAGGATTTGGAAATAATTTTAAAACCTGGAGACTGGACAGAACAACAATGCACGTGAGCGATATTTTTATTTCCGTCTATAGTTATAACGCTATCCCTATTTGACTAATTATTATTATTATTTAAAAATACTATTATTACGGACTTTTGATTACATTTAATTTTTTGGAATAAGTTTTTGTTTCAATAATTTTAATTGAATCCATAAATAATTTTGTCGTGATAAAATATAAGCGTAAACTCAAAGAGTAGTTGAAGTTAGTAAACTTACTAACAGTCCACAGTAGTCAGACTAACGATAGGTATACTAATATTTACATTAAATGCGCATTTCCAGTGTCTTGAGAGGCATACCGACACCTGAAGTGTCATGGAAATACAAATTGAACAGTGGTGACTACGAAAATCTCCCTGAAGGCGTTTTTGTGGATGGAAAATCGTTAAAAATTGCGTCAGCTGATAAAGAACATGAAGGTTTTTATGTTTGTGAAGCATCAAACATTTTAGGAGTGGATACGCAAGAATTGTCGGTGAAAGTACAATGTAAGATAATCTTTATAGCATACAAATGTATATGTATGCAAATAAAAATACCATTTCTTTAGTTACAAGAATCCCACAATTTACCCAGCTTAATAATTCACGACAGATGCACCGAAAATAAGAAACGGCGATGAACTTAAAGATGTCAGAGAAGGCGATTTCGTTGATCTACCATGTGACGTAGACGCTGTTCCTAAGGCAAATGTTCATTGGGACATGTATCAAGATGATGTCATGGTGGCTTTCGACGAGCATCATCAGACCGATGAAGAATATACTCATAGGTATGGTTTATGATTAATTTTCAAAATAGTAAGCCTTGCAGTGAAATATTGTTTTGACTTTGTTCGTAAATTTCCAAGAATATATATTTCCTTTAGCACAGAGGTCACAGGAATATCGAATAATCGAAGTGGGTGAAACGTGTATTATGTTTTTTATCCTCGTTCCAAAAAAAGAGATTTTTTTTAGAATATGTGGTTTATTACATTTTAAATTTACTTTCTTCTAATTTAGGTTTTCTGCTCGTTCCAACGACTCTGGTACATATTACTGCACAGCAGAAAATAATATGGGTCGTGCTGTAAGAACTGTTACGGTAAATGTTCTAGGTAAGTATCGCTTTAACTAAAAATTGATTCAATTTTTTTTTTGATGTTACGACATCAAGTACGGGACGGGCCACCTGATGGTAAGTGGTCATCACAGCTCATAGGCATTTGCACTGTAAAAAATATTGAGACATTCCTCACATAACCAATGCGCCACCAATCTTTGTAACTAAAATATTATGTTACTTGTTCACTGCACTCATTCTGCAAACAGGAATACAACAATACTAAGTATTGCTGTTTGATTTATATACAAGTTAATATTGATTGTTTTATAAATATATATTGATGAAATTTCAGTTCCTGCATATATAGAACCATTACCATGGAACAATTTGACAGTTCGAACTGGTGCTACCGTTGTATTGCCTTGTAATGTTAGTTTCGGAAACCCTGTCCCTTCTGCGAGATGGCAGTACGTGGCTAATAACTCAGATACTGTTGTATTGTTAAGGTAATTCAGCTTTTGATTAATATTTTAAAAAGTAACGTTATAAGGCTTATGAAAGCGTTTTGATTGAGAGCAAAGTCCAATTTTACTGAGCGCACCTCAGTAAAATTGGACTTTACGTGTTGATACGTAAAGACGATAATGATTTTACAAACGCATGCTGTAATTTAAAAGACATTTAAATAAAAGTCTCAGGGAAAATTATAATCTATTTCTAGGGGACATTCTAAAGGAAAACTGAATTTAGTTTTAAAGGATGTAACAAGAAGACAAGAAGGTGCTTACCAATGTGTAGCGGAAAACGAAATCGGGCCTGACTCGGTAAAAGTTTATCTTAAAGTACTATAAACATAAGTAATGTGATCATAGTTATTCAATAAACATGTTTTTAAATTGATGTGTCGTTTTATTTGTGCCCTTAGATATAATAATGCAGGTTTGAGGACTATACAGATGTACAGACGTAAAATCTCATTAGTATCAGAAGTCACTTCACTGTTCACTTTTCGATTCACTAATTTGTAGCTTGAATGGTAACGAGACGTGTGACATGGTTATTTTATAATGTTACCAACCTTATAAAGTAAAAAATTAAGTTAAAAAAAATTAGTTAAACGGTTTTATTGAAAATATAGATAATAATTATGTAGATAATGTACTAAAAGCTAAAAAATTATTCTGTAGGTCGTAGGTACTAGTCATCACACTACTGACCTTATAAATGTAGGGCATTGATGAGACATAAAAATAAAATCGCTAAGCGCGTAAAATTTTTATCAAGTCAACCGCTATATCATTATGAATGCTATTTACATATTTACTCAGGTTACGCTACGCCCAACAGGAAAGGGGTCAAATTTCAATCACTAAATTTGATCCAAATAAACCAACAAAAAGGCAAGCTAAATATAATAAAACCAAACCGTTTTAATGTAAGACCGTTTAAAAAAGGTGGACGGGCAGATTGGCTACCTGATGGTAAAAAGTCACTACTGCCCATAAAAATGGCATTAGAAATACAATACGTATTAGAAATACAAATGAATACGTTACATTGCCAATGTGTCACCAATTTTGGGAACTAAGATATTATATCCCTTGTGCCATTAGTTACACTGGCCCACTCACCCTTCAAACCGGAACACGACAATATGTGATGAGTGATTGGTACCTACCCAGACGGCTGGCAAAAATACATTCTTCCACTAACTGATTACTGTTAAAAAATATCTAGCAAATAGCGAAAAGGCTATTTTAATATCATTATTATTTTAACGTTTAAGATATAATGAATAAATTGATTGAAAAGAATCATTATCACTCATCGTTAAAAGATTGAAAACTAAAATTTTAAAATTATAAGTTTTAATTTTAATTACCTTTATTTGTCTTTTTGTGACTCAGCGATGTCAAATAAACACAAATTAACTCAAATTTATTCCTTCACAATCGTAGTCAAACTTAATGTCAAATGTCATTTCTGTTTGTCACTGTCAAATAAAGAAATAAAATTCAGTTTGTCTATAATGTTTATATTGTGTAATTAGTAAAGTGTAGAGTATTTTTGTGATAAAAACTGTATCGTAAAATGTTCTTATAAAATGTCTTTCCCTAATATACCACCTTACATCCTGCAAGAGCTACCCGATATTACTGAAACTTTAAACTATCCCATTAAAAATATACAACGAATAAAGGTTAGTTCTAATGAGGTATTTGGCAACTACTCAAAGTAATTGTTTCTATAATTATATATGAATTATTTCACATAAATTATTGTCTTTGTAAAAACAAGTTTTTATAACCTTTTTTTTTTAATAAATTTTTCATTAAGAATCAATTTGTGCATGACGTTTATAACTCTGGAAATATGTATGAATTTTGAATTTAAATTCCGACTAATCTATAGGGGAAGTAATACAATGTATAATGTAAATTTTGTAATAAAATCAGTGTTTTGGATCATACACATGGAGTGTATATGTATTGAGTAATGTGTGGCAATTGAGCATTTCATTTGTTTATTTTACACTAGCACCTATGCACTGTATCAGTCATGTTAAATTATAGTTGCTCTGTTTCTGGGGTATATCAAAACATAAACAGCAACAAAAATATGTAAAACTCGAGTGTTATGTTTCTTGAAATTGTTTTAGAAAATGACTGCCACTTATTACAAAAACATGAGATTCATGCATGTCACATCAATAGCAACCTTCTCTGAAATGCACTGCATCTTCTGTTATAAGTTTTATTTATTTTTTGTATAATGTTTAGTTTATTTAGTTTGGCATTACAAAATTTCTCCTCATTTGTAAGTGTAGATTGTAGACAAAATAATGCAAAGGTAGATAGAGGCATGCGCCCAAAATACATTCTTTTTCAATCATGCATAAGTTGAATATATAGTGTGAATAATACAAAAAAATAAAAATAAGAACTTAGATATAATTATGACAAGAGTCCTTTTTTTAGTATTGATGTTGATAGATGTGTTTTTATCAGCTATTAATTCAAAAAGAAAAACAATTTATTTACTTGCTTTGGTTTTTTTTTAATATACCCGTCATTTTATTCTATAAAAAAAATGTTTAGCCATAATTGTTAAATTTTTCATTTTAATCATGTTCGCTCGACAGGTATTTAGTACTGTGACGATGTAACAACAATAATAATACATTGAAAAGCAGTATTAACATTTATAATTGTATGTACTAAAGAGGAAATTGAACTCTATAATATAGATGAGCGAAATCAGATAAGATTTCTGAAATATCCTTTTTTTATATATTATTAATACTATTATTCATAATTTCATTTCAATCTTTTTCAGTACACCAGCTTTGATGTATCAAAATCATTAATTGCTTTTGGGGCTACCAGTGGAGGAATCTATGTGTTTAACAGATGGCCTTGTGAATTTATACAATTAATTCCGAGTAAGGTTGGTATAATGTTTTAACTTTTAAATAACAAATTCTAATATTATAACTGCCTCATTGGTCTAGTGGCTAGATATAAGATCTAAAATCCTGAGGTCCTGCGTTCAAAACCCAGTTGGTCCAAAAAATAATTACTGGGTTATCTTGTTGAATACTGCTACTGGGTAGCAGCCGGGAACCTGAAAATTGTAAGTCTATACACTAACGTGGCTCGGAAAGCAGGTAAAGCTGTTGATCCTGTGCCCGAACTATTTCCAGTCATGTAGTGTCCATTGTGTGTGAATTGTTTATTATCATATTAACAGAAAACAAACCAGTGAAATAATATGTTGTTTAATGCTAATATTTTTAGTATCCTATCTATCTTTATTTTTTTTATTATTTATTTATTTAAATATATGTTTATGTGTTGCACTCCAACTCTAAATTTAAAATATACATATTAATAAAAAGAAGTTGCACGAGGTGCAACAGACAACCCTATCAGCTTCGCATAGATCTCTTTCAGGCAAAATTCGAAATATGATGTACAACAATTTTTAAATTACAAGTAATTATTTTACACCTACATATACATGCCTATATATGTATATAAAATAATAAGTGATTGGCAATTAACGTTCTGTATGGTTTCCTTTCACACAGTAGGTAGCACTAAATAAGGAATTTTGAAAATCTTTCCTTTTTTGATCTATGGAATTAGTATTTAGCAGTTATGAATTATGACGCGAGGAATGCCGCAGGTAAAGCTATTTATAAACAAATATATACACACCACTAATATTAAATAAATACATACATTGAAATATTAAACGAAAAATACTTAGTCAAACAATACATTGCTAAATATTTTTAGTAAGTATTGTTCTTTTATATTTTTAGTAAAAAAATGTTGATTTTCAAATTCCTTGTTGTTTTTCATTCCAGGATGGTCCGATTACAAAATTAGCTATATCGTCAGATGAGAGGCACATTGGTTTTGCGAATGGAAAAGGCGTTGTCACGGTAACGGAATGTGAACAATCATTAAGTGGTAATTTTTCTACGACCTCATCTAAGGAACATCAAGGGAATGAGGTTACAGCGATGACATGGAGTAGAAACATGCTTTTTACTGGTGATGATATTGGGAAAGTTTCAATTCTACAATTGCAGAATTTCATTGTAAGTATTGTTTATAAATGACATTATTTGTAAATTATTATATTTTGCTTACCTTTTATAATGGTATGTGTGAATCTTTGAAAAAATATGTATTTTAAGTTATAAGTTAAATCTATAACATTTTCATTTAATCAAACAAACAAACAAAATTTGATGAAGTTGGAAAATATAAGCAAGAGCATATCTACTATACATTTATTAATATACTTAGTGTTGCTGTAAATTTTCATTATTTTTGCGTGCTTTCTGACATAGTTAATAGCCATACATCTAAATCTTAATAACTAACCAACTTATTGTAGGCAAAAAGAATGTTCCAGAGTTCCACACAGATTATTATGAGTTTAGATTCACGTATTTGCCAACTGGAAGCAAAAGAATGCATGTTACTTGTGTCGACTCTCTCGAGGTGTTACATATGTAATACAATACAAGAACAGTACAGGCAAATTGGACAAAAACTACGAGACGGCGAATTCGGAGCTTGCTTCGCGAATATTGAAAAACCTCTAACAAATGGCGTAACAGCAAACGCAACAGAGGAATTTACTGAAGTTAAGAAATTCAATATTGTCGATGATGATGTCAGATTCGTTGTCGGTGAAGAATTCGCTAATACCGTTATTTATTGTGCACGACCATCATCTAGATTATGGGAAGCTACCGTTGATGGCATGGTTAGGAGAACACATCAATTTAAACAAGTTCTAGCTAAACAACCTATGACATTAGTATCAAATGAATCATATGAAAATGAGAATTTCAGTATTAAAAATGCTACAGATGTTGTTAATGGACAATCTGTGAATTTTACGAAATTATACAGCCTCAATGGTGGCATATTAGCATACAGCAGGAACTCATTATATTTCTTGAATATTCAAGACGTTGATAACACTGTTTGGTTTGATGCGTACAATAATATAACCGAATGTCGGATTTATAACGACTTGCTATACGTTTGGTTATCGAATGGCTCTCTAATTAGTTTGAGGTTTATGAAATTAGACAAGTTTTTAGTTAAATGCTATGCGGATAGTAAGTTTCGGTTGTGTGCTAGTTTATGTGCCTTGTTTAAAGAATATTTGATGTCACATGAATTATCACCTAAATTGCATATATTAATCGGTTTAAGAGATAAAATAGATAGTGAAGACACATTACAAACATTAGATAATGTTTTAGAGAAATTTGATAATTTGAAATCGAGTGATGCAACTCAAATGAAATCTGGAATATATGTTGTGGATAACACATATCATACGCAATCACTTCTAGATGATGATAATGTTCAAGCGAAAAATACTGACGATAACATATTTGGACCATTGCCACCAGAAGCGTTACAAACTCTTAAAGGAATAAGTGTTACCGTATCAGATAAATTGAATTCAAGCAAAAAGATTCTAAGAGAGAAATGGGAAGATTTCGAAGAAAAAATGAAACATTTGAGCATTGATAAAAACGATACGCCAGATAGACAATTACACGAAAATGAGAAGTTCCCGAAATGGATACCCCGCGATGATTATACAGTTGACGATGTACCGGTAGTTCTAGAAAACGATATAATTTTCAGAGAATCTAGTCAAACTACTATAGAAGTTGACAATAATAATTTAGAAAGGGACAAAGTATGCAAAATGTTGTACCAATATTCTAGATTAAGTCTTGTAAATAAAGAATCTGAAACGAATTTAAACTCTATTATCGATAACTATGCCCATAATATTAACGAGATTTATGACCTAATGTTATTATTAGAAAAATATTGTATATCAATAGAGGCTTTTGAAGAGTCTAAATTTGTACCAAATAATATATTTCTATCGTACCTAAGAGGATCGATAAACAAGTACGATTTACTAAATATGATAATAAAGGATGAAGTACTTTATAAATACTTTGTAGATTCTTGTATAGCTGTTAATATTAAAACTCAGAAACGCTCGAATATAGGTTGTGAATGTGGCTTTCCGCTTCCGTACATAAGGACAAGTCAAATGCCGGTGTTTTCGGAACTTATTGACGAATTCATCGAACAACAGTGGTCGAGTCAAACTAAAGAGCAATGCTACGAAGTATGCAAAAAAATGCCGTATTTGTGGAGGAAAATATTGTACTTAAGAAGAAACGAAGACTTGATAAATGTTCTAAGAGTACTTTTACAAATGCTGGACGAGAGTCTCTTGCACTCTTTCTTACCTCAGTTTACATTTGAGACGTGGGAGCGGGCTATACAGCTATATGCAACGTTATATGCAAATATATGTTTAAATTGTAACAAAAAATTCGAACACATATCCGTCAAAGACATGTTAAGTTGGGATCATCTTGGTTCGATGATAATAAAATCGGTTGGAGGTAAAAATGCGATTAAATTGATGCAAAGACATGCAAAGTTAATAGAAAATGGTGCTCTAACAATGAAGTTTTACCATTCGTGCTTGCTTGTGGTCTTGTATGGGAAATATGATGGAACCATAACGATACCAATGGTTGATACCGTTTATAGTTCGTACGATTTCAAGGACGCTCGTATTGAGGTAGGATATTTTTTATTTTAATAAAAATATATTACTGGCATGGCAGTTTTAGATTTAAGTCACCTAATGGTAAGTAACCACCGCCTATAGACTGCACTGTCAATGCTCTACCAACCTTGGGAACTAAGAAGTTATGTGCCTGTAGTTACACTGGCTCACTCACCTGAACACAACAATACCAAGTATTGCTGCTTGTTGTGGTTGTTGTAATATGAGAGATGAGAGGATAGTGCATACCGAGACGGGATAGCACAAAGCTCTATCACCATGTATGTATATATATACATATATATTATCACGTTTCTATTTATTTTCTCAACATACTACTTAGTATTGAACGTTATATTTAATCGTTTATCTAAATAAATTGACACAGTAAAATTATTGAACTTATAACTTTTTAGATGTCACAACATCCACAAAAACAGTTGGAACATTTAAGTAATTTTATATATAAAATATATAGGATTAAGAAGAAAACAATAGAAATAGAACAACATATTCAACAATAACTTGCTTGAATGTTGGAAATTTTGAATAAAAAATTTTGAGCATTTAAATAATGTTATTTCTTTGACATTCTAGAAATATCGTTTGATGTCATTCGATCATCCGTTCCTTAGGAATATAATCACTGTTTCATTCATTCTTCAGACCGTAACATATTACATCAAAATTATTGCTGTTTTTCGGTTCCTCTGATGAGTATGTAGTACCTACTAGATGAGCTTACAAGGCTCAACTGTCAGGGATAATATTATATTGTTTTTTTTTTTTAATTTAAATATTGCATCATTTCAATTGCAGATACACAAGATTCTCTTAAACGCTTCCGATGGAACAATAAAAAATACTTCTTTGCCGCTAACCGTCGCCGCGACATCACCTAATTGGGGTCTAAAGAAAATATACGAAAAACTATCACCAAGTGAGTTTGAAAATTCAGAAAATTCAATACTAAATGACATATTGATGGCCTTGACTATGGCTGATGTCACAGACTGCACTCTATGTGGGTTGCCATTACGAAATGAGGTCTTAATAGAAGATGGTGGTTTATGGGTCTTTAAATGCGGGCACATTTTTCATGGTGCTTGTTTGAATTTGAATAAAATTAAACTGTGCCCTTCTTGTACGCTCCAATGAATCTTGATGTATTTTAATTAATTATCTGTGACTATATTTTTATCTGTGTAATTTATATTCTAGATCTTGGGTTGCTATTAATATTAATTAAATTAATCAATCATTAATCAAAATTATAAAAATGCGAATTATATAATCTAGTCTTGATATTGTCGTATTACGGTAGAACGATATTAAATGTGTTTGGTATGAAAACTTTCAATTTAAAAATATATAAAAAATTGAAATAATGTTTATATAAAAACTTGTAACAATTTATAGTAATAGGAATTTTTATTTAACTGCCAAAACGTAGCACTGAAATTGATGGCCTTGGCATTAATATTAAGTCAAGTGTAATGTTTTATATATACAGATACTAAAATGAATTTAGTGTGAAGTGATTACTATCCAAATAAAAAAAGTCATTAAGTACGCGTATCGTGTAGGCGATACCTTATGTTATATGAATTCTTAAAAAAAATAACTTTATTAAATATTTATTTTGCTTTATATAATTTGAATGATTACATTGTATGATTTGGAGAGCAGAGTAGGTTGGTTGATTAAAAACATACATCATAAACGAAGATTAAGAATCACCACCTAATTTTGACATGCTTATCATTGTATATATAACGGTCTTACTTTCAAACGTTGCCTAGCAACTGTTTAGTTAATTACTGATTTATCTCTTTCTATCATTATTGATTTGGAATTTGAAAGAAAGAGACACAGCATATTATAAGTAAGGCCGTATATTTTTGGCTCACTAAACACGAGCTCGGCGGTGATGAAAAACATAAGAAAAAATAAGGTAGAATAAACTCAAAATCTCCCATACTATCAGATTTATCATTTGCCGAACAAAGAGAGACTTTCGATGGCAATTTTACTTATTTAAAAGAGTTAAGTACTTTAAAATATATAAGAAACAATTATAATAGTGTATGGTAATTGTTTTTTTATACTCTGTATTAGTTACAATTAAAATATTTTTGTAATTTTTTTTCGATGAAGTTCAAATGTTTATTTATTTGCAATTTAAACTGTATAGTATACGGCGGCTGAGAGAATACGTTCCTGTCTGATCCGTGATCGAATTGACGATGTAACTTCGAAGCGTTTTTTTTATTGTTTTATTTTTCTGCCGTGTGTCTACTCTAGTTGAGCTTTACGACCAACTGACTGACGTCAGGCATTTTTTCTAAGCGGTCGGACTGTGGAGTAAAAGTAAAGAGATTTGTCTAAAATGTCCGAAATGTATGAAAGGTTCTATAAATTGCCACAATGGCGCTACTGTAGCTAAACGTGTTACTTGAAATTAAAACTTACGCGTATGGTAATTTGGTCTCTAATCCCTTTTTACTCTGATATACATTTTGAGGGACACTTTTTATACACAAATGTCTTTATCTGTACAGTCCATATTTTCAGTTTGTTTTGTCACAGATAACAAATTGTATATTGTAGAAGGTGCCATTTTGTGTTAATTTATTAAGTTCAAAATCACATAACTGTTTTCATATTTATAATTTTATTTCTGATTTTTTTTTAATTTTACTAAATTTAATTTAGCACAATCTGTTTAGGAATTTAGTTATTATTATTTATATGTTATATATTGTAAAAAATTATATAAAACTGGAAGAAATATATATTTGCTTAGGATTTTTTTTTGTTTATCTTTACACAATTGTAGTAGCTTAAGTTTAATTTAAATTGTCTCATAAAACAATTAAGTTATTGTGTAACACAAATTCAGTTTGAGCTGTTTTTTAATTCTAACGTACTATCACTGCTATATGAAATTGTTTTAAATGTATAAGGTGATAAATTATGTCATACTCTAATAATGTACTTTTGTAAAATGGTTACTACTCTTTCTGAAAAAATATTCGCATTGTTATTTTTAAATGTATTCAAAGGGTATTTGTTTGTAAGATTGTGTAAATTCGCCATAATGAAGCCCCACCTCATGTATATGACACAATAATTAATAATTGTGAACAAAATAATTGCTATCGTATCGTCTTAACTTAAGCCTGGCTTACACAGTGCGAGATGCTGACTATACAGTTGACAGCTGCTCGCTATATGCACATTTATATGCACACATCGCTGTTTACATGGTGAGCGACTGATTGGCGAGCTAGTGCCGTACACGTCCGAATGTCAGTGACGTCATGACGTGTGAGCGAGTGATACGAATTGATAGGCAAGACGCGAGCTACTGTACAACTCGCAAGCTCGTTTAACTATGATACGTTCACACAGTGCGAGTTGCTGCACTGCCGTTATTGCGTAGGCCGAATCACACGCTAGCTCGCACTGTGTTAACCAGGCATTAGTATTCAGATAGCTTTGACTTAATTATTTCTCTTGCAGTGTTGTATCACACTGCGTGACCTTAAATAAATAGTACAAGAAAATTATGATGATGATGATAGAAAGTTATACAGCCTTTCTGATTAAATAAAAGACTGGTGATCGCTTACCTGTTCGACCTTTGATCTGTAAAGCGTGAAAACGTAACAAATAATAGTAATAGTAAAGATATCTGGCGCAAACAAATTAATATAACAGTTACACGACCGAAACCTCAATGCATTTCTTTTATATAATGTATATATAAAGAAATGAATAGAATAACTATAATTTAAACCTTTTTTCAAGGAATATTTTAAATTATACAATTAAATTTTTCGGTGTCATTCTAAATTTAAAAAATTTATTGTTTTTTTTTTAACATAGATTTTTTTTATAATATAAGCGAATCAAAGTGTGTGAAAGAGAGAGATAGAACTGAACGCTTGCTTAATCGTGATTGGTCGGTATTTGATAGATATTTGAAATACCAGATGTAATAATTCTCGAATGTAATGTTTGTTTATATTTATTAAAGCCATGTATTATGAAAGCAGTTTTGTCGAAATAGTAGCTTAAAGCCCGGTTATTATATAAAAATATGTTCGTTTCGCTTACGGTTGGTAGAACTGTCTAATTGTCGTTGCAATTTTTTATGTTAAACATCTATTGGCGCATTTTATCCCAATGGGTATGCCGTCACGACAAACTGTATGTCGGTCTCTTATTCCGTTGTTCCCTTCGCCGCCTCTAGTATCTTGTGTCCGTGGCGTTTATACATATTATATACTTCGTTGCTATATATTATAATAATAATAAGAGAAATATATATTTTATTATGTTTATTTCTGTATTGGCTTTATTTATAAATTCTTTATAAAATATATATTAGTATCTCTCAGCTACATACATTCACCTTATCCGGTATTCGTAGTATTCTAATCTGCCAATGACACGTATACGCCAATATTAGCTTCTGCATTACGCCTCGTAGACAATTCTTCTATCCGTTGTCCAAACGATGCGTTTCTTGATTATAATAACCGGGAAATAAATGCTTGAAACTTAGGTTTGTTAATGTTATGTAAAAGCAACAAATATCATATAATTAATCAGTATATGTGTATATCTATATAATGTGTATATTTTTGTATTATCGCAGAACTATGCAGTATTTTGAGTATTTTAGAATAATATGTATTTGTACGCTTCGCTCATACGGAATCATCAATTTGGGTCAATATTTTTTTATATCTTGATATGCTTAGTATAACAAATTGAAGTTCAATAAATGTCTCATATAAATGTCATAGATTTCACTCAAAGGGCTGGGATCGGTCCGCCTTATATCCTTTCGATTTGTGACAATAAATTGCAGACAAATTCTGTGTCGTCTGAAATCGTCTTAATGTAATTGGACATATATTCAGTCACATTGGGCTATTCACATGTTTTGATTGGTCGATTCTTTGACATTGACTTTAGTGCTACTTTATTTGACATACGTCAAAGGTGACATAAGTGAACCAATCAGTTGACGTCTGTCAAAAAAATTGTCAAAAAAAGTTAATCCAAATGACACTGAACCAGTCGAGTGGTATTGGTCATGGTCTAGTGGACATATAAAATCAGGACTTTGAATAGCCCTTCATATTATGGGTAGCTATCCTTATGTATCCAATATATATATTTCTTATCTGTATTTTAGCGGATTTCGTGTCTAGAGTTAAAACATAATTGATCTTACATCTAAAACTGCAAACATTATATTTTTGTATTAAACAATGTAGCCAGAAAATTGTAGCCATATCAGTTGTAACAATTATACCGTAATATCGTATTTAATATACCATTATTATAAAATAACATGAAGTTTTTTTTATAATCAATTTTTCTTGGACGTTTTCAATACTACTTAACATGCGATAAGTACTTAAACTCGTACGAAGCCACAGCGGTATCAGATATAGAAACAATATAAGATGTCATTAACCATGGCACCACAGTCGCTTTAGTACTAATAGGTACTCTCACCATTAAAAAATTATGAGCACTGAACTATATAGTACTGTGCACACTAGATAAGTCGAGCTCCGAGTCCAACTTACGTCAAATCGGGGGTGACGCTTTTGATTCTTCAGCTGTGTGATTTATAAACACTCGTAACAAACGTAAGCGCCGAACTCTTTGAGTATAAAAATGAAATTAGAGATATGCTATCCTTGTGAATATCTCAACAGAATAGTGAAAGAGCACAAATTACTTCTCTAAGAACTATAGAAGACTCAGTAACATTTCTCTCTTCACAATATAAATACAGAAAGTTAGAGAAGTTATATTTTTTGCAACTAGTTTGTATTTCATGTTTCATTTTTTTTTAATAATAGGGCAAGCTTTTTTCCAATTGTCCGGTATTGGGCGTTATAAAATAAAACAAAATATTTTTTTTTTGTATAATTACTTTTTATTAAACTTTTGGGTTTTGGCACAATTTGAATAATGTGTCCTGGTTTATACCAACTAGGTATTAAAACCTAAGTCTATCTACGCATTTGTGTACTTAGTGGAAACTTTAACAAAATAATCTCAATCAATGAAAAAATAATTTAGTTAAAAACCATAAGAAATATAACAACACATAATTTAAGTAATTAGAATAAAAATAACATACCTCGGTACGTTATTTTTATGAAAAAAAAAATCTATACCGTAAAACGGAATTGTCAAGGCAGATCTGTTATAAATGAATTTTCTGTGAAACAGATAATAAATACGAATAAAAAAATCGACCGAGATCTATGCGATTCGCATATTAAGTATCGATCATTATAAAATAAACACAACTAACTTTCACATTAATATATCGCGTATGTACAATGGGAATCAACATAAGAATAAATAATTTAACGTCACTTTCTAAACCCTTACACATTTACTAAGAAGTACACGCTACATATTCGATTAAGTCACGTACACAATAATTTATTTATACGCTTATTCCTCTACATCTATTCACGTCGATTACATAATATTACTGGCATACAATATAAAGGCGAGTGCAGACCGCAAATCATTTTTCAGAATAGGTATGTACAACATAAAAATAAACCAGTTATTAGAAAAAAAATGACAACAGATAATAAAAGTACAATGTATATTGTTATTTATAGATAATATAAAATTATAGGTATGCACTCGCCATTAGTACAAAAAAAAGAAAACAAGAAAAGTACAATTAGAAAAATAAATAACAAATAAAATGGCAATTAACGACATCGCTCCCTTTAACCTGAATTAACACTAAAATCTATACAACTTTGTTTCACTATAACTATATTATGAAGATATTTGTCAACTATACCTTATTCTACGTCTACTAATAAATTGCACGATTTGATAAAGCGAATATTTGATTTTAATATTTATTATTTCCCCACATTTCGGTGGGCCTATTTGAAATATAAATTGGGAATAAATAGAACAATATTTCTATTTTTAATGTAAATTGACAATCTCCAAATTGACCACCATCTTGTTTTCAACACTGGTTGGCACAGATTAAATATTTTTTTCATAGATACTTATGAGTTACAAAGCATCGAAGATATGACATTATAATTTTTTACCCACTAAATATAGTTGTTTAAAGTACAAATTTCCGCTAATGAGTATTATGAGTTATTTTATTTATACTTTTTTATTATGCATCATAGTTATCACTGGTTCTTCGACAGCTTGTGTTCAAAACACTTAAATTTTCAAGCATTCCGCTTCAAATTTTTGGTTTGATACAATTAAATCCCTTAAATCTATACTACGAAAAGATATTTTAAATAAGATTTACACATGGCCACACAAAAGTAAATTCCGGATTCTAATACTTAAATAACTTTTTAATCTATGGCTAATCTAGAACTTACTACAGATAACTTTATCCGAACATCGATTACGTGCATACATATCTACAGAGGATTATCAAATATTTACATTGAAATTTGATGAAATATAACAATATAACTTATTATATACACTTCTCTAATCGTCTAATCACTAGTAGATACAATTCTAGCACAGTCCAAATGATTACTGCCATCTACTTATCGTAAACCGAAACGCTTACATGAGTCGATCTTAATTCACTAATGGAATAATCTCAATTATAATTAGACATTTGTATAGACGAGAGATCTGAGCGACACTGGCATCATATTTATGAACAACAATTATATAGCCTTGAAGATCTCACATTAAGCAGTTGATGATTTCGCAACTAACGAGATTCTTCTATTCCTCTCGTTTATTCGAGAACTTTCTGGAGTTTACCAGGGATGGTGAGACGGGGGTAGGGAAAGGGGCGCGGCGTGCGGATAGGGCCAGCCGCGCGCCGTACCTCAATCTTCCTCCCTAGGAGACAGTGGGGGAGAGAACCCTGGGTTCATGTAATTCCCCCCATTGGGTGGTGGTGACGAGTTAGATGGTCCGGGGCTTGATAAAGAGGGAAGAAAGTTTAGTTCGCTCCCCCCATCTCTGCACCAGAGCTGCCTCATCTCCTGCCTGCGCGTGCGCATCAAATTCTTATATTCTGATATCCGCATCTTCTTTCCATCAACTATGCATGTTCGCTTCGGTCTTGGTCGGTACCTGGAATTCAATGATCAAAATTAATAATACTTAACGCATATTAATTATACTTGGAATAAAGTTGGAAGTTGGAATAAACATGGATGGTAACAATAAAAACACAAATATTCTTACCTATAGTCAGGGTGTTTTTCCATGTGCAACTTAGAGAGTCTCGATTGTTCTTCGTAGTATGGCTGCTTCTCCGCGTTGGACATGGCCTTCCACCTCGCACCGAGAATCTTTGATATATTCGAGTTATGCATATCCGGGCAGGCTTTAAGGATCTTGCGGCGTTCGTCTTTTGCCCATACCATGAATGCATTCATGGGTCTCTTGATATGGGGTTTGCCGGCTTCATCGCGTTTTGGTTGACGGATCAGCTTAGCTTTCTCTGCCTCTTCTGGGGGAGACTGAGCCCAAGAAGACGCTGAAAAGAAAAGGTAATGTTATCAGTTCGTTGTATCTGAGAATGTTGCTTAGGGACTAATGGAAGTTTAATGGGTGATTTTCGATGTGAACAAGTTATTTTTTTATAACCAAATGAAATGTTACAAATTATTTGTGTAAAGTAATGTAACATGAAAGTGATCCATTGCTGGGTAAACGTTTCCTCTTTCGAGGTTTCGTATATATATTCTTATTCTACTATGACTACTGGAGACTGACTGTCATTGTGGCAGACAATGACAGTCAGTCTCCAATGTGGCAGAACTACCCTCGACACGCGCAGGTGTCAGGAATTAAGCACGTGAAAACTAAGTGATACTTGCTTTGAACCCGCAAACTTTGATCTAGATTCGCGTGTTTGGAACACCGAGCTGCCATGGTTTCCTTATTTGAATAACTAAAAATATTTACACAATTTTACGAACGATATCATAAAACGGTAACAACACAAACAGTTTAAGTTTTACTTCCTAAACTAAATTGTATATTTTAGCTCGAGCTATCTTAGACGATTATCTAGGGTGTCGTTTGTTATTGTATTTTAGTCTCTATTTCCTAATACATAAGTCACAGGTATTAGTGGATAGCAGGCTCATACAAAGAATTCAATCGGATGCCTCGCTAAGCTATGTCGTAAATTATCGCGAACAGTGAATGCCGGCTGTAAAACAATCGTTAAACAAAGATTAAGAATGGATCTATTCTGGACTAGTTGCTTTTCGGATGAGCGGATTGATATATGGAATTTTCGTTTCACATCAGATTATTCTGTCACTATGTATTTTAAAAATTCTTTAGTATAAATCACATAAATTAATATGTTTTGAATTTGGAATATAGCTATCGTATTTATCGTATCAGAGATTCACTTTGATGAATAAAATCTAAAGTTGCATTTATATATTATTATATGATAAGTTAAAATCAATAACAGTCCTTGACGTTTATGTATAATCGCGATGAAAAGTCATAAAGGATTCGTTAGCAAATATTTAGAGCAAATACAAGACACATCCGCTTAACATTTCAGTTGACGGATTCGTAACCAAGCGTCCATACAATTAATAAGCTCTGTCGCACGGAAACTTCGACCTCTCAAAGTGTACACATTCCTCGAATTAATTTGACACGCTGTTAGATAATTTATAACATCCTACATCGGACGATTCGCGTGATACACGATTCCAAAACGTATATACTGGTACACGCGAAACGAATAAGATCTGTGAATGCGAAAACATTTTGATTATGCATGATTAACTCCCATTTGACAAAAGTACAGTCGCATACATTTTACGTGTCGGTCATAAAAATATCTTCCAATTAGATATGATAGTTTTGCCTGTTGCGTATTATTTATGCTTCAGATGTCTCGTAACATTGATAATAAACCGACTCGTATTAGTACGATTTCTATAATGTAATGTTATTTAATCAAAGTTGATTTTTAGAGAAAAACAATTGTGTACGTGTTCGATAAGTTTAATGCAATTATTTTAAAACATATACTATAAGAGATATATTAGCTTTATTACACTTTTCCACGTACAAGTACAATCGGGCAGATCAACGAAGGGCGGAAGCGTGCGTCTTGAGCGCCATCTATTCCATATTTCTCGCGATTCTCTTGTTTTAAAGGAAACCAAACGACACCGCATTTTGTAACCATCTTGGTTTGGGATAGTGCCAACTATTTAAAGTGTGCACTATTAAATTTATTCGCATCATAATTTACATTAAATAATATACAAAAACTTTTTAGAGTGCATTAGTATTACAAATAATACGTTCATTTATATATGTAATTGTAAGTGTAATTATTTACACGGCTTTATTTCTTTAACTTGTACATTAAAGACGAATTATTTTATTGTTTTAAAATTTATTAATAATATTACATTATAAATTAAAAGCAACTTTAGGAATTAAATAATTAATAAATAGTTATAGATTAGGTAGCTTCAAATAGCAATCAAATCAATTTTCCGCACTTTTGGAGTACCTTCAAATTTTAAATATTTATTTAAAATCTCATAATAAATAAATACTTCATCTGCTATAAAATATAACAATTAGTACAAGCGTATGTAATTTGTACTACGCTATCGAACTTTCAATTCAATATCACAACACACCCTAACTTGACAGACACAGTGTCGTCACTGTGTCACAAAACTCCACTTGAGCGATATCGTGTACAAGAGGTCCGCGCATCAGCAGGTGTAGTTGGAAACTGTCTTCCCTATAACAACCTGACCTACATAAACTCGTGTTTCCCGCATCGTAACTGTTTTACATCGTATCTAGATTAATTATATTTAGCAATTAAACTCAGACATCAAAATGTTTGGCGGCGACACGGAACATTTCTTAGTTTTCACATTTCGTAGCGAAAGCAACTATTCATTTAATTCCTTGTTTATTTTAGTTCATATGTTGCGTAATGTTTTGCGAATTTCTGACATTAATATCGGTTCATTGGATGGGTTGACAACCGGAGCGAGGTTTGTTCAATGTTCATGTATTATAAAACTATGGATTTAATAATCGTGTAAGATCATTCAAGATCGAAATAAAAACTAAATTATTGTTTATTAAGTAGGCTCCTTGAAGCACATTTAAATCGCCATCGATCGACGAACCGGCAAGAAACTATTCTAGTAGTTAATCGTTGACTATCAATAATTGTAATGCTTTTTCATTAAATATGGAAACTTGAATTTGAATATAAGTTTATATATATTAAATATATGGTTATAAATTTATTAAACATTATATATTTTATTTAAAATATTCTTGAATTGTATAAATTACGAACGAAAACATTATATTATAGCTTCGAAGGTTGAGTCAGTAAAATAGAAGTAACGGTCACAGAGGCCCTTGTTTTCAATTTCGGTAATCGTCATCGGATTAATACATAACTATTGAATATCTATGAGATAAGAGATGAAAAACATTTAATTGGCTGCCAAGTCAGTACTATGTTTTCATTTTAAACAGCAATAGCGGTGAATTATAAGTAGGCGTCTGATCCGCGGGGCCTTGTCCACTTTTATTTCTGACGGGGTTATGTCTACGCCCATCCGTATGGCTAATAAATGATTTGATAAGACAGCCGTCTCCATATTTTTGGATCGTTTGCGCGTTTGTGACGCCAGTAAGCGTCATAATGATCGTTATCTGATTCATGGCTCGAGGCATGTAGACATGCGTCTCCAAATTGTCACTGATTTCTTTGCGCTATGCGAAAAAAAATATAGTGTTTACCAATTTCAAGGTCGATCACCGACGCTCCGACTTCTAACTAATGAAATACCATCTGGAATGGTTTACAATGTAACTTGTCAATTTATGTGTATTTTTATCTAAGCTACATGATAAATATATGATATCATATTAATATCAGTATGTTAAATTATTGTTGGTATGTTTGTTTAATAAATATACTTTGGCACTATATGACCAAATATGAAAGTTCGTAAATGTATTTTTTAATAGCGAGGTTTTTTATACTATACAATCTTTTGTTTTTTGTTTCATTTCGCTAAAGCAAATCAACTTCTATAGCGTTCAACCAATCGCCGTAACAAGATGTACTAAACATCTAGGTTTCTCTTGAATAAAAAAGGCCCGAAAATCATTTGTCAAATACAAGACTTAAATCGTTTTATTTCTCGCCAATTTTTCGTTGCATGCAAGCTATTCAATGCTGAAGTAGATATTGTGATAAGGCTTCAATGTCTTGTACAGAAAAAACATCAAAATAATCTAGTGCAATATTGTTAAGGTAACTTATGTACATCTAGGTAGGTACTTACTATTGCAGCCAGTGTTATAATCATCATCTTTCTTCATATTATAAGGACTGTTGTCTTCCATTGGCGGGTAGGGCACGAATCTTTGAAGCATCATGGGCTGCGCAGGCGACGGTGAACGTTGCTTGCTGAGGTTTAATGGTGCATCCGGATCTTGGGGTGGGGGAGAACGCGCGCTTGCTGTCAGTTGGGCTAGTTGAGCTGTCGCTGGCCAAGTCGATGTTGGTACCACCTGCAAATATAAAATTCAACAAATTTTAGAATTAATGAATGGAAAACTCATATATTTTTAACAATGACGTAACCTTGGGAAAATTTAAATGAATGCGAAAAATACGTAGAGGATATGACGAAGACAATAGTTGTTGGAGGGTTAAGCTTTTGAGGTTTGGTCCAATTTTAAGCAATATATTGTTTAATAAAAATGTTCCAAGGACGATTTTGTAAAAAGTGAAAACTTATCAACACGAAAATACATAATAATAAATTTAATGTTAAACTAAACAGTTTAAAAATATATCCCGCTTGTTTATTTTAAAATTTTAATGAACCATCATCATTTTTGGCATCCCATTTATCATAAGCATCTAGGTCAGTTTGCGAATTTTGGAGCCGTTTCAATTAAACAACTATGTACTGTCAACGATAGTACTACCCACAATATACTACGTAATGTTACTTTTAGCACAATTTTCATCATAATTCACTAATTCCTTAATAGTGTTAAGGCCTTTACTGCTTCGTTGGTATAGTGAAGAACTTATTAGGCCGCAGATTCCGAAGTTGTTGGTTCAAATCCCAGGTCGAACCGATGTTAAAATTATTGGGTTTTTCTTGTGAAAATTCCCAGTAAAAGACCGGAGTCCGGAAGATGGTAGAGTGCATAGTACCGTGCCTCGGAGAGCACTTAAAGCATGCATTGGCCGCTTCCGTTTCCGTTTTCCTGGCCGAAATCGGTCAGGAAAACGTCATCATTATGATATCTCTATATTGCTACGTTTTTTATTATTGATTTGAAACTAATTTTCATATTTAGATTTTATTTAATGTTGGTTGACTGATTGCATTATTTTAATAGTTTTTTTAATGGTTGACTATTAATTTAGATGTTGTAATAACAGTTTATTGTTGTCTCAGAAAACGTCACAATGAACACAGACTATAAAATAAACTTTACATGGAAAAAAGGTAAAATTTTAAACACAAATGTCTAACATTTTCTTGTATCTATTTATTTTCCTATTATATGCGTTATCTTATGATAATGTTATCTTAAAATCGACTATATACGTTAAATTGATTTAGTTAAATAACTAGAAGGGAAATGATGTATGACCATTCGAACCGTCTAATCATACATTATTACATATATTTTACATAAGCGACACCGGTTTCGTTTAATTAGATTTTTAAAACAACTTTCGTTTTGCGGAATATTCTCGAAATGTTCTTATACGCACTTAATTATCAATAAATCTTTTTAAATAATATAATTATATATATCTATCGTATGCATATACATGGTGTTTCGATTTAATAACCGGTTTCATTAAACGCACTTTACGAGTCGAGAATTTAGAATGTATAACTCCGATTAATTTAATGTGTGTAACATATAGTTTATTGCCTATGTTATTGCTTTAGATAATGAAAGTAGTTTTTAGGGATGTGTTCATATTTTATTATGTTGTATAAAATTAAAATCGCGGGTTCGAATCCAGTTTTTTTATGTGCTTTTTTCGTTTTAATACATCTCATGCTCAACGAAGGTTTGACATGTTTATCCGCCTACCGATAATGGTGTAGTGTTATGGAATACGATCTTGAATGTTGCTTTACTTTTACTTTGTAATATTTATCGTTTATTGAGTCAGTCAAGAATCAATTTTCGTATTTATTTTTTATAGCATTGTTTTCAAAAAAAAAAAAAACGAATCACGTCCCATTCAATTAATATATGAAATAAACAAAAAAATCCGTTGCGAGCGAACATTTTCCTCATTATGTAATGTTATAGAGAAATTTATCAACGTTAAATTCGTAAAATGCGTCAATAATAAATAATTGGGACAGGATATTAGCCAATGCGTGTTACCGTCAATATAAATATATAATTAATTAGTTTCCTTCGCTTGCTAGAATCAATTAAGCTGTCATAATTTTTGTTCTTGTGTTTATCTCAAATATTATATACAATTATTATATATTTATTCTAACACTAATTGCTCCGCGTGGTTTTATCTGCGCTTAGCATTCCTGGATTTTAACCAATTATTAATATTCCTATTTACCACTTCAATTAAGCATTAAGCTTGTATTAGAAGTGGGGACGACAATTAGCCCAGTCAGGATCGAACTTACGACTTCAACATAGCTAGGCGGCCCGCAAACCATTGCGCCATTCGCGCTTTAAATATGGTCTATTGCAAATAAATGGGCTACGTACTATTACGTTGAAACAATAATAAATAAACAAAATATTATATGTAGATTAGTATTTAATTAATTCATAGATTACTAGTGGCGTTTATTTCATTGAGCAATTAAGGTTTTATTTATGCCTTAGGTCCTTTGTGTCTTTTACGACACTTATTAGCTTACCCTTTTAACAGACAGCGATATAAATGATTTATATTTGGTTGTAAAAGATAGGTATTAAAGAATGAGCGCTATCCAAGGTGGTAGATATCCAGATGGCTTTCCACAAAGAGCTTAGTGTAGTGGTTGTAAAATTTGACTTACATTCGATTGTGGTGGTGGCTGAGGTCGCATCTGCTCTAATAACGGGAGAAGGCCAAGGGGAGGGCCTGGGTATAAGTGTCCACGCCTCACCATCTCTTGTCTCCTGAGGTGCTCCTGCTGAAGTCTTTGCAGTTCCATTTCCGCTGATACGGTGTTTATATTCTGCAAAAGATAAATAATATATAATATATGGACATTTTTTATTATGTTCTTAAGGATCGGACAGACCTGCGTGACAATCAAATTAATCATACGCAAATCAAAAAATATATATGCAGAAACATAATCGGCGGCCACATTAGCGTGACCAAGAATCTACTCTTTTTGTTATATAGTTTGGACTTTATTAACATATTATTATTAAGAATATTTAAAATAAAAGCAATTGAAAATATTTAAAGTACATATTACACACATTATTCAAAATACAAGCTACTTTCCAAAATGTTAAATCAGTCAACAAGTCGCAGTACTTTTGTACGACACACAAATGAGAGATCTTTCCTCTCGATATTTGTCCCCCAAGATATATTACACGCTTAAGCGCCAGTCATGACAAAGAGTACTAAGTTGCGTGCTAAATCACCCAAGGGACGCCCATTAAATCTTTGCACCCATAAAGACGCACCGAAAAAAGAAAACTTCGATTAATTGCCACGAGTCGTGACGAATACCACAATATACATTTTATCGGCTCTTCATTACGACGGTATTGAATTGTTAATGGTTGTACCGGTACAATATTATAACGTGATGAAATCGAAATCACTCGATGACTCGGAGTATCCGTATGAAATATCACAGCAGCCGAACGCGAGCGGTGTATACAAAAGACTTTAATTTCGCTTAAAAGATCCTGTGACAGTACGTTTAAGTGAAATATTGCTGAGGATTATAAAAAGAAAAAGCGTAAATGTAAGACAGAAGCGAATACATAAATATGCATGACATAATCACGCAAATAAAAAGCGTGATGCGGTTGTAATAGCGACCCGATGCCGATACCGGAGGCCGAGCCACTCTGGTAATCGAGCAAGTTTTTCCATCTGCCAGACAAATTGCCGTCATAACCGAACGGATTAAACTTTTTATTAAAAACAACAAACCGAGCATAATGTATGGCTGTAATCGGCACGGGACAGATGTTCCTGAATAACGTTCGCGATTTATCTAATGTAAAAAGACTTTTATTTAATAGCTCCGCGGAGATGTCCTAGCAATTGATGCTTGTATTTTATAGCGGACCGTCGTTTTGGCATTTCAACAGCATTTTGATAGCATTATTAATGTTACGTATGATATAAAAATTATATGTTCGATGGAGATGACCAGGTGCGGTATAAGAATTAATTGTTCTCGCACAGATGAGCCGAAATCGCCAATGTAATGTGTCAACGTATGTATGTAATATAGTGTTATGATCATTACAATTATTGGGTCAAACGTTGGCGTGCCAATAGAGTCCATTGGGCGTGATCTCGAGTTACGTGTTCAGCGTACGCACCGATGTCCGATCAATAAAGATGGCGGCTATAATTAACCTGGGTAAACACACGCCATCTGTCATTTCGTCCTTGGCACTCTAGCGCGGTTCCATACAATAATTTCAACGATTATGAGATTACGCCCTCTCAACATTTCAAGATAGAACATTAATACTTTGAGCTACCAATAAATCGTCATTAAGCTATTGTCAAAGCAATGAGGCCGTGCTTTGGTGATTAAGATGAAATAGAAGATTAATATAAACGTAGATCAAAAACATTGCATTTGAAGGAATTGAAATCGTTGTGAGAACTGACAAAGAGATCAGAGATGACGACCGGACATGCCACGACGTAATTTATAAGGCCGCCGACAAAATCAAAATAGTTTGGTACTAATTTTTTTAAACATTAAAAACGATTATAACCCTAAAGCCCATTGAATTAAGGTGTGAAGTGTTTTGTTTAAAGAACGGATTTGGTGAAAATTTATCGAACGCTGTATAATAAAACGTACGTCACATTGACGTAAGAGATGCAAGATCTCGGATGAAATCATAATATTTACTGTCATTGGTTGACATGTCCTCATTCCTAGATATATTATTCTAGCCTTCGAAATCGATTTTATTCGGTCGAATTGTGTGAGGGTAGCGTTAAATTTTCCAAAATAATGGAAGAATTTAATGAAAAATCTATGTTTTCAAAGAGGATTATGGTTGTATTTATGGTTGGTATTGTAAATGTGTTGATAATTTGAATAAAGGGTGATAAAAGGGATAACAATTGCCCCAGCGTCAGCGGCACAAAGCGCAACGCAGGCGGAGCCAGTATGATGACATATCAAAATGAATCGCTAATGCACTAACCGGGATATAGAACCCGTAGAGTTGCATTAAGTTTTAATTTTTATCATTTACAAAATATCGACACGTACCCATTTGTCCGACCCAGCTGGAATTATTGGTTAATCTACCGACAAACCGTAATAAAGCTGCATAAAGATTTGCTGTGTTCAGTATTGATGAACGGGTGAGCCTAATTAGCACATGTGTCTTAGCTCGCATTTACGTTGTAAGGATTTGTTAATATTTATAAAAGTGTAAATATAGATGGGCTCTGGAAACATACCATCAAATGACATATTTGACCATCTACCTATTTTGAATTTAAAAAAGTTTTAATGCATGACCGTTTACATTTAGTTTATGATATATAGTGGTGACTATATAAAATAAAATACTTTTAACAACATTATTTTAGTTTTATGTAATAAGCGACTCTATTCATTTCGATCGGTATTCTAAAATGCGTTTTAATATCGCGAACAGATTGCACAATAATGCTTTGAATTAATTATTACATTCGCTAACTTGCAACATCATGACTTGTTTTTATCTGTGCGTCGATGGATCGCGAGATAAGCTCAGATATCCCTTTACAAAAGACTTGCATTAGTTGCATAAGTACCTAAAATTAATGCAATATTTTAACAATTTATAACGATAATGATTTTTTTCCTTAAATATTTATTTATTGTTCGTGCGGGGAAATACAGCTTGCGATCTGATTAGGCAGCAACAAAACTTCTTTTATAAATTGTTTTAAAGAATGACGCGTTATCGCAATTGGGATACTAAAATTTCAAGATCATTGCAAACGAAAAAACTTAACGCAAGGATTCTTAGTCACTACAAAAATAATTTAAAGATAAAATATAAAACGACACGTAAATAATTATTTCCCATTAAATACAATTTGTAACACTGCGACATCCATTTACAGGAAGATATCAGTGAAAAGAAATCACAGTCACTGTTAACATAACCGCAACAAACATTTTGACAACCGCCAATTAAACTGTCAGATCGATCGTGCAACTTGTCGGCAAACAAGCCCCAGATCGCCCCGGGAGTTCGCTTTGTGATGGGTGATTCGCGATTTTTACTCCCAATCTTATCTCACATCGGTCCGGTGATTATGCGTTCTGCGGCATTGTAAGGTCCCCCATGTTTTATCGGGCTTATAATGTTTTGTATATAAAGTTTGTTTTGAAATGATAATTTGAAACAAATTAAAGCGCAAGCGCATGATCTTTCGTTCTTTCTGTAGAAACAGTTACGTTTATGGTGATTATAAATAAGGTCCTAGTATAAACTAGGCTAACTCGAGCATGATGGGTGTTTTCTAATAAGGGGTTTTCACATTTGATGATAAATGTTCAAAATGATTTTTTTCTCTTCCGACCGAGCCGAGGTGACCAAGTGATTAGAATTTAATCTGGTTCAAATTCGGGCAGTATTGATTATACAATTGCTTAATGTTTTTATAATTCATTCTATTTGGCGGTGAAGGCAAACTGCGTTAGAATAATTGCATATGTTGGATAATATTCAGCATGAGTAGATACATAGTGTATAGTGATACATAGTGTATATAATTTCCAATACTTATATATAGTCTTAGCGTTGTAAGCATGTACTTAATACAACAGTACTGTTCTTATAAAAAAACAAATACCAACCGATTCCTTTATATTTTATACACATTAATAAAATCAGCTAACAACCGTCAAGTACACAAATCCCTTAAAAGAATGTAATTTTCTCCTCATCAATGGATGTTATTGGGTCTTTGAAGTATTCCTGTCATACAAAAGTCGTTGGCACGTGTCAGGGTGTCGTGTGGCGAAATCACCACGCTAATTTCAAATAACCGCACTCGGTTGGGGGCTACTCGATTTTGAGTGTCAGTGAGCGTTAGAATAAAGAGTGTACGAGGAAGTCACTTTTTATAATCTTTTTATATTAGTTTTAATTGTGAAAAGAGAAAAATAATATTTGGGGACTTTTATATTTATTTTGCAAAATGCATTGATAGAATAAAGTAATTAATATAAAAAAATAATAAGAAAAGGAATGGGTACGTTATGATTTATAATAGCGGAAAGATCGTATGGCGTTATAACAACGGTATTAATCTTTACTGATAAATGAGGACGTATTTTTTATAAGGCCTAACTGAAAAATTACCAAACCAATATATTTTATTTACTAGGTTATAGTATATTTATATAATAATATCACTAAAATAATAAAAATATAATAATTAGCTGCGCTTTTCAGTTTCATCCGCTTTAAATTAAGATTATTGAGACGAAAGCGGGAATGTTCTCATATAATATTATTATTATTTATAAAATGATTATTTGTTAAATAATTATTTTTACTAGTACATTGTCAGAACGTTAGCTACTAACTAGATAAATTATTATAATATATCATTTCCATTTGTTGCCTATCGAGTTAATTAGTAAACAGTAATTAATGATTTCCACATATTTGAAAATTTCTATTCGTCGTTTCATCATTCATATTATCACATAATTTATTACTTTATAAGGCGCTTAAATTAATAACGCGCTTCAAAAATTTCTGATGAATAAGTGGTCACCAGACCATAGACATTGGCGCTGATGAAACTTATCCGTAACCTTTTACCATCTGACGAATGCACAACGTTAGCGCGATCTAACTACGTACAGCGCCATCTAGTTTGTGAATTGGAAACAACCGATGCCCGAGCTGTGATTATCGCTATCGCTGAACATAAATTATAATACTAAAACTAGGAGCATAGAGTTTATTGTGTTGATTTCTTGTACGATTTAAAACCTGTTAACAAGATTTTTTGGAAATTCAACCCCTAAAGAATGAAATTAGAGGTGTAAAAAGCCGGTCATGAATATTTAGATTTTTATTATAAGCAAATAAGATTATTTTTTTTAAATGTTTTTGAAAATAAATCTTTAAACGTTTTTAATAAGTGATTGTTATTATAGTATTAATATTTTGTTTTGTTTACATTGTTTTTTGTTAATTATTTTTCGTTGCTTCATTGAGTACATAAGCTGAAAGTTGGAATATGTATTTGATTACTTGTATAATACAATAAGCCATTAAGTTATATATTATTAAGCCATTAGGTATATATAATATCTGAAACAAGTATCTATATGTAAAAAAATTAGTGGTTTTATTTCAAATACATTTTGTTGTATAGAAATGCGTTTTCGTTGAAAATTTTATCATGCCATTTCTAACAAATTCTCAATTCTATACAACTGACGGCCCCTAGGAACTTTTGTCTTTTTGAGTGTTCAAACTTGATTGTTTGGACTTTTGAATTAACAAGGGCGTAATAACAAGACTCGACTGAGTAATAATAATTTTACTAAATGAATTATTGACCTATAAAAATATAACTAATATATAGAGTCTATTCAGAATATATTGAAGGACGAACAAAATTTTTTTTTTAAATTTCATAGTCGACATATAAATCCTTTTCATGTTAAAAACTACTTACTCATTATGTTAATAATATAAATAACGTCTGTATAGAAGTAAAACGCGACTCTATTTTTTACAACATCCTTTGTTAGTGAACTAAAAAGAAATCCAGTAAATCAACAATTAAGACATTCCCACATCACAAGGGTTTTCTCTAACGACAGTTTTGTCATAATTAACTATCACATATAATACGTCCGGCCTTTGAACTTTCTATATGTTAATATGTTAAGGATATTGTCTATAAGACAACACTACATTATAACAATTAATTATATTTAATAAATTTATAAGGCGATAAAAATACTTTTTAAATTAGGCATGTGAGCTGAATCGACCAACTTATGAGTAACCACATATGTCCATTTGTCAATAGATAATGCTCGGATCTATAACCATATGATATAATATATCCCTTGTGCCTTTAATTATCCTGGCTCACTCATTCGTGACATATTAATACAAATTATTGCTGTTACACTAATAGTAATTATTTTGTTGTAAAATCGCTAAGTCCTATCCAAAAGGCGAATTTTTTGATAAAAAGAGAGATATATTGAATTATAAATTTATTTAAATAGGATTTTTATTTAAAATCATATAAAAAATTAAAACACAATTTTTAATAAACGTTAATTATATCGCAAATTTAAAAGACTACACGAATTAATCATCATCATCTCATTACATAAACACTAATAATTCAAAACATCAAAAGCACCGATTTTAATTTAATAAAATAGCATTCAACGCAATTTTTTTTTAGTTACAAGTTATGCGTCGTTACAACATGCCTTTAATATAACTTTAGCTTCGAATAGAGCATTTATTACACGAACATTTATAATTAAAAACAAGTGTGTATTCGCGATCCGTGGTTCTATTATAGCGAGGTCGGTTTGTTTAAAAATGAGGTAAATTGTAAGATTGAATACAGAAACATAATGACGCCCGCCAACTCTATCGCCCACAAATCTTGAAATGTAAAGAATATCGTGGATACTACCTAGTATCTGCTAGCAATGTAAATGCATTCATAATGGTATACTTTTATTTCAGTTTATCGTCATCCACTGCTGGGCGAAATCCTCCCCCAAAAAACGCCAACCATCCCGATATACGATAAATATTATACCATTGTGTACGTTAAAAGTTTAACAAATTGCTTTTAAAATTTAAATTGCAAAGATAAATTAGCTTGGACGTAGATTTTGTTATTGTTTTCGCAATATTTTTTTTGAGGTTATTCCCTTATAATATTGCTAGATAAATAACTTATTTAGTTCTAGAAGAACCTCAATGTATTACATATAATAGTATTTTCCGTTTGCTAAAAAATTAAAATAGCGATTGGAAAAAAATCATAATAAATTCTTAAGCTTATAAATTCTAGATCAATTATATATTTTGATTTAAATAATAATATATTTTAATCAACAAACATGTCCGTACAAATCCAACGCTATTATTTCCGCTGTCTAACGGAAAACAAAAATAGACATAAGAGCGCGCAAGGAATAAAAGAAAAGTTGAAGTGGGACGAGCATCCGGGTTGGTAAGAACCAAAGAGGCAAGACAGGCGAGAGGGGGTTTTTTGCGGGAGAGTTAGGGGGGGTTACCTTCTCGCGGGAGTTGGTCTGTAAGCGTCCCTTCGGCTTTGGGGTTGCCTTTGTTTATCGTCTCTTTATTTATTCAACCTGATACGCTCCGCTACGTTGTTTTTACAACTAATAGGCTTATTTATTTTGTGTGGGTCGATCGTGGAATTATACGCGTATCGTTATTTAATTGGCGGTTGAAGCGCATTGCTGTTCTTTATATTGTAACTTTTGAATTTCGAATTTTTATAAGCTATGATCATGAATACTTAGTTGTTATTGCAATACAAGTGCGTATATTTTTTTAATTAATTCAAAGGACTGGCCAGCTCACACAACGGTAATGTTTTTATGAGAAAATAAGAATATACGTAATGAAGTGTTTATTCATATAAACAAGTGACATAACAGAATACAAAATAATCGGTCGGGTGAAGGTATAAAAGAAATTGCTTCATACCAAATTTTCTGGTTTCAAAATCGGTTCAGTGGCTTAGCCATGAAAGTGTAACAGATAGACAGGCAGAGTACGTAGTTATTTTCGCAACTATAACATATATATATATATATATATATATATATATATATATATATATATATATATACTATTATATATAGCTAAATTTGTAGGAATTGTTTTTTGAACGCGTTAATCTCAGGACCTATAAGTCCGATTTTCGATTATCTTTTTGAGTTATATAGTCTATTTATTACGAAAGACTTGAATTTATATCACCAAGCACATATCTGGTGGTAAGGTTTGGTGCAAGCACTTCTAAGTACCACCCACTCATCATAAGTTCCACCGCTGTAATTGATCCGTCGTGACACCTTAGTTCCCAAGGTTGGTGAGTGGGTGGTGCATAGCGTGAGCACTTACCATCATGTGACCTTTTTCTCGATCCGCCTGCCAATTCCATATAGAAAATCCATTGGTAAATGTTAATATTAAAGATATGACGTATTTGACATAGGCATTCCCGAATTTTCTATTTGGTTTTGGAGTTGTAAAATTGAGGAAATAAAAATATTATACTTTATAGGTATACATCTATAATATTATATTTATATATATTTGTGTTGTAACCCTCGTGAAACATGAAACTAGAATTTATCCCGCTTTGTCCACATCAATAGAGCTGAGTCCACAAAAGTGCGAAACCTCACCATAAGAGAAAAGATTAATAAAGCTTAGCGCACACTGACGGAACACCTGTCCTTTGTCGCTAATGGACACCCGCCTAATCTCCCGGGAAATTGACGTAACAAGGAAAAATATATAGTGCTGGAGACTTTTAACCTACTCCGATTTATAAAAGATTAGTTCTTTTAATTTTTTTAAGTCTCGGTATGTACACTTACAAAATCCATGTGTTTACGAAAGTCAAAATATACGCTGCTCTTCTAGGTATTACATATTATTTATTTACCTACCCGCCAGTTGCATCAATATGTACACGTAGAGTCGACATAAGTCATGTAAACTATCGATATTATAATCATAAATTACGATGAACCTCGTCTCAGTTATCTCGTCTTTTCTGACGAAGCCTTTTCTATTTGCCATGGTTATAGTATTAGCTCTGTGACTATACTATACAAGCTCAATAATTGTTAATGTTTGATTCCTTCTACCATGTAGTACTAGAGCTTATAAACTTCCTTAATTAATGGATCACCTAACATTATTATATTTTTATCATCCTTTGTAGTTCCTGAGATTATCGCGTTAAAACATACAAGCTATTCAGCTTTGTAATACCGATAGATTTAACTAATAAATAAATAATCACTAATATATTTCGAGATTTCGCTCTTTCTGTTTTTATTGATTTGACATTCGAAAGAATAAGACAGCACTGTTCTGTTTGACTCACTGTCGATACGTAGAGATTACGACGATGAATAAATACTCCTCGATAAATAACTTAAAAATAATTACTAAAGTATTCTATTTTTAAAATCTTTCATAATTCATAGACAAGCTATGTGGATCCGACATAAACCGTCTAAATAGTAGATGTCTCTTAATACCTATCATGACATATTAACCGAACCCTCTTCCCATTTCGCTGCATTGCTAATTTAATGCAAAAATTCAACCAGATATTACAAAAGCTTTCGTCCTTTGCTCGGTTGCATCGTTACGCGTCTTAGGCTCGTTACAAGCCGGATAACCTAGCCCGCTTTATACCCGGATAGCTCGCTTGTTACCCGGATAGCTTGTTATCCCCAGCCGCATGGTTAACTCGAAGCTCCTCCAATTACAGCTCAAACTGTCTGGAACGTAACTTTTAATTTTTAACGTCGTATCTCGAATGAAATTTCTTAAAGTTACAGCTTTGGAAGTGGATTTAGTGTTCCAAAAAAAAAATGTATTTATAACTTAAATTCTTGTCACCAATAGATGAAGTGAATCATGAGGAAGATTTAGATGTTTAATTCATTAAGGTGTTGTTGATATTGGAAAAAATCATGCCAACTGAAAGCGTTACTGTACTGTGTGTGCTTACTGTATTTGCGTCGCGTAAACCAATGGAGTTATATGTATTACTATATAAACATTTTATGTATAATTTTATTCTATTCCACATGGTATATAATACGAGTAGCTAGTATATAATACGAACAAAAAAAAAATCTTTATTTTATAATATACCTAACGTAAAGAATTATTTTTCAATGTAAATTCTTAAAAAGAACCATTGATGCTTTTATATTTAGGCCATTGAAAAAAATATAAATTAATATAATTTGAAAGCAATCATTGTCAATCGTCGGCGTTATTATTTACATTTATAAACAAACTAGAAGCGATAACGAGGTTGAAAGATTGTGGATTGATACGTGTTGATACATTCTTATGTGAAGAATGTCCGTCTTCAACTGTAATAAGAGCTTGCAGAGAAATTGACTACATTTAAAAATACTTTACGATATTTTATAACAATTTCAATACACTTGCTTGTAATAAGGGACTTATTCCGCGGTCATTTTCAAGACTAACTAATTGCGCAGGGCATATATTGCACAAGTGTGCGTACGCACAACACAAACACAAGCGCACTCTATTCTCTCACTCCCATCCGGGAAATATTATACGTGTTCAGGCGCAAGACCAACAGCTTTACGTGTTTTTATACAGTCCGGGGTCTGAACTCTGAATCTGGAGACTTACATGTTAGCCACGAGATGAACGAGGATTTTTTTAATTACATTTTTCATGAACTAACCCATATAACAACGCTATACATATGTTATGAAAATGTTATTTTATGAAAAATTGACACAAATATAAGGCCAGATTAGTATAAGGCATATCGATTATTACTAATTGGTATCAATCAAAAATAACCTCTAAATTAAATCAACTTGTATTGCAGGTGGTCGAAATTCGCCCAAATTTATTTGGTGAATATCTATTGGACCATATTCGTTGATAATATTCGTTGAAAAATTGTATGACAATTTTTGATATTCATTCTTCGATGAACAATATAGTCCAACAATACCACTAGTAGTATTGTTGATCGAAGCATTCATCATACATAAGTATCTGATTTTAAACAAAAAGTCACGTATCAAAATAAAATAGTCGTTGAATACAATATCTATAAAAAGAATTAACTAAATCTCCTCACGAGCCACGTGTTTACAAAGATATTAACATTTCATTAGCAACAATGTGCGGTCAAACGTAAATATTTATTTCTATACAATCCCGAATCGAGAGGTACTAACTAATAGATAGACATACGGTTGAAAAACACGCCGAAACCCGCCACTTGGATTTAGAATAAACACGCTTGTGTGATGTACTGACTGGAATTACAATAAATGTACCGGGAACGAAACACTTATAAGATAACAAACACACCACCACTGCTCAGTGTTAAAGCAGATCTAAATACTTTTCTAACTAAACATTCGCATTGTCTATTTAATAGATAGAAGTAGAAATGTTGAACTTTCTATATGTTAATAGTAATATTATAATAGTGTGAAGTTTTTTATTGAAATCGTTGATAAAAAATTGTTTTTTCATTATGCTTAAACAATTATTAGGTATATTTATATACACAAGACACATTATTTCAAATATCATCTCGATTAATTAAAAAAAAAACGTTTTTTTTTTAAATCAAAATATATTTTTTTATACTTCGAAAACATTTTTTTAAACTTCAATGATCACGATAATTACGCCATAAATAAATTCGAATATCATCTGTAAGAAAACACAAAATGTTTATAAATTGCCTAATTTATACCACGCTTTAAGTAATATTGCTAATTAATAAAATAAAGAGCAATTGAAATTAAGAAGTTACAGAAAAGCATTGAGCGTGTGACAAAAATACTTTTAAGAACATTTGTTTATTGCGATCTATAGAATCGTAAAATACAAAATATATTACAGTAAAGTTACAAATAAAAACAAGAGACCGAAAATTTCTCGTTAAATAAATATATCAGGTCGTTTTTAATCTCATTAATTTCGCGGAGATAAATAACAATCGCACGATGTTATATGCAAAGCGCACTATCATTACAGCGGTCAATTCCGTTCCAAATTTAAAACCCAATAAAGATCGAGATTTGTCGGCCATCTTGAAAAAAAAAGATATCGGACGAGTGTCACTTTAAAAAATTCCCCCTTTCTTCCGTCC
Source organism: Nymphalis urticae (assembly GCA_905147175.2). NCBI lineage: Eukaryota > Metazoa > Arthropoda > Insecta > Lepidoptera > Nymphalidae > Nymphalis > Nymphalis urticae. The sequence continues at coordinate 4,499,854 of LR990004.1, read as the reverse complement.
ACACCGATTTTAATAACAACATCTTCGCTTTCTTTATTCGTTCTTTTGAAATCTCTTTAAAGTTGAAGCAAGTTTATTACTAGTCAGATCAGGAATTCCAATCTCACATCCTGAGTTAACTGTCTTTGATGTAACCGGCGGGAACGGGTTGGCTGAATGGAACCTTAATGGGATAAGACTTAGGTCGTATTTTGAATAAGTTATCGCTTATATAATCCTTTTCATCCCGTGTTTCTGCGCGTAACTGAATTTGCACCGCAATGGAAGATCCATTGTGGATCATTAATACCGGATTCTATGGAACTCGATTGAAAAGTTACAATGTTATTTTCCAGATATACGCTTTGAAGATTAAGGAGTTAATTTTAGATTATAATAACCGAATATTGTCCGTTTAAATAAACATTTGCATAAGATTCTAACGGGATATTTTATCACAGTATTATGTTACTGTTATTGAGTTGGATTGATACTTGTACTTTATTCAAGTATCAAGATTGTCAAATCAAACTATTATTGGATTTATTGATTTAGAACATTAATTTAGCTCAGAAAGTTAATGTTACATTTTTTAACATAAATTCTAGTTAATATAATTTAAAGGATTTATGATTTTACATTTTTATTATTAATTAGGACCCAGAGAGTCACCTAATAAAAAATTTAACTACATCGAAATCCGTAACGTAGTTTTAATAGAATTGACGGCTGAAAACAAAACCTTTCCACAACTAGATCGCGGAATACTACAGTTTGAAATTAGCTGAGGTATAAACACCGCGGTACACTACAGCTATCGTTAAGGTATTTGAATAGATCAGTACTGTGCAGCATGGCATTGTGGAGGCAATGCTTTATGTGACCGTATTGTGTTTGCCTTTCCGACCGCTTGGTATTACGGAGCTATTGACGTACTAAGAGGATTAATAGACTAATACTAAAAGGTAACTTTAAAAGGGCTATATGATTAAGTTTTTACCAAATTTTGTATTTATTGAAATCATTTTGTATATTCAAACGCTAAATTTTATATATTGTTTTAATATATATGTAATAAAATCTATTCTATTGTTATGTACGCTCGTTATATATTTTGATATTACTAATCTTTGTTATAACTATTAATATAAATACATCTTAAACATACATTAATATATTTTTTAGCTCGGTAAATCGAAAGTCACCCAGGAGACTGACAAAGTTGGCACTATATATAACTGATTTTTTAAAGGCATTTTAAGAAGACAGACGTACAAATAGTCCACCAGTTTTGTGGTCATCTTCGGACTTAGGCACGTCAAGAAATAAAAACTATAACACTAATATAACCTTCTAAACTAAAAAGCAACAATACAGCATAATGTAAAGCGATTGAATAATCGATAAGCAAGTGACACCCAGCAGGAAAATAAAAAAAATCAACCCGCTAAAAACATTTCAAAATAACAAAATTGCATATCAAATAAGACTCTTTAAATATCAATTAAAATCTTACCATTATAAGAGTCAAGAGATAATTAGAAAAATATAATGTTAAGACAAAATTATTATTTTGAAATGGCAACATCAAAAGAAATTGTCAATACTGAATCACGGGCTTTCATAATATCGTTTATAATGGGTCTCGAAAAAATATCCCAAATTAATTTTCCCAATTCATTCATTCACAAAGGAGGCTATCTCTTTGATAGACTTCGGTACAATAATTTATGCAAGTGGACAGCAGGTTGGGGTTCTTTAATCTTTAAGTAATTTCCTTTATACAAATAAGTTATTTGTACTGGAATTTTTTTAAACATGTAAAGTTATATTTAAATTAAAAAATAAAATTATCAAGTCAATATCTTTTTCTATTTTTTATTTTTTAATTCGATTTAATTTACGCTAAGTATTCATGACAAATTATATCATAGTACCTAAATAAAGGTACAGAAAAAAAAATAAGAAAAATGTTAATAGCTTCAAAATTTCAAAATACCACATAAATATTATTACGTATGTACGCACGAAAAAAAGTAGTATTAAATTTCAGTATATTCGAAATTCGAATATACTTATTTTTAATTTTAAAAATTATCTTGCAAATGTTTTTTTTTCTCAGCAACAATTTACACAACAAAGTATAACCTTAACTTAACATCGGTTTGACAGATAACACATAAAGATGGCCGCCTAATTTGCAAAGCTACTTATCGGTACAATCAGATTCGTACACTTTCGTCGCGTTTTGATTCAAGAAACGATTATTTACTGTATGCTAATAACGTGACCAGTTTACGACGGCCTCTGAATTGGTATGTATTGGGTATAGTATTTAAGGAAGACCACACGCGTTCGACAAAATTTTCCAAAATGAGATTTTACGAAATAAATTTGTTGGATTTTACGAAATAATATTTCAGACTTAAAGTGATTTCCAGGTCAATAGCAAACTTGAATACAATCAGTCTTAATTGTATTGAATAATTTATACACAGTAATATTTAAGTAACAATATGTAAATACAAAATTTAAAGTAATGAATACATTTTTAATATTGTATTGAATGTAACTTCTTTTGGCCCAAGAATAAACTATACTTAACTTTAGTATATTTTTTATAAGGCCTAGTAAATACAAATAAAAATTAAAAATAGTTACTGCAAATCGTGACCGCGTGAAATGGTGGCAAGAATGCTATCAGCAGTTCCCCTTTGAATCGCAAATATATATACATTATTTTTATCAAATTTTAAAATCTTAATTCACACATTCAAGACAATTTTGTCGTTCATTTGAAACACCCTTATATTAACAGAAAGACATCAGAGGCCTAAGTTGTTCCCGTCTTTAAATTCAAAAACAAGCGGGGAAATGTAAACAGACAATCAGTAGCGATTTTAAAGATGAAATTGGAATTCGCCAACAAGCCAAGGAAGGGTGGGGTTAGGTAATTTGACAAACGCTTTGAATCAACTTTCGAGCCGATTTATATTTGAATTCAGAATTAATAACGAATGTTATGTTTATGTGTTGAATTTCTCCAGTGACTTCGATCGCTGTTTATTTGATTTACACTCGCAATTATAGAATTTAAGGAAGCATTGAATGTGAGTGACTTGTCGATTCTTCTTTGGTTTCACGTTTATTTCATTATCTTTGAAAATGTAAATTCAAGTGCTTGTGAAACTATTTCAAATGTATAATAAGTTATCAACACAAGTACACAAGAGAATAATATTTTTCTAAACTAAAAAAAAAATAAGTTTGTATAATGGCTACAAAATCATAATAAAATAAACAAATAACTGCGAAAGGTAGCCCCAATTTTTTGACATACCATCTAGGAATCTATTTCTATCATCTAATCTCTATACCATCTAGGAATCTATTTCTAGAATCTAATTCTATACAGCGCGACTGTGTATGTATGTATGTAACTAGTTGTAAATATATGCACTTATGGAACTATATACCACTAACAGGGACATATGGCGAAGGCTCGTGAGGCGAATAACATCTCCGCCGAACAAATCATAATACTTCATGTTGACCACGACCGCTCTGACAAGTGTCACGACGAAGAAGAAGATGGAACTATATATAATTGTAATGGTTACTTCTATTCATTAATTAATAACTTACATATTTCAAATTATACGCTTTATAATATATATACCTAGCATTTATATTATATAGATTAACTTGAAAACTACCAGAAGCTTGCAAATAAATCTACCGTCGATTTCTAATTTGCTTTACATACATCGACCACAATACAATAATTTGTTATCATATAGTGAATCTCATGATGGGGGATCAGCAAGGAGATGAATAGTGAACTCTTCAACAGCTCTTCCCCCTGGAGTTTGTACTCTTTTGATTTGTTTTAACAAGTAACATTGTATTGAGACGCAAATGCTAGTTTTTTTTTAATGATCAATATTTTAATATCTGTCAAATAATTAAACGTCACTTTTATATTTAAGTGCAACTCAATAATTTGAGACGCTGTTAACTTAAAACTTCTCATAGTCAAACTTCAATTTTGACACGTTTAAATTGAATGACTCGAAATGAGTAGCCTTTAATATTTCATATCATTCATTATCATTTACATATGTATATAAGCTTATATATATTTGTGTTGATTGTCAATCTTCCTTAACATTATGGAGGGTTAGAATATAATGTACATATAAGTACGTAAATGTAAAGAATCAGTCGCAAACAAGGCCCCCCTACTGCTTTGAGGCACGAATGTAATCAGTTTTGTTAATTTTGAGTTTGAGTCTGTCGGTCTTTTTCATTCGTTTGTTTATTTAAACTGGTAGATGATTCCGCTGTCCCTTATTAAACAGATTATTTAGACTCAATAAAATGTCAATGTTTTCATTTTGTTATTTGAAAAAAAATATCTTTATATGAAACAGGTATTTTCAATGACTATAAGTTATTTATTATGGAAAATTATTGAGCCAATGGTTTTCAGAATTAGTTATTAACACAAATCAAGCACATGAATAATCAGTCATACTTGTACAGATTTGAACCTACAGCCTTCGTTTAAGATTCACGTGTTCTAATTAATGGGCCAATAGAAGTTTGGTGTAAATAATTACTAAAGAAAACTTACTATATATAGACGCACCGTTACAATCGTACTAAGATCTAAGGTGACGTAGTTAAGGCTTCGATTCCACAGAATTGTAAGGTAAACAATCCAGTGAGGCGTAAAACTAATTCACCTTACGCAAGATAGCGTACCTTCGTACATTATGATTCGTCAGAATTAAGCTATTATGTATCAGGGGATGACTTATTTGAATAAGCACAAATTGTCAAAGAGATTTTATCTGGTTAAACAAAGATGCTCCTTCTGTTGCCTTTTGCTCCTGCTGGGGGACGGTTAATAGAATCGACTAATACGGTTGATGATGCCTCCGATTTTAACCCCCTATTAATAAACACGTTCTTCCGTCCCTATCGAGGTTGTTAAATTTTTGGAAGTGTAAAAGAGATAGCATGCTTTAATTATACTTTAAGCGGCTTAATGTTGTATACAAATTATTTGACAGATTATATTGTTGAGAATTTTGTTTATGAAATATAAGTTTTTTGCTTTTATTGTAATTTTACTGGTGGTGGTAGTTGTAGTGTGCAAGCTCGTCTGGTTTAGTACCACCCACTCATCAGATATTCTACCGCAAAGCAGCAGTACTTGGTATTGTTGTGTTCCGGTTTGAAGGGTGAGTGAGCCAGTGTAATTACAGACACAAGGGATATAAGATCTTAGTTCCCAAGATTGGTGGCGCATTGGCGATGTAAGCGATGGTTAACATTTCTTACAATGCCAATGTCTATGGGCGTTGGTGACCACTTACCATCAGATGGCCCACATGTTCGTCCGCCTTCCTACTCTAAAAAAAATTTGTAATTACGTAATAATAAATATATTATCAAATACATTAAATTATTATAATCGATAACTGTCAATTCCTCCTATACTAATACCACCAAGGCGACCAACGAAGTCACACACTTAGGACATTTTATAAGTGTACTCTCATAATCCGATAGGATTACATATTGGCAGGAGCGGAAAGAGGCAGGACAAGTAATACGTACTATCCCTGGCACGGGGGAATACCTTGACATTGAAAACCAAACCCCGTACACTGTGATCTATAACTATAAGCAACTACACCAACGGGCACAAACAGTTTCGTTCCAAATTCAAATGCGTTGACGCGTTTATGTATTTATTAATGACGTTTCAAATTAGAAACTGTTGAAAAATATTAGTAATCACAAATTATTATTTTAATTATAGGTAAATATATTATTTATTCATTAAATTGTTATTACAGTGTTAATATATGATAGGTATGTTTAATGCTTTAACGAATAAACTTTAAAAACAAAATAATTCGATATATTTAAAAATGTGTTAAATAAATTTGTGGACTAAACGTTGTTTTGATTCGGTCGTATAAATATTCATGTTTATATAATATTTACTATATATTTACTTATATATAGTAAATATAAGGGATCATATGTATGTATGGATTAGTAAATAAAAGTGGATGTTGTAAGATATTTAATTGAGATTATTAGACTTTGCCGCTTTCTACATAAATAGATATGTTTTTCATGAAGAACTTCTAAGAAATTAAACCGATCATGACACCAGGTGTACAGAGGCAGGCCAACATCTACCAGGTTTTACTCGTAAGTTCTAGTATCGCAAGTAGGCAGCAGTCACTATTATTATAAATAGCTTATACTCTCGCTCTTAAGCCATTTTTTCATATTATGTATTACCTGGCAATTTTGTATATCAGATAACCAATAAAACTTTTGTCTATACCAACCAATAAACCACTGCCTATAGACATCGGTGTAAGAAATATTAACCATTCCTTACATCGTCCTTATCGTCCGTCCACCCTTCAAACCTGAACGCAACAACGTCATGTATTGCCATTTAGTGGCAGAATGTCTATACCTATTAAAAATTGTTTAAATGTATCGATTAGCACGCAATCGATAGTCAAATATAACAAGCAATCATCAATCCCAATCAATTCGCCATCAACACACCCCAACGTGAGAAAAATCAAACAAAACGTTGGACCGCACGATTGGCCACAAAGGGTGCTTTCATCCCCTTTTTTTTTAAAACCATTTTTGTCCCCCACGTCATTCTGACGCAAGATTTTTCCGTCATTAGCGAAACGCAGAGTCATTCAGCCACGATTTGTCTATGCTTATCTTTGATTTTTTTTTGAAGCCATCACACGTATACAATATGCGAATTTTTTCCCGCTAATGTGACGAAAGTTTCTGATAAGGTTTCAAAGAGAATGTTGGCTTGCGGTTTTTCAAATTGAAAATTTTGTTTTTAAGCTTATCTTGAACCAGATAGACACGTGGAACCGAAGTTTGTGGGATCGAATTAAGTAGAAAAAATCGCATTTAAGCTTTTCTTAATATGATTGGAGGCTTTGGCCCAGCAGTATGACACTAAACTAAGCACTAGCTAGAGGGCTTATCTCAATTAATTTCTGACATAATGCTTAATACTAACTAACTTCATCATAAGCCATTTAATTAGCAGCTTTAAAGAGTCGAGAATGATCTATAAATAAGAATCAGAAATAAAATAAAGTAGAATGTGAACAAATTTACGACCTATACATCCATCATACATAAGATCAACAATCAAATCATTATCAGGATAATAATAAATTAAAAATTGCGTTTTAAATCTTAGATATATGTCTGTAGATATTAAAAAAACACCACAATATACCTCTCTCGAAAAGTCGACTCCATTATATGAGGAAAAGCAAGGGTAAACATGGGCACTAAAAGGCACGAGTGGGCTCAAAATGGCACGCGTCGCGGACCACAACAAACGCACACAGAACGACAATCGGAATAATTTTAATTAGAGAAAAATTGCACGAAATGCGCATTGGGGTAACGTCAGCAGAACACAAAATGTTATACATTTTTTTCTTTTCTTATCGTTTCGGCAAATACGCTAATTAAAAGTGAGTTTTTTTAATCTGGTGATTTAAAGTACATTAATAAAATACAAAAATATATAATTTACTATGCTTAGTGATGTATCGTAATTTTAATTTAGAATTATAAAATTGTACCACCATAACATTTATGTTTAGATTAAAATATGATCAGCGATAATAACAGGTCATACGTTAAAGTAATCCATATATCCATCGTAAAAAACACTATGCAATAAAATAATAAAAAAATATTTAAATATTTTTGTGAACCATATAAACTCAAAAACAATACTTGACGAACCCTTTCCGCAAACAATTAGCGCACAAGTGCCCTCTAGGAACAACGGCAATACAGCGTCCCTCAGCTTGAAGCGCTTCAATCGCTTTAAACGGCTTCCGACTGGCTGCAGATCTCTTTGCCTTTGCCTTGCCGCCTCGACGTGCGCCATCTTTTGTTTTTTTCAATTATAGAACGTACTACTTTATACAAAATTTAAATTTGTATTTTTTATATTTACCTTCATTGCAACAGTAATAGATGAGTATGTTGGTTTATTTCGGAAACTAACCGTTGTGTTTTGTTTTTTTTCCCTTAATAACCGAGGTATAGTTGTTTTGTCCGATAACAAAACTCGTTAAATTTCTATTATATCGTTATCATTTATTGTCAAACTATCTTCATATCGCGTTACGTATCCAATGAAATAACCGATTACGACTGTTATAACTATAATGAAACCCGAACACTGTGGAAATTCTTAAAAATATGTGAACAAGTGACCAACGCATTCTATATCAGCCGGAATGGGACACACGGACTTCTAATTACCAATTTCGAGTTTTGTACCATTTCTCACCTTATAACGTTTGTAACGTGATTCTAGGAATTATTATCTTACACTAATGTCTCCTCCACTTAATGCTAGCTCGTAATTCGAAAGATGTGGGACCCAGAAACTAAAACCGGTTTCAAAAGAGCGCGTCTCTCCAAAAATAAAGCCAAGATCCGAGATCTTATTTCAGTGGTGTTTGTTCTTTTTCAAACGCGTACTTTTTTAAATGGCATTCCTTTTTTGAATTAATAGAATGGCCTTTATCGTTTAAATGTCATCGTCGTCCACTAATTATGCCAGCGTTACTGTCTCCGGGACTATACATGATACCTGATCGCGTCCATATTTCTTGATTTAATGTTTTGGACGCTGGTTATGACGATCGCTACGGTGACGCTGATTCTGTGTTTCTAATGAATGTAACAACCCACGGATATGTAAAATATAACAGTTTATTGCCTCGACAAATAAATGAGAAGTGCCAAGGTGGAGTGTAATTAATTCTCCAAGGCTCAGTGTCCGCATCTGAGTCTCGGCAACATTGTAATTATTGGATGAAAGTAACCTGCCTGTATGATAAATGAGGTAAAGACGAGCCATCATTGTCTCGCGAATGAAAGAGCTTTTGTCTATGGTCGAGACAAAACCCTCATTCGTTGTCTATGCCGCTCGGCTCACTTCATTGTTGACGTTTGCATCGCATTGTCGCGGCAGGCGTCGGCGGAATCATTAAATGTTTTAAAAGAACAAAAAGCATTTTGCAAATATTTGCGAAATTCTCACGACGCGAGATAAATAACTATACCAAGGAGAAACATACTACTTTTAATCACTTATAAAATGGATTATATCTTTTTAATTCTTATAAATAGATATTAAAAACTCAGTTTTAAATAAAGTAGCGGAAATTATCTAAAAAAATAATTTTAATTTAATATCCCACGAATTATCTCTCGATGGAATAAAAATTGCATTGTGTTCTTAAAGCGCTATAGCGCTGTTTAACAATGAGATAACAAAGTGCCGCTTGAAGTATCAATTAACCACGATTGGTTTCCATACGTTTAAGATTATTAATTAACCCTCTACCCACAGATTAACTCAATTTTCGATTAACTTAATTATATTGAAAGGAGATTCACAATTATTTTTATTTCGTATTAAAACCTGTTTTTAACTCAATTACGGTAGGAACGAATATAATTTAACACTTACTTGGTCGTTAACCCTTCATATGCCACGTTTTTAATTTGTTATCTGTGATTGATATTAAATTATTAATTTTACTGGTAACATTTCAAGTGAATTTAGTCATAATAGAGATCTTTCAGCGTTAGATAAGCTATATAATTTAATACTACGATCTTAAGGTAAACTTTTCTAGGTATTCATTATTTATATGGAATAGGCATATTATCAAAATTTAACAAGGTTGAAATCGCAGGATATATCTAGTTATAGTATAAATTTCGTTGGTTTTAGATAATACATAAATAAGGCATTTGTAGTTAAATTATCTTAGCAATAACAATCAGTCGAACGAGGATGTCTAAAAAAGGTTAAGAAGACAGAAGACAATAATGAAAGCGGAATACGCCGCGATTTGTAAAGATATGCGCGCGCGCAGCCACAAAGCTTCATTGTGCGCCCATATGGGAAAATATCCCATGTTTTGTCTTCCCTATTGTTGTTGACAGACGGACGGACAACTGAAAAGACAGCCTTTGAATACTTATGTAAAGGCTCGTTTGAATATGGTTTTACAGATTATGTAAAGCGATATGTTTGTATTGTAACAATGTATCTGCCATTAGAATACAATTGTCTTATAATAATTTGTCAAAACAAATACATTATAATTCTATCTACTTCGTGAAACATATATTTAAAATCTAAGTAAGTTCAAATCCGGGCTAGCTAAGCGGAATTTTGATTTACGCCGCGATTTGTAAAGATATGCGCGCGCGCGCCACAAAGCTTCATTGTGCGTTTGGGCCGATTGATGGTAAGTGGTCACCACCCCCATATACATGGACGCTATAAGAAATATTACTACTAAGATGTTATGTCCCTTACACGTGCTGTAGTATTGTTTAATATATAACACTAATTTATGTATCAAAGATATTGTAGTATTTATATTTGGACGTATTTGAGTATTATGTGTTTTAACGTGAGTTAAAATTTTTTTGAAGGCATCTAAAAACATTTAATAAAGAATGATTCATGCCTTATGTAGAACATAATATATTATAATCACATCTAACATCCAAGGTAATCCTCTTTAAAATTCTCAAAAGATAAGGTGCGAATCGTTTGCGCAATGCCAACATCTTACAATAAAATTTAATCTGTTTCAAAACAATTTTTCACCTGTCGCGTGTCACCTGCATCTAAACGTTGACTCCACTTTGTCCGTCTAAAATCATTTTTAATTTATACAAACCAGGTGTAGAGATTTTACGATCGTACAAACAACCGTATATTACGTAAGGTATAATTCATAGCTAATATGTCAATTAATCACTTTTTAACTTTTAACTATTTAACGTAGATTGTGATAGGAAAACATTTCTTTTCCGCGGCTATTAACGACATTCTTAAAAACTACCGCTTTGCGGTTGATAGCATCTTATTAGGGTTCCGCGGGAAATTGATTGAAATTGTTTAACTTGATAGAGTGAAACATTACTTTAGATATATTTAAAGATAATATTTGATGTCGGTATATAAAACAAAACGAGATAGTCCAATTGATAGCCGTGTTGATCTTAACGGATGATCGCGGGATCAAATATATATTTTTTTCTTTAAAGGAAACCTCTGGAGCAGTTTGATGGAATGAGCTCTTAACGTTTTTAAGAGGAAGCCTCCTTCTTTGCCCAGCAGTGGAACATTTATAGGCATATATATATATATATATATATATATATATATATATATATATATATTATTTATATTATAATATGTTTTTGTTATTCAGTCTAAAATATGTTTATTTAAAAATATACTATTATTTATAAATTAATATTTGTTTTTGTTTTTGAACTTCCTAGGTGGAATTGATTTGATAATGTAAACTCAATCGAAGCCTGCGAAAGATTATTCATGTTCTTAATTTGTGTTTATAATCTCAAGGTCGACTTAGAGAAAAATATTCCACATGTCCATTTACCAATTCCTATTGGAATAACGTGGTAAAATCTGTTATGTATATTCTCCTCGACAAGAGAGGCCTTAGTCAACAGTCGGATATTTATTGGTTGTCTTGTCTTTGACTATTACTGCACCACGTTATATGAAAATTAATAATATTGTAATTTTCAAAAATTATACAGAACCAAAAGCACTCGATCAATGATCAAGACTAATCGTATATATTACAAAAACAAACTAAACTAACTAACTATTAAAGAAGGGACGGCGTAAATTATATTACAAAAATTTTATTGTATAATGACTTATTGGATATTTTTCATATCTTTAGTATTTATTAATGGGCATAGCTGGTTATAATATGAAGTGGAGAGGACACAACTATCTAACTATGTTAAGCGTGGGACCATGCGACAGTGTAGTGTGAACGGGCCATTACTAACATTTATTCTTTTACTGTCTCCATTTGAATATTTTATTGACACACTTGAAACTAAATCATACACGCTATTGTATACCATATAACTTTCAAATAAAGATCATAATCGTATGCATTTATTAATGAAATTGAATAGTGTATATTTTTTTTGATATTCATAACGCCGTAGTAGGTCCGCGTTTATAGTAAGATAAATTTGTAATTAGATTTTCGATTCCAATATCCGTTGATTTGTTGTCAATATGGTAATGTTTTATAGATTCGTAGTTGTTAACATTTTGTCGCGATTGAATGTTTATTTGTGAGAATTGGAAGTGTAAACAAAAAATAACTTACAGTTCTAATATTAAAAGTATGGCCAGGTGTAACTTTAAGTTATATCGATAAGATTTTGAAAACAATAACTTGTACATCTTATCGAATTGTTTTTAATAATAATTACTTACGATTAACAGATTAAATATCTAATTAAAAGGCCTGTTCAAGAAATGCATTATTTTACATAGATAATAAAGGTCACTCTTGAGCATATTTTATTAAGTTAAACGAAGACTAGCTAACTTGAAGGAGATAACAAGAGTACCAATAGAGATGAACTATTTATTCCCTCTTATAATCCCATGTGATGGCAAGCCGATATGACGGGAGAGAGATCAGGCTTGATACCGGAGGAGTGTTTTATGAGACATGGGATTGTCAACACTGCTTCTAAAACTCCAGGCAGAGATTTATAATGACAGACAATTTAATAACTTTTTTTTTACCCGACCTGGTAAGACCACCGCTACACGATGCACTTCAATTTCTAAATATAAGCTATTACAAGCTAACCAGCTGAGTTAATGGTTTAAAAAAAATATTCTCAGTATCTGTGGGAACTTGTATTAATTACTGGTCTTAACTTGATGACAGTTCGTCCCAATTTTATCTGATCCTTTTTATTGCTGGCCAGTTGGTAATTAGTTTTTTTTTTTTTTTTTTGGAAAAAGCGTATCAGCCTTTTACCATGCATTTGACCATGCAGTCTTTATAAAAATCGTTAAATATATTTTTATTAACATGTAGAGATTATTAATTTGATTTTAAAATTGTTGTAGTAGTGATTAAAGTTCATTGGTTATCTATACAAAAGATATAAGTTCAATGAACTTTAATTCATTAAGTAATTATTTTATGGAACATTATAATATCACTCTATATAATTAAAAAAAGTAATATATAATGAAGACATTACATGTAATACAATTTAATTATTTCATTAGCTTAATCATTGTAATGTTTTTTTTTATTAATTTTTAAGTTACAATTATTGAGAATATCAAGTTGTTTTTTTTTATTATTTAAACACCTATAGTTTTAGATTACCATCAATAAAAAAAGTATAAAAACTTTTGCTTCTAGAATCTAGATTTATAATATTTATAAATCTTAAGAGTGTAACAGTGTTTATTTGTATGCGCCTATCTCAGGATATAACAGTCGGATGTTTGCGTTAGAAGTTTCAGACTATATAATATAAATATAAGAACCACGAGAACAGAACAAAAGTAATATTAACCGCGGGCAAAACCACGTGACTCAACTAGTATTATGCAGTAAGTACTTATTATCAGATTTGGTCGTAGCCTCGCAATCGCTATCTTTGAATTAAGCACAATTAAGTTATGGCATTGACATTACATAGAACCTTGTAAAAAACCTTGGACTTAAACAGAGAAAACAATCTTCAGAACCACCTTTTCATCAGAACAGCTGCTGGTCAATGTGTCGAATTTACATTTGATAATATGACGATTATAAAAATATCTTTTGTTCAAGGCCACAGGTGTATCTAAACATGTTTTATATAAGGCTTGCAATGTTTTGATTTCATATATTAAATTTTATATTGGTATACAAAATATATAATTATTATATACTAATATATAAGATGAGAACATAATTAAAAACTCAATATAAGGTTTTTGTTCGTTTATATGTGTAACAAGTATATAATGAATTATTCTAATTATATTATCAAAGTGGACGTTTGAATGATTATTTCTTAATCACGCCAAAAGGTCTGGACAGATTTTGATGAAATTTGGAATACAGATAGCTTATATTCTGACTTAACATATAGCTCACCTAACACCTAAGACTCCACCCTGGTCTTAGAGTATAGCAAACTATCCTAATGCTAAGATCTAGTGGGTTTTACTTCATTATGTACATATACATATTCGGAAATAATTGACCTCAATAAGTACCATAAATTCTAATCACAAACATTATTATTTATTAGGGAAGTGTTGTTGGAGGTAACCGGTAGCTGTAACACGAATAAATACTATTACTAAATATTAATTATAATTGTTAATATTGGTAAAGCCGAATGAAATAAATTCGCAAATGGAAGCATAATTTTTACCATTAAAAAAACGTTTACAGCCAAGTTAAAAGTCTCACACCGTATAATAAGAGTCTGTGGACAAACATGTATAAATGCCCACTAATGAGCATAATATTATAATATTGTGTAGATTCAAAAGCATCTTGTTACGTCCACATACAGAGTGTAAGGAGCGATGCTATTAAATTCTAACGCTAGGGTGCGAGCGATGACCGCCGACGAGTTGCACGCTGTCGCGTTGGCGGGAAAATGACACAGATTAAAAATAAACATTTCTAATAATAATGACACATGTCAAATATCAAACGAGATCTTATGGTACGGGTTTATATAATTTTTTTACAAAATTCATGCCTATTAATATTGGTGATTTTAATTATTTTTTTTATGATTCTTATGGACGTAATAAAAAATATTACGGATAGTCAATTTAAAAACGGTATTAATTTTTTTTCTTACTTTATATAATAAATATATATTATAATTAAAATATCTGATTATATATTCCTTGATCGGAAAAGCTGCTTCAAGCTGACCCTTTCATGAATAATTCGCTTCCGCTTGTCATTTGGATTTCAAATGAAGGTTGTTCGCGCATTACTCAGTAAAGCCTCACATGTTGCCTTGTGAATGCACAAAGACGCATAATAATCATAAGGCGACTCGCAATTAAAAAATTTAAGGCACTTTGTCGTGGCGCCGCTCTTTTGGCAAAGTTGCTTTTCAAATGTAAGTAGCGAACGCGACGCTGCCTTCAAAAACTTTTATATAGTTTTCATTTAATGGTCGCACGCTATTAATTATTTTTTGCTTTTTTATCTCACATGTGTGATAAACGTGCTTGCCTACGTCTACGTTCTTTGATATATATTTTTTTTATTTATAGAATAACCTAGGCGGACGGGCAAATGAGCCGCCCGATAGTGAGTGGTCACCACTGACATTGTAAGAAATATTACCCTCTCCTTACATCACCCATGCGTGGTGCAACCTCGGAGACAAAGATGTTAGGATGTCTCGTGCCTGTAGTTGGCTTAAACTGGCTCACTCATCCTTGAAACCGGAACACAACAATACTAAGTACTGCTATTCTGAAGATTGGGTGGTATCTACCAAGACGAGCTTGCACAAAGCCCTACCAAGTAGTTTAATAATAATTCAACAATATGTAACAATATACGTTATAACAAAATAATTACATTATTAAAATTTAATTGAAGAAAAGTTTCAAAACTAAAAAGAACTACTGATTTCCTCAATAGTTCGTCTAGATAGAGCCGATATTATTACAATTTAATTAAATCAAGAAAAATAATGATTTCAGTTGTATGAGCAAACAGGATTTTTTTTAATTTTAAAAAGTGGTTTACATTTTTGAATAAAGAAGTTCGTATATGAATAACAAAATCAGGTATATACTTGGAAATCGCAAAATAAAAAAATATTTTTATTAATTCAGTTCCATGAATATTCCATTAGATTCGAGTATATTTTATTACTTATAATGTAAAGCCCTTAGCTATAATTCTAATTTTACTGCTAGTCCATTCGCTGACAAGCAAAATGGCACATACGAAATGATGGGACATCTGTGAACGGATTTGTGGAAATACTCATTTACGTTACATGAAAAATAGTGTCGGCTATTGTCGATAAAATTTTATTGCTTACTTTGCGCGTCAGGTGGACCAAAGAATTATGAAGTCGCCCACAAAAAAAATCACAATCTAAATTGAATACTTTCAAAAAACAATTTCTGGTGTTAATCTAACGCAAACACTATGTATCACATAAAATTTTCTATAACCAATTCAATTTGTTTTATAATAAAACTAACTGAAATTACAGAACATACCAAGAATTAAAAATAAATACAGGATGTACATATTAAATCGAGCAACGATTATAATATTCGAAATTTAAAAAACACTTCAAATCTAAACAGCCTATCAAAAACAGTCTTCACACAAAAACTAGTTCATATAAACATAGATTAATAAACAACAACAGAAGTGCCAGTTCGCGGAATCGAGAATAAAGCGATCACGTTTCGCAATGGTAACGAATACTCGGAAATACGTTACGATCTAACATCTAGACGGATATGTGTATCTCTCTTTATTATTCCAATAACAATCCGTAATGAGTGCTCTGGTCAAACGTAAATAGCGACTTCATACATTTGAATGATGGCAATGTAAACTCTACGCTATGAGCTACTCTTTGCTTAATAGGGCTGGCGATTCATTAAAGTCGAAGTTTAAAATATTCCATTGATTATATAGTATCTGTGACCGGCTTACGAATTATTCTTGAACATAGTAACTTGACATAAATGACACACACACATAGAACAATTGATGTGTGTTATAGAATTACTAGCGTAGGCTTAATGACGTAGTATGCTTCGTTGGCCCAAAGTTCTGCACCTGAACTGTTTATAATCGTATCGTATTTGCCATCCCATCGGATAGAATAAGAGCGCCTCGTATTAGCAACTTTGTAATACAGCCGAGAATTCCTCCAACGATATGCTAAGGAAATACAATAAGTTAAAGAGGTTGTGTATGTAATTTAATCTTTTTGGTAACTCACGTGTCCCAACCCTGAACACCGCGGTAAGATCAAAGACGCACCTCGCAAGACGTTTACATTGTAATATCTGTTCGCTAGACTACTGACCTCTGTGTCAACACCGGATATTGATTGTTCCATCGCGCTGTCATCCGCCATTTTGTTTTAAATACTTGTGTAGAAAGGATGTGTTGGTTAATTGTTTTTAAATTATTTTCGTTCATATGAAGATTAAAAGTAACACTAATGTTAATAATAAGTTTAATTCAATACAGACTTTTGATTACGTTTGAAAATCAAAGTAATGTAGCAATTCGAAAATGTCGCCCTGATGTGTAAAGGCGTTTATTTTTAAAGTAAACGATATGGTGCTTATTACGTTTTTACGTTTAGGAACTTTTACTTCAAAATTTGTATGTACACATTCATTCATTTACCGATCATTCATTAATACTTAACCGAACTATTTTGTTATTTCGTTCAACCATTCTTTTAAATTAATTGCTTATATGCAAATATTATACTACTATATTATCGTCGATGCTAAAAATAATTATGAATTATCTTTTGTTTTGTACACTCAAATAATTATATTATTAATTCACTAATTATAAATACAATAGTTCATTAAAAACTCTAAAGTCAGTTTCGAACCCGATACTTCGTGTAAGTAAACATCTTACTCTCTGAGCCATCAGTCCCACATCCGACACGAAACTGGGTTAAATTAAAATAAAACAAAACGAAAGGTCATCATTATATAATAAGTTGAGTCATTGGATTACACGTAATAAAATTAAAAAGTACCATATTCTCTATGGTAATATCCCCATCAAAATAATCATGATTTTATCACATTTTAATTTACGACGCCGCTTTCAAGCCTTTCAGCAAAGGGTATCACATTTTTCAATGTTAAATAAAATACTCGTTAACAACGTTATCTTGATGTTTGTAATGCTGGAGAGTCTGTCGAAGATTTCTTTAACAACACTCATTTATTGTATATAGTGGCTTCCGCACGCGGTTTTGCGCACGTGAAAGAAGAGGACAGGTGTTGGGTATGCTATGTGCCTGTACTTGACAACGTATATCCAATATTTCACGTGATCGGTTGAGTAGTTAATACATGAAATCGTAACAAACACAAAAACTCAATTTCACATTTGTAATAATTTATTTTATAACTAGCGTTTTGCCCGCGGTTTCACCCGTCTAGTTCCTATTCTCGTTTGATTACGGGGACAAAATGTTGCCTATATTACTCGCTGATAATGTATCTTTCCGATGGTGAAAGAATTTTTAAAATCGGTTCAATGGTTTAGGCGTAACAAACAAACAGACATTCGCATAAATAATACTAGTTAGGATTTACATAGTAATCGGTACCCTTATAAAACAACACGAGACGATGGTAGGTTAGCGTAGTTATGGCGAAATTTTTTCGATCTACCGCCAAATTTAATCAATCAAAAATTTTAATGATTCTGTGGTATATAGATACTCTTTGTTTGACTATATTTTATTTCCTTTATAAACACAAAGTAAAGTTCGTTCAAATAAAAAGGTTTATAAAAATAAAATGATGTTAAATGGCCGTCCTATAAAAACGTTTGTGTAAGTAAATAGTTGAACGATCAGTTCTAAGATAACAGAAACACGAGACACGGCTTTTGGGTTACTTTGTGCGGAAACATATTTATGTAACGGAATTAATGTATCTGATCACATTTAGCTAAGATATAGTAATAGACTTTATATAAGAACTAGCGTTTCGCCCGCGGTTTCGCCCAAAATGTTGCCCGTGTTACTGGCTGATAATGTAGCTATTCATTGGTGATTTTTTTTTATATCGGTTTAGTGGTTAAGGCTTAACACTCACATATATAAAGTTATTTAGGATAACAATATTGCGATCTTGACAGGATTTTTGCCACGACTTTCAGTCTTAAACACCAGCTATCTGCGTACAGGCTCGGACTTAAAGATCCAAGGCCCCTAGGCACTGAAATTTGAGGCCCCATTCCGAAGCGGTTACAGTAAAATTATATTATTTGTGGCTGGCTAGGCCTCTAGACCGGTACGTTGTGCGTCTAGGCGCGCAGCCTAGGCATAAATGAGACGAATTTAGAATTTATACAAAAACAGATTTAGAAAGTTCAGCAGTGTTATTCTTTAAGATCTTACTTTATCACTCACTCATGAAATGTTGACAACCGACTCATGGTGATATATTGTTTTAAAACGTGTATTCTTGACACGTTACAATTATTACGGTGAATATCGCATATCATTTTCTAACATTTCAAGACCTATCGGTGAAAAATCAACGGCTTTACATAGTTTCCGAAGCACGGAAGTGTTATAACTTCCAAACTTAGAATTTCTTGACAAAATATACCCAATAATTATATTAATGTTCTGTCTGTGGATTTTTCCCATAATTTGCTGAACTAACGAAAAAATAAAGATTACGATTTCCTATCTTATTCTATCACAAATCACACGTCAAACCTACATACATACATATATAGTAAACACATTAATTACTTTAACTTGTAATAATTAATCAAATCAATAAATATTCCAGTAGGTAATTATGATTTGGAATTTTAAAAATATATATTTATTTTAAATTGAGTACATAACAAGTCCCATTCCATAAACAAGAAAATTATTTTAAAAAAAGTAATAATTTATATACTTTGTAATTATATATAACATGTATATTAGTATAATGTGAAGATGAAGCAAAGCGCGTTTCATACTAATGTATCATAGTCCGAGAGGCGGCTGGGAATTCTAAAAACAAATGGGATACAAACATAATAATAATAATCGTCTAGTTCACAATGGTCCGAGCTAACGATAAATCCGTCTGTAGCGTATAAAAACCTATTTTTCTCTTAGAATATCGGTATGCGGGAAATACGTGTGATGACAAACGTAAGGTTATAGATGTCAGGCGATGAAAGTTAGATAAAGGATATCGTTTTTCTATGTTTATAACAATATTTCTTAGTTTTAATTATAGTTTGTTCATTTTACAATGTTATGTAGTATATTTATTAAGTTTCGTTAAAAATTTAATTAAAATGTTTTATATGTCACAATTTTCAATGATTACACTTAACTTTTTTTTTACTAAAATTATAAATAAGCGAGGAAACTTCGGTTGCCAGATTAAAAAAAAACATATTTTTTTTTTATTTAGTCAGATTAAAAAAAATATATAATAAGAAGATTTTTCAAAACCATTATTTAAAAAAAAATCTAACGTTATGAAATAAAACGTTTAAAGAAGTGCACTAATAATAATGCGAACAAATTCCAAATTCAAAATGTTACAATAAAATAACACAAAACATCTGAATAACCGCAGATTACCGATCGCATCTGACATCTATTACGCTAATGGGAGCGGTATCGGAAATTTCAGTGACCACCGGTGACAGATCTACAAGCTCACCCGCCAAATGGCACTAGTCTGGTCTATGTGACGCGATGTGAGCGTTTAATCTTAACATTTTAAACGCGAAAGTGAGTTCCAAATTTAAATTCAAAATATTCTTTGTTGTATAGACGTATGACATACAGGAAAGATATACAAGAGCTGGCCTTATCGATCTCGTCCAGGCAACCTTAAGGTAGAGGAAAGAAATAGAATAAATATATGTACATAGCATAAATAAACATAATATATATAAATACATTAGAATCGAGTTATAATAATTTTAAAATAAATTTATTTACTGATACACATACATACATATACGTCATTAATTAGATATTCGAGATGTATCAAATTTAATTTAATTCTTGCGTAACAGCTCTAGATAGCAATATAATGGTGTTTTAAAAAGGTTTTAAATGGAGCGATTGTGCACGTCTTGCCTTTATAAGAAGTGAGTTCCACAGAATACTTCGAACGGTTAAGGGTTTAGAATAATATGAAGTCGAATGAGTTTATTTGTTTGTCAATCTTTCACGTCTTATCTACACAACAAATCTTGAAATTTTACCTACACTTTGTGACGGATACAGAAAAGAATTGAGGGAACCCCTACAAGCGGCCTTAGCGGTTGAGGTAAACGATACTAGATCTTATATCAATGGGCAAAAGGTTTAAAATAAAATAACTCAATCTATAGTTACATATGTACATAAATGGTATGTTTGAGATCAATAGACTTCGAAACCCTTTTATTGAGCCACTTTGATATAGCTCACACCTAGATGGCGCTAGTACACATGAACATTTTATACAGTTCAACCGATCGCCATGATAAATGGCATGTATTATTATATCTATATATATAAATAGATGTTGATATGTCTGTTAAAGTTTATATTTGTAACGTAAGTAAAATATATTTTTATTTTGATATAAATAGTTTTCCATTAAAGCTTAGAAATAATCATAAACGCTTTAACTTATAACTTATCCCACTGAAACCCAAGTCCGTTGTTCTCTTTGTAATGAAGTATTTGTGACAAGTTTATTTTTTCCGGAACGTGGCGAATTGAATGTTTAAAAAATACATACAATAATAATATTTTCAGCATAATATCATTTGACATGATATTTGGTGTGAACAATTTATTTTAATATCTTATTTTGCATTATATGTATTACACATACATATAATACGTAGCCGGTTCAGTGGTTTGTAAACATGAATCTTAATGGAAGATAACGTGTTCAAACCTGGGCAAATAGTACTGAGTCTTTATGTATTTAATTTGTGTAACATCTCATCTCATCATCAAACATCTCAAGGGGAACTGCAAGAATCTAGTGAGCAAACCAACCTGAACCGAAGCAGCATGGAAATAAAGAATCTCTACAAGAGGGGTGGACGCTGGGGTGGGGCAGTTATATAATATATATATTATAATACATACGTGCGTCTTTAAACATGTAGGTATTTATATTTATAATCTATTATTTTATCATATTTTGAATCGCAAACTGATTTCTGAAATGATGAATAAGATCACATTAACGTTTATAGCTAAATACTGCACGCCCATTGGTCGACTGTTACGTCATCGCGACCACTAACCAATGATAATTTAGATTTTATTAGTTAGTCTGACTTTGATCAACGTTTCAACAACTGGATTTATGTTTTAGCAATCAAAACTAATTCTTTGGATCCTCAGTATTTATAATTTATTTCGAGAATTATATAATAAATAACGAATAAAGTTCTAATTTAAATTATTAATGTAAAATATTTATTAATAAGAAATAAAAGTGTACGGACAACATCTATGTGAAGATGTGATAGTTTAAAAACAGATAGAAAAAAATGATTGAAATTTTGTTATAAAAAAAATTAGTAAACCGTTTTCCATGTAAATTTTTCTTTTATTATTACGGTCCCGACATTGTGTTCATACAATACACATTCAGAACGAATGGCATTCGAGTCCTTTAGTCTTTACATGAGAGTTCTAACTTCGAAAATTCAAATGTTGTTTTCATGAAAAAACACAACCGAAGTCTTTTTTTTTTGTTTTCAGAATAAAAGGCAGGATATGTTTATGAATTTCAATTCTTATCGTTTAAAAATAAATACTCGTATTTGTAAACGTAACATAGCGTTGATGTTATTGTTAAAAGATTATATGTACTGTATAGGATGTTATAAGAACTGATTATTCTTTTTTTTTAATTAGTAAAAATTTACATATTTTTGTATAAGTTGCAAATGGTAGTAATACATTTAGGAAAAATTCTGTGGGCTCAAAAGTTTGGATTTACTTATGAAGAGTTCATTCACCTCTCGTCCTTATCATCCCATACTAACCAGATATTCTATTAAGGCTTTAAATCGATACAACAATTTAGGAAGTAGGTTTTAATGGTTTTAGTTGTGGTTTTTATGGTTTTCTTATTTATTATTCCTTCCACACTTAATTTGTAGTTATTTACAAGTGAAGCTAATATTAATCGTGTAAAAACATTTTAATCTCACCGGTTTTTATCATGTAACATAATAAATCGAAATATACAAGTACCTACATAACACTCGACAACAATTCAAAAAGGCGTTTTCAAAAAAGTTTTTTGTTTTGTAATTTCTTAAAATGGACACAGACTCAAAATGCGGTCAATGCTACTGTTCGGAACTACATTCTTTTAATATGATTAAATTAATTTGCCCTTATTCCAATTTTTTTTTATCTGAAACAATTGTTCTTCGATTATTTTTAGATAGTGTTGGCTCAATGGTTGTACATCGAACATATTTATTTGTTTACTCTTAGTTCCTACTTAGTACGAGCCCGTAAGTAATATTAGTACTAAGGAAAGGCTTTTACTCCTAAGGAATAGTTTTGGACCTAACACCACCAAGGTCCTATGTGTTTTGATTGATATATGTGTAGCATCATTACCTCCGAAATTCTCATGATGAATCTCCGATAAGCATGAATTATAAATACAAATGAAGTATATGAAAAATTATTGCTCGAAAGGGCTAAACTTACAATCTTTCGGTTCAAAGTCACCCGTACTGATGCGTCCTGGGATATACTCTGCTCTTGCTACTACAAAGTCTTTTATAGACACTGTTTTTGACGACATTTTAAACGAAAAAAAAAACGCTGTCCTTCTCTCTCTCTCTCTTCGCTTATCTCGTTTGTTAGGATGAATGAGACGTACATTTTATTATCTGTGTCAAAATCTAACTTTTTTAAATGTTATCAAAGTATATAACCTGCATGGCGGCGGTGTATTTATTAAATACCTAGAGTAAGGCTATAAGCAGTTTGGAATGCATATTTTTCATAATTAAATACATATTCAACTTATAAGATGTTTAGTATAAGAACGACGAATACTCACTCTACGCATTGTTATCATCATAATAATTATATTTTTGTATTCCGTATAAAATCTTATCAATTAATGTTTTCTTAACATAATGTTTAAATTTGTTAATAGACAAAGTTAAATTTTATTAAAAAATAACCTGATTTCATTCATATGTAATGAAATTAGAACAAAAAATTCAAAATAAGAATTAGACAAAACATTTCAATCAATCCCTCTTTATGATCTTAATTTGTTTTAATCTTGCGCAGAAAAGTGCTTTCGATTAAATAAATTAAATGCAATATGTTATAAACATTCGAACTTAAAAGTAAGTGAACATGATTGTACATAGTTTGTAAACCTTATATGTTTGTCTTGTCTTATATAAGTGCAAGCTTGCATCGTGAAACATTACAGTAACAAATATTCATCCCGAGACTTTGCGTGAGGTCACGTTCCACGCATTATTTTGATGAATTCGAAATTCGAAAAATGAATTGTAAGACATTCCCCCATTTCGTTCTCCGTGTTCATTTTTTTTTCCATTTCGCTAAAAATAAAGATATTTGTATACGAAACCTTCTTGATGATGTAATTTTAAAAGTTGATTTATAATTACCTTGCATTAATATTGCTTAATGCTGTATTTATGACAATTATGATACAAGAACATGAAATTTACGCTTGTCTCTTCAATATTCTATACTTAAAGCGGATGATACTAGCTACTTATATAGTAATTTTATATACTAAAACCTTTACCGAAACGCGCTGAATCTTCTAGTACAAGTTTTATGAATATTAGTTTTTTTTTCAATTAGGTATTATAAAATAAATATCTCCTTATTTATTAATATAGATCATATTTTTTTAAATCTAATTTCACTACGTATTGCATTTGTAAGAAGCAATTTGAAAATGGAATGCGCTGTCTAAGACGGCATTAAAAAATACCACGAGGGAAATACTTAAGTATATTCGTTTCAAAATCAAAACACAAGACTTTTGTGTATAGAAAAATATAAAAAAGAAAATTGAAAGTCCGATTCATCCCAGCACTCGCTGCCGGCGGTCTATTCAGCAACAACTTATTAAATAAATTAATCGCAAGTTGTTAGAAAAGGAAAAACTAAGCGGTCTTCTCATTTACTCTTGGACAAAGCACGTAATTCCTTAAAACCCAGCGCTATTCTATTTCGCATTCAACGCGGACTGTAGCGAAGAAAGCCCGCAAAAATAATTGGAAAGTGACGGTAACGCGGCGTTTAGTGATGCGCCTTCGGACATCGATGATTTTTTAGATAATCATGGAATCGATGACATGTAATAAATGAATTTACGCTTTTGATTAATTGAGAAAAATGAAGACAGGTAGATATTTATCGAACTAACATAATTAAGCAATAAATAATTTTTAAAACACAATCAATACGGTGTATCAATACTATTGCTTGTTTAGGGAATTGTTACATGATATTATTATTATTCAAACAAAATACTTCATTAAATACAAGAAAGAAAGTCACATTCTTCAAAATGAATAATTAAAAATCGTTTGAGAACATCGACGAAAGAAAATCCCGTATCATCCCTACTAGCCTCGGGAGTGCGGCCCACATTCCCAACTTTTCACCGCTCTCGCCTTCCCAGCTCATTGTGTCCGTGGGAACATTTATTGCCCCCATAGAAAACCGTGAAAGCCGTCCAAGAAAAGCATTTGTGCGCTCTCTGAATAGTGACAAAGAAACGGGTTTCAGTGTTGATTTGGTACCGGTTTCAGAATTTCTTTTCATCCGCTACCTATTTTCCGATTCAGCCAACTCTATTGGTTCGGCTTGTTTTGTATCGGTAAATGAGTTTCGTTCTGTGGAAAGGTTAATTTGCTTTCGAACTTCGGTTTTTGTTGCGCCCCCTCGACGTGAAAGGATTTTTCGGATACCTCATTAATATTGTATACTGATGTTTATTATATTACTCTTGTTTTAAAAAATATATAAAACGTAAAAAAATATATTACAATTTATATAAAAAATAACGTTATGATATATAATATAATCGGAGTTGAATTAAACATCGCTGTCGTTGTGAACTAAAGCATTTGCTTAATTGCTTAGTTAATCAATTTCCAATTTAAATATTATTCGAGCAATGCTTTGAGACGCTTTTAATTAACGCTAAAATAAGAATAAAACAAACTGTTAAATTAGTAATAGCCTTCATAATGTTTCACTCAACACAGCGCGATTCGAATTTTCCTTACAGAAGTTTTCACGACTTGTTCGCGTAACTAAGCGTACACTATTTAATTATGAAACACCCCGCCCTCCCACCACCTCCCCCCACAAAGGGGCAGAAAATATGATTTTCTCAAAGGTTTCCTTCAGCTACCTGTAGCAAGAATTACATTTTCTAAGAACGCGGCCACTGAATGCAAGCACTGTCCTGATTATTAATAAGCCCTAAGAATGCTATCCTTTATCCGAGTAAAAATACTCGTACAAATGCAATTTTATAAGTATAACTGGCTATAAGTACAACTTATTTTATGAAATAATAATGTCCTCTTGACAGTCAAGGTCACGGCATCCAAAATATTTTGATGAACTCGAAGTCGATTTCCATCAGCTACGTGTTAAAACATTACTATAGTTCGTTTCAAAATATATAAACGATATAAAAAAAGTTAACTTAAATTAATTATTCAATCTCTCTTCCAATTTAATCAGAGAGTCAATCAATTCTATAAAAAACGTCCAATAATATCGCAGCAAAGAACTTAATGTATTGTAATTTGTAAAAGGTAATAAAGATGCATTAATAATTTAAAAGGTCTATGAAATTTAATCATAATGCATACCTCATATAGAATAGCACCCATTAACTTCTTACAGCGACAAAGGTGAAGAAAGGAAGTAGGTAGGTACAAGATTTCGCTTCGTAACTGAAGCTATAATAAAATCCTATCTGCTCGTATTTATAGACGAACCCACGTCGATGTTTCAATGAAACAGAACATTTATAAATAGTAACGCTAAACTTAGAATGTTTTCTAATAGATTAATATGTAAATTATCAATACTAACATTCGATTTAAATCGACACATACAATTCTAATTTTCATAATAATTCGACCAATTTAAACAGTTATTATAAATAAACAAAAAACGACCTGTGTTATATAAATTATTTTTACCATTAAATTGTAGTTTTTTACATCAATGACCTCAATATTTGTATTAAAACAAAAAAAAAAGTTTATAAACATTCCGTATAAATGATTAACAAAACAAAACGGCCTGTATAATATCAATTTCCGTTTCCATTTAGTGGGTATACGTGCGAAGTCACTAGTTTCATATAATAATTAATCTCGAACTCCACACGCATGAATGGTATAGCGACAAGTGGTTTGACAGCACTATTAGGCTCGTTCCCATTCGATGCAGTTCACTTTGATTGACCATACATCATTTAATATTTACGTATTTAAAATAACCACTTACACGCTCTGCACAAATTAAAAGCACGACCCAATGATTGATCTTAACTAGAATTTAAAACGCAGACGAGTTGCTAAATATATTCGCGTTAGTGATGTCTACTGTTCGCTATCTCTTTTAGTTTTATCGATAATAATATTTAATTATTTTTTTATTGGTTTTGTTATATTAGTTCTGTAATTAATTACATTTTTTAAATAATAAAGTATTGTTAATGTTTATCTAACCTATATCTAAGTAGATATAATTAAGGTAAGAGTACACGTTTTACCTATGTGTAGTTTATTACACACACATTAACACGCATCTATTTATTTGAGTTCATTAAACCGAAGCGGTAATTGGAATAAAATAATATGTCTTACCGCTGAGGTAACTGGTAAATTTATAGTGAAGAATGCAGACGCATATTGCGAAATTTAACGCAACTTAAGTTCATCGAGAAACCAGTTAGAGAAAAAACCTAGAAACGATATGAAAATCAAACGAGTTACGGTAATAACGTTGATAAACACTCGTTAAACCAACTATTTTACCCGTTAAAACCCCTCTCTACATGACCATTAAATAATCCAAATAATTTAATGGACATGCGCGATAATCTCGACGAATAGAAGAAAACTCGACAACAAAGGCGCGCCCATTTCCACCGATCATTGTGCGAGAACGGGACAGATACTACATGCTTCTCTGTCAAACAAAGTCGCTCGCTAACGATGCGCAAAAGAGATAGGCATCGACAATAGACAATTGTTATCCCCACCACGATAAACTGTACTGCCCTAGTGAAAGTAGCTCGTGCGATTTTCACTCTGAACGCGTAATCATATTAAGCCATACAGTCGATATTTCCGTGAACATTGAACTAGTACAATGCAGCCAATAATTTGATTCGGTTGTTATCATTGGGAAAACAATGGGTTAGTAATGTAGGTATAAATAGAATTATGATCGGGATAGGAAGTGGATTGGTGACGTATAGCGTAGGCGTGATTTTACAAGCGGAGCGACTATGAGATCACGTCTAGATTGAAATAGGTCATTAAACGTTCGATTTATAATTAGGGAACGTAATTGTAATGACATGATTGATCGGCATTCTTAAACTTACGATCTCTAAATAATTATAAAATGTACTCACAAAAGTTAGTATAATGCTTCTATATTGAATAAAGAAATATGATTTTGAAAAACAAATATAACTGGATCGGTTTTTATTTTCGAGTAATTAGTATATGCTTTCTATTATTTATATATTACTTTAATAGATACCCTTGCTCCCTTAAATTAAATCTAATTTTAAATACAGATAAGGATTTTTGTTTAGATTTTAAACGTGTTAGACATAAAGCGAACTCTTTTTCATTCATATTCAATATGCAACGCGAGCGAAACGTTTTTTTTTTTTTTGTAAATATTTAAACTTTTTTTTTAATCAAAACGTCATCACGTGACCGTCGGTTTCTTTCACAAACTAATTGGTCTGACGGTTACCCCTGGTTTTTTTACGTTTCAGAGGAATATTTAAATGAATCTTGTTGACACCGTATGATTTTAGCGGACCTTTTAATGTAAGTGTCAAGTTGGTTAAGTGTAGTGTGCTCGTGTTTGAAAAACGGAGATGCAAAGATGCGTTGCGACATTAATTTTTGTCAATCATGTACGTACATGGCGCTTCACGAGTGCTCAGTTGAAACGATTTTTACAATATTTTTTTTAAACGCCGACATACTCTGCGAGATGTAGTCCTGAGTGTTGGAATATTTAATTTAATCTGTAAATGTTACGCTTTTTTTTGTTTTAATATTAAAAAGGCTCGCAACGTATTTGGACTAATTTGTCGACGTTTGAGTCGCTTTTAAGGTGAACGTGATAAAAACCAATGATAATACATACGATGATATAATTCCCGAGCTGATCAAGTTTTTAACATCTTCCATAATAGAAACAGAGACATATTAAACGAAGGTTTTTTGCGGTTTTTTCCAACAGCTTAGATACGATTTCGTTTAACGGAGACTTGTTTTAAACAAACTTAGAATAATGTTACGATTAATTATGGATAGAGAATTGAAATTATTTATAGTTAAATAATATATTGAAGTATGTAACTGTTGAATATTCTTTCTTTCAAAATCAATAAATATATAGATATATAAATGGGAACATATTTTAAAGTGCCTACTAATCGTTTCATACATGACCTAAAAATTCACAACGTAATCTTATTATAAAAAATTGTATGATAAAAAAAAAACTAATATTTAATGAAATTCAACTCAAAATATAGTTAGTAAAGTTGGCTATTTAGATTTTTTTACTTGGAAGTCACTATACGAACAACTACGCTTTCAAATATTAATATACATTTTTGGACATGACCAGTAATAAGGATTAAATCAGATTAAAATTATTGTACATATACCAGCTCCGTTTGGTATATAATAGGTAGGTATTCCACAATACGCAAACTTTATCACAGCTATATGAAAATGACAACATGAAAGCAATCCGCCAGCTCAAACAACTAAAAGCCAAACGATACGTCCGTATCATGAAAAAAAACAAAGAATAAAAATAGCCACCCTGTTAATTTATTTTGTCTTTAATTTTTAAAAACGGAACGAGGAAGCGGACCAATGAGACGCATCCCTCGACTGATTGTCAATTAGCGACATCAAACGGGCTTTTTGCGAATTAAGCGCGTGTTTCTGTTCACTTTTTGTCCAGTTGTCGAGCGTTGCGGGTGTCTGATGCGTTTTTCCGTTTCAACGTTTCATTTTCATATTTCCGTTTGTCTGGCCGTCTGTAGGGAGGCACAATGTGGGGTGTTTTATGTTATCAACGCACTCTATTTATGTACGGATATTTAATTCGAATGAGTGCCTTTGCAGACGGATAAAAATAAATCGTTACTTCTGTTTTGGTATTGCCCTTATTTGGGTACATTGACTTGAATGGATGAAGTGTTGTAAGATTTCGAAAGAATACCTTTGCGGGTTGCCCGTTAAACGAACCAAGGATTTATAAAACGCGGTGTTTGAGACTGTTGTAAATTATTATCATTTGTTTATTAAGTACATAATTAAATACTTTTAAATTGATTGCATTTTTATTGATACAGTTTTTATTAAATAAATCTAATAAAATATATTTAAATATTCTACAATATATTTATTTTAATGTGTTTTATCTTGATATTGGAGATGAGGTTATATTGAATCTAAGCTTTTAACATCGTATATCGTGTAGACGCGTCATTCGCAAACCAATCGAGCCCAATCGAATGCTCCTAAACAAACCTGTCTGGCTGAAAGACAGAAAACAACAAACGTCGATGAAAAAAAAAACAGCCAGTATCGAACGCGCCTATTCGGAATGGATCCGGAACGGAGTCAACAAAGGGACGTTCTGTTTTTGAAAAAAGCGCGAATACGAACGCGAGGCAGCCATTACCCGCACCCATTTGCGCATCTATGGCGGGCCTCTTCAATCTGTACAGTCAACAATTGCAGGGTTGAGTCATTGACTAATCTCCATCGAACAATTTCAAATTCATCTCTTTTTGATTAGATTTCTATTCATTGTTATATTTTTTGTATCAACCAACTATGATATATGTTTTCCTTAATATTATTATTTAACCAAAATTTCTCTAAAGCTACTACATTATTCCAAAAAGTTTGTATACAACTAAATCATAGTTATATTTAAATATACAATTCGTTTTTATATTATCAATATAATATGCCGACCATTTAGAAGCAACGAAATAACCGGTGAGTATTAAAATATCTAATCTACGACGTAATACAAAAACTACTCCACTTATCGCCAGCCCTATAATAGAGCGCATGGGATCGAGAGTTGTTCGAGTTTTTATCGCTGATTCATTAGTATGAGAGTGTCTTTGTTGCAGTCGACTGGCGCCCTAACACAACCGTTCCATGCTACACATATACACGTATTCATGAAATTGATTTGAGATGAAAGGATTTTCATTACCATTGTATCTGAATCCGAATTAAAGACAAATTGCATGTTCAATACGCTCAAAATCAATAGGTACTATTTGCAATCAGATATTTTTGTATGAGCCTTTTTTACTCGGCTTTTATGCTTCATGAGTATCGTTTAAATTGATGAACCTATGATACACGTTATTTAGACATTTTTTTTTGTAATGATATGGATTGTGTGGCTTTGTGTTCAAAGAGTTAATGTTGATGATTAAAAAAGTTCTTTAGCTAAGTGATCTGTTAAAATTGAAGCTATTTTGTGCTTATGTAAAAAATACTTTGAAGTTATCGTATTATGTACAGCGCTTTAATGAAAGTATTTGACTACTGGAAGAATAATTAAAGTTTCTGATTAGAAATAGATGTAACTGTGTTACTAAATTAGCTATTTATAAAAGAAATAAAAGATTTTCAGAAAATTCAATTCAATCAACCCAATAAACCTGAGAGTAAGAGATTAGATGATTTTAAATTATACATTTTTTTTAAAACACACAATAATATCTGCCACATGTGTTTTCAGACCCGCGTTGGACAATTTAGTCCAGCAGTGGGATATTTAAAGATGTTATAAAAGGTGAGATTGAAATTTAAATTTCTCATAAATTAAATGTCGCAATACTAAGTGGCAGGTGATGAAAAGCAAGCCGTATCAAATCTGATCTTGTTGTTCCGTATCCAGATTAGCTCCCCTCGATGTCCAGACGGATGTTTAAGATGCAAGGTCATGGATAGATTTGAATACAACCCTCTTCGAACCGTCCGACTTTTGTTCGCTTTTGTAAAGAAATAGTTTACTTTTCCGAAGGTCAAAACAAACGTTTCACAAAGCAATTCAGTCGTTTTATCTTATATATGTTTGAGATTAAAAGACTTTGACACCAAAAAGGTTCTTGTGCTAATCAGTTTGTTTTGACTTGCCGCTAGATGGCGCTGTAATAATACATCTATATATTTCAACAGATCGTCATGTCAATTGTATATAAATTTGCTATATTTACATATATTTGTATAATAAAACTGGCTAATTTTATAATGACAATTTCTTTCTTTCAAAATTTTAATCAATCATTTAATCATCATTCAAAAACGATAAATTTCCTTTCTTCTTTCAGTTTTAATTCCATTTATTCAATCATTTCGTCACTATTTTTATTCCTATAAGAATAATTGTCATATAGCTTTATGATCCCTGAACATATTTATCATTTAAGCATATTATTTTTAGTATGTTAAATAAACTTATTACCAATTTACTTAATACATTAAAGGAAATAAAAGTACTTTATTAAAATAACCATTTTTGAATCTTCATTATTATTCACAATGCTGTCTTCTTTCGAATATCGAATCAACGATGACAGATATCCGTGTTTAATTAACTAAATAAGGTTTATAAGTATGACCGTTCGAAAACGTACTTATCGTACTTATCAATATAAACATCGAGTGCAACAGACGAGCGCGAGTGTAACAAATGCAAAGTGACTAAGAAAAACGCGGAGTAAGTTTCTTTTGAAATTCTAATTCACGGACCAACTGGTTTTGTTTACCCTTCCTCCAAATTAAGTTCGTTCCTGGTGCCTCGATTTCGTTCCGAAGACTTTGTTGTTTCTTAACTTTAAATACGGTCCCTTGTGCTGATTCTAAATTTAATTTAAATGTTTTTCTCTTGCACTTTTATTTTAAAAATAGAATTATGAATTTTTACGCTCGGTTTTAAAACGTTATCTGTATTTAGATATTTCGGTTTTTATCGTTATTGTTCAAGGTCAGCATTTATAATAAAATTTCTCCAATATTATTAGCTTTATTCATTAATAAATTTAAATCACCTTCGATTATTAAGACGTATTACTCAATAAGGACGATAAAAAAGTATGGATTTAGTATTCATTGCTATCGATAAATAATGTTTGAATTATATTTAATTATCTATATAAAATGATTGTCGATAAATAATACAACTGTTTTTCTCGTCGGTTCTTCTCGATAGAATCCACACAAACTAATCTTGTAAAATGACGGTCCAAAAGTGCTCGCAAGACGTTACTTGAATTGAGTATATTTTGATTGATATGGAAGGTACATACCTTAGTGTGTTCTTGTTGAGCCAGCAGCTGTTCTCTCACCATCTGAAGCTGCAAGATCATCTCCGACAGCTGTCGTTCCTTTTCCAAAACGCTTTCTCCAGCGAATGCCTGCAGCGCCGCCGCGTCTAGCACAGCTCGTCGGTCACTATAAGAAAAAACATTTACACTTATATTATAAAAAACAAAAATCTCCGTCTATCGATTTGTGAAACACAACTACATTTTTTTTTCAAATACCTTCATTTAATTTATTTTCAAAAATGACCTAAAATTTATATAAGAAAATAAAATCCAAACCGGCGTCCGATCGAATTCACATTATATCAATCAAATATATGTATGTGTGTCGGTTAATACAACGCATTCTTGATTTCAGCCCGCGATATGTAAGACATATCAGAAACAATTAATATTGCGATTCGTTCCTTTCACATTGACGGTTTCATTGTGAGACGGCATAATAATTGATGCGAAAAACATCAGATTCATTAAAGGTAAGTTCTACACTTTGAGTTTTTAATTAATTTTTTATTACACTCCTAATTAATATATATTTTTAAATAAAATGTTATATAGTAATACTTATTGCTTATGAATGATAAAATATTGATTTATTTAACATGTTTATCAGATTAAAATTGATAACGTTATAAAAATTCAGATTCTAAAGTGACTTATATTTACAGAGGAGAACACTATTAATTATTACTTAACTTTTAAATAGGAACCGATTAATTAAGAAATCATTTACGGCCTTACATATAACAAGACATAAGCGTTGATTAAAGACTGATTAGTTAAAAACTCATTCTGCTCTTTCTGGCATTGTAGGTTTGTCATACGAAAAAAGAAGATAGCATTATAGTGAATATTAGTACCTATAGTCACTAATTCCAAATCTATGTTAATAAATTTGACTTATCGTTAGTGAAGATTATTGTGCACACTATAATATTTGACGAGCTTTGTCCCGCGGTTTTATTCGCCTTAAGTTCCATAAGCCAGTTTTATTATGAATACGTACAGCCTAAATTAATTAATTATAATTAAACATGTTATATTATATTTCAGTATTGAAGTTTTTAATATGCGAATTGAATATTTATTTTGCATAATTTGAATATAAAAAAGGCCCAACGATATTAGTCGGTTTCTTTATCTTTTTTTAAACATGCAAGTCTTATTGAAAGCCAATTAAGAATTCTAGATTATGATTTAAATGAATATATGTTTATATTAATTATTATTTCAAAGTTTATACTTTGATCTACACGGAAACATTTCGAAATTACAGCATACAGTTACCAAGCTGTGAATAATTCATCGGAAACCACTGACTTCAGAACGCCGTCAACCAACAAAGGTTGTTATTACAGAACTTTAAAGTGAACCCCAACCCTTATGATGACAACTCGAACGAGTTATAATTCATATTTAATAATGTAGACATTAAAATAATCTTCGTTTTGTTTTTTTTAAATTTGGAATGCATTCGAATATTTTTTTTTATTAATAATATATATTGATGAAAAAATACAGGCAAAGAGAAGCTATAATATAGTTATTACAGAACTTTAAAGTGAATCCCAACCCTTACAATGACAACTCGAACGAGTTTCTTTGTTTTGTTTTTTTTTTTAATTTGGAATGCATTCGATTTTTTTTTAATAATAAAACATATTAATATAAATAAGTATAGTTAATATTGTATATCATATCAGTTTAATAAAATAAAACCAAGTCTACAATTTTAATATTGTTGATAAGGCAAAGCAAATACCAGATTCAGCCACTAAAAGTTATTCTTCTTAGAAATTCTCACTAGTAGTTTGAGTTCAATTCTACTAACCAATTGTCACTTTATCGCAATCGAATCGAAAGGTAATCGTTAGATCGGGGACATATTGTAACCATTAAGTACTAGTTAGTAGTTTGACGGGTCGGTTGGAGGTTGTGTGTTCGATTCCCAACCAGGACAGACATTTGTGTGCATGAACATGTCGGTTTGTCCTGAGTCTGGGTGTAATTATCTATATAAGTATGTATTTATAAAAGAAAAGTAGTAGATGTAGTATATAAATTGTCTTGGTTCCATAGTACAGGCTTTGCTTAGATTGGGATCAGATGGCCGTGTGTGAATAAAGTCTCGGGATATTAGTAGAACTGGCTCCCTGATTTGGAAGTTGCAGTGTTATATTCCGGCACCTCAAAATACACGTCAAGCCTTTAGGTTAACCTGTATTCGATATGTCATCGTTTGTGCTGAATTATAGTCAAATGAGAGATAAAAAAACCGAAATGGTTAGAACGCGTGAATCTTAACCAATGCTCGTGGCTTCGAACCCGGGCAATCACCATTGAATTTTCATATGCTTAATTTGTATGTATAATTCATATCGTGCTTGACGGCGAAGGAAGACATCGTGAGGAAACCTGCATGTGTCTAATTTCACTGAAATTCTACCACATGTGTATTGTACCAACCGGCATTGAAACAGCGTTGTGGAATAAGCTCTAAACCTTTTCCTCAAAAGGGAGAAGACGCCCAGCAGTGGGAGATTAGCAGGCTGTTACTATTACTGTACATATGAGAGCTTGGCACAACCCATGCATTGACCTCAAACTACATTAACGAAGTATTTATTTATTGTAAATTTGATGTAAAAGTACATAACTAATAAAATATATAAACATGTGGAAATATTTGACGAATGCTTCTTATTTAATGACTTTAATGTGTTTAATTATTTATTTATTAAGTATATATTGCACGTAACTAACAAACAGTGTATAAAAGAACAGGTAGTTCAGTAGTAGAACACTTGCTTATCCCTTTGGAACAATTATAGGGTTTTTTTTTTCAATAAAAAAAACCTTATATATTGTATAACTGTTTTATTATACCTGTGTATGTTTATACGTTGTCATGTATCATTTAAAGATAGAATCGCCTCTGTGCAATTTAATACTGTTTTGAAAACATGTTTGTAAATGTATTTAAGAAAACATACTTCTCCGACTTCCCTTTAATGGAGTCAAAATAAATGTCAAAATATTCTTTATTCAAATAGGATTGTCGGAATCGTCAGTAATAAAGAAAACGCTAGGAATATAGAAATGGAAAATATTCCAGGATTATTACCAATTTCATAACTGAACTGGATCAGAAAACTTTCAATCCCACACCCACACGGCAAGAAATTATAATTATAATGATTTATTCTTGTTATTTTAGGTCAGAGCTACAATGGGTCCACTTTCGCTGGACCAGTAACCGGTGGCCGGTCCGTCAATCATTTCCATTATCGTAACGAGGGCTAATTAAGAAACTTATTTTTTGTCACAAAATATTAAAGGCCTACCCATCAAAATATCGTTCACATTATCCGTATGAATGATTGTAGTGCGTTATTTTATCTTCATTCTTAGTTAATATTTTAAATGTACAATGTTTGGTACTCAATTATATTGAAACGGTGTCGAAAATTTGCATATAAAACGATTACGTTGTAAATATACGTTATTATTTAATTAATTGATTATTTAAAAAAATATGTAACTATAATAAAGCTAACGACCGAAACGGGCGCGTATCAACGGATAACGTTAATTATTTTCATTATTTACTTACAATCTAATTCCAAATTTAAAAATTATAACTCCATAAACGTTTCCGCTAATTTTAATGTTACCAGTTGTCAGGTTCGATTTCTCTCTGCATTTTGCAATCTTAGTATGTCATACATATTGTGTGGGCGTGTAGATTTACAAGCATTCTTATTACGAACAAAAGTGTTCTACACCTGCCTTTGTGACATTAAAGTTTATCTCGTTCAAAGCATAATACTTATATTTATATGTACGCCTTCGTCTGTGTTAAATAAAAACTATAGTTTCCAATAAGTAATTATATTACTGGTTTCATTCTAATTATTATTTATAAAATCAAACATGACCATGCACTGACATTTCATGTGATTGTTTTTTGTTTATGATTCATCTCGTGTTTGGTAGTAATAGATAACATTGTGAGAATAATATCTCGGATAAAATTTCGGTTTATATATAAAGACCCGCAATGAGGTGCGTTATGTAATAAGCCCTATGCCTTCTTATGAAGGTGTCTAAAAGGGCCTTTGCTAAGTTTGTTTTACAGTAGGCGGACGTGCAAATAGTACACCTGATCGTAAGTTAAAAGTGGAATAAAGTGGAATAATATTATAATAATAATAACCTGGGACATTATTTACACACGGCCATCTGATATCCCAAACTAAGCAGGGCTTGTACTATGGAAACCAGACAATTGATATACTACATATACTATTTTTCTTTTGTAAATACATACTTATATAAATAATTACACCCAGACTCACGACAAACACACATGTTCATGTACACAAATGTCTGTCCTGGGTGGGAATCGAACCCACTAGCTTCGGCGTGAAACACAAGTATCTACCAACCACGCCAACCGGTAGTAGTTACCACCACCCATAGACATTGGCAATGTAAAAAATTTCAACCATCCCTTACATCAATGTTCCACCAACCTTGGAAACCGTCCCAATTGATACTGTTCATTGATGAAAAAAAAAACTTGTATATTATTAACAAAAAAAATAAACAACATTAAAAGGAAAACA
Organism: Nymphalis urticae; assembly: GCA_905147175.2. Classification (NCBI taxonomy): domain Eukaryota; kingdom Metazoa; phylum Arthropoda; class Insecta; order Lepidoptera; family Nymphalidae; genus Nymphalis; species Nymphalis urticae. Next base: position 4,461,859 of record LR990004.1, on the reverse strand, counting down.
TCGCACCCTAAATTAACGAATGTTTAATCTCAAGTGCGTCAGCCGCTACAAACGCCTCGCCGATACAACCTGATCAAAAGCAATGTTTTATTTTCCTGTTCACTGGAACGCCACTTGTAATTTATTGTCTGCCGAATAAAATGCCTTGTTTTTGTATTGAATCGATTCAATACGGCGGTTTTGTGTTAAATTATATGCATTTTATATCTTCATTTGTACGTAGACTTTGCAAATGAAGTTTGCAAGTTGACTCTCGCGATGACTTTATCATTATTTGTAAAGAAATCGAACTACTGATGTTTCTATGGTAACTTTGAATTTATTTGAATCTTGACAAATGATTCCACATTGCCTGTAATAGCTTACTAATGTTATAAATGCAAACGTGAGTTCGTTTGTCTGTTATGTATTAACTACTCAACAAATCATGATAATGTGTATACACGTTATCAGGGGTAGAGGAATGTGTATATTATATGTACCCCAACTTCAGACTTATAATTATTTTGGGTTACTTATATTGACAACTTAGTTACCTAAGTGTAAGTGCTAAATCATTCGACAAAAGTCAAAATGTGGTTTTACTCTTACAAACTAAAACAAAATGAAAACGCAATTTCAGACATCGATTCGATTCGATCAATTTTCCACTAAAAACAAAACCTATAGAATGTCTATAGTCCACCCTAACGAAACGGTCTATTAGCCTAGGGTGACTAATATATCCAATTCACTCAACAAAATAGAATTTAGTTTGTAATTCTTCTCTACTTTTAAAACGATATAAGTCATCCGATAATGTACTCAGAATTCAATCGATTTACAGTTAAATATTAGACTTTAAGATCTCTTATCCAATAAACAGTTACGAAAGGACGATAGCATGAAACAGGCGCGTTATACTTTGTTCCGTATTTAATAATTATAAATCAGTGCTTAATGTGGTATTTTGTACGTAAAACTTACTGGGTCGTATTATTCGTATGTAACTAAACATTTTTGTGCATTCGTTCGAAGAAACACATGCATTTTAAATGCTTTTTGTGAAGATTATTCTTGCAATTGTTTGTAAGTGACATTGTGTTGACCTTGTAATAGTGGCTCAGTTGCTATTAAACAAAAGGTCTCCAAGATCTTTTATAATACTTATCTGCCATCTATTGACCTGTTTGCAATTTTCACACAATAGATAAAGTAATCGATTGGCGTAGTGGTTACACGCTTTTTACTGCACCATCTCAACTGAGGTTTCTAGGTTCAAACCCAAGTAGCATACGAGTCACAATTTATTATTATATTTTTCTGAGACTTGTAAAATACAAAATATAATGAAATACTCGTGTTGCAAATCGACTAGAGGTGGAGCCACGGATAGTATTACTTGTAATAAGTGTCACAATAACTATCACTATCAATGCTTGCATCCGTCCGAAGCTAAAAAAGATTTGTCACATGATTACAAAAAGAAATGGAACTGTCCGGAGTGCATACTGTCTCAGCCGCGCCATCTACACAAAGATAGTACACCTGTGCGTGGTAATATATCCGATTTGCAATGTAATGTTAGTGATAATATAAACTCGCGTAGAGGTGCCTCTGCCACAATTAACCGTTCTCCTGATGCTGAAAATAATATTGACAATAGCATGTGTTCCTCATCTTTTCTGAATTTAGTTAAAGCCATAATTACTTCAGAAATCTCAAGCTTAAAACAAGAATTCAAGTCTTCAATGATTCCCCTCGAAAACGAGTTAAAAGCTTTAAGACAAGAATTTTTAAGTGTCAAGGAAAGTCTCGATTTCTTTAACTCAAAATTCGAAGACTTTAATTCAAGAATCGTACAGTGCGAAACTGAAGTTAAACAACTATCAAGTAAATTGTCGGACGTCGGCACTCTGAAATCAGGCTTGGAATCCATTGAGGTGGAGAACAATAACCGGGATCAATGGGCCCGTAGATCAAACATCGAAATATATGGGATCCCTGAGAAGAAAAACGAAAATTTGCTCACCATTATGCAATCAGTGGCTGAGACAGTAGATTCGAAGTTAAATCTTAGCACTGATATTGATTTTATTACCAGAGTAGCCTCTAAAAACAATGAACATAAGAAATCGAAGCCAATTATAGTACGATTTTTATGCAGGTGGAAAAAGGATGACTTTTTATCACAAGTTAGAAAACTTAAACTTAAATGCAGTGATATAGGCTTTACCGGTAATAATAATCCTATTTATTTCAATGACCATCTCACTAGTGCTAATAAAACACTGTTACATACGGTTAAAAAAATGGCTAAAGAAAAACGGTATGAGTATGTGTGGGTAAAAAAATGTTGCATAATGATTCGTCGTACAAATACTAGTCCAGTTTTGCATATTATTACTCCTAATGATTTAAAAAAGATTGTTTAAGGACTATTTTTGTTTTTCATATTGTTATCAATCAATTTTTAATTTTCATCAAAATTTTGAATCAATTAATATTTAATTTATGTCTAATGAATCTTTTCAACTTTTTGGATGTAATGAGCGTACATTTGCACGATCCTTTATATTGTAACATATTATTAAAGTTCGATTTAGGAGTGGGGTATTCGATAGGCACTATATTAAGATCTTATAAACGTTATGGAATTGGGTTTTATCTTTTTTTGTCCAAAAGTATGTTTTTCGAGGTATATGTGAAACTTATTCGTTTATGTATTAATATCATTGACCATGAATTCAAAACTTAATATTATTTACCAAAATGTACGTGGACTAAGAACAAAAACAAATTTATTTTATAAAAAAATGATTCAGATGGATAGTGACATAATATGTTTATCCGAGACTTGGCTACATGAGGGTATTTTTGATTTCGAATTTTTTGATTCGCGATATTCTGTATATAGAAGCGATAGAAATTATAAGTCTCGAGGAGATAAAATGGGCGGCGGTGTGTTAATTGCTATCAAATCGAACTTATTCGTTTGTTCTTCTTCCCCTATACTAATTAATAACAATGTAGCTGAGGTAATTAAGGTTTCTGTGGTATTAGGATCAGTTCCTCCCACTAAATTACATATATATTGTTGCTATTTTCCTCATTGTAACCTCCAATTTGAAGCACTTTGTGAGTTATATGAGATAGTTTCTCATGAACATATGTGTTGTCCTGATGACAGGTTTTTGGTGCTGGGCGATTTTAACATTTCTGCGGCTGTTTGGACAAGTAACGGAGATCATATGAATATTGCAAATTGGCAAAGTGATAATAATTTAATTAATTCCTTCTCTAATTTTCTAAATTTCACTGAATTTAAGCAATATAATTCAATTCCAAATTGTAATGGCAGGTTCCTTGACTTAATAATAGGCAACTCTGATTGTATAGTCAATAGATGTCTCTTTCCTTTGGTAGTAGAAGACGACCATCACCCCGCATTGCAGATTCAGGTCATCACGGGGACATCTCATATCCCTTTAAAATCATCGCAACGTACAATACGTTTGTTTCGACATGCTAACTACGACGCTATCAATGACGCTTTGGCTCAAGTGGATTGGCATGATGTACTTCATGAATGTGAAATTTCTCATGCAGTTGACACATTCTACAATGTCATTAATTCGATAATTTCTAATCATGTCGGCATCAAAGTTATAAAGTATGTCGAAAACTATCCGTGTTGGTACTCGAGGGCCTTGATAAAAATCATTACAGAAAAATTGAAATATCATCGAAAATGGAAGATATATAACAGGTTAGCTGACTACGACTCATTTAGTATATTAAGAGACCGCCAAAAATTAGAGCAAATCAGATGTTATGATTATTATATTTATAAAGCTGAGTTAAAAATACGTAGTAATAGTAAATATTTTTGGTCATTTGTAAAATCTAAGAAATCATCTTATGGTCTACCCAATAATCTATTTTTAATGGATCGTACTGCTTGCGAGGGGAGGGATGTATGCTCACTTTTTAATGATTATTTTCAATCCGTTTATGAAAAACCAGTCGCCTCCTCAACACCTACATGTTCTTCTGGTAGTAATAATAATTTGGATATTGGCCATATAGAACTGTCTGTAGCCAATGTTGAAAAGTATCTGCAAAGGTTGGATCTTAATAAAGGATATGGCCCTGACGAAATCCCCCCTATATTTTTAAAATTTTGTTACAGATCACTTGCTTATCCAATTTTCATTCTGTTTAAAAAATCACTACGTAGTGGTGAAATTCCAGACATATGGAAGAGATCTTACGTTGTTCCCATCTATAAATCTGGAGATAAACATAACGTTCAGAACTATAGGCCAATATCCAAATTATGCACAATTGCAAAATTGTTTGAAAAAATTATTTATGACAGCATCTTTCCCTTCGTAAGGGGAACATTGATTAATGAACAACATGGTTTTGTGAATAGAAGATCTACTGAGACAAATGTATGTGAGTTAACTCATCATGTTTCCATGGCTATGGATAGGGGCTATCAGGTTGACGTTGTGTATACTGACTACTCTAAGGCTTTTGACAAAATATCTCATACAATCTTATTGCATAAACTAGAGCAAGTTGGTATACATGGTGACCTGCTTCGTTGGTTGTCCTCATACCTTCGTAACAGAAGTCAAGCGGTGACGATCAAGGGCTTCTGTTCGTCTTTTGTTCCAGTTTCTTCTGGTGTACCTCAGGGCTCTCACCTCGGTCCGTTATTATTTAATATTTTTGTAAATGACATTCATAAAATTTTTGATCATGCATCCATACTGTTGTATGCCGATGACATGAAAATATTTAAAGTTATTGCTAGGCCTTCGGATTGCAGCCTTCTGCAAAATGATCTATACAAGTTGTGTAATTATTGTAACGAAAACTCACTGAATTTGAATATTAATAAATGTTGCATTATTTCTTTTACACGCAAGCCAAATCCAATAATTTTCAATTATAAATTGAATAATGATAATATTACCAGAGTAACTGAGGTGAGTGACTTGGGGATATACCTTGACTACAAATTAACATTCAAATTCCATATAGATTATATAGTGGCCAAGGCATTTCGAATGCTTGGCTTTATACTCAGAGTTAGTAAAGATTTTAAAAATGACACCACCTTTATCCTGTTATATAATTGCTTTGTCCGTTCATTGCTTGAATATGGTTCTGTAGTCTGGAATCCACGATATAAAATTTATATTGATACAATAGAAAAAATTCAACATAAATTCGTTAAATATCTCAATTCCAAATGTTTCACTCTAAATCAAAATCCGCCTGAAATTATGTCCTTATTGGATCGTCGTACACTGCGAGATCAAAGTTTTTTATTTAAACTAATGCATAACTTGAATGATAGTCCATATCTTTTAAGCAAAATTTTCTTTAGGTGTAAAAAAGTGAATACACGTAATAGTGCTTTATTCCACTTACCCTCCACTCGAACCAATTATGCACAAAACGAATTTATATATCGCTCTTGTAAGAGCTACAATATGAAGTTTAATGACGTGGACATGTTTTCTTGTACGCTCAATACATTTAAAAAAAGAGTTAGTGAGCATTTGTCAATTTAATCATTGTTTTTTTTTTTTTATTAATTTTTTTTTATATTATATATATATATCTCACTAGTTTGCAGTGTGTTGCTAGTGTGTGCAGTGTGTGTATAATTAATATTTATAATTTACTAAATTGCTTGTTTAATGCATGAATTAGTGTTAAGTGGAAACTTGATTGGTGTGTGAACAAATTAATTGTTGTATAATGTATGTGGTGTATACTGTATGTTTCCCAATTATAATAAAAAAAAAAAAAAAAAAAAAAAAAAAAAAAAAAACAGACAATTCAGGCCGTTTGAGATGCGTAATCTACATACCTTCATCTTATTCATCCATCTTTCATATTCTTAAACATTTAAATCTAAACATTTGCTTATTCCGGTCTCTTTGTGAATATTTATTATATTTATATTGCAAGACGAAGTTTTATATTGGATTAAATAAATATGTATAATGTAAAGAATAAAAAAATAATACATTATTCAAACACACTGTTACAATTACTTTCGAATCATAATCTTAAAAGATTAAATTATATTTATATATCAGATGAGTTTTTAGTAGAATATTATTTGGCCTAATATACTACAGCTTTTGATATAAGCATTGAAAAAAAAAACAAATTGACAACTATATAATCTGTAGCGAATAACAAAAGCACGTATTCTACAAGGAAATCTCTTAAGGGTTAGCGGGGTGATGTCATTAAAATGCATGTTAGGGGCCGACGAGATGAATTTTGACGTAGTACATCGTGTTCTAGAAATTTTAAGTGTTAGCGATAATAACATCGCACACTGACTTTGATACTTGTATTGGAGATGAAATTTATAATGTATGTAACATTGATATACAAAGTCGAGAAAAAAATTATGATTATTTGAATCAATAATTATTGTTTTTAAGGCTTAATTAAGAATATTTGAGATAATATGACGATATATAATGTCTGAACATTTGTTAATTTTTTAATTATTTTATATGTTTATATAGTGTCAAATTAATTGATTTTATTTTTAGTACAGTTTTTCATTAATTTAAGTGTATTGCAGAAAGTTTGTCCTTTAATAAAACTATACAAAATAAAATGAACTAAATGAAATTATTTTAATTTATTGTAAGGAACATAATATTTTCTTAGATTATATTCAAGTTGATTCATAATCGATATTTCATGAATAAATACAAGGAAATTCTCTTTGGTATACAAAAATGATATCTTATTACGATCAGCCTGTGCAAACTTTACCTTTTTAAATAACTTCGAGTCACCCAATATCACCCGTCACGCCCATCTGACGGTGTCATAATTGTAAAAAAAAACATGTCTTCATTCTCTTTTTAAAACTTTCCTTTGATATTATTTCTCGATCGAAATTATATTTCTTTGATGGTACTTTAAGAAGCAAATGAGAAAATGCCCTATTATTTCCCGATACGGCTTCCCCGTAACATTTTGAACGATCGGACGCAATTAATTATGTTAATTAAAGATTATATCTTTACGATCTTTTGTGTATTTTTAATTATTCAAATATACTGTTCGTTGATATTTTTGAGACTTGATTTGGTAAAAAATACTTTTTAATTTTAGACCGTCGTACTTTATTTGGTACGAATAAATTAAAATCGTGATTCTTATTTTGACGATAAGCTGAGGACTTTGCCCAAGTATCAAGAGGTCAAATTCTACTAATGAATTGTCACTTTATCGCAATTAAATCGGAACGTAATCGTTGCCAATTATCCGTTTTTCTATTTTTTAATTTTATTTACTAATCGTATAAAAATATAACAATTTTATGTTTTGACATTACGGTATATGGTGACAATATATAGTTTTATCCGAATAAATATAGAATAGTCAAAGTTGGATTGGGTTTGAATCGGGAACGTATCGTATCTGTTATAAATAAGTGGTGATCGAGTACTGTATATTTGAATTCTGTGCATTGTGTTTTATAATACTGCAAGGAAATGCCTATTGGAAGATTGCGGTTGATCTGACAAAACCTTCATAGCAATTTCCTCGTAGGTTCCTATCACCATATGTTGACAAAGACCTCATGTCGCAGAAGGAGGCAGTGGAGCTGAAGAAGAACGGGGAGAAGGCGTCGGCGCTATGCGAATCTTCTCCTCCCGCTGTAAGTGTTGCCGGGTCTATGGGCACCAAAAGGTCACCCAAAGGCGGGCCAATCGTCGGCGCGTCAAGGTATTATGCGCAAGCGATCCCGTGACGTCCCTCGAATAGGCGGTGTGGGTACCGCTGGTTTTTTAGTGGGTATTCCAGCGCATACTCAGCGCCGGTGAGTGTCACATACCCCCCACTTCAAATGGGGTAAAGAGTAAAAGCGTCCAGCGAGAAAAAAAATCTTGACAAAGACCTAAAAGCTTTACGCTTAAATCTAAATTCCATGTGACACCTACAGGTTGAATTTGGAGCTGTTTTACTCCGAACCGGTTTGTGTTGTTTTTGGGTAAGTATAGTATACCTAGTTGTTTTCAAATAATTTATTAAAAATGTTTGATGTAACTTTTACATTCGTATTATTGGATTATTTAATAATAAAATTTATGCTAAAATGATTTCTATATATATGGAATAGTTTCATCTGTCATATTACACTGGGTAACACAGGTTTTTTTGCATGATACGTATTGAACCCTTGAACTTATTTTTTTTTTAAAATAAGTATTTGAATAAGGAATATCATTCAAATTTCTTTCGACAGCCGCAAGTACACGTATCACATTGATCGTGAATACAAGTAAGGGCATAAAGTATGCACCGCTAGGGTTGGCACGCCGACACAATTTGCGGGCAACAATAAAAAAAAATCCCTTAACGCCAGACAACGGTAAGTCGCTACGCTATCCATCTTCTTCACCCCTCGTCACAAATGAAAGCATTGTATAGATATTCCTGTTATTTCTTAAATTTAAATAGTTCATTTTTTTTATTTGCATACACATGAATATAGCATTCGTTCGTGATTAAACCGTTCGTATTTAAAATAAGCTGCGCACGGCTTGTAATAAAATTTACTAATGGCAATGGCTAGAACTAAATACTAACAGTAAAAGTTGCAAGATATTATGACAACAACTTACACGTGGAATGAATAAATTGGTTCATTGAATAGCAATTGATTTTATGATTAGAAAACTGTCCAAGATTAATACATAAAGCTTGATTTTTTTAAATAAATCCTTATTGAAATAAATTGGAATATCCATAACATTCTTTCGCTGACAATGCACTCATTATTATTTTAAAAGGTAGTCCACGGCGTCGTTCGTCACTCGCTGTTTTTATAGGCCTCGCTACTGTTTGCGGTGGTTAAATGCATTTTAAATAAGGTTAAGGTCGAATTTGTTTTACGTCTGCTGCACACACTCGCCAAACCTCGTTGAGGTCCGAGACATCGAGTATTTAAGCAAACGAACATGCATTCTGTGATGAGAGGCCGATGATCAGCTTAAATATAAAAATGCTAATATATTAGCTACACTGATTCAGCGTTTATTTTGAATGCAATCGTGATTGATTGCCAGTGTTGCCAGTAACATTTTGCTAAACTGGCATTGTTTTTTTTTTTAATACCAGCTTATTATCGAGGCAGGCGAGGGAATCGATACGAGTTGAAACCAACTTAGTGCAAAGCGGTATTAAATTCGCGTTACATTTAAAATTATATTGCTATACTTTTTTGTAGAAAAGTAATTTTTTTTATTGTAATCTTAAAGGAGGTTAGACATAATATGTTGAAATTAAGAAACGTTAAAGGGTATTAAATAAAAAATGTGGTAAAAGTATATCCCATATTTTCTTATGATAAGTTGTCTCTGTACCTACCAGAAGTTCTAGAAGTCCTTCTTATATATTACACTGGTAGGTATGCTAATGTTTTAAAATATCATTAGGTATATTATATAGAGCAGGTTTATATCCAGATCCTACGGTTATAATGCGGGTTTGATTACCACTTTCAGCCATCGTCTGCTCCGGTCATCTAATAAAAGTCGTTTTAGTAGAATCGCCTATAAACGTACTGCATACATTGCCAATAAATAAAATGGACCGTACGATTCGATTTTGTATGTTCAATAAAAGTACATACCAAATGTAAAGGCGTGTGTTACATGAATTCTTCATTGCAAATTGTATGGCTGGCCATGTTGGTATTATCATTTTTAGTGCTCGCCACACTGGTATATTCAGATGGAATTTTTGATGCACTAGCAACACAGATCCACTGCGATTGGCTGCTCTGAATATTGTATGAGCCAATCACTGCGTTGCGCTTAACGCTGCATTCCAATTTCAAATGATGAAGGCGGCAAAACGATAAAGCTGACTTTTGCAATGTGACCGTTTCGTAATAAAATTATGTTATATAATTCACGTCTTTACAGGAAAAATAATAGATTAAAATATCTCAAGTTGAAAGTACGAAGCCTTTAAACGTAGCTACGAATAGATTATTAAATTGCAAAGTTATAATTGAGGTTAATTATCGTTGCGTGCGTTAGATGATATTTGATGATTGTAATTGATTTTTTTTTTAAGTCTAGTAATATAACAGTTACCGTAGTACGTTACATTACGTTCACGTAGAACTTACCAAATTTCCTTATAATGCTTTATATTATATTGCACTATAGTCGAATTTAAGAAAATAATAAATATATAATATACATTGGTGAATTAACTCTTCACGTAAAATTTTATAAAAATCGGCTCAACAATTTAATCGAGAAAGCCTACGTAACAAACGGACAAAGCCAATTTCGAATTTTAAAGTATGGATAAAGAAATTAGTAATTTAAATTATTGTAATTAAATCTAAAAGCAGTTCGGTTAATTTGAACTAACGACTAATTTAACGGTTCTTATACACATAAAGAGTAATTAGACGTAATCGTGAAGATTACGGGAAAAAACAACAGGATAATACAACAATCCTTTGTGGACACCGCGGCATCTCATCCGACACTTCCCTACGCCATGCTAGCTTGATTAATATGAGAACGGAGTTGAGTTTTTATGAAACCACAGCGCAGCAGACAGGGTTACGTGTTCACTTTGTTTGTATGTTGTACGTGTCATATATGAAATTGTCACGTTGGTGTAATGGTTTCTCTCTAAGTGCAGATCCAAGGTCGGACGATATAAGAAGTTATTGGGGTTTTCTGTCAAGAAATTTTAGTGGCTCGGAGTTGTTTGGTGTTCACGCTGTCGAACCTCAAAAAGCACGTTAAGCCGCTGGTTTTGCGCGTAAGCTCTCCGCTGGATAACGGATGCCGGATTATGTGAGTCAAGGAATAAAAAGTGTACATTTTTGCGCAAAAACTCGTAAACTGTTATAACTCATGTACATGCTTTCAGCAATTTTCCAAGAGAAATCCATCAGGAAAACTTCATCGTAATCATCACATTTTATGTTACCACATAGTATGCAAGAAAAATATTAAATTTTACTGACAAATTAAAAACAAACAAATTATTATGTGTGCGATGCGATTGTTGTTTTATGTTTCATTGCTATCAACCAGTTATGCCCCCCTCCCCTTTTAATTCTGTAAAGATAACCGCAAACCAAAGAAAACCTTGCTAGGATCTAAGGAATGACTTTATAAAGATAAACATTTTCAAAAGAAAATCTATTTCCTTCGCTACATTTAAATAAAGAATATGAACAATTAAAACAATAAAACAAACCATAAGTTATTTACAATAAACATAAACGTCCATTTGTAATAGACAATTAACTCAACAGCATTGTATTGTATTGTATGTGTGCGGGAAATCTTTGCAGAATGCCACTTTGTCAACCATGTAAAGACTTATTGTGGAACACAAAGACGCATTGTCACGAGGCCTTGTCGATTGTTTTCGTATGACATATCTCGTCTTGTCTATTAGGTATTCAATTTACAGAGCTTGACGTAAGCGGTATTAAATCTGTCGATGTATTCTGGAAGAACGAATTCCAAATGGCTTAAGTTAAATTGAAGGTATTATAAAAGCTTGTAAACAAACTATATTGATACTAATATTCTTTAGTTTTGATAGATTTTCAAATAAAAATTGCATCAGAATATATATTGTATTGGGTACTTTTTCAATCTGTTTTATTTTTATTTTAGTTCTAACAAATACACCTAATGATAGTGGTCACCTTCGTTTTATAAACTGGCACTGTAAAAAACACAAGCTACTCTATCGTTTGTTCTGGTAATATGGGATAACGATCCTACACGATCAAAGGCAATACGTGCTCGCTGAGGCACGGGAATGAAACACTACCCAAATTCTTAACCAAGGACTTACTGGGAATGCTTCTATGGAAAAACTTAATATCATCCCGGCCCAGGTTTGTACCCAGATCATAGAGAACTTATAAGCTATACACTTAACCATCAGTTTGTGTGAAATAAATACGCACAAACTTCCATAAATCAAAAACATTGTTTAATAGCACTTATGAAAAAGTGCCGCAGGTGAACGATCGCTTAGAACAATCATTAATATGATGTTCATATTAACTAATGTTACCTGCCTTTCTTAACCGTAACATTTTCATTGTGTTGCCCAAAATATATCACTACAAATTACGTTCTGGCCTATTGTTAACGCTTATGCTGCAGGGTGTGGTCCAAGCTCTAAGCGATTGGAGATAAACTATAATATTATTGTGAGTGGTTCCGGTTACAAGTTATTGGGGGTTTTCTGTTAAGAGATTCTTAGTAATATCCTGAAGTTGGGCTAAGTTGTCACTGTTATATATTTTGCAAAAAATATGTACAGCAATTGCTCTCTTTAGTATTGAAAATCTCCTGCTTAATAGGCAGACTATTTAACAGAAAGTGATCCTCCCAATGTTGTCCTCTTGATGTGATAATCTAGCATAAGCTAGGTTGGGCTCTATTTATCTGCTTTATCATGCAAAGGATACCGAAATAAATATTTATATAAAAATATAAATATTTTCGCCTGCTGACCTCTCACTTGTACCACACAAAAATGGCCACATCATAACGTAGATGGATTGCTATACATTACGATCTAACATCTTAATCTCAGTCGATTAGCACTGCGTTTAATTAGTATATACCCGCGGGACAATGGTCGGGCATCTGTCTTCATACCGATCAAAACGAGCCTCGTTGAATTAGGTTACGATATTTCTTTTGTTATTATGTAACTACCGCTTACAAGTTATTTATTGAGGGTTTGGGTCCATAAATTAGCACTATACATTCTTATCAACAGTATAATTATATTTCTTTTTAAATTGATTTTGAACAAGAATATGGTACGAATAAAAAAAAACGAGTCATAGAAAAATGTGAGTTTTGTTCTCCTGGTATCTCTATCATGGTATCTTCTATCTTAAGACAAAATGACCAAGAGATATGGTAGTTTAAAATTGAATGGAAAAACAAATAAATTTCGTACTCACTCACATGATTATATATCGCGAAACATTTTCGTTTCAGTAGTAAAACTACACGAATATGATAATGAAGCTGTAATGAACTTATGATTGGACATTAGCATCTTAACGGCAAATACCTCTTACTTGTGCGAAGGTAGCTATTATCATCTAACTGGGAAATATTTGCCTACACATAGTAGGCAGGAGCTGTGATGACCCAGTTGATAGAGCCTAACTGTCGATAAAGAATTCAATGGACAAGAACAATGCAATTCCATATACATAATTTGGTGGTTGATCTCGTGGGTAGCGGAAGAAAAATCTATATTGAATCAGCCTCATGTATACACGAGGCTGATTTATTATCTGGATGTATCCAGCTCACATCAACCTGGGGTGGAATAAGCTATAACCGTCCTATCAAGAACTGATATCTTTACATATTAGGTATTATACCATAATAGTTTAAGACGACACGACATTTTACATAACAATGTATTCCATAGTAACCAAAACATCCGCGTAAAACAATAATTATTATCGCTCCATTAATTACGATGATAATACATTAGATACTAGTTAAGTAAATACAAATATTTACAAAGATCGTCTGACCGCGTCTTAACCTTTTATTCACCTATTATTAAATTATCTGTTTCCAATTTTATTGTAAACTAGATCACTTATAATAGAATTGAGATAATATTATATTTAATAGATTGGGTACCCGTTTCTTTGTAGCTACTTAATCATCATCTTCAGCTAATTCTGTCTATTGCTGGAAATAGGTCTTTCGCAATCAGCTATTTTTTTTTATAGAATAGGAAGGCGGACGAGCATATGGGCCACCTGATGGTAAGTGATCACCAACGCCCATAGACATTGGCATTGTAAGAAATGTTAACCATCGCTTACATCACCAATGCGCCACCAACCTTGGGAACTAAGATGGCTTGCTCACTCACCCTTCAAACCGGAACACAACAATACCAAGTACTGCTGTTTTATCTAGAGTTCATCAGTCCACTTGGTGTTAGAGTGACCTTTTTTATTGTATCTCTAAAAGGACTTGGGCATAGGTGTGTCCCTGTACAGTTTTTTTTTAATTGACAGTATTTTTTAAAGAACATCTATAATTCAAATTTTAAGAAAATCGCCTATATTCCTATTTACCCCTCAATTAATCGTATAGCTTGTGTTAGGAGTGGGTGACAATAGCCCTGTAGGACGGATCAATCCTGTGACGTTTACATCGGTCAGCACATAAATAACGCAATTAATACTTCGTTGAATGCGAATAAATCATACGAGCAAACATAACCTACCTCTTTATAACATTAGTATGATATCATTATTTACCTATACGTAATCAATTGCAGATCAAGAAGAACTGGCGTACACCGTATCTAAGATAATTAATGACTTGTAATGCAATTAATGCAATAATTAAGTATTCATATAATATAGTCTGGTTAATCTTTTATTCGTCAATTTATACTTATATATACTTCAATATATTTTTTAATTTTTTATTAGGTTATTTTTTTATAGGACAAGAAGGCGGACGAGCATATGGGCCACCTGATGGTAAGTGGTCACCAAACGCCCTTAGACATTGGCATATTAAGAAATGTTAACCATCGCTTACATCGCCAATGCACCACCAACCTTGGGACCTAAGATTTTATGTCCCTTGTGCCTGTAATTACACTGGCTCACACATCCTTCAAACCGGAACACAACAATACCAAGTACTGCTGTTTTGCGGTAGAATATCTGATGAGTGGGTAGTACCTACCCAGACGAGCTTGCGCAAAGCTCTACCACCAGTAAATTTGTATAATTATGACTACTATAACCTAATATAACCAGAACACATGACAGTACTGGTATAAGTTACGTTTCACTGAAACGTTACGTATAAACGCTGCTATGAAATTCGATATAATTTTCGTTGACACCGTAGCTATCTATAACGATCAGATATAATAATACTATTACAATGAAGCATAAAAAAATAAATTAAAGTAAGTAAATAAAATAAGTATTAAAATAATAACAAGCATTAAAATAAGCGTAACAGATAATTATTTAGAAGTTAACAAAACAAAACAAAAAAAAAGGGTTTCCGTTATTGACGTTGACAAACACATAAACGGTAAGCAGCTAGTTAAAGCGGCGTTTAATACTTTTATAGACCAGCGGTGGTCTTAACATTGTTTTTAATGGATCATAATACGGCTAATTAAATAGAAACGACTAAGCACGAATAGTCAAGCACTTGCTTTATTTTGATGCGGTCGTGACAGTAAAACATTGTAATTAAAATGGTACTAACGTTATGTCATTACGTCGTTACATGTGACGACATTTATAACGATTTAGGAAATATTAAATTATGTACTGATATATATTTAATTTTAGTAGACATTATAGTTGAGAACATGTGATGCAAAAATAGCGATGGTTAAAATAATTTGTATTTTTTTTTAAATAAAGAACGTTTGTATTTCAACCTGAGCATGGAATGTTGTAAGAATAAAAAAAATAACCCTAAAACCTTTCAAATTAACTGTTTTCAATTTGAACTTTGAAAATAGAATAACATTGATTAATCTTCAATGACACGGCTTATTATCTTTATAATAATGATTTCCGTATCGTTTCATAAACAGTGTGAAACAAAACATTTGATTAATGAATTATATCGGAAATTACCAATAAAGGTGACTAAAGATTATCATCTCGAATAATATAATGAAATGTATATAGTAATATTATTAAAGTATTAAAATTAATTGATTCCATTTTTAATTTATTATTAGACGCAATTCTATTAAAACTGACGATAATAATTTTCACGCAATTACACAGCCGAACAATAAACGTCAATCACTTTCTAGGGCACATGGGTAACAAAATTTAAAGTAAGTTTACTAAATTAATAATAAACTACATAATTTAGTTTTAATAATCTACATAATTTAGTTTTAACGCTTCTAAATGTAACGTATGATTAAAACGATTTTGATGTAAAAAGGTTCGGCTTAATTATTATTTTTTATTATATTTTTACAATATTTATAAAAATATAAGAGAAATTTTGACGTTTGCTTACTTGTGCTTAACTGGCGTAGTAGAGGGCGTGGGCCTCTTTTCTTCCTTAATCGTACTGTTATTCATCTTCGACGTTAATCTCTTCAACACATCATCCATAGACCGCTTATGCGGAGGTGCGAGCGACAACGCGCTGTTGTGATTCAACAATGAATTGTTGTTGTTACACAGCCCCAAAACTTTCGCTTCAGCACCGGGGCTGCTGCATTCTGAGGAGCCACGTCTTCTAGTTTGAAGGTCGTTGACCTGGTGGAGACTTAGAAAGGACGATGGGACTAGAAGGTTATTTGTCATGTCTAATGATTGGTTGAATCGTTGCTTTTTGCTCGGCTGTTCGTCTTCGTACGTTTCCTCTTCACTTATTGAGGTTCTAGGTGAGGAGCTCGGTGAGAATTTGTAGAAATTCTGATGTTCGTTGTCGTCTGACTCGTGGTTGTCGGAGAAATCCAGGTTGGCAGGTCCGGCTTCCGATTTCTCTGTGTCAGCGGCTCCTTCTTGCAATTTCGAGGGTGGCGACTTTCTTTTAGATGACATGTTTCTGTAAATAGAAGAGTCTGTTGAGGCACAATCCATCACACTATTATAACTATCAAATATCGAGAAGCGTCAAACATTATTTAAATATACAGTGATCAAAATCTTGAGGAGATATCAAGTGAATTCGACACATTAGATTGGTTGAGTTATAAATTAGTTTCGGTTGACGTTAATCAATTATCTTGAAGACGTAAATAAACATCTAAATATAAACCTTAAACTATAAACGAGTCAGTAGCTACCAGAAATTTTGTCAAGCTTGTTTAGAAACACAAATATATCAGATCGTATCGCAGGTTGGACGTCAGTGTGTTTGTCACCAACTCCCGACTAGTTGCGAACTCGCTTCGTTAAAGCACCTAATTGGGCATTGCTAATTGTACTAATTGCTTCTCCTTTGGACTCAAGGTGTCCGTTATATGGATACCACGGATGTGTTTTAAAGAAAATACGAATAAATTTGATGTCGTTCGAAACTTAGTGAAATTCGAAATAAAATATTTACAAAGTAAACAAAACAAAACGTGAAATTAGCTTGTTCCAAAATTTAAAAAAAAATAGTTTTATTGATACAGATAGATACGAAAAATTTCTTAAGATTTTCTAAATATCAATTCTTAGTTAATATTAACTAAGTACATAATTATTCAGCGAACCCAAGTCTTATCATGGTATGCGGATACACACATGCTGGAATGTGTGTTATGTACGGAATCCTATTACTCCAATCAATACATAAGGGATCCCAATCGTCTTATTGGATGTGCAAACAAATGTATTTCTTGTTGAGACACTGTCTGGCGTCCTTTGATGTCTGTTAGTTTACACACTGCCTTAATTAGGCTACGAATTTCAAGTTATTTCATTATCAGGCTCAGCGTTGCTTGCTTTAAGTTTAAAGTCACGGGATCTACTTTGAAAATAACTTTTGTTGACAAAATCAAAATCAAATCACGTAAATGAACACATTTCCTTATCATTATTAAATAGTATCAGCTTGTGTTTTATGTACAATTAGGCAAAGGCCAACATCCCTTTTAAGGTAAAGATCTGTCCTGGTCGACTGGTAATACATGTCATCACACCGTCAAAATATTTTCTTTCACTTTTAAACACGACATAAATAATAAAACAAGTTAAGCGCATGAAAACTCTATGATGATCAGATCCACGATCTTTGGTTACGTTCTAAGTGTCCTATTCACTAAAGCATCTTGACCCGAAAAATGAGTACAAAAAAAAAATTGTATCTCTTGCTTTTGCTATTTATCGTAAAAATGACGTAATATTTCTCTTCGTTGATAGAAATCGATGAGTCGGCTTCAAGAAGGGCAACCGCCTTTAATATAATAACGTTCCGTTAGCACAGTGACACTAGAAATTGTGTTATTGGCCGACAAAAGAGGGTAGCGACTACGCAACGATGACAGAACGGACCCTTAAGCTTTGGAGGTGATGACGAGATTAGTTATTTAAATTTCAACAATACATATTTTCATTCAAACATATTAACTCTACGACCACTTATTTTAAAGCAAAATGTAATTCACAGATTAAACACAAGACACAACTAGTAAATTACTCTAATAAATATGCCTACAATTCCGAGAAATATTTCTTATTACAAACAGAAGTAATAGTTCAATCACCTTCGATTCAGAATCTTCGTACTTTCATGATCTGTCTGATTCGATTAAGAATCCGCTGCCGTCGCTACTGAACTTCTTCAGTAGCATAATTTTTTTTTTTTTATAGAATAGGAAGGTGGACGAGCATATGGGCCACCTGATGGTAAGTGGTCACCAACGCCCTTAGACATTGGCATTGTAAGAAATGTTACCCATCCCTTAAATCGCCAATGCGCCACCAACCTTGGGAACTACGAACTTATGTCCCTTGTGCCTGTAATTACACTGGCTCACTCACCCTTCAAACTGGAACACAACAATACCAAGTACTGCTGTTTTGCGGCAGAATGTCTGATGAGTGGGTGGTACCTACCCAGACGAGCTTGCACAAAGCTCTACCACCAGTAAAATAATATATAATTCCTTAATATGACACATTTGACTTTATCTATAAAACAAACGTAACGGTAAATGTAATCGTATAGTTAGCAATTATGCAAATTTTTAAAATTAATTAAACTATCGTATCGCTTCTTAACCTTCTAATATTCAATCATGAATCTTAGATTGTGTTGTTGCCTAGAATTTAAAAAAAAAAACATTTAGGCACATAAAATTGCTAAACTCAATCATAATAATATAGAAATGCACAAAAGGCACGGGCAACAACGTCTGTGGAGATTTTTTTATGTCAAGGAAGAAAACCTTCCAAAAGTAATCTTACAAGAATACAGAATCTAACATAAATAAGAAAATTTATAATTGAAAAAGAAAAAATGATTTCAATTCAATAAACAATCTGCACTTGACAATAATAGACTGGAAATACGTTGAAATAGATTTACTGCTACAATTGTATTCACTCCATCCCTCGATAGTGCTCTCAGAATACAATCATAAGATTTTATAGAATTATGGCAAAATCGACTTTATATTTATTATAAATAAGACTTTCATGATTGTTAGACGATAAATGTTTGTAACTAATAATTTCCTTTCTATTAACAGGACAATAACAACATGCGACGTGAACAATATGGCGATTTGGCGCTAAAATTGTTAAGCCAATTTCGTTACCAATTTCGATTTTACGACGCTCATTTAAAATATAAATATATATAAACTATATTTCATTTATACAAAGTCTGCTGAACTCAGGCGTTTTCACCATATGGAAGGTTTTATAGGTTATAACACAAGTAATGCTATGATTATCATCATGTTGGACGTTAACAAGATCAAGACAGTCAATTCACAAGGTTTCTTGGATATATCCCATTGCTGCTGCCCTCTCTTACTTTGAAGGATTTGGAACGTCCACTACCACGCTGTTCTAATATGGGTTGATGGATACACATGAGCCAGATTTTTATCCGAATCAAGAATTTTTTTCTTCGCCGCCGATCACGAGATGAATTATAAACCCAAATCAAGGACATGTTTATTCTACACAAGTTTGAACTCGCTCCAGTTAAGTGTCACGTGTTTTTACCACTACAGCATCTCAGCTGCCTTGGACAATAGCTAACGCTTAAATATTTATCATAAAGACAAATTTACAAGGATTGATGGGTGGTGAGAGGAATATTTCCGATTAATTATTCCGTAACAAGATATATTTATGACAATTTTATGGAATGCTTCAAAAATACAAGGGTTGAGTTCAATAGGGCACAGCTGATCTCAATTTGAGAGGGGAGCGTCGGGCGGGAAACAATGCTGTTAGTAAATTGACGGTAAATTGTTTTGTTAAACGAACCGCTAACCCTCTACGAAGTGTGAACTGAATCATTTTTAAATAAGCTTGCAATTTTTTCTTGCAAACTCTCGAATCAGATCAATAATTAAATTAATTGTATTCTTCTATTAAATAAATAGTTCAATAATAAAAAAAAACATTAGAAATATTTAATAAACTGAACACTATTCCCTTCTTTGTTCGATATTTTCCTAGAAAAATTAAGTTAAACTAATTGCCTCTTTTGTTCTACGCTTCATTGACTACTATATAAAAATACTATTCAAACAAATCAAATCATATGATGACATTTGTCAATAATAATAGGACAAATGTCATCAACGTCGGCACCTTCTAAGTCGATCAGAGTGGGAAACTAATTTATATATTAACATGTGCATCCGTTTAGGAATTACCCCGAGATGGACGGATGGACCAAGTCAGCACCCAACCTATTAGTTCAAGGAAATTGCCGCCGCCCTGTCTTAAATAAGTCTTAAAGTGCACCAAGTTTCCTATTGGATATCTTAGATATCGATGATTGAGCGCCAATTTTGTTATGACCAAGTAACAAAAATATACTTCAAAGCAATTAAAATTAAACTAATAAACATTTCTCACTATTTTATACTTGTTTATTCAACTAAAGGCAAATATATGGTGATAATTTCTCCATAATATCCCTTTTTCATTTAAAAAGAATACTTAGAAATTAACGTTTGCAAGCGAAAATCGAATTAAATGAAAGCAGCCGTTTTATTTTACAATAAGAAAAAAAGTTATTAGAAATATTGTGAAGCGTTCTTAATCCAATGACGAATGCGAATTTTTCCGTCTTCCTTAGAAAAATGCCGGAGTATTTTTCCTCTTGGACCAGTAACTGGATTATTCTTTTCTATAATAAGTTTATTCACAATAACGGAATAAATTTTCCAAGCGTTCTGTGTAAATAGAATTTCAATGTGCCATTTTCATCGTTTCATTCAAATCGTTAAGACGGGTAATTTAGATTTGTTTGTTTAAAATCTTACGTTACGGTTATTTTACACAGATTTCGGCATAAGATCAATAGAATTTTATTGGCGTGACCTAGGAATTGAACCCAGGACCTCGGATTCTTCGGCCATCTATGAAATTATTTTTATCATAATTATAAGGTTTTCTATTTATTTTGTTTATTTTTTTATTCTTACTTGTAATTTTGAGCAGATTGAGAAAAATCAATTAAGGCTTTGCCTCCTAAAAAATAGGTTTGTAATAAAATATAATATTTTATTAAATAAATACACATTATGTATATATAGTCATATCTAGCGTTTCATGAATATCTTTGTAGCTAAGATTTTCCTGTGTCTGACAATAGGGGAAATTATCCATTGGGCACGCGACAACGCCACCTAAGTGGGCTAGCACGGGCGTATGGAGACGGATTTCTTTTTAAAGAAACATATTCCTTAGAATTGCGTATTTTGTACTTATGAATCACAATTTGTAATAAAAAAGTAGTAAGTACATTTACATTTTTGATGCAAAAACTTGAATAATATGAAATAAAATAATCTATTATGTATCCATTGTGAAACGAATAAACTAAGAATGAAATTATAACGACATTATTTATTAGTAAAAGTATCGGACGAACAGAAAGTATTTCCATAATAACAAGCCACCCTCACCGTTAGGGTAATAAGAGACATTATGATTACGTCGCAAACAATACCGGTAATGTCCCTCGAACAATGCCCAATCACCGAAAAGATTAGTCGAACATCATTGTGCTCGCTCTCCATCTATATAAGAAAATAGAACGTTGATTTTCTAGAAAATATTATTTGAATATGAAACTTATGATTTCAGAAGTAAAGTATATATTAGAACTCGAATTAACGAAAACATATTGTATCTTAACTTTCCTATCAGGTAGAATTTTTTTTTTCGGCAAAGATCTCCGGTTTTGTTTTAATTATTCGTAATATTTTTGCCCAAGTCGGCAGATTAAGATTGTAATTTTTTTTTTTAATTAAGAAGGGATACCACAGTTTCCACGTATCGACGTGATATATTAAAGATCTGATTAGATGATAATGCAAATGTTTTTATTTTTTTGCATCTTATTTTTAGCAAATAATAAAAAGGACAGTACATTTAGAACAAAAATGTTGTAAGTAATATAAGACACGTAAAAACAGTAAGACTTTTTATAAGCGTGTATTTACACGAAATGTTCAAACATTTACACTAATGGACGTTCTTATCTTTAAAACTTGTAAACTATCCACTACAACCTCCAGTCCGCAGTTTACGTCATCTCTAAACGCTTTTTCACGTCTTTCATTCCTTTCATTTCGGTTGTTTCACGTAAGTCTGCTTATATTTCGTCTTCGGTCTTGTTCAACGACCCTTAGACAGCAGTGACCTAAGGACGCAACACAATGCACTCATCAGCCCTCTCGTTTAGGATAATTGTCGAGTCTTCCATGCCTTCTGAGTATTTTGCTTCTGATGGTAATAATTCTCTCATAAATGTATATGACTCTGTTAAACAAAATTTCTCTTGATATTTTCTATTGGTGCAATTTATTTTTGTGTTTATCGAGGGTTATTTTTCGTTTGTTTTGATATATATTATAATATAGATATTATCTATATAATATACTCAGATATAGTTTTAATAAATATCAACAACACACTGTTACTTTCTAATTTATAAATTAAAAATAATCACAAGTTGCAGTCTATTACGGAACAAACGTAGATTTATTTTCAATGCTATAATATTAATTTATTTTAAAGAAGCAAAATACTCTAATTATATTACTAAATTAAAAACTTTACACAGAGTCAACGAAGTCTACAACCACGGACATAATTTTAAACGTTCATTAAGAAAAAAATAATATATTAAATATCAAAAGAGCTTAAAATATGAAGTTTTTCTATTCAGTTACGATGGGGCATTTTTGAATAAATATTATTGTGAAACAAATGCAATCCACTTAGAAAGTGCACAAAACACTTCTGAATGAAACAGTGGAAATAAAAATGGCGGGTTTATAGTTGAGCATGAAAATACAAGTAAGTACCCGCGTTCGAGTCAAGATGCCACTACATTTCCGCACAGTTGCCCGCAAAGGAAAGCTTTCGATAGAGAAATTTTGTTCTGAGCAGTACTTGAAGATTTTACTCGATCCAGCACGAGGAAACAGTATTTTCCGAAATGATAAAGCCACGGCACGAAGGAGTTCTTGACGTAAACGACAACCATAAAGGGAATACGACTAAAAGTATTTTAGTCAATGTATCATTAAACATGTCTCATTGTTTATAATACTCTGTACAGTTCCCCTTCCATAGCCGTCGTCTCATAAAACAAACAAGTGCACATCCTTTGACAGAGCAACACAAACAATTGTCCAAATCATAAACAATGGTGTACATCGCAAATATTATCTGTGCCCCGCTCAAAGTATCCCTACGTATAATGAACCATTCATACTGCCAAACAAACTCCAACCAACCATATGCAATAATTCTATACGTTCGAGATAAATCCTCTATGGCAGTAACTCCCTATCAAGTTACAAAGGAAATTAAACCGAAACAGAACAACATTAAAATCCAAAATTAAATGAATGTCTTCATAGATGTAAATCCTTGAGCGACTGACAAAGAACAGAAGCGATTTCACGACATCAAAGTGGAACACGACATATTACGCTTCAAAATAAACACCGAAATAAATACATCGAAATGTTTGCCCCGAAATAATCGGCAATGGGGTGATCATATTCTAAATTATCCGGTAACCGAGGGTAGTTTCCCAAACCCTTTTGATAGTGAGGATTAATTTGCTGTTTGTGCATACGGTTGTCTCTGCGTCGGGATTTCCAATTAATAAATACTAATATTTTAACCAGGATTTGTTTCCATACGTATTGTAAATTAGCGTTCATATGTTGATGACACAAACACGTTCGAAACGTACAATAAACAGCGCATAAAACTTTTCTAACGAAGCGAAATTGTTCTCGGGGATGTTGAAATTCGAGTTTAAAAATGGAAGCCTATAATTTGCACATAAAACACATCCTAATGGCATCGTACGTGATCACTTATTCGGTGGACTCACAAAGCGGAGGCATCTTCATCTGAAAGCAGACTTTGATTTAAATACATTATTCTTGTAATAACAGAACCGGACGGAGGGATCCATTGAAGTTGTAGAATACATTATTTTAATTCGTACCACCTCTTTGTGACCCCATCAGGGAATTAATGGATTCAAAGCCTTCTCTTCCGTTCGACAAAGAATAATTTGCTAAGTAAATGAACGGGCAGACAATCCTGTTACGATCCTGAGTTTTGTTTCGATTGAAGATTAAAGAGTAGCGAATCAGTGAAAGGTGCCCTTTTCAATCAAAGCCTTTGTAAGCGTTATCTCTGTTAATTTTGGGAGGTCAATGAATGAATTACACAATACCATCTCATTTAACTTATTATTCATGTCTGTTTTGATTTATTCGATCGCTGCTTTGGGATCAAGGTCGTTTTTTGCAGATCTTATTTGAGTAGACGGTCGTTTAATAATCACAAAGTTTATGTTAAGATGCATTTAGCGACGAAGCAATAATCTAAATTGAAATATGTTGTCCAGTTGCAAGATGCCGTCTCAATTCCGTATTCATTGGAAGCGGTAGAATGGAGAAGCTACAGAGAATTATTGTCAAATCTCAGGGGCGTTTCGAACGACGATCCCTTGGACAGAAGTAAGAAGAGTGACTACGCTCAAATCGTTTGTTTACATTTTAAATAAATATACGTCAAATTTCAATTAGTAATGATAACTAATACCAGCAATTCTTAAATTTAAATGACTACTTAAGTTGTGGGTGACAGAAAATCGAATGTTCTTATAATATTTAACAAAATATCAATTATTATCATTTTGTATTCTTTAACAGTTAATATCTGTTAAAATAAAATGATATTCAATTTACTATGACGAATAATTTATTATTATATTTTTGTGCAATGAAATATCTTTTATAGAATTAATCTTCTGTAAATTTAAGTTGATTTATAGTTTTTAAATTTAAAGTATTAAGACTGCTCGCGTCTTAGTATAACCGGTTTATCAATAATTTGGAACATCCGTATATTTCGTACTTCACAAACGCGGGATGTTTAAGATGAATTTGGGGATCAAGCTGGCGACCCTTGTCGTCGCTCACTTATTGTTACGTAACGACAACTGGGCCTGACTCGGTGGCATCTTAGTTTACTGCTGCAATTTTGGACGTCTTAATATATATCTTCAGCCTCTTTGCATTGAAAAGTAGTAAGTTAGTCTAGTACTCTTAGTACTAAAAATAAATCGATTATGGATTTCATTTGCGGAAAAGAGTGAACACTGTTTTTCTTGTCATATGTCTCTATATTCCAAACCGGTAGTAGTTTTACATTCAATTTAATACTGTATCTTGTCCAGACTTTAAGATTTTTTTGAAGGTTTTTTTTCTAAGTTGAAATACCATTAAATAAAGAGTTTATTAGAATGGTTTTTTTGATATATACGTGATAAGTGTAGTTTTAAAATGTTACGAATACATTGCAA
Source organism: Nymphalis urticae (assembly GCA_905147175.2). Classification (NCBI taxonomy): domain Eukaryota; kingdom Metazoa; phylum Arthropoda; class Insecta; order Lepidoptera; family Nymphalidae; genus Nymphalis; species Nymphalis urticae. Next base: position 4,436,228 of record LR990004.1, on the reverse strand, counting down.
CTTTAAAGATATGTGACAGATTTAAACAAATATTAAATAATTGCAAACTGCTAATTTCGTTTTAGGTTAGGAAGAAAACGTTAAATTATATTAAAAATGAAAGCTCAAAACTGAAACAATTCGTCATCATTGTCATATGAATACTTTTTACATTATAATAAGATTTAACGTAATGTATATGTTATAAACAAAGCTAATTAAACGTTTCAAGATAATTATGTAAGGTATTGTTGAAAATTGTCGATAAATATATCGTAAAAATCCGGAACAAAATAGAAAATGATATCGATACTCAATTCTTCGATAATTATTCAATGTTAACATCTTAATAATTGTTCGGCGATGAAAATATTGCTATCAAATACTTATAATTTAATGGTTCTATAATAATTTGTGTATAAACCAATATTATGCCAGATGTAAACAGCAAATGTTTGCTTCGAATAATATCGAATGTTGGATATATAATTCATAAAGTCGCCGGCAAAGCCACTACACCTTTGTGAATAATTTAGACGTCGGACACATATTATTTTTGCAAGGGTCGCGGTCTGCCCTCTTTACCCTATAAAATATCATTGAAGGGTATAAAAAAGGGACATTGTGGAAATCTTCCACGCTAATCCTTTCAAGCGCTTTGTACCTCAAAATATTAAAAACCATTTATAGTAAGGATGATAATTTTATTAAACATATAGTAACTCATATAATTAAAACACTATCAGACGGAGCATTTCAGTAAAATAAACAATTGACTATTAATGTCTCATACGGGTTCTTGTTTACGAGCTTACAATAGCTCAATCTACACTTTCTAACTGAATTACTAAGTCTCAGCACAATCCCACGCCATCAGGTCATTATTAACCCTTTCAAGGAGTCACAATCGCAATTTGCGGTTATTTGTCGAGCCGTGCGGTAATTCGGAGACATTTCACTAAACATCGTTTGTGACAATGTTTTCGGTTAAATCTCTTAATGTTTTTGTGCTAACTGTTGCGGTCTTTATGATGGTAATTGACTCGGCACAATGCTTGATGTGTTTGCTCGGATAGGATTTATAAACGTGTTTAAATTGTCGTTCACACGGACCGTCTTGTGTTTTGTTAATACGATTTTATTGTGAGTACGTTTCCGCTTTTAAGTATGTGCTTTTTCTGAAGGATATTTTAGATCTATACCAATATTTAATCTTTTTTTCATGGTTTATAATTTGACATTTCTATCGTCTGCTATATGATATGTTTTTTTTTTATATAATTTGACCAATGATATATTAAAATTAAATATAGAAGAAGGTAAAGACTTATTCCAGCTAACTAAAATAGCTAACAATGTGCTCATACATTTCCAACCGAACCCAGTTACGCAAGCAAAGCAGCGAATAGTGGCGGTTATTAATTTTCTTGAACCGTACAGTAACATCTAGTTTACCATTCACGTTAAGGCACTATTCAAACTACACAATGAACACGTGACGTGTAATTTCGCAAGTGCAATAAATAAAGTGTCACTTCCACATTACCGTGATTGTGTATAGAACAATAAGCTTTCGCTTTATTCAATGTTTTGGAGGCCAAATTGTATTCAAGTTTTACCTATATTACACGAAATTGCTATCACGTATTGCGCCTTATCAATGTTCCAGTCATTTCATTATAGATTGTAATATTATAATAGTTTGAGATTTATACGAATCTATTCATATAGTTTGTTCGCTTTTCAAATCATTATTGTATTATTTACTAGCAAGACTCTTAGACATGTACCTGCTTATACATATATATACTAATTGTTACGGCGTTCGATTGACTATAGTGCGTATATGAGTAAGTGAGTGAAAAGTTTTTGTCCATGAAAAAAGTCAAACATATGCGAACTGTCATGGTGATCCGATTGATTAAACAGTGACGAAAAAATATTCTCAAATTGTGAAATTGAATTGATAAATTTCAAATGACGCAAATAAAACCACTCTTCAAAGTTAAAAAACTCACTTCCTTATCTTTATATCTATACAGGGAAGAAAGATCGTCGACAATTGTGGGTGGTTGTATGGTAGCTGTAACTGTGTCTATTAGACTAAGGATACCCAATCTTGTTTGGACCCAATAAGTGGCAGATGAAGCGGAATAATCGACTCGACAAACAAGAGGGCTCTGCAGTAATTCACCCCGATACATCGATACAATTCGATAGATAGCTATTAGGATACTGACTTTACGTGTGGGTTCGTAAAACTTGAATTACTTATTCTTAAAATCTGCTAAAATGTTAATTTTATTAAGTTTGTATTTTGAATTCTCTCTAATAATTTTATATTACCAAGAGCGGAGATGGTCCAATGGTTAGAATATGTGAATCATATACGAAGATTACGGGTTCAAACCCAGTCAAGCAGAACCGAAAAAGCCTGAATGCTTTGGATAAACATGACACACCAATCCGCTTTGGGACAGCATGGTGGAATAAGCTCTTAACAATCTTTTTACGTTTACATAATTCATTTCATATTTATCACTTATAAAAAACTAATCACGTCGCTTACAAATTTTCTAGCTTTTTAATATTTTACCTCGAGTCATAACGGATACATTAAATATATAGAAATTATGATTTGTAAGATCACAGTCTCGACATCGGCATTCTAACATCAAAAAGAATCTTATAAATAAATATGTTTTCTGCTAACCATTGATTATTTCTCTTGTCACATCAAAGAGCTAGGGGGCTATTGTGTGACCTCTAATAATGATATTTCCATCAATTTTTCTATAATCTCGCTCATTCACTTTAATGTTTACTTTAGTAATTATGTATAAGTAGCTGTATTAAATGAATTGAATGTAGTTTGTGTTTTTATATCTCAATCCAATTTCGTTAAAGATAAATCTAAGAAACGTGATATTTTCGAAAGTGAAGTAAATAAAAATTCAAACGGAACTTAAATTATTTTAACTAATGCAATGTTTTTTCATTAAGCCACAGCGTTCCAGAGATCAAAGCGAACAATTGAGTAAAGTGCAGTCAGACAATGTAACAAATCAACCGAGGGAACACGAAGCGGCCAAATTGAAGACGGAATATTATTTATTTTTATGATGTCTTATTACAGAGTGATTTACTGTTGACAGTTTGTTATACTTTTTTATTGCTAAGTAAATCTTTTAACAATGTTCGCGGTGGAAACATTGTGACGTATTACGTTTATGGAAAACTTTGTTTATTTTTCATTTATGCTATGGAATTAAATTGATATTCATTTTGTTAAATTCAATCCGCGTAATGCATTCAATGTTTTTTGTCAATTTATATAATACTATAAAGATTAAAAATTATATTAATAATATGCTGGTATAAATATGATGATAAATAATTTAATATCAAAATGTGGCAACTATATATTTTTTTCTTTTAAAATAATCATTTATTGAGTAGTGTTTTATCGAACAATTATATTTAATTTTTATTTTTACATTGATATACATTTTCGTTGAATTTATGAAATAAATAATGAACAATAAATATATAGTATATACTTATAGTATATACTAGTAAAGACTAAGATTATGAACCTTGATATATAAGAAAAATATGTCATTTTGATAAGATTACTAAGATTTCAGATATCACTTTTTACCTTGAACTTTGACGTGTGTTATCTACGGATAATTGTTTTAAACATACATAATATATTTTCATTGTTAATAATAATAAAAAACTTAGCGATATTTTCATTGAACGCAATAAAGCTGATGTGCCATAAGAATTATCAAATACAAATAGACCGACCTGTTGGCACGGTCTTCAGAGGAAACAAAGCATATGACAAACAAAATTATTGCCTACACGCAACGTAGTGACATTATCATATACATTGCGGGTTTGGGACACGTGGGTGTATATTGTTGATTACATAATGAGATGTGAACATATCTTTTGTTTTGTGGATAGATTCGCCGAATCACCGCCTGGTGTGTCCTCGCTAAGTGGATCGATGTTTGTTATGTTTTTATTGTAACTTTTGTTGATTAGTAGATTTAGTTAGAGATAGGAGCTATAGTAATCATTTTTTTATTTAATAAAGTATACTGTATAGCGTGGTTCATTAGGAATAATTCACGGATCGCAAGCAGACATCGTGGATTCAATGTCGGATAAGCGCTATTGATTTTCATGTGCTTAACTTCTAATAATATTTATAATTCCTTCGAGTCAGATAATTTTCAAATTATTGTCATTTTTTTTCGATTACCTGCGTGATAATCCGGTATTAAAACTTTCTGCTCTGATTATTAAACTATCATTGCTCGTTAATTTCACAAGTAAAAAGAAACTAAATTTCTAATGTGTTTTAAATTATTAAGATTCTTAACAGATATTATTTGTACAGCGACTTCTTCTGTTATTCAAGAAAACAGCAGATTTCACTACAAGAGGAAACGGATGTTGTTTCGTACTTATATTTTAATGATAAAAAAATCTTAATAAAATGAACAGATGTGCAATTAAAACTTATGTAAAACTGGATTTCAAACTATCATTAACATATTTTGACTGTTAAAACAAATTAATAAGTGATATGTTAGAAATATTAAAATATCAAAAACGCAACATTTAATGTATGGTCTACACTATTTTCGTACTAAATGTTTCTATTAATAAAATAATAATTAATGTTAACAACAGGAATTGTAATGATAATACAACAAAAGGCCATTGTGATGAAAAATATGAGCGAGAGAAGTTTACAAACAAAGAACACAAAATATTAATACAAAAGATAAACTAGCAACAGATAACCTCACAGTGCGTTTATTTTAAAAGAAATAGGGAAATGATGATAACCAACAAATTTAGAGTAGCAATGATCAATACAGCCGAGATGACGCAGTGGCTAGAACACGTGAATTTTAACCGATGATTGCGAGTTCAAACCCACGAAAGCTCCTTAATTTGTATTTATTCTTCATATCTTATTCGATGGAGAAGATAAAGATCGTGAGGAAACCTGCTAATGTCGGATATGTATCCGTGTGTATTCACTAATCTAAGTAGTGGATATGATTGATTATCAAATCTGGTCATATTATTTTTTATCGAGAGGAGAAGAGGTTTTTGACAAGAAAGGCCATTGGGTATTCGCAGGCTGCAAATTTATGGCAACTTAAAAATATACCGTTTACGAATAAACGTACATTCCATACATATTACATATCCTACAACCGAATATAATAAAGATAATTCTGATCTAAATTCAAAATTAATAATACAATCACGCAATCGTAAATATAATCACAATACGATTGATGTTAATCGTATTATTGTAATTATAAATGTTTACATAACATTTATTCACATGACATTTTGATAAAAATTTACTACAAATATATAGGATAATTTTAGCTGTTGTTAAGAGCCTAATTAATTGTCAAGTGAAGTAAATTATATAAAGAATAATGTTTTATGAATAATAAGTAATTATTGGATATTTTGTTAAACATACTAACTTTTGTCTACGCTTATGACCAAAATATTTTTATTGATAACATTGAAGTTATTGCTATCAAACCCAAAAGAAAATCGTTTGACAAAAAGGCGAGAACAGTTAGTTTGTTTTTGTCTATTCATGTGTATACATAGATAGTGCTATAGATTAAAAAGTCATGGTAACATTCGCATATATTTTTCGTTTTACTTAATCTGTGGTTGCGGATGCAATTATTAAAATATAAACCTAAGAATATTCTCTTACATAAATGAGGTTGCGTGGCAACTGCAGTATCTACATATAATATGTAACCAAATAAAATATCGTTTGCCGTATTTATCAATGTAACCTAAATTACCAGACACAATTCAATAGATAATACACCCGAATTGAAAACAATAAAACGGTCCAGGCGTAAAAAATTAATATTATCTTTAGGTCAGCGATCGACTAACGTCTGACCTATATCATAGTTTGTTTAAATTGAGACATATAGCAATGTTTGGGTTGCTTATCTAATAGGCTCTTTCTCGACTTTTGCGAAAATCTTATTTATTTTATAAATAAATCAATATAATATACTCTTGGAATGAAAGCAAAAACCACATTAATTACTCGTTGTTTTTTCGCGGAACAAAAATCGAACTATTTCCTTTTTTAAAAACACTAATAGTTTAGAGGTAAATAAAAAGCGTTCTGATAAAAAAATATTTCTAAAGGTCGTCTTCTGAGTAATTTCATATAAGTCACAGCAACATATTAGTTGCTAATATTCAGAAAATATGCAAGTCGCCTATTATACGTACGGCGAATAAAATCTAAGCTAATTTAACATATGAAACTAATAATCTGAGACTGTAAACGGTTACTTACGAAAAATATGTTGACTAGTTGAATTCTTATAAGAATTAAGTTTAACAAAAGAATTGTGAATAAGATGTAGCGTTAGCCTCTTTGTCCACACCCAAGCACGTGTGTTACGACTACTGAGGAATTCCATCTTTTGTACCTATTATTTGCATACCAACTGGTTCCGTCTATACGATATTAATCAAAGGTTTTATTAGTGAACATCAAAGAATAAACACAATGCTAAGATCTCTTATAAGGTACCCTCAATACCATTGTTACTTTTGTCAGAGGTTGATTTATGAGCGGCCACTGTTGTTAGACCACTCCGTATTGTGTTGTCAGTTTTTGTTTGGACCTCGCCGACATTGTGCTACCCCTTTGCCTCGTCCAGCTTCGATGCCTTTATTCACGTTGATCTCACTTTGATGCTTCTAAACTCGCGTTCAATGCTCTAAGCGACCATGTGAGTCAGGTTTGTACAAAGCAGATTTCGCATTATATTGGAACACTTAATTTTAGGACGAACTACAATGTCTCGCAATTGTATGGACAAAATCTGGCAGCCTCCAATTTTGATTAAGATTAAGTAAATCCACTTCGTTTCGATTGTACCTACGTAATATCAAAATACAAATAATTAAATTTTAGGTACATCTTCTATCACTCCAAGTGACATATGAATTAAATATTATAATCGTGAGATTAAGGTTATCTTGCAATAATACATCAATGTAAATCAAAATTAAAATTCGGCGGTGAAATTTTTTACCACGCCTCACAACCCTTTGTTATCGCAATCAAGTCCTTGACCGTTTCACATTGTCCAACACAAAGGAGCGGCTGGGATTGAGCCTCGCCTGTTATATTCATGCTTCGTTCCTCACATTCACAACACCGTACATCCACTCTCTTCCGAATCATTACGTTCCTTACCACCTTTGTCTGCTCCCCCCCTTTATTACACTACACAACTTGTATACATCTTCTTTAATGGACAGCACATTGTGAGCTCCAGCTTCTTGATTGGCTCTTAATGTTTTTTCATAGTCTGTTTTGAAATTTGTAATATTTGCGTCATCAATACTAATGATTGCAACCGGCAGCACAATAGTCATTGTTGTGTAAGCTTATTTATTAGTTTTTTATTCGGATTCTACATCGTCATTATATTTAGTTGGTCCCCGTTCGTTTCGATGCTTTAACAACAATAAAGTAATAATGGATGTCAAATAAATTGCGCGAAGCTTCTTGAATAGTTGGTAATAAAATATATGCCTAATAAATATGACTTCGAGACGAGCGTTTGAATAGACGATCCAGTATTAATTAGTGTTTAAGTAAACATGAATAGGCTAAGCGTCGAATTCGTGTCGAACACTATAATGTTTAAAGCTGAATAAGATAATACAGGAACACGATTATTACAATTATTCACTTCACTAACAGAAGCTAATGACGTCAAACAAAGGTTTGACGTATATTTTTTGCTACTAACATAGTAATTGGTTGAGACAATAAAGAATACAAACAATGGTTATTTTCCTATACATAATATCAGTAAGTCGATACAATTTCATGAGGAAATAAAATTATTCTCTTTAGGAACATAAGCAACGAAGCTATAAAAGTTTCATTATAATCTCAAAGATAGCAGAACAGTCGTGTGATTGAATACTACTCATGAAGTGCGCATGTCCGACTTCAAAACTAAAGGTGATTTCACATATTTTACTTACAAAATAATCGATACACATTATGATCGTTGTAAATCTTGTTAGAAGTGAGAAAATAATCGCATCTTGCAAAGCCTTATTGTAAGACATTTTTCTAGAAGCTTTGTTTTGCTTTTTTTATTTAAATTTATATTACAATTTGCAAGCAAATCAAAGTTATAGTAAGCTTTAAGACAATTATTTATTTTTTTATTAAGAATGGTAATTGTCGATATTAAAAACGAAAGTAATTGCCTGTAAATTATGTCCTAAAGGATTAAGGACCTTTAATTTTGAAGTGTGAAAGTTATTCCAGCACGCTTGACCAATGTGGGTTAGTGGACATGTGGCATACACCCAGAAATAATTTAACCCCACAATCTTCAGTTCTCGTATCCTAACCACTGAGCCATCTGACCTTGACTATTTGTGCATGTTGTTAAAAGCATCTAAATTATGAAGATTACATATATTTAATTCAAATTAATTGTTTCGAACCATTCGACGTTTTGTAAGAGAGAAGGCGCCATTATAATCTAAATCTGTACACAATCCAGTCATAAAATATTGCTCCAACAATAAAACAGAAGTGGATCTCGCTTCAGTGGCGAAAGTGTCTATATTCTTAGAGGATGAAGTTTTTATTACGCCTACTGGTTAATTTCTAAGCCGATAAAATACGTTAGTTTCCATAAAGTTATCAAGAGAACAGTAGAGATGAAAATGTTATTTTGATGTTCCATTTTTAAATCTGTCGATATTTGGATAGTATTGTTATTTGTTCATAATTTTTCAGATATGTAATATATATTTGTACAACGGTACAAAAGTAACTATAGTATTATGGTTCTGTGTCGAAATGAGCAGATACTGAAAGGTACACTTCGTTTTGTTTTTATTTCTTCAAATACGCTACCGACCTTGCCTTTTTGTGTTTACTTATTGAACGTGACTAGTTGATCTATAATGGCTTCGTTGCATTCGTATTATTAACTAGGCATTTATTATTATTATTAATAATATTTTAAATAACGAATAGACGTTTGCGTGTTTGTAATACAGCCAAGAGTTCTGCCAACGATGCTAATGATAAAGAAGATATATTAAGCCCGCAACCCTAGATCTCTTCAGCTCCTTGAACACCGAGTGCCTAATTTCCATACTCATTATCAAGTTTTAATAAACAGATATGCATAGTGTACTAGTGTAGTATTGTCAAGCTGGTCTAATTTAAAATTCAGATGAAACCTTTTCTACCCGTGGACTTTACTACTACTTAATATATTATGCATCATTTTAAAATTACTCAATACGAATAGAACATGGATTATGTCTGGTGATTTGCAACGGTTATCGTTCGGGATAACCGAATGAGCAGTAATGTTAAATGATATTGGAGGAACGGTCTTTATTTTATAATTATCGGAATTTTACACTCCCATGGCTTGGAGACTTCCAACATGTAAAGCGGTTTCAAACCTGATTTTTGATTGTGTCGGATTGCCATCCCATCAAACTACGAGAGTCAGAGAATATCTAATTCTCTGAGAGTGAGAGAAGAGAGTTCATTATTGTAGTATCGACTCATTTATATCACGTGTGGTACCACATTTATTTTCTACTAAATATAATAATTCGTCAGTGCCGATATTGCTAGTGGGCATTGTAAAACATTATTACTTAATCAGACGACTGTCTTTGGAATTACGACATATTATTGTTTTTTTTATGAATTATCGTTTACATCAGAAATAATTTTAAGTGGACAGCGGTAGCATTTATCTTGTTATTGTATGATTTATTCAGCCAGTTACAAGTCTCATATTGAATTTTTCATATTAAACTCTTTGCATACTCCTATAAAACAAACAAATATTTTTGTTAAAAATAACTGTAGAAGATGCAATTATAGGCTTGAATAAAACAAAAAATATAATTATGACGTATATTTCTAAGTTCATGTAAATCAAGCAATCATATCGATTCGAACCTATGTTAACAAACTTATTAATTGTAATGAAAAACCATAAATCATCAAATCATCTTGTGAATAAATAGATAATAATTGTAACCAAAGCAAATAAAATGATATATTAAATAGAAGCTAATTATCCGGTATGCAATAATACTAACAATTGCTCAAGAATTAATATTAAAATCTTGCGCTTAGCTCTCGTGAATGAGAGTTATAATATTCGCGTCTAAACCAAAATAAACTAAAAGCCGAACGGAAACGGCCGATATATTATTAGACACGACAATTCTATTATTTTTATTCGTAACACATCTTAGAGATTTGCCCATAAATCTGAGACATTCTCCGATATGGGTATGATTCCTAGAACACGCGTGTGTTTCACACCCAATTAGCTTAGAATTTGGTTCATGTTAATTAAATATTACTAACGTTTTAAATTCAAACCATGTTTAAAAACATCTCGTATAAATTATTATCGTACCGAGATTAGCTTGCATTAATGTTAATAAATAAAATTGTCTAATTGTATATCCTATTTTAAGCTATTCATAACACGATCTAGTACCTACTTATATAAATTAATTGCTGACATTAAATTACGATAATGGAAACGTTCGTGTTAAAATCATCGCCGGAATCCTTTCAACCATTGTCTGTAATGTCATTTATTAGCTGAGTAACACGTGTTTTAGTTTACATCTAAGCAGTCAGCGGTAGACCGATGTCGCCATTATTACCGCGGACATCTTTCTCTCGAGCCGCAACGCATTATTTATCAGAAACACCATTCTGTTCATTGTTTCATAATAAAACATTAATTTTGTCAACGGCCTCCATGGCTGAACGCGATACTCCAATATTAGAACTTCCGCTGACATTACAACAAGAAAACGTCGTCGTTCGATAAATCTAATTCTTTATCTCCGACCGCGACTACGCAGACAACCTAAGAATTTAAAGAGAAAATAAATTGACATTCGCAAATGACATCCTCACAAACTGCTGTTATTTCAACAAACACATGCAAATTATTGTACAATCTTTAATAAAAACAAAAGACCCTTTGCAACGGCTCTTAACAAAAAATTAAAACCACGTGCAACTAAGATGGAAGCAAAAAGGTCAACAATATGCCTAATCCACAATCCATGTCACAGGCTAAAGGTTACGGAAGGTTGTACAAAAAATCGTCTCTAAACGAGACGTGTTCCTGTGAAATCGTACATAATTCCTAGTACGCTCATTCGATTCAATATTTTAACGACGACTATTTAGAGTCCAAATTAGTTTGTTATGATGCACTTGATTTAAAAGCGGCATTGTTCGTACCTTAGGGAGTAGTGACAACAGATTTTCGTCTTTTTTTCATTTCACATATGGCATCGCAATCCTGGACGATATGTGACACATGTGTCGGTTTTAGGTTACTTCACAATAATGACTGCCTCTTCAAAGTTTCTCATATCTCGAGCGTCCATTATAATACATGTTTTTGGATTCTAATTTCTAAAACGGAGTCAATGTACTCTTCTTTTACTTTGATGTCCACCATTGGTGGTTTAAGTGGAATTGGATATAGCATTGATCTTTTCGTAATGTCATTATCAACAGGTGACGTTAAGCCGCTGTTTACTTTCCACTTAATTGAACGTCAGGTAATTCACTAAAATAACTCGCATGCATACGTCATTGGCTGAAGCATTATCGTTGTGCTTTTTACGGCCAAAGCGAAACCGATAAATCGTGCAGGCGTTGCAACTGAATAAGTAATTCTAAACCGAAAAGCTACTGTAACTTATCTGACCAATAAATTCAGTTCGGCCATAAATAGAACTATAAAAATTATTTTACGATACACGAGTGAGATACATTAAGACAATGTTACGCGCACATTTCACAATGGCCACATTATGGTTTAATTGATTCGGCCACAATGGGCTTTATGCGGCCAGCCGTTGCCACAAAGATATTATTGTCTATGGCTGGGCAGACGTCTGGTAACACTTGACCAGAGACAAAATGGCTTTGTGATGTTTGCCCGAAAGGCGCCATCCGTAATTCAATATGGAGTCTAATTAATGCGGTTTGATTTTGGAATACATTCAGCTTGTTAATTTTGAACTAAGCTCTGTTCTCAAATACGCATTAAAATTTACTAAATGATAAGAACATATGCAAATTGTTTTATAATTTGATATTATCTTTATTTTAAGAACAAAGTAATCAAAAAGTAATCTTAAACATTGATAAAGTCTGCTAGGATAATAAACAATTTTTATAATTGAGCAAAAAAAATATATAACTTACAAAAATCCCTTGTGATTACAACAATAATTACCTGTAACAATAAATGTAAATTAGTCACAATAAAGTTATGATAAACAAAAAAAAAAACATTCATAAATCCTAATAATTAGACTAAACATTTTGGCACTAACATTAAATTAGCCGACGTGTCTGAATCGAATTTAAACATAGATATATGTGATTTCGCCTTAATTATAGACTCGGGTGGTAAATAAGTGACAGTTAAAAGTAAACATGTTCCAGCAACGACGTCTGTTTGTTTGTAAATGGAAAAATGGCGGTTGGAACAAACATCGATTGACATATTGCTTTAGTATTGTATTTTGATTGATTTAGAATCGATTAATTATAACACGGATGTTGTATTATCCAGCTGTGGTTTAAATAAAGATTTAACAATACTGTATCATTTATTTATTTAATCTAAGGAAGACAAACAGTTATGACATAGGTATAGAAATATTATTATTATATTCAAAAAATCAAATCAGAAATACATAGCAGAATAATAACAAATTAAAATTAAAATGAAAGATTATTTAAAATTATTATTTTAATTTACCATTACCAAGTAATACCATAAAATTGGACCAAAATTTGAACCTGTTGATTAAATTTCAATAATAAGATATATTAAGGAAAGATTTAATGAATTGTTTTAGTGACATAATAATTCATTTTAAAATTTATAGTTTCGAACTGTTTTAATAAAAATTAGTTCTAGACTAATAGTATGGAAAATTACCTAATGCAACCATATATGTAATGTTGATATAACTGAATCTAGCGCGTTTTAAAAATAACTAAATAAGTTCGCGAGTCTTATGACGCATCATGATAAAGACTTATAATCAGAAACGATTAAACAACAAAACATAGACAGGCTACGTATTATAAAAAAATAATAATGAAAACCAAACCACACATAGTAGACTTTAAGTCCAATATTTTATTCAATTAACGATTAAATATATCAGATGGAAGTATCAAAACATAATCTCCACGATGACTAAATCCAGAACATTAAAAATCTTTAGTGTGCGTTAATAAAACAACATTAAAAATATTCCGTTGTAAAGATAACACATTGTTCTAATACAGTGCTAGTCCTGCATCCTGTGAATATGTATTATATTTATAGTCATTTCGATGTACAGACTCGTAAAATTCTTTATTATAAATATAGAGCGATAGTTAATTTTATGAAAACGTTATAATAATAAAATCGTTTGTTGTTGACTTCCTGAATCAGCTGACAAGATGTACCCATTTGATTGTTTTACATTTTGTTTTCACCTTGCTTTAATGTAGATTTGTATACTATCAAGTTTGTGGTTTTCGAATAAAAATTTATTATATATATATATCTCTTAATTACATATACCACTGTTAAATAGCAATACTTAGTATTGTTCTTGTTTCGTACGAAGGCTGAGTGAACCAGTGTAATTACAAAATTTACATAACATAGTTCACAGATTGGTGGCGCATTCGAAATGCAAGGAATGATTAATATTTCTTACAGTGATAATGCCTGTGAACGATGGTGACTTTACCATCAGGGGGCCCATTTGCCCGTCCGCCTACCTATCATATATAACATAACCGTTAAATTATTTATTTAATTCTCATTCAAATTCACACTAAATCTTTTTATTTTGTATTTAATCATTTCGAATATTTAAACAGAAATGCTATGTTTATATTTCGATAAAGCATATAGTTAAGCGATAGTTTTTAGTATCGGGTACAATCCAAATTAAATTAGAAAGATACTTAGGACTGTTAGGAATGTTATTAAATAAATTTTTAAAATAATATAATAATATCCTGGGACATTATTCACACACGGCCATCTGATCCCACATTAAGCAGACCTTGTAGTATGGAAACCAGACAACTGATATACAACATATACTACTTTTCTTTTGTAAATACATACTTATATACATAATTACACCAGACTCAGGACTAACAGTCACGTTCATGCACACAAATGTCTTGTGTGGAATCGAACCCACAACCTTCGACGTGAAAGGCATCTACCATCTACCAACCACGCCAACCGGCTCGTCGATTTAAAATACTTCAAAATAACGCAATAATTGGATGAAGCATATCACCCCCTAATGAATAATATCATATTACTAGAGCGATTTAAGTAAGTTCCCCATACCTATATATAAACTAAGTTCCAATTTTAAAATAATGTAAAAATACGGTTACTTGGTAAATAATTATATATTGATTTGTAAGCTGTTTTTTTTTATTAAAAATTATTTTAAAATTGGAACATATAACTTATTTTAAATACACAAAAATAGTAACATATGCTACTTTAAAAAAAAAACGTTAGTACTAATCAGTATAGCAGTGGAATTTTGATATAAATGTTTAACTCAAATGGTAGGCGTAAAAAATTATACATTTAAATGTGACCTTGAAAATGTACTCACATCGCGCTCAAAGAAGTTTATTGCAACAGATTTATTAACAATAGAGTATTGTTGATGATAACAAAATCAAACAATCGAATTATACACCTTTAGTTCAAGGATCAGCCCACATGCTCTACTGCTGGGAATTAATATCAGATTTCGATTCGGGTTCGTTGTGCCAATTTTTTGCTAATTTTATTATTACCTCAATCCTTACTTTATGTATTATTCTCTGGAAGACGTAACGCCTCTGCGTGTATATAAATCAATTGTCATGACGATCAGTTGGTCGGTGGTACAACGCCATCTACCGGCGAGTTACAAAAAAGTAGATATTATAAAATTTGTCCAAGGCAATATGAACCGATTTCATGACAATAAGACAAACATAGTTGAAAATCAAACTGAAACATATATCAACATCCATTAATATATTTATTTACAACATTTTTGTATCCCAATTTAGCATCTATCCTATCCCAGCGAAGCCATAGTTAAAACCTCCCGCCAAACATCAATTAATTTGCATTGCTGTGTTCCCGTATCAACAGTGAGCCAGATGAAGCCACAAGGGATATAACATTATAGATCTAATGGTTCGAGTCGCAGTCGCACAGAGTTTGAAGTAGTTTATACTTCCTGTAGTATTAGTGTCTGTGGGCAACGGTGACCACTTACCACCAAGTGACCTATTTGCTCAAAGATAAAATATTCAAAAAGAGTTAAGAAATATTTATTAAAGTAAACAAAAAAACTGTAAAATTAAAACAAATAAGCATTTATCTATATATATTTGTCGACTTGAAAATGCCAATATTAGTAAAATTTTGAATAGATGTTACATTTTATCAACCATTTTTGATATAAATTTAATTATTGATAATCCTAATTTCGACTATTGTCACTTCAGGTATACATAAAAGTACTTTAACCAGCTCTTCTTCTTCAAGCCAAAATCCGACACTTTATAGCGTATATATAAAAAAACATGTATATGGTACCTTAAAATGCATGTTGTGGCCATCTTGAAGAGTACATCTTATATAAGTTTGAATGTGTTTTTATTATTACATGTGTAAGTGTTGTGACTACTGATAATCCTTAATAAATAAATAAATATTGCATATTGTATGTAGTTACTTTAAACTTCAAATTTGCATAAGAGAAGACAATACTTTCGAATAAAATGACGCTGCAGCCAGACAATTTTTCGTCTCTGTCTAGCATCTAGTTGATATCGAAATCAAATAAATCAACCATCGATCTGCACCTGAATCTCGAACCCTTTTCTCACAGAGCACGGAGCACGTGTACATCATTGTATAGGTGTTATAATACGTTTCCTCTACTCGTATGTCGGTACAATTGCACAGGAAATTCTTTATTTTCTCAATCCAGAGACAAGCTCAGAGGGCACGTTTGATGCAGGTTTCGAAAACGTTGAAATAATAACATAACTGGATTAATCACAAAGGATTTGTTGGTTAAAAACCCTGTTCAATGGATTTGGTGACGTTTTGAGGAGACAAATGCGTTCAAATGTTACGCGGATATTTAAGTGTACTAGGACCACTTGACAAAACGGTTTGAAAAAAAAACTGACGAAAGGTAAAATACATTACACAAGGGAATTAGTTAAACTATACTTATTTCGAAGGTCAAATCAATGTTGGTATAAGGAGAGAAATCAACTATGTATAAATCGTTCATGATACATAACTACAGCACAAAAACATAAAATTATAATTCTGTAATTTTAAAATAAATAAATAATAAAACAAATTCTGACTTCGCCCCATTCAAATTCACTTTCTAGATCTTTCTTTGTAACACAATGGCGCTTCCTTAACATTCACTTGGCTGGCCCTACAATGATTGTCCTGTAATTGCACAATAAAACACGTGCTAAATCCAAGGGTTCAATAGCAAACAATAGAGGGGTTAAAAGAACCGAGTACACCTACGGGACCCTTTCCATTTTAACGTCCTTGGAACAAGTCATCAGCGGACGCGATGTTTTTATAAAACTTACCTATGTACATAGAACACAAATTGAAAATATATTCCAAGTAAAAAAATAGAACAAACATAATATTGTCTTATATTCATATATTAATATAGTTATGCTTAACTATCTAAATAACTTCCTAATGGTTAATTTAAATATTTTGTCAAATAGTTAGCTATACCAAACTTATAGTGTAATTTTCACTTATTCATTGTTTCTATGTTGTTTCGGTAACGATAAAAATGTTAAGAACAACAACAATTGAAAAGTGATCACCAACACTTTCAATGTCTATGGTATTTTATATTGTTTATAATTCACACTTTTAAACTCACTCAGATAAAAATGTGCTAATATCAAAATTGCGCTATAACTTGAAACGTTCCAAGTTTCAACGTAGACGGTACTAACGTATATTGCGTCTCGATCATTGAAAGAAACGGAACGCCGTTGTCTCCGAGATCGACAAATAATAAAGGATTCAAATCGAAGGGCTGGCCATTGTTATTGCGCAATGGAGTTTATTTAGTATGAAAATGAGTGTAAACTTTTAAAAGGGGTGTGAAATCGAATTACGGGAGTACCGTGACAATAATTGGCCAATCAAGGCTCATTCTGAATAAATCGCGTTTGCATGTTGAAATGTTATTGGATAATATTTAAAAAATATTACTAAAAGTAATTTTTGTTGACTTACCTTGAAGCATTTTATACTCAGATAAATTAAAGAGTTATTTTTTTAAAAGACCGTTTGAACAATGGGAAGTAAATATTTTTAGTACAAAGTAACACAGTGAGAATTTTATTATAAATTTCTGGAAAAAATGCGATTATACCATTCAAAATCGTAAGGTGATATTATTTCTATTGCCTACGCATGTAATTCACAATGGGACGAACAAAGAAGCGTCGTGTTCATACGTGTTGGGAATTATTTAAAAAAAAAAGAGGGCAATTCGACGGGGAGGCGACAACGCTGCAAGATTGCGTGAATTACATTTTACAATGGTAACGCGTTACGTGATCGATCTTTTTAATTTTGTCATGTACAATTGTCTTGCAAATTGACGTGAGTATATTCAAGGAGTGTGATTTACACTTAGCTAATTTGATGTTTTTTTATATACGTAAGGGGCAAACGACTATTGTTGTCCATGGACACCTGCAACGGAGAGCTGCTGACGCGTTGCCAGCTTTGACGTAGCCTATGATGTGGGTACTTGATATTCGAAAGAGCCTATATTTTACGCTTTAAAAAATCGATTTTACAGACAGTAGAACACACATAGAGTGTCAATTTCTCTCCGGAGGCTTAAAAGATCTAAGTCGCCTGTATAATAGCCCCATATATTATAAACAGGTATTAAATACTTCAATTAAATTAACTTATCGATCATCTTATAAGCTCATTCAGAGTATTTAATTCGCTTGAGCTTTAAGAACCATTTCTTATTTTACGTAAACTTACGTAAAAATATGTATTTAAGCAAAAAAAAAAAAGTTATACACCTCCCGCAGTGGGAAATACACCCGCCTATGGGACTAAAACTTCTCTCCTTTCGAGATTTGGAGCTCATTCCACCGCGCAGTTCTAAAGAGAGAAAATCTAATGCGAGAAATGTTACCCATCGCTTACATCGCCAATGCGCCACCAACCTTGGGAACTAAGATGTTATGTCCCTTGTACCTGTAATTACACTGGCTCACTCACCCTTCAAACCGGAACACAACAATATCAAGTACTGCTATTTTGCGGTAGAATATCTGATGAGTGGGTGGACCTACCCAGACGAGCTTGCACAAAGCTCTACCACCAGTAATAGACAAATTAGACACATGATAGTTCAATGGTTAATCCGGGTTTGAAGCAAGAATCGTCGATTGAGATTCAAGCGTGTCCTGACCAGTGGACTATATCGGCTCTCGCTCGACATTTTTAGTGGTGAGTAATCACGGGCAGATTTGAAACATCTAATCTATTTCTAAAATTCTAAATACTACACACGAAATCAAAGAGTCTGTTTTAAATTGGCAACTAATAAAATCATCATTCCATCCAGTACAAATTTTATAGCTATACATTTCAATAAATAAACTCGACAAAATCAAACGGATATTGAATAAGTAGGTATATATAAACACTTATGTACATTTTAAGATGGTATCATCATAAACCTACATTGGGTACGAAATAATTTACAACTTGTTGACATCAAACCGACAATTTTTTTTTAAAATAATATCGAGCAAAACTTTTTTGTAAATTCATAATGGTTCTTACCTGTGTCTTTTTATTTTTTGAGCTAAATTATTAATAGATCATCGTTTATGATGTATAGAAAACTATTTGTGAGCTATGAATTCTAAGTTGAACATTTTCTAGAAAAATCTACAAGTATGATTGTTTTTCATGGGTGTGACCTATGCACTACCAACCTTGGGAACTAATATATTATGTCCCTTGTGCCTGAAGTTTTACTAGCTCACACACCCTTCCAACTGGAAAACAACAATACTGAGTATATTGCAACAATGTTATTTGCCGGTAGAATATTTGTTGCGAGTTTGGTACCTCAGACCCCCTACTATTCAGACGGGTTTGTACATAGCCCTACCACCAAGTAAAAACCGTTTACCGGTTCTTATATTCAATCGTTTTATATTACAAACATCTCAATCCAGATCAGATATCAGATTAAATCTGTCACAAAACATGTGAACATTATTACAGATATATAAAAAAGCTATTAAATACTTTTTGGATGTTCCGTATGGCGTAACTCCTTAAAACTCTCATAAGCGGTCGTCAACCTGAAAGCGTACATACCTACTTCACTAAACCATGAATCGTAAACTCTTTTAAAACGCCATAACCGACCACAGTGTTTAATTTAATCGTCACGAGATTTAAGACAACACCACATCCTATCGATTTTTTAGTTCATATATCGGTTATTAAAATCCACCGCATCTTCACGTGTTTACTTACCGTATCTTTGACGTTACCTATTTAGTAATATGTTTTGGTTGAATAGTTACAAATTTTTTTTTCTTTAATAACCATTACATCCGGTCCGTACGTTAGGGTTTATATTTGATTGAATTTACGACTGTTTTCATTGCGGGCACTGTTTTATATAAATATGCTAGACGGTTTCCTGTTGGTTAATAAGAAAAATGATTTCTATAAAAACAATTGAAATGAATATACATTTTGTTTAATATCAATGATGTGATATCTCCTATGATAATTAAAGTATTGGATAAATAATTAATTTTGTATTACCTTTATTTTTGAGCATTTAGAAACTAAAACACTTATCAGCCAATGAGAACGTTCGTAAATCAATTGGGATAAAACTGGGGAAAAATACAAAACCTCTTTACCAGTTACAAGAACAATATAAAAGTAAAGTTATTTTCTTTATATTTTATTCAATAATATTGCTTTTGAGGAAATTAAAATGTAATTTATAAGGTTAATAAAACCCAGAGATTTTCTTGGTACGACCACGGAGCAACGGTAGCAGTAATAAAACGATGGTTTTATGTTTTATTATTAATTAGTTGTTTATGTTTTGAATTTAGAATATGAACTATTATTGTCATAATAAAAAAAACAACACTTTTTAACACTTCAATTTGTTTACGCTATTTTTTCCCATGAATTGATCGTTTTGCACAGTGGACACAGTCAATAGAAAAAAAAATGGTATATTTTATTAATACTTAACTATTTATATTTAATTTATATTATGTATATGTATAACAAGTTGGCATATATTGAAAACACTTCCAATACCGTAACGTATTTAATATGTTAATAAGTGATTTATTTTATAATCACAACTATTAAACGTCAATAATCCGAATGATTATTATGTAAATCTATAAACGATGCACCACACTAGCCATTTAAAGAAATTTGTCAGACTAGACAAGTCGAAACGTAGTTTTATGGTGACATAAATAAAATTAGTAGTCATTAGTATTTTAAATAATTGAAAGGGTTATCTGTTACTTGGTTTTATGAACAATTTGACTTTTTAAAATGTTTTAGATGGAGGTTACTTCAAAAAGTATTTATATGTAATTTTATATTACGATCATTAATTTAATTTTTTCTTCTGAAATATCACATTCGTTAAGTCATCGGGGTTATGATCTATTCTAGATCGTAACCCTGATATTTATAATAGTAAAATTATAAAACCCAAGCTATCGATATTAATACAACTACACGCCAAACCTACTTAAGCCTATATATATAGAATCATTTAAATAGCAGTTTATTCAGAAATAAATTATATATATATTTGTTTTAATATGGCATTGTAGTACCCAAAACCGAAAAATACCTAACAGTTAATCTACTATCTGTTAAAGTCGTTACAGGCAGGAGTCTTGATATGAAACTGTGACATGGTCTTCAGACATGAAATTGTGAATAACAATTAGTTTCTATAAAAAGAGCTACCTTATCATGACTCATAAAGTACATAACACCCAGTAGGTATACATATATACAGAGTAAAGCCCTCTTCTCTCAAGAATAAGGCAAGGAACGAATTCCACCACGTTGCTCTAGTGCCGGCTAAGAGACGCTCTTTTACCACCTAACTATGATATTTACCAAGAAGACCAATGAGTAAGGACGGTAAGTGGTCACCTCAGATATCGCTACTGTAGGAAGTAATAATTCCTAACAACACCCATGTTATGTATATACTTAGTACTACTGTATATTAACAATAGAAATATAAATACTTCAGCAATGCCAAAACTAATATGCTATATAAAGGACATGCAATTTAACGATGTATTTCGTGAGTTTTTATTGCGAAATATTTGTACTAAAAACGCACAATGGTGCGAGCAACGCACGGCGAAAACATGCCAACGAAAATATCCTTTTACTTTAATTTAAAGCTGCTTAATTTAAAATTAAATGCTGTAATTTCAACGTCAACTCGATTCAATACCGTAATATGCATTATTCTTAAAGCCAAAACGCCGCGGGTCGCCATTAACAATTGTCGCCAATAAAATAAACTTGTTACAAAGAAAATACAGTGTTGGAGGCAAATTGGCTTTTCAAAGAAATTTAAACTCCCATTTGTAATAAGACAATCTTATTCATTATTCTCAGGAACAGCTGTGGACTTGCTAATAAGATCATAACCTATATTTTCTTATATGTGGCGAAAGATTCTTTGACAATTTATTTTTATGTTAACTGTATCAGCTAACCTATAGATTTATGATTTTTTAAAAGGTATTCAAAACTGGTTCGTTCCAGTTTTAAGCGGATTCGAAAAACTATAGCATTTTTTTATTCGAAACAATGATATATAAAAAAATAATAGTTACATATAATATTTTAATATTGAAAATAATACAGATAATATCTAAGCTTAAAAACACAACAATAATTATAACGAATCTAAACCGTTAAGTAAAACTTTTTAAAACGTTAACGTTTAAAAACCGAAAATATAAAACCGTAACGAAGAGCACAGATTAGTAATTTATTACATTCTTATTTCGGTTCTTATACGACAGGTGATTATTAACGAGTAGCTATTTAGAAGTGTCATTTTGATATAACGCAATGTAACTTACTAATAATACCTATTTAACAGGCTTTAAGAATTAAGTTTAAGTAGCTTTTAGAATATAATAACATGAGATGTCGTGTGAAACTTATCTATTAGAAAATATATGACAAAAAGATAAACGTATCTATTTAGAAGTTATGATTTATCATTTTAATTAAAATTTTGTTTTGGGTAAAAGAAATTTCAATTGAATTATCTTTAGTAACCCTTACGAACATTTTTACATACTGAGAAAAGGGTGAGTGATACTTCTTTCCTCTTTATATAATAGGTATATCTTATAGAAATTTTAGGCGATAATTAATAATTGAATTGAATGATTGAATACATTTTCTTGAAGTAAACGATTTTAACCTGATATTTTTATTAGAAAATTTAATAAGTGGTCAGCTACTCTATGTATTTTAATAGATATAATGATTGTTATTTATTTAATAACTATAATTTAGCATTTTCAATTTTATAATATTAAAATCTACTTATAAAATTATAATATTAAAATGAATTTATTTAAATAAATGTTACGATGTTATTTTGTCTAGGATGTACACGAATAGCACCACTGTGTTAGTTTGCAATATTTTTTTTACAGCAAAATAAATGTATTAACAATAAAACCTTTTTTCAAACTAAACCTAAATAAACGAATACGATTTTAGTTTTGAAAACTTTAAGTCACCGTTTGTGATAATTATTTGAAAATAGAACTTTACGAAAATATAAACTAATAACGAACTTACAGCGTAATCTTACATTTTAAAATTTAGAATAAGTACTTATAAGAAATTGTCCTAATTAAATTTAAGAAACATCTATAGACAAAAAATATAAAATGATTATTTACCTTCATTTGCGTTACCATTGTTCCTCTCGCCTTTTGAGACATCAGAGAAAACATCGACCAAAACCGAAATAGACAAAACAAAATTAACAATAAACTAAAATTAAACACGTGAAATCGTCCTATCACAACGATTCTTTGGCATTATTACCTCACAATTCAGTCTTTACAGTCACAGAAACGAACTCACTCACAGAAAAAAATAAAACGTAAAGTATTGTCCAACACAAAACGGCGATAGTTCGTGATGATCGCGATCGTAGTCGATATCGGAACGCAAGACACGTCCGCCGATCGCGCGCGTTCTACACACAATGCTGCCAGATCGAAGCGCGTCGACAATACGCGCGCGCTACAATGACCGCCGCCCCGCGCCGCGCGACAAGGACGCACCGACCTAATGTCACTGCCCTACGAACAATGCCGTCCTTCCAGCACCTCACACTGAAACTAAGAATCGAACCTCATCTCCTGATGATGCCGTGGCAATCCGTAGGACATGAGGACATCCTCGAATCGAATAGGTGCCCATCTTCTATTTAGAACTGCGTTTAAAATCAATTGTCTATGCGGAATAACAGCACGGTATCTATACAAAAGAGTGAGGCCATCCTTCTCTAGCGGACGATATTGTGTGCGTATCGAGACGTTCTCTCTCGCTCGCCGGGCGTGCGGGTCGGCTAGGCGACGCTCCGTCCCGCTCTAGGCCCCGCCCCGTGAGCGTCTTTGAGTGTGCCGCGCGGTGCAGTGTGCGTGGCGCGGTGAACAGCCGAGCATTGTGGAAACGATTCGCACACCACAATGCGGCCCAGGTGGGAGTGCGCCCGATCTACGAGGGCGTTTAAAAAGTCGATACAATCGCTCTTACATTTGTATTTGTGAAGAAAATTTTCTTTATTTCGACAGTAGTTGTGAAACTGGGCGTGTTGGCATTGTGTCCGCGAGGCGTGGCCACAGGAAAACGTTCTATTGTGCGACCGGCGCGATTGTAGGATTGGCGCGATCTATTGTTGTTGCGACAACGGACTTTCCCATCGGAGCCGCTTCGCCGATGAAATACGATGCCACTGACGAATATTTTTAGCCACGGTCGCTTCCATACAATACATTTGCATATCATTCATAAAAAGTCGCGCATTATCCTCGGCTCTTTTAATGGAACCTGCGGATACACGTACGAACTGGTTTCGGATATTTTGACATGATACAGATCGCAGACAATAAAGTTATACTTGAGAATAATAATAACGTGCCTCCATTCTCACAGTGCAGTCGTATTATGTATTCTGGTTATATTTAATTGTCTGCGTGTATCCGAAATGTCTTAGAACTCGTATACGATGTGAAAAGTATCTCTAATTAACATCGCGACCGGGCGGTAACCTCAAAATGTCAAATGGTTGTTGGTGACCAAAATAGAATTAATACGGTTTCCACTCAGCTGATACTACTGCCCTTAAAATAACGCGCTAAAACAATAATAATTATAACTGTAACAAGTATTTCGAAGTAAGGGTCACATGGCTTTATTAGGAAATATTTATCTATTTATATTACAAGATAAAAACTAATTAGCGAAATCTCCGAAGATGAAATAACTCTTCGAAGATTTCATGCCATTTAAAAAACCGTTTACAAAAAGTATCTGTAAATATCTGCAAATATCTAGTAGATATGTCAATATGAGTAGAAAAGAGATGTATCTGTACAGAGTAGATAGGTATATCGAGTTCTTATATGGTTCTTTTTACAAGTTTTCATGTTTCTGTAAGCGGACAATGTGACCCATATAGGGCGTAGCGCAGGCGTGGAGGAATGTATGTCTCGGGGTATCTCCCATCCCCAACGGGGGGTTATTATCTAAAAGGGGTGTGAGGCGCCCCCGGCTTTATTATACTGGTTCCAGCGAATTGCTTTTTGTTTGTGCACTGAATAGCGTATTTAGTAATGAAACTTTTTGATTTCGATCTCTCTATGTCTGGGTTACGTTAGCTTTAAATTGTGTTTACGACTCAATATCGCTTCTTATCAATACTTTAATCATTACTTACCTTATAAAATTGTTAAGTAAACGATCGTGTCAAACTCGATTTAAAAATCGAACGTAAACTTTTTAAAATGCGATATTAATCAAAAACAATTATAATATAGGATTTACTTTATAAAATACCGTATCAATGATGTTTTCGTCATTTTACTATCAGATACGGCATCGTGTGTTTTTGTTTTACAAAACACCTTTGAAGGCAGTCCCCTAGTCTTTGTCCTAGCGAAGATTATCGGACCCAGGGCTATTACTTGATTGGTTTTTGACGTTGTTTGTAATAAGTCTCAGAATTTCCCGACCGAGATAATGTTGAGATTTACTTTCCTTTGATACACTGTTGACGTTTCGTGAAGTTTATTGGTATAATTATAAAGGTATTTGGGTGTACTTTGAAGCGATTCTTCCTCCCTTTAACTAAATAATATCGACCCAGATGAAAAACTGATGTAGATCACTTATAATAATAATGCCAAAATAAGTACGTCTGTTTGTACTTATACAGACTCCTGAAATGATTGTTATGAAGTAACCTAGGACCTAGAGGGTATCTGGTAAATATCTGACCAAATGTTTGGCAAATTTTCGACCACGTTGCTACTATTTAGTTTGGTGGGTATCGATCGCCATGACAATTAGTATAGGCATATTATAAGCCGAGATGGCCCGGTGGTAAGACCGCGTGAATCTTAACCGATGATCGTGGGTTCAAGCTGGCAAGCACCACTGAATTTTCATGTGCTTAATTTATGATTATAATTCATCTCGTGCTTTACTGTGAAGGAAAACATCGTGAGAAACCTGCATGTGTCTAATTTCACTGAAATTCTGCCAAATGTGTATTCCACCAAACCGCATTGGAGCAGCGTGGTGGAAAAAGCTCCAAACCTTCTCCTCAAAAAGAGGAGAGGAGGCCTTTAGCCCAGCAGTGGGACATTCACAGGCTGTTATGGTTATGGTTACGGTATATAAATATTAGATATATTAACTGGTACTCTTATGTACATAAGTCTAATTTTATGATAATAAATTTTCCGAAACGATAGTATCTATTTCAAACTCTATTAAGGATCCCATTCCCTTAATAATATTTGACCCTTCACCGCCCTAATATTCATGGTGTCTCACAAACTTTGGAAGGAGTTCCAACTTTATACTTGTATAATATATTTGTAAATACTATGATTTTCTGTTTTGATTTTGTGTTGTGTTCTCGCATATAAAATGGTAGTTTTTAAATTGAGTAGTAAGGCAATCGTATGTTTGTAACGATATATTTGAGGTATTAATAAAAGCTTATTTTTTTAGGCTACAATTACCTACAATAAAAATAATTTAATTATAAGGTAGGTATAATATATATGTGTTAATTTTAATACTAATAGCAAGAAATTTGTTAAATTTTTGCTCATATCAAGTAAATATAAAATCTAACGTAGATACCTGAAGATTGATACCAACATTGTTCAAAATAATTAATTCTACTTTTAACCCCTTACTACCTACTACCTACTTACTATTCGACATTAATTATATCACTGGTAAAGGTAATATGTTTTCAACAAAGCAAGAAACAGTATTTTTGACATATAAGGTTATAATTTTTAAAAGCAATACTAACAAGATAAAGATCGTCCGGGACTTAAATATAATAATCCCATTCCCACATCGCGTTTACGTTCTGGTAAAAATATTTCCGACTACGCAAACGGTCCATTTCTCGTTATCTTCATTAATCTTTCTCTCCCAATATTGCCCGGACCTAAATGACCGTTTTACTTAGTTTTTTAATGACGCTTTTAAAGTAAAAAATAAGTGAAGTAAGTTTTTTTGATGCCGCTTTTACGGGAAAATAACTAAATCGTCCCCATTTACGGCACTTAAGGTAATGTTTACATTTTTTAATGATTTCATCCTGTGTCCCCCTAATGTGTCCCAGCCTTTACGGTGATAACTTTACTTGGATTTATACGGTTTTACTTGTAAACGCTGTTTAGCGGGTGTTTATTTAAGCACTTATTTCTCCCTCTCTCCCTTTCTATTATCAATTTGGCATTTGAAAGAAAAAGATGCAACATTTTTTAACTAATCATCCTTAAACAACAGTTATAGGTAAATCCGTTAAAAAGTTATTGTATTGAATTGCATTCAAATTTTAAACAATAGAAATATTTTTAAATAAAGAATAATTCTTCGAAATTAATATTATCTGTAGATACCTATAAACGTACAATGTTACGCACACATGTGCGTTCAATGTGTTGTAGGTTAATTATGGAATTAGATATTCCATATTTGAATTCAAATCAATAAATTTAATTCCGATGATTATAATAGTTATTTACACTATTAAGATAATGTTATGTTGTAGGTTATATTACTTGTTGGTCATTGTTAAATCTGGCTGAAAATAGTTATGTTATTTTTTTAAATGATGTTTGCATTGTTACAGGATAGAGTACGGTTGAGATTAAAACAATAATTATTATGGCTCCAGTTGAGTGTTACGGACAAAATTTAAATTCGTCATCGTCTGAATCATTCCATTTTACGCAGATAAGCTAGTACAGAGGTTTGCTGGGCGGTGTCTGGTGGCTGACAATAGGGCATTGTGTAGAGGGCGTGGTCCATTGTACCCCCCGACCAATCAGAGCGCTGTATTCAACAATAGCGCACCGAATTGGAATGCTGCGTCAACTCTATTGTCGGATTGGTGTTGTTACTGATTTCAAATTTAGAATTGTTTGGATTTTAATGGAATGTTTGGAAATAATTATTCATTTTCCTTAATATTAGATCATTTTGATCTTATTTAAATAAAGTATGCATCAATTGCATTATAATATAAAATATGAATAAATATAATGTTGGTATTTTTGCGAATATTTTAAGGATGCCTTCCTTAGATGTATTAATATCAATTTTAATGTGCGTATTATAATAAATAATTAATTACTTTAATTATTAGCATTCAAGGCGACGTGTTTATTGTTTAATAGATACTTAGGAACTAGCCAGGTAGGGTACTAGTAGCGTGAATCATAATGGAAGGTCACGGATTCGATTCGAGGCCTAACACCTTTGATATTTACAAGTGTTAAATTGTTTAAGCCTTTTGTTGATACCTACCTATCTACCTGCTTTTATGTTGGTAGGTACTTTCCTATTCCATTAGACATAGGTAAATATATATACGAGAACACCTATCTACCTAATAGGTACATATACCTACTTGATTATATTTCAGCAAGTAACTTAGTAACTTAGCTTATTGTAAGTTATCGTGAAGCTATTTATATTCAATATAAAATAACTAGTAAAATGAACTTAAAAGATACGACCAGTGTTCAATGCTCTCGGTACAGTCGTGAGTAAAAGTAACCAGTTACCTACCTAGACACCTATGTCTGAATATAGTATAGGTACGACTGTTGTTTAACAATTATAGTGTATTATCTATAGTAAGTTATCTATCTATCTGACACATGGGCGATGATCAAACATTTTAGTACAAATTTAAAATCTCCCGAAAATAGAAACTAGCTACGACATAACGATTTAAAAAAGTAACCACCTAACATGTCTTCTAAATATTTGTTTAACTAAACACGTATAATTAATTTATTTACCTACTTATCTTATTAATGCAAATGACGTTTTCAAATAACATTGAAATATTAAAACACTTCAGTATCGAAGTATACAGCGCTCATTACAGCGCATCTGAGACCGGATGTTGGGAACAGGTGTCGCTTACATGAATACCAACACCAAAACGAACCTTAATACAACGCGATAAGAGCTACAATTTTTACCAAGCTCCGCATTTTGTCACACAAATATAGCTCTTATGTATGTGCAGTAAGGTATATTACGAATGAAGTAATTAGCGATATCTGATTTAAAGTGATGTTCAAATAGATGTACTTTGTTTCCGCAATTGACGGTGTTATCTTTTTAATTATGTCAAATTATTGGTTCCATATTTAAACTGGGCTGGCATTATTTTTTTTTTAAATAAATAACTGTCGTAAAGACAATCGACTGTTATGCCAAATTGTATTAGAATCCGTCTAGTCGTTCGAGTATTATTGTGTAACAAACATACAAACACATTGAAATATGTTCAGCAGGAGCTAGAATATAATACTTAACTTAATGTTATAGTAAAGTTACCTAATAGCCTGTATAGCTGGTCTAACGTTTCATCTCGTTTTTTATAGAAACGAATTTAGAGTTTATTCCACCACGCTGCTTGAATGCGGTTTGTTGGCTACGCATGCTACAGATTTTATGTGTCAGAAGAGAATCTGAGGTCATATTGAAATTATAGTGTACTATAGTGGTCTAATGGATATAAGCCAGTGTAATTACAGGCACAAGAGACATAACATCTTAAATCCTAAGGTTGGTAGCGTATTTGCAAAATAAGGGTTAAAATTTCTTAAATTGCCAATATATATTACCTGACTTACATTAGGTGGCCTAATTGCCTACCTATTTTAAATAAATTAAAAAAGATATTGGTTTAGGAATGTGAGGGGATAGAGAACGTACTTATATATCTCCTTTTAGTCCCTTGGTTGATAGCCATTTGCTCATCTAGCTATCTAAAGTATATAATTATTTACAAATTAGTCGCACTACGCATAGGTATATGCATTATATATTATACCAGCGTTATATATACCTATATATTGTGACGTAATCATCTAGAATAGTCACAGAGACAACTAAAATAAAGACCATTCCTAATAGCTACCACCCACATCGCGTTTCAACTACACAACTATTTATTACGTTGCTTTATATTTGCTACGTTTCAAACAAACGGGCACACATTCGTAGCTTAAACCCCCCACGGATATAAACCCCTCCACTAGCGTATAATGCACTATCAGGGGTCTTTCATAAATGGACAATGTGTAACAGTTTACCGTAGCGCAAGTTTTTATTTTCGCTCAACAACTACCTTATGCCATTGATATAAGGTCGAATTTCATTTAGCGCAATTGTAAGTGTAGTTTGTTTAAAGTTGGTGATGTAGATGTGTGTGCAGCCACCCTGTTACGACGACGCCCCCCACCTGAACCCCCCAGCGTCTTGGAAATGCTTAGTTTCGCTTCTATAGACATTTTGTTTGTCCGTTATTCTTGGTTTGAGGCTTGGGTTCGGAGATAGCTGTCTTTATAACGTCGTGGGACGCTCTACAAAGGATCTTTTGATGTTCTTAAATACGTAGGTTTATAAAGATACGTACGTAAATTATTGAGAAATTATCAAAACATTGACAAAAAGAAAACTTTGATTGTAATATAGTCTATATGAGAACGGAGATGGCAGAGTGGATGAAATACGTATCTCAAAACGAGGATCGCTGGTTCAAATCCGAATGAACACATAATGTGAGGACGTTTTAAAGGAAAACATTAACCACCAAGCAATAACCAAAAGTGGTTTGAAATAATTTTCAGTTCTCCTTGAGAGGCGTTTGTACATAAGTATAATACGTCATACGTATTCACATATGTATAAGCAATCTATGTATCTATAGATTAGATTTTCCACTCACACTTGGAGAAAATAAAAGGACAGAAGTAACAGCACATAGAGACAGGGGGAGACAAGGAACCAAAAAGTAAAAAGTTGAGGGATGAGCAGTCCGCCTTTGTGTTACACCCCCGGAGAGTGCGCAAAAACATTTTACACACATATTTTTTATTTATTACACGTGCAAAAGTTATCTAATTTTAAATATAGAATGATCGGCAATTCTCTTGTACTTTATAAAGATTGTAGATTCTAGATAAGAACACTTTGTAACAGATATTTATTAAAATTTTCCTATCGAAAATTCAATAGTATTCAACATATTATCAGCATGTTGTTTTTCACTACTGAAAACTTTAAGCGTATATCAAGTCCATAGAAAGTCAGTGATGTTTCCACGGGCTTGAACCAGCAATCTATAATTAGAATCGTGCTTGAGTAACTGGGCTGGGTAACTGGCTCTTGGGTAATACAACAAATATTTACTCCGTTCCATAAAAGTAAGCAGAGCCGAAATGGCCCAGTGGTTAGACGCGTGAATCTAAACCGATGATCACGGGTTCAAACCCGGACTAACTTCAATGTGTAATTTCACTGAAGTTCTGCCACACGTTTATCCACTAACCCGCATTGGAGCAGCCTGGTGGAATAAGCTCCTAGCCTCAAAGGGAGAATTCCACAGGCTTACGTTAGTTTATAGAAATGAAAGTTCTAAACGACGATAAATCTATTAGCTAACTAAACGCTTTAAAAAAAAACAGAGATTTATACAACAATTAAATTGTTTTATGGCGTGTTTTTATAAATTGGCCTTTCATATAATATATCAAACGCAATAAAGACTTAGAACTATTAAGAAACAATTTACGTAATGGCGTAGGATTTTTTAAAAATATATGTTTATTGTAGGAAATACCGGATATTCTGCCGTTATAGAAAATGTTTAATCTTTTAAATATTCTAGAAATGTCATGATGTCCTCCAAATTCGACCACGGTGGTCTCAAAGGAGCATACAAGAACAGGGCTAAATAATAATAAAATTAAGATTGTTTTTTTTTAAATTTAAAACTAGTGTTCGCCCGCGGATTCGCATGCATTTGGGGCAGATGTTAGGTATCAAAAATTTATGTAGAAAGAAATTGTCGTTTACATATATAATATAAACTAAATAGGTACTATATCTTATGTTAAATTGATTAAATTATTTTGCTATCTCTACTCCTGGTTCGCAAAGCCCGGGGAGGCGAAATTAAGAGACACTTTGTGTTGGTTCATAAAGGAATGTACGGCTACTGAATATATTTAACAGTATTTTTAAGGATATTTTACATTTTCAGTTAGTTAGCATGCCTCCAAAATTATAAAGATCATTTAATACTGGTCATTGAAGTCATATGTATTGTCGATCTAGTTTAAGTTGACTCGATGAATGTTACCGTTATCCCGAAAAAAAAAACGTATATTTTCTAGGTATGACTTTTATCAACCCACCTCGGGCGTTGAACCCGTGACGTCATAATACAGCAGCATTATAATCTGGACACTAGACTTGCGAGTCATAATTACTAAAGTAATAAATATTTACTAAATAATTAAAAAAACTTAATTATTAATTTCAATAAAACCTCTTATAATTAATTATAATCTTAATTAAAATGTAATCTGTATATTGTATTAGCATTTAATATATTCAACTAGATCGAATGATTTGTCGCACGCACCTTCGCCGTACTTATGAATGAAACAGCCGTTCAGGGCTATTTCAGCGCGTGCGCAGGTCAGAAATAACACGCATAAGGGCATGCCACGATATCTGTAAATATAGTAACTTCTATGTATATTTGTCAGTTATACGAATGTGTGTTCGTTGTGTATTATATAATTATTACTTTATATATTATTACATTTAGAACATGTGAATTTTAACCGAAGGTTGCGGGTTCAAACCCATCATGAGGTGAAGAATAAGCATCGTGAGGAAACTACCTTGTAACCATCAAGCCGTTTTGGAGCGGTAAGGTGGAATTTTCTGCAAAAATTCTTAGACGGAAACGATCTTAGCCCATCAGTGGGAACTATATAGGCTGTTTCCTTTTTTTTCTTTTGAAGCAAATATAACAAGATAGTAATAATTATTATATTTGGTTACTCAGTGGTGATATTTAGGAAAGAAAAATTTTTTTTAAACTGGACTAACGCATTTACGCTTTCCCCCAACTGAAGTGGGTTTGTAGGA
Source organism: Nymphalis urticae (assembly GCA_905147175.2). Classification (NCBI taxonomy): domain Eukaryota; kingdom Metazoa; phylum Arthropoda; class Insecta; order Lepidoptera; family Nymphalidae; genus Nymphalis; species Nymphalis urticae. Next base: position 4,403,151 of record LR990004.1, on the reverse strand, counting down.
CTCGCCGGCACCTAGAACGTCTAGTGCACCCTCCACCAGGATACCAACTAAAACCAGCGGTATCCTCTCCGTCTCTTGGTTTGTTATGGGATCGTTTTCTCATGCCCCTTGACGCCCCGACGAAGGACTTAGTCAACTATTTAAAATCAATTTGTATTCCTCTTTTCAAGGAACACACACTTACCGGTGAAAAAAATGCGTGACTTAATACGCTATAAAACGCTTATTACTCCAAAGAGGTTTTAATACAGATAAAATTATTTCCACATTAAAACGAAAACAGTTATTCATAATTGATGGCAAAATTCATTTCATTCATGATACCAGAACTGAACAGAATTATAATAAATGAATATAAAAAAGAAATAACTATGTAATTCCCAGTTAATAAATATAGATTCTAAATACATAAGCCATTAGTATAATATTCGGTCGTTACGTGCCCCTACAACCAGGTTAATTGGCCATAAATTATAATAATTCGTATCTTTGCAGCCCACTGCCGTCTTAATGTGAATTGATCGACTGAGCTTATAAAATGTCGTGTATTTTAAGGTATTTGCGTAAAAAAGGTTTAATTAAAAAAAAATGTCCATTTGAAAAACCAAGATGGTCTGATGGATACAACATATTGATTGCAAAGATAGCAGATTCGAAGTGAGTCAATGAAGTCAGTCGAGAGTGAAGCATCACTGGGTTTCATGTGCTTCAATTTCACAGTAGAGCAATATGGTACACTCCAAAACTTCTCAGTCAGTCAATTAGTAAAACATTTATCTACGGGCCGTTACTTTAAATTTAATGTTGACTATTTCACTATATTCTTCTCAAATTAAAAGTGAATTCAAGAAAAATAATATGTTTAAAATAAAAAAGTGTAACAAATATTATTTAATTATCATAAAATAATTTCAATTGCAAAAAGTCTCCACGGCGGGGAATCGAACCCCGGTCTCCCGCGTGACAGGCGGGGATACTGACCACTATACTACCGAGGATGATGTGTATAAGATCGAAATAGCTCTACTATTGTTGCTGATTATTCTATTGTCAAGCATAAAAACTTATTGTGTAGAATTGTTGTGTATCGGTTTGTGAGCCAATGTGTACGACACGAAGGACATAACATCCTAGCTTTTAAAGATTGCTGGCGACTGGCGATTGACGCTTGGTGAGGGATGATTAATATTCCTTACAATGCCAATGTCTATGGGCATGGTGACCATTTACCATCAGGTGCCTCTTGCCAGTCTCCCTACCTAATACAATAAAATATACTGATTAATAAATTATCTAATTATATAAAGTTTTATAGAAGAAGTATAAAATATAAATTAATAAGAAACGCATGCTTATATATGTTTGATATTAATTTTTGACACCATTTAACCATAAAAATTGGCATATGTAGTACTAATGTGTACTTTTTAATGGAGGTTTTAATACTCAATTTGTTGTGTCACCACTAGATGGCGCTGCAGAATATCAGCTATGCTATTCAACTATTCGCCATGACAGTTAGAATACCTGTATACAATTCTAATCAAGACATAAATTAATTATTTATTTTGATGATTTTTTTAAAATCATATAGTCTACAGCTAAACAGCAATTCTTAGTACTGTTGTGTTCCAAATTAAAAAAAAAAACAGTGGTGTTTACCTGCTATCGTTTCTTCTATCTCATGCCTCCATCTTGGTTCATTATATTAACATATTTAAAAGTGACTTTAAATTGTTACTCTATCAAGTCTTAATTATTAAACCTCTCATCATTAAATTTTGCAAACACGTTAGAAAAGGAGAGCGCTTAACGCATGTATCCCCCCCTTAAACGTTGTTAACAATATACGAAATAGTATGAAGTCCAACCAGGTTAATAATAATACATAATATAACCTTGAAAAACGAAATAATCAAGTACAGTTGACTAAAAAAACATCTAACCAACTCAATACTTAAGGTAGAATAATTCTTATCGTCGATCCTTGCGTATTAATGTCTTCATTATAATTAATATCCCTCAGAGCACACTGAGATCAGAAACTGACATTGGCATCCGTTTTATGTCTGACTTATGGCGAACAAAGTCAATTGTCTCGGCTAAATCTGCTTTTGGAATAAGGCAAAAAAGGTGTGGCGAGCCGACGTGTGAGAAGCGAAGCGAATAATATCGTAAGATATATGAATTAGATTAGCATATTTTTTAATGTTACTTTTTGTTTTTTTTAAGTCATTATATTATATCATACAGTTTTTTTAATGTATAATGTTCTAACTAATTTTCCAGGTCGGTATAACTGCGGTGAGTAAGAGTAATTTCAGCATAATGGAGATAGCGTAAAGAATATGGAAGACCCAGAGTTTTTGGAGCATTGAGTTTTTGTTAAGAAGAAGTGAAGAAGAAATCAAAAACCTTAACAAGTAATTTGATATCAATTTGCACAAACAATTTCACGTTATAACAATATTAACGAGGATTTAAATTATGCGGACTATACCATCAGTAAACATATTATCGCTATCGCTTAGCCAAGCAAGTGAAGCTGTAACTCGATCAAGTACTAAAACAGGGTTAAGTTCAAGGTAAGACAAGTGAGTCTTAGTTTACATGTGACACTCCAAGTTTTATTCCTGTTTCCTTTTATCCCTTTGTCACGAGTGGGGAGTGATTACTGTCGTGTCCGAACATACGAATAAACATGCATGCGATAAGCTATACCTATGTTACGCAGTTGGTTATTGGCAACATCATCTAAAAGTAAAAAAGTTAGTCTCCTTTTGGCAAGAAGATTTGGAATTTATTCCACCACGCTTCTCCAATGTTGGTTGGTGGATACACATTTTTACTGATTTAGAAAAATATAAAGATCGGAAGGAGCGATATTCAGCTACTCGTAAGAGGTATTAAAGGAAATAGGATCTCATAACGGAAATTGTTTACAATATAACCAATTAAAAAAAAAAATTACATAAAACAAAATATTTATAATAAAAACGTATTTAATTGATAAACATGGTTTTATTTGACTCCTCTATAGTCTATTGAACATGTAATGGCGGACGCTCTGAAAGAACGCGGTTATTACAAAAACAACATTATAAGAATCCTAGTTAACTAGACGAAGTCACGAGCTAATACAGTATATAAATAATAAATATATGAATATTTAATTCTATTTCAATTACGGTAGGCAGGAAGGTCACATGTGGCAGAATAATGCAGGATTTTTCAATATTCAGAACATGATAATGGTAACTAATTGCGTAAAATATAACAGTGTACTGTTTACAAGAACATGTGCACTCTCATAACACAATAAGACGATCCACGAGAGACGACAAGGAGAAAGCTCAGTTCAAAGTAACACTGCTTCCAAATACGGGGCTTCTGATAATTGGCAATGTTGTTTCTTCGCGGAATAATTCAATTTTATTGACCTCATCAAGAATCTCCCAGACATTGGGATTTTTTTGTTTATTTTATTAGGTCAGGTAAATAGTTTCTTATAGACATTAAAAGAAATTTAAACCGTTCTTTACATAGCCAATACGCTACCGACTTTGAGAACGAAGATGTTATGTCCCTTGTGCTATAGTTACACTGATGTACCCTTCAAACCAAAAAAAAACATTACTAAGTATAGCTGCTTAGCGGTAGAATATATGATAATTGGGTGGTACCTACCCAGACTGGCTTGCACAAAGCCCTACCATCAAGTAATCTTTAGTCGTATAGGCTAAATCAACAAAGCAGCGGAGACAATCAGACTGACAAATTTATTAATTTTAACCATTAATTTGCTCAGTTTAGCCTAGATCAATTTAGTTTGGCCTGAAATTGGGTTTGTTACATATATTCAAAATAACATCATCGTAATTATTATTACGACAGCAGTTACAATTAACGCAACTAACCTTTGCAAACTGCAAGAAACAGTCAAATATAATTCAAACTGAACGCGGGTGTAACCGAAGTACAGCTAGCAGAAAAATAATTATAGTGTTTTTATTCAATAAACAACTTATATATTATACTACTAATTGACGCCATCTGACAGCCTTAAGGTATATTTAATTACTATATAACGACAGTATTGACATATGTGTGAGATATATTTTGTATAGTTAATATATTATTTTATTATATAGGTACCGTTATTAGTAATACAAATTAGTGTTTATTTTCGTTGTCTGTACTTGCGTGATGATTTCTGATATAATGCCACCAACGTACAAAAGATGGCACGCAATTCGTAATGTAAATAATTGTTTAAGAAATAATACCTTACTCGAATAAGGCATGTGAATGGCACGACAGAGTCTGAACGTGGTTTAAGCGCTTTTTAGAGCTGGAAGCAGCGGATTCTAGCAGTGAAGTTTCCCAACATAAGGTGCCGTCTAAGGGGTGAAGAATGTAAATGCAGATACCATAATATATATGATGTTTATCATTACAATGTACCCATATACGATAACAGATGCTAAAAATTGATAAATCTAGCAATTGAATTAAAAATATATATATTACTCCCTTCGATTACAACAAGGCTATACAAGTATTTTAATTTTGTTGCTTTGTAGATTCACTAGAACATTTTTAATAATTATATTATATGTAATAGTTAAATTTTTTTCGAATTCGAATGAAATCCATTTTTAATTTTAATATCAAATTATGATTTGTATAGAAAAGTAATACAGAGCGTATAAAATCGAAGGAGTATTGATCATAAAATTTTAACGCGATGCGTTCAATAAGGTAAGAAAAATAAAAAATACAGTTGTTGAAATGAACAGAATAGTTTATTGCAAATCCGATGCAAAGTTTATTACTCTCATTATTTATAAATTAAATATAATAAAATCTAATACGGTAAAAGCACTACGAATTCAGATTAAAGGTGATTTTATTTCGCTAATATATCAATCACTAGTCTATTATAAGGGCGTAGAGCTGCGCGCGCGCAAGTGCCATGGTTTCCGCTTATTATCCGCGAGTCACGGAACGCACAGTAATGCTTTGTTTGAAGTCACTATTCAGTATTCACTGAGTAATGGTAGGTTTAATTTATTAAATTAAATATCATAATATATAATTTTGTTTTAAAACATGGCTAGGTACCACCCACATCAGATATTCTACAGCTAAATAGCAATACTTAGTAAAGTTGCGTTCCGGTTTGAAGGATGTGTGAGCCAGTGTAACAAAAAAAGGACAAAACATCTTCGTTCCCAAGGTTGGTCCCGCATTGGCGATGTAAGGAATGGTTAATATTTGTTACAGCACCAATATCTATGTGTTAGTGACCAGTTAACATCAGGTTTATCATACAAAAAAGATTTGCAAATTTTAGTTTTTTTCATGTTATTTATCGAATTATTTTCGATAATATTTAGGAAAGCTACATAATCTAACATGCTGGATTGGAGCAACACCTGAAAATTATGTTATCGCTGATTTTCGAAACGTGTCAAGCGTTTTTCGCCAAAAAAGGCGACTGAAACCGGAACATTGAATAATAAAGATAATATAAACACCGATGACGCTGTTATTGATAGTAATTTACAATTCTAATGTTTATTGAAATTATATTACGATATTTTTTCCTATCTTCAACTTTGAATAATGCCATCGAATCAACAATCTTACGTTATTTAATAAATAACATATTTCGTACTATATAAAATATAACTATATCTATTAGAATTTACAAAATAGTTACTTATTGTCTCTTAGCACAATTAACTTAGCTTTGTCATAGATTGTCATTAGATCATGAAGCATATTCACTTATGAATGATTACTAACTAATATTTTAAATATGAAATTTATATGAGAATCTTTTAATTATAAGATACACTAACTATATATATGTTTTAATAGTTAATTAAACCTACGAAAATTTAGAGGTGCTTGCCTGACCTTGAAACGTCATCGATTAAGATTCACACATTATAACTAATAAAAGTCATTTATGTATATTTTATATTGAAAATATCATAATTCAAATCTTTTGTATATAAGTTAGTAGAATTTAAGCAACAACCAATACTCTTGAAGTGAACTACAGTATTATCGATGCATAAAATGGTTATGAATTATTGTGATCTATTTTAGAATTGCTCTTAAGAATGGACTCGGTTTAGTCCATTTGTGTTCGACCGGTTTTGTTACAGCCGTTCAGCTAATATAGGAAGACGGGATTAAGCAGACAGACGTCTTACATGTGTGACTTGCTTTGTGTGTGAATCTTATTTGGCATACTCGAAAGAGAACTGCGTCCGGCGAAGTTGCTCATGATCGCAAATATTAGCTAAGATATTTTATATATAAATTGATCTTGAGATTAATAAACTTCGATTATGTTATTTGTATTTTTTGTGGGAAAAGATTTTTTTTATATGTAGTCTGACAAATACCGCCCATAGACATATTAATTATCCTTTACATCATCAATGTACCATCACCTTTGGATCAAAATTTGATGGTCTATCCTTACAGAAGGTCTAAGGCCAAAATATCGAATATCAGAAATTGTTTTCGGTAATGTCACTATTATGCTTGTGCAATTGGAATAACATACAAAATAAATTACGTTTTGAAAAATGTATTTCCAAGATATAGTAAGATAATAATTGAAAGAATAAACCTGGGGACAAATTCTTCTAACAAATTGTCATTTTGTCGCAATCGAATCGAAAAGTAATCGTTGCCGTTTCACCGCTTTCCTATTCTACTATTCAACTAACACAGTGGTTCAGTTGTGGTTCGGTCGAAGTTGGATCGGAATAGAATCGAGAACGTATCGTAACCGTTGTAAATTAGTAGTAAATTCCCCTAATTACAATTCAACTGAGGTTTTATTTTTGTGAGGAATTGAATCGGTAACGTATCGTTACCGTTGTTAATTAGCAGAATTGATCTCCTGATTCTTTGACGAGAAAACAATTATCCTTCAAATGACCTTTGAAACCCAATTACAATAACATATTACTATAAATTGCAAATTTATAACGCTCGTCTCTCATTATTTAAAAATTATACATTGCTCTAAATGACAAGTTATTTTAAGCAACGAATATGGGATAACGTTAAGATCAAAACATACTAAATAAATAATAAAAAATAAACCATTTAAAACCGTAGACAGTTTACCTCGTTTACGCATTAACACCTAATTAATTCACCTTTCACAATCAAATTTTTCACCGTCACTTATTTCTTTCAAACAATATATTTCTTAAGAGCTAGTGACGGATGTTTTGGCGCAAAATATCCGAATTTCCGGCGCAATCCACGCGTACAATCACCGCGTCCGGTGCGCGGGCGTCTTTTTACGTCTTTTGTCATTCTCGACCTCGACAGTTGAATATTGCTATTTTCATATATATTTTTTGCCTATTGTTCGTTTAATTTATATTTAAAAAAACTAGCAACGCTATTTTTGCATTTTAAATTACTATTATTTAATTTTGCTTCACAAATTATGAGTTGAGCTTGACTTAAACTTGGTACAACAATTATAAAAGGGGTATTGATCGAATCAGCTATTTTCGTTTGCTAGGCGACTCTTTAATAGTTGAGCTAGCGTCGAGCAGATCAAAATCTTCTGATGTAAACAGACTGTCATTTTACTATTATTTAACATCTCAATTTTAAATTTCAGTGTTCTAAGCTATTGACACTATTTATTGTACATATTATCTAATTAAATTAATCAATAATATTTTATTAAATACTACAAATGACAATATTTCAATAAAATCGTAGCGTTTAATTCAAATTGGGTTTAAATAGTGACGTCGTGAATCAGCAACTTGTTGATATCAATTGAACAAGCTATCAGAAGCAAGATAAATGTTTGTTCGCCGCCCCTATTATTACGGGGTGGCATTGTTGACAGGGCGCGACAACACGTTACTGACAAATGTAAAACTAAATATATTAATTACATTTGATATAAATCTAGTGAAATTGGGATTAAATTTTATATAAATTTTGATTTATTTGTCAATTATAAATAACTTAACACCCTTATATAATTATCATGTAGCACTTTTTATGTAAATTATATTTTTTATGTGGACAAGTATTATCATTGTTCGCTGCGCGGTGTGGCTTTATATGGGCTCATCGGGTACGTAGGTAGCACGCACTCATTATTCTACCGCGAAACAGCAATAAATGATCATTTATATTGCTGTATTCCGGTGACTCAGCCGGTCTATTACAGGCTCAAGGGACATAACATCTTCATTTTTATTGTAGGAAGCGCATTCGTGATGAATGAAATAAAATGTATATGGGCCGTGATGACCCCATTTGACCAGCTCCTTAATTTGATAAAAATATAACTAAACCATAAACTTTGTCTAGTCATATGTATATTAGCAACATAATTACAATGAAAACTTTTTTGATTAAAAAGTTATATAATATGACGTCATGAGCCAGCCCTATCCAAACAAAAGGGTGAGGTTCGAAGTGGAATACTTGTTGCTCCCCTAACAATGAGTTTATTTCAATTTAATGGCACCCCTCACGAAGCGTGGTCCGAATAATTCAGTAGCGGTAAAAATATACGAGAAGTCTTGTCAGTAGCATAAAAAATAAACTTTCCTTTTCAAAATAATTACTTGATGATTAAAACAAGCCGGTCCATTTACCTGAAACAAACAAAATAAAATTATAAATTAATAATATTTTAATTATAACTATGGATACCTATTGTAAAATTTCATCGTTACAAATTTAGTCACTATACTTACTTTTTCACCAATTAAATAAAATGTTTTTTTTTGCAGTAGGACTAATCCGGTCTTCTTCTTTTAGTAATTGAAGTTCTATTTTCAATTTTGAATTTAATTGAAAATAGAACTATAAAATTATAACGATAAAACTTTTTATATTTCGAACACTAGTAAGAAATTCTGCGATACATATACGGGGCTTAGCTTCGTCGTCTATATGTTTTGTTCGATTAATCCAATCGATATTTACGATACAGGCAGGACAGCGATTGAGATGTCCCGGCCCACGCAGCATTGTGTTAAGAGAAACATACGTGGATGTACTCTCAACTGCGATGTTCGTTTAGCACGTTCTCATGCATTTCAGCACATTTGACAGATTAAACCTTTTTGCGTCAGAAACATTACATTCAAACGAAGCAAATTTTATACTTGAAATCGACCTGGATATGTTCTCGATACGCCAAAATAAGTTTATGTTAAAAAATAGAACTGGAATTCTCTGCGTCACATGTCTTCCCCGTTTAATAAAAAAATATTGATTGCCTCCAACTTTCATATGAATATAATAAAAATAAATATTATTGTTAAAACTTAGTAAGTGGGCACCATAGCTCATCTACATTGGCACTGTTAGAAATAACCATTCCTTACAACGTCACCACCAACCTTAGGAACTAAGATGTTATGTGCTGGCTGGCTACTACACTGTTTCGCATTTCAACTGGAATATCAATAACAACATTGCCGATTATAAAAAAAATCACAAACTGAATTAAATAAATTAAGTGATGAAAATGAAATGAAAATGAAAATGAAAATAGTTTATTCTTTATCAAGTTGTACATAGCAAATAAAGGTTGGGACCCTCTAGTGAGTATAATATAATACTCGTGACAGAAGGACCCGCTCTTCCATAACATACAATTCTGTCCATGTTCTTAAAAAGAATAAACAATATCTTACTATATACTAAAACTCACAATCAGTAGGTAAACTCACATTATATCAAAATGAATTTTACTTGTGTGTTTGTGTGTGTGTGTGTGTGTGTGTGTGTGTGTGTGTGTGTGTATGTGTGTGTGTGTGTGTGTGTGTGTGTATGTGTAGGTGGGTGTATGTGTAGATTACAGTAGATTAGATTATGTTTTATGCAACAGAATTAATTCAGTGTCATCGTATGTTTTTGTTTTTAACCATTCAAATAATTTCTGTTTGACGTTAAAATATTGTTCGGGATATATGTTTAGAATTTTATTAATTTTATTATAAAGGTAGGCAGAACGTGTTATATATTGGTTGCTAGCAAAAGTAGTCTTAGCACCATACGTTTCAGCAATTTTATGTTTTATTCTTCTATTTAATGAATTGGATTTAATGAATTTTAATGATTTATGAGCTTTAAGAATGATACGTTGGATATACATTTGTCTGACAGTCAGTATCTGGCTCATTGAATATAGCGTGTCCGTTGAGAAGCGATATGGCTTGAAGTGGATAACTTTTAGCAAAAGCCTTTGCGCTCTCTCAACTTCAATGACCTTAGATTTAGCAGCTCCTCCCCATACAGGAATACAGTATTCCAATATTGACTGCGCCAAAGCTTTATATATTTTATGTAATAAGGCCCAAGAGGCTTTGTGGCGTAACATCTTAAATATCCAAATTAGTTTACGCAATCTACATCCTATAGCTTCTAGCTGTGCATCCCATGATAGTCTTTGATCTATTAACACACCAAGGTACTTGAAAGAGTTCACTCGTTTGATCATGGAGCAGTTATTACAATCCTCACATTTAATGCTATTGGAAACATGAAGTGTAATATTATAGTTACTATCTGGCTGGGTTCGATTATAGATGGAAAAAGGCATGTAGTTTGTTTTGGTTGTGTTTAGAGACAGTAAATTTGACTTCAGCCAACAGGAGACAGTGAAGAGACCTCTTTCTGTTGTATTTTTAACTTTAGTCCAACTAGTATCTGTAAAAACAATTGCGGTATCGTCTGCATAGGAAAATATTTTAGCATTGTTTATTTTTAAATTACAGAGATCATTAATGTAAATTAGAAACAAGGTAGGTCCTAAGACACTACCTTGCGGTACGCCATAAGTTATTTTTGAGGCACGACTAACAAACTGTCCAATTTTCACTTCTTGAGTTCGGTCGCTCAAGTAGTCCCTAAAAAGAGCCAGCGAGGTATCCCTGATTCCCAAATTTTCTAACTTTTTCACAAGAATGGGGACAGAGACCGTATCAAAGGCTTTTTTGTGATAAATTTAGAAAATTTATCTTTATCTTTTGCCACTATTAAGTTAAATACATCGCAATACATCTCAATTGTCTACACTATCAAGATTATCTGAACCCTCAAAGATGTCTCCAAGATTTACAGTTACAGTTTACGATAGAACATAATTATATATTCTAACTATTATGATTATCAAATTTATGATCGAATGTTTAATGGGATCCATAGGTCCGATGCAAATGGCACGCATTTAATGGATTAAAAGTCAGAATTATTTAGTATGCAATTATATATTATTAAAACGATAGTCACAATGGTGTTCCCGATATGGAGTTCCGCAGTTAAATGTGAAATCTTTAACGCGTCCATATATTTCACTTTGTATTTCATAGACCATTGTAGGTATTTCTTACACCGAAAACTACTTAACTTCAAAATAATTATTTCTTTAATTAAGAAATACTTTTGAACATCAAATGTTTGTTTGTGGTATTTTAAGTTGAAAATTTTTATTATAACAAATTTTTAATAGTCTTATATCAGTGTTGATTTGATATATAGTATTATAGTATATCAGTTGTCTGGTTTCCATAGCACAAGCTCTGCTTAGTTTGGGATCAGATGACCGTGTGTGAATAATGTCCTAGGATATTATTATTATTATTAAGTATTAACACATTAGGTATGTACTGTAAGTAAGCAGTTGCCGTCGCCGTGGCTGAAATCGGTCAGGAGGTCGTCGTCATCATCATACACTATAGACTGTTACAAGGTATAATAATGAATGGGTGTGATGTCCTGTCAGAAGGGCCAGTATAAGGCCTACCTTCAATAAGGAGCAATGGTCTTGATCCAATTTACGCAGGACATATAATAGTGCACACACTACACTAACTTTACTGGTGGTAGAGCTTTGTGCAAGCTCGTCTGGGTAGGTACCACCCACTCATCAGATATTCTACCGCAAAACAGCAGTACTTGGTATTGTTGTGTTCCGGTTTGAAGGGTGAGTGAGCCAGTGTAATTACAGGCACAAGGGACATAAGATCGTAGTTCTCAAGGCTGGTGGCGCATTGGCCATGTAAGCGATAGTTAACATTTCTTAAAATGCCAATGTCTAAGGGCGTTGGTGACCACTTACCATCAGGTGGCCCACATGCTCGTCCGTCTTCCTATTCTATAAAAAAAAACGAGGCAGTCAAAAGATAATCAAAAATTAAAATCAATGTATGTTATATTTAATAAAATCAACTTCGGTGGTTAAAATGCAAAACATCTGACCAACATATTAACCAGTTAATTTGAAGAGTTCCCATGGACAGTATAACATCACAACAAACATAGCCTCCTAATATATGTTCGTTGAGTAAGCTACAAAACGCAGTGTCGTATATTATGTTAAAACATTAACTGTTGTGTAGAGCAAGGCGTTCACGTTATAAGCACCATTATTGTATATATGCACGCCACAACATTTACTGAAATAGATAATTACCCATAAACAACAAAATTTATTTGACTTAACGTAGGAAATGAATTATTATCTTGCAGATATTTAACGCTATCGTTTCATAAATGTTTTCTGATAATGAGTGAGACCTATTATATGAGCATATACTTATGATTGATGAATGTCCGCTGTTAAATGAAATTCCTTATTTGTTTTTAATTTAGTAAATCGGATCGGATCTAAGATTCCAGAGATAAAACGTGGGTTGTAACACAAAGTGGGAAATAAGCACTGAGATTTCATACTCGTTGAAGGAATTGTTACATAATGTTGGATGAAATGCTGCTAAATGTATAAGCACCAACTTGTATTGGCGCAACCTCTAGCATCTTAACTGGTGGCTGGAAGCCAATCTACCAAAGCAATCGCAAAAGATGTTGGCGTTGGAGGTTGGCGTCAGGCAGGCGGACGAGCATAAGTCTGCCATCCAATGCTTTAATCAATGAAAACCATTACACCTGCAGATTGATTGCGACAAATTTACCAGATGTTCGAGAAGAAATACCTAGGATTTCGAATTTGAAAAGGCCCTTTGCAAATATACTGATTAGAATTGTTCAATTATAATTTTAAATAAATCTTTAATTAAAGACTTATAATATAAAATGTTTTATGTGTCATTTTTTTAAAATTGTTACACATCTTGAAACCTTGTCTTACTTAAACTTTAAGAACTATAAACTCAATGAATGAATGACATTTGTACTCGAATAAGTAATAAACTCAAAAAAATTAAACGGCTATTACTTAAAATCATATTGTTTCATGACACATGACATTTCGACCAAGAATTTAATTTCAAACTATTGTGATAGCCAGACAGATGTGCAAATTGAATATATTTATATTTAAATCTGATCGTATAAAAAACAAATAATCATCTCAAAGTAATCATTATGGCATTCTCATTCGTGGACTAGCGATATGATATTCACTTACTACTTGGCTCGGTATCAGCGGCATTGCAAAAAGACCTAAAGATCCTTTCATTCAGAGAATGTTCGGTGTGATATTGAGACGGAGATATCGTATACGCGGAAGAGCGATAGAGACAAAAGGTGATCTCGGTTTGATTCTTGGCAATTGTCCACCGGAAGGCGGCTTTTAGCAATAAAATAATGAACTGAAATACAAAGGTTCATTCAGCTGGGTCAGGTGTAACATTAGTTTTTTAGACATTCTGAAACATATACATGAGGTTAAAATATATTTAATAAGAATATTGTCAATAGTTACATTAGTAAAAATTATACCTAAAAAACTTGTGGAGTAGTAAGTAATAATCGATCGAATTAATGTAATATATATGATTTTTGTTATTTTTTTTTTGCTTAATATATAATAAGTATTTTTAGATGTAATAAATGTCACTATAAACGAAATACTACCTTATGTACAATTATTTTATTTTCATTATATTAGTTGATAATATTATATACCTTTATTATTTATGTATTCATTACTCGTGTAACATAGAACACCAACATTTCGCCCAACGTTTAACGAATTTTGGTAAGAAACCTTATAACAGTCAATAAATTGATCAATGCTCCTATTAAGTTATATTTCAATAAAAAATAAATGCAGTGTCAGCATATACAACCCCTCCCTTCTAAACAAAACTTTATTCTTGAAGTACATAGCTATATATAATCCGATGGGACGGTAAATCCGACTGCACCGGAAAGAGTTCAGGCGCAGAACTGCTTTACGTGCTTTCTGAGGCTCAAGTGTTCAAACACACTTCAAATGTCCAGACTCCTGGTGGCTACTGGGAATTTTTTTGACAGTAAAACCCAATAATTTTCATCGGCCCAACTTGGGGTTTGAACTCAAGACCTTGGGATCTGTGGCCTTATCTATCCATTAGAAGTAGACGAGCGTAACAGGAAAAAAATACATAGAATACTCATGATTCTTAAATAAGTGACGCAAGAAATAGTTTAGCGGTAAATTAGTCACTTTTCATTAAAAAACCTTGAGTACCACATTAGGACTTTTAGGAGGCAATTAGTTTAATCTAAAATTACTATGTATTAAAACTGATAACGCGCCATTTTCTAAAAAATATCATCAAATTTTATATCGCCATTAAAACATTGTTTGAATAACACTTTAAAGGTTGAATCACTCATTATCACGAAAATCATAAGTTCTCTGAGACGTGATAAATTTTATAGATGCTCTTAAAATTATATTTAAATATTATAAGATTTAAATCGTGATGTGTTTTTCCTCTTAGAACTAATCAAAGACGGAAGCGGACAAATGTTCTAAATTTAAAATTACTTAAACAACATGTTAAAAGAAGTCAATATATAAAGGTTCAAACTTTATCCTCAAATGGAGAGTTCTAGGCCCAGCAGTGTTTACTTTAAGAAGAGTCCAGTAGTATGTATTACTATACTTAGTATTTCACTCTTGCAATATTCAAAACCGACTTACGGTGATACGCTATTTTGACCCTTAAGCCTTTTAATTATTACAAACAATGTCGCATATCACTTTCTAACATATCACATTGTTCTTACAGAATAGCTATGCTCTAACAGATTTTATTATCACATATTAAGAACTTTCACTTAATTCTTACTCTTATTCAAAACCGATACGATGTTACGCTATTTTGACGCGTATGCTCTTTAATTGTTATAATTATTACAGTGAATATCGCATATCACATATAACAAATCACGTTGTTCTTATAGAATAGCTTTACTGTCAACGATTTCATTATTACGTATACTGAATACTAAGAATATAATTTATACCGTACAAATCCTAATAAGATCTGCCTGAGGCTTCCATCATCGTGAATGGTAATACATTTTAAGGAGTAATCAATCAAGCTTTGTCTGCAAACTGTATAGATTTTAAATTGAATTTCTGTTAACAATACACGGATTACAGCCCGTACTTTGTCCGACTTCGTACTGTAATACAGTTGTGAAATTACAAGCCAAGTTTTGACGTATCGGACAAAATACAACGCGCGTTTTGCAAGACACGTTCGTGGGTGTGAAATGGTCATTACGCAATGAAAAGCGTGAATTTCGTTCGCATCGAATGAATATCAGAATGGATTAAGACATAAAGCACTATTGATACGTACAATGCTATAGGATTATGGGTTATTTATAAGGATTTTTGAGTAACAACATTGTAATTTGGATGTGTAGGTATTTTATATTGATACTGTTAAAATGTTCGTCTATTTCGAATATTTACAACAGATATATGAAACACTATACAGTTTATTCAGGGTTTATGTATAAATCTTGCGTCTATTCTTATGTCATAATATGATTTTGACGTGTCACGTACCTACTGCCCTTCTCGTAACCGATGATTCATTGATCAAACAAGTGATGGTACCTTAATTTGTTCCATAAAATTCCCAATTCAATAAAGTCGTATATGCCATCTCATACCGAGTTTATTTAAGTATATATGCAATTCTTACTTAAGGCAAAAGTAAGTTTGTTGTTTATTTATTTATTTAATTGTCAATTTTATAATAACTTTTTTGTTTTTGTTGTATTTTTTGCATATTTTATTTATTGCGTAATTTTGTTCGTTTCTTAAAAAAAGGTTACTAACAAAGATGTATTTTTTTTCTATGCATGTTACGTTAGCTTATAAATATGGTGTGAATTTTTTATATTTAAGATTGTGCTCTAGAATAAGAAACGAAATTGTACAGCGTTTGCTTCCTATTTAATAAAATAAAAAATATTTGATTGTTTTTCAGATTTAAAGAAAAGGACTGCCCCCTGCCCCGAGCATACATGGGCGAAGTCGCGGTCGGGAATTACTTATAGATAAATGACAATAAGTTACAAATGCTATTCTTAAGAAACATCACTTATGTAAAACGGAATAAAACCCAGGAAGTCATATTATATAAGCGAGTAGGAATATAAATATGAAAGAGCGCTCGGGAATTCAGTTCTCTAAAAGCATTCGGACAAGCCCGCAGTAAAATATTATGAACACATAAAGAGTCCACAATGCGGGAGCACTCGCTTCGATTATCTCCCGTATTTGTCTATGTTTTATAGCGGTACTCACATTTATAGCTTTTCGATATTATTTCGCGTATTTTTTATGCAATTGGCTACCGCGACCCCCTTTGGGTGAGATAGTTTTGTGTGGATACGACTTTTTATTTAAATATTATAACACTGGGTATTGTCGCTAATCTTTGTAGCTGGCTGATAAGTTAGCAGACACCAAGGCAGCATTCGCATAATGATGATCCTGACTTTACAGAAAAGTTTTCGATTGCTGTAATATTACTTGGCTGGGCTTGCACAAAGCCTTACCGCCATGTAGTGCCGTACTGAGTATGTGTTGAAGACTAATTTAAATTTCGAACACATTTGAAATAACGAAAATTGTTTTATCAGTTTGATGAACTATATGATGAATTATAATCTAAATATATTATGTCGACAATAGTATAACGTGCATTAAAATAGTAATTAAATTCTCATAGAAATTACACAATTGATTATCATAATAATAAAATTTACAAAGATAGAATTAAGATGTAAAAGATTTTATTGTGAAGTAAAGTAAAGTGAATATTTTACACCCCGTCCGCCGCTTCGCCCCCGTGCGAAAGGCTCCGGTATTTATTATCATTGAAAAATATTAATTGTAACGTTAACTGTTGATTACGATATAAATTCGCGTTTTTCCGCGATGAAATAACAAACATTCATACAAACTTTCACATTTAATAATAATATCTTGGAACATTATTCACACACGGCCATCTGATCCCAAACTAAGCAGAGCTTGTACTATGGAAACCAGACAACTGATATACTACAAATACTACTTTTATTTTTAAATACATACTTATATATATATATATATATATATATATATATATATATATATATATATATATATATATAATTAAAACTAGACTCAGGACAAACAGACATGTAAATGAACACAAATGTCTATCCTGGGTGGGAATCGAACCCACAACCTTCGGCGTGAAAGGCAAGTATCTACCAACCACGCAAACCGCCCCGTCAAATTTATAATATTAGTCGGTTTATTTTAAATAAATATAAAGGCCGTATCCACACTTACCAACGGCCGATACTGTCCTCTTCACAATACCACTTCAGCCTATCGGGCATTTGAAATAAAAAAAAAAATGTTAAAATCGCCCCTCGCGAGACTCGTAAACTAGTGCGGAGTCGTCCGTCCAATTAAATATGTATGTGTTCGACCACTTTCATTACTTGGATGTTTTTTTACCATAACCCTCGATTTTTGTTACTTTATATTGTTAATATGATTTTGAATTATTTAAACAGTTTATTATTGAAGGGGTGGAACAGACCAATAAAATATTGCATTAGACAATCTCGAATAAACCAGTCGTTGAAATCCTTGACTTTACAAGAAAGGAACGTAATTTTTTTTTAATTATATTCAGTGGGCAAAGGTTACGATTTTATGAGGTTTATCAGTGTTCATAAAATAAATTAAAATATATATTTCATAAGCTGTTATTATACAAGCTTCCTTTTTAAGTAAACGATGTTATATTTGATATCATAATGACCATGTCCTCATGACGGATTTGACATTTGTTCACGACGACTAATTTCAAAGGAGACTAGACTGCGTTGGACATATTATAGTGCACAAGTGTGCACTACTCACACTCCCATAATCCGATGGGAAAGTAAATCCGACACGACCGGATATAATTCGGGCGCAGGACCAACGGCTTAGCGTGCTTTCCAAGGCACGGGAGTGTACACACTTTCAAATTTGAGACTCCAGGATGCTACTGAGCTTCTTTGTCAGAAAAAAAAACGATAACTTTTTTTTCAGCCCGACCTGGGGCTTGAACCCGGGTTGTGCGACCTGCCACTGGACTAGCAAGGCAGACAATTCGATATTTTATCTTTAAATAATTTAAAATTTTATCAATATATAACCTTTGAAATATTTATCAGATACAAATTCCACTAAGAATAAACGTTAGGAATCCTAATAGTTACTTATTTGCACTCAGTTAAATTCAAACATGCTCGTAAAGATAACTCATCCTTAATGTTATAGTTCAGAGGAAAATATCAAATGTAATGGGATTGTAAATATTCCCACTGCTGGGAAAAGATCTGCGCTGTTAAAACAAAGTACATTCTATTGTTCGTGAAAATAATAATAGTAATATAAACATTATTTATTAATAAATAAGTGAATTAAGAAGTGATTGTATATCAGCCAGGGTGGCTAACTGGTTATGATACATATGTGTTTATATGAATTGGTCAAACTATACGAATACACCTCATGACGTACCTACGTCATCACCCGTACGCCTTACTCAGGAGAGCCGGACACCCAAACAAACGGTTTCGAACCTGGGCAAGCACCACTGAATGTTCATGTGCTTAATTTGTATTTATAATTCATCTCGTGCTTGACGGTGAAGGAAAACATCGTTATCTGCATGTGTCTAATTTTATTGAAATCGTGCCACATGTGTATTCTACCAACCTTCATTGGAGCAGCGTGGTGGAATAAGCTCCAAACTTTCTTCTCAAAAGGGAGCGGAGGCCTTAGCCCAGCCGTGGGACATTAACAGGCTGTTACTGTACTGTACTGTACTGTGTTTATATGTGTACGCAAAGAGATTAATCTCTTGATCAACGGTTTTAAGTGCTTTCTGAGTCAAAGTGACCATTCAACTTTAAGTCTAAAAAAATCTTGACTTGACTCACAAACTTTTTTATTTGAAAATTAATTAATATCTTAATTATACATTACTCAGACGATCAAAAAACGCAATATAAAAGAGCTTGTTATAACAATCCGCGACAATTTCTTTTGTCGCATTAATTAATATGCAACTTTGATATACATCTTGACTATTCTCGACATGACGCTTATTCTTACTTATGTACGTAAAATTACAAAATTACATCACACCCAATACAGTGATATGTGAATCTTATCGATAACGAAATAGAGTTGAGAATATGTTTTCGCGTCTTTAAATTAATGTTGTCGGATATATAGGGGTGTCATAATTGAGACAAAGTCGTACCGGTGTCATTGTAGGCGTTGTATTCACACACCCTTAAACATTTGAGTTTTTTTTTCTCTCAGTAATTATGTTTTTTTCTCAATGATGCAATACACTTTTCTTGGTAAAGGTAAATTAATGAGCGGTCCCATTGGCGACGGTTCGATTGTACCAACGCTTTTGTGATATTGTTTTAATAATAACATACGTTGATGTTTTATATTGTTTTTAAATAACAAATAATTGCAATGGATAATTGTATTTCGTGACAGAATACAGGGACTGTTGATAATATTTCAATAGATAATTTTAACGAGTGTAGACAAATGTCGGATGTTACAAAAAATGACCTTTTTTATTGCAGAAATAATAGTACAGTTTTAAATTACAATATGATATATATGTATGTTAAATAGTTATTTAACCGTTTATATAGCCCGCGAGGCGTATATTAACTTATAACAATCTTTTGTTTGTCATCTTATGTGCTAGTTTATGAGTTTTTAAGCGTTATTGAATAAAAAACTTCGAGTCATACAAACTTTTGCATTCAATTAAAATCAAATAAAAATATACTTAATTAGTGTAGGGTCTTAACCGACTCAAAAAAAAAGTTCTTAATTCGGTTGTATGTTTTTTTTAAATGTTTGTTATCAAAGAACTCGTTACGTTATTTATGAATCGATTTGGACTTTTTTTTCGGACGGGTATACTTCCCATTTCTTTCAATTTAAATTTGAAGAAAAAATACATATATTTCTGTAGATGTTCCTTGGATATCATCATGAAATTACTACCCATTAATTGTTTATTATGAAATTGCTATCCATTGTTGGTGTATATATATACTCAAATACAGATTGAATATCTTTTTATTACAGTCTCTGTAATACTTGTTTTGTTCTATATAAAGTTTTTCATATTCTTATTAGTTTGACTTTCGTGGGACCAAAATTTCAAACATGAAAGACGATTTACGTGTTTTAGTTTAACACACATGTTTAGCTTTTGCCAGTTCTAGGAGATTTAAGAGTAGTCCAGTCAAATCACCATGTTTATAAATGACAAACGAAAAAATGTTTAAAGAAATAGCTGACATCGAAAACAGTCGATTAAGATCGAACTGATACGCCCCTCCCCTGGTAAACTGAAGTCAATGTGATGGAATGATTAATGAGATCTCACATTAGGAAGGGAAGTTCGCAGTATCTAAGATTTGAAATAATAAATATCGATTGAAAATACTCGGAGCTTATGTTATATAGACATTTCTTGCTTCATAATATATTTAACTAGTATAAGTAAATGTAATTTATTAAAAAATTTAATACGTCTTACATATAAGCAGTGCTTGGTCTAGTGGCTAGATTATACGGGTGATAAACGCCGTGGTCGTGGGTTCAAATACCGGGTTCCTTTAATAGGTTTTACACTAACGTAGGAAAGTATGGAACGCCTTTTTTCTTTTTTTTTGTTGCTGCTTTGTTCCCGTGGGGATCGCCGGTGTCCTAGGCGCCGAGTACGCCACGAAAATTGGAATACCCACTAAAAAACCAGCGGTACCCTTTCCGTCTTAACGAGGAGCGCCACGGGATCGCTTTCGCATGCTACCGTGAAGGTATGTAACGCCTTGCCTGTACCTGATCTCTTTCCTCTCTCAGACACATAAAGCTCTAACTGAATAGAGAGTGTATCTGTGTATGCATAAACTTTTGTATATGTGGGTGTATCCTGCGTAGCTATGACTGCTGTCTTTGAAATTTGCCGGTACGCAAATACATTTTACATTTTATATATTATTCTTGAAAATTATTTGTATAGAATTATTTCGATGTTCCATAATAATGGCTGACTTTAAGAAAAATCTTAAATTATTGTGATATATTAAATGAATCTTTTTTAATACATCTATTAATAATAACTGTTTCGAAGAGTCTGCGATAAAAATAACACCACAAGACGACACTTAGTCATATAGTATGTCAAAATTGATATTAACACTAATCTTTTGATATGATATATTGTTTTAACGCGTGACTTTCACCGAATATTTCTTCTATCATATTTCTAAATACCGCGATTATGATAAATTCTAACAATGCATTATTCATATTAATGGCTTTTTCATATGATTTCGCTACGATGTAAATTTCTTTTGATTTTCAAAAATGTTTAGTACGAATAGCTTATTATGATAGAGGTTCTCGCCCACATTTTTATAAATTGTTTAATAGAAAAATAGAACTATAATAAAGTTATACAAATAAATAAAAAAAAACTCATGTCTTGGCTATTGGCCGCTTTGTGAAAACTTGCATTTTTCATTTAATTTTAAAATATTGAACAAATAATAACAGCCAACCTGTCTTCTTCAGAGTTTACAATTATCTATCTTAAAAAGAGGAATAAACACTCCCATAGTTTTGTCTAAACTTCTGAGGTCTCTTAGAGTTTAAGGTTTTTATTTGTGAGCAGCTCATTGTTCATTCGTATCAAATTAAGAGACAGATCTTGAAAAAAATGCCCAATTTTTGTTAAAAGAGAACTTTAATTAATAAGTCGTACTATTCAATAAATAATGATATAGATGATAAAAAAGTGTGATGATTCGTTGATTTCCATGTAAGATAAATTGTAAATCAGTTGTTTTTAATTATTTGTGTAACTCGATTGTCGATAAAGAGTCATTATTGAGTTTCTTGCCCGCTATTCTCGGAAGAATCTACATTCCGAACGTATCGTGGTATCTTTAAATTTAATTTTGATTCAATTTGATCAAAAAAAAAATTCTTATAGCTCGAAGCATAATCACTGTAAACGATTACAAACGAACAATGAATGAAATATTCTCGACTAAATAACTAAATTAACAGTAACGAACTCGGTAAATCTATTGGAATGTTTCATGAGCACGGCCGGTCTATGCGACCCCTAGTTATAATTACAATAAATAATGCTGGACGTTTAGTTGAATACCAGTATATTTAAGGGTTAAGCGACGGGCGGTGACGGGTTACACCGATGATTGTTGTCTTATGTTAATTAATGGAATTAATGAAATGTGGCTATGTCAACGTTTATTTGTAATTTATGTAATGCAAATCGTTACATTTATATGTAAGATCGAGTTTCGACGTTTTAGTATATAATATTATATTTAAAGATTATGTACAAATATTTTTAATTATGTTCTTTATTTATTTATTTTTAAAAAGAAACGATGTGGTTGACATTTGTTCTGATAAGGTATTTCGATATTTAAATTAATTAAGAAAAATGCAAATATTTGCACCAAACATTCACCCAAGATGTGTCACATCCCATCTGGCAATCAATTGTCCCGGCGATGCGCGGGCGCATAAATTTCGCGCTCGTTCGCGTATCTCTAATTAACCCTTAACTGACGCGGGCTTCGACCGCGACGTAAATCTCCGCGAACAACTGGAACTCTCCGTATTTAATTGAATTAGTTAATACAAAAGCGATCGTAATAATAAATAAAGAGAATTTAGTTTAATTTAGTTTTAGTTAGCAATAAAAAGCGTTGATTCGTTCAAATGTGCTGACAAGTATAAATTTTCATATTTGATTTATTTGTTCTAATAATTTTAGTTTTGCTATAAATTACTTAATTTATATTTATGAATAGAAAAAAATATTTATAAAGGCAACAATGAGTTGAGATAGCCCAGTGAATGTAATATGGTGGTTACGGAAGCTCGCGGTTTCAAATCTAGGCAAGCACAATTATTTAGGTGTTAAATTTGAGTACGTAATTCATCTAAGTGAAAAACCGGCATAAGACCAATCGTTCATTGATTTTTGAGATCACAACCTAAAACGCAGTGAAGCAAAGCTGTAGAATAAACTGCTAGTCACCTTAAGGTCACCTTAATGAAAACTCAGCCATGGGTCACACATACAGAGTATTTTATTTTTTACAA
Source organism: Nymphalis urticae (assembly GCA_905147175.2). Classification (NCBI taxonomy): domain Eukaryota; kingdom Metazoa; phylum Arthropoda; class Insecta; order Lepidoptera; family Nymphalidae; genus Nymphalis; species Nymphalis urticae. Next base: position 4,379,627 of record LR990004.1, on the reverse strand, counting down.
TAAAAAAATTTACAACATTACACGTCGTAAAACAATATCATCCAATTATTTACTTATTTCCAAGTAAAAATATCAAATATTGAGTTCAAAGAAATGTTTTGTCTCGAATATAGCTCGGACATATTTGTGGCTTAAAAACGTCCAAAATGTTTATTGTTGTAATAAAATCTGGTGCAAAATTATACGTCGCTTGTTTATTTGATTTGTGACGCTGGTGGCGCCTCGTTAATTGTTATGTGTAAGGGCTCAACATTGTTGTCTGTAATAACTAGATGTGTTGTTGTTTTGAGTTAGATATATGGAGTATTTAGCTGCTAAATGTTGATCCAAGGACATGATTAAGTTAAGAGTCTGTCTGTTCAAAGTTAGTATTCCTTGAAACTAAGTCAATTCTAAATATAAAATATTTTTACTATCTCTTGTGTCTATCTTAAAATATGTCAATTTATAATTATTCAAATATTTGGGTAACGTAGATTGACATAATATATATCCTATTCTACATATTCCAAGTCAAATTTAATTACAATCGTTTTAGTGATTTAGCAATAAAGTAACAAACGGCTACAGATTTATTTTCGTATTTTTAATATTGTTTGATGAAATTTGATCCAATAAATGAAGATCATTTTGTACTCCAAAATTAGCAAAGAGCATTTTGAAATAACAATATTATATTTAGATAGTTTATATAAGTAACGACAACAAAATAATTTAATTTAAAAAGATTTGCTACATCCAAACATTTTATCATAATTAAATCATAATTTCAATTCTCAAACGTCATTGAACATAAAATTAATATAACATTGTTGAGTTATTGTTCTGAGTATGTATCGACATAAATAAACACAAAAGGGTTAACAAAAAAAAAACTTTGAAGTTAATTATCTTTTAAAAAATTTGCAAGTCATGCCCTCGTTACGATTGTCAGAGTTGAACTCGTTTTTGCAGTTACATTAGCAACATGGAATTATAAAAGTTAAGTTAGGAATAAGTAGTCAATTTAAGTTTAGCTAAGTATTCCAAAAAATTTAAATAACTTGGATATTTATTAAATGTGATTTCATATTTATATTTTTCTCTGTATTTTGAACCTTAAAGGAATAGAAATTAAATCTTCTTTATATAGGTATATATGTTGAGTATGTTATTGAATCCCTCGTTGGTCTATTAAGTAGTATATAAGGTTGTAGATAGCGAGGCTCTAGATTCAAATTCCGAGTTCAATCACTAACAAAATTTTATTCGGCGATTCTATGTAGAAATGATCAATAACACACACACACAATAATTTGAATTTAAATGAGCAAATAACGATGCAGAACGAAAAAAAAATTCCAAAAAAAAAAAAACAATCTGTTTGTAGAGTTACAAAAAAGGTGAGTGAAAACGTACTAAATATACAACGAAAAGGGATTTACTGAGTAATAACAATACTATTACGATATAATATATTTTAACCTATATTTAAATAACTTTTACTCTCCATTAAAAATATGTGATTAATTTCGTTATTCCACGGCATCCATTATTCAAGAAACTTTCAAACTTAACCTATTAACAATGTCTTCGCGATGATTCGCTACCGTATTACAATTTTGCAAATCATTCTGCCTAATTAAATACATTAATGCGTTGTAACTGCTCGTAAAGCCTCAACATGTATAACTGTTGTCCGTCTGTTTATTAGACTCAATTAATTGTGGCTTAATGTCAAAAGTGACAATTCAAATTGTATCATAAATATATTTTTTAATACGTATTATATGACAAATGTGCTACCTGATGACAAGTGGTCAACACCGCCCATAGACTTTGGCACTGTAAGAAATATTAACCTACTTCCAACTTTGGGAAACCATCGTCAATGCGCCCTAGGAAAATACAATGTTATGTCCCTTGTATGTAGTTAGTTATATTGTACAGAACAGTCAGTCAGAAACAGTCAGTCGTGGCAGAGTTTTGTGCAAGCTCGTCTGGGTAGGTACCACCCACTCATCGGATATTCAACCGCAAAACGGTTTGCGGTAGAATATCCAATACATTACTAAGTATTGTTGTGTTCCGGTTTGGAGGGTGAGTGAGCTAGTGTAATTACAGGCACTAGGGATATAATATCTTAGCTCCCAAGGTTGGTGGCGCATTGGTGATGTAAGCGATGGTTAACATTTCTTACAATGCCAATGTCTATGGGCGTTGCTGACCACTTACCATCAGGTGGCTCATATGCTCATCCGCCTTCTTATTCTATAAAAAAAACTAGTACAACATTAGTATGGGGTATAGAGTTAGCAACGAAAATATATATTGCTAAAATAATAAAAATAAATTATGATAAAATTTGCACCTGTGCAAATGTGATGTGCTTAGGAAAACGCCATCGTTTCAAACAGCTGATCCGCATCCAAGCTCCAATACGACGAGAAATGTAAAAAATCAAATAACGTAAAAATTTTGTTTTCATGTAGATCTTATACTATAACAAATGGTCATACGATCAAAGTTATAATTGAAAGTGACATAGGAAATGTTACTATTAAAAGAAATAAAAGATCAAAAATCATCATAAAAATGACAAAGAGAAATGTCGCAACCAAATTACCGTCTAATTCCTTAATTATAGAACAAAAGAGTTTCCTTTATTAATTGACTAGAACCAGTTATTTATGGGTGTGGGTTTTGTTTCATACGGGAATAGAACGGCCACCCATTGAGACAATACTATAGGTATATTGACATGTGTGTTCTGTAGTGTATCAAACTTTTAATACTCATGTTTAATTAATGAGAAAAGTTTGTTTAATATTTATGGTTTTGTTTTTAATTTAAAACAATTGCCCACAGTGAGCGATCTTCGTCTATTGACATTTTTATTCTAAAAATAGCCGAGACGAGAGTCGTGATAGCTCAGTGGTTAGAAGACAAGAATCTTATTCGATGATTCCGAGTTCAAACCAGAGCAGGCACTATTGATTTTCATGTGCTTAATTTGTGTTTATAATTCGTGTCGAGTTTTATTTAACACCCAACTCGTATTAAAGCAGCGTCGTGGAATGAGCTCCAAATATCAATAGCAGATCTTAGCCCAGCCGTGGGACGTTTGCAGGCTGTTACTTTATAATAAAAACTTTTTTTCATCGTCAAATAGCTTCTAAGATGTTCATGATTAGACATAAAACGCCTGCAATTACACTGGCTCACTCACCGCTCAAACCGGATCACGATACCAATTTATGTGGGATGGTAAAGCAATGATTGATAAGTGGTGGTACCCATTCAGGCTGGACAAACCCCACAATGGGATTAATATAATTTTAAGAGGCTTTTTTTGAAAGTTTTTAATTATTTGATTATTTTGAAAGTAGGAAATTTGATTATTGAAATTACACCGATTTTTTTGCAAAATATTGCTATCTAGCAAACATAAATATATCATTTGAAATTTAGTTTGTTTGTCCATTAAATTATATGACAATATAAAATATTGTTCACGTATTAATATACAGATAATTGAATCTGACATAACATCCAATTTATTTCGTTAATCTATACAGTTGGATATTATAATAAATTTATAATCCAGCTACAAATAATTGAAAACGCTCTAAATTCAGCGTTCGAAAACATTAGTTTGAATATAAAAGAAAATATTATAACGCCAATAAATCATTAAAACCATGTGACTTTGTTATAATTTATTATAAAAGTAATATTAATTCATTTACTTCGAACTAGCGCTTGTTAGCATTTCGATCGAGAACAGCTATGAAAGATGCGTCGAGATGAAAAATGATCTCGAGTTAGCTGTCCGAAAATCTATTTAGAACGATGTCTAATATGATATGTCATAGAGATTTTCTACCGCTAAATAGTAATGCTTGGTATTGGTGCGCACCGATAAAAGGGTGAGTGAGCCAGTGTAACTACAGGCACAAGGGACATAACATCTTTGTTTCCAAGGTTAGCGGCACATTGGCGATGTCAGGAATGGTAAATATACATCGCCAACGTCTACTGGCGGTGGTGACCCCCTAATATGAGGTGACCCATTTGCCTTTCCACCTACCTATATCATGAAATAATAATAATAATAATATCCAGTAAATGTCCCACAGCTGTACCTAATCTCCTTTTTTAAGATGAATAGGAGCTTATTCCATTGCTTGCTCCAATGCGATTTGGTGGGTACACTATATACGTTTTTGGGTAAAAAAAAGTATTTCCTGTAAAAAATACTAAAATATACATCTTTATATCTTATGATAGATGCCACAGTGGATAAAAAGTTAATTTTAGCCAAAGATTGCGGGCTTAAATCTGATCTGTGCAAATAAAATCATCAGCATGTGCTGTGTATTCTGCTACATGTGTACATCCACCAACCCACATCGAAGTAATATGGTGATAAATGAAAAGATACCTTTGCGGCAATTGAATACAATTTCATTGCTCTTCATCCTGTATGAAAATTAACGAATGCTTGTTCTACTATTTTTATCATTATAATAACATGAAATATACGCTTGTCACGTCAACAGTCTATAAGCGGATGAAACTACGAAGCGCAGCAACTTACATAATGATAATAATTAATTGAAGTTTTCAAATTTTATGTATATTGGTTTAGTAATTTCAGTTAAAAAAACCTTGTCTCCTATAATAATAGAACTAATATCTTATTAGGTAAGTAATTATTCCTTATTTACCAATTAATCAAATCAAACAGGTGCTACGTGTTATCAACTAACATTTTGCCTGGAGTCGTTTAGAATGACCTATTTGTAATGGCATCGTAAATAATGCAATGCCTAATTTATTTCAAATGACGTGTGTACATACGTACGTTAAATACCTACGGAAATGTCAACACCGATGCTTATGAAAGAGATAGTTTCAGTCGGTATAACGCGCTTCCGTTCTGATTCACATGTTTGTATAATTTTCGAAAACATGCGCATGCATGTATGATTCGAATTTGCATATCGGATTTTCTGTGAATGATCTCAATTTGTTTGCGAGTAGCGAATGCATTTGATTATGAATTAAAATCATTTTGTATGTAAGATAATGGAAAGTATAAAAGTTTTAGTTATGTCCGTGTTTTAATATTCTAATACTATTTATATATAAGTATTTTGTTAAATGATTTTCTTATGAGCAATTTCGGTCATGACGTCCAGTGATATTATAGTGCTCAAATGTATTCGTAAACAGGTGCATTATCTATTTAGGGTTGAGGGTTAAAGCACAAATCACAAAAGTGTTTATAATACCAACTTGCAAACTCCTGATTGCTACTTAGATTTTTAAATCCAATATTTTAAAACCAAAAAGCCGAGATGGCCCAGTGGTTAGAACGCGTGAATCTTAATCGATGATCGTGAGTTCAAGCACCACTAAATTTTCATTTGCTTAGTTTGTGATTATAATTCATCTCATGAGTCAAATTTCACTGAAATTCTGCCACATGTGTATTCCACCAATCCGCATTTGAGCAGCGTGGTATAAACTCCAAACCTTTTCCTCAAAAACAAAAAAAAGGAGAGGAGCCCTTAGCCCAGCAGTGAGACATTCACAGGCCGTTACTGTACAAGAAGTTAACCTCGAGACCAGCGAGGCAGTTCAGTCATTTACATTATTATCGTAAGGTCAAAAACCCATTCAAAAAGTGTAATTAAGAGTACCTACAACAATTACTAGTAAAACAGTCCCATAACTACACACAAAACGGTAGTGTCTCTAATACTACCAACCTCTAAACAAGTATTATTTAATCACGAATAAAAAAGTATAACAGCATATTTCAAAACTATATCATTAATCTTGAGCAAACGTATTAGTTTTCGTTGTAATATTTTACGGACGGTTATATAAACAATTCGCTATTTTAGTTTCATTATGTGTGCTATGTCTTTGAATAGCTCGATGGTAAAATATAATAGAGAGTTTATTAAAATACTTCATTATATAAAATAACAACCAGCTGATTCGCGCGATTTCACACGTGTTAAACGTTACTACACTTCCGGTGTTCGTAACGTGACAAGTGAAATTAGACACATGCAGGTTTCCTCACGATGTTTTCCTTCACCGTAAAGCACGAGATGAATTATAATCACAAATTACACATGAAAATTCAGTGGTGCTTGCCCGGGTTTGAACCCACGATCATCGGTTAAGATTCACGCGTTCTTACTGCTGGGCCATTTCGGTTTTATATGTTATGCTTGAGGAAGTGGTACGCGACATGATCATTGCCTATTAATAATAATTATAATGTTTAATTGTATTCCTTACATAAAAATAGCGTAGCACGTTCGTCGGTTTTCAACTTTGCACAAATGAGAATAAGAAGTAACTCACTTCACTGGAGAATATCTTTGCTTTTGTCTTAACGGACATCTGCGATTGTTTTTTTCGCTACAAATTATCTTTAGGTTCAGTCACTTTTTAGCGCAGAATCTACTTTTTGGAAGGTTAGTGGTTTTCTATAATAACAGTACATCATAAATTTATTCACTCATGTCACTATAACATTATTCCTCCACCAGCTATCAATCAGATATTTATTGAAAGTCATTTATACATTCATTAGAAATAGTCTACAAAAATCATTTAGTGAATTAGAAGTAATTTAGTCGAAAGTTCAATACAGATTATTTGAACTATCGGCATATTAACAACGTTAAATTAAAAAGTTTGCTTTTATTTATTTTGTACTAGTTAGCCCACGGCATGGGCACCTTTGTGTGGGGAAAGGAGGTATCCTTTGTCCTTCTCTATACCCCTGAAAACTTGTAAGAAAAATGTTACGATAATCGTTTGAGTAGTTCAGACGAGAAAGCGTGAGAAACAAACAAACTCGCTCTCACATTTATGATATTAGTAAGGTTTTGAAAATATTTTTTTTGATAGTAATGAAATAATAAAAATGTTCACAATGATAACATAATACCTAAGAGTCGTACGCGAAGACGTATTGTGTGTCCAATTAGTAAGTCGGTGGGCCACACCGCTGCGTTATTTCTAAAAATACTAAAAACACTCTGTTACCATTTGTCACGGCACGCCCTGTATTTATCAAGATAGCGTTCCGCATCTCATCCTACAGGATGTTGGAGTCCAAGGAATTGGGGGGAAATTACATAAGTAATGAAAAATATAACTAAAACAAAGAAAAATGTAAAAGCCTCTACATGTGTCACTGCTAAGGCGTTTTGTTGAGAAGAAGTTTTGGAGTTTATTTCACCTTGCTGCTCTAATGCGGGATGGCAGATTTTCATCCGTCACATGCAAGATCCACTATGTTTTCCTTCACCACCGAGCATGAGATAAATTAAAAAAAACAAATTAAGCACATGAAAATGAAGGTGTTTGTCCGACCTTAAATCTTTTACGATTCACGTGTTCTATCATCTGGGCCGTCTCCACGAAAAAAAAACTCTCTAATCACTAACATATTATTATTATATATGTAATTGCTTCAAAGATTAATCAACTCTCATGCTATAAACTAAAATGTATTTAGTAAAACGTATCGGTAACGTTGCTATAATAACGTATTTTATTATATATTATGCGTTTAAATCGGAAAATTAAAATAATTTACATTTCCTTAAGCCGCTGCCTCATTTTTTTGTAATTAAAAATATATGTAAACATTCTGGCTTCTCTCCACCCTATAGGTAAGCGCGGTAGCCGAAGAAATAAACACGGTTAACATTCCTATAAACAAGATTGTTGCGGCTCACGCGCGCTTGATTGATGGTGATGCGCGTGCGCAGCTCGCGCTATTAGTGCCGCTTTATGGTAAAAAACGGATAATACTATATTATATTTGTAACGTTAAAAATGTGTCTTTAATTACCAAGCTCAGGATAGAATGTATTGAATGTCGCCAAGCGAGGGTCGAAGTAATCACAGAATCACTTAAAATCTTGTGACATGTTAAGATCTTTGATAGTTTTTATTGTAACATTTATTTATAATTACTGTCATATTTCTTAGAAACAAAACTAGGTTTTCTTTTTTATTATTTATTTCAGTTCAATGCAACTATTACTCGGCTACAGTTATATAAATCATCATAAAGTGCTGTTTAACAGTGTTCGTGCCAATTGTTAGGAGGATATTTTAAGCGCTCGCATGAATAATAATGCAATCGGAGCACATTACAAGTATATCACAGTGCGATTGTCGCGTGTCTGAAATAGCCGAGAAGTGGCAATTGTCGAGTTAAATAGAGTCATAGGATTAAATAATATGCTTGATTTATAACAAACGCCGCCTCACCAGTTAAATTCATTGCGTTCGCTGTCTAGTTGTATATTTTTGACAAGTGCTGCAACGGTAATGTACTATGTATTATGTAATTAATATTAGTAAAAAATATTACGCTTTATTTTATATTTTAATTTAAGTATATTTGAATTGTTTTATATTGATTTTTTTTATAGAATAGGAAGGCGGACGAGCATATGGGCCACCTGAAAGTGGTCACCAAACGCTCTTAGACATTGGCTCTGCAAGAAATGTTACCCATCGCTTACATCGCCAATGCGCCACCAACCTTGGGAACTAAGATGTTATGTCCCTTGTGCCTGTAATTACACTGGCTCACTCACCCTTCAAACCGGAACACAACAATACCAAGTACTGCTGTTTTGCGGTAAAATATCTGATGAGTGGGTGGTACCTACCCAGACGTGCTTGCACAAAGCTCTACCACCAGAAAATTATTTTTAAAATTACTATTATTATTAAAACAACACGAACTTACTACGGTCATTAATAACAAAACGCAAAGGGTAATTAGAATTGCAATTTTTATTAATTCTCTAGTATCTTTTATCATCCTACATTTACTTACAGTTATTCGTTGCCGTATTTTGACAACCGACTTATGACTTATGGTGATATACTATTTTGATTCGTGTATCCTTGAAATTTTATAATTATTACGATCAATGTCGCATATCATTATCTGACATTTCATAATAGCCCTACTGATCCGTAAGTAACCACCCAATGGTAGCTTCCGAATTACGCATCGTAGACAATTGTACTATTCGTAAGCAAAACTAATAGTTACTTGAAAATAATAACCGCGCGTAAAAGTAACAAATCGACATATTAAGCTTAGATATTCTGTAAGCAACATTAATCTACAATATGTGTCATCTCTTTCTAACCATTTGACGTTTATTTTTCAACACGTCATCTCTCTCTAACATTTGACGTGTTATTTTTCAACGCAACTCAATATTTTCGAACGTCTATTTTTATTGCAAGACCGTTTGCCAAAGAATATTTGAATGCATAATCAAAGCGCTTAGTATGTTGTATTTTATATTCATTCTGTTTGTTATTAAATCGACTTAAAAGGCAAGTCTTACTTTGAATCGAATGTAGAATTATTTTAAATAATTGTTGATTATTTATTCGTTTTATTATTTCGTTTTTAGTAATAAAAAATACTAGCCGCTGTTGTGGTTGGGCTGTGAATTTATCTACCTTTGCCTGTATTTAATATTAAAATAGCGAATAACAGTGACAAACATCTTGTATTTGGTTTTGTCGTATTAGATTGATATATAATACCAAATTATCTAACTCGTATTTAAACCTATAAGGTTTTTTCTATCAAAGTTTATTAATTCATATGAATAATATCACATATACAACACAAGTTTAAGGAACAACTATAAATGAAATAGATGACACGTTGGCATTTTTTTAAATTAATGTTAAATTTCTTGCATATTCTCAAATTTAAATGTTTTAAAAAACAAATTCATATATTTTATGTATTTAAATGTCAAAAAAACACTAAATAAAAAAAATTGATTTTTTTTATTAATAGAGTAAGAAAACATAGTAAGGTTGAAGTTTGGAATGTCTGTTGTTAAGCTAATCTACAATGATACGTTCCTCACATATCACTCAATGGTCTATCCTCAGCTTCATTGTCACTCGACCATTGTTTATTAAAACAATAAGATATTTTTATTGCGACGACATTTTAACGATTATTAATGACATCACAGTGTTTCTTTTAAATTTGGAATACCATTGGTCTTGAACGCATTATGTTTATTTATTGTTTTTTTAAAGCGCTTTTTTTCTTGGGGTTCTATATTTAAAAATATGTGATTATTTTTAAGGTGTATGAGTATACTCTTTTGGAAAATCTTACTAACAAAATATGTATAAAAAATATAAAAGAAGCAAAAGTCTGAAAATGTTCCACGGTTGGGCGAATGCCTCCATTTAACTAAAAGTTTAAGAGCTGATTCCACTACAATTCTCTAATTTGATACATTATGTATGGTGAATATATTGGAAAATATTTTTCAAGAGAAAACAAAAGAACATTTTCAAAGAAATATTGAACTATTCTGTTACTTTATCAAATTATATCATTAAGTCACAGTCTAACATTCTTTTTATAATTAATACGTATATAATCAATTGTGAACGCGCCCAACTATTTATAACAGAAGTAGTGACAACAATAGCTGTTTTTTACGCCACTTTATCACCAATGTTTTGACAGCTCGCATCGCTACGGTATTCCGCACATCACTTAAAAATCGCCACCTGTCCGACTGTCGAATATATGAAGAGTACCGTTCAAAAATAATTCGTTCTGAATTGTTTTCGTTATATCCTAAACCGTATTTCTAAAATTCTAATGCGTTCGAAAATTGAACTTTTCAAATTTTTTTTTTCGAACGTCGAACGTTTTCGTTATTTCAATCTATTGTTGTCGTGATGACAATGGTTTCAGAGTGTTGATGGCTGATTATCGTCGTACACTAAGGGCGATATTCCACTAAGGTGTTGTGTAGGTATATTTCATACAAAGCTAGTTTTTTTAACTATTATGTATCCATACAAAACATATAACTATTTTGTTTAATTGCGTTTGGTTTATTTTATGTAAATGAAGTGTAAATAGATTTATTTTATTTAATAAATTATAATATTAGTTTTAGTGTGATATGGTCTTAAATAAAGCTAAGCCAAAGAAATTTAGTGTCGATTGACAAATTACTTCGTAATAGCGTTGGATTATTTAAAAAAACAATTGTAATTTTAAATTTGTACTGTTTTCATTATTTATGAATAGTCGGTCTCATTGAAATGATTTATACATAAATTATTATTTCATAATTTGATCGTGTCGTCTGAACTATTGCCATTTAAAAAAATGTATTATTCGCTGTTTTTATTGTTCATGCATTTCCCTTTGTTCTTAATTTAAATATTTCATCGAATCATATTTTATCTGAGTATTTTTACCGCGTAATAAAAATTATGTGGAGACAGTGTTAAATATTGAATGATTTCTTAGAAGAATATGTTTTTCTTTGTTAAGAATTTCGACTGTGTTAATCTATGGGATTATAATATCAAGACGAGCGACACCCTAAAGCATAGTTTGACATTTCTGGAATACGTGACTTGTATTGTTTATATTATTTTGTTCTAGAAGAATTATTAATAGAAAACTATTTCAAAAGAAATATATTATATGTATTTTATAATTTACAATTTAGTTCAAACTGTCTTTAGAAGTACGATACCACTAAATTTATTTATTTTGTTTCTTTGTGCATGTGGTCACTTTTTTTCGTCTTCTTTTATTCATATTTGAGCTATTATTTTTTAAGAAAAAAAAACTTGCATTTCAAAAAAAACAAAGATTATACTATTGAAGAAAATAAATAAATAAATATGTAATACATATAAGTAGATGTTTATTATATCTAAACAGCTTCATCTTGTCCTACATAATCGGTTCTCTTCGTAATTCAAAAAGTTAATCATGATCGACCGAACTACGTTTAAATTTGGAACGTTGTCTTATTGATTTTTTTTTTATAAACACGTAAATTAATCTTGTGATGCCAGCAATTAATTTTTAACGTCAAATAATATATTTAGTCGCATTGTTGACGTCAGATAAGTGTTCTAGTATTTTTTACGCTCGCAGTTTAGAGACATATTTCTTTTATAATGTGACAAACTTAGTCGGATTTAAGGGGAATGTTTAACGATTTGCTATTAAATAATTCGAATAGCATTTAATTACGATTTACGAGCTTAACACATGACAACACATAATGAACAGTTCTAGAGAATTATAGCCAACGTTGTTTCTTGTTAATAATAATGTTTTATTATTTGTATAAAATATCAAATGCGTCTTAGTATATTATATACTTGCAGTTGCAGTTTAAAATTAATGATATTGTTACAATAATAAAGTTTCAAAAATGTCTAGTTTTATTTAAAGAATCATTTAAAAAAATACCAACTCATTTAGCACAATAATTAGAAATCTGTGATTGTCAATTTCTATATTAACAATTTCATAAATGTATAAATAAATGTTTAATAGCATTCTCACACCACCTTATTGTAATAAATCTTAATATTGTTTACAAAAATCAACCCATTTCGCCGTTTGATGTACTTTATGTGAATTTAATTACTGAATTTATTAAAACCGCCATTTTGAAATCCGATTTAGTTTTACGTTGTTTAAAATTCATTTAAATCTTTTTTTGTATTTAAATAAATATTTGTTAAGAATTTAATGTTTTGGACAAAAATGTAGTTTATTTCGATTTAAATCACTGCTATAATAATGTAAATGTGGTCTTGGTGGTGGAATTCAAAGACATTTAAAGATGTATCAGATTAAGTATGAACATCAGGATAGAGTACCACCTACAACAATGACCATGGTAGCAAGTTTCCATGAGCAAAAGTAAGAAGGGTTTGAGGTCGAGTATAACTAATACTAAATTGCAGATTATACCATCCAAATAAATGCAGTAAGAGCAAGCGGTTGACGATGATACAAAACCATGGTATTGATCATTGCTATGATACAGAAAAATGAAAATAGATATACCAAAATAAGATACAATATTCAAGTATCAAAACTATCTATTACTGACTGTGTGTCATTTCCCGGGTACTTCCAATGTATCAATGAAGAATCTCAACTCTTCAAGGTTACCAATGAAAAATATTGCATATCTTCAAGAAAAAATATTCCCAGTCCAAGAAAGACCAGCTAGAGTGCTACCAAGAGATTGATCCATTTTAGTGTATCAAATTATACTATCAATTTAGAAAAAAAAACATAGTTTATATTATTTTATCAAAACAGACTAATCTGGAGCAGATTAATTTAATTCGTACATTAGTATCGCAACATTCACGTTAAACATATGATATCAATTAATCTGTGCCCCGCTGAAATCGGACAAATTCCCTGCTATTGCACGCGAATTAAAATAAAATAGAAAATGGGAATAAGAGACGTGACATGACAGATGAGAGTCAATAATAAACTGCTTTGTAATAATTTGTATTTCAAAATTATTTGGCTATATACTCGGTATTCTGCAGATTCGAGGGCCTGGTTTTAAATTTCGAATCAGCAACATTGTCAATAGCAGCCCGGATGTAAAAAGTTATTATATTTCATTATCGTTTCGGAACTATCTAGACGTTGGTCCGGTGCCTGATGTACCCCGAATCGTGTTGCCATCCCGTCGGAGTATGAGATTAATAAAATAGCGAACGAAGCTGCGTTTGCGAACACTATTGATCGTCAAAACGATTTTTTTTTCGTGTCATTGTTTTTATTTATGAAATTCTGGAGGCAACTGTTACCATCACCTCCTTCACCTTCTTCAAGGTGTTATAGTACATATATAGACGATATACATATGTACTAAATGTCATTGCACATCGCGTAATAATGGCCCAGCGGTAAGAACGCGTGAATCTTAACCGATGATCATGGGTTCAAACCCGGGCAAGTACCACTGAATTTCCATGTGCTTAATTTGGGATAATAATTCATCTCGTGCTTTACGGTGAAGGAAAACATCGTGAGGAAACCTGCATGTGTCTAATTTCACTGAAATTCTGCCACATGTGTATTCCATCAACCCGCACTGGAGCAGCTTGGTGGAATAAGCTCCAAACCTTCTCCTTAAAAAGGGAGAGGAGGCCTTTAGCCCAACAGTGGGACATTCACAGGCTATACCTTAAGCCGTAAGCTTATAATTTGGACGTTTTCCGCGTTTCTACCCTAAGCCGTAAGCGTAGCTGTGTATTGTTTCATGAACAGTTACAATAGATGAAAATGATAAAAAACTCTTTTTAAGTTTTTTTTCTGATAAATTTCTTAATAATCGGTCAACAACGAAAAGATCACGCAAAAACAAAATATAAATAATGAAAACTTCAAGCACCATTTAAAGTGAATGCTAATTTTGCACAAATTGGGTGTTTTTCATGAAAATACGAGGATTACGCGCAAAGAGATCTCGATTATGACAACTCTGATTATTTTTCTTAATAAAACAATGTTTATGGGCTTGTGTTGACAGACGTTGAGAAATCTTAATATTATTTGTGTTGGAACTTTAAATTGGGATGATCAAAAAAATTCGATATAGTCATTTAAATCACGATTTAAAGTACGTGTTTTCTTTGATGATTTTATTTTAGATTTAATTAATATACATTATTCAAAAACTTTATTTCGGCTTCAATTGTATATATAACAAAGCTTGTATCTATATGTAAAAAAATCTAGGAAGTTGATTTTAAACTACTTCTAATTGGACTGTGTTGAAGATTTACGCGTGAATATTTTGAAATAAAAATAATAATTTATTAATATGTTGAAAATCTATAAAAAACTTTTTTAAAAAAAGACAAAAAGATTTACATTGTGTGAGTGAGTGTGTCTGTATGTATGTGTATGTGTGTGTATGTGTGTGTTTTATTTAAGTTTGTACTTGAAAAGATTATCATGCAAGTACATTGCATCCTTCCGTGCGTCCCAACCTGATTAATCTCGATCCTTAAATATACTAAAATAAAACCATATAGGTATTAAATACGTTCACAAATATAATATTGAAATATTCAATTATAGTTTGCATATCCGCTATAATTACTCGCTCTCCTTAATCCGTATATAATACGCTCAAATGAAAAACAATATCAGCACTTACAATTTGGGGACCCATCAATAACCCCCACCTCTTTCCCCCAACAAATTGTGCAGGGAACGTCAGGGTTGACGCAATTATTGCCCCGATCCATCATCAGCGCTGACGTGTGACGCAACTAAATAATTTACGGGTTAAGCATTTAATTCCGTATGGAGAAGAGAAGACTTGCGTTTATTCTGTCTTGATATATTTATAGAATGAAATATTTAGTATATACAATGCTGTTGTTTTTGTTTAATTTTACGTATATTGTTTTACAATAGGCGTATTATTAAAATTTATAACACTAAGTTTACACTATAAAATTAATTATTAAATTAAATATGACGGCAAAACCAATGGCATATAACATTAACCTGCACACTCCATACAATTATCCTTATATAAGTACATATCTAACCGTATAATGAAATACTTATAATAGCATCTTATTATATTTATAACAACATTATAACTTTCAATAATATTGATTATTTTCGAAGAAAGTGTAACAAACATTGTAGAAACACGAGTAGCAAGCACAAACTTGCAATACGAAGTTGTCGTCTCCGCAAAGTCAATACATCCTTCCTTAGCTAAGGTGTTCGATTCTATAATTAAGCCCCAAAGATATTATTAACTTTGGCAATTAATTAATTTAACTCTAACGTTAAAATTAATGACTTAAATTGATAATATACATGTCAATATGAAGAAACTATGTCCGGAGCAGCCGTAACTATAATTTAAATTAAACTTATAAAATGACGATCTATTAGTTAAAAATGTAGGCTCAGATAAGCTGCTTCTCAGCCTACGCCTTGTACATTTGCTGCCAAAACAAACGTATCACTTAATGATGATATATATTAATGCTGTAAAAGTCAAACTCATACAGTAAGCATTAAGTAAATTTTTAATTATGTTAAAACAAGGTAAAATTACTTATTAAACTTATATCATAAAATATGTATTATTTTATAAAACGCAAAATAGGCTAAAATAAAATACAAACCTGCGCATTACTGAGAGTTTTTTTTTTAATTTCTACGAAAACGAAATTACTTCATTTTGAATAAAAAAAAGAAAAAATAATAATATTAATTATAATAATCTTATTTAAACATGTTTATGTTATATTTTTTTTACCAAATTTCAATCAAAATACCAATTATATTTAGTTTAGTTAGTTAAACACATTTCAACTATTTAAGACTATTTTGTCTTATGTTTGCCTCGTCTTGGGATAAAACAACTCGCCTATAATGTGCCTATATAATAATAGGTTGAGGGGTTATAAAATGCGTAATTACAGCCAATTCAATTCAATACAAATAATATAGTCAAACATATATCTACATATAATATATTGCGTACATTTTTCCGATAGCGTTAGGAAAATTTTGTTAGACGCAGAATTGTGTATTCTATGTTATGTTTATTTGAATAAAGAAAGAGAGATAATGGATTGCCTAATGGTAAGTGGGAACCACGAACCATAGATACACTAATCAAAGTCACTTGTGTCTGTAATTATGGTGCATTTACAAAAGACCGATAGCCGAGCCAATCCACAAAGCCAAACCAATATTGGCTTCGTCTAAATAGAGGCATTCCACTACATTGTATTGTCCTCCATACAAATCATTCAATTGATCAATCCCTTGAAATAGATTTCTAGCATAAAGATGAAGAAAATCTCGTATAGTAATTAATATCTTGGAACATTACACACGGCCGTCTGATCCCAAACTATGCAAAGCTTGTACTATGGAAACCAGACAACTGATATACTACATATTCTATTTTTTTTTGTAAATACATACTTGTATAGATAATTACACCCAGACTCAGGACAAACAGACATGTTCCTGCAAACAAATGTCTGACCTGGGTGGGAATCGAACCCACAACCTTCGGCGTGAAAGGCAAGTATCCACCAACCACGCCAACCGGCCCGTATAAAGCCTACGTGTAGATTAAATTTTATTTTTCATTCGACTAGCTTTATATTTCGGCTTAGTTAATTGGCTATTGGCCTCGTTTAAATACATAATATTGCTATATATATTTACTCAAACCTAAAAATGAAATTATTGCTATATCTATGCCGGTAAATACCTGATAAACCGGTACCTAGTACGAGTTAACACAGAGGGCTCCCAGAAAAAAAAAGTACGTATTTTTATGCAAAAAGTTTATATATTCGTATCCTCTAGTTTCAATATATAATGTTAATTATTATCAGTAACAAACAAACAAATAATCCTATATTTTGGTATAAATTATATCTTTCAGTAAATTCATAGATTAGACTTATCTATCTTTATAATAGATACTAATAAACGAGGTGACATTTATGAATTGCCCAACTGAAAAACTACAAAACTAACATAAAACTTACACTAGAAGATGTAGTGTTTTTCCGAAAAAGGTTTTAATGTATTATATAAGTACCTGCGATTTGCAGATTCACCTGCTTTAAATTTAAACCATTAATGTGACAACCGTGACAAATTCAAACTTGTCATGTTCATGTATACCCTAAATGTCAACAAATTCATATATTTTAATGATTCAAATCAATCCATTTACCTATAAGAAGATATATCATATTACATCTTATATCCTAAAAATATTTTAAATTTTCACATTTCACTTGTCAGCGTAGATATTTCATAACAACCGGCAAATGAAATATTTATCAAACATTTTCATAAAGAATACTTTATGTTGTCATTTCAAATCTCTTAAACCAACAGCGCATTCTAATAGCCAACATCGCCAACATCGCTATGAAACCCGAAAACAAATTACTCTCGTACCGTACAATAGGATTTTCTCAATAACGCTGCGAACAAAGCGCCCCTAGCGTCAACCCGCGTAATCTCTATTGAACTTGTCTGCAATCTGTCAAGAGATGGCGCCACAATGGCGGATTAGCGTGGTTATTACGTCACCTTTGTGGTTCAAGTCCGGGTTATGATCGAGAGGAGAATATTAAGGATTATAACGGCTCCCCTTTTGAGTTGAGGGTACGCCAATATTTTTGTTAAATATTGCGATAGTTGTTTACTATTTGGAAATTTTATATACTTTCTTGCGTTACAAATTAATAATTTATCTAATATTAGACATAGTACTTATAATAGATATCATAATATATATAATTAAATATCATTAAAATTATAGCGTTTTATTCTGTTTATATCATTGAAATGTCCGAAAAATTAAAAGTAAAGTAGCAGCCTGGTAAAATTCAACTGTTAAGCTAATGCAGTACAATGAACTGCGTACAAATAAATACTCTTATTGTGGAAATTAAAATTGAAAATCGAACTCACTACAAAACTCCAATGACGATCTGTCATTATTTAACTCGCTTGTTAAACAAGTTAAGGAATTATATTAAGTAATTTATCGATGATTTCATGATGTACATATAGTATAAATGTTATATAATATTGTATGTAGCTTTAGAATTGGGTAGGAATTATGGGGTCCAAATAATTAAATAATATGTGTATGATGCATACACACATTATTTAATGACCTCTATTTCATAGTCAAATTTACAAATCGATAAGACTGAAGTGAGATTAAGCACATAACCCATAGCTTCATGTGCTATTTATAATATAACAAACATGCAATGGTTTGTAATTGGAGTCTACAGCCTTATAATATTGCCATTATACAAAAGAGTCGCTCTTTGAGTGATACCGTGGAAAATTATTAATAAATATATTTTTACCTGATTTCTTAACGAATACTATGATTGGAAAAGTAAGTATGTTCGATCGCTTTCATAAACTACAATACCAATTAATATCATTTTCCCTGGAACTAGTGTAACTATATACAAAATATTTAATCGTCAATGTATAACCAGAACAATACTTTCACACTTTATCACACATTAAGGATAATCTTGACTACCTCAAAGCTCCGTCAATAGCATTTCTCTCCCCAACTTAATCAAACTTTGACGCATGAGGTCTTAGGTATTGTCATTACTTATGATTGCTACTTAGAGGGTAAAATAATAATATACAGCCCTCCGATTAAGTTACAATTTTATGGAAAGATGAATTATTAAGGCTACTTAACTTTATTTGAACATGATATTATTCTTATATTTCTTATGAAGTTACCTAATTAGAATTATAATTAATATTACCATGCATCCGAACATCCATTTATTTTATTGATAACAATAAAATTGACATGTTCGACTATTTCGGGTCTTTTTCAAACTGGCAACATTATTGTGGTTTAAATACGTATATTTTATAATCTGTTGTTTTTTAATAGAATAACATAACAATAAGGAAACAATTTTGACAAGCCAGTTGGCGTGGTTGGTAGATTGCAGACTTGCCTTTCACGCCGAAGGTTGTGGGTTCGATTCCCACCGACGACAGACATTTGTGTACAACATGTCTGTTTGTCCTGAGTCAGGTGTAATTATGTATATAAGTATGTAATAACAAAACAAAAGTAGTATATGTAGTATCAGTTGTCTGGTTTCTATAGTACAAGCTCTGCTTAGTTTGGGATCAGATGGCCGTGTGTGAATAATGTCCCAGGATATTATTATATTAATTAAAAGCACGAAATAACAAGCCAGAAAGAAATAATTCTACCTAAAGTCCTAAACTCGAATGTGTGAATATAATGTGTAATAAATACTCTAATCCGTACGCACACATACACAATGACATAAGTTACATAATTAACAGGGTTATATAAAAAATGTTGTTTATATTAATGTCTCCGCTGGAATATTATAAAAATTATTTATTACTTTGTAAGCATAACAATCGTATATATACTAATAAAACGTGTCAGCAACGGAATAATTGGGGCGGAAAATTATTATAATATTATAAATAGTTTAGAATCCGAATTTATTCGTGTCGTACGGGAGCAGGCCACGGTCGTAACTCATAATTCTATGTTACTTAACTGATGAGTTTTGATATTTGAAAATTTAATTTTGTAATATATTATCGTATGTATCGGTAATATATATAACATTAATGATTAATAGTAAGTATGAAAGTATTAAATGCTTCTAGAAACGTCTCTTTTTCAAACAAAAGAAACATTTCGTGTTTAATATCATTTTAGTTTCGAGTTTTAGTATGCGATTTAATGCTCCACCAGTACAAGTCTCAAGACTACACAATCGAAGTAAGCGAACACAAAGATTTTATTGTTCTTGATAATAAAATAATTCATATAAAATAAAAAGGTTTATTTATTTGATCCTCGGGACAGTATCCGCGATAATTTTATAGTTTTATTGGTATTTCTCTTGTGAAAATACCAAGAAGAGGCGGGTTTTAATAGGATTTATTGTACATTTATATTTTGTTTCCGTTCATAATAAATTCCAATTTTCCGTCATCACGAGAGTTTCTATTCTTTGATCTTTATACGTATCGAATTTATATTTTTTTGACTGCCTCGTTGGTCTAGTAGCTAGATGCAAGGCCGCAGACCCGGAAGTCGTTGGTTCAATTCCCAGGTCGGGCCAATAAAAAGTTATTGGGTTTTTCTGTCAGAAAAATTCTCAGTAGCATCCCGGAGAGTGGAAGTTGGAAGTATGTGCATCGTGTCTCGGAAAGCACTTAAAGCCATTGGTCCTGCGCCTGAACTATTTCCGGTTGTGTCGGATTGCTGTCCCATCGGATTACAAGAGCTAGGGAATAAAGAGCACACCTATGTTTGTGCTTGTGCACTATAATATCTCTCGAGATATGCCGCCGTGACCGAAATCGGTTTGGAGGACCTTATTATTAATTATATTTTTTTAATGTGAAATATATATTTCCGCGCATTGGGTTTAGAATCACCTCGTGTACCGTAACGGCAAACGACGTCACGTTCTTGTATGACGTCATCCTCCTCGTCCCCGCTCTCCACTTCCTTGTGTGTACGTAGCGCGTATACTATTATTTTTTCTCTAATTATTAATAATTTCAATAACTATTGCTCAGATGCTTAAATCTGCCAGGTGTACCGTGAGAGGCACAATATTTTATTGTAATGCCCATTAGTATATTTTGTAGCTTTTATCACGGAAATTCTAGTTTACGCATTTGGAGTTTTTTTTTTTAATTAATTAGAATAATATATTATATTGAATCTGAATTTTATGTGACATATATTTTTGTGATAATAAAAAATTAATAATATGTAAATTTTAAATAAACTTACGAATTTAATTATATATTAGTGTATATAGCCTGTAACATTAGTCTAAATAGATGATGTTTTTTATTATAACGTTAATTGTATATTTTATCTGTGATTATTATGTATTGTAATAAAATTTAAGTGGCTTAATAGGCAAGATAATTATTACGAAAACATAATAATTTTTAAAAGGCTTTTAAAATATAAATATATTTTTTATTTGAACAACTATAATAGGCTTTCTTTAAGCTTATATATTATTAATAATAGTAATGAAATAAATATTCCGAAGTTATCCTCCATAATCATTTGTCTACATAATCCCCTGGACCAATCTAATCAAAGTTACCCGAGTCTTGGCAAGTTTTTACGTCTAGGATTATTATTGTGCGAGACGCAAGCTCATCTCAGAACTAGTTGATAGAAGATTATATATAAGACAGTGTAAATTAAACCTAGGTAATATGAGCTAGGTTATATATAATATTAATCAGTGTGATATATTTTTATAAATTATGAACTATATAATTTTAATTTAATGTAATTTTACATTTACCGATAAATACATTTATAGTTCATTTGTATATTTGGTTATCTAACAATTGTCTATAAAATACATCCAACATATGATTACATCCACTTCAACTACCAATTAGGGAAAAACACACTTCCAAAATAACAATGTTTAGATTTTGCTTAAAATTAATTTAAGAATAAGTATATGACTTATTTTTAATATATATAATATGTAGTGTGTCAAGATAGTTAAGGAATAAGGCCAAGCTAAATAGAATTAAATTAAATGTTATCTATATAATATATTCTCTTAATTACAATTTGAAAAAATAGTTTTTTCATTTATTAAATACGAAAATTATTTTTAAATACCGAAAAATAACCCACGCTGTGACGATCCCACGAGACGGAGTCCACGCCGGCGTTGTAAATATAAAGTTCATAAAATTCAAATTAGCACCAACCCTCGGTCTTCAGGGGCCATTTAAATTCATAAATAAGCCCTTCAGGAGAAATATGGGACAAAAAGTCCCCAACAATTAACAAATCGGTGCCGTTTTAGGGTTAATTTTAACCGCTTCCTACGCCTTGGGAGTTTTTTTTGTCAGAAATTTACTGCGGTAACCTGAAACGGTTTTGAAACAATAAATAGTGAGTGACAAATAAAGTAAGAGGGAAGGTGCTTCAGCTATTCTTAAGGCGTTTCACACGACACGCGAATTGAGATAATAATATATTTTACAAAATATAGCTGTGATTAATTAGTAAATGACAAATAACGTTATCCGCCTTAGATACTACATACGCGATGTAAACGGTTGGCCAATGGGATTTTACTCACGATTACTTATGCTGACACTGTTTTTTATATTGGAAACATGTGACTATCGCTTCATTACAATTATGTAAAAAGTCATCTCCTTAAACATATGTGCGCGTCTTGTACAATTAAAATATTTCTCTCCGTTTCATTTTATGTATATACGACATAATAAATAAAAAATCTTGTATCGCCCGTTTCGCGAAATCCCGTCTGAGGTGTATTTTAACCCGTCATTCGAGTCTATCTTTTTTACAATCTTAACATCTGTTTGTTATTCTATCTATTTCGGTACATCCGAATCGAGAACAGAATCCTTTCCCTGTCATTGTACATCAATTAAGAAACCGCATTTCGTTTTAATGGCTGTTATATTTCAATCGCACACGCAGTGTTTTATGCGATGATTTTATTTCTTTAATTGTATATTTTTTTCTATATGTATATAAATAGTCCTGAAATACCACTTTGCTAATACCAAAGAACGGTTCTTTACATGAGACGTTTAGGTTTTGTCACAACGTTTTTGAAAAGATGAACAAACATACAATTCAGCACACGAAAGGCTCTGCTATGGATTGGAACCATGATATTCGGCTCAAATCCACGTGATATGGTTGCATCCCAGTAAATTTATTATTTTAGTAAATTCTTATTAATAGCATTTAATGAAGCCGAGATGGCCCAGTGGTTACAATGCGTGAATCTTAACCGATGATCGTGGGTTCAAACCCGGCCAACACCACTGAATTTTCATGTGCTTAATTTGTGTTCATAATTCATCCCGTTCTTGACAGTGAAGGAAAACATCGTAAGGTAACCTGCATGTGTCAAATTTCACTGAAGTTTTGCCAAATGGGTATTCCACCAACCCTCATTGGAGCGTGGTAGAATAAGTTCCAATCCTTCTACTCAAAATAAAAATGAGAGGAGGCCTTAGCCCAAGAGTGGGATATTCACAGTCTGTTACTAATTTAAATGCCAGCAGTATTTCAATTATTATAACATTGTAGTTTAGTGGTCAAAGTTCGCGTATTAAAAATAAAAAAATATATTTTCAGTGTCTTTATATCAAGTATGTATGATTATATTATGTAGCTAATGCAATTTAGGAATAAAATATTATTTGTATACGTCTATCAAAAATCGTTAAAGACAAGGCATCTTTGACGATAATTATGTAGATTAACCTTTATAATGTAGATTTTTTTTTAAACTTTGAAAGTTCTTTTTGAAAACGTAGTTATTAAAATTCTTTATTAGCATTGGGAGGAATATTGCCCAGATTATTCATGGTTACCGATGTTCTAATATTTTAAGTTGACCTAGTTCACGTAGCTTACCCCATTTTTCTGATCCAAGTGTAAACTTATCTCACTCATTCCTATGAAAACTGTGCAAAGCTGGACAGATTAGATCCATTCTATACATATCAACAGCCTATAATTCCAGTCCCACCGCTAGGCTGCCTCTCCTTGAGGCGATGTTTCCGGAGCTTAATACACCAAACTAATCCAACGTCGCTTGGAGAATATGTTGTAACGATATAATTTTTGTAATGTTGCTTTTTAAAATCGAATATAAATTTTAATAGATAACAATCAATTAACCTATTGCTAAGAACATCCTCATATTAAACTCAAAATATGATAGTTGGGATATTGTTTCAAACTATGATCAATAAAAATATTCATCACTTGCCATCAATCCACAATTTTACCCGCTGAGTTTCTTTCGCCGGTTCTTCTTAGGGCTGGGTGTTTCTTTTCCGAACCGGCGGTAGTTTCTGGGTTGACTATCAATAAGTGTGTTGCTTCAATGTTTAATAAATCATTTGATTTTAATCATAATAAACAGATCGATAAATTGATACTAATTATAGCCTTTAAAGTACCGTAGCCTTTTAGAATTTGGTAATTTACGCTCAATAATATTTATATTATTGTAGCATGTAGGCAGACTGGAATGTAGGCTACCTGATGTTAAGTCACCAACGCCTATGGGTATTGGTATTGTAAGAATTATCACCCATGCGCCACCTAGCTTGGGAACTAAGATGTTACGTCCCTTGTCCCTGTAGTTATACTATACCACACTGCTTTGTGGTAGAATACATAATAAGTCAGTGTCCCTAGCGCTACTACCAAGTAAATTTGCTATTGCATAATATCCACTAGTTTTTACCGTTTAATATGCTTTCTAAATCAGTACCGAGAGACCTACAACAACGATATATACCTGAAAAAATTGAATTTACACATACAAAATTTGACCTATATGAAAATAAATACAATAAATTTTACAACAGACGATTATCGTTCAATATTATTAGTAATAACCAGTAAGAAACGAATCCTGCTTACAAAACAATAATAACTTATCCATTGAAATTGTTACGAAATACATTTATATACAATAGATAAGAATTAATAGATAAGAATGTCACTAACCGCAAACTATCAACGTTTCGTTTACAGAAAACGAAGAAAACGTGACTAAGAATAGCTCCCCAAACGAAACGTCATATAGAAATATTCAAAAGCAAAGAGTGAAGCGTTGTTATTGTCATATTATGTTTTATGACAGCTACCAGAGAGATGTTTTAATAAGCTTGAAATAGCTCGATGCTATATTCTCTTACACGTTGACAGTCAAGTGACAGCGAGTCGGACCTGTGAATGATATTATTGTGGTAAAACTTGCATCGTCTGCTAGAGATGAAATTATTATATGAGATGTTTATGGCATGTTCAAAGTATAAATTCCGATACATAAAGCTAGCCATGTTTGTTACGGCTAATCTGGAACAAATTGATCGACTTAGATGGAACTTTCGTTTGTCTTGCAGAAAGGTTAAAGGTTATCAAAAAAGGCGATAACCCTACTGGGAATAGAGCAATTAACGTTGAACGCAAGTGAAATTACAAGCAACAACCAGTTACGAGCAGAGTTACAGAAGGAAAATCTGTAAGTCATTTAATTTAATTGAAGTTGATTCTTTTAATAATAAAATTTAGATTAGCAAAAATGCTTTCTTGTTTATGATAACTTTGGCAATTTTAGGCATAAATATACAGATAATGTATCTTCCAAAACTTTGTTAATATACGATGAAATAAAATTAAACATACCACATACAGGAAGACAATACATCTTAAAATAAATTAAATGGTAAGTAGTTAAGTGGATTAAGAGAGGTCGCATCCTTATATTGTTCTGTAAGCTAGCTCTTTTAATCAACTTATAACCACTGCCAGACCACATAGGGTTTAAGACTTAAACAATATGCAAGCTAGAATTACGTAACAGATCATGCAGTTAGATGCGCGCGCGCCGCGGGGGTCTCGCGCGCATCTGATCCGGCTAACGAGGACCGAACAATGTCTCTATTAGCTTATTCTGGGGTTTTAGATTGGAACTATGAAATATTTAGAGACGAATCTGTTTAACTAATTATTAATAGATAAGGGCTAATATCTTGATTTTGAATTTCATCTGTAAGAACAAATTTTCTATGTAGAAGAATTTAACAGGGCTGATTTTTGTTACGTGCTTATTAAGTATTTAAATATCATTTGCAGTTCCTTAATTTATAAACTTGTAAGTATATTATGTAGTACTAAACGTATATAATTATTAGCCAAATATTTTGTTACAATAATAATATATTTTAAACAATTCTTTCAAACAACAAATCTTATAAAACTGTTATAATTGTAAAAATGAATTTTTAACCGAGTTAAAAATAAATAACGGTCCCTCTTTCTCTCGTGATATGTGTACGAGTATGTATGTGCATCGTGTTTTTTTGTAACTAATGAAGACAGTTTTATTTAAATATAATAATAATCATCAACACTTTAAAGATACAATGAACCCAGGAGATATTTCTATAGTCAGCCAAAACAAACGTCAACGTCAAATGAAACTTTTTTTTTTCATTTTAAATTATGAATTAATACGATACGACTCCTTTCCATTCTCTGTGGAACTGTACGACGATCGTTCCCCTTATACTATGCAAATAAAGTTAGTAGCAAAAACAAAGCGAAACACGGTAATTACACTTGGTGGAAAATTAACTGACATCGATACGGCGTACATGCTCTCGGCCGTGAACGTGGACGTAATGAGTCGATATCGCGTTTAGTGCACGGCAGTGTAGTTAAAATGTGTTTCTTTTTTGTTTTTTTAATGAATTAAGACGGTCATTGTATGCGTTGAGTTGGATATATGAATATATTTATATTTTATAATGGACTCAATTGTAGTGTCTATATTTATCAAAGATAATTTATACGCCTTAAATTGTTAAAAAATATATATATTAAAGTGCGTATAAAGTGCAAAACGTGATACGCAAACGTTATACGTGTAAACGTTACGATTGAAAACGATCTTGAAACGTTACTCACAGTGGGTTTAAGGGAGTTTTAGTTCAAAATGAATGCGTAAAAGATTTTCACTATAACAATAAATGAGAATTAAGTTTAATCATCATAAAAAGGCTTCTTTGACTGTATCGAGGTATATTAATAATAGAACATTTTATAATTAGTATTCGTTGATAATTGTAAATGATTATTACATGTTATTTTTTTGATATTGTTAAAAAGAGTAACTACAGACTTTTGCCGATTCTGCTCTGACAATTCAAAGTAGTACGAGGCAATTTGAATAAATTATAAATATTTTGATTTTTTACTTTTAACAACCAAATGTTTTATTTCTAACGTTTGAATTAAATATCTATCTTAAAACGTAGAAACATTTTTGGTATTAAACACTTTAAAAGAGTGAATTGTAATTTTTATGTAACAATTAATATCCTAATAAATGCGAACGTTGATATTGAAATGTAAATATTTTTAATTATCACTGACTGGCCATTTTTGTCATCGTGATTAATTAATAAAATCGATTTTGACGATATTTCGTTTGAATATTAAAGAACATACAGAAATCTCATTATTGATCTAATTAAATATACACATATTTTACTTCTGGTTCGTTTATCGTTTGTAATTGAGTTTAGCTTTTTAATGGTGATAAGTTATTTAAATCGGTTTAGCGGTTTATTGATAACAAACAAATATATCGTTCTTTATAATATTAATATAGAAGAATAGAAATGTCACTTTTAATAATGAATCTAAGTCTAACTTAAATGTAATTACATTTTCTCTTTGTTTGTTTTTGATGTAGGTAAATAAACTATTAAGTATGCATAAATATTAATAAATTATGTTTCAAAATCTACAACTAATAAATAAAAATGTATTTTATAGAACTTTATTGATAATGTTTAAAAAATATATTTTTATCGTGCCACCTGGTACTATTTTAGATGCCATTTGTAAAATAAAGAAACGCGATCTCTGTAAGCGAGGGTTAACTTCGAACGCCACATAAATCTGCTAGCAAAGGGTTGTAAATTCCTGAACCCCCTTTAGTTCAGTGATATATGATGACCTATTAAGCTTGAGCTCCCCTGCCTCGTTCTTTCAATATCAGTGTAGAGAAAATCGGGGCGATGATATGGATGTACGGGGTCAAACTGTAATGGTCGTTTTTATAAACACGAATGAAAATTTCAAGACTCGAAGATATGTTTTCGATCCCTTTATTTTGATAATGGATTAGAATATCGACTAATCGATCTTTTCCGGTATATTTTATTTGAATCACTTTACCTTTTTCATATTAAATCTTTATCTAAATATTTATAATATAAACTTTAATACATGTAGCATAAGTACACTTTTTGTTTAATTACGAGTTTTATTTCTTTAATTAAGGTTTTTATTGTATGGCTTTGTTACTTGAGAATGTAATATCTTATTCATTGCACTTAATATTGTTCTATTTTTAAATACCGTTATTGTTCTTTTTTTTTAAATATCTGTAAGTACAATTAACTAAGTCAGTTCAGCCGTGTTGTATGAACATTTTATTCCTTTGTCTATTTAGATGGCCATGACAGCTGAATTTATCATTCCAATGAAACCGCAATAGCGATAGCCGGTTCGATTCTGACCCCTTGAGCTATTGTCGTCCCCGTGACCGTAACTAAACCGGGGAAAGGGGAATACAGTTAAATTAGAAAACAGATACTAGTATTCTAATAATAATATCTTCGTTTTACGTCACATTAATCGCCATTACAAATCTAACGAACGGATAGGCTACAATTACTTAAAATACATTCTAGATATAACCGTGGTACGGAAATGTTACGTACAAAGAAAGCATCCCTATTTCACGATACGGTAATATTTTTTACTTTTTAAGTTCGGAGGTGAAAACATGAGGTACCATTAAGGTATTGACTCGGTCAGACCTGCGCGCGGTTCGCAATAATTCACAAAGAAATCCTGCCAATATACGTAGTGTTTGGTCATAGATTAAAAAAAAAATTGCAGACGAGCATAGAGTATATATTCATTTAACACTATACTTATCTAAAATTGAGGAATAATCTTATCCGAAGATTGCGGGTGTATCCTTAATACGAGAGGAGGCTTCTATTTTGCAGATCGAAATACTCTACGTCCTTTCTGATGCGCGTTAGTATAATATCGCCAGCATGCTCCGGGTTCTTAGTTAGATTTTTTTGCCTGAAAATCGTAATAACTTTATCGGTCCCACCCGGCAATTACCTGTTGTCACTAGACAATTATCCTTATGAGGATAAACACACAATTCTTCATAGAATATAATTCTTAAAAGTAAATAAGAAAGAAATACAGTGATTTTATCGTCCCACTATAATACACGAACTCAATTATAATATTACAGTTATTTATAATCATCAAATTAAAAGTAATGTAGTTTTTTTTCTATAATTATCGGAAATATTCGAAATGAATGTTCTATATTTAAATAAAACTAATAAAAAATACTTATTATATAAAAAATATAATCATTTTTGTTTCTAGTATAATGTATATATAATTTTTATTACATGTCATATTACTGGTATTACAAATTTGTATTCAAAAGTTGTTTAAATTAACAAACAGATGCTTTATCTTAAATAGATAAGGTACTCGATTTTATATCTATCTTTTTCGTATTAATACGCTAATAAAAATGAAATGTATTCGTATTAAGCAAGTTTTTAAATAAAATCACTGTATCACCATTTTATCTTTATTATGGAACTAGCTAACATTTGAATTTTATCTGATGTAACTACTATAGTAATAATATTACTAATTATTTACTTGCCGTTGTCTCATTGGGTGAGGAGTTACAAGAGAAATATTTTGGGAGTCTATAACGCCATTGTTTGCTCGGGAATGATGGTAGGATCCCGTGATCTTACTGGTTGATGCCCACAGCTTGAGATGGGACTCCCTATTCTACTCTATCCGAACAACACGGCTAGTATATATTAAAATATATAAGTATATTCTCTCTTCAATGACTCAATAGTCATATAAATATATAAGTATATTCTCTCTTCAATGACTCAATAGTAAGAGCCTGTTTAAATAAAGAATATTTTTATTTTAAGTTATTATGTCCATTATTAGATGTTTTATAATTTTTAAAATTTTTCAAAACTTATATATGAAAAATAAATAATATGTACAGACGAAGTTAGGAGCAACGACTAAATTAAAATATATCTTTATTTACAATATTTTGTTAATTAATTAAAATAATAATGAATGGTCGTTATTTTTATTAATAATAAATAAACAATTTCTCTTATAACCGTTGCCTGTACGTTTCGTAGATATCACGCGTCGACAAACAGATATACATCGTTTCTGTTTCTTATTCTATATGACATCAAAGGAGCCGGCTGTTGGCGTTGGATACAATATAGTGATCGGTATTTTATCGACGCTATGGGATGGACTTAAGTTTAACAATTTTAATAAAATATGCGTCCGTGAAATGTGGGCTCGTTGGACAATTTGAGAGATTATAGATATATATTTTTTTTGTTTTTTGTTATTTCAGTTCAAACTTGTTAACGCTATTATTAAAAAAACAGTTAAGTAATTTGTTTTTGCTCGATTTTTCGTTTAGATTTATTGTATCTAATATTGGTATATGATATAATTTCAGTATAAGTGAGTTTCTTTTTTTTTTAATATCTCTGCCTTAAGCCCGAATATTCTTTATGGATTGCAAAAATATATGTATTGTTTGAAATAAAAAAAAAATACTTAATTTAAAAAGCTATTATATTTCTATATTTAAAAATAACGTTCTGTTGTAAAAAGGTTCTTAATAATTCAACGGTTTCGTGAAAATGAGTGAGCCAGTGTACCACCATGAAAATGTGACTCGAACAAATAAGTTTAACCAAAGCAATAAAAACACTTTTGACATTTAATATGAATCAAAATCAAGACGTCATCGTATTTGACATTTCATCTTCGAAAGTAACAAAAAAACAACGTAAAACGGAAAATATAGCGCGATGCAGAAAATAGATTAATCTTGATAATTGATCGGATCACTGACCTGTAATCTTGTATTTTAATGTTTGCCGCGAGATAATTTTATTGGAATGTAATTTTTTCGCATTCTCTAGCGACAGGTTTTGTTATGTATGTAAGTATTTTTTTTTATATTTACATAAAATTTAAGTATACTTAATTTCTATTCAATCAATTATTTTCGATCTGTTTTCGAAATATTCTTGTTATACATACATGTATTTAATTAGTATTACTTTTTTATGTATAAGTCAGAAAACACATAAACTGTTAGAATATTAAGTTTTTTATTGTACATATAATATTATAGATGGCAATTTTAATTAATTTAAGATTAAAAGTTAGATTACTAAATCTCTAAGTCTATGGCATCGAACGATAGAATCTAGTTAGGATTTCTGTATCACTAAAACAGCGTTATAAAAAAAAACGCGCGCTAAAACCGCCATTATGTCGCTGGACAGAAAGGTCAAGTAATTAATTCACTGTTGATGCGACTTGTGACTTTTTGAATGTGTTCAATTTGTTATTTGGATTTTTAAGAGTAACTTACATCAATTGTATGATTCGGTGTTCTATTTTTAAAAAGACCAATTCGATATATAAAATTAGTTTCACTTTTGGATGCTAAATATAAATATTTATATATTTATAATATATTATATATTTTTAATATAGCGGTTTAAGGCTGAATGCTTCCATTAGTTCATGTACAGTTCCCGTATTTAACGCATCGTTATTATAGATTGGACATTACTTTATTTGACTATATCTTTGATCCAGTTAATTTGTTTACAAAAAAATTAAGTAGTTACTACCATTTGTTTCTGTTTTTGTTTTTGTTCTCTATTTAAATAAGTCTATTTTCTGATTGTATTTTATTTTTGATTTTTATATTTTGTAATTGTGTTTGGGAATGGTGTGTTCTCCTGTAATCGGTTGTGCAGTTAGTTTTGAGTTAATGTAAAAAGTGTTTTGAATGTGTGTTATGTAAAACTGTTGGAGATACAAGTAAATAAATAAATAGTCCAGCCATATTAAGCCTTTTTTAAAAGGGCCATAAACAGGTGTTAGTAAGGGTGTCGCGGGCCGCAAATAAAAAATATTTAGGTAATGTTTTCTTAGGTTTTGGGATTGTTACAAATTGAATTAAACAACTAAACTATGAACCGATTTATCGCGTATATTTTTACATCTTTTTATCATTTTCTGACGTTTCAAAACACTTTGCAGTATCCATAGCCGCAAGCAGTTGTTTACTCTAAATATTTAGGTGTTTGTAAAATACCTTTGAAATTTAAAATAGTTGTAAATAACGTAACACCAGTAACACCAGTAACTGTGTTAACAAAAGTCCGGCGGGCCGCAGGTTGAGTACCGCTGATCTAGTTGTTAGATAAAAAGATCATAGATCCCGAGTTCATGGGTTCAAATCTCTCGTTGGGACAATAAAAGGTTTTTCTGTAGAAGAATCTCAGTAGCAGTCCGGAATCTTGCAGTCGGAAGTGTGTACACTCCCGTGCCTCAGAAAGCACGTAAAGCCGTTGGTCCAGCGCTTGAACTCTTTCCGGTCGTGTCGGGTAGCCGTCCCATCCGGTTATAAGAGTTAGGAAATAAAGAGTGCACCTGTGTTTGCGCACACACTTGTGCACTATAGTACGTCCTGCGCAGTTGGCTAATCTCGTATAATCGTATAAAAATAAGATGACCGCTGTGGCCAAAATCGTTCAAGAAGGCCTCATCGTTATACAACAGAACTTTTTTTTACTTATTCAAAATCAATAACGTTAACTACGATTTGTAAGAAATTCCGATTATTGTCACCAGCCGGCGCTGTTTCCATTCCACAAATCACAATTTAACGTTAAATACTTACAATTTCGAAACTAACGAAGATTTTTTTCCGCTTTTGAATACCATTGTAAATATGATTTATTTTAAAAGTCTACGCGAGTTTCATATTTCATCAGGCTGCTTCCGGAACGATGGTAGTGTTGAAATATTGACCAATCAAAACGCTTTATTTTGAGGTTTACTTGAATAAAATATATTTGATTCGATTTGATTCGTAGATAATATTGACATTCGTAAGCAAAGCTTAACGTTTCTATAATGACAGATCATTAATGATTTATAAACAAGTGTAAACATGAATATTAAAATTAATATAAATAAATCAATACGAACCCGACAATTAGTTTTCTTCTTTAAAATTAATATAAAAAATTATTTTATTTTTTTTTCATCATAAAAACTTTTCAGATGATTAATTCTTCAAATCAGACATCAATGACGTCGAATCTATAGTCGTTGCTAGTTTTAATACCCTTCATATTATTTATTATAATATATTTACATGAAATAAAAAAAATATATAATACATAGCAATATGATGACATAAGATACAATATTTTAACACCAAGCTAAAGTTCATTGACTCCTACTGACATCATACTCCTTTTTTACTCATAAGAAATAAAATAACGTAATTATCTATGCATTATTCAATTTTTGAAATATACAAGCGTTGAATTGTTTTTGGGTTAACATTTATTTTGTATACGATTATACTGAGCGTGAAATTATGCCGATTATATCCATATATCATTAATAATATGATATTAAATTCTGTATATTGAATATGATTTCAAATGTAAAAGGAATTGTCATGTGATATTTTGTACTTTATTTTTTAATACAACTGACTTTTCGGTCTTAGGTTATAAGGCTTTAGAACAAGAGGTATTGGCAATAAAAAAAATAAGGTGTCCCGTCACTTTGTAAGGGTTAAAGTATATACAGTGCACTTGTGATGTTGTGCACACATTTTGTCTTGGGCAAGTAGCTCGTCTCACAAGATTCACAAAAGAATCGCCACATTTTACGGTCCACGTCCTCGCAGTTTAATTCTGTTTGTTTTTAAAAGAACGTATGAATCGTATATACATAAATTATCTTAAAGGATGTCAAATAGGAATTGCTAAATTATTTATAAAGTATATTAAATTATACTCACGGAGGCAGGCAAGACATTCACATGCGGATAAATTAAAATTTATTATTTATAATTTCAGCTATAATAATTAATAATTTAAATCATAAATATATACATATATACATATTATATATCAATTCTCTTAGTCATGTCCTCTACTATGGATAAGTGCATAGCTTTTTCACTACAAAATGCGCTGATCGTAAACAGCTTTCTATTTTTATGTAAAAAATTCTTACAATAATCTCGTAATAGGCACGTAGGGAACCGATAGAAAAAAATATATTAGTAATTGAACCAAACGAACCGCGAAATCTACGAGCTGATGATGCCATAATTATTTATTTAACGGTTAATACTCATTCACGTCCGTATTCAATTCAATATCGCACTCGAGAACGGAAAGCTCTTCGAAATTCAAATTGTGGAATCTTTTTTTAAATCCATGTCTGCTAACGTAAAGCTTGTTCCACACGGTACATAATTTTTTTTACACGATTATGCTAATGTGACACAAATGTTCGACATTTTTCGTTTCTCACGGCTGGCGACACCGGGTCTAGGAGCGATGACCGCGGAGAAAATGAGAAAAAGTCAGAAGCCTTATCGAATTGATTGCCGGTTTCGATTTATGAACAGTATTTGTGTTGGTTAATTACTGTGAAATATCATGTCTGAGCTTATTAGGCGATTTATGTTTTAAATACGTGTGTATGGTGACTTATGGCTTTTAAGAAAATTGAAGGTCATCTCAATTTTTTTTAAATCTCTATTTTATCGATATTTTCTATAGCTCTCGATATAAGTATTGTGAAAAAAATTGTACATAATGTATGATAAATTCTGCTATATAACCATGGAATCTATGAAAAAACCTTTCTTAAGATGACAGGACGTTGTCCAGAGGGATATTAACTAATAATATTTGGACTTCAAATTCAGGTTATTGCCTAGATAATTATTAAAAAATCAAAAGAAATCCAAATGTAAACGCATCTCATTCCTTTATATCTCCTGTAGGATGATTCCGATACTACCAAAATCAGTATTTTTCGTTTGGACTTCCCACAAAGGTTCGGACCAGATAGTAATTAGCAAATGGTTGAAGATTGGCGCCAATACCTCGATGCATGTTTATTTTTTTTTATTTCTTTCTACTTAATGGCTTGGACTCCATTTTTTTAAATCTGTATTTTTTTTAATAACGAAACTTTGAAAATCTACCCATTAAAGACTTTAATAGAAACGTTTTATGATATATTTAAAAACAATTAACTCCAATGTTAGAACAACAATCATAAATATCTTATTAAGACATAAATAATACTATGTTATGGCCACCATAGATTGAAACCATCTTGCATTGAACTCCCATCTTCAAATATTAATATGTAGCTTGAGTTCAACTGGACTGGTTATAAGTGTTGCTATAACAGAAAAATAAAATTCAACAATAAAACTGTGGTCTAACAAGCAATCAGAATGACGTAATCAAACGACTTAGTTGTTTTAGTAACGTGTTGTAAAGTTTTTTTTTATATATTTCTAACGGTACATAGTGATATTACCGAATAATAATACAGTTGAACATTTTTATAGATGCCTAATGAATTAATTGTTGCGTTAAAACATTAGTTACGCATTTATATATAAAGTTAATTTTATAGACTAGTATTTTTTTTTATAATTCAGTTCAGAAATATAATTCGGGAGCATTATGTCCCTTGTCTGGCTCACTCACCCTTCAAACCGGAACGCAATAATACTTATTACTGCTCGGCGGTAGAATATGTAATAAGCGTGTAGTGACTACCCAGACAGGCTAGCCACCAAATGTTCAGATAAAGGTTGATCATAGTGTCATATAATCATGGGACACATGCAGGTTTCCTCAATGTTTTATATCACCATCAATGGAAATATATCGTTTTCAAAACGATATTAATCAATTTTTTATATATGCATCGTTATATGCTAATGTCTTATATATATTATTATGTACATACCTGATCAAACATGAAGTTATAAGTCGGGTTCTTCAAAGTCATACATCTCGCTATTATATCATATCTGAAACAAGAAAAAAATATTTAGTACTGGAAATGTATTTAGAGGATATCGTCCAAGAGCGGGAACAGCCAAGCGTTTACACGCGAATCTGAATCGAAGATTGTGGAGTGGAGTGTTGTGGATGTGTGTGGTTTCATTCTGAAAAACCACTGAGTTATCATGTACTTAATTTGTAATTATAATTCAATGCTTAGTCGACGGTAACATCCTGAGTAATTATGTATGTCGGATAGATTCTCATGAGGATACAATTGAGGCACTTTTTTTTGGTGCAGTTAATCCAATTATTCTCTAAGAGAAGAGGAGTCACATTAGTGGAGTTCCAAAAGCAGTACGCTTTTGAAAATGTACTTTATCGTTTTGATTAGATTTATCATTTAATGAGGACTTACTTACTTCAACATGAGGACATCGTAAGAGCTAAGGGATTTATCATTAAGCGTAATAGCATCTATCACTCGCGCTTCAACTTACATATGGTACCACTCCACCACAAAAGCTGTCGTAAAGAGGGATGGAATTAGGTTAACGTTTTTTCCAAGCAATTATCAAATGTAGTAAGAAAAGATTGGGTCAAACGAATTTATAATGTCCTCTTGACCAATTTCGGCCACAACCACCAATCTCAGGGGAAACTAGCCATTTTTATCGATCTGATCTGGGGATTGAACCTAGACCTCGGGATCTGAGGCCTTATATCTTTACCAACGAGTCAGTTTCATAACGAAGAGAAGAACATAATAAATCACGGTTAAAGAATTAGGATATAAAGTTTCCTAAGTTTTTAGAGTATAAGAAATATAAACAAACATATTACTAAAATAAAGTATGGTATTGATCGTCAACAAAACAATTACAAACGGTATAAGTTTTATCGAAATCGATGTAGCTAATTAAAGCAAATGCAATTTTTTAATTTGATGGCTAAGCGTATATAATAGCTACATAATTGTTATCGCAATCGCATCAAAACAATCACGGTTATCGTGTTATAAAAATATTTTTCTAATGACATTATGTTTCGTAGCTAGAAGTTCCCATACGAATTATATATAAAAAAAAAACTATATAAACGTTCGCAATCAAAGCGAGTTATGCTTTGTGATACACCGTGGAAATTGTGATCGCTACCCGCCATCGATTGGAGGGGTAATTTAAAAAAAAAATACAAGAATTACCTCAGAACAAAGGAGCCGCCGCTTTGGTAAAATTCGCAGATTACCGCGGCATGCGATAAAACCAATACGCGTATAGTGATGTCAGAGAGAAATGGTCTGCGTTTATATTCAAACTTATTTGGAATGTCCTTGTAATTCCTGTGGTCGATCAATAGATGGCACTACTAGTCGCTTAATGGCGCCTACACTTCACGCCAATATATTTTTTTATATTATTTGTTTACTAACAGTATAAAGTTATAACAATTGTTGTTGAAATATATGTTTGATATATGTCACTTACTCATCACATATTCCGCCAAACAGGAATACCAGTACTATTGTTGTGTTCCGGTTTGAAGGGTGAGTGAGTAAAAGTTCCTAAAGTTGGTGGACACGACAATATTAACTATTGCTATTGGCGGTAGAAATACAAATGGTCGCACAAAATCTTATCTCCAAATAGCCTTTAACATCGCTTAACTAATTACAAAACTGCTAGCATATTACCTTTAATACTGTTTATATGAACGCCATCACAATTGATTTATACATATATAAAGGCAGGACATGATATGTAGGATTTGATGGTATACTATATTATAATTAGATAAGAGTTATCGTTTTTATTCTACGAGTTATTTGAGTTAGGAATTTACAACAACATTTGAACAATTTAAAAAGGTAATTTAATTAGTAAGATGAAACGGCTACTAAAAGTAGTCAGAATTTTTCAAAGGAATTTTCTTTGTTAGAAAGAACGTAAGCAAAAAGTATGAATTTTCATTTTTCAGAAAAAAAACAATCCCGATTCCAGGATAGTTAGATTAAAGAATGAATGAAAGAATGAGAACTGAAGAGCGAGTGTAGCCAGCGTTTCCTTTGCAAATGCAGGATTCGAAAAAGCCGAATAATTCTAAAAGCTCGCTGTTGACACACAAAGCTCCAAGTTTTCGCTCTCCGACGCTGAAAGAAAGCTGAAAATTACAACATTCTATGAATTTGTTGCCTTTGAATGATACAAGAGCTCGGGATTGTGAATCAACTCGACCATTTTGTTATAATTTTATACAATCCTTACATTTATTACGTCATTTTGTTGTAATTGTGACATTGTGTGAATTGTTAAAATGTTATAATTTCAGATATATATAGTATGATACCCGCTTTATACTTATATGCATTTTAATATAACATATTTATGTACTATAATTTTATTATTTTTTCTAGCGTTAATAATTGTAATATATTTTGTCGATTAATTTATAAATCTTTAAAACCTCTAAAACAAACATTACATTGTTTGCTTTATAATTAAGTAAAAATAAGGGAGTATAGAAAATAAGTAACAAACAGTAACAAATAAAAGAAAAACATGTGTATTTTATAATGTTAAATATAGTTTGTTCGTCCTAAGAGACAGATGGTTGGTTTCAATAACCAATATTCGATAGAATGACTGATTATTAATGATTACCTACTCAAATAGACTTGCATGACCTAACCAAGAAGATGGAAAACATATTTATTATTCCAATACGCTTCACTCTTTCGTATTTAATTCCCCAAATTAATGTTACAGCGTCAAAAGCAGTGCTTACACACTCACGCTACCCGCTGCACGCAAGAATGTAAACGCTGCCTTACCCAAACGACCAGTCCTCATCGTTGTCACTATAAAAGACAAAGTGTCAAGATGAAAGGGGCCGACGAAGATTGTCGTATTGTATCTGCACTCGTTAGCCGTATCAAGAGATTTATTTAACGATTAATTGTAGTCAAGGCATGAACGATTCTTGAACTGTCTATTTTTTTTATATGAGCCCAATTAATTTATTCTATTATATTTTTTATTAGAGGTTTCTTATTTTAAAAATAATAATATTCGACTTTGCCAAGTGGAATCTTTTTATGAACCTTTATAACAGCTATATATATATATATATAGGTGATACAATATATAATATATATATGAATAGATTGATACATAGTAAGTTGACACGTAGGGCACTCAGTAAGTCATGAAAATGTCAATACAAAGAGATACAGACCGGTGTAAGTATTATATACTTTATTACAATTTATATATATAAATGTATTTTATTCATTTTCTTCGCACATTGTTACAATGAAACCTTTGATATAAAGACACTTACTTTACACTAGATTTTATATTATAATTTTATATATTATAGCTAACCACTATAAGGTATTAAATAAAAATTAACAAGCAATTTTTAAAGGGAAACAATTATAATGATAAATGATATTATAACATTACGAACACTCGTAAGATGAAGCGGTTTGTTTTTATAACTTGCCGTAAACGTAACAATAGAACGATTACTTCTCCGTTAGCACGTGAATGGGACGCGAATTCTTTTGAAGAGTTATATTACAATCTCGAGAGGCTAGACTAGTCGGGGTATGTTACTTTCTAAACGTAAGTTTTATTTTCAATATTTGTTTTCTTTGTATTTAAATTTTTCATCTAAATTTTTTTATAAATAAAGAATCGAGATGATCAATGTTTCGTCTACGTTTTTAAGCGAAGATGTCGGGCTCATTTGGGAAGGAATGAAAAATATAATTTGGGCGTTTAATTAAATTCATGATTAGTGTTAAAGGAAAACAGCTTAATGATTTCTGTTACAAGCATATCTACCAACACTTATTGAAGCTTTGAAATAAGCTCATTCATCTCGATAGGAGAGAATACCTGCTACTAACAGTGGAATATGTTTATGTATGTATTATTAGTATGAAACATATGTAAGTTTATGTATGTACTTTAAATAATACATAGTTCGTCTCACTTTTAATTCTCTACCATCATGGCATTATATCTGTAAAATAAAGAACATTTAACGTTCGTGTTTTATTTCTCCTATGTCAAACAACACATCCCTTACGGTGACGTACGTGACGAAATAGTTAACCATTGGTTAAGCTAATGGAGCTGAACTGTTAAAATCCGGTTATAAAATCATGGCATCATCAATTCAGTGGCCGTGTAAAACTAAAGTTGCGTTTATATTTGAATAAATAAATGTGTTCTGTCATTGGCGTATCGTATCATTTATCGCCTGTCTTATCTCGGTAAGTTTTTAATTAAGCTAAATTCTTATCTCGACCAGTCCAATACTCCCACTTGTTTATATCCATCGATAACAATACGATCAGTTGGTTATCATAACATCTCTATCATTAATGAGGTCTGGGGATGGGTGGGCGTGTAGAAAATCTTTGCCCCTCCCATAAGAAAAAATGTTTAAAATATATTCATTTTCTTTAATAAAAGTGTGCTTAAAGAGCTCAGTATTTTCTTTGAGTAATTACTTCAAACTCGTCTCAAGAAACGATCGTGAAATCCGCGAAAGTGATAAGTGACATTAATTAGAAAAATTACAGGATTTTAAGAATACACGCATTATAGTGGTGGTGGATACACCACTTAGATTACATTCAGTTTTTGCATTTTACGAGTGAGAAAATGAAAAAAAAAAAGAATAATTTCAAAAAACCATGAAACAGAGGATCGCCTTTTTTATATTTGTATAAACTAAGTAATTGCTATTACTACTAAAAATTGTGTTTTGAAAAGAAAAGTAAGAATTGTTTGTGAATATTTATTAACATTTAATCTTATTTAGCTAGCCGAGATGGCCCAGTGGTAAGACCGCCTGAATTTTCATGTGCTTAATTTATGATTACAATTCATCGCGTGCTTTACGGTGAAGGAAAACATCGTGAGGAAACCTGCATGTGTCTAATTTCACTGAAATTCTGCCACATGTGTATTCCACCAACCCGCATTGGAGCAGCGTGGTGGAATAAGCTCCAAACCTTCTCCTCAAGAAAGAAGAGAGGAGGCCTTTAGCCCAGCAGTGGGACATTCACAGGCTGTTACGGATATTACGGAATGTTATTTAAACCGATCAGGGCTTGTTCCTGATCTGTCTCCGATCTTTTGAACTGTTTACCTTTTGATAAGATTTCCTGACTTTTGAAAAGATTACTTTTTAAGGCATGTGACCTTCGAGCCACCACCAACCACGAGCTACTACTGCTGAGTTTCTTGACAAAAAAACTAAAAACATTTTTTTTTTTTGGCTCGACCCCGGATTTGAACTCAGTACCACGACATCTAGCAACTTTATATGCAAGCTATACCAATGAGACATTAATATCGTCTGTGTGGCAAGAAAGCAACAAATCCAATATCAGTTATTCAGCCATTTTTTTATTATTTAAATCCGAATAACCAATCCATCACAAAACGAATATAAACCACTATATTCATTGATGCAACTTTCAAAAATCTATTTCCTGTCTGGACGCCCTTCCGGTTATGGCGTCGCACATTTTCCGGTTATTTTCAAAACCCATTATTTTCAAATCGAGGGTGAAATATTTTTGTACGTTTGCATTCAATTATTGTTTTTTTTGTTATTTTCTCATTTATTAATATAAAATCATTTAATGATGTTTATTTCAATTTAATTATTTTATCCTTTAAACCGAGATCGTAGGTTCAAACCCGGGCAAGCACTAATGTTTCATGCGTTTACAATCATCGAACGTGCAGAATAAGCGTGGTGGAATAGTTCCCAAAGCCCATCTGTGGGACCTTTTCAGACTGTTACTTTATTAACAAGCACCCTGTGTTTTATTTACTTTGTTTATTTGTATAAATATGTGTGTGTGGATACTTTTTAGATTGTTATATCAATATGCCATGCGGGCCAGCAAGGCGGGGGCGGCTAGTGCAGAACATTCTTCCCGACTGTACTGGCCGTCGTCACGTTTGGACTCTACTACCACTTAACATCAGGTGGAGTAGTCATTTGCCCTCCTAGAAATATAAAAAAAAGAATGCCACGTGTCGAATATCCACCTGACCACAGTGCAACAGCTTGATAGAGCAAGCTCCAAGCTTTCTCTCTAAGTAACCTTACTTTGTTTCATTAAGTTAGGATTCAAAGCTTAATATATTTTAATTATATAGACAAATGTCAATAAATATAAAGATAAATAACCTATATAAAAATTTAAACATAAAATTTTACTTTATTTTTCATAGGCAAATAAAACTTTATTTGTTAGGTTTAAAAGGTAGTATAAACGATATATATATACGCTTTAATGTAATTTATAAGTTATTTTATGAAACATAAGATTTAAAATGCAATAAATATTATTTTATGTTAGTTTAAGATATATCACATAGCTTGACCCCGGTGACATAATTCACACAACATCAATAGATGATTTTAACATATAATTTGTATTTTATTTCTTTAAAGAGAGAAAAATTGTCGCTACAATGAAATTTATTGTTTATTGATGTTTTCATTATTAGATCACAGTTTATTTAAAAAATGTATTAAATATAGCTCAGTGGCTCAGCGAGTTCGAATCCAGACATAACTGTTTTTATATAGTATATATGTGCTGAGTTTACTGTGCTGATGAGCGGTTGGCGTGGTTGGTAGATACTTGCCTTTCACGCCGAAGGTTGTGGGTTCGATTCCCACCCAGGACAGTCATTTGTGTGCATGAACATGTCTGTTTGTCCTGAGTCTGGGTGTAATTATCTATATAAGTATGTATTTACAAAAAGAGAAGTAGTAGATGTAGTATATCAGTTGTCTGATTTCCATAGCACAAGCTCTGCTTAATTTGGGATCAGATGGTCGTGTGTGAATAATGTCCCTGGATGTTATTATTATAGGCACAAGAGCTATAATGGAATAGTTATTTGAATTACTTAAGGAATTTGGCAAATGGGTTAGTGCTCACCACCATTCATAGAAATTAGCATTAAGAAATATCAACAATCAAATGAAACGCCAATCTTGGGAACGAAGATGTTAAGCTTGTGCCTATAGTTACAATACCCTTCGAAACGGAACTGAACAATAAAAACTACTGCTGTTTAACTACCAACTTGCTTAGATAGCTTAAGTTAACGTCGTTTGGCATCTTCTGCATTTCAATATAATATGGTTGATAACACACATTGGGAATGTAACATTCACCTTCAGTCTGTTTCTTTATCAAAATTGTTAGCAATTATAAAATTACGCAAAATTAATGTGTGATTATCTTTGACGACCTAATAATAGATAAGTGTAATGTATATTGAAATATTACTGACAACATATTTAACAATAATTTTATTCGTCGATATAAAATAAAATAAAAAAACTACTAATTTTTTAGGTGAATAAAATTTATATAACATAGTTTATAAATACATAATGTATAAAAGCGCTGTACCTTTAAAAATCTATTTATTAAATTAGCTGTAAAAAGTAATATGAAAATATATTTTACAATTATTTTTATCTATAATGTCAATGAACTCACCTTAGATGAAATTACCAGAATCAAATTGCATGTA
The DNA here is from genome assembly GCA_905147175.2 of Nymphalis urticae. Lineage (NCBI taxonomy): Eukaryota > Metazoa > Arthropoda > Insecta > Lepidoptera > Nymphalidae > Nymphalis > Nymphalis urticae. The sequence goes on along the minus strand of LR990004.1, from coordinate 4,335,965 downwards.
TAATTTTGTTTGAGTTTACATATTTATGAGTATAATTATCACATAAGTAGAGGCAGTTTCGATAAAATCTTTAAGACCACGTGTTACATGCAAAACAGCAGGTCGTTGAAGCGATAAAAATAAAAAAAGTTAGCGTAATGGATAGAAGTGCACGTAATGGTTTTAATGCTAAGCTTATCTGTTTTTGACTTACACCAAAACGGCAAATAAGCAATAATATTTCATGGTACGCGGTGCCTACTGAATATTGGCAATGACTTTAAAATAATACCGTAACCTTAACAGCCTGTGAATGTCCCACTGCTGGGCTAAAGGCCTCCTCTCCTCTTTTTGAGGAAAAGGTTTGGAGCTTATTCCACCACGCTGCTCCAATGCGGTTTTGTGGAATACCATGTGGTAGAATTTCAGTGAAATTAGACACATGCAAGTTTCTTCACGATGTTTTCCTTCACCGTAAAGCACGAGATGAATTATAATCACAATTTAAGCACATGAAAATTCAGTGGTGCTTGCCCGGGTTTGAACCCACGATCATCGGTTAAGATTCACGCGTTCTTACCACTGGGCCATCTCGGCTCTTAAAATAATAAGCCCTTCGTTAAACCATTAATTAATTAATAGCATTTGATAATAATATGATGCAAAAACATAAAATATTTGAAATAAGAATCACTTTTTTTATAAATATGTAGAACATAAGACAGTTATATTTTCTCTAAAAATATTTATATATTCCGAAAGTAATTCGATATTTGAAAAGACAAAACAAAAAAGAATCCGTTAAAAACGACTAACATATAATCTAATCTGAATATTTGCGACGAAATTGTGAATTGTTAATTGCTATTTTTTTTTATAATTTTTAATTGCTACTTTTTCATGTTCCAAATTCATTCGATTTTTATCGAAGATAATATAAAAATATACTATAAAAGTACTGGCCGCAAATCGAAGTTTCGCTTGAATATATTTTTTTCTTCAACGATAAGGAAGGTCTAAGATCCCATTTTGTAAAAAAAAAAATAACATTCTGCCTAAAATTCAAGTTTATTTAGATCTTAGCGTTGATATACCAGACAGTGAAATCGAAAGAGTTCTTTATACTTAGAAATAAGGATATTTAAATCTAATAAGCATAGTTTTTATCTAATTAACGTAATATGTAAATCATACTATGATTATTATGTTAGATCTTTGCCGCCGCAATTAAGATATCTTACATAATTTTTTGAATACATCGATAATTTTATAGTTATTGTAATTAAATTATAATATTTGTGTTTTTATTTTTTTACAAATATAATATAAGAATAAATTAAAATCGGTACCTTGAAGCTTTTTTTAAATATTTATTTAAATAAAGGCCTAGAGGTTATTTTTGTTTCAGATAATATTTTTATTAAAAAGTTAACATATTATATAAATTTACGGTACGACCCTGAAAAGCGGATTAGCAATAATTACCGCGAATCAATATGGAAATTATATGAAATGCATTGAATTTAGATTATACGTTTAAACGCAAGTAACACGAGGCACGAGGTTTGCAGGGTGAGTGATCCAGTGTATACACGCACGCAGGGATACATCTTAGTTCCCAAAGTCGGTGGCGCATTGACGATGTAAGGAATGGTTAAAATTTGGTACATATTCTATTCTATAAAAAAAGTGACCAATGACAATGAAAAATATTGTCATAGAACCGAATACCATTCCCAAGGATACAATACATCATGTATTGACATTACGAAATCGGAAACTAGGTGTTATAAGTTTACCTTTTATATCTTAGTTACTCAACCAATCATCATAAATTTGCATCAAAAAAAAAAAGAAATGCATAAACGTCGTTAAGGATACAGATAAGCACATATTGTACTTGACATCTTCCCCACCCCTTTCACATGCGGGCGAAGCCGCGGGTAGAAAATAGTTTTGCGTCACACACTATTGCTTTATACTACAAGTTTTATAATACCGTGTGACGCAACTGGGAAATCGGTCAGGACGTCATCATTAGTTTGACTCATTTGTTTTAATACCTTTCCCAGATCTTTAATGACGTCACAAAAAAATAATATTACATTCTTAATTTTATTTGGATATTCGGATCGTTATAAAACTAGACGAAATTGTGATACAGCTTGACAATTGTCTTGTGAAAGTTGTTATGTTAAATCGAATAAAGAGAAGAGAGAATTTTAATAAAAACAAAATAAATGTCATTTTATTTGGTAAAAGATTATTAATAATGGACAAATAAAAGATTTGTTAAAAGTGTGATAAACTGTTCATTATTGGAACCAGTATAGAATCAATTTCCTACGGGTCGCCACACGGCTATCTCGGGTCAAACACTATGCATAAATAAATTTTAATATCGTACTATACGTATGGTAAAAAATATAAACGACAACAAACTTACATATACCCGTGTATTTGGCCTTATTTCTTTTGTATTAAGGATCGTTTTCCCGTGTCTTGGATGTAAAGAACGCATGTTAACACGGTTAAGGCCAGACAGACGGGCGCAGAATGATCTTGTGAATATTTCAAATCCAATCTCTACTTGTTGGCCACTAAAGTTTCTATTGTTCGAGGGAATATGCAATGGGACGTAACTCTACACTATGGATAACATGAAATGGAGTTGGATTATAGATTTTAAGCGTCATTGGAATAGGCGATTAGCGATGTTGAAGTCGCAAGTCTCTTAGTTACGTTGGGGGGTTATTAGAGGGGGTAAATATAAATATAAGTAATTCCTTACATTCCTTATATTTATATATTATTTATTGAATTAACAATTTAAACCGATATTCTTACAAAGTAATTAAAGTCTTTAAAGGCGTAAACAATATTCACCAGTATGACAAAAAATAATATAAACTAAACTAAATTCTATAAAAATTTAAAAATCGAATCATATCTACTAATACAACAGAACTAATTAATAGTAAAAATATTATAATATTTTTAGATAACAAATTATAAAACCAAAGCAATATAGTACTAATACACTATGAGATCGATTAAGGAGATCTTCCGAAGGTTTAACAACAAAGTTTTGTTAGTAAAAAGTTTTATTTACATTAAATCTAATGGTTTTATTCGCGTTAAGTGTGTATTGTACGTAAAATAACAACATCGTAAAAATTAAGCCTAGCAACAATAACGGATGCAAAACGACACCTTCTATCCTGTTCCGGGAAAAAATTCTGAAAATAGTTTTATTTTTATACAATAGAGACGAAATTGTAGCCTGGAATATCCCCTTTTATAATCAAAAATTTGATTAATTTTGACCCGTTTTGAAGATAACCTTGGCGAAGCGAACAAAGACAAAAAATAATACAAAATCGGTTAATTTGGCTTCGGTAACTAGGAAATTGTTATCTCTTTTATTTTATATACATAAAAAAAACGTACATAAACTCTTGTTTCATTTAAATGACATTTTATTATGTAGAAAGTTTATTGTCATACTGTCTTAGTTTTTTTGTGCATTTTCCTTGTGTTGTGTAATTGAGTTTTGTGGTTTTGAGCGTTAACATTTTAATATTATTTTTATATTTCGTATTGTGTATAATTCCGATTGTTACGTCACGCTTCGGTCTATATACGGCCATTAATTTGTTGTTGTCACATGTAACATAAAAATGTACACACACATAAAAATGTTGTTGTTTAATAAATTAAAAACAAAATATGCTTTTTCAAGTTTTAGCCATTCAACAACGATACAAGGTTAAGGATAGATTTCAACGAGAAAAACCAGCAAGAAACTCAATACTACATCTAATAATTACATTTAATTATAATAATTATAAGCAATAACTAAAGAGCATCCTCCATACTGACTTAGCCTTTAGCCGAGCGCGATATTTGCTTACAACAATAGACCGTATGAAGTCTACAATCTTTGTCAACCCTTTATCATGGTTACAAAGAGAAAAGTGTACCATTACTTGAACCTACGTTCCGCAATGTTTGTTTGCACTAAGGTTATTCGATGTATCTCCTAAACACCGAAGGGAATACTTTTTAATATGGTTATATTAGTTTGGATACAAATATGAAAGTTAGTGTCATTTTCTATCAAATAGTTTATTTGCTACAAAATCTAATAAACAACAATTTCAATTTTCAATAATGTAATAAAGCCTTGAGAAGTAAAACGACCAGTGAGCACACCAACCGCCCGATGGTCAGACGATTTTAGGAAAATGGCCGGTGCTCAATGGATGCGACGAGCACAGGACCGAAGGCCGACGTCTAGCAGTGGATTAATGTGGACTGAATATGATGATGATAAAGTAATTGTCTTTTAATGTGTAGGTTGTGATCTCCTCTCCTCTTAAGGACAGGGCTTAAAGCTTAATGCTACTCCGATACGGGTTAGTGGATACACGTGACAGATTTTGATCCACCACATGCAGGTTTCCATACGATGTTTTCCTTAACCACTGATTACGAGATGTATTATAAAAAAAATTTTTAGCAAATAGCAATACAGCTATCCGGGTTTGAACCCGGAATCATCGGTTAAGAGTATTCACAACCGCTAACCACTGGGCCAATCCGACTAGATCTGAAAGTAAAATTTATTATTATTAATAGATTTCACCTTGCAAGTAATGAGACGAATATATAAAATTGACAGCTAACCATAGTAATAATGGCCATAAAAACGTTGTATAACAAACAAGATGAATCTCACGTCAAATTTATGGGTTGAATTGAGAAATACTTTAAAGGCCTACTGTGTGACATCCGGACAATAAATAACAAGTTATCTAGGGCTAGGTAATTAAAATCGAGTTTTCATACATAAAACATTTTAATTGAATTTTAATTTAGGCTATGAGATCAAAAGTTTTTTTATATAAAATTAGATACATAAAACAAGATGGTGGCTATGTTTATGACATTAGCATTGATAAGATTAGTAACGAAAACATATAATTTACTAATGTATTGACTTATATAGCCCTACAATATAATATTAAAATTGGATTATAAATGCCTGTTTATTTATGTGTTTGTTTGTGTGAAAATAACCTTTCCTGAAAAATAACTATTCTATGTATTTATATAACACAGCCACACCTGGTTAGCGTTATAATTGTTATGACTCGCCGGATTTTTTTCGGACTCAAATATATACCAACTAGTCATCGCCCGCGGTTTCGCCCGCGTGTTATTGTTAGGTACCTTTTTCTGGACCCGTCACAATGTTACGTCATGATCGAATGAGTTAAGACGTAAAAGCGTAACAGACAAACAACACACAAATTTATTTACGCGTTTATAATATTATTTCTCGAGATCCTCCATATTTCTGTCACAGCGATCATATTTAGTGCAGACTATCCAGCTGAGTAAACTATTGTAGCCTCTTAATGTCCCACTGCTGAGCTAACCTCCTTTATTTTCGAGGAAAACATTTGAAATCATATAACCAATAACTTCCATCGTTCTATATTAAACTCCTTAATAGAGGTCATTGAACTATTTGTTGTGAATTTTTATTATAATTCCAAGAAACAATGAATCGATTTTATCCGATATATAGTAATTCATGCAATTAATTCAATACAATTAAATATACAATGGTAATTAATACCGGACTAGTATTACAAAATTGATGAACTTTAATGGATCCAATACCAACCAAGGAGCAATTACAAGTGGCATTTCGCAGAAGGGCAAACATTGTTACAGTAATTAGAACGGCTACCAACAATAGCAAATGCCTTCTATATTAATGCAAATTACTATCGGAACGAGCCACTAGTTAGGGCGCATCTACACCACGATTAAACTGTATTATTAATTTTTCTGTATTATTACCTTGTTACAAGGCCGGTAGCATCTTCTCTACCGCCAAACAGCTAAATTGTACTGTTGTGTAACAGGGGCATGGGACATGGCTTGATGAGTTATATCGCCATTTGGAAGTCCGACATTTCAACAAAGAATATACGTAAGATAGGAACAATTGTTTTTTTTTATAGCTGGAAAAATGCACGTAGGTATTTTCCTCACATGAAGGGTTATGTGGGGTTCACACCGGCACCGGAATACCAACTTAAAAATCAGCGTATTTACCCATGTTACTACGTCTTTTCTGGTGGCGATCGCTTGCGCAGTGAACACTCACTTGCTGTAAGTATTACGATGTACGCAGCGTCGAGCATTCGCAATAACGTTATGTTACATGGAAATGCTCAAGTCTATACTCACCTTTATCTGGACACTGATGAAAAAAAATTTATATAAATACAAAAATAAACCATAAAAAAAATTGTATTATAAATCATTCAAAACATGTTAAAGGCCTTATCGACTTATAAAATAAATAAATAAAAAACATTCCAATTCAATTCGGTTTAGAAAGTAAAGTCGTAATTCACCATCGATTATTATTAAAAAAAATTATATGTAGGCCTTGTAAGATATTTTTGAATAAATCAAGCAATTTTCATGTCAAGGCCGACGGAGAGTACGAGCCCGAACGGCTGGAGAAGTATTGATTTGCATAATCTTTATTTAATTGTTAGTATAATGCTTTCGAGGTTGATTTCAAAACTAGTATCTAATCTCATAACTCTGAAACACCTGTCGAGGTACTGCTATCTTAGACAGGTTTCCAACGGAAAGCTGGTCGCTTCGATTTGTATGGAGCGGTTCTATTTCACTAAGCAATTCTGATTTCAAATTACTTAAATGACATGGGAACATTCGTGGTATATATTTATTGTTTATATATGTAGATACATAAATAAATTGTTATTTTAAATATTGTTTATTTTAACTTTAAAAATGAATGCGTGACCCATTGAATTCTATGTGCTTAATTTGTATTTATAATTCATCTTTTGCTCGACGGTGAAAGAAAACATCGTGAGGGAATCTGTATCTAATTTCACTGAAATTCTGCCACAAGTGTTTCCTCTAACCACCATTGGAGATCGGTTCTTTGATGAGTGAGAATGATTGTTCTAGAATGATTAAAACCGGTTTAGTAGTTTCAAAGTTTATTGATTACAAAAAAGAAAAAAATATATATTATGTCATAGGTATGGACAACCTGAAGTTAAGTGATCACCACCGTCCATAGACATTGGCGATGTAAGAAATATTGACCACGCCTTACATCGCTAATGCGCTACCAATATTGGGAACGAAGATATCCCTTGTGTTATACTAGCTCTCTCACCCTTCAAACCGGAATACAACAGTACTAAATATTGCTGTTGGGCGGGAGAATATCTGATGGGTAGATGGTACCTATCCAACCACTTGTACAAAGCTATATCAGTAAAAAGATAGGCGTAAGAAAAAACCAGTTAATTACAATATTTTTACATATAGCTCTGATTAAACTCAGCTTAACGATATTTTAAATGTATAACAAAAGCTTATAGATAAAGATATTTAAAATAAAATCGAATGAGGTTGCACTTTTACGGCATTATGCGCGAGAAAAATATTTATAAAAAGTTTAAAGATTAAAGTTTTTACATTAAAAATGTTGTCACATAAGACATTTATCGATATTTCAAATGTATAAGATTTTGTCATTAAAATTGATTGTATGTACGCAACGTAATGACAGTTCTATACAATTGTATGAACAAGATAATGTGATATTTTAAATAAGATCTGGCACAAACATTTGCTTTGATACTGAACGCAAGCACGCATTGTTATAAAACGTACCGGACAAAACGACGTATTATCTACATCAATTCACGTAATAATAAACCTTACTAGTAAATAAATAGAGAACATATTCGTATGAATATATAAAACTGATATTGTTGTGCGATTGAAAATTGTCATTGTTGCGAAAAATTGATTTATGAACCACATCTGTTAAGCCGCGTAGCACTTTAATGTTATATTGTTATCATAAGTACTGCAGGAATTTAGGTTGGGCACGGGCGTGAAATCGAAGAGTCAGAGTTCATATTAATATATAGGTAGATCTTTAACCCCGTGTCACATTGTTTACCAGAACAGTAGCTTAACGTTTAGAATGGTTTTATCGAGATTTTAATTTGACATAGTTCTTGATTCCAGGGAAGATTGACGCTGTTTGTTTTAGTTGCTTAAAGTATTGAATACAATAAAATACGATGTTAATATAAATGTGAGCCAATTTTAAATTATATCATGGAAACTTAACGTCTGGGTACCATCCATATTCTACCGATAATATCGTTTTGTTTCCTATTTGAAAGATGAGTACACAAAGGATATATCATCTTAGTTCCCAAGGTTGGTGCTTTGGCTATGTAAGAAATGGTGAGAGCCATATGTGCGGTGTTGACCACTTACCATTGTGGCCCATTTGCCTTTGCCCATCCGCCTTCCTGTATTATATTATAAAACAAATGCATAGCTATTAAGGGATCTATCAAAAGTGCAAGTTTGATTTATCAAAATAATTGTGCCAAGACGATTATTTAAGAAATACCCAGAATTCTGAAAATAGGTATGATAATAGATTCATCAAGCTGGAATACAATACGAACTATTCATACTTTGTGAACGAGCCAGTGTAATAACAGGCACTAACTAGCTATGGCATGCTAGGCTTATGATGGTGGACAGTGTGAGACGTGATTTATTTGTTGCAAATATCTATAGACGAAGACCTACCATCATCTATCTATCAGATGGTAATTACTTATTTGCTCTGTTAAAATAAAACAAAAAAAATGGCTATCAGCTATTTATATATATGAAATAATTATAAGTTCAGATACAGGCTTTTACCGTTTAGGCATCTAAAATAGTATTAACATTTAAAACTTACGTTCGATTACCTCACAATGTTACAAAATTACTTATTACAACACATATAAAAATATGATATGAAAGTAAATCATCCTGTTAAACGTATTAAGCTACTCGGTAATACATTCGAATATTACATAATATTACGGCTTCGATCGATTAATTACCATCCGATCGAAGCGATCGATCAAACTAACCGAAGCGCCGCGCCGGTCTGATCGATAGTGTTCCTATACGAATAAATTAAAATGTTATTGTTTTGAAATTACAATTAATACGATGTGATCCGTTTAATCAATAAATATGTTTTTATATGTGTATTAAACTGTTGTATATTAAAAAAAAAACAGTGTACATACAGTGTACTCGTGTTAGGAGTGAGACAAAATAAAATATATAGCTCTCTTTCCATCTTCGTCGCATCTTTCTTCTTTCTCATGTAACCTTATAATTTTTACTCTCAATTCTCATCAAAAATAATGTATATATATGTATATACAATAGGTTGTAGAGCTTGGTGCTTGACTATCTCTATCTGGTTGTTAATTGATTGATAATTTTTTCTACCACCAAAACGTGATCGTTTTGAAGAATGAGCGAGACAGTGGGATATTCCTTAGTTTCCTACGGCTGGTGGTAAATTGCCAATTAATTAATGATATTTCTTAAAAAGTCAATGTGTGTTGTCAGTGACCACTTACCAAATAAATACCTATGTATGATTTTGTATTGTATAACTTTTAATTTTGATTAATTGAATTTCGTTAATGTTAGCTTAAAAAAATATTTGATATTATCTTAAGTGGTACTTTTTATTATCATTAGACAAATTAAAATAACGGAAATCGAGAAACATTAGCCTACATACGTAATAAGATTTAGGGTTTAATTAAAACTGGAATTGCTAATAAATTTCTATTATTATTAATTGAAAGTTAAATATAAATTTCTAATGAATGTAAGATTATTTTAAGAACAGGAGATTATCGAGACGAAAGGGCGGTAAGTGTGTGTTTTACATACATTATTATTTGGATATATAACGTGTTGCATTATATATAGTGTATATAATGGTAGATCAGTCATAAGTTTGTCTGTCTAGAGACTTTTAGAAGTTAAGTTAAGAAGTAAAGAGGAAGGAAGTTAAATTAAATTTTGTTAAGTTAAATGTGATTTTAAAATAATATTATTGTTAAGTAATTGTTATTAACAATTAACGTTTAACTTAAAATGGAAACATGTTTGTTTCATTGTGGAGTTATAACACTCGTCTCGTGGCCAAATTTTATCTGATATATGTAGGTTTCCTCACGTTGTTCGCCTTCATCATCAGCTCGAAATGAATTATTGACACATAATACCAAGAGTATGAAACAACGACTCCGATACCTTTGCCACTGGTAGTTAATTTTTATCATCTTTACATATAGGAATTAGGAAACTCAGTGGGAACTGACATGTATAACTAGAAATTATACAAAATGTTATGTATAAGCAAAAATTAATCTCGTGCTTGACAGGAAAACATCGTGAGGAGACCTGAATATGTTGGATGAAAATCTGCCACATTTACCAATTCGTATTGGAGCAATGGTGAAATTATCTCCTAATGGTGAGCCTTTGCCCAGAGGTGGGACATTTACAGGTTTTTATTATGTATTAGTACATGTATGCATTGATTAATTTAAATGAATGTTCTAATATTTAAGGTCAATAATTACATGTAATTAGACTTTCGTAACGTCCTCGTAATTCGTTTAATATTATATCATAAACTAATATACAGTTGTTTTGTAATAAAATTAGCATAATCGTAATGAAATATATAATTATAATTGTATAACGAAATATACAGCTACACTTCTGTTTTCGTTTCACACAATAAATTATGTTCAAGATGAAGTAGAGCAAGTTATCGTGAGCTTAACGAATATACAGGCTGTTTCATTTAACAACAATATAAGCTTTAACTTTGATTAAAAACGATATTGTTTTCAATTTACATTGCAAGATATATATTTTTGAATTCATAAATAATATTTTGTTTCTGTGTGACTTGTGTTAGAGCTTAGAAGTGACGTCATATTTCATATAATTTTGAAAGTGTTCATTGTTACAAAATGAACACCTGTATTCGTATTGTGATCGCAACTCGTTTGCCCACAGTCCACTCGATCAAGAAAGTCGACGTTATTGCGAAAGCCTTAAACAATCGAGATATGCAACGTGCAGCTTTGATCTTTAACAACATACTTTTTATAACACACTTGTGAGAATAATAGAGTTCAATTCTATCAGAAGTGACATTACACATAATTATATTTGATTGATTTTTGTTAATTTTATGAATATTAAAAAATTATATAGTATTCTAATTCAAAACTTATTATTTTACAGTCACAATCGGTTAGAATAAATGAACATTGTCAATATGATTTCTCATTAAATATGATTCACAAAAACAAAATAATTCAATAATTAAAATGCATAAAATTACAATTGAATGTATGCTGTTAATTGTTCGAAAGTTATTTATCATAAAAAAATAATCAAGAAATCAATTCTAAGTCTTTCCGAGCTCTACATATACAATTAGGTATCACATCAAACGAATTTAAATCTTACAATTATAATAATATGGTTTAATTTAATTTTAACAGCAAAGCAATCATCGTAATAGATTGTTTTGATTAGTTATGATTATTGGGCCGAGATGTAAACGCAATATCTATTGAAGTCTATAAATTTGAGCGGTTTTTTTACACGTATAATGATTAATTATATTGCTCAAGTTATCACATTGTGGCCTGAGGCTTGATTGTGTGAAATCAAAGCGATATTCTTCTCATCAATACTAAGGACTTTTAATGGTTAATATTATTTTAACGGACAAAGTAGCTAATTGTAATCTGTTTATGTCACGCTGATAGTATTTTCTTTATAAGTGTATATTTAACTGTGTAATGTCCTCCAGGTCGATTTCGGCCACGGCAGCCAATCTCAAGAGAGATTAGCCAACTACGTAGGAGATTTTATAGTGCACAAGTGTGTGCGCAAACACAGGTGCACTCTCTATTCCCTAACTCTCATAATCCGATAGGAAAGAGTTCAGGCGCAGGACCAACGGCTTTACGCGCTTTCCGAGGCACGGGAGTGTTCACACTTCCAACTTCCAGACTCCGCGCTGCTACTGAAAATTTTCTGACAGAAAAACCCAATAACTTTTTATCGGCCCTACCTGGGAATTGAACCCAGGACCTCGGGTCTGCGGCCTTATATCAAGCCACTAGACCAACGAGGAAATCAACTATTTTTAATTAATTGTGTACAATTAATATGATAATATGTTTTTACCATTGAATGGAGTCTAGCTCCGTGTTATGTTTGTCATGTGCACATATTTTCTCACTCTCATTACCCGATGTGACGATCCAACGATTAGTACGGCTTCACGTGCAATGGACGGTTATCACTGCTATTCTAACTCCGAGTTAATATCGAGTTTTTCAAGATAATTAAAACCCAATAACGTTTATAGGAACACGGTTTATAATTCATATAAAATGTATTTTAAGCAGTTATAAAAGGTAATATGAAGTTTTTTGTCGGTTATGGATTTTTTTTTCATTTATAAAATAATGATTCGAAACTTGTAACTATTTTACTTTTTTTTTTAAAAGGATGATGCAAGTTATTGTATACAGGTACATATATTTTATAATTTCATTAACAATATTTATAAATTATAAGAAAATAAAATTTGAAACCATATAATAATTTTTTTTAATTGTTTTGTTTATTATTACAATATCTCTATCAAGCCTCTAGCAGCTTCTCATTTTTTTATAAATGAAATATCAAGTTCAACAATCACAAAAAAAACAATTAAAAATAATTTTATATGTAAAATGTTAAACAGTTGAATTTTATGCTGTTTTCGAACTTTTTTCTTTTTAAAATAGTTTTAATGTATTAATCAATATCAGTAATTTGAATTTACAAAAACCATTACGCTTTAGATACTATTATCTCGGTATTTCATCAAAGAAAGTGTCATTTTAATTATCTCATTGGATAATTATAGCAAAAAATATTAAGGAAACAAAATTTATACTAAGCACAAATGAATATAAGGTCATTGACCTCGAGAAATAATTTAAAATTAATAAATAAAATCATAACACATTAATATGAATTATAACATACTAAAAACAATTAGTCATCGATAACTTTCTTAGAAAATATTTTTTTTATGTTTGAAATTTATCATCTACGGACACGAATAGGTAGGTTTTTCCCATGTACTATCTATATAGATTCTATAAATAATATTCTCTTGTACTATGTTAAAAGCTTAAACTAATAATATATGGATTATAATAAAGTTGTTGAACCCGGATGAAAACATGCCACATTTATACAAGCTATATATATATATATATAATATACAATTTGGTATGTATATTATATGCAATATATAGAGAAGAAACTTCACTGTTTGATTACTATGAATGTTTTATAAGTGACAGCTAGCAGCAGATAAAAATGTCCCGGGTGGTCTAAAGTCTTCTCTCACCTACAGGAGAAGGCTTAGAGCTTATCCCACCACTCTGCTTCAAAGCGGTTACACATGTGTCAACTATCTGATACACTATTGAGAGAAATAAAGAACAGTACAATTAAATGGTCCGGATTTGAACCAATAATGTTCGATTAAAAATTCACGCGATCTAACCAATTCAATTGTTCTTTCAAAAATAACGGAAAATATTAATTTGTTTTAATTATATTTAATTTAAGTAAAGACTAAGCATGAATTTCAACCCGTGACCTTTACTCATCCACGTGTCAGATACACTTAAGTATCACGATTATAAATATAAAACCTATTTTGTTATTTGTATGACGGTCGTAATCACATACTTAACAATTGCCGGTAATGATTCAAAAGTCACATCCATTTAAGATTATTTGCGTAAAATTGTCGGACAATGAAGCCAGCGTTCAATAAACACGGATTTGACTATGACCAACACTGACAATGGATATTTGGATAGTCCAAGAGGCGATTGCAAATTGACCTTTCTTATACCGTTAGGAATATTAATATATCTTCGATTCTGTTGATTCATTTTTTACTTCATTACAAATGTGAATTTAAGAAACTGCGTTTTTAATATATATTGTGCTTAAATCTCATAGATTAGTAAGTTTTATTATTTTATAGTGTCTTAGGAAATAACGGCTATATTTCAAATAAAGATATTTTTTTTGATTGTTGAAATGTTTTTTGATTGTTAACAAAACTAATAAATGCCTTGATATTCGTCTATATTACTTAATAACATTAAGGAAAAGAAAATAAATAAGACATACCTACCTAATTATTTAAAGTATAGATTAAATATATTTATTATTGAATATGATTTTTATTCGCACGATTATATTAAAGTGTCTATGTGGTAACTAACAACGTTTTAATAAGTAACGTTTTCAAATATTCTGGAAATGTAATTATTATAGTTTTATTGTTTACATTTAGTGCTCGTTGAGTTGAATCACAGTTAACACCAAATTGACTCTATTTATCGATCATTAGATCCTAGTCTACAGCAACTTAAAGGGTAATTCATCACATGATTGACAGCTGATGTTTCTATCGCGTCTGTACCGATATTGATCGTTAATCATCAATATATTTAGAAAAAATATATCTTAACTTTGTATAAATATTTAGAAATATAATTATAACTAATTACTGATTATTCGAATCGTTTTATTGTCTCATTATAGAAATCGTATTAAAAATAAATATATATATATATATATATATATATATATATATATATATATATATATATATATATTTTTAATATTTGCCGGAGTATGCATGGTCATACTTGCTTAATACTTCCAAAACAAAAAACAAAAATGATAATATTACAAAAAACGTTTAAGAAACTATTCAAGTGACAAGCATCTTTTCTGCAAACATCGTTTTATTAAAGATCATTTGACAAACACTCAATTCTCAATGTTTTACTTTGTAAAAATGGCTAAATAATAGTCTAATTTTTTCATGTTCTAACCAATACATTTTTTAATTCAATTGCTTTTAAAATTATATTTCATGATATATAAATTCGTTTGCTAATTATTATTTGTCAAATGAATAATTTATAGTACTGTATAGAAATGAAAATATGATTCATATTGTCAAAAGTTAGTTGTCAAATAAAAAGCAGTCATTTGTTTTTGTTTATCAAATTATAGGACCGCGATTATGTAGCTAAAATGTTTAAGAAATATTAACCAATAGTATCCGTCCGAGGTCCGTACCGACTTGTTAGGTATCCTATATTATTTTCTGTGCCCCTGGTAATGTGTATTCCAAATTTCAGTTGAGTAGTTAAGATGTGAAAGCGAGATAAACAAACAATTTCAAAACTCATTTTCGCATCTACAATATAAATATATATAATAATACAATGTCATTGAGCCGCCAATCAAAGAACTGTTATATTATTTCCCTCAGATATATTACTAAGAATAGTGGATCAAAAGGACAAAGGTTTAAAATTTATATAAATTAATTAAAAATCTCAGTTGAATGTGTCAGTTGACATCCTTATGGGAAATTTAAAAATATCATTAAATTATTGTTATATTTTAGTGTGTTTTTATGTATTAAAAAAAAAAAACAAATGCAGCTAAGTTTCGATTGAAGATATAACTAATACTATATTAGTAATTTGAAAACACTTGATTGCCATTGAACCATATTTTTAAACTTTATTTCATTTATATATATTAATATTACTTTCGCTTATTCAAAGTAAAAGTAATATTGAATAATTTAACAATTAAACCGTCGTTGAATTTATTACGTCAGCGTGACTAATTGTAATGTAAAATTCCTGTACCAGCGCTTAGACTATGTTAGTCGAATGTTCCTAACAAATTACAAGAATTGCGATTTAAGTGCTTGTTATAGGGCAAACGCATTTCACGTTGTTTTGGCACTTTCTGGACTACATTTTATATAATTTATAGTCTATTACTTATTAAATAAGAACTATATTCCCTAAGCAAAGATATTGATGAAATATATTGTCCCAATTTAAGATAAATAGCGTACATAGTGTGACTCAGTATTAGTTAAAGCGTTTGTAATTATTGAGTGTGAGAATTCGATTTTTGTTTGAAAATTCTGTAGGTAATATTTGTTATTTGCCGTAATGCCGTAACAGCCTGTGAATGTCCCACTGCTGGGCTAAAGGCCTCCTCACCCTTTTTCAGGAGAAGGTTTGGAGCTTATTCCACCACGCTGCTCCAGTGCGGGTTGGTGAAAATTGTTATTTACAAATATAAATATTTATGGTTTCTTGCAAATATTTTATCTTCCTAATATACATATGATACATTTTGTCGAATCGACCGGTTTTATTTATGATGGTAAGTAATCAAAGCCTATAGACCAGGCAGGCAGACAGGAAAATTATAGTGCGGTGCAATGTGCTCAAACAAATGTGATCCAATGAGACGAACAATTCGACACGGCCGGAAAAGTTCAGACGGGGTACCAACGGCATAGGAGTATACTCTGAATATCCAGAGGCTGCTATTGAGAATTTTCGACAGAAAATTATGTGTCTTATATCTAGCCACTAGACCAATGAGTCTATACAAATACTTGCTTTGTTAATCATTGAAGATTTACTTGACATTAGCTTAACACTTGAGAATTGTCAATTACACAATGTGACCGACACTTATATAAATATTTTAGTACTTATCATGGAATGTCATTCAAGTATTTGGTACCTTTCAAATTCTATTTACGAAAGTTGTTTTGCGATGTGACGTTATAATTTTTCGAATGACACTTTTTTGTATTCGGATTCGATTTTTAAATTTATTTGCAAAAAATAATAATAATTAGAAATTCATATTTAACTCATAAAAATGAAGATCTGATCTCCTAGGCTCTCTTAGGCCTCTGCTTATGTTCATCAGTGGGCAAACATAAGCTGATGATGATGATGAAGAATTACAAAATGAAATATTATATAACCAATCCATAGAAGAACAGCATGATTGATTGAACAAACATTTTCATTTATAGGTGATAAAGCGTTTGCCCAACTGTAAGACATTTGGAAGATGTTGATAGTACATTTTCCTTAAAGGTCAAATGTGATATAAATTGTAAAATGTGATATAAACCATATTAAAAAGAAATCTAATAGAGATTGATATAATGAATATTACCGTATTTATAAACTGGCAGTATCTAATCTATGATTCTAAGCAGTTCCGGATCAGATTTCACAGTATTTTCCTGGAACCTCAGAATCCGTAATATCTAGCAACAAGACCAACCAAAGAGGTAGTAAGTGTATTAAGTAAATATTTACTGATTTCTTTTATTTTATGAAGTTTGTCCATAAAATTCCGTATTGAGATGACATGACAAAGCGAAATCAGCGGCTGCGTTGTCGAAAGTCGAGTGCTAGTTCCGTTAATTAATATGTATTTAGTCAGTGACAGTTTTAATTGTTGAAAAGTGGTTCTCGGACTATACATCTTAAATACGAAACAATTAGAGGTAATTGAAGATCACAAATTATCTGATCTGTGATTACGTCACTAATTTACTATATATACTTATATGTCCTAATGCTAGACAAGGGTCTTTTTTATGGAGCTGGATCACGCTGATCTTTTGTAAGATCGCTTAATATATATTTTTTGAGAATGTCCTATATATTGTCATAATGTTCGAAATTTAAATTCTACTGAGAAATACCGACAAGAATCTCAGTATTTTCTCTTAAAGCAATATATATAGTCAAATAAATGAAATTACATTTTATGTCCTGTATAGAAATCTGTATATAAACTCCACGTTATTGTATTATTGTTCATGCGTGTGCGTTTTCTAGTTTGTGTGTGCGTTCTTGTACTTAATAATACAAAGCTTTCATTTGTCTCCCTACCCATATTCTAAATTGGACATTGAAATTAAATATCACTTACCAGTCATTTTATTATTTTCTAGATAAATTAATGTCTATGAATATCCAAAAAGATGGAGACACGTCGCATTTTGTTATGCATGTACTCGTATATACCTGAAACAAATAATATGCATTTTAATTTATAGTAATATTTTCAGCACTTCTTTGCTTAACATAATAATTCTTTGTTTGGTTCTGGTAGAGGAAAATTATCACCTGATTAGTGTCAGAAATGACTAAGGACATTTCAGTTCAGCGCATCTATGTGAGCATTTAAGTGTCCCAATAACTCGTACAGTCATACCCAAAAACCCCTGACCAAAATCATTTCTAAGGATTGGGTACATGCAGGCGAACCTTACACTCACATTGAGCATACAATGTGCTGGAGATAATTGACATTTGAACATGGAATCCGTTAAAGACATTGAGGACATGCGTCTCCTTAAGTCCAAAATCGCAAAATATTTTCAAGCCTTCATTATCAGTCTATAATTTCAGTTTTTGTCTTATAATTTTAGCTGTTAGGAACCTTGCTCAATTAATTCGCTTTTTGTAAATGTCGATTACGAACGCAGCCTTATTGCTAAAGCAGCGATCTCTTATGATATACGAATGTCGAAGAAACAAAAAATTGATATATGTTATATATAAATACATGTTTTATGCATCAAGATCACAAAAATCTACGAAATTTCTATAACCAATATTAACGTTTGCACTGAATCACCGAGGCTTCCTAATCAGGTTTCTCATGAATATTCATAGCCAATGCAAACAACTGCTAAACAAACATGTGGGCACCGTCGCGGTGGGCCGGCTATTGTCCATCGTCTTTTGTTTAGGAACTTTCACAATTAGGTATGTTTCACATGTCAGACACGACTGTCGTGTTCTTATTACCGAATATGTCCATTTGAGTTCGAAATTTAAAAAATCGATTTAAATTTTATTCAGTATTATTTTGATCATTATTAATTTTGTATTTGATTATAATAACCAACATTGTTTGCAATGACTTAAAAGCAATCAGCTTTTTCTATACAGTTTTTATTAAGTTATTAAGACATATTTTGTTATATTGAAAAAATATCCATTTATATTTTATGTAGGTTTCTAAGGTTTTATTCCTTTGCAACTGAATTGTCGGAAAAACAAAAATGAACAACATATTTTTTTTATATTTTAAATGCCATCGTTATTAGTCTTTCGTTCTCTTTATTGTTCACATAATAAAAAATAAATCATTTTTTATAATTATGATTGTTGTTATGTCAGTATCTTTGTTGTTCGTTTGTTCTTGCTATTGTTCACCGGATGTCATATGTACGCTTTCAAAATTAACTGATTGATGCGAAGGAATTAAATAAACATTAAGGGATTACCTGTTTCTTGTGAAAACATTTTATTTTTATTAGGTGTAGAAATAACCAGGTCATATGATTGTTAGTGGCCAGCTATGTACATTGATATCCGCATACTAGGAAGAGTAAATACTTCTTTATAGTATCATTAATCTATAGTCTATGATTTAACGTATGTGTACTAAAATATACTCAGAAGTAACTTTGTACTCAAACAATTAGTAAATATATCAGCCTGTAAGAGTCCTACTTCCCGTTTGAGAAGAAGGGTAGATCTTATCCCATGACCCACTGCTGCTATGTGGACAAATGAAAATGCAGTGTTGCCAGCCCAGGCTCGGATTACCCAAGCATTTTTTTAGTGTTTAATTTAATTATCTGTTTTCAAACTATTATAAAGTAGTGACTTAAATTTCCTTTTATATTTTGATGTATGATATATGTAAATTCTGATGAATTTTCATGTACATATATGCCCAATAGGATTATGAGTGTGAGAGTGAGCACTTATGTTTGCGTAAATAGTCACCCTTGAGATTGGTCACTGTAGCTGAAATCTTTGATTAGTGCATCAATCATGCAAAGCTTGCTTAGTTACTATCTATTGACATATTAAAAAATACTACCAACAAAAATATAAGCAAAAGTAACTCAAATCCCAACCAATGTAATTCAAATTCTAATTTCCGTGAAGCAATTAAACATTTATGTAGGTATATTTGTTTTTACACAATCTAAATACTGACTGACTGACAAATGATCTGACACCGTTAATGCTTAACGGAACGCAAAAGTCACGTCAGTACAACGTTACGTCGAATTCATGTTATATGAAGACACTTAGTCTCGAAACAGCAGTGGCTTGGGTCAGATTGTTAGGGTCACCTGCGGGCGGTCTTAGCTCAAGACAAGAGTTCACATGTACGCGGTAGATAATAACTGAACGATTATATATGAAATGTAAATAGTAATAAATGTAACTAATCGGCCTAGTGATTAAAAAATGTGAATCTCGATCGAAGGTTGTAGGTTCAAATGCAATTTGTGAATTTTCGTCTGTCCATCTTAATGGTGTTCTGTCCCATCGAATAGAGTGAGGGCACTATCTTATACACATTTCTTATAATACAACTATTTACTATTTCAATGCGAAAATATAGCACATGTTCAATTCTTATCCTTAATGTTTATTATATTTTTAATCTTGATGGTTTTTTATTTTTATTATATAATAAACAAAAAAATTGACTATATATCGTTCTATTATTGTAAATATAATATGTTATATGCCTTTGTGCATCGAACTTATTATTACAGCATATGTATATTTAATTTCTCTGTTCGCCTGGTTATCACCAGCCCATTGATCAGTAATTATATTGTAAAACATCTGTACTTTATATCCTTGTTCCGTAAGGGTAAGTGAGCCAGTGTAATTACAGGCACAACGTATCCCTAGTTATATCTCACTTGTTAGATCTTGTGGCAGCTCACTTTTTATACAAAAAAAATTACCGTGCAAAAAAATGATATTACTTTTTATAGGTAACTACTTATTATCAGGTGGGTTGAATGTTAAAAATGTGTTATATTTTCTTCTTAAAAGTCTCTTACGTTTTATCTTTGACCTTTGGGAAATGTTTAAGGGAAAAATTCTACTTTTAAATGAGTACTAGAGGATTTGTCACTATTCTCTAAGCACCTACAAAATATATCATTAATATTGTAAATAAATAACAACAAATTAAAATATACACCAAATTAACTTCATTAAACGTATTTTTTTAACTATATGTAGAATTTTAAAGCCCCATTTTTCAGAAAAAAGATATTACACACACAAAGGCACGTGTATAATATAGTATAAAAGTAAACAACAATATGAAATACTCTCACCGTCTGACCATCCATTCTAAATTGGAGGTCAGGAACTATTGTCAGAAATAAAAAGTCTAGTAACGTTATGACCAGTATAAGTTGACCTCTATAATTTATTCAACTTTCAACTGAGTGCGGCTTAGAAAATATATTCATTGTTAAATGTAATAATCACTCGTGTACAATGTTAAACTTAGTAAAAATATAAGCTCCATTCAATTTAATGTTAAAATCGCAGTTTCAATTTTATCAAAAATACTATATATAGTATAGCGTTCTGAGACATAAGTTATCATGAAATGTAAAAAATAATGTATGACATTTATTTGTCTTTACGTTACAAATAGAATGTCATTTTGAATTTCGATTGATTGAAGTTTAACATTGATATGATGCGGCCTATTCCTTAAAATGAAATTTAACAAAATCCTTTCTCAAATAACATATTAAACGATGATTCCAAGTCACTTATAAGAGCTTATTTGAATAAAGTATACTTTGATTTTTATAAACATACATTGTTATATAATTTATCTTTATATAAATAATTTAGCGGACTTCATATCTAATAGTTAACTATATACTAACTAACTCTTAGAATGACTAACAATTTTAATCGTATAAATTTTAATTAGCTTAATAATTAAGTTTTAACTAATCTTCTAGAATACAGAGTAACAGTTAGTAATCTATAAAAGTTTAGCCCGTCTGGGTAAGTATCACCCACTCATCAGATATTCTACCACCGAACAGCAGTACTTAGCCCTGCTGTGTTTTGATTTGAAGGGTGAGTGTACCACAGGCATAAAGGACAAAACATCGTTGTTCCTAAAGTTGATAGGTAATATTTCTTACAACATGAAGTTTTCTAAAAAAAAAGATTTTTTTTTGTCATTAATACTCAATAACTATCATAATAAAATATTATTCATGGCTTTAGGAAACGAAGTCTATCTGTCTATAAGACGTAAACAGATGTTCGACCGGCCATAACGTGTCCAGTTTAAGTGGCGAGGCGAAAATTTAAAACAAGTATCAAAGGTTAAGCATTATCTTATGTTAATGTATTGTGCGATGCGGCCTTAATCAATTATAATACGTGACCCATAGAGGTCGCCCGTTCGATTCCCGTCTACACTCGTTATGTAAGATGCGAAATTATTGTTGTCTTGCACTGCCTAGACGGGTTTCGTAATACCGTGTTTAGTCTTGCAAGTCTTCGTTTTGTTTTATTCGCAAACGTTATGTTAGAAAGTTAGTTTACTATATATATAATTTGGAGAGATTTTTTATGTAATTTCATAAGCTGTTGCAATAATTAGTATTGCTAGTTTTGTTAACATTCCGAATAAAGAAATCAAATCTAGATTAACTAGTAACTCATCAATCATTAAAATGTTATTAGTATAGTTGATGTATGCAGTTAGTTGTTCTATGAAATATATATAATAGCTCTACTTATATATTAGTTGTATTATTTATATGTGTATTCACAACGTTTAACAGTAAAAGCCATTATTTACTAACACAAACATGTTCCTTGTAACTTTTATTACATTTGCTTAAACAAATTAACGCCATTTATTTATTTGCAATCCAACAGCGCGATAACAATAAATTACGGCTACAATGACAATGATAATAACACCAAAACAGGTTTACATTACTATATAGAATTAAAGTTCAATATAAAAACAAATATAAAAACCAATTATAGAAAAAAAAAACAATAAAAAAAAGTCTGACGTATGCAGAAATTCCCGTGCGTGTTGCAATGTGCATTGTGTATAAATGCTTATTGCGTGTGCCTGTGTGTGTAGATTCGAACATATCAGGAATAGAATTTTCAAAAACTTAAAAATAACACCTAAAATATTATATTGCATGGATAATTGACAGCGGATTCACTAATGGTAAAATGTTGCCTAACCTTAGTTATACCCCTACTAGGCATAACCAATTATATTAAAAAATGAACGTAAATAAATTTTTTGCTTAAACGAATATGTAATATTATCATCATTATTAGTAAAAAAATAAAGTAATCGTATATTTCCACAAGAGAGTTTAACGGGTCGTATGTGTACGTAAAATAAATAAACAACCCCCTCCCACACACACAGGCACGCAAAACACACACACAAAAACAACATTTATATTGAAGCATGAATGTGTAATCAATGTCTCGTAATTATCAATTACATAATTCACGCTAATCATTTACTTTTAAAATCGATATAACAAGCTACCGTACGGACGGACGGACGATGACGATGCTCTTTCACATTATCTAATAATAATTGTCAGACAGTATTTTGATTCAATGATTGCATTCAACTGATTTTAAAACGAAGCGTCAGTAAAATAGCCCGTATATAATATATTGCCTAAAAGCATTTTTCTATACAGAATTCTTTATATATACAATCTATACAGATTGTTTTATGCTGTTTGTTTTGAGTTAGTTAAATACAAAACCGTCCGTTCCGAATTATCCGTTTCGATACAGAGGCTCTTCTGAGATAGTAAATCTGTACCGTCACTGCACTATGACAAAAAAGCCGAGATGGCCTAGTGGTTAGAACGCGTGGGTTTAAACCCGGTCAAAAACCACTGAATTGTGCTTAATTTGTATTTATAACTCATCTCGTACTTGATATTCTGCAACTTATGAATTCCACCAACCGGCATTAGAGCAGCATGGTGGAATAAGCTGCAAAAGCTTCTCCCAAAAAAAGGAGAGGAGCCCAGCAGTGGAACATTTACAGGCTGTTACACAGTACGCTATCAACTAAATTATCTATATTATGTCTTGTGTATGTAATTAACTGGTTCAAACTTCAACATAGCAAAACAAAGTAATGCTATTTGGTAGTAGAATAAATAGTAGGTGTTAAGTATCCAGACGAGCTTGCACAAAACCATTACATACATTATTAGAATATTTATCAAACGTTTGATAAAATCGTTAATAACAAAATAAATATTCTCGAAATATAATTTATTAATTTTTTTGTTGACGGTACGCGATCTATAAATGATTACGTATACAAGCATCACTCGTCTATGAACGTCTATTGTCAAATTCTTGTTGTTCGGTAACAAGTGTTCAACTTATAATAATATTGTCATTAGCGGTTAGAGCGAAGAATAGCGATTTAGGTAACTAATGTTACAGTACTGACCGTTTAAAATTAGATTTTTTTTTATTCGAACATGCAACTGTTTTTGAATGTTTGGTTCGTTGACCTTTATTGTCTAAATTAAGAATAAATATGATATATTACTTATAAGGTATTATTTGGTAAAATTTAACAATTGTAATTATTAAAATAGTTAAAAAAATGAGTGACATGATCTATAAAAATTCCCAACTGTTTTATTTAGTTTAATTTGAATAGAAAACACGGCCAACGCGCGGACGTCTCAAGTGTTTGATTGATTTATTGTTCGAGATACAAATCAAATGGGAATTTTTAAACATAATATATTATATGGAAATATGTTTGGCCTTGTCTTAAATTTTACAAACAATATAAAGCAAAATAAAAGTTTACTCTGTGATTATAAAATATGTTTATTAAATAATATTTAAACGAATTTATTATAAGTAAAATTCACAATGATACGGGAATTTAAGCTCTATTTTAACGTAATTACGATTGATTTTCTTTATTTAAGTTTAATTTATAGTCCTGTGTATGATGAATCAAAAGTACAAGCGCTACTTGAATAAATATTTTGATATTAATTATGAATATATTGATTTTAGAATTGTCATTTAAAATTTATTAAAATTAACATTTTATATTTATAAATTATATGGAATCTCTACAGACCAAAGGTTCGCGTCCTTTTATATACACATACGTAGATAAATAAAAATTATTTAAAATGCTCATAACTATTCAAAATTCTATAATAAAAATGAATGTACACCACAAAAATACAAACGTATATTCTTTCATTTGATATTGGACTATTTTAGGAGATGAATTGAGGTGTATTTTCTTATAAATTAGTAAAATTATGAGTTAATTAAAGCTGCGAAAAATATGGACGCTAGATAAAGAGCTATTGTGGGTCAACTATCATAAAATAACTGTATGTTCTTGTTCTCGGTCAACAATTAATAAGTTTTATTGGCTAAACAAAAGACATATTCTAAATAAGCAACTGTATAACCGGTAATAAACGCCCACGCAGTAGCCACCGGCATGTGTCCTTAATGTATGACGGCAATTGATAATATCAACGTAGTTCCGACTTTTTCGCTTTTGTTAAAACTTTTATTTTATATGTACATGTTAATATTGATTGCCTCGTTGCTCTAGTGACTAGCTTAAGACCAGAGACAGATCGTATGGTGAGAATGAGGGTATGGAGATTACGCACATATTTGAGCACTATGAATAATTTCTGCGCTGTTGCCCAATCTGTCAGGAGTAAATTTTAATAATTCAATTTTATTTTGCATATAAATGTTATAATCAAAAGGATTATTAAAAATGCTATAATATAAGAGTAAAATTTAGAAATGTATAATGTAAAAAAAAATGTTTAGAGACAGATAAATGGTAAAAAAATTGTAACTATGCAACAACTTTTTACCACAGTGATCAGTATATCTTGGCCTTTGAATGTCCCACTGCTGGGCTAATGCCTCCTCTCCTTTTTTTGAGGAGAAGATTTGAAGCTTATTCCACCACGATGCTCCGATGCGGGTTGGTGGAATGAAACATGTGGCAGAATTTCAGTGAAATTTGACACATGCGGGTTTCCTCACAATCCTTTACCGTCAAGCACGAGATGAATTATAAATACAAATTAAGCACATGAAAATTCAGTGATTCTTGCCCGGGTTTGAACCCACGGTCATCGGTTAAGATTCACGCGTTCTAACCACTGGGGCATCTCGACTCTTTTTTCATCACACCTTTGTCCAAATATTGCCTAAAAGATATCGTTACTGATAAGGCCGTCTTTTGATTTGATTATATTTCATCTTAGTTTTGGATTTATGGTGAAGATAATATAACAAGCTAAAATGAAGTCCAGCATACTTCATAACAGCTTATAATCTATAATTATACACTTGCTCGTATTATATAATCTAAGGTGTGCTGTGAGTGCAATTTATCAATCATTATGTGACATAATGTGTATTAAGTGCAAATCGTTTTTTATTTTATTTATTGTTCAAGTTAAAATTTCATAAAATTTTAAAATTAAAATAACTAACCTTGTATTTTAGTTCTTATAAACAACTTAAAAGGTATAATTTCAGTTAATATCTTACTTTGAATTTAAGTTAACTGGATTAATTTAAAATCAAAGAAATCGCATGTTGCAATTTTTGGTAAATATATTTTTTTATTATTTTCTTGTAGAAAAATTATTAAATTTTAGTGTAATTTGATCATGTACCAATAGATGTAGTATCTTGTATTGTATAGTTAGATAATTTGAAGTCTTATAAGCAATATCAGTTAAGAATTATGGATAACTCTTGGTGATGGTTCTTCGTGTTAGGGGTTTGTGGGTACCACACATTTTTTTATATAATAGGAAGGCGGACGAGCATATGGGCCACCTGATGGTAAGTGGTCACCAAACGCCTTTAGACTTTGGTACTGTAAGAAATGTTAGCCATCGCTTACATCGCCAATGCGCCACCAACCTTGGGACCTAAGATTTTATGTCCCTTGTGCCTGTAATTACACTGGCTCACTCACCCTTCAAACCGGAACACAACAATACCAAGTACTGCTGTTTTGCGGTAGAATATCTGATGAGTGGGTGGTACCTACCCAGACGAGCTTGCACAAAGCCCTACCACCAGTAAAATCACTTATCACATATTCTACCGCCAAACAGCATTACTTATTATCATCATGTTACAGTTTAGATAGTGAATGAGCAAGTTTAATTACAGGCACAAGGGACATAACATCTTAGTTCCAAAGGTTGGTGGCGCATTGACGATGTAACGAATGTTTAAAATTTCTTACAGCGCCAATGCTTATGGGCAATGGTGAATTATTAACATAAGGTGGCCCATTCGCCCGCCTACCTATGTCATATTATTTTCTATTTTAAGCAAACAATTCATCAATCTATTACATCAAAAGGAAATTGGATCAAATCGATAGCGGTATATAATTATTTTTACATAATATTTACATGTTTTATTAGTTACCTCATCACCGTTGATCACTCATAGCTTTTTACATATGATAATGATGGATGCTCAAGCGAATGATCAATCATATTTGAAACAAACCCGGGTCAACAGGTTCGATGACAGACTGTCAGTGAGTTGATATAATGTGATACGTGTTCGAACATATTGTATTAAAGATTTCACCTCGTGGGAGTAGTTTATAAGGCAGATACGTCCTGGGATCTAAATAGATTTGACTAATAAAATTTATTTGCATCTGTTACACTGTTATGCCCCGTTCGTTACATAATAGTGAGTGAGATAGATAGATATGATAGAGTGAGTACAGAGAATATATTTTGCTTAACAGTAATACTAGTATTGTTGTGTTTCTGTTTGAAGGGTGAGTGAGACAGTCTAATTGCAGACACAAGGGATATAACATATTAGCTCCCAAGGTTTGCGGTTGATTGGCGATTTATAGAACGGTTAATATTTTATAAATATTTATATATATAAAAATGTATGCAACTTCAGTCAGAAATATATATTTTTTTATATTAGGTAATTTTAGATAGTTAGCTTACTTGTATGTTGTGTAAGGGTTGCTTAGTTAACAATGCTGTGTCTTCTTCTTTCGAATGTCAAATCAATTATAACAGAAAGAGAGAAATCATTATTTAACCAAACACAAAAAAACGTATCTATATAAATTATCAGGTCCAAAAGAGTTTAAGGGAACTCAATACAAAAAAAGTCTTAAAACATCCAATATATTTGTAGAATCGTAGAATTAAAAGTAGTATTATTTCAGATGATTATAGTAACAAATTGGCTATCGAATATAATTACCAGACGGTAAGTACTTCGTTCCCTAATGATAACGACGACACTCTTTTGATATGGAGATATTAAAATTATTAAATTAATCTTTAAGATAAATTTCGAAACATTAAAATCTAAGACTGATTTTGTATCCACAAGAATTTAAAGATGTCGATTATAAAATAACCGATCTACGAGGTTCGTAAACTACGGCGGCGTTGGAGCCTTTATAGTTATTTTAATGGTCGAATAAGTGACCCTTAGCCGATAATCACGTGAAAGGTGAAATGGTCGACCGGTGGCAACTATACACGTCGATATTTTAGTTACAGCCTTTAACTACGGTGTATATTCTGTTGATGACTTTTACAAGCTTGTAACGTACATTTTATTCAAGTTTGTTCATACATCTTTGTCAAATACGCACATTGGCATACGCATAATATATTTGTGTTTGTTTGTATGTGTGTGTCGTTACCATAGCAACAGACAGTACAGAGTAGTATAATTATTAATTATTTTACAGTGTAAAGTTACTTCTATGCTTATATTAAATGCTAATTCAAGGAAGTAGAAAACACTCCGTCAAGTTTTAAATATATTTACATATAATTTAGCATATTGATAATGAAAGTTATTGTAAATATTTAGTGATTTTATTGTTAGGAAATCTGAGGCATACCCTGTGGATACAAACCCCGGATATTTATCAACGATTGCGGATTCAAACCTGATTTATTTTCAATAAATAATATTGGTGGTAGGATTGATTACAGATCGGTAGCTTACCTTACTTCCTCTATAACAAAAAATAATCTATCATTATTGATCTGTTTTTTGCATCAACGATTTTCTAACTCTGCGTTGATTGTTCATGTATTAAAGTATCTAAGATGCCAATAATAAAGATATATCTATAAGGCATAGTAAAGTATATATGCGGGCCGACTCTAATTCTTTTGAGGACAAGTTATGGAGCTTAGACCACCACGCTCTAATACGAGTTAGTGTGTACACATGTGTCAGATTTTGATTGAACACAAGCAGGTTTCCTCACGATATTTGTTGCGAAATACGAGATGAGATATACTAAAATTAAGCAAATGAAAATTCAATGGTTTGAACCTGCACCGATCAGCTACAACACACGTGTTCCAACAACTGAGCCATTCGGCTTTTTTATAATAATTAAACTTGATAGCTTAATAGATTGTAATATTAATTATTCAGTTGTATATTATTGATAAATTATTACTTAATTTCACTTAAATTGTTTTTACCGTTTCTTAGTTTAATCATCTCTCGTCTGTTCATGCGTTGTCATACTACTTTCTACATATTTTTTTTACAATGCTCTATTCATAGTAGAGCTGCAACTTTCTTTCTATGAATTGCGAAATATATATATATATTTATTTAATTACAGATTATAAAAAATACCTATTTGATTTCGGATTGCTTAAGTTCGAAATTATTAACTATTGTAAATTATTTCTATTCCTTTATTGCGAATACAGCAAGACTGAAATTCACGGCCGCACTGTAATCACACTAAAAATTTTATTTTCATTATTATATTGCTGTTTAGTGGTACTTAGTTCTCTTTCGAATTTTTTGTATGTCTTTCTTTCTGGTACATGTGATATATATATAAAAAACAAAATTCTAAGTCATAATTTTCACTTATCATTCGTAAAAAATAATAAAAAACTTCATCTAAACGCATTCGTTTCGCAGCCCTATACATAGACCTGACTATAAATACAACATCTCGTGCTAGTCATCTGTTTGCTTTGTTGCGCCGGCGTCGCGCGAGATAATATCTCGGGATAGATCTTATGATTAACCAGTTATAAGCTTCCGTTCTCGTTGCATTAACAGAAATGTTGAAACAGTCATTTATTGAGGCTGTTCACATAATATAATATTCATGAGAATTAAATATAATGCATGGAAATCAATCGATTAGTTTTTTTTTTTTTTATTCAATAAAATATTCGAATAGGCCATCTTGCTTGGATATTAAATTGATTGTCCTTAATTGTTATGTATATCAATGTTTTATATAATACATACAAATATATTTCAAGTTTGTGTCTTTATTTACTAGGTAGGGATGTAAATCTCATTCATTTTATTAGACTCAAAAAGTCAGTGGATAGAATACTCGAATTGTAACTTAAGCTGATTCAAATCTGGGTAATTAACACAGAGCCATGATACGCTCGCTTCCACAGAGCTATATCATAATTTGTATTTTTAATTAATTTCGTGATCCGTGGTGATTGAAATCTTTAAAGAAACCTGTCTGTGAGATGAAATATTGACACATACTACACACTCAAATCGAATCATATCAAAATATTTTTATTCAAATAGATTTTTACAAGTACTTAAGAATCTAATTACTCCTTATATTCGTAGTATTAATTTTATATAGAAAACAAATAGTACAAGATTATTAATAAAAAGAAACAGATACTTAAAATCTCAACATACTTTCCATAAGTATAATATTGTAATATAGTCTACACCTTAATTGATAATTGGACTATTTAACGCAAAAAGGAGTACTTACTGAATCAGACTTGTAACTTAATGGTATTACAAAGTTGAAGTCAATAACTTAACATTGTATGCAGTCTTCAAGTATATAAAAAAAGTTGAAATAAACGTGAAAAAAAAGTTTCGATCCTGAACCCTTAAAAAATTGCGATACACTTAACTGGATGAAACCGGTAAAAACTAAACATACCAGCTACACCCATTCCGGTAATATCGATTACAACTTGGTTTATTATAATAGGGTTGTGAAGAGAAACAATTATTCGCATTAGAACCGGTTAAATCTAGAATATTATAATGAGTATTGGTTATAACGATGAGAAATTGCTTAGGAAACACACAATCAACGACGTTGTTTTTTATATATATTTTATTACAGCAAGCATCGCATTTTTCATAACAACCAAAACTAATTCGGACATAAATTTTGTTTGGACGTTCAATCGCTAATTGGTATCCACATATAATCATATACAATGGACATAATATAAAACGTCTTCACCAATCAGCTTGAAACTAGTTGAACCATATCATTAGTCAATAAGTCATTTTAATTGAATCATTCGGCGTAATAGAACTTTCTAGACGTTTGACAGCTCAGTCATTAGTGATGCGATGTGATATACGATATATGTATCGATTAATAGCTTACCTTCGAGCTTTTTATTGAAAACTGTCCGTTGTTAATAGCTCAATCAACAATTTTGTTATTACATCGAATGAAATATCTATATAGGATCATAAACACGGTGCTTATAAGGAGATATTAATTTGCTAATGCGAATGTCAAAAAAAAAAAATGGCGTCAAAGGCGGAGTAAAATTTTGTAATGAGAATGTTTAAAAAACATGTCGCTTTATAAGTTGACACAAATACTTGCGGATTATCGAAATTGACAGCATGCGACAGTTACAGCTAGCAATGTAAGTAGCGATCCCGAGATGTTAATCTTCGGACAAATCGTCTTATGTATATTGCGCGGGCGAGCGGTGAGAATCTGACGCACCTGTACCGGTCAACCTGCTTTAGTGATGGGGTGCAGTCGATAAATTATATTGTCGATAAATTATATTAAAACTTGTTTTTCTTTTCGTATTATCAATAGTTAATAAATATTGGAAACGTTTTATGTTTCTTGGAAGGACAATTATTCTTGTGATTCAACTTTAATGGTAAGTGATTTTAATCAACTAAAATGTCAAGTTCTTTATTGCAGTAGCACTGGCTCACTCACACGGGGGATAGCAATAAAATTGATTACTTGTTTGTTGGTAGAGTAACTTATAAGTAGATGCTACCTTCTCCTCTAAATTTACATTTTTAATATGACATAATTTATACGAGATCGTGTAAGCTTCAAAAGTATAAGTGGTATATATGTATATTAAATTGAAACACAATAATTAAAACATAACCTAACTATCATTATTCATATTAAATTATCGATATCGATGATTAAGCTACCTATCTTCATCTCGCTCGATCTCACGCTGCGCCCGCGCCGGTACGTAGCCCGTTCTCGACTCACATCATAAATCACACGCTAATAGCGACTAAACTCATTCGCTAATCCGAATCGACCTGCGTAAGCGCAACATTGTTTTATATAAGCCTGTAGCCTTTATATCAAACGTCTTAAATGCTATAATGATTTTAAAAAAATGTGAAGTAACCTCTGCATTGTTTTTTTTTTATTTTGTTGTTTATTTTTTAAGTGACACTTAAGACAATACCGGAGACTAAGGAATTTTTCAAGGAAAAACGTCCCTTTTAAATTTGATTAGGGTTTTTTTTTAAGCTATCATTAAGTAGGTATAATAAAATGTATTGTTAAGTGGCGGTTAACTGGCTCAGTGGACAGCGTACCTGTTTTTATCGAAGGTCGCTTTTTCGAATCCTGACTGTGATATCATCAAACGGTCAACGGTTCTACGTACTATTTGTTTTATTTTTTTTGAATATAGAATGTATAGAATTAAAAATTAAACTTGGAATATTATATTCTAAGTTTATAATCTTATGAATAAAAATATTTAAAAGTCTTAAAATTTTATGTTTACGATATACATATATGTAGATAAATATATATTTTTTAAACATTTTAATTTGTGAAATTATCAAAATTATTATCAGTTCATAATTTAGAAAATTATGTTTGATATTGAAAAATTGTCATTAGAAATTGTGATGAAGTCGCCACCAACCTTGGGAACTAAGATGTTATGTCCCTTGTGCCTGTAATAACTACATTGAATTGTTATATAGGTCATGTTTAGTTTTTAATAAATAATAATATACCTGTTATTTAATTTATGTTCGTTTGTAATATTAACAAAAAAACCCAAGATTTTTTATCTTTAACACCCGTATTTTCGTTTCATATGCAATTTCTTAAGGATTTTTCTGTAATTGATGTTATTTATATGAAATTCCAACAACAAAGCACACGAAAGCAATCCAATGCATTGAAAATTAAACTTCTGTTGAGAATAAAAAATAATAATCCAATTCTTTAAATGCGATTTTAAAGCATGAATGATAATCCTTATGTAATAAAAAAGGATACTTCGAAATAATTTATTACTGAATTAAATATCTCAAAAAACAACAAATAAGCAGTTATCAGTAGTTTTAATTTTATTAAAATATATTTCAATAAATGCACATAAATAAAGGGGGCGTGAGGTTCCATTACCTTTACCTTTTAACTTTATTTATTTGCATCAAGATACGATCCGTACAAAGGACGGGTCATTAAATAAAAATCATATTTATTTACATGTTGTTCCTAAACGTTCCTAAATATCCTAATATATCCGATTTTTATGAAGTGGCGAGTTGTTCTGTGTAATTATTACTGTTTTATTTTGTTAAGTAAAAATTTTGTCCCAAACATAAACGAGAATTTTTCTTTTTATGTTTGACTCAATATATTTTTCATGTAGATTCTACCCGTGCGAAGCCGGTAAGGTTAGCTAGTTTATAATAAAAATAAATCAAAAAGTACGTATGCTACAATCGCGTAATGTTTACGAATTGAACATATTTATTCATAAGTTCTTGTTTAACAATGTTACAAAGCAATTTTATCGTAAGTTTTCATAAATATGGAAATTATCATTGGAATGTATTATTCTATGAATGTTACAAAAGTTCGTTGACCTCTATATAAGTTTTAGGTTTTATAATAAATGTTTTATATTGACAGCACTTTTATTATTGTCACATAATTTATGACGTTTTTCTAATAATAAAATAGTAAAATTATTACGTACCGATGATATGAAAATGGAGGATTTATTAGTTATTTGGAAGATAAACATAAGATAGTATATAATACTTTCCTAATAATGTATATAGCTTCGTATAAGTAGAACATTACTTGTTTTTTTATTTGTAATAGGGAGGATGGCCCAGTGAATAGAATGGATCTAAACCGAAGATTGCGAGATCGAATTGTAGCAACTGAATTTTCATGTGCTTATGGGTCCATTATTATTTATCTGTGGTGTAAGACGAGCATCCACAAAATCCTTCCATCAATCAATATTCCTGCACTCTTTTAATACGTAGGTAATACGATCAACAAGATTTTTCCGATGTACGAAACACACTCAGCTGTTACAGATCGACGGAAAAATCTAAATTTTCGGCCAAATACTGATTTCGAATCTTAAATTTTTGGTATAGTAGTACAGTAACAGTAACAGAATCTTAATGTCCCACTGCTGGGCTCCCTTTTGAGGAGAAGGTTTGGAGCTTATTCTACCACGCTGCTCCAATGCGGGTTAGTAGAATACACATGTGGCAGAATTTCAATGAAATTAGACACATGCAGGTTTCCTCACGATGTTTTCCTTCACCGTAAAGCAATAGATGAATTATAAACAAAAAATTAAGCACATGAAAGTTCTTGCCCGGGTTTGAACCCACGATCATCTGTTAAGATTCACGCGTTCTAACCACTAGGCCATCTCGGCTTTTTTGGTATATATGGGATATATATATTTATATATAAACAACTTAGTCAAATATACCATAAGACCGTCTATTTCTAGTTTCCACTACAGCAGTCAGTACCGTCCGTACTATCAGACGCAATTTGTTTTGATAATTAATTAGCGTTTAAACAAAACAAATACATGCAGATAATCTCTCAATTCTCAACTTTAACTATTTATCGTTCACGAGAAAGTCCGACTTGTTATTCTTGAAAGTGGCATTTTCCTTTTCATTGTAAACTAGTTTGGTCAGGTGGTTTCTCTCGCGCATATCGAAGATCTTGTATCTCATCGTTCACATATCGAAAATACCATTTAAAGTATCGGTATAGAGATGTTTGATGTTTTCTTTTGCATCTTATGTGTATTTGTATTTATAATACCTAATCTCGTGCAATTTTCTAGGTGGTCTAGCTCTGTGCAAGCTTCTCTGGGCAGGTACCCACTCATCAGATATTCTACCGCTAAACAGCAGTAACTTGGTATTGTTGTGTTCCGGTTTGCAGGATGAGTGAGCCAGTTTAACTGTGTACAGGCACAAGGGATATAACATATTTGTGCCCAACGTTGGTGGTGCATTGGCGATGTAAGGAATGGTAAATATAATTTCTTACATCGCCAATGTCTATGGACGGTGGTGATCACTTAGGTAGTGATTATTTTATATATTATATTTATAAAATACTGTATAATATAATAAGCTCTATTTATTAATATGTTTTTATCGTGAGCTTTAAATTTAGTTATTCGTGAATGTTATAAAATAGTATCCGATACGAGTTGCGCTAAAATATTTTAAGTTCAGTTTCGTATTTTCCTTGGTGGTTCTCCCAAATCGAAACACTGCAATACAAAGTATTGCTATTTTGTAATAAAATAATGTGAATGTGAACTTTAATCGAAGACTTCCAGTTCAAACCCGGGAAAATATTACTAAATTATCACGTGCTTAACTTGTGTTTTTTTTTCATCTCGTATTGTTGGTGTAAGAAAACCATCTTGAGGAAATTTGTATGAGTGGAATCTTTCATGTGTTTCCAATTCGCATTGGAGCAGTGGTGTAACATTCTCTTTAGAAAAAGTAGCCCAGCAGAAAACATTTATTTTAATTACTTTAAATTTACAATTATTATAAATTCTGAATTTTAAAATATAGTTTTAGTTGTGTATACACAAACTTGCTTGAAGTTGCTTATTTACTACCAAAGAATTAAAAATTCTAACTTAAAACGTAGCCCTAAGATCTAAGTAAGCGTTGTAACTTATTAAACAAGCTACAACTTAACAATAATTATACCGTGTGTATTTTAATTGATAGTTGCAAGGCGTTTTGCATGCCATCGCACGCACATTGCTTCATACGATAGTAATTAGGGTGTTTACATATATGACGTTTTGCCGGCGACCGCGGGCGTGAATTTAAACGTCTACCAACGTCGCAATTAATCTTTCAAGGATGTTAATTAATGCGGAATTTTAAACGTAAATCAATATTCGATAATTCTGGAAAAAATCTCATTAAATAATTAATTGTAACCGAAATGTTCCATAGTTAAATTGTTTGTATTTCGAATTTACTTAACTTCGAATAATGTTAATTGCATATTCGAATAGTGTCAAGTGAATCGAATATTCATTAATTTATTTATATTTGCTTAAGATAATTTTTGAATATAGAATTCATTATAAATCAAATAATTTGTTTAACAAAGATATATTCATATAATGAAAAACAACGTGTTGTTTCGTTCGATTTATGAATTTCAAAATATTTTGCTATAAGTTTGTAATAGTTCGTATTTTTTTTTTTATTTGCGCAATCTTTTAAAACGTATGATTTATTAGAATTTGAATTAAGAATATGTAACAAATGTTTCAAATGTGTGTAACAGGAACATATATGTGTGTGTATGAAATAGAATATCTATTTGTAAAAGAAAGTTGTATGCTTTACGTAAGGATAAAGGCGATGATAGTATTTATTTTGCGAGTATTTTTAAATTGATCACGATAGTTCGATCTGGATGAATTGGGTTTATGGCATAGTTTACAATTTTCTATGGATCTTCTGGCTTATGATCGTAATGGTTGGTTGATGAACTATTACGCAAATTGCCGTGTAAAACCGTATTTTTGTTAGAAAACATTTGTAGTTTTAATTGTTAATTGGTTGTTTGGCTTTAATTAGTTATGTAATGGATCCTCACCTATCATAAAATTGAGATACCATTTTATTTTATATTATTAAACTTAAATGTTTTTGTGATTGTATTTATTTTATTTAAAATGCTTTTCTAGCTTTATTCTTTTAAATACTTTGTTTTTGTGTTCGTATTTTATAAAAATAAACATAAATAATTAGTTGTCATAATTAATATAGATAATGATTAATTTAATTCCAATTAAGATTGCAACAAAACAATAATTTAAAAAATCAAATGAAACGATATTTCGTGTGTGTTGTAAGCGTGTGTATTTTTTTATAAATATAGTAGACAGATGCGCAAATGATGATATGAGGTCTATCGATATTGGCGATGCTAGAATTATTAATTATTTGATTCACCGATAATGCACCGCCAATAACAGGGAGTAAAATATTGCCTCTAATTCCTGTTAATTACACTGGCTCACTGTAAACTGGAACGTAGGAATATAAATAATTGTTTGTTATCTATTCTATAGCTGAAGAGTGATTGAATCCTACCCAGAAGGGCTCGTATAAGGTCTGCCACCAAGTAGTTTATTTATAAATGTTTTATGTTTCCATAGGTAATAATAATAATAATAATGCCCTCCAGACCGATTTCGGCCACGGCGGCCAATCTCAAGAGAGATTTGCCAACTGCGCAGGAGATATTATAGTGCACAAGTGTGTGCGCAAACACAGGTGCACTCACTATTCCCTAACTCTCGTAATCCGATGGGACGGCAATCCGACACGACCAGAAAGAGTTTTAGGCGCAGGACCAACGGCTTTACGTGCTTTCCGAGGCACGGGAGTGTACACACATCCAACTTCCAGACTCCGGGCTGCTACTGAGAATTTTCTGACAGAAAATCCCAATAACTTATTAGCCCGTCCTGGGAATTGAACCCTGGACCTCCGGGTCTGCGGCCTTACATCAAGCCACTAGACCAACGAGGCAGTCAATAGGTACTCGCTGTGCGGAACATAGAATAATATGTCATTTATAATTTTGTTTACTGCATTATAAAATTACTCATATCGGAGTTAAAAAATAAACTAATATTTTAAAGATTTAAAAAATCCCTTTAAAGGTTACGGCTGATAAAACAATGAGTAAATATTTCTAGAAGTGTATGTATTATATTTATCTTATTGTGACACTAAAATATTTCACTTTTGTCCGGTTTACGCGTATAAGCTTAGGTCCACATTGTGTTGGGACGAAATAACGCGAGACGCGCTAAACATTGATTTTACGACGCAATATTACTTTACACTTGTGTGGCATCAAAGATTCCTAAGCACTAGAAAAGCTTAACGTAATTATATCGACCGATTATTTACTTCCTTGTACATGTTTTAGATCTGTGTCGTGATTATTTAAAAAAATATATGTTATAGAAAGGAGGTGAGGTTACATTCCAATTTTAAAATATGTTCTTTTTTTTTAAACATTCCAAATTTATTTGTTTTATAACAAAAAATGAATAAATGGTGTGGATTAAAATCTTAGAGGGTACAAAAAAGGAGAAATTTTTATTAATGTCTATCAAATTTGACAGTTCGCTTAAATTTCCACTGCCTGCTTGTCAATACCCTCAAAACAAATAACTCTATTTGTTTGCTATTATAAAAAAAAAGAAAACGCTTACGACTTACAGTACTCGTTACCGTAGTGAAATGCTTTGGTGTGAGAATCGTTTTATTTAAACGTTACATGTCGCATCTATTTCGTCCCCGAAATACTTGCATGCTTTTCATCTCTGCTAGAATTTCACTTAATTGTAATTATGAGTGAAGATTAAGATTACCGTTATGTAATTAGTATTGTGTCTCATAATAATAATAAAAGGCATATAAATCTTTCATTTCAATTAATTTAATAATTTTTATTTTATACTGCCATTGTATTAAATTATTCATATAACTAGTTTACAAATCGGTATTTAATAAAAGACCTAGACGTTATTAATTTAACGGGTGCTTGTTATGAATCACAATAAAATATAAAGACTCATCCACAATTACTAGGAATTTACTTAATTAATTCTCAAAAGGCATTTTACAAATCACATATCTTGCCATCGTTTTGTTGCATTGTATAAATATGTCATTCAATCTTTTTTAAAGACACATTTTGGCCTAAATTGCTTAAAAGTAAACAATATTTTATTTCAAGGTCATTGCGTCATTCAATACTGTCTTGCGACAATTTAAACGCAAGCATTAATACAATGTATGATGTATGATGTTCCTTAATTCTGATATAAATTGAAAAGTTTTGTCAGATTCTATAAATGTTTATGACGATTAATTTTACAGTTTATAGGTGTTTTTTATGCCGTACTATAATATGCCAAGTCTATAATATGGCATATTATATAAAATCCTCTGAGGGATGGATCTACACGAACTCTTCATTAGTCGATATGGATATTTAAATTAATTTACTAAAAGTTTGATTTGAAACGTAAAAGAAACAACTAAGTAATCTAAGAGAAATTCTTTGTATCTTACATAACAAGAAGTAAAGGGGCTTTTGATTAAATCGCATTGCTTTAGGCTGAATGTTAAAATCTATCACACAAACGCGTAGGCGATAAGTGTTGCTCAAATGACAAATTCACAATTATAAAATTTTAATATGGTCAATTTGATAATAAATAATAATTTACAGTATTTTTTCTGTTTATGACTATATATTTTTAAATAATGAATTATTAATTTCTAACTATAAGGAAAAATCAATGGAGACGTGAAAATATTTTATTAAGCGCAACAGTTGAGCTTGTTAATGCTTCAACGATCTATATGGTAGTGGCGACCAACTATGCAGTGGTCCTTTTGAAATACAGCTTATGCAGCAGTATTAATATTTAATGTTAAAAATCTTTCTTCAATATAGATGCGCTACATTTACTTATTGATTGTCATAAATCTTATTGTAACATTCATCGTATAACTATGTACGCCTATTTGATTTTTTTTTCTAATTGGTTTGTAATTTTCATTCTTGTTTAATTGTAAGTGATTTAAATGTAAATCTTTTGAGAAAATTAATGTCTTTAACCGTAAATCACCGGTTCGGAAACAAACACCTCAAAAGAACCGGTGAAAGAAACTCAGCGATTTTTTTTTTATATCTCATATTTTACAATCACAGGCAATAAATACACAATAATCGAATATCTATTTATTTGTAATAGGTTATATTGGTAAGCGAATGAAGATAATGATGATGATATAAATAGTAAAGAATTGAGCATCACCATTTCGTAAGGGTCTGACTTGAGAATAGCTCACCTCTATTTATAATACGACTAAATAAAATATATCCCTTCTTTTGAAAAATATTAAAATGTTAATGTACTAATGATATGATAATCATTATAACACTGTACTGTATCGTTCTCAGCTTAACCAGATTTCAATGTGCGTTTTATGGACGACTTTAAAACTCTTTGATATATAATATATATAAAAAATTACTAACTCGGTACGTGAAAAAAAAAACATTATCATGGAAGATTATTAATTTAAATATATAAAAACTGGACACATTTCTCGTAGAATGATTGAATTATACCCAGCGTTTCTACTTGGATTCTACTAACTTTGCACATACATTTGACACAGATAAAAAATATATTTTACGTTATGATAATGATTCGCTTCATGGTTTTATTAAAAATGACAATAGCTTACAGGTGACTCAATACGTGTTGCACCATCTAGTGGGTGATGATCTTAGTAAAACCTGCTACATGCGGTGTGCCCATGACATCACGCCTTGCCGAGTGGGCTGACAATAGTTCGTGGCAACTTATTGACCATTGTCGATGTACGAATATAGAAATATAAATTGAGGAGGCGTTTTATTGTATTTAACATTCATATTTTCTTCCAATTGTGTGTATGTGTTCGTTTACGATTTATATTATTTAAATTGTTTTAATTGAATAACAATACAATATATATTTAATTGCAAAAAACTAATGGAATCTTCGAGCGTCTGACGAGTGAGCGTCAGATGACGTCAGCGTAAGATTTCGAGCGTTAGATTGAGTACGGTACGCGGTAAGGGCTAAGACTGAGGGCTAACATGCTTACATATCAAATCTCGTTAGTACCTTGACACACACTACTTTTTTGATATTGCTTAAATAAATTATGATACACAAAGTAGGGCAAATATTTTTATTATATTTCTATTACAAAATAACTTATTATTAAAGAAAAAACATTCATTTTTGTAACATTAGAATTTATGTAATTAAAATTAATATCAATTTCCGTTTATGAACACAATTTAGCAATAAGTTTTTGTTGCCAAATACATCATTGCTAAAATATTAATAAAATAACATGATATTACAATATCATTCGTAATAATTATGCAAGAATCGGTGGTTACGCATACAAAGTAAAAAAAAAACTAAGTATACTTCTCACAGAACTGTAAATATCAATACGAACGGTGTTTCTATGACTTCACGTCTTTGTGCGGAGTGGGTAGACAAAAGAGCAATGTTGACATATAATGACGTACGAAAAGATGAAGAAGGCATATTATTTATCTGTAAGGCACAGATAGTAAAAAATATTTCATCTGTATAAAGGTATATTTTATTAAATACTTTTTTGTTTATTTAATAATCTAATAATTTATACATTATGTTGCTTTTTAAAAGTAATTTTATTCGGTGTGTTGTGTATAGCTTGTTTCGGAGCCTTTCATTATATTTTATGAGATGGTAGGCTTTTAATGTAAGTGATTTGAGTAGGTACCATCAACCTTCCATTGCCATATCAGAATAAGGATATATAAGCTACTAATTCTCAGTTTATTAAAAGTATAATGTATTTATGGTGAAATATAGAAAATGTGTATTAATGATAAAATATCTTACAGTGCGAATGCAAAATCCCAATTTGTGATTCCATTATTGTGACTTGTATTGTGTCAATTGACTTGATATTACTAATACGTAAAAAAAAACCAATATATAATGTATTTATTGCTGGGTGTTCTAAAACAAGTAATACTTAATTAATATCAAATCACAAATAATAAAAAAAACATGTGAAGCACATATAAATATTATTATTATTGTATTAAGATATCATTATTGAGAAAATAAATTAATAAAACCTCTATTTTTTTCGGGTTATTTTATTTCTCATAAGGCAATAAAATACGTGTTTAAAATTAAAAGAAAAAAACAGACATATATTTTTGAAGTCGTATATAATCTGTCTTAATTTTATTATAACTTTCTCACAAGCTTATACGTAATATTTTAAAAAAAGAACATGACTCATATTGTTGCATTATTTAAATGTTATAATGAATTATCTTTATTATATTTTTTAGTAACAGTTTCATTCGATATAATCGCAAAAACCGAGGTGTTTAGTTAAACACAAGCCTGTGATACAAATCTGAAGTGAACTGACAATTTGTGACAGTTATAAAGGTTTACGCACAGACCTATATTATAATGTAAATGTTGCATTTAATTTTAAATAATACATACAAGTCGCGATTCTATGACCTAAATGATGAAATAGTTCTAGAATGTACGTACACGCCTTGTTTTACATCTTTATAACGTATGTATACGAGAGAAATTTGAGCGATATAAATAAGTATTTTGTAACGAAATATTATCAAATTTAAACGTGGTTATTCACTGTTACAATTGTTAATGTAAACTGAAAGCTTATTTTAATCGAAAAAAAATATTATCCAACTATTATAAAATAAAGGTTCCTATTAATGAATTTCTAGAACAGTTCGAGTAGTTCTAGAAAATTCGACCCACGTACAAAGTATTGATTTAATTATTGAAGAATCTATAGCTTCTATTATGGACGATGGGTGGTCCGTTGTCCATCGTACCTTATCCAAATAACGCTTTGTATTTCGTGAGAGTTAGCACAAATACAATAGAAGCTGACAGTTCGATGTGTTTGCCGTGACTGTTTGTTTTACTGACAAAAGTTCCACTTGCGTCATATTGTATTTACGTGTCGCACCGTGTTCTTACACTCATTAAGATCGCAAAGATGGTGACAAGGTACTTAAAGTTTTTCGTAAACATCTCTGAATTCTTGACAATAAACTTTTTAAATTACTTCAGTTTAAAGATCTTTATTATTACTCAAAGAACATACAGTTCGCTTAAAGAGCAATTTACCAAATTTTACACAGTAAAAAAGGTAGACAATCTTAAATGAAAAAAATAAAAAAATGACAGAAAACCTAATGTTATGACAAAATACAGTACAAATCAATGACCAGAAATGAAAAAAAAACAGTAAACGTAATGTAATGACAAAATACAGTACAAATCAATGACAGAAAAAGAAACTAACAATAAAAAGAACAAAAGAATAAATAATAAAAAAATAGATTT
The DNA here is from genome assembly GCA_905147175.2 of Nymphalis urticae. NCBI lineage: Eukaryota > Metazoa > Arthropoda > Insecta > Lepidoptera > Nymphalidae > Nymphalis > Nymphalis urticae. The sequence continues at coordinate 4,292,731 of LR990004.1, read as the reverse complement.
TTATTCCTTAATAATGTTTTTGGTGTTGTATGTCTGTTTGTGCGTGTTTTATAAGTGTACGTGTAGATGTGTGTGTATAAATTACTTGACAAAACTACGTCTTCTTTTCTGCCTCTCTATGTATGTATGTCCACAGAGTACATTTTTATTTGATTCGAAATAACATTTTAATCTTTTAAAAATCAATTAATAACGTATCCACGAACATTTAATATACGAAGAGAAGCTACCATTTAACTTCCTAAATGAAAGATAACGAAAGCTCGTATTTAAATCTTCAATTCTTAGCGGACAGAGCATTATTAAGTCGAAGGGCCATTAGAATCCTAAATGTCGTTTATCTGATTAAGATTTATGATAAGTGGTTCAAACACGAGATTGAGATGCAACGGCTACTCCGAGATTGTCAGTTGGTTTTAAACGAATATGAAAAGCAGCGTTCCAAATTCGTTTTTAAAATTTTAAAATAATTTGTTTACTTTAATTGGTAGACAATGATTCTTATTGGATATCGTCATATTTAAATTTATTAAGAACTAATATACGTATTAGTATTTTTACTAACTAATAATGGATTAGTATTTTTATGTGCCTCATTTGTTTTTATAATTCATTTCATGAGTTAAGAAAAATATTGATGTGTCGAATAAAAATTTGCCGCTTATTTATCCACCAATCCGCGTTGAAACCGCGTCTTGGAATAACCTCTAAATTATTTTCACATAAAGAGAAACCATAAGCTAGTAGTGAGACTTTACTTCAATCAAATATTAGTTAAAAAAATTAAGTCACTAATTAAAATATACCTTTAATCTGACAATAGTTTAAGTAGGTCACTTAAAACTCAATATTCGATTTAATCTCTGATCTGTGAATGAGTCAACTAACCTACCATTACAGGTGCTCTCATTGTCTGAGATTAAATACTGAGATAGGATGACAATCTGTGACGTCTGTTTGCTTGTCTGACCTCCTGGTGGAAGATTTATCTCAATTCCAAACAATGGAATTAAGCATCGTTGTGTATTTGTTACCGTCTTAGATGCTTAAGATACGATACTTGAAAATTAATGATTTATTTTTGTTTCAATGTTGTTTTTTTAATGAGTTATTATCTGTGCTTTTAATATTTACATGTGAAAATTTTAAATTTAGAATTCTATTAAATACTTAAATTAAAAATGATTACTAACTAAATTTACAAATTGACATGAATATACATAATTGTTGTTAAAAGTATGAACAGCATCTCTTTATGTACTATATTTTGTCAGCACGTTGATATAGCAAAATAAATAAAAGTAAAATATTTAATACATGGGGCAGACAAACATCCCACACGTCTAATGTAGCCTGCCTGTCTACGCATCTGCGCACTAACGAATCTACAAAACAATATAATATATTCATTAGATACTTAAGTATCAGAAACAGTTAATTAAATTATTTAATATCTCACGGTTTATGACTACTCTCATATTCATGAAAGCATTAAAGAAATATTTATTTAACCTCAACACAGTCACACAAGTTTACGGCTTCTAAAATTTCGCCAATTAAAATACAACAGCTATTTCCAACGACCTTCATAAACAAATCCTAATAGTTCTGGTTTAAACACGATCAATAATAACGGCCTTACTTAAAAACGTTATTTAGCGAGTGATTAATTTAGTAATGTTGTCTTCTTCTTTCGTATGTCAAATCAATACAGACAAAAAGAGAGAAATCATTTTAACTTAACAGTTGCTAAGCAACGTTTATTAGTCGGGCTATAAGTTATGATCGATCCTTAATAGAAATTTATTTTGACGTTTTCGCATTACGATTATTCAAATTTAACAAATTTTAGATAACAAGTAATTTATTTAATAAATACGCAATCGAAAAATATTTTCATTTTTGTCACGACATAAATTAACAGTTTTTATCCTTATTAACATTTTCTTTTATGATCGTTAACATTATCATTTTTCTCAATTACAAAGATAAATTTTGATAACTCCTGACGAAAACCAACTTACTTGGTGGTAGGGTTTGTGCAAGACCGTCTTTTTTAGTAAGTATAGGTTTTTGTAGTAGTAGTTGTCCACCTGATGTTAAGTAGTCACCACCCCTCATAGACATTGGCATTGAAAGAAATTTATCGTCATCGTTTACATCTCCAATTCGCTATCAACGTTGGGAAGATGTTATGTCTCTTGTGCCTGTAATTACACTGGCTCACTCTCCCTTCAAACCGGATCACAACAATACCGAGTACTGCTGTTTTGCGGTAGAATAGATGAGTGGGTTGTACCTACCCAGAGCTCTACCACCAGTAAACATTTAAAATGCAAAGCAATTAAACAAATCAGTGAACTGTAATTAGTCATTAAGGTCATTTCAGATTTTAGTGCCGCAGTGGTTCCGTATATATAATTCAAGTACTCAAAACAACGCATCAACATTCCGTAACAATATATAGCTATCTATAGAAAACAGATCATTAAGGAAATATTTCAACACAAAACCGTTTTATCGATATTGAATCGATGGCTATCGTAAATCGATTGAGATTAGCTACCAAAATGCGCTAACGATTAATCACTCGATTCCACAATGGGTGCTTTCTATTTGGGACAAAATGAATTTCTCTGCGATTGGGTTATTTATTTCGGCCAGCGTAGCAGGTGTGCTCTTGAATTATACAGGCTGTTATTTTTTTAAGTTATCTCATTTTTTTTTTAAATTATATAAAAAAAACAATAATTTCGAAAATGATTGCATTTTGGTAGAAACTATATTGCCATTTTTATTTTAACTATCTTTAATGGCAATTACTTCTCATTTTACGCAGTTATTTAATAATGCTAAACGGCGTAATAATCCTTACTTTTAATATACTTTATCGCTATATATTTTAATATTATTTATAAAACCTACTTAAATGAATCTTAATATGAAATACAGTCGGCACAGAAAACCTTAATATAATTTTATATGCCTACAAACAATAAAAAAACAGCCTCTATATAAAACACGTTGTATAAGAATATTATTAATTTGAAATTTGTTACAGCCTATACTTAACGTGCTATCGTTGAAGCTCGCCGCGTTTATGGATACGTCATACACTTGTCTATTTAATTTGACACGTATTGCATTGACATAAGGTCGAATTTATAGATTTAATATTTAAAGCAGTGTGAGATTAAACTTGGATTATACTTGTATTTATCGTCAGCTGTGATTATGTATTGTAAATTTGACAATTCTAATGAGCTGTACGCTTGCTTAGTATGTTCTGTGCGCTGTTGATAAAATAATCTACAATTTATAAAATCATAATTCATACTTTCTCCTTGTCTTCTAAAATGAGCGTACGATACGTCTGTCATCGTTACTGACAAACTACATTAAATACTTTTTCAAATTTATTTTTAAAGGTTTTTTTTTTTAAGAACAATTTCTTAATCATTCAATTACAAATTCTATGGTAGGAGTATTGAATATTTAACGTTTTTAATTTTAAGAAAGATTTTCTTATAAACCCATAGACAATAACACACGTGATACATTAGATTTTATTTTATTATATCTTATAATTTTGAGGTGTATGAATATTTTTTTTATTACTTAGGCGCTGTAAGAAATATGAACCATTCCTTACATCGTCAATGCGCCATCAAACTTGGAAACTGAGATGTAAAATCTCTTATGCCTGTAGTTACTCTGGCTCACTCAGACTTTGAACCGAAACAGCAATACGAAGTATTGCTAAGTATTGCTGTTTTGCGGTTGAATATGTGATCAGTGGTATCTACCCAAAAGGGCTTGCACATAACCCTATCACCAAATAAAATCTCCATCTCCAAATATTCTACACTTTCGTGGTCAATCAAAGTATATATGTATATTTTTATATATATATGTATGTTTACATGACTGCTCAAAAAAGGAGTTCAAAGTTTTCAGAGTTCATATAATTATGTATGTATGTTTCTTAAAATGCCTGTACATATTTGGATGTATGAGGTATCGTTAGAATCCATCACGAGTGACACAGCCTATATTGGCAGATGTATTTTTTTAATTTGAATTATATACATCATATATAAAAAAGTGATTCATAGAAGATGAATCATTGCTGCGATACTATGCTGGATAGTCGGGTATACGGATTTTAAAACAATAGACTTACTCGGTCAGTCAAAGATATGTGCAAGAGGAAAATGTTAAAATGTTGAAAAAAGTTATTATGTTGCGTTCTTGGAAATGTTCGTGAGTAATCAGCGACGGGTCATTAAATCAAGGTTTATTTGTGTTACCGTTTAGCTGATACAAACAATGCTGTATAACTTAATATGATTCTGGTGAATTTAGAATAGTTAGTAAGCTATTTGATTTTTTTAAATTTTATATAGGTAGCTAGTCTACAATTAATAATTAGAGGTCGCCATTGGCACTGTAAGAAATATTAATAATGCAATGCAACCTTGTATAGCCAAAGCACCACCAACCTTGGGAACTAAATTGTTATACCCGTTGTAGTTACACAGGATCACTCACCCTTCAAACCGGAACACAACAATGCACTGTATTGAGCGGTAGAATATAATATGAAGAGCGGTTGGTATCTACCCAGAATACCAGGGCTTGCACAAAGCCCCAAAAGCATTTTTCGCCATAATTATATAATAAGTATTGTATGTTACTTTATTGTAACATTTTGTTTTTGATAAAATAATATTTATCAGCAGTGCTTGAAGACTAAAGTCTTTAAAGAGTGCGTCTTACCGGTTATGACCTATGGAGCCGAGATGTGGACACTGACATTGCGTTTGGTCGACCATTTCAAGGTTTATTTAGCATTAGCTTAGCGAGCTATGGATCCGTCAGAGAACCAAAGTTATCGACATAGCCCAGGATTAGTAAGCTGAAGTGGCTGTGGGCTGGACACATATGACAACCATTGGAGTAGACCTATTCTGGAGTGGAGACCACGCCTTAGCAAACGTAACGTAGGACGCCCACCGCCTAGGTAGAGTGACGATATTCACAAAGGCTGGCAGCGAATCGAGACTGAGATCTGAAGATCGGCTCAAATGCGTGCCATTAGAGAGGCCTAAGTCCAAAAGTGGACGACGAAAGGTTGATAATGAATATTTATCCAATAGTTATACTAATAAGATATCGCCCGTGCGATTGAGAGTGAACTTCTAAATAATTTAACTTAGAATGACACGCGATGCAAACCGATGCTAATGTAATGACGTGACAGTTATAAAAAAAAAACTCGTAACTCCGAAACGATCGTTATTGGTCGAAACAAGATTACGTATTAAAAATTATGATTTGTTTATTTTCTTATATATTTTTTAAATTTATTTTATTTATAGTCTTTTTTGTTTATATCGATTACTTTTTACTTATTTTGAATATAATAACTTTGATTTAAATTAAATAAGTCAGAATATGGAAAGACAGAGTTAGTGTTTTTGTATTTATTAAAGGTCAATGACCATGCGTCTGGCTGATATAAAAAAAACTAAGTAAATAATTTACAGGCAATTGTTACTGGAACTAATCTAATCTTAAATTAATGTAATCTGAAATTATATATTAATTGTAAATTATAACTTTTTGTAAAATAAGACGGTGTTAGTTCTTAGTAATGGTTTCTTTGAGAGCATCTTAAATTAAAACTTTTTAGTTAATGAAATGGGCAGACAAAGTGAATGGCATTCATACATACTACCAATAAATAAATAGATATATTGGTAGTATTGTAGTATTGAGTATACATATATAAATATATGTATACTCAAATAGACTAGTTGTTATCAATTATTATTCATAACAAGAGCTCAGTAGGCGCATGATTGGATCATAATTGTAGATTGTGAGTTCAAATCCGGAAAATTCCTACTAAGTTTTATGTACTTGATATATGTATTTATTTCTTACTTACTGGGGAAGGAAAATTCCGTTTCATCCACCAATCATATATTGGAGCAGAGTTGTGAAATAAGCTAAATCATCTCCTTAATATGAAAGGGTACTTTTAGATGTACTATTATATACTAACATTTATAATATACTCGACAAAATGGCGTTCATTAGAAACAGCTTTTTAAAAACAACTATTTCATTACAATTTAGTGTGTGTTAAAGCGAAAGTTGAATTCTAAAAGGTTTTTCCACGATTTCGTAAGAAAATTAGCGATTATGAGTCACATCGTAGATCAGAGGGAATGTTGAATGTATTCAGAAAAATCTTGTTCAGTACTGTTTCGTAATAGCGGGAAACTGAGCGACCGTTTACGCAAACTCACTCGGATGTCGCTTATTACGAGTCGAAAGCGGTACTTGAATTGTGGTATAATCTATTGCGGCGTCTCTCCTCACTTTAATACGTAATTGACTCGTTCGTCGAGTGATATTAAATTGCTTTAACAATATTAATTAGAGGTTCTTAATGAGATATTTTTGTATTTTATGTGATTCCATTATAAATAAATGTTTTCTCGTTCATTATATGTACTAAGTGTAGTGTACATTTATGTATTTGTAGGATATTCTTCTACGTTTATAATTCATCAAACCGATGGTAAGCAGCACGGTGGGATAAGCTCTAAAACTACTCCTTAACAGCGCAATTATTGAGACGATTATTTAGAAATCACTTTATGTAAAAAATCCTAAATCATATCATCTCTCTCCTAATCATCATACATAATGCTTATACCAGAAGGTACTATATACTAAGGTATATGATATATAAGTAGCGAAGCTTCATAGTTTCACTCTCTTAAAATTTAGACTAATCACGAGACATGTGTGAATTTCATGGCAAAAATCACAAATATTAGACGGTGTGCACTAGGGGCGCAAATTAGAGACATGTTGCTTCACACATATATAGGGGAGCTTCTGTATATTGTTATATATTATATATAATCTTTCTTATTAAATATCGAATGCAAACGCTGTAATGTAAAAATTTGAGTCTGCAAAGTTCCTGCTGGGCTATAGCCTCATGTCCTTTTTGAGGAGAAGGCTAGTAGCATGCTACAATACGCTGCTTCAACGTCGATTAATACATACACTGGCCGGTTTTTATTTTCCTCATACAAGTTATATCAGGATGTTTTCCTTCACAGCCGAGCACTAGATGAATTAAAAAAATCTAATTAGACACATGAAAATTCGGTAGTGCTTGCTCGGGTTTGAATTCGGAACCACAGTCAAGATTCTCGTCTTCTAACCACGGAGTTAGCGCGGCATTTTAAACGCAAAATACGTTTGAACTAACAAACAAACAGACTAACTCATCACCGAATACATTAGTATAGATGACATAAAAAATATGATAATATGACGTAATTTAGTAATAAGTGGAACAAATTTCAACAAACATCTGTCTCATTTTTATTGTTTAAAATTTAACACCATTTCTCATTTATAATTCAACGAGACAGCATAGCGATGGCACAGGTTAAAAAAAACACTACAAAAAAGTGGTCCAGATTGACATCTGTCCGAAGTGGCTTCCACGCTCGGTTGAACAAAATCAAGTATCACAATTAAATTAAAAATCACTCACGTAGAGTAATTAGTTACAATATCAATGTACCGATGCCAGAAAAAGTTTTTTGGTGACAAAACATAATTATGTGAAGATATAAGTGTATGCTTAAATAATTTAGCTAACTGCGCTGATTTTATTGGAACATTAATTTACTAGTATCCACCAACCATCAGTTGAACAGCGTCATAGAAAAAGCTCTTAGTCTTCTTTTGTAGGAGGAAAGAAGCTGCGTGATGTAAGATAATAACGGTCCATTGACTTTATTTATTTATTAGTGTGTACATGTGTGTATGTGTGTACGTGTGTGTGTGTGTGTTTACCCTTCTACAAGCACAGTGACCTTGGATTTATAGGACAATTACAGACGATTAAATTGATTAGCTATGATTTCTTAAGAAATGTCAACATAACTTGTACATTCAAGTTATATTTGTTTTATTTCAGAGAAGATAATTTATTTACATTTTAGATATTTATTGCTCCACAAAACATAATTGTTTATAAAGAATAATCATAATGGTTTGAAAAATCTAAGCAATAAAAAGTTGAAAGATATTTTTCTGCTGACGGTATACCAAGTGTATGGTAGAATGATTCAATTGAAACCGCGGTATGTGTTGGTTTCCACTCATTGTGGACCGCAAGCGACTACTTTCTATTATCTACCTACATATACATATATATAATGTACAGGTTGTTAAAAAATAATACTATGTTATTGAATAAATCTTACTAGAAGCTATTACGCATGAAAACAAAAAATAAAACTAGAATTATTACAAGCATAATATATTAATATCAATTATAACTAAAACAACTCTTTTCCTGTATATGTTTTTTTTTTTAATATTTTATATTTGTTTGTCTGCATAGACAATGGCACTTTGGATTTTAATAAACTCTGCAGTTGAAAATAAAATCATTAATAAACAGGTAAAATTAATGTTCAGGCCATTTTTTTTTCGACAAGGAATACTATACGTATAAATCCAGAAATTAAAAATTTATTACTTTTATAATTAAAAAAAAAAAAAAAAAAATATTTCATTACTATATTACTATAATATAATAAGAATGAAACAGAAACATAATTATATATTATGTGCAAATGTCAAAAACGTTTCATTCAAACGTAACACATACAAACGTTGCTCCCAACCTGACCTTGAAGTGATATTCTCTCCGCCAAAGAAATTTCGCTCAACAAATCAATCAAACGTATATTATGAGATGAATATTCGAAAATGTCGTCCATTTCGTTTAAACGTCACAAGTTTACCAATTAGAACATGCTGTATACATTCACTCAAGGTGTCACATTGCCCAATGTGTCTATCATCAAGTGACGATGTAATTGACAATATTATAAATGCGGTTGGAAAAACAATTGTTACTCGAATATAACCGGTTTGTTCTACACAATAAGTCACTAAATCCTATGTGGTTAGTGAATCTCTTACGTGAAAGTAAGAGACGTCGATTTTTGGATTGATTCTCAACAAATGTAATTAGAACGATTGAATGTTTTATGTTAGCGAGTTTTTGTTCATTTTATATTTAATTTTTTGGCGTTGTTTAGCGGGTGACTAGTTAAACAAAGCTGTGTCTTCTTCTTTCATATGTCAAATCAATGATAACAGAACGAGATAAATGTTGTTTAACTAAACAGTCTAAGCAACATTTTGAAGTAAGGCTGTTACTGATTTTCGAAAATTATTTTCAAGTACTTTTTTTAACTCCAATACTCCCTAGCTTCGTCCGTCCGTTTTACATAACAGTTATTATTATAGGGTCCTTAATTGTCTGGAGGGACATTATTTCCTGTTTATACGAAATTGGAATATAATATATATAACTAAGCCTTCCATATCAATTAGTTCATCTGTTGGTGGAAATAAAGTAAACTCCTTAGTAGTTTCGAGTCAGAAAACTTTATTTAATAAATAGTATATAATTTTCACGACAGATTCCTGCTGTGTCCATGATTGAAATATATATAATATAATGTTAAGCTATTGAAGTAAAACAAAAAAAACAATGTAAATTCGAATTTTAAATTCTCAACGCTTTCCTTATATAGTCGAATTTATTTGTTTATATGTATGTCTTATATAATAATTCAAGTATGTAATAATATATTCCGCATTTTATGAATGAATATTATTAATAGATATATAAAATAGATTTTTTATTATACATTTTGACATTTATCCGTCTTTTATTTCTGACTAAAAACCTAATTTATTAATATGTTAGTTTATATCCGTAACTTTACTTGAGCTTAGCTTTAGCTTATATGTTAGAGAGTTTAAAGAATAATAGAAAATTATTATATATGTTTCTTAGTGGTAAGACAGATGAATATACAACTATACAAAATCTGTATATCTGTTGGTAAAGTGGTTTAAAAAGTTACATATAAATTTATATTAAAAATATTTCTATTAGTCACTTTTATGTATTACATACATATCGTGTTACCATTTTAACGTTATACAATAAGTAGTATAAAAATATCGTCATGTTACATAACACTGTTATTTATTTATAAATGAAAGTATTGTTGAAAAAACTAAATTGAATTGTCACATAAATTATGATACAATATATTTTCATAATATAATCATCAGATTGTAAATATGCTGCCAGATAGATAATAATGCTTGGAATTTATTTTGGCTGTATAGACTCCGACCTAGGCCTGTCTTCTCAGACGAAAACGAGAAAAATTTAAAACACGAATTAAGCATATGAAAACAACCAGTAATTTGAAACCACGATCATCGCTCAAGATTGTCGTGCTGTATCAAGTAAGTTATTTCAGTTCTCATGTGTAAAAGGATCTGTGGGTTTAATGATAAAAATTAAATTACTTTTCTTAGACCAAACAAGATAAAGTCAATTGTAAGTGTTTAAATTATTTAAAATTTATTTTTAATCTATTTATTCTCGGTAGAATATATATTTTTTGTCAATATTTACATTCATAAAAAAAATGTAAAGTTTTAACAGCATTTTTGTTTAAACGTGAATAAGAGCTTACAGTACATAATATTTCTCAATCTATATTAATATTTTAAACGCAACAGTAACTCTGTCTGTTTGCTACGCTTTACGGCTAGAATACTGAACCGATTTTAATGAAATTTGTTCAAACTTGCTAAATCTGGTATAAAGCAAGCTTTACACGGTAGCATGCGAAAGTAATCCCGTGGCGCTCCTCGCTAAGATGGAAAGGGTACCGCTGGTTTTTTAGTGGGTATTCCGATGTTCGAGGCGCACTCGGCGCCTTGGAAACCGGCGAGCCCCACATACAATTCGTATTTCTAGTGATAAAAAAAGCTTGAAGTCTGAGGAAGGCTACTTTTTATATCAACCCCTCCCTCAAACACCAACATCTACTTACCTAACATGTAAACACTATTATTACATATGAAACAAAAACTATATAAAAGAAATGGTCGTGAGTCGCAACTATTCTATAAGAAATTTAAATTTAACGACCACACTAATAAGACCGAACTGGTTCCTATGACTTCATTACAAAAAGATCGTTAAACCGAAAAAATTTAACTATTATTTTATTACTATAACATATAAGATCTGTCAATCAAGCACTATTATTAAAATAACTTTTGCACCGTATAATCTGAGTTGTTTATATGCTTTCGATAAAATTATTCCCACGGGCGTCTAATGTATCAAAAACCGTTATTAATAACTGACGCGTTAAAGGTATAATTTCGCAAATAGCTATCGTGAAATAACTTTATATGTTAAGTTAAATAATTACTCGAATCGCCTAGGTACAGATTTCTAGCGGTGAAAGCTTCTAGCACGACTGACGCTAATAATGCCGGAACATTTTATATGTTTAAAAATTTTATAGTGATTACTGTTTTATATACACAAAGATATGCATAGACACATTTGGAAATATTTAGCATCAAACTATTAAGGAAGGGCGAGACTGTCTTTAAAAGTAATATAATTATTACAAGGAGTTTTTATATTTATTATTTAAAAAAAGATTATCCTCTATAGGCTAGCGCCCATATATGTTTGTTTTTAAAAGAAATATTTACATAATAAGAAATAAAACACCCAATCTTTCGGTTATCAGAATTTTGTGTTAATAATTAATTAATCCATACTATATCGATTATATATTTCGCTATCACGTTGGCTTGTATGTTACGAACCATTGATGATTAATAAGACAATCGCCTTACTTTTTTTTAATTATACAGTGACGTAATAAAACAAAAACATCGTAGCAATAAAAACGAAATGAAATCAAATATAAACTTAGATAACGAAACGTCACGAATTGTTAAAACGGTATATATTTATATCATTTATTATATATTAGATTCCGAGTAGAGTTATTACCAAACAGGTGCAGCCAACCTGTTTCACTTTGTTGCGTAAAATATTATTAGTGATATAAAACATCACTATTATAGATTATAAAACAATATATTGATACGTATGCGTGGTGAGTAAGGTGAATTGGTTTAGAGCATCAGTATCTTGTATATTGTACAACACGTTTAAAAGATCAATATTTTGTATCGCCGTGTTCACTTAGATCAGGCACTAGATAATCATAATATCTGCGGATAGGTCCTGTGTCCAACAATGTGTATGAAAAATTTAACTATAGGCGCTTGAGTAGTCAATTTCTCATTTTTATACTAAAATCAGAATTGTTCATTAAATTAAAAAAACAAATAAATTTTATTCAAAATTGTAATAGACCTTATTTGAATACAGTTCCGAATGTAGATTCCACCGAGACGAAACTGGATAACGACGAAACTCGTTACACATTTTTACCTACACATTACATATGTCAGACATAAATATACAACTACGGATTTTTTTTTTATTCAAAGACTTATCATAGGACTATAATAACTCACAATTCGAATGCGATTCCAATTTTAAAATCACAAATTGTATTTGACAGAAAAATAAATGGCCAGTGACTTATGGATTCGATTGCAATAAGAACTTTGACAATGCTTCATTTCTGTACCATGCACTGAATGGCACGGGATTTCATTGCGTATTAATACATTAAGGTACATTAAAATTTAGATCACTTGTTTTCAACATAAAAAAACGTATTTCTATTTATATTAGATTCAATATCTAAAACAAAAATATCGTTCGACAAAACACAGTAGAGGCGTGTCTTAAATATCATAACGCTATTGCTTAAGGGAATTTATCGTATTGATGTCGATATAATATACTACCTTCAATGAAAAGTCGTATCGTTCTAAGATATAGCAATTTGGGCGTCTCTAGAATATATTAAATTCGGTATTTTATAATTGAAACAATACGTTCGGCGTCAATAAATTTAAACACTGACTTGTAAGCTGATCGATAATGCTTGCTGGTGGTCCTAAACCGAAGAGAATTTGTTTTGATTCAATTTGACTAATGAATTTTCTTAACTATAGGTTAACGTGTCGTTAAAATCGATATGAATTATAATAACGGAATCGATGTTTTGATATATCGTTGTGTATTCGTTGACCGGCTTGTTCGTTATTTATTTATAATTGATGTTAAACATGAGTGGGCTTGGAGAGATGGTCCGGTGGGTAGAACACGTGAATTTTAACCGAAGACTGCGGTTCGAAAATTTTGACAAGCACTATTTTTTTCTATTTTCAAGTAATTTATTTATCTCGTGATCGAAGATGAGAAACGATATAGTGAGGAAGTGTTATATAACATTATCGCTAAATCCCAGCGATAATCGTAGTTTTTAAATAGTATGACTTCACTGATTCGTCCTGGTTAGCTCAAACGAGAACACTTTGAACAGGAACAGATTAAACTAAAGATAGTTCCTCATAGCAGATGTTTAGTTAAACACTGATCGCTCTTTCCTTCATTATTGATTTGACATTTGAAAGAAGAAGATAGCGTTGTTTAATTAATTACCCGCTAAATAACTCTTTTTTTTTTAGTCTTTACATCAAAAGAAAAATTCTACGTCGTCTATTTTAAGAAAATATTATACTTGACGACGAATAAATTAAAACTAACTCGTATTAAAATATTATTCATAAGCAAATAACTGCAATTTTGACTATTACAAATAGTATTTCGCAACACCAAATGTTAATATAGATATTCGTACGTATATTGTTTGTCGGCGAACGGCCAACTTAAATAAGTTGATTGAAACTAATCCGACAAATCCAAGTAACTGTCTGTATTTAAGTTACCGTTTCACGAGGAATCTATTCCATACAAGCTGCGCTCCCGTCTCTCTTCGCCTGTGCTTTGAAACTGAAGTTGAATTTCGACTTTTTTAGCAATATTTAAAACCTTATTAAAACTCTATATAGAGCTAAAGTATGTGTTTTGATGTTGTTATTATATATCTAATTTATTTAAATACAATACACAATGTATACAATTTTTTTTACCAAATATTTAAAAATAAATTACAATTATGATTTTCTTCATTCATTATAAAATCTATATTGAAATAAATTGTTACTTTTTTTTTTAATTTTATTAATTTTAAATATTACTAAGATGTGTTTATAAGGTTATATTAACCACAATAGGAAATTTTACCGACGTAATGCGTTGTTATTAGTAGCTGACGCAATGTGATTGATGTTAATCCTTTGAATCCGGCGCGAGAGTAAGTCTACCGTTCAATTGATTTGACAATGAGTATTTCTATACATACGCCTTTCTAGGCGTAGCCACTTAATTAGTATGCTATTTGTGTCAATAATGAATTGTAGTTTTCATAGTTGACAAATTAAGGTGCAGCTATACATTATATTGTTTTCATTGAAATTTTTATAATATAATTTATTAATAATGATTCAGATGCAATTTTTTTTATTGTAGTTCTGGCTCTCTTTAAATATGTATATATCTCTAATATTATGTTAAAAATCTATGTCGAAAATATTCATCTGTTTGTTTGTGTGCTTTTATGATAGTTTGTAACTAGTTTTATTTTTATGTAATTCATATTTTTATCTCGGAAACCTTAAAAGCATCCGGAAGATAATTAAAACTCCTATACATGTTTAATCGAATATAAATACAAATCCGATTAGATATTATTATAAGTAAAGAATGAAAATATTTAACGTAACATTCTTAGTATATATTATATAATTTGAATAAATATAATTTAGTTATATTTAAATGAGACGTCTAAATAAAACTTAACCATCAATTTTTATCTCGAGTAATCGATACATAGTTTCGCCCGATACGAGAGAGAGAGAAAGAGAGAGAGACGGTTCGAGAATACGAGAGCCCATTTATCTTTCTTTTGTATCGATTTTTATCTATCAGAGATAGAATCTTTGATTATAGAAATAAATTGATGTGTTGCAGTTTGTCGAGCAACTGATGACATTATTTTTAACTGATGACGTCATAGTTACGAAAGTTTATTTGTGTGTGTTTTTTTTTTAAATGACGCGTGCCAAAGCTTCGTAATTTTTTTCCCTCTTCTGTGAGTTGATTTATGTATGTGTGTTTTAAATGACATGCGTCAAAGTTACTAAAGTTAATTTGTGTATGTGTTTTGTTAATTTAATTTATGAAAACTGTTGGCTGAAATTGATCCAAAAACTATTGAATTTATAAAAGTTTGTACTAAGTTCATATAGGCTTTGTAAGGGCCTTAGGGTTTTTTTTTAATTTACATTTATTTTTATTTTTTTAGATAAATTGCATTTAAAGCTACCACCGGTTCAAAAATAAATTTTACCGATAAGAAACTGAATAATTATTTTTCTCACCAATCATATGTATGTCATAATAAAAAACAATTTATAGCCTGTCAACGTCCTACTGCTGGACAAAGTTTGTCTTTTCACCATCCAAAACTACATAAACATTAAAAATAAAATAAATAAATAATTACATTAATTTATTTTATAATTACAAAAAAATATATATAAACATGTATTTTATAACTATATTCGATATTTAAATATATAACGGAAATAAGCAGTTTTATTTATTGACTAGCTCATTCGCGTGATTTTACACGCAATTAACGTCCTGCTCTGCCTCCGTGAGCAGTAACGTGAAAGCCACTCTTCAACTTAAATTTATATCGTCAAAAAGATCAATTATGTCACAATATATTAAGATGAGTTATCGCATTAATAATGAGAATCCTCAAATTTATTTGTTCAATTAAAAACTATTACCCAATAAATCTAAGAGGTATAAAAAACAGTTCGCCTTCGGAACAATTCTCACGACACATAATTTCAACCGGATAACATTAACATAGAAAACTTAAGACATATTTCGCAATAAATCGCATACTAATTTGTTAACAGTACAATCGTTGAGGCGCTATCACACTACAGTTCAGTGTGTGCGGTAATTAATTTCAACGAAACTTTAAAGCTATAAAATAAATTAACGCATTTTTCATTAATAAATATATAAACATTTTCTTAAGCTAAATACGAGGCAGACTCGTAACGTGATAAAAATATTTTATAGCATACCACAGCCTTATAAGCTCTTATATAAGAATTGATTTCTACATACACTGTTACTCGAATCTTATATTTATATACTATCAGCACAGCAGCGATTAAGTTGTTAATATTAAAGATATATTTCAAATCGATAAAACGTATAACCGCGTGGAGCGTATTAGTAAAAACTGCGTTCTTCAAATGCTCGTGTGATAGCACCTATTGAAAAAATCTCACAATAAATAACACTTTCAAAATCAGTAGGCTTAGCTATAAAAAGTATTATCAAAAATCGTATAATTTAAATTCAATCGATCGAAAGTGCTTTAAAGCGATTGAAAGAATTTTATATCTGATCCGATCGATACCTTTTATATGAATTCAATTTTAAGTGACACCAAGCATTAACAGTTGAATTATAGTCGGTTACTAGAGAGCACTGATTATGGACAATTCTTCGATATGAAGACGTTAGGTCACACATTCGGATCGGAACTTCGAAATTTAA
Source organism: Nymphalis urticae (assembly GCA_905147175.2). Taxonomy (NCBI): domain Eukaryota; kingdom Metazoa; phylum Arthropoda; class Insecta; order Lepidoptera; family Nymphalidae; genus Nymphalis; species Nymphalis urticae. The sequence goes on along the minus strand of LR990004.1, from coordinate 4,276,146 downwards.
ATACTTATATTTGAATTTCGAACATATTTATATGAAGATATTTTCCCATGCGCACTGTGGGTTATTACTTATAAATGTAAATAAAATTTCAATTCTAAGTTATCTATTTGTTTTGTTAGAGGATAAAAATATGACAGTCGATTCATTTTACAAATTTTGAACTTATTTTTACATAATTGTTATATAGATAAAGATTATTTTTTTAATTTAAAATATTAGAATTTTTTTTTAAATATTTAGATACCTTAATATGTTTGATATCTAATTCAATCTCAGTTAACTTTTGGTCATAAGGGCGTGTTTTATAGAGGATTATTATTAAGTGTCCGTTCATATTCTCCATTGTATGTTTGTAAATCACGTACAAAACCGCTCGCTTAAACAACATGCAAATTATAACTAAAGTTGAACCAGTAATCAACATTGGATCAAAATAACAAAGTAGCTTTATTATTATTATACAAATAACGGTTGTAAACAGCGGACAGCTACGTTTTATAGAGCCTATTTCTCAAAATACAAATATAACTTGGTCCATAAGATCACACGCACACTTAAGAGATATTTCCTGAAAGTAAAACAACTGAACTAAAATTAAATATTAATCAACATTACCAAATTGTTTTTTGTTTCTATTATAAATTAAATTTAACGTATATCATTCATGTGTGCCATAGACTTCCACTCAAGTAATTTTTTTTTCATTCAATAGTTTTTGGTAATAGTGAAAAGAATAATCGATTTTGAAGTATTCTTCTGTCACCAATCATTAATAAAGAAATAACAGTTTAAAATTATAATAATGTATTACATTTAATCAAAAAGACAAATCGGATGTCATTTTATACTGGTTATTAATCAGAATCGCCAGTGTAAATAGCTCTCACCTGTGATATTCAGATAGGTTTATTACAGGTCAAAGTAATATGGTGATTACTCATAAATGGGTGATGTTAAACTGTTATGTTAAACCTTAGTTATAACTCGCTAGCTAGAAAGGATGTGTTGAATGTCAGATACAAATGAATTACCTTCAAAGATAGCACTAACGTTTGACTCTTAATAATTGTTGGTTTAAAGATCACAGATACGAAACGAAATAATTAATTTGTGTTTAGACATAAGTAAAATTATAGGTTTATACAAATTTACAGTTTTGTAAATAGGTAATAGGCTTTTGTAGGTGTACATATTAACATGTTTTCATTTCGTGACTATTTCAAATGATGTTGTAAAAAGGAATTGTAGACGAGTATTTTTAAATAATAAATAAATAAGGATATTTTATGTGTATACACTAGCATAATCTGTTAGACCCATAATTTTTCTGTTTGCATATATACCACCACCTATTCACGGTGTCAACACCATCTTTATTTTAATGTATTATAGGCCATATTTGTAATTCTTTAAAATCATTCCAAATTCAAATTGATTTCGAAAACAATGAAGTCCCTAATCACCAAACGAATCCAGCATACGATCCGAGTATACCGCTAAGTAGGATAACAATTTGTGTTAAAACATGCTAGCACTCAGAATTGGCTAGTTTACAAGCGGATGGCTACCGGGTACTATTATCATTGTAAATGATCGCAATTTAGACCTTCTTCCTTGTTACACGCATTACCATACCCCTACTCAACGAAGCTCGGTTAGTGATAATTTCAAGAACGGTTTTCGGTGATTGAATGCGGTTGAATTACAGAATAAGTGCCGCTACTAAAATTATGAGTGGAGGACGAATTATGAAATATATAAACGTAAATTTTTGTAAAGGGTGAATATGATATTACGACACGTTTAGTATGTTTAACATTTGTCAGAATACTTATTATTATATTTCAACATAAGGTTTATTTAAATCGAGGACCTCGGGATTTGGAACCTTATATCAAGCAATTGGACAATCGAGGTAGTCAATATAAAACTGAATTATTTAATTGACTTGAGATTAAATTTAAGTTTGCTAGGCTCAGTAATAGCTTGATCTAACTAAGTATAAGATATTAATTTATTTATATCAATTAAGTTATAACAATTACGTATGTAAAACTGATTGGCGTCTTATTACACTAACCGTGAACACTTCATTTCAATTTTAAATCGAACGGTAAAAAATTATAGATTTGTGAATTATTACACTCAGTTAATCCTATAATAATATGTTGTATGTATAATTATTTCCTTGATTAAAAACATTATTTAAGAAAATTAAAAAATAATAAACTAGGAATTGCGTCGGAATAGTGTGTTAGTATATTTAAAAGCCGAGATGGCCCAGTGGTAAGAACGCGTGAATCTTAACCGATGATCGTGGGTTCAAACCCGGGCAAGCACTACTGAATTTTCATGTACTTTATTAGGGATAATAATTCATCTCGAGCTTCACGGTAAGGAAAACATCGTGAGAAAACCTGCATGTGTCTAATTTCACTGAAATTCTGCCACATGTGTATTCCACCAAACCGCACTCGAGCAGCATGATGGAGCCTTCCTCTCGATAACTGGGATGCTTCATGTAACATTTTTTTGAATAAATGAATCACATATACAAATTGCTTAAAAAATATATTTAACTAAGAAAGAATGAATCTTGACCTTAATTAAAAATTAATCAAACAAGCCTCAACAAGGGTCTCGTCAATACAGGATGTTAAAACTAAATTGTTCATTACAAGCCGCCCCGTTTATCACAGCGGCGCAATTCCGAGACAGTAATCAATGTTATTATAACACATTTCCGCTTCAAGTTTTTCAATTGCTATGACTGGTTATTGTTTGTTGAATTTAATACTATATTTATATTTATTTATCTCCGAAACGCTGTATTACACTACATATATATTATATAAAAGATATACTGTTTAATGCTTCGTCTACTGGGTAGCTTATAGGACGACTCAGAGGATCTTAGTTCAAACTCCGGATCGGAAATACAATCTGTACTTCGGAAAGGACGTAAAGTTAGTCCTGGACCTTAAGTCTGGAAATATTTGCGTTTACTTTATAATAAGCAATACTGTACATTTTAGTTACGCTAGTCTGTATTGTTACAATTAACAAACGTGTGGGATTTCAGATCAATCGGTTGTGTGGAACTGGTTTAAAATTGCGTTGCAACATTTAGTCCGCACATATACTAACAAGTAAATTAAATTAATGCTTGTGAAATTATGTGAATAATTGTCCTTTCCTTATTACCTTTATTGTTTTAGTATACTCATTAATCACTATGAATGAGTTATAGGCAGATATTTTTAGAAAAAAACTGTAGATAATGATGATATTATAAATTTTCATTAAAATTATTAAAATTAAAAGGGCATATACTGGCTGTCATGTCTTATTGGATGGTACCTAACATTAGTACTTGTTGCGCAGACAAGACAAAGTTATGAAGGTGAAGTGGTTGACTACATAGGATAATATCTTATTTGCCATGGTTGTTATTTTGTTTTTATAGAATTGGAAGGCGGACGAGCATATGAGCCACCTGATGGTAAGTGGTCACCAACGCCCATAGACATTGGCACTGTAAGAAACATTAACCATCGCTTACATCGCCAATGCGCCACCAACCTTGGGATCTAAGATTTTATGTCCCTTGTACCTGTAATTACACTGGCTCACTCACCCTACAAACTGGAACACAACAATACCAAGTACTGCTGTTCTGCGGTAGAATATCTGATGAGTGTGTGGTACCTACCCAGACGAGCTTGCACAAAGCCCTAGCACCAGTAAAATGACAGTTATATATAACACGACGCTTTTGTATATGGCCAGTAGTGACATTCTACTTTGCCGTCTGTTCATCTAATAAGTAACATTAAAAAAAGAAAAATAACGTTCCTAGAAATTACATGTAACAGAGGAACGAATATTCCATTTTTAAAAAACTTTCATTTACAATTTTACTCAAATTAGACCAAATTGTACCCATATGCCTGTTATGTGACGAATAGTTAACTATTAATGTATTTATATACATGTGTGATAAAAACTTAAAAGTACCCATTAAGTAACATAATAATTAAAAAAGTTTAAACTTATGCTTCAAAGTGTATACTTATGCTTCCTACACACTGAGCTCGTTATTAAACACACTAAAATATATAAATACGATAATAATATTTTATCTTCATGCGCACAAACAACATTTAATACATTATGTATACAGATTTCAAAAGCAATTCTTTAAAACGAACCAAAACAGTAAAAATTCTAACAACTTTCGCTATCAGAGCATTTTATGAACACCTTGTATAAGATTATTTGGTTGCTTTACGCCTCAGTGATACAAGATAAGGAGCGGCGTTTTCTGTGCGCCTACGCAGCCTATCTGACAGTTGTCGTTTGTTAAAAAGTTTCGAACTTGTTTTTGTTTTTTTTATTACGTTCGGTTAATTTGTGATCCCTTTGACAGGTGTTCCAGTTGAGTGCATAACTATAGAAATAGGAAATTAATTACACTATTATAATTTGTCAATTTCAATGTTTTAAGTCTCAATTGGTTCAAGGACCTAGTGGTGTGAAATACGCAAGTTAAATTCTTACATCCACCACATCCAGGGCCTGGAAACTAATTAAATTATATTATTTAATATAAATACGCATCAATGTGTCTTATTTAGAAGAAGATAAAATGTGAAGATTGATAAAATTAGATCATCTTATAAGAAAAGAGGTTTAATGAAAAATGATGGAGATAATGTTTTCCACGTCATATAACACTCGGCATTCAAACTCAGGAACAAATCAACTGCGCATGACATAAGTTTAGTAGGGTATGCGCAAGCGCATTCTTTATTGGTACACCCACACATTTACAGTCCGATGGGACGTCACGTTGTGGCCACGTTTCACACTTCCTATCTCCTGACTGCTACTTAGAATTTATTGTCAGAAAAATCCGACCCCTAATTTACACCCCGGACCTAAAGACTGTGAAGCTGCAGCAACTAACCATTAGACAACAAGGTAAATAAAATCAAAGTATGTCACAGAATTCGAAAACGTACGTTAAAGGAAAATCCTCAAAGGATTCCACGATGTTCTTTGAAAGACTTGAAACACCAAGACTTGAGACCTACAATGTCGTTTTGTCGTAGCCGTCTTGTGTACACGTTGAAAGGCTTTCTTAGTTCAAAGTCACGTTATGTTGTTAGCTTGCTAGCTCGCTATTTATTGATAGTTGTTTTGTGTTTAAAATTTAGAATTGAACATTTCGTGTGAATTGATTGAATTATACATTCAAAATTTATAATAATTACCTACATTTTAATAGCAGTTTGTAAATAGAACGGTTTACATTCTAATACAAGATGTTACAAAATCTTAACCGTAAAATATTATATGGATATATGAAGTAAAATTAGTCTATTCGTTTATCAGTAGATGTTAAAATAATACATAACTATAAAACTTACAAATAAATAATAACACATACGGGATTCGTGATAAAAAAATCGTAATTATTATTTAAATTATAGTTAATACACGTAGAAATGTTGATGCGATTAAAAAAAAGTTAACAGTTACTAAAAATATTAGCTATTGTAGTAATAACAATAGTAACAGAACAAAAAAAAGAAAAATCTTGTTGATAGTAAAACAGTGCTTTATGAAGGTGAAGTGACTACATAGGGTAATATCTTATTTGTCATGGTTGTTATTTTTTTTTATAGAATAGGAAGGCGGACGAGCATATGGGCCACCTGATAGTAAATGGTCACCAACACCCATAGGCAATGGCATTGTAAGAAATGTTAACCATCGCTAACATCGCCAATGCGCCACCATATTTAGGAACTAAGATGTCATGTCCCTTGTGCCTGTAATACACTGGCTAACTCGTCCTTCAAACCAGAAACAACAATACCAAGTGCTGCTGTTTTGCGGTAGAACATCTGATTAGTGGGTGGTACCAACCCAGACGGGCTTGCACAAAGCCCTACCACCAATTCAATTTTTTTACATACATTGACATAACTCATTTTTTAGTACCGTGAGTATTCTACATATAACATATTAAATGATAATAATTATGTATTGATAAATGGTGACAAAGAACGCCTACATTATTGAATTTGATTGCCAGTTATCGTTCGAAGGTATCGCTTTCAGTGGGCGAAGTTAAAAGCTTATGTAAAGAAGTTAATTTAATAAATACTAAACGTAAATTCATAGTAACTATATTGGAATAGCTGTTATATAAGATATTCTATATTTAAATCATTAACTATGTTGTGTGTTGTTTAGTAGTGTTGAAACGTAATCCTGATTTGAACGGGTGACCATCGGTCAATAACCGCGTGTTCAAAAGCACAGATTGATTATGAACTTACATGAAATAAATAATTATTTTAATTTGGTTACTGTAATGTCAGTAAAATATGTAGTTCCAAAAGCATTGTCTTGTTTGTAAGAAAGAGACAAAACATATCTTTATAATGTAACGTTTTATAAGCGATTATGTTTTAATAACTATTATTCAAACATCACTATGATTCAAGACACCTTCAAAATATTCTATTAATCACGATTGTCTGATAGCGTCAAATTGCTCATCACATTAAGTGATGACTATTGTTTTTAATCGTAAGTATACTTATGATATCGTGATAGCCCCGTACAATAGAGACTCGAATGGATGACGTCATTTAATTATATATATATAATATAATATAAGAGTAAAAATTTCATAGTCGAATTTGGAGGTTGGTTGGTTTTTATATGTAGTTTCTAATATATATAAAAAAGTGATTCTATTATTTTACGTGTATTGTGCAAACATTTTAATATTCTCATTATATTGTATTTTGTCATTAATAATAAAATAACTTGATATTACTCATTAAAAGTTTAATAAAATGGTATTTAACATAAAGTAACAGTTTGTTATTTTTCTTTGGAAATATTCAAAACAATGTTCCTAATATGTAATATTATAATTAACAAAGTAACTCTTAATTAACAGAAAAATATAAAACAAGTGGTTCATAAATGAATAATGGATTATTTATTTAAATGTCAAACTCGAATAGAATGTTAAGGTGAATCGAAAACTCGTGGTAAAAACTGTCTTCATAGACGCGAGATGAGTCGGCAGGTGCGTGCACTATGATTGAGGCATTGTTCCCACGACCCTTCTAATACTTGTTATAGTGGGTTAAGATACTGTTTTTTGAAGAAAGGATAATATAAAAAAAATATATTAATAGTTGCCGTAGTATATTAATTAAGCCGTAATGTTATTATTATTAAATGTTTTTGTGGTAGGGGTTTCTGCAAGCCCGTCTAAATATGTACCACCAAACCGAGTATCAGAAATTCTACCGCCAAACAGCAATACTCAGTATTGATGTGTTCCGGTTTGAAGGGTGCTGGTGTACAGGCAAAAGGACATCTTAGTTCCCAAGGTACAACGCCAATGTGTATGGGCGATGGTGACCATTTATCATCAGTTGGCCTATTTGCCACTACCTATTTTATATATAAAATGAAAAAAATACGATTATAAATATATTAAATACTACTATTATCAAAACATGGCGGCGTCGAAATCACAATACTGGCAACCCTTGCAACGTGTAGATTAATCTTCGACAAATATCGTAAAATAAAATAATAATATAATTAATTGACAATTCAGTGTTACCCTTTAAATAATAATTATCCCATTATACAGAATCAATTTGTTTTGCGATGAAAATAAATTTATTAAACCGATAAAAAAAATCTTATTCACTTGTTTTAATATTCTATTGTATTTATATAAGTATTCAATTATTTAAAATGAAATATATATTATAAAAAAACAATAATAAGTGATAGTTTTTGTAGTACTTTATCAAACAATCGATTGAGATAACGAAGTCCGCAGTAATTCTAAAGTCATAACAATTAGCAGTTTGTGTTTTCAAACAACAATTCAAGTATTATTTATAGTGAAGTTCATTGATCTCTATCGGTACAATAAATGATCGTTCTGAATAATAATGGATATCAATTTGTTTCTTATTTATAAAAAAAAAACTTTTTACTTTTACTTTGTACTTTTACTTTACGGTTTATTTCAAATGAATACTGATCCTAAGATAACAACAATTACGTCCTTCCAGTGAGGTGACGTTGTTTATTAAATATTAAGTATTGTTGCCGGCATAGATTCATATCTTTAAGGATATTCTTATAAACAAAAGTCCTAATAGGGATGTTATCGGTTATAGATTCGACAAATAAATAAAGTATCTTAGCCCAGAGAATTAGCAAGCTGTTGTCCCAGAGGGTCACATCTGGTTACATCTGCTGCAGAACTGATAAACAATGGGGTAGGCGAGTGTATTTAAAATATATGAAGACAGAAATGTTTGATACTTCCTACATCGCCCATTCACCACCAATCTTGGGAGCTAAGACGATATGTCCCTTCTGTCCGTAGTTACTATGGCTCACTCATCCTCCACATCAGAGCACAATAAATATTTATTGCTGTTTGGCGGTAGAATACACATGCAGGTTTCCTCACGATGTTTTCCTTCCCCGTGAAGCACGAGATGAATTATAAATAAAAATACAAATTAAACACATGAAAATTCAGTGGTGCTTGACCCGGTTTGAACCCACAGTCATCGGTTAACATTCACGCGTTCTTACCACTGCGCCAACTCGACTGGATCCGTGTACATTTAAATAATACGACAAAGCTCTGATAACTAAGAGAGATGTATTTTATACTCAAAACGGTCAATAAGCTCCAAGTCCCACGCATTTCACTCAAGGTGTGCAGATAAAGTTTTTATAATCGTCTATAAGTCACCTGCATACTAATGAAACGCAATTAAGCCATTGTTCTCACGATATTACCATCGCATTCAATACTACCCGCAATTACACCTGTTGTACCAAATTTGGATTAATACCTTAATGTTTTGAACGCGTTACGACATGTGCGTTTGGTACTAATTATTATTTAGTTTTTATTCTTGTTAAGGATTAATAATGGTTTATTTTGATATGCTAGGTAAAAGCCTACACATAAGAACGTAGTCCAGAAATATTAGGCGCTCGATCAATGACTTTCGTGCTTTCTGAGGCGCGGGAATGTAACACTGACGTTTTTATTCCTTTCTGTGTTGGCCCGATCCGTGATTCATTTGGGAGAGTAATAACTAAAGCCATGCAAACTAACTTCTAGACCAAGGAGATAGTTAAATTTATTACAGAAATTTACAATGTATAACGCAATGAATGAATCATAACAGAAATATATTTTCGTGAAATATTTGCATAAAATAATAGCGACAATATTAAGAATGATTTTTTCTTTTACATTTGCAAGGAGCGTTAACCATCCCAAATCTAACTCTGATATTAAATATTCCAAAATTTGAAATTCGAATTTGGAAAAAATCAGATCATATAGATTTAGTTTTTATACCAACTTGAAACAGCCAGTAGTCGTTATATTCTTTTTTTAAATTATATATTATATGTGCCTTTAGTTTCGCGTTAAAATAACAGCTTAGTAAGTAGTAAGTCATTTGTTTGAAAGCAATATTTCACGGTCATTTCTCGTCGAACTAAATTATACAGAAATAAGGATCCCATCCATTACACTATTGTAATATTAATTGTTGAGACGCCCTACTGCGTGTAAATATACCGTCACTCAGCGTAGTCAGTGATGGACGAACATACTGAAATATAAAATGTTTATATGACTTTGATACCTATCACAATGGTATAAGGAGCAAATTGTTATAAAGATTGATCGGTCGCTTACGTCACATACGTATAACCATTGAATATGTTTTATAAGTAGGTGTATAATATTAACATACAACTTGAAATAATAGGCCAAAGAAAGTTAAATATTTTAAGAAATTATAAAATGGATTGTTTGAGAGAATTTCTTCATAAATTTATATTAGAGTATTCATAATATTAATATTACCAGTCGCATTCACCTGTTTAGGGAAGACAACGGATCCCATTATTATCAAAGATCGGACGCGTCGAAATCACGTCTCAAACATTTTGAACATTCCTGCATAAGTTTGATCATTCCACGGTACATACGGCTTTATAATTTTATAATTTTTGAACATTATAACACAAACCTAATTATTCCTTTACACTTACAATAAAATAAAACATATGACAACATGGAACAGTGTCCTCGCTGACCCTACATCAAAACCAGCGAAAGTTTCGTACAAGCTAGGGGATGATCTTATTAAGAATAGATGTAAGTAAGCAATGTATAAATTTTAATGTTCTGTAAGCACAATGAGGGTGGCATTTTCTTTAAAAAAATCCTCTTTAAAATAAATAAAAAACAAAAATATTATACTTTACTAATATTATAAACGCGAGAGTGAGTTTGTTACGCGTTCACGTCTAAACTACTCAACGGATTACCATGACATGCATACACGTTATCAGGTATACAAATGATTACATAAAGTACCTAACCTCCCATGACCTCACATTCACGACGAAGCGAAGCCGCGGTCGGAAACTAGTGAGCAATAATAAAAACAATATCTGTATTTATTAACACAGTTATTTCATAGTGTTTGAGCAATTCAAAAATCGAATCAAATTATATTCAATTCAATTGTCGATTAATCGTTTGCAAACTCATATCCATATAGAGGCTTTTACGTCACTGAATTATAATAAATATCACTTGAAGATTCTCACAGACGGTAAACAATTGCGCAAAATTATTTATATATCTACTAGTATGTACTGTAGTGATTGTGTGTGCAGATAAGTTTATTATTTTCCTTATTGTTTGAAACACAATGGTCCATTATAAACCATTATAGAATTCGATATTCATTCTTGTATATATAGCTTTATTACATGTTATTTAAAGTCACGATTACATCGTATATAAAGAATTAATTATTGTGTTAATAATTTATTATAAATGTCAATAAGATATTGTCAAACAAAAAGATGCCACTTCCAGTGAATCTTTGAATTTATTCAATTAGTTTCGAATACTATATTTTACTTAATAAAAATTTAATATTGATTTTCTTAATGTTACTTGACTTTGATGTTTCTGTTGACAAAATTTGCGTGCCATGGAGGAAAGACGCTCTTTTGCCAACATGACGTCATCGTCCAATCTCCGCCGCCGTTCTCTAATCCACTATGTTGCACTAATACTATACTAGCTACCCGTCCCGACTTCACTCTGATAGAATAAAGGTCTGCATAAATCTTTATATCGTAATACATACAACTAAACCAATATGGTTTACGTGGCCAATACCATTAAAACTCCCAGTGGACAAGTTTTTTTCAACATTTTAAACAATCATCGTAGAATTTTAGCCGATTTACAGAAAACCTTAGTTATACACCTAAAACTTTCTCATGAATCGTTTCGTTCATTGGTGAAAACCATAGGAGAATCACTTCAGGAATTTTTGAGTTTATTGTGTTATGACAGACAGACAGATGCGACGGAGGACTTAGTTTTATAATATGTAGTCATATTTCGTTGCTGTAAAATTATTAGTCTTATTACGAAAGTCTGTGTGTTTGCTTATTTGTTACATAGTTACAAATTACTTTCTTCTTAGATATTATATAAAATCAATATTCTAAGTAGTTGACTATCACAGATTATTCTATTAGACATAGATATATTTGAATTTAGGTTTTACGATTTTTTTAAACTTCGCCTTTTTCCCTCCATTGTCAAATTTATCGAAAGGTTTTGAGTTGCAGAAAATACTCCAAATTTTTTATTTCATATAAGGCAAAGCCGCGACTGAAGCTATATGTAATGTTTGATATAAAAATCTGTTATAAAATAAACCAAATGCTCATTTTAAATATATTTATAAATTAAAAAAAAATCCATTGACACCAAGAGAAGCGGGCGAATTTTATTATCGCTGTTTTATTGTTTACGCACAAAACAAATAATTTATTTATAAACGTTATACTGAACTTTACAACGACATTAATCTAATTTCCTAACGCTAAGCCGTTTTGTCCATGGAATGTTTGAATGATAATCTTTACAGCATCGTATATAATCTTGAGGCCACACATAGCCTTAAGCAACTTTAGCTTATTGTGTATTATTGTACGATCTAGGAGTGTCGTGACTTGTATTATAATTAATAGAAAAATTAAATGCGTTGTAGGTTCAGTGGCTGGCTTATACGGCTGTAGATATAAAGGTCCTGGGATCAAATCACGGTCCGGTACTTTGGATAAAAGTTATTGGATTTTTCTGTTAAGAAATAAACAGCAACGGCCCGAATGGTTTTTGTTTTTCGATTTTGTCTTCGGTAGTGTGAGAATACCAACCATTCGGATGGTGACAGCGAGAGAAAAAAGAGTGCACATCTAATTGCGCATACATTTGAGCCTAATATATCTTGCGCGTTGGTTATAATACATGGATTATTTACATTGATAATTTAGATAATTATTAATACTATTATATCTATTGTACAGATCATGATCAAGTAGAATGATGGTAAGTAAGATATTTAAAAATTGTATAATTAAAAGCTATTATTTAGTAATTAACTATATTAATTACGTTTGAATATTTGTAATTGGTAACAAATATTTAATCGCTTATATCAATTAACAATAAATCTCATGTAATTAGTACTAAATCACAACAATGGCCGTGCAATATCCAATATCTAATTTATGTTATCTAAAGTCACATGTCTCTATATTTCCTATAAGATAGCATCAGGAAATTATATTGCAATTAGTTGGATAATTTTAATTACGAAAACCATAGATAATTAATACGGGGATAGTGGAATTATAAATAATTAAAATAACATGATGATAATGAGAACATAAGGATGTCCTCGCTTACCATCACGGTGGCCAATCATAAAGAGACTAATTATCCGCGTAGATCATATTATAGCACAAACACAATAGTGCATTATTTATTCCGATAGGACGATAGTCTGACGAGCGAAAACGTGCTATCCGAGGCACGAAGTTTTTAACACTTCTTCGAAATTAACATTTATTGAGAAATTCTCGACTTCTAGCTGACTTATTAGCTAGTCACTACTATTGAGGCAACGGTGAACAAAAGATAATATCACATTTATGGATATCTAGTTTTTGTACGCGATTTCAGCCGTGGATTTCCTCCTAAGTCCTATCTATCACTGTCCACTCCATAATCTCAATACAAAAAAAAAATCACGTTGGTTGCTGTGATGGTAGGAGCATAAAGATAAAAGCATCACATCGCTTTGCGTTCATAGTATTAATATGGAATAGACAACAAACAAATAGGCATTTGAGAAAAAAATTATATCCACTAGAATTACGGGCATCATATATCTTTAGATTTCAGTTTTTACACATTACTAGAACTATTTCGGTCTTTCAAATGAAGTATTATTTATTTCAATAAGACTTATTCCCGATTTTCATTATTAAACATGTTATGTGTGATATTACAATGATCATTTCATTATTTAGTTTGCATTGTATAAAACATAATTACAAACTTTGTATCATTATATAATGTATTATTTGTATCAATATATAATTAAAAATGGTAACACAAAAATACTTATTTAAATTTAAAATTATTTAAAAACCTTTTTTTATTACATTTGCTTTTTATCTGTCATTTAGCTTTTATTTCCAGGCGGAATCACAATCGATATTTTAGAATGACTGAAGTGTACGATTTCAAATTTAACCTAACGAGTTCTTCAATGACATTTAAAATGTTTATAGGAGCTCATTTTTTATTTAACAAAACTTCAGAAGTTATAAATTTCATTAATCTTTATATCCTTCTTTTACATATAACATTTATAAAGGATAGCTGCATTTAAGCCCCTATTTCTCTAATCGCCTCGAGACTAAATACTATTACTCAGTTAACGTAAGGTTTAACACTATCCCGTTTAACCCGCCATATTATAACTTACATGTAACGTTAGAATGCTTGTAAGACCATCACTCAAGTCATTTCAACGTAGTGGACAATCGAGGTAGGTTTTGCAAGACACTAGACTCACCTTATAAGGGCTAGGCTAGATCATCTAAAAAGTGGAACGCACTTCCAACGCGTCGATTGTGGCAGAACTGTTTAACAACAGTTACTTTTGTATATATAACGTACGTAGACTAGCATTAGTTATATAAATCAAAGATGAAAATTTCCTGTGTATCAACGGAATAATTTTCATTTTTTTTAAATTATATTAAGTATAATATTATGTATAGTAAATTAGAAATAAGGAATGTAGCAAATCGTAGTTGTAGTATTAATTGTATTATATTTAATTATATTATATAAGTCGACGTCACACGGCTTTAGGATGATGTTTTAAAAAATTAAATTTGGTAAAAATATGTAAAATTAAGAAAAAATACAACCAATCATTTAAAAAGTAAAATATTATAAAAATAATTAGTATTATACTAATTGTTTTCGTTTCGGTAAAACAAACTGCACTTAACCAAACTTTATTAATAAATTGAAGATATAGGTATGTATAGAAATCCTTTAAAGAAAATGTATGTATACCAAAGCCTTACTGACACAAATGAAAGGAACAACAAAGCACCCCTCTTCGCAAGTAGATATGATAATAAAATACGTAATAAAAAGGAAAAAGAAAAACAGTTTTCAATGATAATTTATGTCTAAGTAAATTAAATTATTTTTATTTAAAATTAGAACAAGTAACATATTACATTGCGGGTGATTAAAAAAAAATACATTTTCAAAAAAATCTTTTTTGTAGCGATTAAAAAAACCTTCCATGACGTAGGATTTTATAAGTGGCCTGTACGGTTTTATGTCTCAATCAAACTTGAACACTATCAGCTTTCTATTCTGGCTCTCTGGAATATATTTATAACTTAAGATATGCTTAATCGAGAATTCCTGTTCGTTTATCACATTGTAAGATTTAAGTAAACGATTTTATAGACATGTTTTCACGCTATGCTAGTTTTATGTGTGATTTGATTATTTTATTTATTAAAAATTGGTTCGCTTGTGGCCAATTTTCATCAATTTATGACAGAATAAAACTCCAAAAATCTTCTTAATAGGAGAGAATACTAGCAATGCCTGTCTTTGATAATTTACTCATATATCTATTTACCCCCCAAATTAAGCATACAGTTTGTGTTAAGAGTGGGGACTACAATAACCCAAGTCAGGAACCTGTGACTTTTCAATAACTAGGCCCGTAAACCATACTTGTAATAAACGAATGAAATCACCAAAGAAAACATCGTGAGAAAATTTACGTGTTTCGGATGAAAATTTGCCACACGTGTATCCACCAATCCGCATTGAAGCTCCAAAAATGTTTTAGTAGGAGAGATGGTATTTCCCCAGCAGTGGGACATTAACAAGTTGCTATATTACTAATACTATTACGTGAAAACCTTTTTTTTTTATTTCTGATCGTTTTTAGACACACTTAGTGCAATTCGTATGTATTAAGAATCAATATTTTATATGTTTTATTGAATATATATGGTTTATATCTGTTTATTATAATCAAAGAGATAAGGTTGAAAGCCTTATGTTTAATCTTACTTGTTACTATCAAACTGTTTTGAATATGACAAATATTGAAGCTGTTATACTGTATCTATATTAAAACGATAAATGTGAGTCTGTTTATGTGTTTTTAAAAATATATGTAATTTGTATTCATACTAGCGGTTCGTATGTAAGCACTGCAGATTTATTTTAATACAAATTTTCACATAATAATTGACATTTAAAAAAAAAAATTATATAAAGATTTTTTATTAATTAAGAATTATATATAAAACAGTTAATTATAAATACATCATATAAGACAATCTCAATGACAATATGTATTTTGTCGTTAAATGACACGTACAATCCCCCTAACATCAGTAGATTACGCAAGCAAACCCGCAGTTAAAAGCTACCTAGCGATAAAATAGACTCATTTACTGCTAAATTATGTTCTCTCTCGGTCTCGCGTTCTGTTGTTAGTAAGATGTAGGGAGTACTTTAGGTTACGTCACATATTCGATAGTAGGAATATAAAGTGTTGAATATATGGGTTTAAGTGTTCTTGTTACTTGATTCCGCGTACATTACACGCTATGTGGATAAGTTTTTCGCAAGATATCACTGGTAAAACTTGTATATTTATACATGTATATATTTATGTAAAAGCAAAACAATTGAAGTGGCTATATTGATTTGTTTTTAAATATTAACCTCCTATTTCTAAAACGCTGATCAAATACAAATAAAAAATATATTTTTTTTAATCTAACGGCCATTGGTCGGGAGAAGCCGATAACGTGATAGGCGACCAATGAACGTTGAACCATGAAATTGACAAAACGATGTATTTACTAAAGGAATACAAAGATGGGCTTTTCAATTGTTAATTGTTCTCTTTAGGATAGTCCTTGGTTCGAAGAAATCTGACTCGCCTCAAAAACCGTTGACGCTATTAATGCCTATTAATTTCTCACCCCTTTTTTTGTTTGTTTTTTTTTCTCGCATAGGAAATCTTCAGAAAGGTACCCATGGAGGTGGAACCGTGTTAATTAGTTTATATATATTAATTTCTCACACCTAGTTCAGGATGGATTAAAATCCATTCTATCCCCTTGAACATATCATTAATCCGCTTAATAAACTCAAACCAAACTTCGCTTGTTTCATAATAACAATTAAAATTCCCAATTACCCACTTCGTATATGAGTGTCCCAGTAAAATGGTGTAATCAGTTATTACTTGACACACGCGCATGCGCACAATAATGCAATATTATAGGATAGAAATTACGTTGCATATTATTAAAGTCACTTTCGTTACGTGGCTGTGATTAATTCTAAATGTTGTTAGGATATTATATTGTAATTATACTTTCTGTTTAATATCAGTGTTAAAATGTAATCTCTTGAAAGAGCATGAGTGTAATATGTGTACTTTATAAATATATATTAATATTTTGTTAAGAGGGTAAAATTAATGGACTATAATGGTAAGAGGTTATCTTCGTAATCACATTGGCACAGCAAGAAGAACACATTATACTGTTGGCTTTATAAGGCTGACATCGAGGTCTTGGTTTCATTTCTCGGGTCGGACCAATAAAAAGTTATTAGGTTTTTCTATCAAGAAAAGGCTACTGAGTAGCCACCTAAAGTCTGAAAGTTGGCATTGTACTCCTATGCCTCGATAGGTTCGTAAAGCCGATGCTCAAAAACAACAGTTTTGCGCCTGAAATCTTTATGGTTGTGTCGGTATAGTTTGCCATCAGAAAGTGAGAGTGAGGGAATAGAAAGTGCACTTTATCTGTGCACAAACTTGTGCATTACTATATATCGTGCGTAGTAGCTGCTAATATCTCTTAATATTGGCGATCGTGGCCAAAACAGTCAGGAGTAAATCATCACATATAGGATCTGGATCTGGATCTGCGACACAAAAATATTAAGTATTGAAATTTAGTTGAAAAATACAATAAACATTAGTGTCTTATCCTATAAATTTGCTCGGAACGTAATTATGTTGTAAATCTATGTTTGATTATAGATAACTGTAAAAAAATTAAAGTAATATCCCATAGCTGGAAAAACGACTAATTATTGCCTAAGTAATTAATTCATATTCAAAAATATGATCTATAAAACCTCTTCCGACTTAACCTATCTTTCAAATAAAGATTCTTTTTTTTGCGTCATTATTAAATATATGTAGTTAATAAAACTTATATTGTTAAATAAAATCGATAAATAAAAGTTATGAGGTTAAAAATACGATTATTTCGTTTTAGCTTTAATAACCTAACATTACACTAAATTATTATTTTTTAAACTGACGATATTTAAACTGTCAACATGAAAAATTATTTCATTTGTGTCCAATAATAAACTTCTTGTATGAATCTAAATTTTAAAAAGTAAAATATCTTAAAACACTTGTATTATTATATTATAAGAGCAACAATTCAAAGGTAAATTAACCAATACAAATTACCGAACCACAAATTTATTTAGGAGACATGTTCATCTGGATGTATTTAATGTATGTAAATTTCTCAGGAATTCTTCCGAAATATACAGGTTTCCTCACGATGTCCTTAAGTGTTGCTTATGCGATGTAACAGGAAATAAGAAATGAAGTGAATTTGGATTGAATATTATGCGATTTATAATCTAAAAACGAAATCACAGTATGGAGTCGGTTTATAAAAAAATATAATTACTCCTTGAGTTCGTATCCTTGACTTTCCATAAAAATTATTGCTTGTTGTTAACTCTGTTAACTCTAGAATACTCACTATATAATATACTCATTAAAACACATTGAAACAATAAACTAAGTATATAATAGTATGTGCTTAAATATTTCTCATATATGTGTCAAAACTATAAATACACGAATGCAAGTAATTTTATGTGAAACAGAAACTACTTATTTTAAGATCATTCGTAATACGACTTTCATCACTTTAAATCATTTAAAATATAAGAGCATATTTAAATTAAATTGTATAATTATGTCGGAATTAAGAATTTTATTACAAAATTATACTCACTATATTATACTTGAAAAGCGAAAAATAATGTACTCGTAATTAAACAATAATAGAGATAAGACAATTTTGTATCAAGATAATATTACAAGAGGTATGACGGTGAAAGATACAATAATAAAAAAAAAACATTTAGATTCTCTCAACTGACATTATACTAAGTGCTTTTCTTTGTTCATTTTACAAGAATCATTTTAAAATTCGAATCGTTGAAATAACGTCTCAATAAGGCTTCGATATTTTTATCTCAATGTTTTAAATTAAGAAGAATAAAAAAAATTATCTCAATCCGTATTTACATAAACGGACTTCAGCTAATGAAAGTATAAATTAGGATCGAGGCATCGCGTGCCGCCCCCGCAGCCTTCGCACGGAAGGCTTTTCGTTAGCGTAATCCGGCTGTATTGAGAGACGATAACACTTGAATTACACTAGCCACTGTGATCTATTTATGTATTGATTTACGTCTCGAATTATATATAACATGTCAAGAAAATGCTCTGTTAATTGTGTGGATTTAACTATGAGTTGTGTCGGAGATTTAATAGAGATACTGCTTTTTACTATCAGAAAGCATAATACAATAATTTGTATTATGCTGTCTTCAATTGTCTTTCAAGGTCAAATATTTCTGAAACAAAGTTTCATTAATAGTGTAATTAAAAAAGAAACATTAAAGTGC
Source organism: Nymphalis urticae (assembly GCA_905147175.2). NCBI lineage: Eukaryota > Metazoa > Arthropoda > Insecta > Lepidoptera > Nymphalidae > Nymphalis > Nymphalis urticae. The sequence goes on along the minus strand of LR990004.1, from coordinate 4,256,867 downwards.
AAGTGTCTGACTCACGCATTACGTTCCGTATTAGACTTGGTCTTAGATTTTTAATTGTTATCATTATTTCTAAAGGTAACATCTTCACGTAAACGAAAATTTCTACTAGCTATCAATTAACGGCCTTACTTATAATCGTTGCTCAGCGGTTGTTTAGTAAAACACTGATCACTCTTTCTGTCATTATTGATTTGACATTCAAAAGAAGAAGATGCCTCATTACTTAATTAATCACCCGCTAAAATGTCTTTACGTAAAGCCGTAAGGTTAAAATATTGCCACGTGACAGACAGCTAGGGTAAAGACTTAGCAAAAAGTTTTTATTCTCTTGGTATGGAAGCAAATAAGTGTGTCTTTTTATTTTATTACATTATATTGTAATTTAGTTTAGAATTATTAAGAAGAAAGTGTCGATATCTCGTTTGGTTCGTTGCATATTGCGTCTTTCATTAAAATAAGTTACTTCAAATATATTTTTTATCTGTAATAAAAATACCAATTGAGCATATTTAATTACTTAATTAATAAGTGATACCGATGCTCCTTTTTGTGAGTTTAATAAGCTAAGTACAACAATAATACAAGAAGGCAAAACTAAACCTGTGAATTTGGCATCGATTCGTAGCCAGAGCATCGGTGGGCTCTTAAGAATTCGGTATACAACTTATTATATAGTATTAAACTGTCAGTGAATTGTCAGAGGATTTATATTATTAACAATACCTGTGTATTGTTAATTTTAAACTTTAAACGTATTTGCGAGAAATATATACACATATATATATAGCTTATTATAAGCTTATATTAGGTTTACTCGAATATATTGTATAAAAAAGTAATAAAATACAATAAAATACAAATCAATTCTGGCAGGGATTCTCAATCGTTTGTTGTAAATGACCAATGGTAATCTTGGACTATTGGAATTCTCTTGGTTTTGATTACTATTAAATAATTTTAACAACAAACTCAAAACAAGCTACTTGTGCAGGAGATATTGTAGTGTACGAGTGACCACTCCAACATTCTTCTCTACTGTCGCGTTGTCCGATGGGATGGAAATACGACACGACCGGTGAAAGATCAAACGAAGGACTAAATGCTTTACGTGTTTTTCAAGGTAAGACCGAGTTATATAATATAATGCTACTTTCTGGCTCTAACATAGAAATGATATTTTTTGACAGAAAAACATGATAAATATTTTATTGGACGGCCCGGATATAGGTCTCGGAAACTACGTCGTTATTTTTTTAATTAGTTATAGGCCAGCGTTTGACCGTTGACTTGCTTGATGTAAAGCATCGTCACGGTCTAGGATAAAGCGCGCTTCCCTAGAAAAAACCTTTTTACTCTGGATTCGAAGACACCAACGTTGTAACATATTATTAGCCAGTAGATTATTGGTATAGTTTTTTAAAATATATCACTTCATAGTCATTTGTTATTAATTTTGATTTTGATTTCAACATAATTTGTTATTAATTTTAATCAGGTTATTCAATAATGTCTATAAAAAGTAAATAGGAGTAGGTAGGCCACGACAACCAATTTCAAGAGTGATTAAACAGCTGTGCAAGACGTATAATAGTATGATACAAGTGCGCAAACATAGTTGCATTCTCTATTCTCTTACTTTCATAATTCGATGGGACGACAATCCGACACGACCGGACAGAGTTCACGCACGCCGCTTTACCTGCTTATCGAGGAGTGTACACACTTCCAACTTCTAGACTCCGGGCTGCTACCGCAATTCTTCGATAGAAGAACTCAATAAAAATTATCGTTATATCCTTCCGCAACAGCCTATGAATGTCCCACTGCTGGGCTAAAGGCTTCCTCTCCCTTTTTGAGGAGAAGGTTCGGAGCTTATTCCACCACGCTGCTTCAATACGGGTTGGTGGGTGTTATATCCTTAATAGAAATAAATATATTATAAACGTTAAAAGACGTTAAACTTCAATAATACGGTGTTGTTAACATTAAACAGTATTTTAACGGGTTCGCAAAATTAGAAAGTTTTTAATACTTTTCTCAAAAGATATTTCTTTCGACATTAAAATTCGCGTGTTGAGTTGTATTGTTTTAAACAATTATCCTTATTACGCATTGCGGTATGTAAAATAATTGGAGGTCATTATTTGCGTACGTTTACCATAAATTGCTATATTTTAATGCCGTGAACGTGAAAATATTTTTAAATAATTTTAATAATTACCAAAAATCTTATGTTTTTTTTTGTAAGAGAACTACTAACCTTATTTTATATTTTTATCAATTATTGTAATTATACTTATTACATATTATTCTTATATAGGTATAAATCATTATACTATGTTATGTAATATTTCATTACGTTTAATCAAATTGTATCTACATTATTGTAATACAAAATATGTTAAAACTACTATGTTTTATTAATACTGTATAAGAATCACAATAAAACGTTTATAAATCTACTAATAAAACATATGTATACAACTAAGGCTATTGAATAATAACTAAAAATTATAAGTCAGAAGTCGAGATCTGATCCCGCCTACAAAAGACTTCAACGAATTACGAGTACGCATGTTAAGCCGTCGGTGGGTTGTATATACATAATATTATAAGTAGTAGTTGTGATTGATAGTTCTGACAATTGAGCGATGAAAATTTAGTAAATATTGTAACTTATTACAATAATTCATAACTTATTCGATATTCAAATAAAACTCAAAATTAACCGAGAGATAAAAAACAAAAGATAATCAGATGAAAGTAATTTCTCTATGTACTTAAAGTGATTAGAACCGATATCCCCCTAAGACATGTCGCTTGTCGTAGTCGTATCGTTACCACCAAGTTGTATGAGATCCATAACACCTGATATTCTGCGACCGTTGCCATGGTTACGCATACCGTTTCGCCGCATGCGCAGCGACAGGTTGTAACAAAAGCCTTTGTATTACATTATAACATTAATTCATTTGCAACCATTGCGGGAGTCATTCAAGTATTCTATTTCATGATCGAAATTCATCAAAAACAAGTGTTTGATTACATACAAAACATTTGTAACATTAATTGAATTGATACAGCGTGTTCTTTTTACACATTTTGTTCTTGAGATACTTCAAACTTCAAATAAAACTATTTCGTTTTAAATAATCGCAACCTGCCGTTTGTTAGTTCAAAATCCCTAGTAGAAAAACTGTATCCGCTTTCACACCAGAATTTTTATCATAAAAACTGACCCATACTACTCTCCAGCCCATAAACTTAAAAAGTTTATATCGAAAAAAATACCAAGACATAACCAATACTAAATACCAATAATAAAATATTTAATAATAATTTTTTTTAGTAATAGGTTTTTAGTAGTATCTTACAAATAAACAGAAGCCCAAAATACAAGGCTATTTAAACATCTAACAAATAGACAAAAGCCCAAAGATACTACTTTCAAATCTCATAGTCTCCTCTGTTTTATTGAGGCTGAATGAAAGTCCACCGGTATAGTTAGTCGATGTTACTTATGTTTGTTAGGAAGCGATTGTGCGTGACTAATGTTCAACTATCGATGAGCTCAAAGGGTAATGAAGTAACTTTGATTCCACGTGAAATAGGTTGATTATTTAATCAGTGAAAGTAAACTTGCACTAGCTTAATGAATGCATTGTTCAAAGATATATTGTTAAATAAGATTCGAAATGTTAATTTTAATTATTTGATATGTTGTTCAGCGAACATTGTTGATTTTTGAATTTGGATCTTTTGAACGAAACTCGAAAGTTAAGGTTGTTAAGGTTCGTTTCCTTTCTTTTATTGTTAAATTTTATATAATGTATTTACAATCGCTATTTACATACACAACATATGGAGTATTTTGACTTGTGAAGTAATTTTAATAAGATAGCAAAGTAATAAGCAATGATTGTTAGAAAAATGATAATTGGTATTAAGAAAGTGTGATTACTTTAAAACCGACTTTAACATCACCATCGAAACGACATATTATATATTATATTCCAAAACTTTTTGAATCATATAAAATATAATATGCATATGCAAAAGATTCAAATATACAATATGCGAGCCGGTTGGCGTGGTTGGTAGATACTTGCCTTTCACGCCGAAGGTTGTGGGTTCGATTCCCACCCAGGACAGACATTTGTGTGCATGAACATGTGTGTTTGTCCTGAGTCTGGGTGTAATTATCTATATAAGTATGTATTTACAAAAAGAAAAGTAGTATATGTAGTATATCAGTTGTCTGATTTCCATAGCACAAGCTTTGTACAAGCTTAATTTGGGATCAGATGGCCGTGTGTGAAAAAATGTCCCAGGATATTATATTATTATTATATTAATCAAGTATTTCAAATATAAAACTTACATAAAAAAAAATTACACTCAACTTTTATAGACATAAAAATACATTAAAAATTATTATATCGCACATTATCAAATATAGTTACTTTAAGTTTCTCAACATTGTCACACATAACTTAACCATTTAAGTGATAAATTATCAGTCTAAGATTCAGAATTTTCTTATAAAATGTTTACGTTGATATTTTTTAAAAATTTGTATGCATGCATAAAATATTATAAAGATATGTAAAACTATGATCAATAGCTTTATAACTACAATTTAATTAACATATAGATTGTTCTTATAACAAGGAAATTCCTTACTCACATAAATAAATAATGTTAAAACGTCACATAATTTCCTTTATATTAAAATAAAGATTCAGATTTTCCTAGGTTTTATTTTAATAGATTTTCCAACGTAATTTAGTAAGACCGAAGGTGTTGCAAGTTTTTCAAACGGGCCGGTTGGCGTGGTTGGTAGATAGTTGCCTTTCTGGCCGAAGGTTTTGGGTGTGATTCCCACCCAGGACAGATATTTGTGCGCATGTCTGTTTGTCCTGAGTCTGGGTGTAATTATCTATATAAGTATGTATTTACAAAAGAAAAGTAGTATATGTAGTATATCAGTTGTCTGGTTTTCATAGTACAAGCTCTACTTAGTTTGGGATCAGATGGCTGTGTGTGAATAACGGCACAATATATTATAAAAAAAATAACTATTCAATTCGCAAGTAGATAAATAGATATAATACAAACTCGCAAACTTGTCTTTGGAACTATTGTTTTATAGTTTAATATCGAAATTTCAGTTAATAATAAGAATATTATTCATATGGGTATTCATTTTCAAAGCGTACGCTATGAAAGTTCATAGTAAAATTTTCATCGAAAAAATGTACACAACAATGCCAACGTAGACAAAATACATAATATGTATATATACATATAATTAATAATCTATCTATCAGTGAAAATGTAATGAAAATCACAATAGTCCCTGAGATTAGTGCGAACATGTACAGAAATAATCCCCCGTCGCTTCTATCTCTATTCAATTTGACTTTAATATATAATATCTATTGATTAGCGCTGCATAATAATTTTAAAGTTATTTAAAATATTAACAAATATATAAATCTTATTCCTATGATTTATGTACATATGTATGTTGATTCAAAAAATGATAATACTCTTTAAATAATATCATCAAGTAGTAATGCTTATATGGCTAAGTCGTAAGAGTTTCTTGTCCATTCTTCTCGTTAGAATCTGCATATCAAACATGTAATAAATGACAAAAAAGAAAACAATCTCACTTATGTATATAAATGATTAGTTTTAAATTTTATTATAGTAACGACAAAATCTTATCGTGAACTAAAAAGCTTAATGCGTTCATCGTAATATTTTGATAGCTTTTACTAGCTTTATTGGTTTTCCATTAAAACTTGGTCGTAATAAGCTCTGTTTTCATAAAACATACAACTTGAGTGAACACCGGCGGTTGTTTATGTATTAGATTAATGAAGAAGTTCTTATCACGAAAACATATAAAAAATTTTCGTGTTAGATAAAAACATCAATTAGGTGAATAAAATTTGTTGTATTTGTGTAATATATTATATATTTACCTCAATAAGTTGATAGATTAAACAGTACAGCACAGTTTTAAAACGAACACAAAGTACACATAACGTATGTGTTTAAACACAACACAAAACAAAATGTGTTTGTTTACAACAGTCCACTCGTCACTACACATATAAACAATCAGTTATTACTTTATATTTCTATGTAGAAATCACTAATACGTATATATCATAGTCACATGTGTAAATATATAAAAATAAATATGTCTTTCAGTCTCTTATATTAATAGTAAACATGCAGGCGCTAATATCCGGACATCGCGAATTCGTAAGGGCGCGTGTTGGCCATGTGTGCGTAACAACCTGACCACAGGCTTGCGTAGACGCAACTGAAATCACCTTGCAAGGCCCACTATACCTGTTTCGCTCTAAACATGTGTCCGTCTCGCTCTAGCGGGCATTGTGCTGAGTCCAGCGACTGGCTTGACAATAAATTACCTATAGGAATCTAATCAGTTTAATAGATGTGTGATTTTTTTTAATTCCGCTCGTTTTTAATGGCACCATGGATGGATGGTACAGGGACATTAATTATGGAGACGGTTACATTTATATCATTCGAAATTCAAAAATTACAACGTATTATGATCAAATTTTTTTCGAGGTCTATCAATTTTGATGGATTTATGTTCAATTTTGCTAAATAAATATTGTTTTTTAATTTTTCGCATAAATCACCAATTTATTATTTTAAATCCGGTTGCTGATAAATAATAGGACAATTAGGATAAACTTTAAATGTTGTACATACTTATATATAACTTTACTACTAAGCTAACTAGCTTTAAATGTCGTGTGTTATGTTCATTGAAAAGAAATCAAAAAGGGCAAATCTCCCTTAATAATAAGTGTTCATCTACGTTGTATAGACATTATCACTATGAGGACGGCAAACTTATTATTTACATCGTTTCTGCGCCATTTTCCGTAAGGCACACGTGTCAGTATATTAAAACTGGCACAGTCATCATTCAAATTGAAAAACAGCAATACAATCTGACTCTTGGCTGTAGATTACAGATAACTGGTATCAATACAGACGAGTACAAAGCCGTAAAAATAATATACATTAATAAATACAGTATGTAAAAATCATTAAAATATTTTAATGAACTGCACACTAGAATGTGATATAAGTGAAATCTTACATTTTTTAATTGCGCTTAAGTAAAAGTAGGTCATAATAATCTCATTTATATATACTTTTTATAATAATAGTAATAATGTCCTCCGGACCGATTTCGGTAACGGCGGCCAATCTCTAGAGAGATTAGCCAACTACGCAGGATATATTATAGTGCACAAGTGTGTGCGCAAACACAGGTGCACTCTTTATTCCCTAACACTCATAATCCGCTGGGACGGCAATCCGATGCGACCGGAAAGTGTGCAGAACCAACAGCTTTAAGTGCTTTCCGAGGCACGGGAGTCCAACTTCCAGTCTTCGGGCTGCTACTGAGAATTTGAACCCAGGACTTCGGGGTCAACGGCCCCACATCCATCCACTAGACCCACAAAGCAGAGAAAAAAATCAAAACATAATTTTAAAATGTTTAGTTTATAAATAAAACATTAAGTTTGTTTTTCTATTTTTACGATTTAATTGTTCTAGTTTTTTATCTCGGACTAAAGTGTTTATTTATATCTTTTCATAGAAATGTAACAAAATAAAAAATAACCACATATTATCTGAACTTTAATATATTTTTTTATTATATTTTCCTCATTTCATTTTATTGAATTAATTGTATTGTATTTGTGCGTAGCTTAAATTTATCTATACTTGTTTTAGTTGGGACTTCCAGATGTAACGTACTGGTCGTTATTAATTCATATTCACTTCGATCGTTCGCGCCCCGCAGCGCCCTCCAACCATTAACATTTTAACCTAAGACTTTCCTCGAGTCTTAGAATAAGAAGTACTATAATACAGTAATGGCTTGTTGATATCCCGCTGATGGGCAAAAGCCATAGCCGTTAAGAAGAAGGCGTTGTCCTAATTGGCGAACATCGCACGATGACAAGATGCGTTCTCGTCGTGCGATGAGTTCAAATATACAGATTTCATCAGAGTGTCCTATTTGAAGCTCGCAAGTAATCGTGCGAGCACATGAAATGCTTAATAACGATCGTACGATGCGTTTGATCGTGCGATCATGTAATCAAAGCAACAGATCTCTTTTGAGTTATATATTATAAAGGTTGAAAAATTCACCGCGCAGATTCCTGGATCTATAAAGTATTTTATGTTGTCTACGTTTCTTCCTCTTTTCAATGTCATTTGCAATTTTTAAAACAATATTGCCCGACATCAAAAACTGTGCATCTCTGTAAAGAGCCATCGTTAAAGTGGCGTGAGCGCCAGCCATCGAGCTACGGCATCACACGATGGACATCGCGCGATCTATTAGGACACCTGTTAACACAACACCTGTTAGGTCATCGCACGACCACTTTGATCGTGAGATGAAAAACGCATCGCGCCATCGTACGATCGCACCCGATTAGGACGCCGCCTTAGAGTGTACTCCACCTCGCTACTAATGCTTGAAACCGCTGTGTTTTGGTAGAACGGTAGCAACCTTATTCATTAGGAGCCTACGGTCACTAATACAAAATATATTAAGATACATCAATCAAACAAAAAACTTGTAGCTTTAAGGACGATTTAAAAATAAATACCAAATTCAACAGTTTCTATAATGTTGATATATTCATAATAGTTTGTAAGTAAGCGGGGGTACGCTTAACGTTTAGTTTAACTAATATAATCCCTTATTAGTCGTGCTGAGCTATCTATAAGTTTCCTAGGTCACAGGTCGTCATATCCTATGAGGGATTTAAGCGCACGCAATGCTAATAAACTACAAAGCGGTTATATTGCAGAGATTTCATAGCGACATACCTACTTCCTAGCGTGGTAGCTTACATTATGAGGATATTACAAAGAGATAATCAATTTTGTTTTTCATAATTGTTTTGTTATTTGTTTATTTGTGATCGTTTTATATGAAATATATTTCACAGTTAGTTAAGCACTTCAATGTATTAGTATTAAATAATTGACTTTTTGCCAAGAGTTCAGTGCTCAGAACACGTGATTCCTTACTGGAGATAACGGATTCAAATCCGGGCAAGCACTTTTTTGTGCGATTTATTTGCGTTTGTAATTCATTCTCTCCCCCTATATATAAGTTTTTAGAGTTATTTGGAAATATTAAACTTTTTTGTTCAATTAAAATAATGTTGATGTTATTCAGATTTATATTAATTTAATAAATCGTCATCATTCGCTTGGCTTTATTACATATATGGAAGCCATTTATGGAATACAGATTTTGATCTGTTTGAACACAATGTCTATAAGGTCATCTGGCCCTTAAAATTAAAAACAAGTTAAATAATTTTATTTTAATCCTTCAAAAATATTTCTCGCCATAATATGTTTACTAAAATAATAAAAGTATATTATTTATTGTTTTATGATAAATTTAAAACGGCAATGTTTATTATATTATTTTTTGTTAACCACAGAACGAATAAATCTTTCAACAATTTTCCGGTACAAAGCATAAAACAGAATCCATCACTGACATTTTTTACTTAGTAAAGGTATATAAAACGGCTTGCATTAAAACTAACTATGTAAAAACCTAACACAGACTATGTTAGTATAAGGCAACACGACTCTAGACTTATTATCTAGCCTTAAGTGGGTAAAGACGCAATCGTAAATACACTACACACAATCGACAAAATAATCTCAAGACTCTATATTTAAGTGTCACAGTGTGTGACCTTCGGCCGTCATTGGTAAATTTTAAGAAAAACAAAACCGAACTTGATTTTGGCTTCCATCAAGACTCCATAGCTCGAGCCTCAAGTGCCTTTCAGGTGTTGAAATTGCATTGACCATCAGTATTGATCATCATATCGACCAAGATCAAAACATATTATAACCAAATCATATATTTCGTTATAAACATATAGTCTATTTTTTTACATTATATGTCTTACTTGGAACTTCTTACTATTAATATGATTCTTCCACGAAAATAGCTTGATACGATAATGTATATTCTGTGAATATGTCGATACAAAAAATAGGTTGCATTCCCAAAAATTTTGTTTATTATTACGCTAGATACAAGTCTGTGGAAGGTACAAGACAAAAAGTCACGTGGTATAGGCTTCTTAACATCAGGAACCAAGGGTCTTACCCAATGTTATTCCTTTTTTAGAAAGCGCGTAAAAACGGTAAAACTGTGCTTGACCTCTTACGGGTTCCGATGGGCAACCTGTGTTTGCGTACACAAATGTGCTATAGCCAGCCACGGAGGCCATTATTGGTTCATATAATTCATAGTTCTTAACATATGATATAATGCTTATTAATATTATAAATTTAAAAGTGAAATTATGTCTCAAAATATATATAAGGGACACTATGTAATCCATAATTTACAGAAGCTTTATTTTTAAAACATAATATAATAATAATTTAATAACAAAATGACGAAATCTAATTAAAATTCAATAAATAATAACACAACAATTAATACAAAATCGTCTCAAGACAGTCTTGACGCAAACATGCAAACTCATTACGAAAAGACGCAACCGTAAAGAACAGCTTCGATTCCCGGGTCGGGTGAGCAATGGCTTTACGGCCAAGCGGTATGTTTTCCCTCATTACGTATTCTGAACGTATTTTCTCGACTCGCGCAACTTGAAAAGTAGTAATGAGATTACACACATAAGTTTTACTATGTGCTAATATTTATACTAGCCACTGGGCGTTATTTTATTTAGTTTCCCTTTGAAGACAAAGTTTTTTATATTCATTATTTTTATTTGCTTACAATTTATCTTTGTCTTAAAAATGTTCTCTGCGTAGAATAATGTATTTATCGGTAACAACAGCAAATAAAATGTGTTATAGTGTGTCCCATAAAGTCTCTTGTTTTTATAATTGTAAAACATGTTTATTGTGAATGAACCTTAATGAAAAAAAAAACAAATTGGTTAAGGAAATATAGTTAAATTTAGAGCTATGGAATATTATAAAATAATTAAAATAACAACCTTCAAAATTATAATTATAAGATAATTCAGGAATAAATATAAATAGTATATTGATAACTGATATAATTTTCGTCGCTAATACTTCGAGACCCAATACAATACAATACAAAGATTGTCTGGAAAACGTCGCTTTCTTAGTAAAACTATGATCACATTTGTACTTCTTCGCTATTGCTTGCCTTCTCTTGGCTTTTTGTTTATTAAATATAATACAAATTATATTGATTTGATTTACTTTGAAGGTTTCGTTTGACAAAAAACTATCCAAAAATATTTTTACAAAAATTTACCAAAATTAATTTGTTTTCATAATTGATTAAACAAGGCTATATGTCTAAATTCTGTTTGTTGTACAAGACAGTTACTTGTCCGTATGCACCTAATTATTATCCGTCCGCGCATTCCCTTAAAAGGAGAATATTACAATTTGTAATACAATGCGCCCGTGCACGCTCAGGAACACGAGGCAAAAACTAGGCGCGCCCGAAATGGTGCATCGTCACCAGTTGACTCTTAAGAATAAATTGTTCCGAGATTCCGTATAAATGAAATGAATCCTCTACCTTATATAAATCAAGTAGGTATATATTAGATAAAATAAAATAACTAGACTTTGTGCAAACTCGTCTGGGTAGGTACCACATACTCATCAGATATTCTACTGCAAAACAGCAGTAATTGGTAGTGTTGTGTTTCGGTTTTAAAGATGAGTGAGTCAGTGTAATTACAGGTACAAGTAACATGACATCTTAGTTCTTAAGGTTGGTGGCGCATTGGCGATGTAAGCGATGGTTAACATTTCTTACAACGCCAATGTCTATGGGCGTTGGGGACCATTTACTATCAGGTGGTTCATATGCTCGTCCGCTTACCAATACTATAAAAATAGACACTGATTGATTAATTATAAAACTGCAGATACTAACATTCTGGGTGTAAGTCAAGGTTGTTCCAATTTTATTATATATTTTTCAAAAAAATCTCAATAAAAGTCGTAGTTGAAAAGTTGAACGTGTAACATTGCCGTCATACTAATTAAACGGTCTTGTAGGGTATTTTGTAAGAAAAAAGTCGAAACTCAACGCAGAAAACGATTGTTAAATGTCAGAATGTGATATGCGCACATTGACCATAATAATTATAACATTTCAATACACTCATCAAAATAGTATAACATCATTAGTCGGTTGTCAACATTTCACGGGTGAGTAATGAAGTGTGTTTATACAGAATAGGTACAGTGCTTGATCGCTCTAAGTGAGTGAGGGAATAGAGAGTACACGACCTGTGATCACACACTTGTGATAACTATAATGATATTGTGCAGTGTTCTTGTTTTCATTTCCAACACAAATTTGGTAAGAAGGACATGACTTTGTTTTTTATATATATTGTGTTATTTTTATATATTAAATAGTTAATTACATCACTAATATACTAATTGTAATAATTTCATAAATAGATAGATAGATAGATTAATTATAACGAATAGCGTGAAATAGCTTGTTACCTAATTTAAAAATGGAAATTCACAGTAGATCAGTATTGTCAAAAACCAAATCACATAACCTCGTCTTTAATTACTGGTTCATCCTTTAGATCTTAAATAATATACTATGTCCTTTGTTCTATCGGTATAATCCTGTTACAAGTGTCACTTACCAGCATTGGAGCCGCGTGATGGGATAAGCTTCAACTCTTACTCACCCTCACTGGTTTCGTGTCTTGTTGGGCTGTCACCGTACTTTTTTTATAAAGAATTATAATTCACCAAACATTCCATTATCATAGTTTCGTTCGATATTTAAAAAATATAAATCAAACCCAATATTTGTCATGTAAACAATCTTTAAATATAGGTTTATTTAGATGAAGGCAAAACGACCAATTAGGCAAATATAACAATGCATTCCAAATTTAATTTAACGAATAGTGAAAGGTTTCGTGAACCAATTGAATCGGAGTATTTAGGTTCATCTAGGTCGTTATCCACAGACAACAAATACATTCTGTGTAATAGCGTACCTCGTCACTACGATTGTTATGTTTTATTACCGCTTAATGTATCCGCTAGATGCAACGTCTGAGACAAGTTTTAACCGATTGCAATGAAACATTTATATCTTTCGAAAGAGAACATTACTTATATCATTATGAACGGACAGTTTTATCCGTTCAATTAGAGGTATTTTTTTTTCATTTATAAAATTTGCTCTTTAAACAAGTATAGGAACCTTTTTGAAGCCTTAAATGCTTAATGCAATTACTCAATTATAAAGAGATAAAGATCAGTGGATAAAAGAGATACTTGGGGTTACCCGGTAGTACTGTACTACTTTTAGAAATAAACCACCGAATATATTATGCTGGTTAGATAGCTTTATTATTCTCTCTCATTTTGAATAGGCCAAGCCTTATTAAGTTCTTACAGAAGTAAATAACAATAGTGCGATTTAAAAGACTACTAGTGCCATCTATTAATGAAAAGGAAAATTAAAATAATATTTGACATGATGTAATTTGATCTTGAACAAGAGATCTTTACTAAATGCAAATACATGTGTTTACCATTGACGTTTTCATGTGCTTATTTGCGATTTTAAATCATCTCGTAAATAATCGTCAAGGAAGGAGTGATTGTTTGGTGCACATCCGAAGAATCACAGTGTTGGAATGAGTTCCAAAATGTACACCCATTGTAGACTTATAGGTAGTTAATATACTTTACGTATATGTACAAAATTATATATATAATTATATATATAATTTTGTAATTATTTTTAGCCTTAATTACTATATTGATATTTATGATTGAATTCATTTTAATCCCTAATAGTACAGTTACCTAACGCTGTTATAAAATAACTACACGTACGTAACAGAAAACATACCAGCCATATGGACATATGCCGTCGCGATTTATCAGACAGAAAGAAAAATTCCAAAGACTGATTAGTGGTATAGTTGATTGAATTCTGTGCCAACGTTTAGAGGTTCGATGCTTACTCAATGGCCTGTTTTGAAAGTATTTAGTATAGTTGAATGGAGCTCTTTACAAGAACAATACTTTTCTGGTACACGAACAATCATATTTAACTAAAAGCAGCAAACGACAATACATAGTAGGATTGTTGTATTTCTGTCCGAAGGGTGAGTCAGTCAGTGTAACTACAGTACTTTGCTGGTGGTAGGGCTTGGTGCAAGCTCGTCTGGGTAGGTACCACCCACTCATCAGATATTCTACCGTAAAACAGCAGTACTTGGTATTGTTGTGTTCCGGTTTGAAGGGTGAGTGAGCCAGTGTAATTACAGGCACAAGGGACATAAAATCTTAGATCCCGAGGTTGGTGGCGCATTGGCGATGTAAGCGATGGTTAACATTTCTTACAGTGCCAATGTCTAAGGGCGTTTGGTGACCACTTACCATCAGGTGGCCCGTATGCTCGTCCGCCTTCCTTTTCTATAAAAAAAAGAACATAACATATTGGTATCCAAGGTTTGTCGCACATTGACGACGTAAAGGGCTTATATTATTTCTTACAGTACACATTTTTCTTGGGGAAGGGGGTTGCTAACTAACAATCAGCTAGCTCAATGACTAGTCTGCCTAATCTTCTTCTTCCTGCCCTTATCCCACTACGTGGGGTCGGCACAACATGTTTTTTGCTTCTACTTCTCTTTGTCACTCGTCATCTCAGCACTTTACATCTTTCATACACATATCCTTTCTCCACGCAATCCATCCACACTTTCTTTGGCCTCCCCCTTCTTCTTTATCCATCAACATTCATATTCATCACCCTTTTGGTAACATGCCTTTCCTAACTAAATTATCCTAACTACTCTAAATAAAATAAAATAAAATAAAAAAACATTTAACTAATTATACTAAATTAATTTTGAGTGTTACGAAATATCAAACCGGGATATAACAAAGGAATGAAAAATTAACAGTTTAACGTGTATAAATTCCATTCTTAATTATCATTCACCAATTAATAAACGGATTCCAAAGAAGATGAATGTATGAGACGGCGCTGATATACGTAAAACCGCAAATTAATTGAGGCCGGACACGTTTGAAATACTTTAATCTATGGACGATGGTCGATATAATAAAATTAACATTTTTGATAAAGGATTTCGCTTCTTTACATCTATTTATGAACTATTGTAAATATTCTTAGAAACGATGCCGATATCTTTTATGAACAGGAAAAAACTTATCTAGATCTTGATAAGAAGTCACAAGTATTAGAATAGTATAGATAATAAAATATAGTTTAAAAAAACTACAAAGATACGATTCCATATTTTTCAATATCTTTTAATATTTTCAAGACTTTAGCTTAATGATTAGCTAGCGATAAAAAATTAAGAACAACTGATATGAAACACCCCCACGCTTTTTACGTAGCATAATTAAAGTTGTACATGATCAGTATTTTTTACTTTTTTATATTAGTTAACTAAAGCTTCTTTATTTTAGTTTCAATTTTTAAGTTTGAATATCATCAAATTTCATTGATTGTAACAATATATTATGTAAATTCAGGAATGATGTAAATAATAGTAGTTTAATTGAAAGATTTCAAGTTAATTACGCAATTATATGTTGTTAATAAAAGCGTTTTTATTTGATGATTATATTACGACAAAATCATAGAATTTTTATGGCAATTGGTCACTTGGCAATGTAAGAATTACTATTTATTTTTTATATCGCCAATGCGCCACCAACCATAGGAACATAGGTGTATGTCCCTTGTGCCATACTGGCACACTCACCCTTCAAACTGGAACACAACAATACTAAGTATGATTGCTTAGCGGTAGATTAAAAAAGTTTTAAGTTTATCTAAATTAAATTAATTTTTTTAATAGTACGAAATATAATAAAATAAACAAAATAACACAACGGATGGTACCAACTAATTATTAGTTCTAATACTTCGATAGCAGTACCGTATACTTCTAAACTCATAATAAAGTACAAGCATAGAGAAATTTTGAAAAATACCAAAGTGACAGCCTTTAAATCTGCGAACGGTAGGAAAATATTTGAGTTGTTTTCCTACATCGTCAAGTACGAGATGAATTATAGACAAGTTAAGCTTTTGAAAAACCATCGATGCTGGCTTTAACCTGCAATGTAGTTAAAACTTACGTACTCCAGTGTAATCAGCTCATTTATTTAAAAAAAAAAAAAACTAACATTACTTTAAATAGTTCAACAATATATTAAATGACTTTGGCTTGTAATAAAATCAATCACACTTAAAGTAATTTTTAATCCAACGCTAACACATCAATTTTCTTGTTTCATTTAAACCTTATCTCGTCATAAAACAATATTTCATATGAATTCAACCTTTAAGAATTACACAGTCCGAAAGTTTGAAACAATAAAATTGCCTGCATCCACGACTCAGAACATAAATCAACTTAAAAATACAATTAAACAAAATTACATACGCGGTGGTTATAAAACGATTGTAATTCATAAATGTGTTGATTATAACCCAATTGTGGGCTGACCACCCAGGAATTGATTTCGTACATTCAAAAGTAACTATTTACTGCCTATATTGTTTTGGGTTGTTCCTACTGAGTTTATTTATACTTATTAGGGTCAGTAGTCTTTATCTGATGACCGAGAGGCCCAGTGGTAAGAACGCGTGAATCTTAACCGAAGATCGTGGGTTCAAACCCGGGCAAGCACCGCTGAAATTTCATGTGCTTAATTTGAGATTATAATTCATCTCGTGCTTTACGGTGAAGGAAAACATCGTGAGGAACCCTGCGTGTGTCTAATTTCACTGAAATTCTGCCACATGTGTATTCCACCAACTCGTATTGGAGCAGCGTGGTGGAATAAGTCCCAAACCTTCTCAAAAAGGGCGAGGAGGCCTTTAGCCCATTAGTGGGACATTCACAGGCTGTTACGGTTAGTCGTTATCTCAGTCAGCATTTTCTTAGTGTTTTTTTCTTTATGTGTTACTTGGTTATGTAAGTAGTTGCTGTTTGAAATATATGAAAGTGAATTTTGTAGACTCTCTTGGGATGGGAATAAATGAAATTTAAAAAATATTAAAATAATCAATAAACATTAATTTTAGCTCACTTGTATATTTATCGATCCAACAGACTCAATATATCAATGTCCGTCTATTGATGTAAAAGTTATATATTCGTTTTGATACCTTGTTAATGGATGTAAATGGAAAACAAAAATAGTAATTTCTTAAAACAGACAGTATTATGAAAACTAAAAAAGTTTTTGTAGATAATTTTCTGAATTATAAATAATGATAAAGAAAATCTCAAACGCAAAAAAGCAAAAAAGAACTCCTAAGACTAATGTTCCTCGGGTAACTTATCCCAGGGTCAATGAAGCTAGTATTGAGATGTATGTGTAAAAAAGGGATTTTATAACTAAACATGAAATTCATAATATATCAGATAAGATGATTTATACTCTACTAGCATTAAGCGTAGCCATTTCACCCGCAAAACTTAAGAGAAAAAATAAAGCGCGTTCAGCGCGACACGTGTGTCTGTTTCAAATATTATCATATTTATTTCTTTCACCGCCGGTTTTAGAAATGATGATTTACTTAAACTAAATACTGATCGCTTATTGGTCGCGTATTACGTCATCGGCTGCCATCGACCAATAACCATTGAGATGTCTTTTTGAACAAATTGACTGGATAAAGGTGAAGGAGCAAAAATCCTCTAAAATTAAAATTTCATACCCTTTCTTAAAGCACCTCTAAGTTATAAAACTTCAAATATTTATTTTCTATACACATTGTAAGTCCACATAAATCCGTCTATAGTAAGTGACAACTAAAGTGTTCAAATTTATAACAAATAGATATTAAGGTAATTGCTAGAAAATACTTTATCGTTAAAACTAACAGTGCATTCGAAATTTGAAATAAATTGACCTATTCATAGATTAAAACAATTTTTCTCTCGTGTAACAAATAATCATCATCCAAAATCGATTTGTTTTGATAAATAGAGTAATTTCTTTAACCGATAAATGTTTACCGTTTAGATTGTAACGACATTAGATGGTATTGAGTAATGACATGCTGGAGGGCAGAAGAGATGAAAGAAGACCAGAAGGTATTAAGTATTAAAAGCAATTGATTTAATTTAATAATAGTGTGTCAGATCAAAATCAAAATATTATTTTTTTAACTAGGCGCATGAAAGCTCTTTTCAACCTTTATGTTACGAAAATTACCACCGATTAGGAATCTAGACTGTACGTCCATTTAAGAACAAAATACAGTATTATTGTTATATACTAAGTTTCCCATACGTTACCCTATAATCTGGCGGTGGCTAGTATCAGTCGGGACATTAAGAAATTATAGTTTTCATGTTGGAGTTATTAAAACTATCACACCTGGACAACTAAACAACTTCATAATATGGCATATATTATTTTTAAATATTCAATTCATAAAAGTACCATTAATAAATTTAATTTACGCTCGATAGCGCCCCGTAAAAGCTGTGGAATATATAATGTTAGTCAACCTTTTGTTATAAAACTTCTCCAATGTTTCAAAGTATACAAAAGTAAATTTCCATTTCATTAATCTAAATTAGACGTTGCCCAACCGCCGATAAATACCTAAATAAGTGATCTAACAGTAAACACGGGAAAATCTTCAGTAAAAAAAGCCGATACGTTCGAGACTCAATTATCTATACGACCAATTGTCCGATCAAACCTATAAAGTTAATCTCAGCACACCCGACGCCATTACGTACGGGACCATATTAATCTCGAAGCGTTGATTAGTAAAACTATAAAAGCGGAAGTATCAGAAGAATGCGGTTAATGAGAGGCTAAAACCCGATTTTATGGTTGATCGTTAAAATGACCGGCAATTGTCTAATTGTTGCCTACTATACAACTACCATCGTGGGAAGACATCGGCTGACTGACGGTGAAAGTACAAAACAGACGTTTTTATAGACGTCACCTGGGTTCTAAATTCAAATTGTAATCGAACCAACAAATCGCTCTTCAGTTCTATTTTTGAAATTGACCTACGATTTGTATTTTATTGCGTGAAAATCGTTATTTTATTGAAATTGAAGCAAAGAGTTTTTATTTAAATAGAATTTGGAATGTTGTAGGAAATAATTACCTGTTTTATAATTTAATAAGTTATTAATTTGTAAATGTGTGTATTAAAAGTGGTGTAGTATGTGTCTAATTATTAAAATTCTAATAGATTAGATTATTGTTGCAATTAATGTTCGCTAACCGAATACCGTTATTATAAGAGGTTATTAACGCTTTTTAATTTAGAATTTGCAGATATTTTATAAATCATTTAATATAAATTCTGTCATTCTTGTAAATGTCTAATAATATTATATATGAGTTTTTTGGTTGTAAAACATAATGAATATATAATGCATTATACATATTTGCTCATTAAATACTTTTTATAAGCTATTAACATTTGCGGTAATTACTATTTAAATTTTTTATTACATTATATACAGAAATAATTTTCGAAAATGATATTTACACGGACGTTTGTCTTTTCGCACGTTATCGATGTAGATGTGAACCATTTTGAGGTTTCCGAGGCTTTAGAAGACAAGGAAAAAGCGATACAAAATTTTAGGTTTATCAACGAAAAATACATTTTTTAAGTCGTATTTGTTCAAATCAATTATTTTCATTACGAATCTTACCTTGTGCGCTTAAAATAAGATATCTTAATTATTTGTTGCACAGAGTACATATCAAAAAACTTTTGAAGATAACAAAAATAACGCGGATTCTTCAGGTATTTATTATAAAAATAATTTAATGTGCAAGTATATAATAGCCGTAAATTTTATTAAGTCAATTTAATTGTATCATATAGTGTGAACAAAAACTTTTTTGTCCAATCAACAATCATCAACTATTACATGGTTAGTTGCCTTTTTATAAAAAAAAATATGCACGTGCGCATTTACTATAGCCCATGCAACAATTTTCGACTCTATCACTCAGGGAATAAATGCTATTTTAGTTGCGAAACAAATGTACATTAAGGTGTGAAAACTGAGTAATTTAGTATGAAGCGTGCCGTGTTAAACTGGCCGGAAAATTTAATTCTTTTATCAACTAATTCGATGTTCACGTGGTCACGGTACGTTGGTCATGTGTGACGCCCCTTAACGTTTCAATTAGACATACACAAACAGCGTTTTAATCAATATGTTAATTAATTCATTCGGTCATATACAATTGTTCCTTTAATGTGTTAACATAGCTACCTAATATATGCAAAATACACTATAATTATCGTTTAACTAACTAACAGTGCAAGTTTATGTAAAGTCATCGAAACATGGAAATATCTGTTTCTTTTAATAGCATTTAAATACAGGATGGATTTGTCTGTTCGATCATAAATAGACTGTTACTATATAAGAAAATAATAATAATAAATAATAAAGCCGATTACTTGGTACGTATGTCACAATCATCACATATTTTACCGCGAAATAGCAATAGTTTCTATTGATGTGTTCCAGCTTGACTTTTGAGTGAGCCAGTGTACTAGGGACATAACATTTCCCAAAGTTAGTGGCGCATTGATGATGTAAGGAATGGTTAATATTTCTTACATCGCTAATGTGTCCATTTACCATCAGGTGGTCCATGCCCATGCGCGTATAAAAATACGATCAAATAATTCTGCCACTTTCAACGTTGTTTCCCGGACTATAAGTTCATTTTGACACTTGCAATAAGTGAAGTAACTTATAATTATATCGTCACTTGTACCGTAATAGCTTAATAGTTATAGTATTTATACTCATTCAAACTAAATTACAATTTCAACAAAAGTCATAATAATAATACATTTAAGGAAATTATCTTTTTAATAGCTTAACGATTCCTCTATATTTTGACATAGTGACAAAATGAATTCATTTCTTCGAATAAATGACCAATTAGTTTAAAACCTACGCAACGAAATTATCTTTTACACGCTATTAATTATAAAAACGGTTCTTTGATGAATAATAAAATTGCCGAAAGTTATTTCACTGTCCATATCATATCAATTTTTTTAAAGATAAATTTTATTCTACACGCACGAGTCGATTTTAGCCTAGTTCTAATTGTTTTATCGGCTTCAATCTTTGTATATGTATTTCAGAAGATATTAAAATGTAGCCTCGCGTAGTCTGATAAAAGCCGAGATGGCCCAGTAGTAAGAACGCGTGAATCTTAACCGATGATCGTGGGTTCAAACCCGGGCAAGCACCACTGAATTTTCATGTGCTTAATTTGTGATTATAATTCATCCCGTGCTTTACGGTGAAGGAAAACATCGTGAGAAAACCGGCATGTGTCTAATTTCACTGAAATTCTGCCACATGTGTATTTTACCAACACGCTTTGGAGCAGCGTGGTGGAATAAGCTCCAAACCTTCTCCTCGAATGGGAGAGGAGGCCTTTAGCCCAGCAGTGGGACATTCACAGGCTGTTACGGATTACGGACAGTCTGATAAAGGAGCTCAGTTGTAGTGGTCTTTTAATAGCTCCCAGTAAGTCCTCCGAGTTGGGAGCATTTGGTTTGATCTAAACAGTCTTACATATACATATATTAGCAAATGGTAATACATACAACAATGCCTTTTTTTGTTTTTTTAGTAATCCTCCTCCTTTTAGAATTATGAAATCGAAGTTGGACTAAATGATAGCCTTATCAACGCCTGAGGCATACAATGGATTTGAATTATGAATGTTGTGCTAACTTAATGCTGTGAATGCAATAACTTGGATTTTTTATACATTATTATTCAATTCGAAATCTATAATATTTATAAAATAATACGATTCAAAATTTTAATGACATATATATTACTATCTCTTTCCCGCTAAACATTAAAAAAATTGAAAAGAATGGGATAGATATTGTGTCATGTTTTATATTTAAAATATATATATCAAAATCGATTAGTTTTATTCGGTCATTATAGACAAATTATTTAAATTTGTCATTAATATGAATAATATTTAGATTATATATGATTCGTTACCAACACATCAATATGATAAATAGCATGTATGTATAGTTCATAACCAACCGAAAAGCATTCTTGATATTTGCAAAATAGCAAACACCCTCTGATCAAGATTCACCAATAACAGTATATTATTGACTCCCACTGGTTGCTAATCGTTTTTTCGATTTGGATCTTGATATACTATATTAATATTGAAAATCTAGCCTAGATTTAAAGTAGGCTTTACTTTGAAATGCCGTGTAATTTATTATATTGTGCAGTATAAATCGATTTTATCATCAATTTAAAATCGGCTAAGTATAATGCATTTTACAACCGATTAATAATGATATTGAAATATGCCACTGCAAACAAATATTAATTTTATTAATCTAATTCATAAATTGGATTTAAAGTAAAATATTTATACACAAAAGCTAAGTACTACTTTCCTCATAACTTTTATGGGCGTCGAAAGAGGTTGTATTAAGTTTTGGAAATATCTTTCATAATATCTAATCTGGTTGATATTCTTTATATATTATTTTTATTGCTGTAATCGTATATAGTTTGATCATACTGTTTGTATGAGATCCTGGGTATACACATGAATCGGTCATAAGAGTCCTTGGGTTTGTTAACCATAAATTACAACAATGATATTTATTGTATTTATTGTTTGTGTGATATCAATTGATTTTGATTTTTTTTTAAATATTTACTTTAAAAAAATAGCCGAGATGGCCCAGTGGTAAGACCACGTGAATCTTAACCGATAATCGTGGGTTCAAACCCGGGCAAGCATCACTGAATTTTCATGTGCTTAATTTGTCATTATAATTCATCTCGTGCTTTACGGTGAAGAAAAACATCGTGAGGAAACCTGCATATGTCTAATTTCACTGAAATTCAGCCACATGTGTATTCCACTAACCCGCATTGGAGCAGCGTGGTGAAATAAGCTCTAAACCTAACCTAAGGCTAAAAAGCCTAGGAGGCCTTTAGCCCAGCAGTGGGACATTCACAGGCTGTTACAGTACAGTTACAGTACATTTACTTTCTTACTTGAATAAAATAAAATAAATTTAATTCAACAAGTACTACCATATAAGTGCATATCAAATTCGATTCAAAAATTAAACGAATTTATTCTTTAAAATATTAAAAAATACATTTCATTAATAATTTCAAGTTATTTAACACAACATAAATTAATGATTATTACAACAATATTTTAAATATACATTTGTTACAAATTTATCCGCTGTCGGTTGCGTGTAATTGTGTATGATTATAAGTTATAAAAATAATTGGAGGCACGTGTCGAAACCTACCTTGGAATTAACGTGCGTTATAATTCTTCGTTGATAATTAAAAAATGTATATCTCACACCATTCGGTAAAAAACAAAAAATGTATAATATTTTTTTGTTTTAGATAGAGAAGAACATAAATATGATATTAATTTGATAATATTTTTTAGATGATAGAAGGAGTCTTGACAGAAAGAACAAGACAAAAAACAGAGGTTAAAAATAAATGAAGAATGGAAAGGGTGCTAGCATACTTACTTCCACCCTTCGCAGTCATAATTGGTATAAATATTTTTAATATTGATTTGTTTATATTTCCTACAATATTATTAGAACAAAACTAGGTGTATTTAAAAAGTCTGTCACTACGTGAATTGTAAACAACGAAACAAAAAAAGAACAGAAATTAATAATAAAGCTCATCTGGGTAGGTACCACCCACACATCAGATATTCTACCGCAAAACAGCAGTAGTTGGTATTGTTGTGTTTCGGTTTGAAGGGTGAGTGAGCCAGTGTAATTACAGGCACAAGGGACATAACATGTTAGTTCCCAAAGTTGGTGGCGCATTGTCGATGTAAGCGATAGTTAACAGCTTTTACAATGCCAATGTCTATGGTCGTTGGTGACCACTTACCATCGGGTGGCCCATATGCTCGTCCTACCTACCTATTCTATATAAAAAAAACCTTATGGAAGAGAATTATAATGAAATGTAATTATTAAATTTGGTTGGTACTTTACAGTTATACTATTGTTTTTCATCTTAAAAAGAATTTCGGAACGTTATTTTAAAACTAATTAGTTACTGACTCAAAAACTCGTGGAGATTCTTGGTGGTTTGTGTTTATGATGTATTATTTATTTCTAATTAAGATATAGATTTAAAATAAATATAAAAAACAATTATTTCTCGGGTATTGTTTTAGAATTAAATATATAACCTCTTTCTTTGTCACAGAAATATGGTAACTAGTATTATATCCATAGTATTGTAATGATGAAAAATGCATAACCTTTTAATGAAATCTTAAAACGTTCCAAAACATAAATGGTGATGGAATTCAGCTAAAACTAGCATCAAATTTGAAAACCTTACTGGCAATACAAATAGCGTGTCAATACAAGTCAAGCCTTGATCAAAGGGTTAGCGAAATTAGCGATTTTATAAAACATTGCATTCCCATGTCAGCAAGCCATTTGTATAGTTCACAGCTCTCGTAGTTAGCCGAGGTCCATTGATCCGTCCGTCCGTTCAGTCGACAATGTAACATTTAGCCTGAACATACCTTTGAAGCCTTGAGACCAATGACTGCGCGAAATAATTGGGAAATATCTCGTTGAAATATCATATAATTGTGTGTGTTAATAATTATGTTTGTGTAACAATGGACGTTTATTGTTTTTTGTATGTATGTATTATTTTGTGTGTGATAACGAATTGTGCATGTGTGAAATGCCAGTTAATTTTCGTTTGAAATTCGAATTGAGATTCGAAATGCTTCTGGTCTTATTGCCATGTTTTTTATTTAAATTGAATTTGTTGTATGCAAATATAATCATTATATTATTATTTATAATATCATTGATATGTAATTTGTAAGCAATTACAAGATATGAGTAAAAAAAAGGTTCTTTCTTTCGCCGGTTCTTCTTTTCCAAACCGATGGTAGTTTCCAATTTGACAAACAATTAAAAGGTAAATGTAAAGCATATTGAATTTTTGATTTGTTTTGATTTGATACATATCATATTTATATCGTTATTATGTAATACATTTGCTCTTTTTGCTATAATTTTGGTATATTTTGCTATAATTTTGCATACTATTTAAATAAAAAATGATTGTATTTTTTTATTATTTAACCGGTTAGATGAGTATTGTAATAAACCTAGCCGAGGTAATTACGGCATTTGTTTCTCTATTAAAGTCCTCCCTCACTAGTAAGGAGGATTGTTGGAACATATTCCATCAAGTTGTCCTAGTGCGGGTTGGTACCTATAATAATAATGTAATCATATTATTTTTTTTGTTACAGTAGTATAGATAATTACTACTAATTCTGTTAAATTAAGAAGTCATATTGGATAATTTATCGTACAGGATAACCGCACAAATATGTGCACTCCCTCCCTTAGTCTTATATTCCAATGAGACGGATATCCGACAAGATTGGAGTGTAATCAGGCGCAGAACAAAACGGCTTTACCTGCTTTCCAAAACAGGTAACAATGTGTACCTCCTCAATCTACTATTATAAATTATTACAAACTAACACCAAGAACTGATAGATAGTTTAATAGCAGAATGTAAACTTGAATTCCAAATCATGTCAAAACAATTGTTGGTAGATCTCTCTTTGAAGATAGTTCGTTACCCATGATACTGCATCGCTGGTTAGAGAATAAACACGTGGCACATTTTTTTGGATGTTTTTCTTAACCGCCGAGGTCGAGATGAATAAATACAAATTAAGCACATGAAAATTCAGTGGTGCTTGCTGGATTTGAACCCGAAATCATCGGTGAATATTCACAGGTTCTAACCACTAGAACATCTTGGCTTTCAAATTACATTAATATAACATGAATCATAGTACTAAATATAACCGCGTATTGTGTTAAAAAGTTTCATACAAAATAATTGTTACAATAAAAATACCTTAACAAGAGTACTATCGTATCAATGCTTTTAAATTCGATCCGTATAATATACTTATGTTCTATAAGTTCCTTACTAAATAAGTACGAACATTAAATGTATGTCTTTTTGTTTATCAATTTGTATTTGTCTTCATATTATCGGCTACACACCGGTCGGCGTACTTCACAAGATCACGAGAAGATTTATATAGAGATGTTGCAACGATTTAAAAATAAAATATTTTTTTATTTACATCGCCTTTAAATTTTAAATATATTTTATGATATTCATTTTATGATAGTGTGTTTTAATTGCAATTAGTTTTTATGTCCTGTAATGCTTAGTAGTCTAGTAAATGTTTGGTATAGATGTTTATCTTAAGAGTTCGAATGTCGTGTAGAATTTGTAAGGAATTAAGTTTTCCTGTTAGAAAAGAAGAAAAAAACGCAATAAAGAGATCAAGTCAGTTCAGTGCGTCAGTTGATTTTTGTACTTTTTTAAGAAGCATTTCACACGTTTAATTCCGATAAACACTGTCTACAATTTTATCATAATTTTACTGAAAGTTTTTTATTAAGTATGGTTAACAAAAATCAATATATCTAAGGACAATAGTCGTCTTTGGTGAATAGTCGTCAATAGTGAACAATAACATCCTTTAAATTATATCAAAAAAAATATAATTGCATCACTGTAGAATGATATGAAAAACTTATAAGAGATTCAATAATAAAAAAATCAAAAAATTAAGCGAACTTAAGGCACTTATTTAAATAATAAAATAGCTCGTGGGTGGTTGCAACAGCTCCCAGTATCCGAGTGTAAACCATCAACATTTCTCATATGGGTTACTACCGTCGAGGTTCATCGCACCTTTTATTGAGCGACGTTTGTTAGCAGATAAGTTTTGTATTAGCTTTTATAATCCAATACGAGACCCTGAGTAAATGCAGAGACGTGTATCAAGTTTTTACCTTACCTATACGGAGATGTAAGTATTTATATAAAGGATTGTAGAATATTAAAAGACGTTGTTTACGATGCTTATTTCGTAATGTATAATACTATTTGACTTTGAATTGATTTTATATAATAATATATTCGAAATTTATATTCAAAGGATTGTGTTTATTAATATTTGTGTTTTTACGATTACGTTGAAATATTTTAAATGTATTGTAAAAGATATTTTGCATATGTGATAAGGACTTTAAATTTTAAGTGAACTTTTTTTTTTAACAGGTTGGTATACCGGCAATTTGCCTGACGATGGTCACCACCGCTCAAAATGAAAAGAAATATTAACCATCAAAGCGCTACTGAAGTTGGTTATCAAGATGTTATGCCCCTTGTGCCGGTAATTACACTTTCTCCCTCAACCTTCAAATCGAAATACAGCAATACTAAGTATTTCTGTTTAACGGTAAAATATGCGATGAACGGGTGAAACACATCGAGGCGGGCTTGCAAGTATCTTTACCATTAAGTATATGACGTAGTTAAATCTCAACCCATGACGTTTAAAAGTGACGAGACTTTTTTTTTTTGATCCAAAAACCGAATCGAAGGTAAGTCGTCAATTACCTGAATATCAACCGTTCGTATATCTATCTATATATACTTAAATCTCAATGAACATTGACATCACAAAAAGAGGTCTCCTTAATGAGTTGCGTGAAGATAAAAACGCCGCAGCGGCAAGTACAAAGGCGAACAAATAAAAGATCACATCCGATGTGAAAAGCATTGCGTATTGTTTTATATCAAAGTGAAACAACAATAGGTAGCTTTTTCAATGGACGAAGCCGCCACAATGAGAGTTATAAGCGCTAGTTTACATGGTAGCAAGGTGAAGTGTTTTTCATTTAATTTATTCCTTAGCTGTATTTATTATACTATCATTTTATAAAACAAAAAAAATTGTATCACACATTTTATATTGGACAACAAGCCCGGCCACTTCGGTCTGTCTGTTTGTTCGCGATAAACTCAAAAACAACCCAATGGATTTTCTTATAGTTTACACCAATGGATAGAGTAGCTCATGAGGAAGATTAGTGTTATTTTAAAAGCTGAATTTACTTGATGTTATACCAATAAATAAACAATATTTTAGCTTAGAAATTAATTAATGAATTTATAACTAGTATCAATCGGGATGATAAATTAATACAATAATTATGAACTTTTCGTAGAATTGGAATTGTTTTTTTTAGGTTAATGAAGTAGGTAGACAAGTGTAATAAGTGAGATTATTGGACAGCCTTGTTTGTCTAGCCTTTTCCAAATTTGCTGGCCCATTGGTCACCAAATGGCCCACTTGCCCTCCTATGTACTTTATGATAAAAGCTGTAGATTTCGAGGTCAGGCGAATTAAAATATTTAATGAGGTTTCCAACAAGAAATTATCGTCCCGGCGTTTTGAAGTTAGCAGTGTTTAAATCTCCATGCCTCGGAAAACACGTTAAGCCGTTGGTTTCGCACCTTATCTTTTAGAATCGAGTCAGATTTGATCTTTCATCGGAATATGAGAGTAAGAAAAAGAGCAAAAACAATTATGTTCACACTTACTATAATACACAGTTATTTACATAGTTACTATAATACGATATCATACACAACTGCTAGATGTCATAAGATGATAGCTTTGTCATCGATCATCAATAATGGAGAGAGCAATCGTAAGCTAGAAATATTTTGAATATTTGATCATTAGGATTTTGCGCAAATTTCCATGTAATACTCCTATTATCAGATCCCGAACATAAGTGGACAATAGCGGACAACGCTCACCTTGTGAACATAATGTTAATGTGAAATACTACATCACATTGTTCCGTCACCTTTTCACCGGCTCACCGGCTCACCAGCTCACCGGCCCGCTCAACGTTTGCATTAATGTCCTCTTAAAGAAATGATTTATATTTCGGGTGTCAGTTCAGCGAGGTGTTATAACGAACCCATTGCAATACAATGATTTTATTATTCTTAAATTATGGAACTGAATGTTGTTGCAAAATTGGCAAAGATATTGTTCGTTTTTAATTAGTTATTTGGTTAATAGTAGTTTAAAATATATTGTTAAAAAAGGATAAATATAATACCCGGAATACGCCTCAATGCATTTTTAAGTTTCTTTTTTAAAAGCAAGAACACAACAACTTTATTCAAATATACTACAAAGAACATTTGAATAGTTATTTTAAAAGAGATAAATTAAATTTAAGTCACTATAAACAAGCAACTGTTGTCTTTGGATTGAAGTATTTCTTTTCATAACTCCTTAGTAACAGTTCATAAGTCTGGCATTTTGTAGTGTATACATTCCTGTACCTCAGAAAGCACGCTATGTTGATCCGAATTTCTGTCCCAATGGATTAAGGTATGCGAATAAAGAAAACACCCATATTTGTAAACCACTTCAGCACTAAAACAACTCTTATACAAAAAGAATAATTGTATCATCCATTTTATACTAGACAACAACCCCCACCACGTCGGTCTGTCTGTTTGACCGCGATTAACTCAAAAACAACCCAATGGATTTTCATACGGTTAACACCAAAGAATAAAGTAACCCATGAGAAAGGTTTTTGTGTACATTAAATTGGCTGAATTCTGACAATGATTTTGAAAATATCGGAATAAATCATACCGACTGATATCTTTACTGGCGTGCATAAACCAAAAGAGTTATATGTATTACAATTTAATCGTTGTATATGTACCCTTATTGTATCCATGTGATAGATGGGACATGTAGCTAGTATTATATAAAACCTCCTTCAAAGCCGCGCTGACTTATTTCAATTAGACGGTGATCATCATCACAAATCAAGAACTAACAATATTTGAAATAAAGAAAAATAAAAAAGCGTCTAGACTTGTAGCAACTTTAAATTAGATCTCTATACGAATATTGTAAACACGAAAGTAACTAAGCTTTCACGGCTAAGCCGATTTTGAACCTGAACCGAAATTGAACCGATTTTGGAAGGACATAGTATACTTTTGTTATACCAAACACCACACTTCCACGGTGACACGCGAACGAAGCCGCAGGCAAAAACTAATTATTTGAATTAACGATGCCTTATTTTATTTTTAAATAGAAATAGCTCTACGTTGTTTATTTTTTGCAATGGTAATATATAAGATGTTATCCGTTTGCATCGCCTGTTGTACACATCACTTGTCCCGGCTAAGCCGATTGGGATGTGACTGATTTGTCGACTGCTAATTACTGTTAATGGATCTTTGACAAATGGAGGTCTAGATGCATCTAGTCTAAACGATAAACATATTAAACGATTAGTGTTCAATTAACTTTTTTTGTTAAATATTCATTTGAATTAAAAAAATATGAATTGATGATTTATGTATTTACTATTTTAGAGTTGAGTTATTTTCAGGATGCATTAAAGATAATTTTTTGGTAAAGTGTAGATAAGGACAAAGATAGATTTAATATAGAACAGTTACACTCGTCTTATTGAATGTCTGAATATCTGGGATCTGGAAAAGCTGGTTTTTTAATCTATTTTTTAATAATAACTTCTAAAATGAAACATATTGTAAAATATTTACATTTTTCATTAGGTAAATAGACATGTATATAAATATTTTTTATTACAAATGGTTTTCTTCAATATTTTTTTATTTGTTATTTAAACAAAATAAAAATAAAACTTTAGTATTTGAATTACATTTATGACAAAATAGTAAAGACTCCAAAAAACGTCATTAAAGAAGCTTGGAGCTTATATTACTAACGAGTATGAGATGAATCAATTTTAAGCACTAATAAATTACATCAAAATTAATAGATAGAATTGAACCCGCGATCGTCGACTAAAATCCACGCGTTCTATCCACTAGGGCAACTCGACTCAAGTCATGTATAAATAAAATACAATCACTTGTTTTTCAAGTGATCACTAAAGTTCACTGACCTTTACAATAATTAAATTATAAATACAGCCTATGCATTAATAAGAACATTAAAACAAAAGAATATAAAACAATCGTAAAACTTTAAAGCGATCGAAGTGATAACTACAAAAATGCAATTTTAATAAACTGTCATGGTTGAATTTTATACAGTTTAGTGGAAACTTTGAGTTTTAGGGTTATATCCTTTTTTTTTTGTTGGTCAGTTGTTTAGTGGGACCGGATTATACTCATTTAGACCGGATTAACAATAAAAACGAAATTTGATCATTGTGGTCGGGGCATGGTGTCCCTTTAAGGGTGGGATATTTGACACAAATAAAATTATAAAAGTGAACTATATTAATTCAAGGACTTTGACTAAATAAAAATAAAATCATTCTGTTTAAAAAAAAAAGAAAGATTTTTATTATTATTTCATACTTATATGAATGCTTTTTATTTATTAGCAACATAAAATTGTCAAAATCTTTGATTAAACATAATATAAGTATATACTACCTATTCGAGTTATACATATAAAATTATACATATTAATTATTACGTAGCAGCGATAGTCTAAAAAAGAAAAAAAAATAGGTTCAGTTTTAGTAATGCGCAAAAAGGCATATTAACTTAAAAATAGTCAGTTATTTTGGACAGACACATCGATTTTATTTATTTGTATAAATTTCATTGCAAGCCAGTCGTAAACAATGAACATATACAATGATAATTATATTTAAATCTTACATTGATTTTATTATCATTGTGCTCGCACTTATAGGCAAAACAAACATGCAGTTTAGTTATATACAATAATCTTATTTAAATATTAATGTACTTACTATTATTAACTTAATTATTGTTTCGATGTATAAAAAAAAACTTAATTATATAATCAAATATTGTAATTAAAGTTAAATAAATTCGTTGAATACATTTAAATACTATCAAATTAAACAGAACTAGTTTTTTAAATCATTGATTTTTATCTAAATCAGCGTTGCAGCCTCGGAGATTCGACAATTAACTTAATGTTGCATTAAGACTAATACGCATCTGGTGTTTAATCTGTGATCTCGAAATAAAAAATCAGTCGCTATCATTTGTAAGGTATTTAATCCGTGGCATTAACTATAAACGCGAACTCAATTAATTAAGAAACCGATGTAGCCAAGTAAGTTCCCACGTAAAAAAGCCGAAATGCCCCAGTGGATCCGTGAATCTTAACCGAAGATTAGTGGTTCAAACCTGGGTAAGTTCCAATGAACTAATCATGTGCTTAATGTATGTTTAGCGAAGGTATACGTTGTGAATAAATTGTTTAATAATATGTCGGGTAAATATTGGAGCAGCGTGGTGCAATAAATTCCTTAGCCCAGCAGTGGGACATAAACAAAATGCTACTTAACTCAATGCTATTATACGAAGCAATTAAAAAACCTATAACATTTCAATGAATGCACCGCCTCCCCTTAACTGTATTAACGTTATCAGAATATCTCAACCCATCTCAAGTAAATAAATTGAGTATTTTACTGCCCATCCATTGTTGTGCTCATTTACTCTTTTGTCTCATTAGCCCGACTTCATATTACGTTATTTTTCCTTACCGATGACAGCCGAGATTAGATTCCATTTTTAAATTTAACTTTTTTACCGAATAGGATTTCGGACTTCTTTATATCAAGTTCTTTATGGGATTTTTATTTTTTTTTCTTCTGACAATGTTTCTTCTTCTCTTTGTTTTATTTTATATATCTGTTTGTTTTTATTTTGTGCGATTATTATGTTTTTTTAACCAAGTTAATTCAGTGGATAGAAAAATGTGGACTTGATCGACTATCGCGGGTTCAAATTGGGGCAATACAATTACGTTTTCATATGTTTTTTTTGAGTGTAAAGTTCATTTCTAACACAACGACAATCTCTATTCTCACAGGTTCATAATCCATCACGACCGGAAAGTGTTCAGACGCACCAAAGTCTTTATGTGTTATCCGAGGCTAGTAAGTGTAAAGACTACTTTCAAATAGAGGTTGCTATCGAGAACGTCATGACAGAAAAACCGAAAAACATTATATAGGAACCACGGTATTATAAGCTAACAAGTATAAACACGAGGCATTCGTCATTATTGATTTGAAGAATAATCTGGTGATTACTAGAACAAAGTTTCTTGAGCAAGACTTGCCAATGGCAATAGCTATTAGTGTAACAGTATGATTAGAAGAAACAGATTTAGCAATAGCCGATACCAGAAGTGTAAATTTGACACTCAATTAGATAGGAACGAATAACAAGTAGCCTTAAATATAATTACAACCAATCAGAGCTATCGGTTTAAATGAAATAGCGTATAAGATTTATGTAACAGTTTAATGGTTAAATTTGAAGCGGGAGGTCTCGTTAATTGACAAAAATACATTAAAGCAATTAGCAAGATATCTTAACTTTAACGATAAACTAAATGCAAAAAAATGTTACAAGCAATTTGTTATTTAAGTTAAACTTAAATTCTTATTGATTTATGTATTGCTGTTTGTGAATAATTTTATCTGAGTAGCTCCATTCTTTTCTATATTCTATTTGTCTTTGTCGCTTTATATAGTGTAAAGGTTTTCTCATGAATTGTTTGTTTCATCGCTAATTTCTATGAATTTTAGTGACAGTGTTGCCAACTAGCGGGGTATTTATTAATGTGTTATTATGATGAATGTTATTATAAATGAAAAATAAAATATGTTTTTTTTTAATTTAATTAACTTATCATTTAACTAATTTATCAATTCCATTTTCGAATTCCTTTATCGAAGGAGAATGTGTTCTATATTTAATATTTTACTGACAAATTTGAAACTTTAAATGAATAATGTCAGATATTAAATATAGAAAATTAGAGATATCTAATTTTGTTTTTTACTTTTTGTAAATTTTTAAAATGTTTTGTATTTTATATCTTTTAAATATTATTGTATATTTTTTAATGGCAGTGAGATAAAACTAAACAAATCAATCAATCTAAAACAAATACTGAGAAACAGGATTTTAGAAATATTTTTATACAACTTTCGATGGTCTACGTAAGCCAATTTCCTTAAGATCAGGCGCATTAAATTTTCATCTTTATCGGATATTGTATAGCTAACTCATATGGTTGCAAATACATAAATCCAGGATTGGAATTTCAGATTAGGTCAGTATTTTTTTTTCTATAGGTAAAAGGTGTTAACAGCCACTAAAGACTAAAGTTAAAGACTAAACAGTTATGAGTTTTGCTCTCTTATGCGTCAAATAATAGGCAAAGCAGCAGGATCAACGCTGCAACTGATGTTGTGACGTATTGCCATCCCATCACCATAAGTGTGATAGACTACAGAGTGCATTGCCTGCGTTTCAAACACTTGTCGGCAACTTTTGTCTCATCTTTGAAATTGGTCTTCGAAATTCGATAGTGTGAACATACAACTATTATATTAGTTATATTTTTTAAATAATTATCTAGTATTGTTGTGTTAATTAAATTAAATTATAAATTATATCGACTCAACACTGTCCTTATTCAGGTATAAGATTGACAATGTTCGCGGCGAGCGCAAAGAGCGTTTAACAGGTGTAATCGCACTGGCTTGTCCTTTATCCCGTCTTTCTCTTGTGAACATGGCGTTATAATGCCGGCCCTTTCGCGTTTCGAAAACGTCTCATGTCGCTGTGTTTGCGGTCTTTTGAAATTGCACGTAATTAGTCCAGCGTAGCTGACAATGATCATATCTTGGTATTATAAGTGATATCACTAATTCTAAATAAATAATTGTTTGTTGTTAAATTTAATTGTTATATAATGCTATTGTTTTGTTTTTTTTACTTTCGTTTTGTTTTTGATATTGTTTTCGGCTTTTGCTTTGAGATCGTTTTATCTATTTGTAAATGACATTTATTTTACAGATGACAATTCAGCAAACAGCGCTTTAATTCTTAATTGTTTCTTAAATGAAAAACAATTGTACTTTAGTGTAGTTAAAATAAAAATTAAAAAAAAATCTATTTATCAGTAAATCAATATAAAAACAGAGATAATTCTGTATTAGCATAACCGAAAACATCAATAGGCGCGACATTCCTGGAATTAAACAAAAATAAATTAAATGCAAATTGTCTAATTACATTTAAATTCCAACTAAGCATTAAAAAAACTATGTAATAATTAATATGAAAAAAGGCCATTTGGTATTGTATCACATATTCGTGATATCTGCAAATTAAATAAAGCTATTTCAAGACTTAATACGTAATTGGCTTTAGTCGGCTTGTGATAATAATAAAAAGTTGCTTAGAATTTATGTGTTTAAAATAGTTCGATTACTTTTAAATACGGAATTCGAAAATGGATGGTGTAAATAAGGGATTTTTTTTGACTCAAAAAGTTATATTCGATTTAAAAAAAAATGTTATCAAATATAGAAAACTTTAAATGCTCATCGAACCAACTTATGTTTGACGATTCCGTTCAGATCAGATCAGATCAGTTCAGATTCAGCAGTTGTTCGACCGTCGTTGTCTTGCTATTCCAATAGAAAGTTCACACGAGTCTTGTTTTGTATTTATTACTTGGAATGCTGGAAAAAAAAAAACAAACAATAAAATAATTTCTATGTTAAAAATTCAAATTAAAATAAATATATATTTTATACATTATAATAAAATTTATTATCTGTAGTCGAAACTTTTAAAATTAGAATTAAAATATAATTATTAAAACACTAAAGTTTGTATATCTTTGATACTTCCTTTCGTATCTTATCTTTTATCAAATCTATATCTATAGAGTAGCGCGGTATTTTTAAATAAAGATTAAAAATCAATCAAGTTTTAAATGCCCGGTGCATCTCGAATTAGTTAATTTCTTAATTAAAAATCTTTATATTCCTAGAACTGTATAATAAAATTAATTCATGCTCAGTGATAATGTCAATCAAAGGCTTAATTATTTAAACTTTCAACCTTATCTGTGTGTTTCGGACGAAAAATTAGGGATCCCTTTGTAAGTTATAAAAACTTAATTGTCAGCGAACAATATTGTAAGTTACACTAACGGACAGAACAGGAAATTAAATCTAAAATCAAACTATATTTTATTTATTTTTCATTGTAATTACTGTAACAGTATAAGAGTGTTTTCTGATTATGACAAGCTGGTTGTGGGTTCGATTCCCACCCAGGACAGATATTTGTGTGCATATACATTTCTGTCTGGGTGTAATTATCTATATAAGTATGTATTTACAAAAAGAAAAATAGTATATGTAGTATATCAGTTGTCTGGTTTCCATAGTACAAGCTCTGTACAAACTTAATTTGGGATCGGATGGCCGTGTGTGAAAAATATCCCAGGATATTATTATTATTAACTACAGTGACCTGGATTCTTATGAAAGATCTTTCATTGAGGGTGTTCTGTGAGATATCCCTTTAAGCGATAAGGCTGCACAGCATATAATATTTATAAATATTATGTATATGTTACCATTGTTGATGTTACATCATATGTAATCAATTGTAAAATAATAATAATAAAAGCAATTCATACGATAACATACTTAGATGTGTGATATAATATGCACAAAGCCTTAAAAATATATATGAAAAGAAAGTAAAAATCTTTATATAGTTTTTGAACGATATGCAAAGCCTGAGTAAAACTAATTTAATAATATACGGGACTCCATTTCAAACAATCGATTACGCTTCATCGTTTCCTCAGGCATAGGACGACTATTTTAATTATCCTAATAAAGTTTTATAAGATCGAGATCTCCGAATCAGTTTCGATCACAAGCTCTAAACTAAGATACACTTTGTATTTTGCGTTTTATTCGATATAAAAATAAATAACTTTACGGTCATAATAGTTAACAATTATATAAAATATTCATGAGAATTTAAAATAATATCTTTTTAAACTGGACGGTTCGGGTTATTAATTAACATAAAATAGTATATAATTAATATAAAAGTTGTGAATGCCTAGTGTATATTGGAGAAGATATTTGAGAAGCTGTACTACTAAGGCGGCGTCCTAATTGGGAGCGATCGTACGATGGCGCGATGCGTTTTTCATCTCACGATCAAAGTGGTCGTGCGATGACCTAACAGGTGTCCTAATAGATCGCACGATGTCTATCGTGTGATGCCGTCGCGCCCCTCGCGCATCGACGCATCGCGTAGGTAACCGATTAGGACACTCAAAAGAGATCTGTTGCTTTGATTACATGA
Organism: Nymphalis urticae; assembly: GCA_905147175.2. Taxonomy (NCBI): domain Eukaryota; kingdom Metazoa; phylum Arthropoda; class Insecta; order Lepidoptera; family Nymphalidae; genus Nymphalis; species Nymphalis urticae. The sequence continues at coordinate 4,219,554 of LR990004.1, read as the reverse complement.
TCGCACGATCAAACGCATCGTACGGTCGTTATTAAGCATTTCATGTACTCGCACGATTACTTGTGAGGTTCAAATAGGACACGGATGAAATCTGTATGTTTGAACTCATTGCACGACGAGAACGCATCGTGTCATCGTGCGATCTTCGCCAATTAGGACAACGCCTAAGCTTACACGTGCTAAATTTGTGTTTATTATTTATCTCTCTGTGTCGTAGTTGGTAGCTATGACACAGTATACTATTATTATATTTACTGTCGTATATATTGTTTATGGTATGTGTAAATAGTTCAAAATAAATAAAAAATAATAAAGAATATCTATTGCATGCAAATAAAAAAAAACTGTTTGTAAATAAAATCTCGTGATCGGCGGTGAAGGACAGTATTGTGAGGAAACCTACATGTGTTGGATTAAATTCTAACACATGCGTATTTATAGCATTGAAGCATTGAAGCAGCATGGTGGGTAAAGCTTCAAATATTCTCCTCAAGAAAGAGCCTTGAGAGCGCGCCGTGCAGCCTAAATGTGAAATGACTTTCCAGTGTCCATGTTTCAGAGGCTAGAGTGAATATGCATCTACTTGACAAAAGCGTTCCATGTTATCCTTCATCAGCTATTGCCATAATATATGATTGTGGTCAAGAAACTTTTACCACATAACTAAATAATAATAACAACCTGTAGATACACACACTTCATCATATTATCTGGAATAATATGATGAAGTGTGTGTATCTACTTTTATTCCATCGAAAAATTATTGATAAATGTATATTTTATCAAAAATATTGTAACATTAGCGTAACAGTAACGTTTGTATCATGAAAACAAAATTGGATTTGAAATTGAAATACAAAATATAAAAAAAAAATTGGTAAAAGCAAAAAGTGTAAATCGTATGAAAAAATAATAGTTTTTATATGAAAAACAATATGTCACGCAATACTTTATTCAAAAATATAAAAAAAAGTAATAATCGTACAGTTACATATAAAAACAATTGACGGCAATTAAAAAACAAATTACATAATTTGTAACTTAGAATAGCTTATCTCATTCTTAGAAAGTCTTCTATTTCCAGGCACAAGGATGTAATATAGGGTTATAAAAAACGACATGTACAATGCAAAAGAAATTAAGAAAAAACAAGATAAAATGTATTACACATCCTCCTCACATCATAGTCGGGTAAATATCATGAGGATCAGATCTGTTTCACCGTCAAGAAAAAAAGAATCAATATCTAATAATGCTTTAAGATACGACATTAAACCCTACCTCACTGAGGATTTTATTTACGATAGAATATCTGATTACTATCAAAGATACTATTTTTATATTAATAAAAGTTTTCGTTATTCAAACTTTGATTGTTGTTGATAATTTTATTAATTAAGTTTATAATTTAAATTTTAGGGACATCCTTATTTTAATCGAAGATTGTGGGTTTTGTGGGTGGGTGGCCAGCACCAAAAAAAAAATATTTTATGTGAGCGATGTGCTTCCTCGTTTTCCTTTCCTTTTTCCCCACCACCTACAATATGGGTGCCTTCAAGTCTGGAGTGATTAGGCATCTTCTCGCAAGCGTGCTCCACCTTAGACTGTATCTTCACTTTCCTTCATCTCTTGCTCAGCGATGAAGAAATAAATCGTGAGATAACATACATGTCTGTCCACCAATCCATATTTGAACAGCGTGGTATAAACAGCTCCAAGCCTTCACAGACGGAGAACCCTTAGCCCGGCCGTGGAACATTTAAAAAAAATAAAAAAAACAGTATACAAAAACTTTAAAAACTAAAAAATAAAAAATCCGTGAAAAATATCGTTTGAAATTCGATATTAATTTTGTTAGTTATTTTATTTATTACTATGGATTAAGCTTAAATGATGTTATTAAATAAATTTTAACCATTACGGTTCATTAACATTATGTAATTAAATTTAGTTTTTATTATTTAATTAATGCGTTAATTCCATTATTATGTTTTAGTATTATGTTCTTATTTAGTATTATTTATATATTTTTTTATTTATTTAGTATTATTACAAATCCTTTGATTGTTTTTAGTATTCAATTATATTCAGAAATGCGCTAGAATTAATATGATAGATTCCATGAAATATATGATTTCCATAATATTTATATAGTATCTAATAACATATGTTTGCGTCCAAGTGAAGTTAATATTAAGCGCGAATTGAAACATAAATCGTGAATTATTTAGGCCATCTCAAAACTACCTATTTATCCAAAGATATATAAAATTAGTTACATAGCTATATGGTATTATAGTATTTACCCTATGATTAAGGCACGTGCCCAGGGCGGCAGTTTACCTGCCTTTCATAACAGCTACCCATTTTTTGTTACACTTTGATTTGAATTTTTTTTTTTAAATAACTTGAAAATCCTATGTCAAGTACAAAATCACACAATTACACTATAACTCTTTATTAGTTACGTAGATAATGTTAAACCCATATTATATAGTTAATAATACCAAATACATCTATTTCCTAAAATTTAAGGACGGCTTTTTTTGTGTTCCGCGTGTCGAATCTTATAATACGCTACTTGCGAAATGGATAAATAGCTTGTTAAAATTATATCAAAATTTATGTACTATACTTTACGCTGGTCTATATGAGCTACGTTCACATTAATTTATATATAACACAAGCTACCCGTCCTGGCTTACGAGTAGAATTAGGGTCTGCATAAAACTTTTTTATCGTAATACATATGTATAACTCAGTCAAACCCAGTCGGCATGATATATTCCGAACTTCGTAAATCGTCGGCATAGTTCAGTCAATTTACAATAACACCTAAACCTTACGAATCAATTCGTCCACGGTAAAAACCTAATGAAAATCTGTTCGGTATTTTTTTAATTTATCGAGTAGACGGGCAGACGGAAAGACGCGGCGGGTGCGTTTTGTTTTATAATATATAGTGACACTTGATTCTATGATGAATAAAAATATCCTTATTCCCCGCGTACGTGTTATCGTTTAGGTTATAAATTAAGCAATAATAAATGAGAATGTATCTTAAATATAGCTAAACTGTCTGCCAAGTCCGGTTGCACGTACAACAATGGATAGTATCCACCTGTGCTGCGGCCGCCGCTGATTGCCGCATTGTGCTTCACAATAACTCGATTAGAACGGCCGACAGTGGCTAGCTTGGACATAGACGAAATAATATCGGAGACATGCCCTATTAAAATAAAATTGATATTATGTACGAGTTTCTATTATAGTAAGTACTAGGGTTTGGTGAAGGTGTTATCCACCCTAATCTCTATCCCACAAAATGTATGCAAAATTAAGTGATAATCGGTTGACTAGTTAAGATCTGAATATGTGACAAACAAACTTACTTTCTCGTTTATAATGTTAGTAAGGATTCAAATCAAAACGCGAATCCATTACTCCTTTTTGCGATAGCCTCAAAGGTGATCTTATCCTTAGGAGAGGAAGTTCTCCTAGAAGGTTCTAACCTTAACATTTTTTTCTCTGTTATTAGAATAGATTTTTTAATAATTTAGTTACTAAAAAAGACAAATATAGATTACAATCTTACACTTAATTTCTCATTTGGCGATTTCTCTTGACCAAATACTATAACTTTGATTTTAACTTAGATTAGGTAGTTTGAGCCTCCTAATGCTGTGTTCACATTTCCTATAAAAGCCAGCAATTTAAAAAGCACAAACTCCTTTTTAAACAGTCAATGTGCTAAAAACTGTGGAACCTAAAGGTATATTCATTTTGCATGTAATTATAATCTATTAATAATACTCGTACGTATATTTTAATAAATATTTAATAATAATAAAGGCATGTCCACTCTATTCTCAAACCGAACAACCCCCAATTAGGCAAGTACGGAGCTACCACGGCACAAAGGCAAAGATAATGGTCAGTTAACTGAGTTCGGAAGATAGTTCACTTAGTCTAACTTTATCAAGTTGCAATTAAGTTCGTCGAGTAATTGAATATTCTCACGGCCCATATTACAATTACCCTCGTGAACTGGACACTTCGTATCGATTCAAACCCTCGCCTTTTACTTATGAATTTGTCGGGACGCTTGAAATATTTTGGGGGAAAACTGGTTCTTATCGTAATATAAATAAAACTTTAATTTGACTAAACTCTTCATACTAATTATACTTTAAATACAACTACTAGCAATAGTACTATTTAGTGATTAATATTATATAATATATATGAATGTATGTTTTATATCATTTATATTAAAGCCTAAAAAAATACAAATAAAAATTAAAAATATTTACCGTACAAATCGTGACCGCGTGGAATGGTGGCAAGAATGCTAGCGGCATTTCCCCTTTGAATTGCAATTCCGATTCTCTGGGCGAAAAATGAACCAGCCCTCCTGTCACCAGTGCACTATTACTCCGAGGTCCAAGAGTTATGTATAATTGTAAATCATCCACTGACCAGCTGTTTTTCGGAGGATCTAGTGATAGCTACTATTCAAAAATTAAAGGTAATAATTAATAAATTCATAGACTTGCAAAACTTTGATCTTATCTTAGTAATTGCAGTGGTATCAAAATATATTTATATATTATATCGAAGTATAAAATATTTATAAAAATGCTAGTAATTAGCAAATTGCATGCACTTTTGAAGGCTTACTAGAAATACCTGTTTTCAAGACCATAATATACTTATAATTACAAAAAGAGTGGTTATGACTGTGAACGGCTTTAAAGCATCAGCAGGGAGAAACCACAGACAAGACAAGAGATAGAGACATGCATATATTCTACTGGGAAAGTTCCGGTTTGAAGGGTGAATGAGCCAGTGTGACTACAGACACAAGGGACAAAATATCTTAGTCCACAAGGTTGATGGCTCATTGGTGATGTAAGGAATGTTTAATACTTCCTGCAGCGCCAATATCTATGGTGGTAGCCACTTACCATCAGGTGGCCCATTTGCCAGATAAATGGCTTACCCCGAATTTCTGAAAAAACGGTAAGTCATACGTTAAAGTAAAATGTGGATTCAAAAATCGCGAAGTTATTATTGTTAAGCACAAGTTTATTCCAAAATTCTTTTTTTTTTTAATTATAACTTCAATGTGTTAAAGAAAATAATAATTAACGCTACGTAAGTAAATAGAATTTAAGTATACTAATATTTTCAAACGCGTTTTTTTATTTATTATTTTTGAAAAAGTGATAACAATTGATTTAACTAAGCTGATTTTCAATCAATAAAAACTTGGACGATATTATAATCATTATAAAAGTAATTTAATTAAAACTGAAAATTATGTAACTTATGCACGTCCGTAAAAAGTGTACCGTATTCTACAAATTAATTAAGACTCTTGTCTGTCAGAAGCATAAATAATAAATAAGGCGAATTATCCGTTACGTTCACAATTCAGAAGAACAACAATGATAAAGATCATAAATTCCGCATCCAATGTAATTTGGTATGCATATATTCTTTAATGAACGACATAATTTTATCGGTTAATTAATACGACATGACAAACTTAATCGTCATACCTGGAATACTTTTTTTCATTGGTTAACTCGTTTCAGATGTAAAAAAAAATAAACATTGTTCAACGTATAACTTTATACTACGCACTTACAGGCCACCGCACGCAACAATACACAAACATTAAAATAAAATTAAAAAAAAACTGGTTGCAAAACAATAGTTGCGGCGGGATTCTTGACGTTTTTATCATTTCGAGCAGAGAACAAAAGCTGAAGGCTTCCTGTTGAGGCTGCATCACAATTCTCGCGAAGTGATCGATACACACGTTTCGCACGATTGGCGACTTCTATGTATCGTAATGTACTCCAATAACGGACAGTAATGTAAATGTACCAATATGACTAATACTAGTGTTTTAATAAAAATAATACACATAAAAAAACCTAAAAATTAAAATTAGCTCGCAATTAAAATGGCGTAATAAATAAACTCACATATACATACATGAACACCGAAAACATTACACTCCTTTTTTGGACAGTCGTGTCAATGAAATAAGACCGTGGATAAAGTCAGTCACTCAACAAAATCCTAATAATCGATTAATTATCAGTTGATTTTCGTTTAAGTTCAAGAGAAGTTGGCCGTTTGCAACAACGCAATTTTGGAGATAAATTAAAAATAGTGCGTTTTACAAAAAAATATAATGACTATGTAAAGACTGGAACACTGTTGGTTGTTGGACTCACATTGGCAATCAATCTTTGACATGACAATGACAATCTTGGGAATTAAGAAATGACGCTCAATCACCCTTTAAGCCGGAACATAATGATACTAATATTGCTGTTTGTTGCAGAATTTGTGATGAGTGGGCAGTAGCTACCCAGACGAGATAGCGCAAAACAAATAATCGATGATTAGTGTCAATTGTTTTATTCCAACTTTCCAGTTGTCCAGTGTTGGAAGCTGTATGTGATCCATCTCGGTCAGCATTAACTTACAATAGAGGTGGACGTTCTATTCATCGGCACAATGCGACTTGATCTTTCGATCGGCTGATGATTGCACGTGATGCCAATGTGAACCATATGCTAATAACTCATACCATTTCTTACGCTTTTTGTTCTTCCTGGTATAAATTTTTATTAGGCTCAATTTAGAAACCTGATATGTAATGAAAAACGTATAAATATTATACAAGTCTGGTTGCATTTACAGTATATGAGTATATAAAATAAGAAAAATCTTTTATATATATATATATATTTGTAATATGGGATATGTGATTGGGTGTAAATACTACGAAATCTACATTATTTATTAGAATAATGTTGAATTGGGTGAGGAAATAAGCCAGCTGTGATTAAGTGAGTTTTTCTTCATCATAAACAACAATTTATGTAAGCAATTTTCATTCTTAATACTTAATATTTTTGACACGTACTATGGTTATTATAATTTTATTGTATTGGAATTTATGTTGTATATTGTATGCTAAGGTGTTTGTAATTTATTATATGTATTGGTCGAAATAAATGTTTATTGTATACGGAATATTATGAATTATTTTATAATTTCATTGATTATATATATATATATATATATATATATATATATATATATATATATTTATATATATATATATATATATATATATATATATATATATATATAAACTGATAGCATAATTTTTTAATAAGCTGTCAATATTAATCTTATTATTTTTAGTCCCAGTGGTTAGAACATGTAAGTTTTTACGAAATATTGCCGAATCGAACCCGATTTAAGTTGTATTTATAAAAATTGTCAAAAGAATACAAATCGATTGACTTTAAAGATTGTATGACACCGTTATTATAGATAATTTAATTTCTAATTTTGTTATAATTTCGTCGGTCGTTTGTGTTTGAACATGTAAACGAAATTGGAATGTAATTCCATAAGATTTACATATTTAATAATTAACATGAATATATTGCTAAGAATTCGTGTACTTTCTCAAATTAGATGTTTTACTTGAAATGACATTAAATTTATAACTGTTTCAATAAAAACTTTTTGTATTTTGCTATATAGTAAATTAGGAAGAGAAATCTGTAATTGGTATACGATTATTATTAAATGAATATAAATTAAGTTTTTTATTTTTGTAAAATAATGAAATATATAAATCATTACATTTTTATGTTATTTTATTTAAAAATTTAAATATTCAAGAATAATTATACTTTCTAAATAAGTATAAAATAAAAAGTATAACAAACAGTACAATTGATGATTTTTGCGTAGAAATACATTTTATTTTTATATATATAAAAAAAATTCATTCGCTTTTATTTTATACATTCAGGTATCGTTGATCCGATTGAATTGAAATTTTATAGTCACAATAAATAATTATTATAAAAAGGGTAAAATAAAAATTTTGAAGTAAGTGGGAAACTCTAGCCTTTATAGTATGTTCCAGATATGACATAATATATTAACATCCGAAGAGCACTTCGTTACATGTTTAAGAATACTCCAATCCAAGTATCAATTTACACTCTATCTAAGATCTTAAGAAAAAAAACAATAAGCTCACGATAACCAAAGCCTAAAACAAAACGATATAAAACAAAGAGAAATTATCGGCGTGTACCCAGCCGCGGTATTAACGAGGGATGCGCGTGCGCATTTGTCAAAAGAATACACAATAAGTGTTATGGATAACCGATAGTTTGTTGCTTAGTTAGGAGTGGGATCGTTTGAACATGACCGTATTAAGCTGGCAACACACTTAGAACACGTGAATACAGTCTGTCGATTCGATGACATATATTATATAGAAAATAAAATTAAAATTACTATCTTTTTTAATTATGTAATTTCATTAGCCCTCGGTAACTAATTAATTGAAAAAAATGTTTCACAATAAATTTTAAATTAATCACTTGCATTATATATTCGAAATTCAAATTTCAATACCCGAACGAAATGAACGTATTTAATTAAAACCAAATCATTATTATAAATTTTTTTTTATTAATGTCGTTATATTAACAAAAACGTAACAATAAAATAAAATAAAATATTTTATACCATACAAATTTAGTTCTTTTTTTAAAAGTTCAAGATCTTTTTAATCACTGCTTAAATATTTCTCGACACGGCGCACTATAACAGCGGGAGGTCCAACCGAGACACGCATTGTTGTTTATTATTAGCAAGAACTCCACTCTTTCGCTAATTGCGTCCATATCAGGTTGAAATTCTTTTCAGCCATTCAATATCTGTCTGAGGTTATTTGCGTATAGAATGATTTAAAAATTATATGGTAAAGAATGGTGATGATGAAGAATTATTTCTATTTTTGAATTTTAAGTGTGTATTTTTCTTTTATTTTTTGGTCATTCACTCATTATTTGGTCATGACGCTAAGTTACATAGACTGGAGTGAATAAATGTACAGAAGAACATCATGTTTTTGCATACATATTCTCATTCTTATCATTCGATAGGAAGGCAATGTGACACGACCAGAAAGATCAAGCACAGGTTTTACAACTCATTGTGTTTTCCGAGGCACTGAGGTAACATTTAAAAGTTGAAAACCTTATAACTTGAGATTTGGGACATCGTAACAAATGAGACTATTTAAAAAAAATTAAGTATTCATTAAGCAACACTATATATTCCGAATTGAACTCTATAGTTCATCGATATCAGTTAAGGGTGTTTAGCAAATAACTATGAATGACTACAGAGAAAATAAAGCAATTACCTGTCGATTATGGTCAATATATATGTGATTTGACGTGACTTTATATTTCACTATAAACAAACCCTAATTATCTATAAAAGTTGACTTAGAAAAAGAAAATTTCTTATCGAATCCTTTTCTTGAATATTATCAACGTATACCTGAATAATATACATAAATCCTTATTTAATTAATTACTGGCTAACTTAAGCTGACTTCACACCGGAACACAATACATTTTCCTTTCGCTTGGTAAATTACAAAGCACACAATATATTGAGATAAAATTTATCTTACGATAAATGTTTAGTCGATGGCTTATCTTATTTCAAATAAAATAATAGTAACCAATATATCTAATTTCTATTAAACATACTTTAAATAACTCAAAGAACAGAAAAACACGGTAACAATTCATAAACATATTATCTTACAATATTTTTATACAAAAAGAAAGATAATTTGCCCGTTTAAAATTATCTTCCGAGAATTTTCACGAGAGAAATTTGAAAACTTCGATCCAGAACTGATTCGAGTGTGTTCTTTTTATAAAAAAATCAAAAATAATTATACACCTTTTCCACCTCAGTGTACCACCATCGCGTAGCTAGCGCATATGCATGTACAAATGCGTGCAGCGGGGGGTGCGCGACTGTAACGCGTATTGTGCTCGTTACTTGCGACAAATCGTCTGCGTCTAGACCGATGCACCGTTAATTGCGACCTATGAAACTTGAACCCGTATTTATTCAAACGTTAGGTATTTCAGGTAACTTACTGATTTAGTAGTCTAGCGTTAGCGATATTTATTTTTTATATAATATAGATAGGCGGAGCAGGAGCACTTGGTGGTCTATTTACCACCGCCCCAATAGACATTGGCGCTGTTACAATTACCACTCCTTACAGTGCGAATGCACCACGAATATTGGGAACTAAGATGTTATGTCCCTTGTGCCTGTTACACTCACATTCACCCTACAAACCGGAACACAACAATACTAAGTATTCTTGTTTTATAGTAGAATATCTGATTGGGAGGTATCTACCTAGCCCAGCTTGCACAAAGCCCTATCACCAATTAACTTACTTCAGACACATGAATGTTTCGTATTTTACTATAGACTGAGATCAAACTTTTGTACATTGAGGTCAAACTTTTGTAGTATTTTTCAGTGTACCTATAATATTTCAAAAAAATGCCTTACCGCCGGGATGAATTACGAAGACAAATTAAGCATTTCGAAAATCCATTGCTTCCCCAGATTTAAACTCAAGATCTTCCGTCAAGATCCATACGTGCCAAAACTAGATTCCTTCTTATTTCCAAAATTCATGACAACATAGTACGCGTTATCTATATATATAAAACAAATTGACTGACTGATATATACATACAGCTCAAAGAACTGAGCAATATGCACATGGCTTCCTTCTACAGTAGTTTACTAGGAAGGACTCCAAAAAAGTTGATAAAAGTTTTTATGAAAATCCTTCATTTTTTAAGAAAGAGCTATGTAAATTGGTATTTTGCAATTGTGAATTATGTAACAAGCGAAGCCTATAAAGCCCTATTAGTATATAACTTAAGTAATAAAACGAAACATAAAATACTATTATCGTTTAAAATTTAATAATCGATATCAATTTATTTCGCATTACGATAACTCGAAATATAAACCGAAGCGTTTCCTCAATCGATAGAATATTATAAACATTAATCAATTACCCTCTAAATAACTGTAACTATAAATTTTATTAACACTTATATCGTTATCCTGACACCGAATACAAGTACGGTACGGTTTGATTCAATAAAACGGTTATTAATAATGAATTTATGTTGCAACTAATCCAGAAACGAATAACAATAGGCCGGAATAGACACTAGCTTGCGAAACTCGGCAGTACTATGAAGACAAATTACTGTGACAATTGAATATAACTGGATCTACTCGCAGCAACTGAACCTGCTTTTAAACTTGCATTCCAGAAAACAATGTCCGACTTGACGCGATGCCTCGAGGCGAATGCATTAACGAAGCACCTCCTTTCATATTAAAGGTTTTTTTTTTACCTTACCAACTCGCTGGTAGCTCTCTGAGTCGCCCGAAGCAAATCGCGGTTTATTACCCACTGCCCGGTAATTTATTATTGCATTTTTTGTATTATCAATAGCGTATAGTTTTTTACTTATTTCGATATTAAAATGGCTATTGTTTATAAAAATTGCAGCTGAGATTCTTATCTTGAATCGACGGAATTTACTCGACGTAAAATAAAAGGCTTCTGTATTTGAAATGTATAAATATTTAAAACATATAAAAATATATTTTTTAAATATTTTTCCAAGTAGCTAGGTATTAATTTGAAAAATTATATCAGAACGTCATATGCAAACCTCCTTATTAATATCGCCTAAATGTGCGCCGAAAATTGCACGCCTCAGAAAACATAAAATGGATACAGTGTACATCTTAACAGTTTTACCAATTTGTCGTTAACAATATGTACTTATTCATGTAATTGGGAATATTTTTCCTCCGTATGGGCGAACAAAGAGGTCGAACAAAAGAGTCTTCAACTCGACTACTGGTCTTCACAGTGACAAACCGCTTGCATGACTGAAATGGCCTAATTTGGGTGCTGGTAAAAAAAATATCGTTGAAAGCAATTGTCATTGTCCGTTCCAAATTCAAAATGAGGAAGACGCGGGAATAATCGCACAAGTTTTTGAAACAGGAACGTCGAGTTTTAAAAAAGGAATGGGTTAAACGGAGGCCGTTCGCAGGTAATCACAGGAGACGTGCACAAGGACTAAGGACAGTACACATGATGTCAAATTATCATACTATTAGAATTTTAATATTTAAAAGGACGCGTGTTTGAATAATTACTTTCGATCACTTGATTGTTTTAATTGGCAACTAAGTCAATTTAGTCTTATTTAATTCAAAATATATATTTAAATTAAATTTAAAACGGATTAAAAAAAATCGCATTTCCATTAAGATAAGATAATTCTTGACTTTTAATTTTAAATCATCTATAATTATAAAACTATGTGTCATAGATTGGCACTATTGTTAAATATAAAATAATTGCAATGCGCATCAAATCAATAAAAAATAATAATAAACAGTGATATTATTTCGAAATAATATTATATAAGCTTCCTCCATTGTAAGCTGGGTCTAAGATTGCGTGCACGGAGATACAGGTGCACACAGCCTGGAGCGACGCCCGCTCTTCATTCATTGTTACATTAGCGGCGCAAACGCACTGTTCAATACCATTTCGCATGCGAAAATATCTTTCAGAGATTATAAACATAGATAAAAAATTATTATTAATGAAAAAATTATTACTATAATTTAAAAAAAAACACGCGTTTGTTTTCTTTGTTAAAAAAGCTTCAGGTCCACCTGATGGTAAGTACCACCTCGGAAACTAAGATTTTGTGTCCCTTGTGTTATATCTCCTGTACTTAGAGTGACTCACTTATCAAAACGCAACCAACAATACTAAGTACACACGGCTTGCACAAAGTTCTACCCCTAAGTAAATGGTACCACATTATTGTAACCATTGTAATCTCCTATCTTTGAATTTACATTTAATACTTGTATCAAAACGACTTCTTAGATATAAGTTAGTATGTAAACTAAGAAAAAAGTTGACGTCAATATTTTTTTTATTTTCCCCCTTCTTGGACAAGGCATTGTATCATACAGCCATGACATCAAAAAATCTAGTTTGACGTTAATTTTATACTAACATATATCTTTCAAAATTTAAAAGCGTAATCTTTTTTTAAAATGTCAGTTCGAATAGACTTCACTTTTATATAAGCTTCCAATACAGACACGTGTAAATAGTAAAAAAAACTAATTTCGTATATCTAGAATTACCGTAAATAGAATTTCTACTTAATAATGGAATTCATTTATACTAATGAAGCGATACGCCAGGTGTCGAATACGTTAATCGACACAGATTATAAAATATATGTCTAATTAATATATAACTTTTTTTAATCTAGATACACTTATCACGTTTTTCCTAATTTACTATATTCTGTGGTAACGGAACTTGATGACTTCTGAATATTTTTGAAGAACATAACAATTAATATCCAACAATGAATCTATAATTATAGTTTATTAAATGTTTATAGTTCAATATCGTTTCATTATAATTTTTAATAACATAAAAACCGGTAATTTTAAGTTGATGAATGTTTTCGAATAGATCATCTTGCGACGTTCCATTTTTAATTTAATCAGGTAAATTTTTCTTTGTGAGCAACATGTAATCGACACACACCTCGTCTTATAAATTTGCAACAGCGCATCGTTTTTTATAATTTAATGTTAAAGGAAACTATTTATAATATAAATAAAATAATTACACCGTCCGGCCGTCGCACGGGATGCTGTGAAATGTACCGATCAGTCATGCTGAGAGGCAGAACGATTAAAGGTCAACGCAGACTTCAGACATCGGGTTAAAATTAATTTTTAAACGTGTAATAATAAAAATATTTAAAAATTAAAAACAAAAATTATTTTTATACTAATTTAAATGTTCTTAATATTATAAAAATAATATATTTTGAAAACTAAGAAGTGTTTGTTGGTAAAATTTTCATATCTAAATAAAAAACTATTATAAAGATGAATCGTCAATATCAAAACAGTAAGATTTGATATATACACACCACTTCCTCAATGGCTTAGACTTTAGTGGAGATATAAGGTCGGAAATCCCGAGCTCCAGGGCTCAATCAGTCGGCCGATAAAAAGTTATTACGATTTTCTGACAAAGCATCTCAGTAACAGCCCGGTGTCTGGAAGTTGGAATTGTGTGCACTCCCGTGTTTCGGGAAGCACGTAGCGGGTATTCTGCGTTTTAACTCTTACCGGTCGTTTCGGATTTGTCACCCAGATTATGAGAGTAAGGGAATAAAAAGTGCTTTAATTTGCACACACCTGTGTACTATAATATGTCCAGCGCAGTAGGCTGAAATCGATCAAATGGTCATCAACCTTATATATATAAAACGCAATAGAAAGATAACTAAGACTTTAAATTTAATTATTACACCGGTTGCTACATAAATTGTCTCAAGACATTTTTGATGCATGTATACAGTATGCCTAGGTCTCGTTTAAACATCGAACTAGACTAGCTGGATTTAGACTTCCAATTGCCTGACTGTGTACGTTAGGATTTAATGGGTGATAGTAAATATTTTGTTGCTTACTTTATTGTAAGTAAAAGCCGTTATAATTGATTTTAATAACTGTAGTGCTTTATAAATAAAAAAGATTATTAGTAAATCCTATATTATATTGGTACAATGATAAAACTCAACTTATGTACATACTAATACAAAGAATCTGAGTGCTCAAGGATATCCACTTTACTCTCTATATCATACATCCAAAAGGATAGAAACCCGCGACCGGAGAAAGAACAAACGTAGGACAAAAAGCTTTACGTTCTTTCCAAGTCTGAGCTTTGACACCTTTTTTACATAGCTTTTGAAAATATCATGATAACAAACTAATACATTTTTGAACCTAGGACCTTGGGATCTGCCTTATATGCAGACAACGAGGCAGTTAAATCCATACCTTAATAATGTCTTCCTTAGATTTTGATCACGACGATCATACTCTACGATAACTAGCCATCTGTGATGGGTAATTTAGTGCATAAGTAATGATATAAAACGACATACTGTTACAAACGGATAAAGAACAAACGCAGGGCCAACGTCTTTATGTGCTTTGCAAGTGTAAACATTGCCAATTTACTCAACAATTGGATTTGAACCTACGAACTTTTTGGCTTAAAAGCTAGCCACTACACCTACTACATCATACCATTATAATACGTATTACCTAGTCTCTCACTTACCTTTCCCTCACGTGCTTCGCGTCAAGCTTTCGCATAGACAGCTTGATATACAACCTACTTCATAGGTAAAGCCCGCCGTAGCCTGAGACATAATTGCGGTAGAAATGTCAGGCATAAATTTCATATTCGCACTATTCATCCATTCGTTACATAAAAATATAATATATTTGCTAATCGGCTTCGCACGAGTCGATAAAAAGAAGAATGTATTTTGGATAGGATTTGCGTAAAGTCCGTTTTAGTGAGCGTCTACGTCGGGGAAGGATTAACTGTGACGAATTTCAAATCAATCGAGCGGATAGTTTAGGAGATCTCGTGATGATATATATATATATAATTTTTTATTTCAATAAACGTCGCACAGATCTATGCTGAGTGGTTAGTCAAACTCAAACAAGCGTTGAATTTTCATGTGCTTAATTTGTGTTTATACGAGTACCTATTTGCTATATATAATAAAATTGAATATTTGGCGAAAAGAAACCTATTTATTTCGGACGTAGATCTGGTGCATATGTATCCAGCTATCGAGAGAGTAACGCAGTGGAATGAGCTCAAAACTTTCTTCAACAGTAAACTGGTGACAATTCTACTAACAAATTCTCAAATTATCGCAATCGACTCGAAGCGTGATCACCCGATCCGATTTCTTATTCTTTAATTTCATTATCGACTATTGGCATAAACTTTAACATTATGCTTGGTTTTGACATAATCGGTATATAACATCATATCGGTCCGGTTCCAATCCGAATAAATATAGAATAGTCAAAGATGGATCGCAAGCATCCACTCATCACGTTTTAATTACTAAGCGGATTTTAATAAAACACTTTTTGATAGTAGCCATATATATATTGTAGCAAATAATATTGGCTTACTTCATTATAGGATACCTTTTATCTAAAGATAATTAAAAAAGTGGCTTATTTTCTTGTTGACTTCCATCTTCAAATAAAAAGTACACACATCAAAATTTAGATCAAACAAAAAAGACGATAAACGTCATTACGTTTCTTAATTAAAATTATATTTATGTCATATTAGGATAAGTCAATGGACGTTTGAGTTTCCGTCTGCGGTTTTTTTCCATTGATTTTTTAAATTATGAATCTGTATGTTTATAATTTCCTCTACACTTAGAACATTCTAGGGAGAGATTATCTAATTTATTTATTACTAACATATCCTTTTAATTGATATAATATTCTACATATAAATTATTTATAATTTGTGCGTTATTTATGTAATTATTATATTGTCAAACATTTAAAACACAGAAAAAAAGAAAACATAATATAAGTTATTTATCTATATATTATTATATAATGAATATGCATTAAAAATATACATAAATATTCTTTGATATACAAATAGTTTTATTTTTAATACCGTTGCCTTCTCAGTTACAAAAAAAGTTGTTAGTTAGCAAAAAAAAAAATTAAATAAGTAAATAAAAAACTTAGATATCATGAGTAAATTTTAAATAATTAAAAATATATATAATTGCAATGTATTTATAAAAAATTAATCGAGACTGAAATAACCACAGATTAAAAATACGTATACTGAATATGTTTTGAATTTGAACGAAACTAAGAAATTATCGTCAACAAGATAATTCCGAACTAACATTCTAATTCGACAAATAAACCACCTCGAAAGTCAATGTTCAACCTCAGTTTGACTCGATCAGATAAAATCGGAAATTGAATTGTCAATAATTATAGGCGTCAGGTATCCTAGGTCTTAAAGCTTGACCCTAAGTGTTTCCTAGCTAGATAAACTAAAGCTCGGGGATACACTTGATTTATGTAATAGCTACTTAATGGGTTATTTGATATGGCTATAAAGCTTATTTCCTTTAAACCTTATTGGTTTAAAAATTTATCATAAATTATAAACTCTTCTTGTAAAATATGACGGTAATTTGACGTGGACTGGTGGGAAATTTTATAAATAAGTAAATATTCTAATGTTACTTTTATATATTCAACGGGCCGTTGGCCTTTCACGCCGAAGGTTGTGGGTTCGATTCCCACCCAGGACAGACATGTACGCATGAACATTTCTGTTTATCCTGAGTCTGGGTGTCATTATTTATATAAGTATGTTTCTACAAAAGAAAAGTAGTATATGTAGTATATCAGTTGTCTGGTTTCCATCGTACGAGCTCTGCTTAGTTTGGGATCAGATGGACATGTGTGAATAATGTCTCAGGATATATATACTTTAACTTTTCTTTATAAAAGTTTATATCGATAATAAATAGCGTGAAGTTAGTGTTAAAATAATTTCATTGAATTTTTTTGCCTATGTAATTTAATTGTTGCAAAATATTAATCACAGAGTTTCTTGTCGATTCTTATGGGTAGAATCTACATTGCGAACAGCTAGAAATATAACTTTAAATTTAATGTAATCTTATCAAATGACGATTGTTGTAAAGCATATTTGATAAAGAATATTTTAATTTTATATACAAGGTCACATCCTTTATGATTAATAATGAGCGCAAAGCTTAAACAAGAAAACAAAGATTAAAATTTAAAGGAGACCTGACTTTCTTATTGTAAAGATGAACTCAGAAATAATTTCCAATCTTCCCGTATAAAATTTTATTTCTAGTGAATCAAGACAAGACAAAAATCCTGATCAATTATAAATACGTTTTAGCATTTTTTATCGCGTTCGAAGCCTTTTTTTGTATTGCTTTTTTATATGTATATACTTAAAAAACATATTATATATATATACTTAAACTATATTATATGTATATACTTAACATAACTGCAGTTACATTTTCAAAAATAACTATATTAACGAACTCAACGCTGTAAATGACACTATTAACGATGGAGATTTTTATCAAGAAAGTTTCAGTAGCAGCTCGGAGTAAGCAAGCACTCCCTTACACCAATTACATCAATCTCTCCGATTGTAAGGATGAGGAAATAGAGAGTTCATCTCTGTTTGCATATATACCCATTCTCTATAATATAACTAGTATACTGGCTAGTATTAAAAAATATTAACTCATCTAATACCAAAATTATTTCTTAGCTCATAGGTATTTTACGCAAAATATTCAATCTTTATAATCAAATGTATTTAATACCCTTTTATTCTTAGTTCCCACGTGTAGTATTAAATAAAAGATGGCCGATGCGTACGCGCAACTAATGTACGTCTAGGAGATATGATATATTGACAGCAACGGACACAGAGCTCGCATGTGTGCGTTGAGTTACCGTACTAACTAGTGTGTTATTATTTAGTAATTTGTGGTGGTAAGTTGGAAGTTTTGCGGTGATAAATTGAAAATGTACTTCTTTTTAATGTGTGCATTTGTAACGAAATACGTTCGTATGAAAAATGGCGTCGTTTTAATAGCTGTTAAATATGTATCCGTGGCTTGAAACGTTGGCTGAGACTGATGATGAATGTTAATATTGTTACGTTGTTTCGTTTGTGATGGTGCTTAATGCTGGGTACACACTTACTAGATAATAAGCTTGAGAAACAACTGGTGGGGCGTGAATTAAAAATGTACTTAAAGTAAATTAACAGCCTGTTAATGTCACACTGCTGGGTTAATATCCCCTGTCCTTTTAAAAAGAGAGCACTGCTTAATACGTGTTAATGAATAGGTAAACATGTGG
The DNA here is from genome assembly GCA_905147175.2 of Nymphalis urticae. NCBI lineage: Eukaryota > Metazoa > Arthropoda > Insecta > Lepidoptera > Nymphalidae > Nymphalis > Nymphalis urticae. The sequence continues at coordinate 4,200,720 of LR990004.1, read as the reverse complement.
CAGATTTTTATCCGACACACGCAGGTTTCCTGACGATGTTTTCCTTCATTGCCGCACGATATGAATTACAAACAAGTCCATGAAAATTCAGTAGTGCTTGCCTGGGTTTGAATCCACAATCATATTTTATGGCCTGGATTTTTTTGTGAAGTATAAATGAAAACTTATTTCTTATTATACAAGTTATAATATAGTGATATTTAACTTCAGTATATTTAAAATGACTTGTATTGCCATTACATTTATAAGTTATTGTAAATATCATTGCTTGTATATATTTGCTGTGAAAATTCGAATGAGGAATGAAAAACTAACAGTCCGAATCTAATGCTAATATTAAAAAAAAAATAATGAAAATCATTGTTCAATAAACAGGTCTTATAAAGACTTAATATATCGAATACACAAGTTAATTTATGCAACAATACGTCTTGTCACACCAATCTTAGCAGCCATCACTATTTCGCATTAATTTAACCTCCACCAATAGCGTGACAGATGGCGCCTCCCGCGGATTTCTCGGCCAATCGCGTACAAGTATTTGAAAAACAATAGAACATAAAAAATCCGTCACGCGCTATGCGCACGAGTCGACTGCCTAATTTGTGTTCTCAAATCAAATAGGAATCATTCTTAAATTGCTACTTCGCAGTTGTTTGTGATTTCACGCTATTCAAATAAATATAATTTATACATGGTGTAGTTAAGTTACTAATGGCTCGAATATTTCACGGTGTATACCTATTGACTTTTCTTAATCGTAAATAAGGTTCACGGTCTATTACCGGTTTCTCGCCATTATATACGAATAAGATCGTTAAACACGGTTGACCCAAAGAAAATTTCACATTTATTTGTACAGTTTTTCGTTAGTATAATTCATTCAGCTATACTTTTAATAAAATAAGTGCACATTACATCCGAAATAAATTAAGTGTTAATTAATAAATAAATAAAAATATTTAAAAATAATAATAAGGATTGAAAAGAAATTATTAAACTGTATTTAGTTTTAAGGTTTATTATGTATATAAAAGTAATATTTTTATAAGAGTTCGAAGTAGATAAAAAATATGAACTTGATATATGATTCCGAAACAGTTTGTTTAGGGTTATCACCCGCCCTTTTTCTTGGAACATTTGTTCTTCTTTTAAATACAAGCACCTTAACAGTTAGGCGTTATGACAGTTTCAGAATATATGTACCTTACACCACAAACAAGAATTTCATTTTCGCTACATTGTTAAATACAGAATTATCTTTATTTCAGAACGAAATGTTTTCTACTATGCGTTATCAAAAAATTGATAAAGGTTCAAACTGTTCTTTTCTATTGTAGTTGAATAAATATATACTATAATTATTTATTCCACAATAAGAATCGAATTTCAGAACGATTTTTGGCCATGACCAATCGTTTGACGTTCTTCTCTGCCAGCATCCTGCGCCGAAACTGGCAGGAAACTCTCAAATTATATTGTAAAAGTTAAGTCAATGTTATATACTTTATTTAAGTAGGTTACAAATAATTTTGAGTCGTCACTTATTATCACTCATTTTATAATGTTACTTTTAATACTATACTATATACTTTTAATACTAAAACTGCCATCGTTTCGGAATGTTGATTCTATCGAGAAAACTGACAAAAAACTCGATAATTTCTCATGTAATAATCATATTATACAATTATAATTGTGTATCCACTATCAATGAATACTCCAAGCTCTTTTCATATTAATCATAACGTATAATACAGTTTTTTTTTTTTTGAGTTTTAAATTTAGTTCTTGGTAAGCATAATATTTTCGGCGCAATTTTACTGTAGGATCGAATACTCTTCCCCAGGGAGGATAATTTATCTTTGTGAAAGCGTGGTGTTTCAAATTTATCTTTACTTCTCGTGTTTATACAATATTTATCACTATTTCTATCAAAATCGATCGATATTGTAATTGCTTTGCATGAAGTTCTTCTAAATAATTGTAATTTGGACCCATGACCTTGAAATCTGCTACCAAGCTACCAGGGCAGCTAATGATACCATACCAAAGTATATATAAAATATACACATGGATAGCGTAAATAAGTGAGATTTCGGAAATAAATTTCAAAAAAATAAAAAAATAAAATCTTAGAATATAATCGTATCATAAAACGAACTTTTAACGAAATACCAAATAGTTGGTCAATTAAATGCTAGTATTAATTAAGAATCTACAATAAACAGGTTGGTTTGTTCATTCCCGTGAGACAAAGGGCTCCAAGGTGAACTTTACATCTACACGGTAAAGGGACAGGCATACCAACACCTCGGTAGTCCTAATTAGGGACTGGACAACACCTGCGGGACTCCTAATACCTAAACGATATTTAGGGTTGAAGAAAATAAAAATTAAAAAGTAACTCTTACATAAATGTAAAGATATAAAATGTATGTTCGTCATATGAATTAATCATTAAAGAATAATAAGTAAAGTTTTTTTTGGAACAAAACAGGAACATAAGTGTCAAGAAAATTATTTCATTTTTTTCTTTAAATTGTAATATACGTTCAAATATATTGAATCATATTTAAAGTGTCTAAGCAATATATAAAAATATAGATAATATATATCGGTGACAGCCCTGTCCAATCCAAGGCGTTGCGTGTAATTAGAGATTGTATACATTAGCAAATACAAATAAAACACAATGCGAGTGGGTCCCGGCGCGAACATTAGTCTCGTAAGGTCGAAGATATAGCTAGGATGTTATGGGCCAGCTCTACGAGATGGTAATCTTAAATTAACAGTTAGTACTTTCTGCTAAAACGAATTTAATTTTATTAAAGGTAAATAAATTTATATGAACGTATTTGGTCCAGAAATAACACAAAAACCTATTCTAAAAGAAGGGACGCTATTCTTAGACATTGCTAAGAATAAAATTTTGTGTGTGTTATGTATAAACGTAAAAACTGTTAAAGAGTTATTAATTTTATTAAAAATTATTATAGTCAGAAAAATCGTTATGAATCGCGCTAACGTTTTACGTAACACGTATCACAAAAAAAGTTCACATATGAAATGAAACTTTTTAAATGCTGTTATCAAATACAGTGTCACCTCGCAGTAAAAGTGGTTTATGGACCGCGATTGTAGAAAACTCAAGATATGAGAATTGACCGTCCTTAATCTCCTGTTAAAAGCAGTGGTACCACCGTCCCTCCACAGTGGCATGGTCCACTCCAATTAACATAAACACCAGCTGTATTTATAACTATGTCTATATATTACTTCGAAAACAACAGTGTGCGAAGTAATTATTCACGGAGAAAATTGCTGCAAGATCTAGATTTTATCTATATCTAAAAGCAGTTTTCTGCTTTGTTTTATTCGTAAAGAGCCGATATGGCGTAGCGGCTACAACACGTGAATCTCACCTAAAGATTGCGAGTTTAAACCCAGTCAAACAAAGCTAAGTATTCATGTGCATATATTGTGTTTATAATCAATGGTGTCGGATGAAAAACTGCCACAAAGATATGTATCCTACCAATCTGCGATGGAGCAGCATGGTGGAATACGCAGTAATTAGAAATATAAAATTAAAAATATCAGTTATTACATGCAATCAGATTCAACTACTAGAATAAACCAAAATAATGGAAATATAAGATATATCACGTAAAATGTATCATGTAAAAAAATGTATGGAATATGTGCCAATTGATAAAACCGGAATCGAATTAACGCCACCAAAATCATGCCACTTTATCAATATTTGCACCACACGATTATGGAACGCCGTATTTTCATGAATAGTTGTATTTTATCACAATAAATCTAACTAACTGCAATTCTGGATGCATATTAATAATTTACATGGGTGCTTCGACTTGACCCCGGGCTACGGTAGCCATTTTGAAACACGCGACACCAGTGAAATATATAGTATTGGTATAATAAAATATGGTTATCTTCTAGGTGGTAGGGCTTTGTTCATGCCCGTCTTAGTAGATATCACCCACTCATCAGATATTCTACCGCTAAAAACTAACTACAAGATACTACAGGCACAAAGAACATATTATTTTATTCATAACATAACATGTTCGTTCCGTTTCGTTTTGTTGGTGGCGCATTGGCCATGTAAGAATGTTTAATATTTCTTATATCGCAAATGGTCGGTGATGACCACTTATTATCAGGTAACCCAATTGCCCGTCCGCATACCTATAACATAAAATAATGTGTTTTATAATAACAATTTTCATGCTTTTTATAATTATTATCATCAAATAAAATTATGGTGTTCCATTTTTACGAATCCTGTAAAAGCTATTTAATTTTAAGTTAATTTAATTATGATATTGATTTGTGATTATGCAAAGATATACAATTCAGATCATTATTATATAAGTTGTAATACATAATTTGTTATTACTCAGTCGACTTGATGATGGAGTTAGGAGGTGGAAAAAGCCTGTTTTGTCTATTCTCTTCTTTGCGTTGGTCTAGTCGTTAGCTTATAAAGCTGCAATACCAAGATCGTGGATTCAATCTCCGTGCCGGGACATTAAATAATGATTGAGTTAACTTCGGCCGTCGGGTACCGGAAACTTATACATGACAAATTATAGTGCAATTTTGGGACTAATAAACCATTCAATCAAAATGGACCATATCACCATTTGTGAAGAAGTAAATATTAACAACAATAAATATATTTAGTTTTACTTTTAATTGTTCATGTGGTAGGAATGGTATGTATACTAACGTTAATATGCCCAAAAATATATAGTATGTGTAATATCTAAGATATACATATGTGTAATATTGTTTGGTGACCATCACTCAATGGTGACATCAATATCAATTTTTTATACCTATTATAACTTATTGTAGATAGTTATTTAGTTTTGATATTCTACCGTTAGGGAATTATCAGTATATTCATAAGTATTTAAAACACATCCGTTTGATATATCTATCTATCATGCAATTAAAATTTAAACAGCAATCATGAGATAGATAAAATGTATTATGAAATATATGTATACTATTTTGTATTAAATACCAAAATCGTCACCAGGGAGTATAAATTTCATTTACAAGGACTACTACTAATCCCATGCAAGTCCAGCCCCATGTAGACAAGGCTTGTAATACGAGACGTTTTATGCTTTACGGGGGCGACGTATGATCACGAACAACGTCACGCCGAGCCTTGAGTTTGGTTAGCTTAAATCATCATAATTAATAATATTATTTCTTTGTATGTGTTATTTTATTTATTTAATACACAAACTACAGTAACAAATATACATATTCATTTTTAATAATAGAACACAATAGTAGAATATCTGTCGTTTGGTTTGATCACCATAAGTAGATGGCATCTAGTGGCGTCTAGTCTACTAGTTAGAAAGAGACAGACAAATATATAATTGCTAATATTCCTAAAGTTTAAATTTAATTTAATATACCTACTTGCGTAAAATAAGTTTATTTTACAACGTAACAAATATCGTTATATAAGGTTAATTTGCAAATTTTATTGTATATAAATGTTCTGTGAGTGTAAATAACGTCTCGTATGTTTTACATTTTAACAACGCGTAACTTTGATTCAATCGCCAATAAATCGAAATGTACTCCATATTAATTAGTTTGCGTGTGCGCAACGCTACTGTACACTATCAAAGATTTATTGTTCGTTTAGCGAATAAAGTTTATTTATGAAAAATGCCATCGCTTGTTCCAAGTCAGTTATACATTCGCGTGCAAGCCGCTTTGTATATTTAAACTATTTTGTTTTATTTAAATTGGCAACACAGAACTAACTTACGGTGATATTTCATACAACTATCCCGTTAACGATAGTTCTTGGGTATCGTTAGTAATAATAAATGCAAATGTAACTCTGTTTGTTTGTTTCCTCATCATGGTTAAGTTTTGGTTTAGATACAGAACTGATATTGACCATTTCATTATAAATTATTAGATCATGAAAAGACCAACAGATTTGAAACAAGCGACGTCGGAAAAGTTAAATCTTAATGTTACTAAATCTTTTTTTAGTTGAAAATTCGTGTTTTTTTATTCATAAAATATGCTTTTGCTTACGAAAAATATGATTTCAAAATAACTGGTATTTTGGTATACTTACAGGTACACTTTCTTTGGTGGTAGTTTTCTTTCCTTATAAATGTACTGGGAAACATCCTATGGCTGTTGCAGGTTGACGGAGTCCATACAAAATTCCCCATCGTCCTTGGACATTGACGATAACTTCAAGGGATAAAATTTACTTGCTTGATGGGAATTGTTAGAAATTTTTTAAGTTCATGTTAGGACGATAATAAGCAAATGGTCATTTTCATTCATAGACGCTGTTACTGCAGGAACCTACGCACTATTTCTTACATCGCTAACGAGTTGCCAACCGCGGGACACCACTTTTGCATTCATTTAGACTGGCTTCAACCCTCAAATCGAAACACAATATTATTTATTGACATTCTTTATGGTATGAATGGTAACATTATAGCTCTTGTTTTATATTATAACAATTAAAAAAAATACAATACAATTATCTGTTTAAAAACCAAAACTGACTTCAAATATGAGCCCATAAAAATTTTCATTCCCTATTTGTTCACCCTTAGGGGTGGTATTTTATCTTCAAACTTTAATGGAACATACATGGAGTTGACAAAGGTGAGGTAACAAACATAAAAAAATACAACCAAAAGATAGCCTTATCCTTATTTAAAGTCGGTTAAAAAACCATAAAAAAATCGAATACAAAAATAAGTGTAACTGAAGAAATTCGATTGCATATTTTTAAAAATAATATCAAGCGCATGTCATAGTATCATATTCAATGGCATGAAGGGGCCATTTCTATCAATTTATTACTCTCTGGATATTTAACGCGATCGGGGATAGCCGAGATCGTTTGCTAATGAGGGATTTCTATCCAATTTATTTCAATAAAATGTCATAAAAATAATAAGCTTATTTAGAGTTTCGTATAATATTACAAGGGTCATAATTATTATCAAATCGTTTTAAATAAAAAAATATAATAAAGGTTTGTTGAAATTGTTAGTCTAGTGAGTATCTTACAGAGCTCCGGATCCTTAGTTTTGGGAGAACATCCCCTATATACTATATACCCCTATAACTATAAAAGCACTAATCTCTATTTCTCTCTGCTGGTTTTGAATTATCGTTTATTATGATTATGGGAATAAGAAATTAAATGGTGCTCATGTATTTGCGCACATATGTTTGCATTACCCAGAACTTAGCAGAAGTGCTAAGTTAAGATTTAAGTTATTATTAGCTTTGCCTATTAAAAAATCTAATGTCAAAAATCTTTCATAAATAAGGTATATTTGTCAACACGAAGTTATGTAAATATTAAAAAAGCATGAAGTTAGTTATTTATTAAGTATATAAGTAATCTAATATAAGTTATTTATTGATTTCCAAGCAGGATATGCTTTTTAATTGTATTTAATTTACCATAATTAAAAGGATGAAATAGAGTAACCACTGAGTTTCTAGTAGAATCTATATTCCGAACCGACAGTAGCTTCATATTTAATTAAATTTATTTACATTACATTATCTAATTTAATAAATAAGCTTACTTGAATAAAGACTTATTTGATTTCAGTTGATTTGAGTTCATCAATGTTTGCAAAGCATTAGTATTCTCTAAATATTATTTATCTCACTTGTGAAATATATAAAAAACTACTAGGTGATTCTATTTTGATGAGTGTATCCTATATATGCTATAATTTTACTACTTTCAATGTCGCATATAACTTTCTGAAGATGCAAGGAAGTCCTTCCCGAGCATAATATTTGTGATTATTTTGATTTGTTTTTTTTTTTTTGAATAGTAACCAAGAATGTTTTGGAGCGGTTTTGAGGTGGAGCTGTGATTCGACATATTTGTTTCAGAGCGCTTACGGCCTCACTTTTAGACATTGTTTAGCAATTAATTAGTTATGTTAGAATGTCCAGTGACGAATATCAGAAAGAGATAAATTTATAAATAAACAGTTGCCAAGCAACGTTTGTAATTAAGGCTGATAATAATTAGCTAAAATACATTTACTATTTATAAAACTCCAACAAACCTTTCACAGTATTATATCCGCCGAATACCTTACTATGAATATCTAGCAAGACGTATACATTTCAGGAGATGTTGATTAAATTTCAACGTACCTCCCTAAGATCATCTCAGTAATTGGCTGACAGGCCTTCGAGCTATCAAAGAACCGAAACGGGCTATATCCCTTAATATTAATAAAAATATTAATAGATGAAGTTACACAGAGACTCTGTCAGCTGCATTTTCTTAAAGCAGCCAAGAAAATGATGTCCGATCAGAAGATAATATTGTATGGATATACTCTTCATATAAAATGAAGTTTTATTTTATGATAATAGGTTTTTATCGATTCTGTTTGCCTAGTGGCTAAATGACCACAGATATCAATGTTAAACCCCATATCGGACAAATAAAAAATTGTTGGGTTTTTTTTTTTCAAAAAATTATCAGTAGCTGCCTCGGCAAGCACGTAAAGCTGTTGGTAATGTGCCTGAACTCTTACCGGTCGTGTCGCATTTGCTGCCCTATTATATATGCGGTGTATATGCTTGTATATTATGTCCTGGCAATATCCATTGAGATTAGCCGCCGTGACCGAGATCGGTGACGAGGACATCATCATCTTTTATCGATGATATATTACCAGATATTCTACCGTAAAACAGCAGTACTTGATATTGTTGTGTTCCAGTTTGAAGGGTGAGTGAGCCAGTGTAATAACAGGCACAAGGGACATAAAATCTTAGGTCCTAAAATTGGTGGCGCATTGGCTATGTAAGCCAGTACCGTAAGAAATGTAAATGGTTAACATTTCTTACAGTACCAATGTCTAAGGGCGTTTGGTGACCACTTACCATCAGGTGGCCCATATGCTCGTCCGCCATCCTTTTCTAAAAAAACAAGATGACATTATAAATTCGACAACGGCTACCAATGAGATATTAATTCAAAACAATTGACAATAAGCTATGTTTGTATCATATTTTTAATTGTGTTAAAAAAATTAACACTATCAATTTTTATAACAGAAAAGTCGGTACTGCATTCTGATATGTAAGAATTATAATTGTACATTATTATTTCTTATAACATCTCATCCATATTAAGTCGAATATAGCAAGTTCATAACGGCACTGCGGATAAAATTGCACGTAGCATAAAGGAAAGCGGGCGGATATAGAAAATCTCTCAATACCAGCCGGCTTTCAGCTCAAAGAGTCGTGTCCATGTTGTAATAACCTGGGATCTTCCATGTCTTATTCATTATTGAACCAAGGTCTTACTAAATTGTAAAGATTTTTAAAATATTTGTATTTATTTAAGAAATTATTTCTACGAAAAATATATCAACAAAATTTCTATCATCAGCTATAGAAAAAAATCAATTGTATTATTTTTATAAAAATAATTGAATATTTTATAAATCAGTAATATTTTTCTATATAATTATAAAAACAAATGTCATGATTTGAGTTGAAACCTTAGTGACGGTTCAAATTTAAACAAAACACATACCGTAAAATTTTAGATTAAGAAAAAATCACTACGAACTAGGAACATCAAAGTAAGAACTAAACATCATTTGTGACGCTTGATTAGTTTACGAGTGTTTGTTTTACAAGTCTACATTAATAAAGAACTCATACTTCTTGTATTTTTTTCTAACTAGAAATAAAATATTGACACTTCGAAATATAACTTATATCAATGCGAAAATATCGAGAACAATCAATTACAAGCGAACTGTCAAAGTGAAAAGTCCTCCGGGGAAAACAGGTAAAACAAAATATAAAACTGAAGCGAAACGAACAAAACATTGATTAATGACGAAATGCACTCGAAAACAAACTGTCGAACTTCTTCAAATACACGATACAAATGCCTCGAATATAACCCCTCGGAAATAATGGTTTCCTCTATGGATACGTTTACCCTAACAACCATGACGATGTCGAGCGATAACCAACTTTATAGCTAAGCAACACGGTTTAATTAGCTTTGAAACGACTTATGTAGGGTACAGGCACCAAAAGTTAGTACACGATTTTCTTCACAGTTTTGTTGCCTTTTTTTGTTGTCCCGCGGAAGCGGTAGTGCCGTGTAGGGACGTGTATTTCCTCCTTTTTTGTTGAGAAATTGTTTCGATGCCATTAAGCCGTTGACAGATCACCTTCTTTGAGTAATGCCTTCAATTGTTTGTGTTATAGAGGGGGAATGTACTGTAAGACGATTCATAAATGAGTGGTTTTTGAAAACGATTAACGTTTCCACATAGCGATTTATAGATGATATTAGTAAAAAATGTTGATAAATGATTATGAATTCATCAAGGTCAAAGGTCATAACGATGAGTAAAATAAATCTCTCGGGTAAAAACGTTTGATAATAAAAACAGGTGTGTGGATAACCATTAATTATTTATAAGTCAATAAAAACTAAGCGCAAGATTACAGATTTATAATCAATAACATTTATTTATAAACACATATACAAGAAAGCTTAGATGCAATAATAAAATTGATTACCTTCACTACAATAAAAGTTACACCCGAATAAATCAATCATTCTATCGAATACCTTTTTACCTCATTAATATTTAATACATCGATTACGCAAAAATAATGATTACGGTATCCCCTTAAATCACTGAACTATGGGACACTTAGTTTTTTTCGATAAAAATATTTTTTTCTCACGCATCTTTACCGTACAACTGACAGATATGCTTTGAATATAAAGTAGGCATAGCAGTAACGACCTTATGGTAATCAAATTAAGGCTATTTTCGAGTATCATATTAGATATAAATAGACATTAGGTTGCATGTACATTAATGAAATGATACTTGTAATATATCAGAAACCCCGTGTCCACGAGAGCCGACTTCGATTCCTCTGTATCTTCGTCCGTGTACATGGTACGGACATAGTGTTATGTATAGATTTCAAAATTAAAAAAAGAGTTTTATTTTTAAAATTATTTTTATACATCCTTTTGAAAATAGAAATTAAAAAGATTTATGTTATACCTTACCTTACCTTACCTAATAGTTTTGTACACAATATCGTATCGTTAAATTCGTAACATATGGCGTGTCAAATATTATAATTGGAATACATAACTTTCACAATTTATAAAACTACAGATGTACAAGCTTATTTCTTATCAGAAAAATAAATCACAATTTAGTCATAGTCTTTTGCTAAAACCATATAAGATTATATATTCCTAGGTTCAAACACCCGGGATTACATTTCAAGAAATTCTCAGTAGCAGACAAGAGTGAAAATTAGGCAGTATATGTGTACGTATGTGCCGGTAAAAGTACAGAAAAACTATGTCGTCGTGTCAGTTTTCACGTATACGATATTGTACTATAACGTGTTCTATGCAATTTTATTTACCAGACATTTTTTTTTTTTTTTTATATTACCCGGGAGGGCAAATGACTCTACTCCACCTGATGTTAAGTGGTAGTAGAGTCCAAACGCGAGGACGGCCAGTACAGTCGGGAAGAAGGTTCTGCACTAGCCGCCCTCGCCTTGCCGGCCCGCAAGATGCCTCTTCACGCCTCGTTTGAAGGAACCCGGGTCGTAACATCAGTTATAAGGACATTATTATCGTATTTAAGCAGCTACAAAAAGAGACTGTATTAGTCTATTCACCGACTAATCTTATTTTGTTAGTAAGGCCGCCAAAGCCGTGCTGTAGCAGCAAGACTTGATATACGTGTGTATTAAAGTTCTCATTGACTCACGCTTTCCGCTGTTCCCATGAATACAACCGTAGTACAAAGGTTAAATGTCATCTCTTGTACTCTGGTCGAATTTTATCTCAATTGTAATCTTGTTTGGCGACTGCTTTAAGGCCTACAAGATATACTGCGCTATTGATATCAAACCCAATGCGTATAAAGTGATTAATTATGCGGGTTTGAGTGCGTAAATGTTAGAATAGGTGATAATGATCGGGGGTCAATACGTCGGGTCGTTCTAGAATAGACCGTATCATATTACAATAAATATTATATTGTATTGCCTTGTGTGTCCGTCTGAGTGTTGCCATAATCTGCTACTGTGTTAAATTATATTAAATGTCATTTTAGTATTTTGTAATAACAGCTATCAAAAGATATTAGGATTTAAACGTTATTTGAAACATGATTTATCAAATTATATTTACAACCATTTAGATAAAAGCAAATAAACCTTAATTGTACAAAAAGAACATTATATTTTTTATCTCAGTCAATGTGCCCAGCAGTGAGACCAAAAGTTAAAAAAATATTATTGAACGAAAGCAAAGATATAATCTATTTTTTATACATATAAAAAGTATATAAACAAAAAAGAATATTTTTCTAAGACAAGTATTTTGCTCATTAAGAAAACTTTACTAACAATGTAACTCAAAGTCAAATTAAAAAAAATCTCTATTCAATATAGAAGCGATATACTTGTCTATTCATTGTCAAAAAACCACCACCAGTTCGGAACCCTAAGACCTGAGAAAGTAAGCATGTCTCTTTTTTATATCTAAAATTATATAACTACAAATTTTAAATATAATAATAGGATTATATTTTTTATTTGAAAGGGTCTGAAGACGATCGTTTAATTCCAAAGGTGTAGCATCATTTAAAAATTAATTGGTTTTATAATGTTCTTTAGCACACAATTGTTTTAAATTTCGAAAATGATTATTTTACTGTTATCGACCTTAAAAGTAATCAAAACACTGTTAGGTTACGTTATGTTTTATTTATTGTAGCCTTCTTTATGATAGATGGATAATACCTTCATTTGCAGTAACATTAAATTCCCAAAAAAAAAAACAAATTAAAAAACACACAAAACGTTTGCATAAATAAAATACAGTGGTGTGAAGTTCATAATAAATAACCACTTAGTTAAAGGATAATAACCCTGGTATTGCCTCCAATTGGCGACGCCAGGTGTACATACTCGTATTGTCTGAATGATGAAACTAACCTATAATAACCTGTATGTAACTAATATGATAGACTTAAACATAATACAAATGTACTATATTATGTTGACACAACACGGGCACATAACAGAATATATAATTTGTCAATTTTAATTTTGATGTATGTAATTATTTGAAATATGTAATTTGACAAATATATGTCAATGTATAGATTGAAAAGAGGCGCGTGCGCAAATACAAATTATCGGTTTGGTGGGAATCGCTTATTAGGAAACGGTATAACTTATAAAAATTACATAGCATGTAATTATGTGTTCGATTTATCGCGTGATCAGTAAGTAGACGTATTTTATTTAATTGAAACGAAAGCAAAATATGTAATTGTCTCGTCAATAATTGATTCTCTGTTACCCCCTCGGATCAGATATCGTTCGACCTTTTGTAATATTGTTCGTGCCTTATTTGTTTTTGACTTAAGAAATATATATATCAGCAAATAGGGATGCCAACGGTCAGACAACATGCGTGATCTCTTGTAATTGGCGTCTGCTGATGGATGAGGCTGACCGCTCCTCATTACAGAACTACAACATTAGATACACTATTTAAAAACCCTAATGCCTAAGACATAGAGTATAAATTTGCACATATAAACTGCTAAATAACTTTGCCAAAATGTGTTAGCAGAAATTCATTACTGTGCTACATGAGAAAGACGAACTAATCATCTTTACAGGTTGGAAATCTAGAGCAAATATAGTAAGTAAAGTTAGCAAGTATCTACCTGTATATTGTGTCCCATTGCTGGATTATGACGTCACCTCCTCTTAAGAAGACTTGGGGCTGTTGTTGCTAGATTTTTTGAATGATAAACACATGATTAAAAAAATTAAAAATCAGTATTATATGCCCTGATTTGACCCCACGATCTTGGTATTTGGAGATAATAAAAAAAACTAATATCACTTATCAATAAACTTTGGTTTATATTAATCTTAAAGTTTTATTTTCTGTGTTTAGAAATATATCATAGATACGAATAGGTAAGCAAAAAAAGTCTTAAGCCTTCAAGAAACACGATTGTATTACGACTATTTTATATAGATAGATTGATTTAGTATACCGCCACGAATACTTGAAAAAGTTAAATGCTCTTAGCATTAAGATATTCAATAAGGCGTCAAATAAGGTATACCTTTGAATACTATTTAGGCATTTGATGTGGAAACCATTGAATACAGATCCGTCTATTAAAACATTCTTACTATATACATACACTAGCGTTTTACTCGAGGCCTTGCTAGCGTCATAATTCAGAATTCATCCCCTTTATCACTACCATAGAGGTTATTTTTTTAAAAACCTTCCTTTGTGTGAATCCGTATACATATATATATATATCTAGACTTATGTTACTTATACCAACTATATTACTAAAAATGACTACTTTTTACTTTACGAAGTTTGGACGAATAATAATAAATAATAATATGCTTCTGTAGAAATTTTATTATTGCAGTCAAACTTGAATCTATCCATAGATAGATATTACCAGAAAATATTATACAAATACACTCAATTTATTCACTCTTGTGGTGCATTTACAAGAGGCCAATAACCGAGTCCATCCACTAAGCCAATATAGTCAAAATAAAGACAATCCACTACATTGGACTGACAGCAAGCCATTGGATCAAGCTAATTAATTGAAAAAGAACGATTTCTAACACAAAAAAGAAGAAAGCTTTAATACCTACGTGTAAATTACTTCTCATCTTGGTGGATGACTTCGGCTATTAGCCTAGTGTCAAAGTATAATAAAACCGACATAATTGGAACTGGCACAGAAGCAGCAGGAGTTTTCTGAAACACTGCTAGCGGCTATAGGCTGCTAGTAACATTCTCTTTATCGAAAAATCCAATTGCTCTTATTATTATACCACTGGAATCGACGCTAATATCTCAAAATCTGCTGGCTTATATTCAAAATGGCCAGTAACGGAGAATTAATTGTATCGAAGTCTAATAAATATATAATAAATATGCTAAATTAAATCAATATAATCTTCAACTAATATTTCATATACCAGATGTTATTTTACGCTCACATAATAATCGAAATATAAAAAAAAACGATAGACTATTTAATTTTCTCATTCCATTTAAACTGGTAGCACTAATATCAACGAAGCCGCGGGCAAGCGCTAGTCAAACTATAATATAATACCATTAAGATTATCTAAGATCCATACAAGGGGAAAAAGATAATGTTTTGTAATAGCCATCGACAGAAAGCTGACGGACCGGTCGATGAATAATAAAAACTTTCTATAATAGAATCATCGACACTTAAGGAATAGTTATTTTGTTTGGCAATCTACTTGATATAGGAGCGATCGTAGGAAACAGCCCAGATATACGTAATTAGCATCTAAAGTAGGCGATACAGAGACTATTAAGTAGTTCTACACATGTGGGCGTGTTTCCATTGTTAGGAGCGTTCGAAATTTAAATAACTTTTACGATAATGAGCTTATATGACACGACACTTTCACTAGATGTAGCGTTGATAAATGTTAAATTTAATAATAATACATTTTATCGATATGCTAAAAATTAAAAGTATCTTGACTTTAATTCGGGCTCGACTATAATTGACTCGATTTTAATTCGGCCCAGTTGTTCGATTCATAAGATTTTAAGGTTGAATCAAAAACAATTTTATGGAACACATGAATACTTGGCGGTAGGGCTTTGCGGAAAGTCCTAAATAGGTAGGTGCCACCCACTCATCAGATAAGCAACCGTAAAACAGAAGTACTTAATTTTGTATTTTGATTTCTTTTTAGAACATAGTACCAAAATTCTTAAAGTTATAGCCTCTTATAGAATAATTTCTTTATATCTTATTTCATTATATTTTTTTACATTTTATCTATTTGGGTTAATTGACAACTGTTAACACTGATTCTTATATACAACATACATTTTTTTAAATCTTAGTAACAGTTTAACAACTAATTAAATTCTATATGCACAAAAATATTAAAAAAAAAACTGAGATATCATTTTTAAAAAGGTACAAATGAAGTCTGAACGTCTTTATTGCTCCACGACAATATTAACATTTATTTAATAATGAAACTTAAAGTAAAAACTACCTGACCCGTTTATTTACTAAACCAAAAACATTACTTATATATCTACATAATTTATAAAATAGTCTACAGCCGCTATCTATTATGTATGCTTTCGTAAATTTCAGAAATTACTGTTTAGATTATTATATACCAAAAACTATAAATGCTGGTGAAATATCAGACGAACACTACCAAAATAATATTTCATCCGATTCGAGAAATTGTCGTTTAAAAACAATGCGAACGTAACCGAGGTGTGGCTAAAGTGGTTTTCACTTTCTTAAAATCTGCAGGAAATTAATTAATCACTGTCTTTGCAATGGACAAGAGTGTTGCGTAAAATAGGCTTGGTTCTTTTAGATGAGTTGACTTGTAAAACAGTTAAGTAAATCGTTATACCGTGAACCGGTTATAATGTTTACGTTTGATCTTGTTTTGGTTAAATCAATGAGTTCCTAGTGTGAAAATGTTTAGCTTTATGACGTAACAATGAAATTTATCAGCTCTTTTGTATGTTTCATTATGGCATTGAAGGTGTATATTATATATTTATATGTATATATTTTAATTATAATGCTGATGTGATAGTCAAAAAGCGTAATAAACGCTTTACGCTTAATAAATACCGCTACAACTATTAGAAAATCATAAAAAGGATAGTCATGTTTTTAAAAGGAATTCTAATAGTCAAAATGCGGGCAAAGGTGTGCAAGGAGCTAAATAAGCCTTTTTAATTATTGCCTCGGCTTGAACCAGCAAACTTCAGCTAAGATTCACGTTTTCCATGGCTATCTGGGATCTAATAGATAATCCAAGTCATTGCACTCTTTTTATTGAGCGCGAAACCAAGAACGTTAAACATATAACGATAACAAAGATTTTTAATTTTTGGATACAATTAACAACATTAAATATCAAATTAATATCTCAATACAATTCAGGTTTTATTGTATGACTTCCTATCGATTTAAATTATAATTTTTGAAAGAAGAATCACTTTATAATTTTCTCACACCAGAATAAGCCATTCATCACACTGTCGCCGCCAAGTCTGGTTAGAGTCTGGTTTCCTCTTGGAATTGTATTTGTTATTTCCCCTATACAGAAAGATTCCGTTGAACGCACTGAATATAACGATACGCCCATATTAGCAGTGTCATTGTAGACCTACAAAGGTTCAGACGTGACATATCCTTGTATTATTCGTTATTTTGCAATGGTGGTTAGAACTCTTCAATCTTAAACGATGTTTGCGATTTCAAATCTGGGGAATCAATGAGGTTTCATGATCGTTATTATATATATTTGAGCGTATTAATGTAAAATAAATCATAACAAATTTATTTTGAGGTTATCAAGAACCTCTGAATTGGTTTGATAAAATTGAGGTATATACCAGCATTGATGCAGCTTGGTGAAATAAGCACAAGACCTCTTCCGCAACGTGTGTGATGCTTTTTGCCCTGCAGTGGAATATATACTTGAACTGTATGGGGCTTAACGGAAAGATCAAATATATTAGGTGTGTATAATGCTTTCATCATCGTTGTAATTATTGACTGTGGTTATTTATATCTTTATTGTTGATTATAGAACTTAATACTTTCAATACTTTTTCAAAATATCTTAAAAAGAAACAAAATTATGTTCAGTGATACAGATTCTGTATCAAATAATACTAAACAACAACAATTTGTTTAATTTAATTAATGTATTATCGATACTAATCATAGCTCTGTGGAACTGCTTTTCAATCAGGAAGCTCTCACATGTCAATCACCAATTACACCGCACTTTGTCCACCGTCAATCGATGCTAGCCAATCGGATAGCTGAATTTTAAATCGTTCGAATTCCAAAATAACTTTCAACATTTCATTCAAGGGATAAGAAAAAGATTAGAATGATATATTTTTGTAATTCACTTTTAGTATCTTGGAAAGTATAAAAAAAATTACTCGGAAGGACATATGGTCTATGTTTCATTATTTACGAATGTCTAGACAATTTTATATCGATTTAAATAACAAATAAGTAAGCCCTTATGTTTGGTTAAGAATCTATACATATATACACGAACATAAATATAATAGACAATAGAAGTGTCATGTTTTTATTCAAAAATCCTTAAATTTAAAATAACACCATAATAATAGAAATTTAATCAAAAATAAACCTAAATAATAGAATATTTATCATTCGTGTTTATTGATATGAAATTCTCTACAGCTTGATATATTTCATTAGAATATATCATACTCCTTGGAAGGCTTAACTGGCTTGACTTGGCGAGAAAAGCCGAGGACAGACGCTAACAGATAATAAACAACTTACCACCTCACAGTTGTACAGACAAAATCTAAGATTCAAATCAGCTCGTAGATTTTAATCTACAATGAAAGCACATGTCAAAAGACGAATCATCTATCATGGGATATAACTTATGTATTCAATTGAGAAAACACCTTAAAATTCTAACAATAGAGTCGATTATCATTTGAATTCAACTCACCCTATAATAAAATGCATTATTAAATAGCGATTCTGTGACCCCATTTGAAACGCATTAGCAAGCATTATGTCTAATTTGCTTGTTTTAATTCAGTTTTGATTTTAATAAAGTTTCCTGTTTAATTATTCAATAAAGCGTAGTATCCCGTAGTCCTGAGGGACGCTCGAAGTATGGTCTTCTAAAATATTTAAATTATAAATATATATTGGAATGATAAAACAATTAAAACTCCGTAGGATAAGTGCAAGTCGTTCTAATTCAGTTTGCAAGATTTGACATAAGCAAACGAAAAACCAAACATTAAAAGTAAAAAAGCTTCTAAAAAGAAAACACACACACACACATGTCTATCAGTCCAGCGTGGTCGAATAAGATCCAAAACTTAACTAAAATGGATTTCTCATAAAATTGCACGGTGCTAGTGCTACTCTACTTACTTAATAATAATATTATTAAATACCGTACGATATTATGAAAATAGATATGTATGTGTGTTTTAAGCCAATAACGATATTGTAAATTGAACATTGAACTTTATAACATTCCATAATATAATTCTTTATGCACCCGTCTCATCTAATATTCCGTGTAACGTAAGGGTCGTTACGCAATAACTCATAAATTGAGCCGATTAATTGATATCGGTGAAGGGTTGAGCTCCCCCGAGCGTTTGTTTTGACAAATGTGCCGACGTTTTAGGGTTATTTGTGAAAAGCCGCTTGTTATGTCATTTTAAGTATTATAAAAGATACACACCGATATACATTATACGTTTTGTTAATATAAATAATGATTTTAAATCTTTGTTTCAAGTTTAAAAGATTTAAAAAAAATATACTTAAAATATTGGATTTATTTTATAAAAAAGCAAAATTATAAATTGCTTTATAATATATAACTAATTAGTATTTTCATTTGAAATATATCCGGGTTCATCGTTTCGCTGTCAACGAATCAAATAAATCTTTTGTTTTCTTTGAAAAAATCCAAACGTAAATAAAGAAGCTAAGATTATTTGCATATATAAGTTGATGGGAATAAATCATGGCGGACAGTAATCCGCGGCCATTTTGATGTACAACAGCGCCATCTGTGTCAACTGAATGAGTTATTATCCTCGTATTTAATTGTAGGGCTGTCAAAAATATTTATTCGGATACATTTATTTTATTTTTCTTCATTATTTTTTATTTATGACATATTAGTTGTATTAAAAATCTATAATTAAAAGTAATCAAAATAAAGAGGTCAACATCTTTATTTTTTAACTGATTAAACGTGGATACATTACGCACAGACTATACAGTTACTAATCACTTGATATTTTAATTTATATAGGTTTTATATTAAAAATACAATTATCTATTTACGAAAAGATATGAATGGATCAGATCAGAATTATCTAAAATTGATGATT
The DNA here is from genome assembly GCA_905147175.2 of Nymphalis urticae. NCBI lineage: Eukaryota > Metazoa > Arthropoda > Insecta > Lepidoptera > Nymphalidae > Nymphalis > Nymphalis urticae. The sequence goes on along the minus strand of LR990004.1, from coordinate 4,180,580 downwards.
TCAACCGCCAGCCCTGACAACTTCAAATGGAACATGATTTATAGGCCAACCCTCGCCAAGATTAACCCTTTATCTTGGGTCATATGAGGGGTCACACTAGACCCCGACACTTATACTGTGGTGTAATTTATTGTTTTTAGTAACGGTTTTATAAAGTTAACTATTTACTGAAATTATTTTAAGTTGATTAAAAAAAGGAATAAAATCAACACCATTACCATATGTAGTATACTAACTAACCGTCCGGCTTCGGTTTGCATAAGGATTTATATAAAACGTTCGTACCATAATATATAACTCTATTGGTTTATGAGGTACACCGACATCTCCAACAATTATCGTCACATTTCATCAATTTACCACAAAGCTTTAATGAATTATACTTTCTGGTTAGTTTGGAAAGATTTTTCGCTTAATCGACATAAATATGAATGGATGTTCGAATGTTTGTGCTCTATACGTTTTTAAGCTCATCAGATTGTAATGAAACTTTGGTGAGTTTTTGTTTATTCTGGAGAATGTCCTTATCTATAAAAACAATAGTTTTTTTCTTTTTTTTAAATATTAATTATTCAATGTAAACATTCGTAACAAGATGTAACAAGACGGCTCGCAAGTGACTCTACAAATATAAAGATTTTCAAAAGATTTCAATTGCATCGATTTTATATAATCTTACTTTATAAGGTTTTTTCGAGATACAGTTTAATAGGAATACCTTAATGGCAACGAAGTAAGGTAGAGATAATGAGATAACTGTCAAGCGTTCACGCCAATCGGCCATTTGTCCTGATTCAACAAGCTATATATGTGTGTATGATAAAATTATATCGACTATGTAAATATATATGTCCAAGTTAATACGCAGTTCTGTATATTAAGCTTGCAATTTAATTTCAAATATAAAATATATTTGATAATTAACATGTAAAAACGATAATGCTGTGCCCTTAATGCGAGATTACTTAATAAATGCTTAGTTTAGTTTTGATATTAAACTATAACTTTTTGTCTCAAATGCCTTATCACCATTAATTTCATTTCTTTTTATTATTTTTAATTATTATTATTATTTTTTTCTTTTTTCTTGTTATGTTTGAGGACTTATCGTTTTTATTCGCTCTTATTGTTTATAGTATGTATTGATAATGTAATTTATTTATTGATATACATTATGTATATTTTATATTTACATTTATTTATTAGTTTGTTTAATCATAAATTAATATTATTTTATTTATTAATAGAGCACCACTTACCTCATATCCTATGAGTTATCTCTTACTCCGTTGGTTGCCTGGAAGAGATCGCTATGTAGCAATAAGGTCGCCAAAATATAATAAAGTTTAAGGTAAAGAAAGTATAACTTTTCTTAATGATCTGTCTATATTACTTTCTTTTTATACCTCTCTCTTTCTTTCTCTATCTCTCTCACTCTTTCATCTATTGTTATAATTGTGTGAATAATCAAAACCCTGTTCACTGGAAATAGCTGTTTTATACTCGTAGTATTTAAAATTCAATACATATAACAAATATTTTATAAGAATTTTCTCATTTTTAGATGATTTCCATGTAGCATCGGTAGCTTTTCCGACGGGCCGGTTGACGTGGTTGGTAGATACTTGCCTTTCACGCCGAAGGTTGTGGGTTCGATTCCCACCCAGGATAGACATTTGTGTGCATGAACATATCTGTTTGTCCTGAGTCTGGTTGTAATTATCTATATAAGTATGTATCTACAAAAGAAAAAATATTATATGTAGTATATGAGTTGTCTGGTTTCCATAGTACAAGCTCTGCTTAGTTTGGGATAAGATGGCTGTGTGTGAATAATGTCCCAGGATATTATTTATTTAATATTATTTATTTTACAGGTAAACTTTGCATAAGTAAAATCTACCTTTCACGGTTTCATAATCAAGTCCTTTGTGCACGCCCGTATGGTTTTACTGTACCTGTTTGTTATATACTCCACTTCTTATTTTAAAATTGTATTGTTTTGACGTATTCGAATGTAAAATCAATAATAACAGAAAGATAGAAAACAGTGTCTTTTAACATGGGCTTTTTAGAAATATTAGTACTTCCTCACATCGTCAATGTGACTCTTTCTACCACCAATGTTTTGACATTCGAGAGAAGAAGACGGCGTTGTTTAACTAATTAATTCTTACCGCTTATAAGTTAAATTATTTGAATTAACGTTATATACATAGAATATTACTTGCTTATTACCGAATAAAACCTACGATAATTTGAATTATTATATAATTAACTCTCCTAGCTAATTTTGGACACACTCAATGAAGAATAGCCATCAGCTCAGATATCATAGAGCACATGTGTGTGCACATTGACCGGTGCACTCTCTGTTCTGTTCTGTTCTCTCATCCAAATAATCTATAGTGAATCCTTTACGAGTGGAGAGAGATACGGCGTATGTCCAACGGTTCGAACACTTCTAAAAAATATTTTAAGAGAAAACCAGATGTATTGACAAAATCCAAGACCAACAAGGCGGTATATAATTGTGCGTAATTCGCTTAGAATAAAAATACCCGTTAACAAAAGGATGAGGCCATTTAAATAATACAGCGAGTTAATGTACATGGCGCACTAACACGCATCAATCTGCCAATGCCAGAGGATAAACCATGAGGCGTTTTCTTTTAATAACTATTTCCACTCACTGTGCTACACAAATAGCTAAAAAGATTAGACTGTTTGTACAGATAGCATGTACAATGAGGTTTTATGTTTCATTTCTTTCCTGAAAAAAAAACATTTTGTTTTAATTATAATGTATAAGTTATTTTTCTCTTTTTTCTATGCATTTATATTCTATTTGGCGGCGCATTATGAAAAGAATTGTAGTGTAGTTTAGTGGTATAAAAAATCACTTGTATATTCAGCGTGCCAGTATATTTAATTCCAAGTTCGAAAGCGAATACTGAACCAGTAATATAAACAGTAAAGGCAACACGAGGTTTTATAGTATGTATAATATATCTTAAAATGTTTCTGCATTATTAAAATTCAAAGTCTTTATTTAATGTATGAGCATTCCCCATACTAATTGTTTCTAATTAATACTTTATAAGAATCTATTTCTATCTGTATAGAATCTATTATTGGTTCGGAAATATTTTTTTAAAGCCTGAGAAATACCAGTGAAAGATGACCTCCGAGGTCCAAGCTATAAAAACAAGCAGCATATTTTATTTATCTACTTATTATAATTGAATACCATTAAGGATTCACAAAAGATACAAAATAGATCAATATTGACAGCATCATTGAAGGCTTTATGATTTTCTTTTAAATTTAAATACACGAACTTCTAAATGGTAGTTTCTAATTTCACTATCAATAAGATACAGTAATGATTCAATGTTGGATAAAGTATTTTGATTTTGATTTATTGCCATTTATATATAGAATCACATACTTTAATGTCCATAAATTTAACTTCGCAACATAATCTTCCTCAGACTGTAACAGCCTGTTAATATCCCACTGCTGGGTAAAGTCCTCCCTTTTGAGGAAAAGGTTTGGAGCTTATAGCATCACGCTGCTCCAATGCAGGAAGTTAGAATACACATGTGATATAATTTCAATGAAATTAGACCCATTTAGGTTTCCTCACGGATGTATTCCTTCACAGTCAAGCACGAGATGAATTATAAACACAGGTGCTTGCCCGGATTTGAACCCACGATCATCGTTTAAGATTCACGCGTTCCAACCACTAGGCCATCTCGGCTATCAGACACTTGAAGATAATTTTCAAATTTTAATACGGTTATAATAATAAATGATATCCATCCCCAGTTGAAGTTTCACACAGGGAATATTTTACGCTGAGTAATTTTAGCAATAAAGGAAGTTAACTTGTTATAAGAGGAGTGAAAAACAATTAGTCAACTGTTTAGGTATTCACTAAGAAGTATGTTACAAAACGCTTCAAAAGTTATACGGGCTATTTAAAATTTACAAGCGAAAGATTAGATTAAAAATGTTTTATTATTACTTATTAAAGTTGTTAATATAAAATATGTTTAATTTTGTTAAATGTTAAATTGACGGAAATTATTGACGATTAACATTACTTATATTCAAATACCTATATATGTTACCTATGTCTAGTTTGGCTATCTCGACTCTATGTAAATATATATCTACATATTTATCTCTCAGTTAACCTTAAAGTCATATTAGCCTTTTATTGCCTCTATTTCATAAAACATCAATGATTATATTATCTAAAAGTGCACTTAGCTCATTTTACTGCTGTCGGTACATAGTAACGCAAACCGTTGCGCGGGCGCCTCTCAGCCAGCCTGATTTACTGCTGTCTTAATGAAACCTGTTATGTAACTGGAATTATTTATTATTTCGTACCAACGAGCCCAATGGAAATTGCAGCTACTGTGTTAGATAATAATTAACTTTGTATTGCTATCATGACACTCGATGTTTAATAAATAAATTATTTATAATTACAGTCGTCATGATACAGATTATAATTAAAGTACGATTTTTATGTATTTTATAGAAAAATAGTAACAGACTATTGATGACACTGCTAGGCTAAAGTGTCCTCCCGTTTTAAGGAGAAGGCGTAAATTTTATTCCTGATTGCGACAATACTTTCTGGTGCGATTCCGGGGACCCTGCAATGAAGCAATTTGTTGGAACAAGGGTTAAAAAAAATACAAAATTAAATTAAATGATATCTTCCGGGAAATAAAAAATACACCCAAAATGGAAACAACAATCTGCTTCTCTAAAAACTTCCATTAAAAAATCTTACACTTTATATAGCGTGCTAGCTCACTTCCAAGGGCATATTTTCACAAGTGTGTGGCACATGACCCTTTTCAATTATTTCACTTTCATAATTCGATGGGTTAGTAAATCCAACACGACTGGAAAGAGCTCAGGTGCAGAACCAACTACTTTACGTGCTTTCCGAGGCACGAGAGAGTGTAAACCGACCTGCTCCTGAGAAATTGAAAACCTAATAACATTTTCAACAGGGTTTGAATCACGTATCATAGAATCTATTACAAAATAGCCACTAAGCCAGTGAGGCAGCCATAACATAAGAGGAAAGCTATGAGTGGAATGTTAATGTTAGAGTATGGAACAATAATACGATCTAAGATCAAACTGATTATGAAATGACAACGAAATATTTAATTATGTTATTATAGGAGAAAAGGTGTCTATCTGTGAATATTTTGTCGACTTTGTTCTTTATGGGGGACATTAAGGGGCATATCTTAAATCTACCGCTTGTGTTAGGAACCGTAATTAATTTTGTTGAAAAATCCACATAAAAATGCAAAGCATTTGCGAGTTCTGACGGTTGGAGCGTTGACTGATATATCTATAGAGCTGTTAATATTGTTTATGTTTAAATAGATATATTCTTGAATGTACATTAATGTTACGTCAACTATACTTCAATTTATAATAACCTATAAAACTTACTTACTTTATAACCTTACTTAATAAGAATTGTTTAACTTTATACAAATAAAACACTTAAAATAGACAAAACATCTTTAAATGATTTTGTTTCATAATTAAATCATATCGAAAAATATTAAAAAATATGTTGTAACAGCTCTATATAACTTTAAACGTCACAAAATGCTCTATAAGTAACTTTTTTCCTTCTAATCGATGAAATCTCAGTTTAAATGACGTGTACTGTAAAGTATTTCTCCCTCACTCCTGCCTTTGGGTAGTTATTTATTAAGAAAACAATTATTTAAGATCTTATCATAGGTATGAGTACTTAAAAGTATAGACCCCACTTCTTATATAAATCTAAACGTCACAAAATAAAATAACATACAAACAATGAAAATATTTAAGTACTTAAAGTATAATGAAAAATACATTTTAATATTTTACTAACCATGTATAAATGTTTAATATATGCATTACAGCTAAAATTAGTTGTCTCTCTCTTACGTACGTAATAAATAAAGAAAAGACTGAGTCAAAAAAAAACCACTTATTTTCCTTTAAAATATATTTCAATGAAATTTTCCTAGCAGTTATGTAATCGTTAATTATAATTATAAAATAAATATAAGTATTTTTTAAATAACTCGATATAAATATAAAACAATTTCTATTTATTTAACAAATACCAAAACAATTATTAATATTATATTATTCATCAATATTAGAACACTAGCTATGTCACGCGATTTCATCATCTAGATTAGGCAGGAAGTCATATAACATATAACCTTCTATAATTTAAATAATTATTCAAGTCGTATTATTAGTCATAGATACAATATGTATTATAGATTCTAAATACAATTGATCTCTTGGTATTCCAATAGCTCAATTGTATTCAAACCTGTTTAATTAGCGATAAATGCAGGTCTGTTTCATTGGCTGCATTGATTTACCATTAGCATGTATAAGAGACATATAACGAACAAGGAAGACGATAACAAAGGCATATCTAAGATTGGCCTGACCGCAAAAACTGCCGGCCACCGGCGTGTACCAAACTAGTTGAGAAGATCCAAGCAGAGACATTCCCACATTCAGCTTAGTTTAACCGCGTTTTCCATAGCCGTCTCACTTATATAAAAAAAATACAGGAAGGGATGAACTAAGTTTTTTGAATTTTCTGTTTAATATTTAAAGGAACGAGAAAAGATACGATTACAACATGTGTATTCGTTAATTACATAACTTCCTTTTTCGTTGAATGGTTAAAGTAACAGCCTGTGAATATCCTACTGCTGGGCTAAGGGCCTCCTCTCCCTTTTTGAGGAGAAGGTTTGGAGCTTATTCCACCACGCAGCTTCAATGCCGGTTGATGGAATACACATTTGGCAGAACTTTAGTGAAATTAGAGACATGCAGGTTTCCTCGCGATGTTTTCCTTCACCATCAAGCAAGAGATGAATTATAAACACAAATTAAGCACATGAACCCACGATTATTGGTTAAGATTCACGCGTTCTAAGCACTAGGCCATCTCGTCTTGGATATTTTCGCTTAAAAAAGACATAAAAAAATTACATTGAGAGGCTGTTACTTGCTAAATATAAAAATAATTTTACTGACGTGATTTTTTGGCACAGATAGTAAAAATTTATGCTCGATTTGGAAAGCTACTAATCAAAGCTCCACTTCTATCATTTAAAGTACCAGTATGTTATAAAGTTGCGTACGCTTTTCACAACATATACATCGTATTTTCAAATCTACTTAAAACGTGTCGATACAATTGGACAAGCACAGCATCGTGCCCCTTTTGCCGTATCAGACAACGTCGCAGATCGATGTATGTAGATCTGTACACTATTTACATACGCTGTGTCCATTATTTCGAAAATTCAGCGTACAACGGTCATGCCATTTAGCTTTGGTATGCGGCTTAATTAATATGAAATTAATTCTAATAAAATTAAATTAAAAACCGACAAACATATAGCATTGTGTGCTTGAATTAATCAGAACTTAGAAGACTCTTAATAATGTTCTATATATATATAAAAAAAATAAGAAAAACCTTCTTAAGTTAGCTTCTTAAGGTTAAGTGGTCACAGGGATTTCATGGCACCTGCTTAGAGTTACATAAAATTGCCTCATTCTTATAAAAGCTAGCTTACTTTTGATTAACTGCATATTCTTATGTTATGTAAGGCTATAAAATTAATTGGGTTTTTCTGTCAAAAAAATCTTCATAAAAGTTGCTGGAAAACTGCATTAAAACTACAAACCGACTGTGCAGTCGGTGTAGTTATGTCAACCGCACTAAAACTGCTTCAAATGGATTTTGGATATGACGTGCAGTTATAGAAAATTACACTCTGTACTTTGAAAAAGCCAATATTTCTACACGTGATCTCTTTACGGACTTATAATATTTGTTTGTATTTTATTGTTTAAGATCGACGTGTTGGATTGCCATCCCATTCGTTGATCAGAGTGAAGGAATAGAGATTGTATCTGTGTTTGCACACACACTTGTACACATTGCAGATGTTAAATAATGTTATGTTATTTTTGGTTTGTGTACTGTGCATGTTAAAAATTATTATTATTATTATTGTTACAAAAAATTTGGGTGGTAAAAACACCTCTAGCATAATTAAATTATATTTATACAAATACGTCCCGTGCAGTTGGCTAGTCTCGCTTCACAATGGCCGACGTGGCTGTAATTAGAAAACAGGACATCATCATCATCATAAATAATAAAATTCAACGCAATTATGATATCGATACTATGTAACACATTGCATATTATAATATAATTAGACTAAGCACTAAATCGTTTTACATAAGCCCTTATTTCTAAAGGAAATGTTGTATGTCTAGCTATCACAATATCATTTGCGCCGACAAGCTTTCCTGTACATATCAAGCCAATGCTAAGACATAGTAGCTCTTAAAACGTAGGTATTAAGAGTGATAATGAATGTTGCGTGGGCTGTATAGCATATGTGGAAACGGCGGTAGAAGTATAAATATGAAACAAGTTTCTGTAATTGTTCAGGAAGGGCTTAATAATTTGATAGACATTACCTTCGTTTAGATTATTATGGAAAGTTAGCCCGTTTCGCAAGATTTGTGACGTCATATTTGAAATAGCAATTTTTAGTAGTTAATCTTTGATTATGTAATCTTGTCATGCTAACTATCAAAATAGCAGTTCACGATTAATTTAATATGATGTTTTGTAAAGCCGGTGTTAAGCTCTTCCTAGTCTATATAAAAATAAATATAAGACATCTTCAATTAAATACAAATATATTGTGTATACAGTGCTAAGTATATAAGTTGAAGTATGTAGTATAAGTATAACTCACTCTATTAAGAAACGATTGTGTGAAATGTCATAATATTTGTATGAATGTAATTTAATAAGGCAAGAGGTGTTTTTACCACCCATTTTTTTTTTAAATAAAATTATCGAACTCTAGATTTGATTCATTGATTTTTGTTGAATTAGTCTCACTTTCTTAATGTTTGTTACGTTATTCTATCATAATAACGGGGCGATGATATTTTATCACATAAGTTTTTTAATTCAATGTTTAACATGCACGGTACACAAACCAAAAATAACATAACATTATTTAACATCTGCAATGCGTTCCATTAAGCCATACAAAAGCAACACGACGCGTATCTTTAAACAATAATTGCCATATAATTTACCTCGAGCCGACAACCCTATCGCTCGCCATCATAATGACCGCGCACACGACATATAAACACTATTTAAAACAAACATTCAAATAACAACCTGATAAATCGAATGGATTGACAATCGGTGGGGAACAAGGCTTAACGACGAACGAAGTTGTATAGCACAATTGCAAACACTAATTTAAGTCGGTGCCTTATAAAGTGCGCGGAGTGTTAAGATTCCTCACTTGATCGGCATTTGTATGAGTGCAACTTAAGTGAATCTCTTTGACGAACGCGTTAACCAAATAGGGTTGGCGGCGTGCTGAAAAATTTGCTCTTCAACCCCCCTTAATTGGGTGTAGTGTTGTTTTACGTGTTACATACGGGTGTTAGGATTGTCTGTCTCTCTCGCTCACTGAGTGTCGTGTCATACTAATATTATGAAGAGGATTGGTTCAATTGTTCGGTTCTCAATAACTAAGTATTCAGTTTTAGGCTTTAAAGAATGTTATATGTATTAAGATGATAGAAGATATAATTTATATCATATATAAAAGATTTATTACTTTTAAAATAACTTTAATAAATAAAATGTAAAAAAAATAAACGATAACTTCAGTTTAATTATATTATTTTGGTAGAATAACATTCATAGAAATTAAAACCGTAAATTTTATAAATATATAATATATCAAATAAGCACTCGAAAAGATTTAGGGAACGCTGTAAAGTGTAATACTGCACGAACGTTGTCTAGGCTCAAATGATTTATATTTGTTTGTATTTTATTATTTAAAAATATACTTAAACCCCTTAATTTTATTGTGTAGTTAGGACGTCCAGCTAATTTATATAAAAGATCTGTAATATATGTATCTTTATAATTCAGTAAGGTCGATAATGGCTTTAGTCAAAACTGTAACATTTATTAAGTACTTCTAAAATGAAATTAAGTATATTTCACTTTTACCGTTGGTCATTTGAGTGCAGCGTTTTTAACTTCAAAATAGGGGTTCTTAATTCGACTGTATGTTTTTGTATGCTTGTTACTTACTAAGACAATTTACAATTTCTGTGTTCGCAACTTTTACAAGTATTCACAAGTCAGTCAACTTTTATTAACAACATAATTACAAACATTTTTATGATAAGCACCTGTTCACAGCACACGCTTACTGATGGTAGGTCTTCTGAGTAGGTATCACCGCAAAACAACAGTACTTGGTATTGTTGTGTTCTGGTTTGAAGGGTGAGTGAGCTAGTTTAATTACAGGCACAAGGGACATCAAATCTTAGTTCCCAAGGTTGGTGGCGCATTGGCGATGGAAGCGATAGTTCTTACAATGCCAATGGGCTTTGGTGACCACTTACCATCAGGTGGCCCAAAAAATCAAATGATTCAAATTTTCTTTATGCAAAACGCATCCCGATACATATATTACAAAATTCTATACACAATTGTTATTAAATTTGTTTATGTTTACCCAATAGTCAGGGGCCATCTGAAAATCAGTGCTGTGCATTAGCACAGCTTATACTGAGATGAACCCCTTGCTACCTACACTGTATTCTTTAAATTTAATTTTTTTCATGTAATCTATGTAATGTATGTGTGTAGCAAAATAAATGGTTTAAATGGTTTAAATAGTGAAGAATACAAAAATATAAATAGAAATGTGTATAATAATGGAACATGATGGGAATATCAGGTATCTCAGAACCGGATCTAGACTTAGCCGTAATCCTGGATTATAATGACGGGAGATAACCGCTCAATATCCTGTGTGTTTAATTGAAGTACTTAGCTCGGAAAGGATAGAAAGATATTAGCCGTATACGTAGAAACACGGTTATCATTTATTTTGCATTACTGAATAATGTTAGTTAAAAAAAGGCATTGGTAAGTATAAGGTAATATAACATTAGTACGGTTTTAGTTTTGATATATTTTTTAATATAATAATAATAATAATAAATAAATTTATTCACCAAAGAAACAATGACAAAATGAAGGTACAAACCCATTAAAAAGAGAACAATATGATATTTTATCATTTGGTGAAAAGATCGTAGTCTCAGCTAGGCTGCTTTTCAGTCTACGCCTTGTACATATGCTGCCAACACAAACGTTACAATCATTGCAGTAAAAGGTAAAAGAAGATAAAATTACTTAAATAATAAAAGTGAATACAATCACACGCCCAATAGACTAAAATAAAAAACATGCAAGCATTACTTAAACAGAGACTTTTTTTTTAATCTAGGCAAAGGAAAATATTTCATATTGAATAAAAAAATAATATTTAAAATGTATAAGCAAATAGAGATACATATTTTAATAAATTACAATCAAAATAACAATTAAGTATATTAAGTTTAGTTACACACATTTGTCCAGACGCGTTGCGTCTTTTGCATAGACAGAAGCCATTGTTTGCATTGTGCCTTAAGCTTATTTTGAGATGTTCTTAATCGGAGGTGGGATATCGTTCCAACACTTAGAAGCTGCGAAACGAAAGCTACCTCTAAATGCTTGCAAATGTGGTCTAGGCAGTACTAGTCGCGGAACTCGGCTCAGTCTACAATTGGATTCATTCATTAATTATGAGGATCTATAAAATTGAATGAAAAATTGAATGATAATTTTGATAATTCAAATCAATTGGAGGTCATATCGGATTGGTAGATTATGAGAATCTGATCTCAGCGAAACAAACAAACAATTTAGCTTTATATAATATGTTAGCTAGCTTTTGCCCAGCACGCGTTGCAAAACCGTTTTTAAATTCTTTTTGTAATCGATTATCCAATGAATCACTTATTATCTTTTGTACGATTTAAAGTCATCGTACCATCGTACTATCAAACGAGATGCCTTGTTGATACCTTCTCAGGCGGGCTTGCACAAAGGCCTACCGAGATTTATAATTAATTCTTATTCCAACTGATATGTTTCAACAACATAATAATATGATATATTAATTTAATACCACAAATAAATACGTGTACATCGAGATATCCGCACTAATCTTCTATCTCATAGAACAATCACGATTCTAAATAGACGCGCGTTGATGCGAACAAATTGGCGAGAAGGATCACACCTACCGTGCACCGGGATTCATTAATCTTGATATTTGTATCAAATAAAAAAACCATTGTAATTATTACTATTTCACTTTTACCTAATATTTTTAGTTACCACCAATTCATATAAATAATGAAAGTTTTCTTATTTAAGGTTTGCGTGGATTTTAACTCATGACCTTGTCTTAAAACAGTAGTCTCGATTCCTTTGTAAAACTATCCAACAAAATCATTTAAAATTACAATATCACAAGTCACTATTGAAGTATTATATAGTTAAAATCAAAACCAATTAAAATATACCATTATAAATTATTAATATAAACTTGCAACTAAAACAAAATGAACTTATCATCGCCCGCTGTCTTCAACAAAATGCATCGACGCACAATTTGCACCACAACATGTACCGATATATTTAGACATGATTTATATGTCTAAACGCGACGGGTACGCCATGCATCTTACGAGCCAGCGGGCTAATATTCTTGTAAGCGACGGCCAAGGAAGCGCCGTTGTGATGGATCGACTGACCACGTTTTCAATAATATTGAATAAATTTCCGCATAGAAAGCCATGTCATTTCGTTCATTTGACAAGCTTGTATATTGATAGTTATTTTCACATTAAATTCATTGCGTTTAAAATTAGTAGCGGTAAGTGCTGGTTGCTATAATGGCCGGTAATTGGTTGGTTAACGTTTGTATTCTTTATGCGTCACGCGATTAGTTCGATGAATATTAATATCAACATATAGGCTGTATTAAGGAAATTTCAACTAATTTATAAAGGTATCGATACGCTTCCGATTCTATTCCGATCCGACTTCGACCGAACCGCAACCGGATCGTTGTGTTAGTAGAATTGGAAAACGGTTCAAAGGCAACGTTTCTATTTTGTTACTAGATAATGCTATTAACATTGTCCTGGTCCGCCTTTTGAACGATGTAATTATATTTAGTGTTTAGCAGTAAATTTTTAAAAATAAATATATATTTAAAAAGAAAATAAACATATATAAATAAAGATATCACAATCAAAGAAGTTTTATTTAAAAAAAAAATAGTATCAAGTTTTTTCAGTCGCACTGTGTACGCGTGCGGAAACAATAGGGGATCACCGGCTCAATTGGCCGGTCGTAATTTGTTCCCATTGTCTCCCTTCTCATGGCCCCCTTCCTCTGACCCCAGTTCCTCTTGGGGGCCTTTGTGAACTTAACTTATATATTATTGTGTATTAACGATACCCCAATTTGATACCTTTACGTGAGCTCTGGGATATGCATTTTTTTTCGTAATCGAGTAAAGTTACACGTCGAAAGTTTAATTCAAAATTTAAAAGTGAAGTATTCAAAATGTTTAAATTGATGTTAAATGTTTGTGGAAAACGATATAAGTTTCTTTTTTTTTTTTTGGTGGTCCAATAAACCAAGTAGGTAAGTCCAGATATCAAAATGATTCCATAATAGAAATATACGAAATAAATGAACTCTTTCGTTAACATAGTATTCTTTTGATTGTTATATCTGGGTGCATGGCAGTGCGGGGACACTCTCGCATAGCCGTGCCACTTCCATCATCCTTTACTCGAAGTCACTCAGGGCGAACTCGAAGATGTGTAACTTCGTTGCTTACAAAGCTAAAAGCCTAAATTCCTAATTACCAAAAGGACATACAGACATACTTCACTATATTATACTTTAAGCCCTTTTTCGAATATCACATGTGTAAAAAGAAACGAAACGAATAATTAAAAAGTCACATATGCCATTTTTAATTACTCTATGATAAATAAGGCACAGAACAGTTTATTTAAGCCGTTTAAATAAACATCCAACTTAAATACCAACCGCTTCCCGTCGACAATGACAAAACTATACACGCGACGCCTTTTAGCCGAGACAAAAAAATTGCTAAACACTCAAAGACAAAAGTGCTTTTCAACAAGTAAGTCAGTTACTAATGGAGCGTCGTCCGATCTCGGGGACAGATCTGGGAGCAATTAAACTTTAGATTCCGCCGGCCACCGGAGGCAATCAAAATAATCACCTCGATTTAACACTTTCCTACCTGAAGGTACATGATAAAAGAGTTAAGGCTATGTCCACACTACAGTAACTTTCTGGATACGTAAACAGTTCATCTTTGTGTATATAGCACACAAGTATGTACCGCCAATCAATAGAAAAGTTTTCGCTTGAAATTTAAGTAAGGTGTGACGTCATTGAATTATATATTTTTTTAAAGAACACTAGCAATGACCTTCTTTAAGAAATTACTAATATTTGTATTAACCCCACCAATTAAGCGTACAGCTTGTGCTATGAGTGAGGACGACAATATTATAGCCAAAGGGATCAGGATTGAACCAGCGATGTTTACTTCATTAGACGGCCCTTAAACCATTGCGCAATTGATGCTTAAATTTATATTCACTATATAAAATAAAACAAATTACATATGATTGGTTAATAACATGTATTGGTTGGTAAAATGATTTTTTTTAATTATTAAAAAAACCTAACTATGTAAGATGTTATTGTGAGGTCACTAAAAAAATGTAGAACAAAAACTTCGAAAACGTTACTGGAATGTTTAATGAGGTTTTATATGTTTTTTATTTGTATATTTTAATTATACTTTCGCCTTAATCAAATCTGTTCTGTGAGTCATTACCAAAGTTCGTTTGAACGTGCGTGTGACCTTTTATAAAGCGGTAGCCGAAATGCAAATGCGATGCAGGGCTCTTATGCAATTTTATTGTGCTTTTATTTATTTCGTGGGTCGAATTTAACTGGCCACATTCCCCGGTCTTTATCGCTGTTTTTTTTTCGGAACGTTAAAACAAATATTTTCGTTTAAATTTCAAAATAACTCTTTTATTATTTACTACGATATATGAAGAAATAATGTAAATACTTTACGAAATTTAAACGACTATAAATATGTTTACAATAATTTATTTCAGTTATATATAATAATAACTATCATTTCAAATTTATTATTATTATTTTCTAGCGAATATAATAATGTCAAAAGTTCCAAGTACTATTACATAAGTTGGACAATATATATATAAATCAATTTTGATTGGATAAAATGTTGGATATTCACAATCAAAATGATCTGTATTTTTCTATAGTAAACATGCGCTGCTGACCAGTTACCAAATGGTATATATATTTTTAATTTCCAAAGCCGTACCATACCCACGAATAATAATTTCAGTTTATTATATTATATTAACAAACGCTCACAAATCGAAGGATCTTCAAATATTTCATTATACTGGTTCGTGATACAAACTCACTTTAATTTATTATATTATGCATATATAACCTTATTTATCTCAGCGAGTGTCGTGCGTTGATTGGGTTCGTGAGTAGTCGAGATATTGTTCTTTTAAAACGCCGCTGATTGAAAGCTTTTAAAAGCAACAACGCGTATTGTATTGTCTCGAGACATGCGATGGGAAAATTTTAAGATATTTTTACAGTGGAATGAATTTTATATATTCAAACTAAGTATTCAATTAAAAAATAAAGACGTTGCTTAATTAGGGGGTTGTCAGCGTCTCTTTAATAATAACTTGTGACTTTCGGTCTTATTTATAAACGTTGCTTAGCGAGTGATTAATCAAACATCGCCGTCTTCTTCTTTCGAATGTCCAATCAATAGTAACAGAAAGAGCGCAATTAGAGCTTAACTAAACAGCCAATAGTTTATAAGTTAGGCTGTTTGTGTTTACTCGTAATTTATATATACTATATAATAGCAGGTGACTGCCTCGTTAGTCTAGTGGCTGGATGTAAGGCCGCAGACCCTGAGGTCCTGGGTTCAATTCCCAGGTCGGGCCAATAAAAAGTTATTTTGTTTTTCTGTAAGAATATTCTCAGTAGCATCCCGGAGTCTAGAACTTGGAAGTGTACACTCCCGTGCTTCGGAAAGCATGTAAAGCCGTTGGTCCAGCTCCTGAACTCTTTCCGGTCGTGTCGGATTGCCGTCTCATCGGATTATGAGAGTGCACCTGTGCTTGCGCCCACACTTGTGCACTGTAACATCTCCTGAGTAGTTGGCTAATCTCTCTTGAGATTGGCGTGCCGTAGATTGCCGTGGCCGAAATCGGTCTGGAGGACATTATTATTGTAATAGCAGGTATAAATATTAGTATATTGCCATAGGTATTGATCGACTGAGTTTTTTACCAGTGCTTTTCGGTAGAATTTTTTGTATTATTTAGATTTATTTTGTATTATTTAGATTTACGTTATTTTGACATGTCTGTTTGTTTTTATTTCCAGACATGATATCATATCACAATATAATACAAATGAACTATAATTTTATCTGTTGAAAAATATAAAATACATAAGATTTGCCCTTGATTTTAATTACTGTACTTTTAAATGATAATTTTTTTTTTTATAATATCAAAAGTATGTAAATATAGACTACTGTCTATTAATTAAATGTGATTTTTCCAGTATAAATGAAACTTTGTATATAGATTTGCGGTTTTATCTACAAATGTTGTTTAGCGGGTGATTTGTTAAACAATACTTTCTTCTTCTTTCGAACATCAAGTCAATATTATCAAAAAGAAAGGAAAGATCTCTCCAAATTCAATATACCATTTTACTTTATCATGTATAAAATTCAATTAAACAGATTGAAAGATTCTTTATTACTTTTTTCTAAAGCTGTGTCGCTTCTGACTCATTATCCATTGGTGTATTAATTCATTATAAAAACTGCAAGCGACATTTTGCATTCGCAATATTTCATCGAAAATCTCAATTACAACTCAGCAAAGAAATCACAAACAATGGCAGAAAAACCGCAAAATATTACCGTCCGTGCGAGAACCCGTTCACATTAACCAATTAAACCTATGTCATAATCGAGTCTCAAAACCAGTTGAGCCACAAACAAATTATAGTTGGAATATATAATCTTGATAGTTTTGTAATGTTACACACTAGATTCTAGGTCTTCTCCAATTAGAATGCGTAAATTCAAACCGCCTACCGTTAAAGTAAAATGTCGCGTATTGCCAAACGCGACAGTGCAACGACCTGCATACCGACAACCTGATCTATGTGATGACAGAGTAGTTGTTAGCTGGTTCGCGTGTGGTCCAAATCGTCAACTTCAGCGATTATATCACGCAGACGTGGAATTGGTAATCTACTTAATTAAATTTAAAAATAACTGAATGACACGTTCTGTATGAAATTTTGCTGCATAATTTCATCCTGTTCCTGACTGCCATAGCTTAAGCTGCAAAGTGAGAAACATAGGTGATTAAGAAAAATTTTTTCAAAATTAATCTCCTTAATGATATTTTGTTTGGAAATTCGTCATTTTTAAACTTAGAAATACGATGATCGGTATCAAAAGGCAGCTATTACAGCATTTTTGAATTCATCACGTGGGTGAAATTGGAATTTCTGAATAGTGTTGATTCGATCGGATCGGCTAGTACTTTATAATTGAATAGATAGCAAAATATTGTTGTAGGTAAATAAATTAAATGGTTTATATAGTAAGATTTTTTCACAAAAACTTCATAAAAATTATCTACTCATCGAAAAGTCCATTTAAGGTTATATTAAATTTTAAAAGAATTTATTGTTTTTTTTCTCCGTGTTTATGAGTAAGGTAATAAGCATTTGATTAACAACATATTATAATTGAATAAACAACATATTTTTGAATTCTTTTAATACTAACTTAGCTATATCAGAAAAAATTCGTAAATATTTTTTCATAATCTTTAAAATCAAACTTAATGTATCGAAATTATAAACTTAAAATTTAATAATTGTTATTTATTTTTAAATAATTCAACTCATGAATTGGACCACAAATTATGTAACTGCCATGGTCCATTCATTTTCTAGATAGAATAAAAAGGCTCAAGCTTATTTTTCGCTTCATTTGCAAACTTGTTTCATTAGTCATTTCAAAAACTATATAAAACATTTCTGATAACGTAATAATATTTAATATATGACTTATTACAATTTCGTATATATCTGCTGCTATTTAATACTATATTTGGCTTTGTGCATGCAGTCTGGGTAGATTCGCCAAACAGCAATATTTAGTATTGTTGTGTTTTGATTTGAAGAGTAAGCCAGTGTCAATACATCTTAGTTCCCAAGTTTGGTGGCACATTGGCGATGTACGGAATTATTAAAATTTCTTAAATCCCCAATGTCTATGATCGGCGATACGACTGTTAATTTTATAAAAATATAAATATTTAATGTATTCATATAGCGTTAAACTATGTTATATAATCACTAAAGAAGGTTGCCATCAGGCAGGTAAGCTGACCGTAAAAACCTGCTAAATCATTTTCTTGCAGTGGCTTCAAATACACTACGCCGACCCCAAGAGAATGATAATGTAATTAAAATAGAACATTTCGTTTTGCTTAATAAAATTAATTTCAAGCAATTAAGGGAACAACCATTAAATAAAAGTATTTCATAAATACAATAAACATCAAGGAACTAAAATATAAATGACTCCTACAAATTGACTAAATAGTGATTCCACTGCTAGGTAATTACTTCTTTACCGATTAAATTAAGTATTAGGGAAAAGCTTTTCACTATGCTGCTCCAGTTTGCACATTAAAACTCAGTTTTTATTTGGATTTGATCCTGCGATCTGTAATTAAATCGATTTTCTATTCGACTCAGGAAGTATTAAGCTTATAAATTATTATAGACAATATAAGATTAAATAAAGGCTATATAAAATGTTTAATTCATATGTAAAATGGATTTTCATTCAATGTATTTATTTTAATTGAAGCATTTTAATGTATTTTTTCATTTAATAAACACAACAATATATGTAAATTCACAACATTATTTTTGATATTTATTTTTCTACTTCAATAATAATTTATTTTAAAACATTAATCATGTTAAATACATGTGTCAAAATAAATGTTACAAAAACAAAATGTTCAACCAACAATGACACTGCAAATGGTGTTAGGGCAGATATTCTACCGCAGTACTTGGTATTGTTATGTTCCGGTTTGAAGGGTGAGTGAGCCAGTGTAATTACAGGCACAAGAGACATAAAATCTTAGTTCCCAAGGTTGGTGGCGCATTGGCTATGTAAGCGTTCGTTAACATTTCTTACAATGTCAATGTCTATGGGCGTTGGTGACCACTTACCATCAGGTGGCTTATATGCTCGTCCACCTTCCTATTCTATAAAAAAAAAAAACAACACATAATTAATATTTAAAATATAAATCGCCTGTATGTCACTCATAATAATTTAAATACAATATGTTCAATCAATTAATATAGTTTTAAAGTATATAACAATTAAAATATATTTATAATTCGAAGTAATTAGCACAAACAAAACCCGAGCTCCCAACCGGCAATATTTACATGTTGCATTACAATAAATCACTCGGTTCACTTTCCTAAATTGATATTGTAATCTTACGTTTTGTTTTGTTTTGTTCGTCGTATAAATGAAGACGTCGCATGATGCGGCTTCGTTAAATTGCTATCTCGTCATGCAGTGAAGACGTTGAGTTGATATTGTTTTAAAATAATATATTTTGTAGGTTTTTCTTCGATTTATATCGTTTATATTTCGGTACTCCATACTCGAGGGCATAATCATATGAGTAATTGCGTAAAACGCGACCTGTCCAACAAATAGTAAATGGTCATTAGTCATACTTTACATTTCAAGTTCGCCAGCATCCTTGGAAACTAAAAGGATTTGTCTTTTGTGGCTGAAATTACACTGGCTCACTCACCCTTTGAACCATAATAGAAAAATACTATTTTCTCTCAAGGATTTAGTTTTAGAACATGAGTAATATTTCACATTAATTGTACATATCTATTGTATAAGACATAAATTTTCATTGTAAGTACGTCAAATTACATTTAGCAAAGAAACAATTTGTCCAATGATTTATAGTCAAACGAAATTAAATATTCAAAATTAATTTTGTAACGAAACAAATTATTTCCCTTAGATAGAGTTGTAAATCATGCTATTTAATTCTAAATTTAAACTTAACGAGTAATTTAAATAATTCACCTCGATATTATAACTTACAACATAATTCGACTCCACAGCACACTTGTTCCCACTTATCGCATACTCCGATACAAAATGGAAAATCGCGATATACAGAAGCTAAGTTATGTCCTGGTCTCATTCCTGTGATATGTTCATCTGAACAATAAATATTGGTGGCCAATTAAAAGCACAGTGAACCGCCCCATGAGATTATGACGTATCAAAATATGATATACTGGTCGATTCGTATTGTATTTTTAGTCTGTGGAATTCATTTATAAAGTATTTGCTTATATACAATGAGAAAATAATAAATCAATATTATAAGTTGTTAATATATCTTATGTAGAGCGAAAATGTTATTATTAAAATAAAATCTATTTAATAATAGCCGAGATGGCCCAGTGGTAAGAACGCGTGAATCTTAGCCGATGATCGTGGGTTCGAAGGTGCCACTGAAAGTTTGTTTTAATGTGCTTAATTTGTGATTATAATACATCTCGTGCTTTTCGGTGAAGGAAAACACCGTGAGGAAACCTGCATGTGTCTAGTTTCAGTGAAATTCTGCCACATGTATATTCCACTAACCCGCATTGGAGCAGTATGGTGGGATAAGCTCCAAACCCTCTCCTCAAAAAGGAAGAGGAGGCCTTAGACCAGCAGTGGGACATTTACAGACTGTTACTGTAATAATTACCTGATATGACGTGTATTTTCTTAATTTAAATTTGGAATCGAAATCATTTTATCCTATTATATTCGTATGTAATGAATACACGGTGCTATTATATTTTTACAATAAATATGTCTATATCGATATATGATTTGCTTCTCGTTTTACGATATTACAAATTCAATGTGAGAAATTCATCTGCATGTTACATGCGAGTGGATTAAATTGTTTTGCGAATCGATTAACTTCTCAATCCCGTATCGATTCTGTATCGATTATTTTTTATTACGATTCTCCTTTTTAGTAGATACCGCTCAATATATCTTTGTATGGTATCTTTTTATAAAAAGGTATTAGAAAAATGTACATTGTAATAAAATGTAAAATAATAAAGTGTTTTATATTTAGAAGGGCGAAACAGATGTTACAAAAAGAAAAGAGGTCTTCTCGAGCTTCTTCCAAGACAGCAAATCAGATGTACAATAATCCTAAAAAAATTTTTATAGGGAAATTGAGTATGTTCATTTATTTGTCTGTTACACTCTCGTGTATTAACCGATCAATTGATCATTATGAAATTTGCATACAGATTGTCAGGGGTAAAAAAAAGGCATCGGGTGTAAAAGACTTTTACTTGGTTGTAGGACTATGTGCAAGCCTGTCTGGTAGCACCCCCATCACATATTCAATCACCAAATAGCAACATTTATTAATTATTGTTGTGTTCCAGTTTGAAGGGCGAGTGAGCCAGTGTAACTACATAAACAAGGGACATTACATCTTAGCTCCCAAGGTTGGTGTCGCATTGTCTATGCAAGAAGTGGTAAATATGTCTTCCAAAGCCAATGTCTATGAGTGATAGTGACCATTTTCCATCAGGTGGTCCATCGGCCACCGGCTTACACGTGGGCGAAAACTAGTAATAATAATAGTTCCGTATGACGAAACCTCAAGTCTGTGAGATCTGAGACAAAAAAAAAGTATCTGGATCTGTCTATGTTTAAGCCATATCTCATGTCCCACGCGAGGACCACAGAAGCCGTCCCCATTTTATCTGCAAATGATTTCATTTCAGTCGACCTGGTTCACCATATGAGTCTGGGCTGGGCTGGCTGTGTGTCTGGGCTGGGCTGGCTGTGGTGCCCACGCTAGTTTATCGGAGCCAAGGTCATGCGCCAAGGTCATGGTCGCCATGGCACCTATCGTATGACCCCCGGCTTTCTGATTTTCCATACTGGAATGTTATGTTATTTTGTATACGATTATAAGAGTTATAATATAAATACAACTGAAGAATAATATAAACATGCAATACCGAGGATTCGAATCCGGGATCTTTGAATCTGCAGCCTTATAATCTAATAACTAAACCATTAACAGTTTTTGACACAATAATTCAAGCCTTATTGACGTTTTTAGTAGAATAATTCTATTACAACTAATAACTTCATCATAGTGAGATTAGATATAGGATAACTATAAGTGAATCCTCTCGTCTTTTAAAATCTAATATGAATAAATTTTAATACTCTTTCTCACTAAGGAAGATGTAACTTCAATCAATTACTGTATTTAATGTATCTAGCTCGTATTAATAATTTGGTGCGTGTCAAAACGCGATATACTCGACTATTAAAATAAAATAGATAGTCGTTTCTCGATTTCTTGACAAATTGATTGTTTTGTGTTGTTGGGGTCAGCTTGGGCCAACGTTTGAACCACTACGCAAACATTTGGTATTAAGTTTTGTATGTTAACTAGATTTTGACTCTGGCTTTGCTCGTAATATTAATTTTTTATATATTTTTTTCTTTGATACAGTTATAAGATAATTAAATATTTGCTAATCATTAATTAGATAATTTGGTAAAAGAAACTATTTGATATTGCATGATTTTTCTGGGATAGATTTTAGTGATATTGGTTGTCGTTCCAACTAGCTACTATGGCAAACCTTGGGCCCAACAAATAGGAATTTATTGTAATATAAATGTTAGTTTTGTATTTGCAAACCTACACAAAATCTTCTTAGTGTGTACAAATTATTTTAAATTAGAATATTGTATACAGATATATTTCATTTACTATGTATCATATACTCGCAATTTAACTCCTTCAAACAACATCAACAAACGTTTGCCCATCACTTCAACCTACTCAACCATAAACAAATTATAAAATGTTAATAGAATAGAACCTTTGACTTTAAACCATAATACATCATTGTCAAGCAACGGTCCGGCCGGTTTAGGATAAAGCGAAACGGACAGTGGCACAACTTTCTCTTATAAAGGTTATTTCGAACCGTTACATCATATTTTCCTTTTACCGTATAAACTAAAACACGACGCACACTTGATTTCAACGTAGCCGTTTTAAAAGTTTCGTATTTTATAAATAGTACCTTCGTCATTTTTTAATTTTGTACGTGCAAAAAAAAAAAATCTAGGTCAAACTGTCACCTGTCATTCTCAAAGAAACTTCACGAGGAATTAATTGCATATTACGTGGTTAATTAGATTTATTATGTAAATATAATAAGTGCTTACCTTTTTATTTATAGCATTTTGTAAATATTTAAATAAATTCGCCGAATTTTGAATGTGATTTTTTTTTATTGTTCAGACTGCGATTAAATGTACAAAGAAAAAATATTGTACTAATAAATATAATGTAATTATACTGTTATATGGAAGCTCGCCTGCCTCGTCTAATGATCAGCTTATAAAGGTGGCTTCCATAAAGCTTGGCAATAAACAGCCACGCATCACACGAAGGCATGCGTGTCAGTCTGTGTCGGTCTTGAAATTCGAACCATTTTGTTATTCCTAAATGCAAATAGAGAGATAATGAATCGCTACCGCTACGGCTCTCGCATCGCGCCATTGAAGTTACCGATTCGCGGCGGATCCGACGCACCACTACGGACTTTTCGGCGTTTCCACAGACTGTCGACGTCCGTCCGTAATTGTTATTGGGTTTTTCTTCTAAGAAATAACTAGCAGCTTGAAGTTTGGAAATTGACTGTGTTAACAATTACGTGCCTAGAAAATACAAGTAATTAGTTTGACAATAATGAATAAGCAATATTACATAATAACAATATTTAGTACGCGTGGGCCACTTCAAGTGTACGTTGCTCGTAATTTTTCTATTAGTGCTCCTTAATCGACCAGTTCCCACATCAAGTGAGACATCACACTTAAACGAAACGCTCTTAAACTCATGACCCCCTTCTAACCTGTCGGATAAAGTATTATGACTATTAATTCATACAATTTAAGTAATGGCTGAATTTAGAAAAAATACTCATAAATTTTTACTACCAGTCAAATTGACTATACGACCAGAATTAGATATCTACAACGTGGACCCGTACTACATAAGAGTTACACTCTTGCGTATTATATATTTTCTATCTATGTAATTACTTCTTATAAATGAAATCATTGAAAGGTTTTATATACATATAGAGTATGTTATATATTCTTGAAGTACTTTCACTACTTTTGTTAACATAATTTCAAGGTCAAACTTGAGACATTACTAAGAATTAATTTCCGTCTTCATATGTATATGTATAAATTGAAAAATGACGATGAGTTTGTATGGTTAAACGCACTAATCTGATAAACCATAGTTATGTTAGAGATGATGTTATCATGGACAGGCTGGCCGAATGGTAATCAAACCAGAATCCCACTGTGATCAACAAATCCACTTTAAGACAACTGGTAAGCAACAATCACGTCACAAAAAAAGCAATTAAAGTTTCTTTCTAAAATATCGCTATAACGACTAAGCTCAATCTCATCTAGTCTTTAAATTCCTTGTGAAATGAAAGTTAAAAAATGCCAGGCCCTTAGGCATCTTAGTTCCATTGGCAATTCGCTGACGATCTACAAAATATTTAGCGGTGTATATATCTCATAGAGACAACATCCTTTACCATCTAGTGATTCATTTGCATATTGCGTCTTTCGGTTATTTATAAATTAAAGATCAACTGTCCATATAGTTAAAAACAATTCATATTAAAAAGAAATATCTTGTGAAAGCGAAAAAAAAGTTTTATATAATTTTAAACTTTATGCAAGGAGTCATGTAATAATTTTGTAACGCACGTTAAGTTAATCTATACAATATTTGTACACAATTTTAACGCTTAACATTTTAATGTAATGTTCATATAATGTGATTCGTTGTATTCTGAAATGTTACGTTACAGTTGAGAGAAATTCCTAAAAAAGAGTAATTCAAACGATTAAAACCTCACAATTTACATATATTAAAAAGTGAAAAGATTAATAAGCACAGATTAAACCGGAACATCGAGTTAGTTTTGAAACATAAATTAACAAATATAAGAATAATAGCTTCCGAATTCCACTATAGTTTCCCATGGGCCATGGCTCATTATATCTCACGTGGTAAAATAATCAAATTTATTGGTGTCTTCGTATGGGAACGCGGATGTACTACAAAACAAAAATGTGAACGTTTGTTCAGCATCTACTAAATACGTTGTTTTTTGTTCTTTAAAATAATTATTATAGTGCCACTATTAGCTACTGAATTTTGTTCAATTTCGATTTTCTTGTCTTGATGTGTTTTTAAATCAACGATTATATGTTTCGTTTATAAATTAAACTTTTGACACTTTTTTCAATCTAACAAGTTTTAAGCACTAGTACGATAATTGTATACGTTGAACATCTTAAATCTCTAGTAAACATCTCTAATAGATAAAATGATTTGGTACTAAAATTGTATTATTGATTTAAAAAAAAAAAATGCCGGTTTTTCCCACTAACATGTTCTGAATTTTAACATTTTTATAAAAACCTTAAAAAACCCATTGCATATGGCAATTATCATGGCGATTGGTTAAGCGATAAAAAAATTGATGTGTTGCAGCGCCATCTAGTTTGTTATAATGTAAGCAGTATTAAAACCTCCATGGAAAAATGGACATTTGTCCCAACTTTCATGGTAATCGATCATACTGTCATTTTTTTCACGCAGTAGAAGCTTCGAGAAAGGTATCCGGACCATTTGGGGGGGGGGGGTTGAATTTTTAACCACTAAAATCACTGCTCCACTCTCACGTGATCCTTCCATGGCATGAATCGTGCCCCACTTACCTGGGTCCTACTACATCTGAAGCCATCCAGGTGATCCGACAAATACAAAAACTCATCAAAAGTTTCGTTTATTAAAAGAAGAAATACGAACATACGC
Organism: Nymphalis urticae; assembly: GCA_905147175.2. Taxonomy (NCBI): domain Eukaryota; kingdom Metazoa; phylum Arthropoda; class Insecta; order Lepidoptera; family Nymphalidae; genus Nymphalis; species Nymphalis urticae. The sequence continues at coordinate 4,154,315 of LR990004.1, read as the reverse complement.
AAACCGGAATCTTAAATATAAGGATATAGCAAAAATCACTACAAAAATTTAAATGTAAATAACAGCGCTATTAATCTAACAAGCTAATTGGTAACATGTCCCGAGCGATTGTCATCTGACCTCTGTCTTTAATAAACAACACAAGCCACTTAACATAAGATTAGCTACTAAAATTAATCAACAAATTGACGTCCATTAATACTTTAAACACTGGAGAGTTTATACACTGCATCTTACGGAAGCAAAAATCGTTTGAATAATTGTGAGATAAGTTGTGTTTCTTTTCTCTGTCATCCACAGTAATGATGCTGCTTTAGATGTTTTTTTTTTATCTATGACAAATTGTAAGTATTACATCATAGATATCGGCCTTTTTTGTCGTCTATTTTTAATTTAAAAAAAAAACCTTATCGAATTTTAAATGAAATCCTTCACTTATCAAGCTGTGTCCCGTGGTTGTACTCACGTTACGTTTGTATAATACCTTAGCGTGTCCTACAGTTTCCCAGATAGTTTAAAATTTATATATAAGTACTCCTTAAGATTGTAGCGTAAGGTAATATAGACTTCTTTCTCTAAGGGCTCCTCTCCCTTTTGAGGAGAAGGTATGGAGCTTATCCCACCACGCTGCTCCAATGCGTGTTGGTGGAATACACGTGTGGCAGAATTTCAGTGAAATTAGACACATGCAGGTATCCTCAGGATGTTTTCCTTCACCGTATAGCACGAGATGAATTTTAATCACAAATTAAGCACATGAAAATTCAGTGGTGCTGGCCGGGTTTGAACTCACGATCATCGGTTAAGATTCACGCGTTCTTATCACTGGGCAATCTCGGCTCAACGGACTATGTAATGCAATTACTATTACATGTAAATATTAAATAACTTGCCAATTCACTCTTGAGTTTCTTGGTGGTTTTTTCTACATTCCGAATCGGTGTTAGCTTTACATTTAACTTTACCTCAGTTAAGGTCATTATTAATCCACAACCATGCTAAATTTGCAATCAATCGACTGAAAGATTCCACGGAATACCTCATATTAAGTCGATGTTTGGAAGTTTACCAGTCATTGATTTACATAAACTGACACAAATATTTACTAAAATGCTAAACCAAATAGTAAGCTCCTAAATAGCTGTTTATGGCCAAAATTGTTATCTAATGATGAATTTAAATAGTTTTATATACATGATTTATTAACATTACTATAATCTGTAAATGTTGCCATACAATAATCCTCGTTGTTAAGGAGAAGTTTTGGAGCGGATTCCGCCACGCCACATTCTGGTGTGGAGGAAATACAAGGATCAGATTTTTATCCGTTTTTATAGATTTTATCAGTCAACGTTATCCTCTACGAACTACAATACGAAATATTGTAAAAAACACACAAAAACTTACTTAATAACGTACTTAAAAACGTACTTAACGTTAGAATTTAGTGGTGCTTGGCCAGAATTACACCCGTGTTTGCTTGGCAAATTATATCAGATTTTTGGTTACTCATGCTTTCACAGATTAAACATAATATATAAGAATAAACTCCTTTAGAAAAGCATATTGATATAAAATATTTAATTTAAGTAAAAATATGAGCAATAATTAACGCATTAATTTAATAAATGTAATTTAACAATAATAGTTCACATAATAACAAAGATACAAAGTTTGCTCATGCATAAAACATATCTGGACGGTTTCGCGCTTTCCAGAATAAAATTATCTGAACAACTCGATAAGACCGTAAGATAATAGGTTTATAATACACGTCCCTTGAATTGCAATTGTTCGCACTTGGTCGGGAGCGATCGCCGCGGGGTCCCGCTCTTTATAATTTGATCATATTTGTGCCTCAGACAATGCCAGCCCAAAGCGTAAGACGACAGATTGACAGGATAAACAGTGGAGTCGAATACATTTATTATTATTTATTACTTGCATGACTCCATGATGACTTTTGCATCTTTATTGTAGTTTTATTATTGTTTAAAATATCGTAAATTAAAAAATAATTATTAAATTATATTATGTTTAGTGAAAAAAATAATCAAATTATAATTATATAAATATAAGATAAATAAAACATCAGAACATTAACATTGAAACTATAAAATTGGCCTAGGCTTATTTCCCTCTGGCTAGGTGGACCTCCTTTCAGTACCTCCAGAGTGGACTGTTGCACGTCGACGTGTTAATCAGACAGTTGCTGCTCCTCACGAGCCTACTCTACTTGACTAAATATATTTACATACAGCCGTCAATTATAACAATCAAATATGAATGATATCTACTATATATGATATCTACACGCACGTTTCAACGAACAATGAACAATGTCGTCTCCTCACATTGCCTAGCCTATTTCATGGACACGACTCCTTCAGTGGAGTACAGCTCGGGGCGACCACAAAGCGCGCTACTTTTTCCTGCCATAATAAACATTTGTATTCGCCGCACGAGACCGGACCGAGCATACTTCGCTTCGGGCTAAGCGTGTGATACATTGATAGCTCATATTCGTTACAATTACTTTAATTTCGTCCGGATGGGGTGTGACGTCAGCTTCATTCTGATTGTATGTATTATCAAGGAATTCGATAATATTCGCGTTGACTCGGTAAATAGAACGCGTGGATCTTAACAGGTCAAGAGAATCGATGTACGAATCCAAACTAGTAAGTATTTTTAAATATAACTACTGACATCATTATTCATCGACTCCTAGTATAACAGCGTTGTGGAATAAAATCGATTCTCAAATACAGTATTTTTACAGCTTAGAGACGTTTTCGTGTTTGTAATAATACAGACAGTGGCTAAAACCGGAATAAACCAGTTTGCGCTACCTAGCTACCACGTGCCTCGAACCTCGGTACAATTTCATCTGACACGGTTTCTTCGCGATGTTATCCTTCGCCAAGTATTAGATCCTAACTAATATTATAAATGCGAAAGAGAGCTTGTTAATACTTCAAGTCACTCATTCACTCATTCATTCACTCAACCGGTCATCATGACATTTTGTCAGAATTACAGAAAATGACATAGGATTCTCTCATGTGCGGACGAAACAGTGGTTTTAAGCTAGTAAATGATAAACTCAAATATAATACCTTTTAGATATTAAAGTATAAATTAATATCTCACACCAATAACCTGTTACGTAACCATGTCGTTCCGGTTTCATTATGGGAGGCCCAAGTATTAATGCACCTTGTTTTAATGGAAGTTTCCATACTTTACGATATCATCCCGTGATTGCAATTTATGTAATATCCCTAAGAATTCTCACCTACGTAATATTATTGTACTTATATTGTTATGGGGTATAAATGAGAATTTAGTTTATCGAATCGTATTTTTATTAGACCATTGCTTATGATAATTGTGATTTGTATTACGAAATATGTAAATGCTTTTCTTTTAATAATAATTAAATGAGATGAAAACAGTGGGACTTGAATAATATAATATTACGGATCTAACGGGAAGAAAATTGAGTTTTAAAGAAACTTATTTAGATGAATTCTGCCGTAAATAAGCTTCTAATATTTTACATAACAATACAATGCATTGCCTCACTAATTGACATTTGATATTTTGTTATAACCAGTTGTGAGTTAATTTTTGTTTGAGGGAGTTTTGTTTCTAAATCATTCTTCAAAAATAATATAATTTTTATCTTAGTTTATAAAATCATGGGTATAATATTTCAATGGGGAAGCCCGTATCGGTAGGTACCACACATCATATTTTTTCACCGGGTTGAACGGTGAGTAAGTCAGCCTAACTACAGGTACAATGGACATAACATTTTAGTTCCCAAGGTTAGTGGAGCTTTAGCGTTTTAATTTAAGTTTATTATTTCTTACAGCACGAATGTCTGTGGTGGTGACAAATTATTATTTCACTCAGTATAAGGGAATCACAATATTATAATATTATTATCAACCCAACAACAAGCACAAAAAATGTAATACCTAAGTAAAGTTCAACTACATGTTTAAAATAAGAATTTTAAACTGATAGAATATTTCAAAGTTATATAATATATTATTTTTACGGCCTTTCGGTCTGAATTACTTATTTAATATTAACATCTTATTATAGCGGTAAGTAAAAGAAACGAAAATTTTGCAGTGACGGCTATATTTTTAACTTTTTTTTTACAATGATTAATGAAAGTCTGTAAAGTATGTCACTCATGTCCATTCTCTTTGCTGGCATTGTAAGAAAATTGGATTGACTTTACAATTCATAATTAGTTGTTTGTCGTGATCATGTTGACGTATTTTTAAATAATTAAATGCCGAAAAATTTATTCAATTAAACATTTTATTTATAATATATAATTATTAATTAAGCCATTGTTTGTTTATCGGGGTTATTATAATAATCAATTAAGATTTTATTTTTCAAATATTTTATCTATCCATCAGCTTTTGAAGGTTTTCTGCTGGACTTAGGCCTCCCGTAATAGACGCTTTATCGCATCGTATTAGACCCGTAATTGACTGCCTAGTTGGTCTAGTAGCTAGATATAAGGCCTCGGGCCCCAAGGTCTTGGATTTAAATCCTAGGTCGGGCCAATAAAACGTTCTTGGGATTTTCTTGAATATTCTCAGAAACAGCCTGGAGTCTCGAAGTTGGAAGTATGTGCACTCCCGTGCCTCAACGTCGGTCCTGCTCATGAGCTCTTTCCAGTCGTAATGGATTGCCGTTTCATCGAATTATGAGAGTACACCTGTGTTGGCAAGGTTAGAGACACTGGCGATGTATTAGTCAAAGCCGAAATTAAAAATCTTTATTCAATAGGTTATAAACTACACTTGCTTATTGATTGTGAAAAATCTACTACCGGTTCAGAAATAAACCTCAGATATGAGAAGAACCGGCAAGAAACTACCACAACAAACTATGTCTATCCTAAAACTACCCACTAACCTAAGATATAACTATAAGTTTTTATCATTAATAGTGTATTTCCATTAGAACACATTCAACACCTTATAATTGGTGTATTCCACACCTAATTAAAAACACACAAACAACAGAACATCTGAAAAAATATTATATATATAAATATATATGTAAAACCAAGTCATTACAGGTTTTTAATATATAAAGCAACAACTCATTACCGAACAAAAGAACTTTAACTGTATACATTTGCAAAATTATCAGTATTCCAATTTTTATACCCGAGGCCGTTGTATAACAAGTTTTTCGATGTAAAAAATTAACTGGACGGAATTTTAATGTAATACCAAGATATTACAAGCTAAGCTTCATTTTAATTTTGATATAAATGGTTAATTTTAATCATAATAGTTAAATGCTTATGTTATATGAAACAGCCAGTGAATTTATTATTATTTATCGATGATTTTATAGATAATTATTGAAAACAACATAAAAAAAAGTTGTTTCAGAATTCTTATTTAAATTTTTACTACGTATGGATATTTAAAAACTTCACTGGCTATGCCTATCATCGTCATGTCACAGAAGCGAGAGGAGTGTCTCCTCTGACCGGCTTCGCCGAAGAAGAATAGGGAAAAGTCGTCGACGTTATGCGCACCTAGAACTAGGGGGGGGGGGGTGTTCTATACCCTGGGAAACCCCGTTCCTATGACGCTCTTCGAAAAGACAATGTGAGAATCACTGGTTTTTAGTAGCTATTATGAGGCAATCGGCGCCAGTGAGTTCCACGTACGCCCCCAATTCTTTTGGAGGAAACGCGTAAATTTGTTTTACCAGCGAGAAATAAAAAAGCCAATTAAGAGTTCGTCAATAAGCTGGACATGCCGAATGGTTAACTTGGACACTTTTTCACCACGCTACTTCACTTTATATTGGAGCGTATATGTACATTAGCAGAATTTTTCTTTCCTTTATAACTTTATTTTGCAGTTCAATTAATTTGACAATGTAACAGACTGTTTTGTGTTAAGCTCATGAAGTAAATCTTCACCACGTCAGTACACATCAAACATGGGACCGAAGATGTCTTTATAACTTATATCCTTTGTACCTGCTATTATCACCAGCATACGCCACCTCCACCTAGCTAAGCCTATAATATAGTACATTAGTCATACAGTAACATTAACAGCCTATGAATGTCCCACTGCTGGGCTAAGGTCTGCTCTCCCTTTTGAGGAGAAGGTTTGGAGCTTATTCCACCACGCTGCTCCAATGCGGGTTGGTAGAAAACATATGTGGCAGAATTTCAGTGAAATTAGACACATGCAGGTTTCCTCACGATGTTTTCCTTCACCGTCAAGCATGAGATGAATTACATATAAACACAAATTAAGGACTTGAAAGTTCAGTGGTGCTTGCCCGGGTTTGAACCCACGATCATCTGTTAAGATTCACGCGTTCTAACCACTAGACCATCTCGGTTTTTTTATAATACAGGAGAATACAAATTTCTGTCCGCGACTTATGTGTTAACCTTTATCCTCTTATATACCCCTGACAACAACAAAATTTTAATGATCGATTGAATGGCTATGACGTGAAAGCGTAATAAACAACCTCGCTTTCGTATTTATTATTTTAGTTCGGATTATCTACCGAGTTACGCAAAGTTAAATGCATCAAAATAGATCTGCATGCAACACAATCGTCCGTTTAGCTACTGAGCTAACCGAGCTCCCAGAGTTAGTCAACAAATTATACCAAAGCGATCTGAAATGGCTTCATAGCCCCAAGACATAGTAACTTATAACACGGTAGTTTTAAGTTACGTGCACACTTGAGACATTACTATAAACATTTATAACGATGAAGTTTTTATCATTAATAGTGTTTTTCCATTTGAATACAACCAACACCTTATAATTGGTGTAAAGGCAATTCCACACCCAATTAAAACATTTATTACTTAATTCACATATTAAGTAATAAATGTTTTCATTTTTTATAAAAATATTATAAAAAATTAAACTAATATTTTATGATTATGATTATAAAATATTTGTATTTTCGTATCATTCTATAATGAACACAAATGTCCGCAACAAATGTATGCTATGTTTAAATGATACATATAGTTAAATGTAGGGTGTGATAATATATAATATCGTACGGTCATGTAGATATGTCTCTCGGATATTTATTGTATTAAAATGTTATTATTGAAAATATATATTGATTAGGAACATGAAATATAAACTTATTCGACCCGCGTGACCTCAGGCTGGAAGTTAGTATAACGTAATTTAATTTGAAATTTGTTTGTAAGCATTTCACTATTATTTATTTCTCGTAACAGAAAATTTAGTATAAAATATAATGTAGCACATATTAATTGATTTTATATAACAAAATATATATATCTATCCATTTGTGCAAACCTACACTTATTGTTAAGATCATCATGACGTTTGTGTGCGCAGGCGCATGACAGGTCCACTATCACTCCATCTGGCTCCATTGACGTAGTTTACAGCCAGGCCTGAATTTCTGATTCCGTGTAATGACGTTTGATTTGTGCACTGGTTTATTTATGGCCATGTTCGTAATTGTGATGGAAAAAAAAACTGCCCATAATGTAAGATTTTATCAGTTTTTATCGTTATTGGATTTTGAGATTGCAATATCATCATACCAACTGACTCAAACCGACCATTAATGTTCTTGCAACGACTCAAGTTGTTTAGTAGAACGAATTAATTACTTCATTATTCGATTTTCTTTTTTTTAACGTCTCTATTTAATGTTGTTGCATAAAATAGAAAGTAATTGGTTTGTGTTCGGGATGTATCACTGTATATGTATATAACTAGGTTATATAATTGTCATATTCAAATAACATTTTTTTTTTCAATTTAAAATGTATATGCAGATTGGCAAATGGGTAACCACCAAATGCACCATTAACTTGAATCTATGATGTTATATGCTTTGTACCTGTAGTTACACTGGTCCACTCACCCTTTAAATCGGAACCCAACAACCTCAAGTATGGCAGTTTAAAGCTCTAACACAAAGTATTGGAATCAAAAAACAATATAAATACAATATATATTGACATATTTTAAAAGTACACAAGATTGTAGCGCGACATTCAGCTAGTGACGTCACTCGAACGGACATGACGACAATCTTAGTGTTACGTTAGTGCTACGAGCAGAATCACATCCTACCGACCACCAGCTGAAGACCAACAACAGAATCAGAAAATATCACTGTAGCAGTGCCGTACGTTTACCAAAAACCCAATACCTTTTTACGTCCCGATCTGGAGATTGAACGCAGAACTTCAAGATCTGCGGCCTCATATCTAGCACGAACTCGGCTTATGTATCGTAAATTATTGTTTAACACCCAATCCTACGCTTACTGTAACATAAACATAGTTTAGTAGCCGCTGCCGGTGATTTCCTGTATTGTGACTGCCTGACAATGTCGTAACTTTACGCAACGATTGATTTGCATAGCAGAGTGCTTATTAGATTTTATTCGAGTATTTTAAGGTGCTACCACTGTTATTCGATTAGCGTTTTTAATATTAAAATAAAGAAATCCAATCACATTATAAATGTTCTGGGCAAAAATCTCATCTTCTGTTGAGGTTTGGAGGATATAACACCATGCTGCTACTAAGCGGCGACAAGTGCCAGTATTTAACCAGACCCGGTTTTATCGCGATGTTTTCCTTCAATGCCGTGCTCAAGATTAATTTTAAATATAAAAAGCATATGAAAACTCACCGTTGCGTGTCCGGGTTTGAACCTGTATCAAATTTGATCGAGTACCAACGCGTGTATTAGTCTGAAGCTTGCTAATGTTCGACGGTCAAAAATAACATAAAACAAGCTATATAAACATATAAAAATAGAGAGAACATAAGAGAGAGAGAAAGAATAAGGGCTGCTCTTTATTTGATTATTATATTTATTAATAATAATATCATTGTTATTTCTTAAAAGCTCATCTTTTGACATAAATAATAATCTAAATTTATCTCTTTAATCTATGTATATCATAAATCCACTTACAATTTACTAAAGTAAGGCTTTATAGATTGATATTGATTTTTAAATTCAATGGAGCTTTTTTCTACAACTCAAAAGAACTAAGAAAGCTGTTCAATTCCATTAAAAGCCTGTATTACTGTAGTTTGATATTCAAAGCTATGGCAAATTAGTTTTGATTAGTGATAATAATAAGAATTCTCAGAAACTTTTCCTGCAGTAGTACTGCAAAATATTAAAAAAATATAAATATTTTATTTATTTATTATTTAAAGAATTATCTTGCATATATTATTGGCAATTATAAATAATATAAATATATACAATAACATACAAAAAAGTATAATATATAATAAATAATGGTGTCATATATAATTCCGATGACGCAAGGTTAGTTAAATTATATAAATAAACCAATTTAACAATAGTTAAATAATAAAGATCGCGTATTTCAAGTAATTTGCAAATTAAATCTCAGTAATGTTGATATTTGAAAGGTATTTTATTCCAATCACATGAGTATATCTTGGACAATTAGTATCCACATCTCAGCACTAACATCGATACCAGTAGCTTTGTACTAAGCAATTGAGATTGTGGTCATTAGCACTGCCTGAACCCAAACACTGTTACCTTCGTGTGAAATCTAACTTCCTGCCATTTAGCACAACTGTAAAAAGAACACGGTACTTTATTTTTTAACCCACATATTAAATAGGAAAAAGACCCACATGATGGTAAAATGTTACCTCGACACAGACTTCCAAAATTAAAATATACAATATTCAAGTACTACAAGATTATATATAAAATATAAAGCTAACACCGATATAGAATCTAAATTCTACTCAGAAGAAACGGCAAGAAACTAAATAGTTCCTCTTTCACATAAGACATTTCCTATTTGAAAATTACCGAATACTAACTCAGAGGTATGAAATTCAAACCATTCCTTACGTTATCCATTTTGTACATTATATTCAGATTTGCATAACGGTATTTTCCCCACTTTCCGATAGAAGTACACCTGTCGTGGTCACGTGGTCACGAACTCACTTGGAGCTCTACGCGCCCTCCGGCGTCATATGCATTAGATTGCTTCGTCTTAAAAAATTATAAAAATATATAATCGTAGTTAAAACCCGAATTTAATATATGAAATGGATAACATTACATACATTGTTAAACGACGGGACGTAAAGGCTTTACTTACAAATATCGTTTGTGGAAATGTTCTTAAATAATGCTGTCTTTTTCTTTCGAATGTTAAATCAATGATAACAGAAAGAGAGATCAGTTTTTTAACGAACACTAGCTAAGTTTTTATAAGTAAGCTGTTATTTAAGTCTCTAGACTATATTAAAACTATCTGACTCAGCGTAAAATATAACTAAGTGGTAGAGAAACTGATGAATGAGTTGTAACTACACATATGTGTGTAGGTCACACATACGAATAAACCTATCTATACTACTTAATATATAGGACTTCAAATGAGCAAGAAACTTACTAAAATAGTTTCAAATTAATATTATTATTTATATTCAAAATCTGCCTTTCTACTTTTTCGACTAATTGCTAATTACAAAATCATTTCATTATCTACAAGTTAACAAGTGAATAAATATACAAATAAATAATAAAACGCTTTCTCCTTACCAACATAGACCTGTCTTTACTAGGAAATTGCGACAATAAGCCTCGACAGTATTGTGACCAGCACAATAAATTATGACAGGATATATTATACAATAACTATTTGCTTGAGCAATTTTTTGATTATGGCCGTTTTTCTACGGTTCACTTTTATTAAACACTAATTATAGATAGTAGATAGTGGTTAATAAAATCTAAACGATATTAGAACTTTGTTATTTTGTTTTTTTTTTTCTGGTATTTTTAAGAGGCCTTTATAGGCAGCCTATACGTCGGCCCCATCGTTACACGCTAAATTAAATCGAAAAGGCTCAAAAACTAAGACTAATTCTGTTTGAGAGAGCCGAAATACACGAACACACACACACACACACTTTGGCTTACTAAGAATATACATTGTAATTAAAATTAATGTAATTAAAAACACCAATATTCATAAATTTTTAATTTAGTTCATATTTTAGTTATGTAGTCTTTGTATTTCACTAATATTATCAAAAAAGATTATATGCTTAGATAATACATTCGCTCTTTAAGAAATATTAAACATCCCTTATGTGTCACTAACCTTGGGAACTAAGATGTCCCTAGTACCGGTATTTAAGCTGGCTGACTTACAGCGAAACATAAAATATAATAAATATTGCTGCTTGGTAGTATATTGTATGATAATATATGCTATCTACCCAGGCGAGCTACCACGGGACTACCACTAAGTATTTTTTTATTAACCAATTTTACAGTAACAGCCTGTTAATGTCTTAATGGGCTAAGGCCTCCTCTCCCTTTTGAGGAGTAGGTTTGGAGCTTATTCCACGTGTTCTTACCACTGGGCCGTCGTGGTTATCAATTTTAGCCGGATTAAGAAGAAACTATACTATATAACATAAATCGATGTATATTACAAATACTATATAATATTCAAAGTTCATAAATCAATGATGCATAATATGTGAAAATAAATTTATCGTTATATTAAGAGGATTTCATCTTAATAATTTATAATTGAGATAAGTATCAATATTTTACAAATATAAATACATAATTCATAAAAGGGCCTCCAGGCTGTGTTAATATTTTAATAAAGCAACGATCTATTAACAGGTTATATTTATTGCAAACCAGTTATTATTACACAAATATTTATAACAACGGCATATTTTATTTATCCTTTAATATATTTTGTCAACATTAAAAATACTACTGGCGCAAAATAAAATAACACAATGTTTTTTTAATCAATACAAAATCACGTTCTTTTCCATGACATACATATTTTAAGTTTCGAATCGAATCGAAATCGAATTTCGTAGGAATCTCAAATTTTTTTTTTTTAATATTAATAAGATGTTAATATTTAATAAAGTTACTTGTTAATAGTATATAGATTTACGAACCAAGTTACTTCTAAATTTTGTTTACAGTGTGTTTGTAAGTGAATAATAATTTTGAATGCCAAATCAACGATGACAGAACAAGATAAATCAGTGTTTAACCAACCACCCGTTGACAACGTTTATAAGTAAAACTAGTAACAATAGGCTTTAAAATGATTTGAGTACAGTGATAACAATGGAATTATGTATCCTTGCAAAAATCTGATTTCAAATAGAATTCTACCTCATTGGTTGTTATGCTAATTCGAAATTCGAATTATTTTTATTCAAACATAAAAAATATAATTTTAATGTTTGATTACGAATATTATTGTCAACTCAGCATGTAAGGTATACCCATTAATAACATCCATTCAGCTGTTTTCATTCACGTCTGTGTCGAACAATATAAAATATTTATTTATTATGCATCGATCGATTTTATTAATCGGTAACGTTTTAAAAAAGTATTTAATAACGCTATAAATGAAACTTTATTATGGTATAAAAATTAAGAAATTCAGTACTAAAAAAGTTAAGGGTCAATTCTTGTATTCTTATTATGGTGTGCTTAGGCTTGTCATTGATGATTGTCGTTATGACGTTGCATTATTATTATCAAACAATAATTAAATTATTATACAACTGATAATGCAAATAATAATATGTCCTCTAAAAGTAACTTATATTTCACAGATAAAAGCAATATTTACAGGTAAAAAAATTACAGTTTTACAATTTTCGATAGAGAAACTCAAGCACAGGATGTTACAGCATCAACTGTTTAAGTATAACAATTGATCAACCAGATCATAGCGCCACCTATTGGCGCCAGGCTGTGATGTAATCACAAAGTCTTGACCTGGGAGCGAACCAATATAATGAAGATTTCCTCATGACCTATTTTGGCCATAACCCTTCCCAGGGGATATTACCTAACTATGTAGGACATAATTCAGTGCACTCTTTTTCCTTATTCTTATATACCAATGAAACGCTAAATCCAATGCGACATGAAAATAACTTCGGCACAAGACCAACCACTTTTCGTGCTCTGTGAAGTGAGAGAATGTAGACACTACCAACTTGCAAGCCTCGGCTGCTACTGAGAATTTCTAATTGATCGGATTTGTACTTCTACCAAATAATTGGCAGATACAAAGCTAGCCATTAGATCTTTTCTAATGTATGCTAGTATAATCGATTTTAATAAAATTTTGCATGAGCAATTTTGTAGCACGAGGAAGGACAAAAGCTGTTTTTTTAATACTTAACATTGTCCCCTCCCTAAGCCGCGGGGTAAAACGTATGTTATATTATATTATAAATATGAGTCATATTTGTTAATCATATACATCGCTATCTATTGGGACCCAATTATACATTGTGCGAATATGACATCAATCAGTCAAGTCGTAAATTATACAATTACTAACGGACTTATTAACAATTACATTACTAACGCTAATGTAAGGTGAGCGGTGGTGACAAGAGGTCGTATATAAAGAATCGTTGAATTATTGCAAATAGGTAAATATTCTGATGGTTATTATGTATTCCTACGATGGAAACCGTTATCAGGCTTATACATACCATAGAATTTCTTATCTTTAGATACGTATTTATATACGTATTCTATACTTGTGTATGTCGCGGAACTTTCCCTAAAAAACAGATGACGATTATTAATACAATTTTGCAAGCTGGTCTGGGTAGGTAGGCATCAGATATTCTACCGCTAAACAACAATACATAACATCGTAGTTTCCAAACGTTAGTGATGCATTGGTAATGTAGAGATGGTTAATATTTCTTACATTGCCAATGTCTAGGCAGGGGTAGTGTCGGGTCGTCAGAGCGCCACGGTAGCATGCGAAAGCGATCCCGTGGCGCTCCTCGTTAAGACGGAAAGGGTACCGCTGGTTTTTTAGTGGGTATTCCGATGTTCGGGGCGCACTCGGCGCCTTGGACACCGGCGAGCCCCACATGCCCCCCTACTGCTCCCGTAGGGGAAACGCGTAAGGCGTTTTTCCAGCGTTAAAAAAATAAAATAAAAAGTGGTGTTGTCGGGTAGTGACCACTTACCAACAGCTGTCATATTTACCTTCCCGCCTACCAATAATATAAAAAAAAGATATATTGTTCAATTACGAAATGTTTGTACTCCAGAATTGGATCAATCTATCTTGATTTTTATCAACGATCGAATATATTCTGATAAAAAATAATCGCGATATATAAAATCGATTCCGCGAAGTATCGATTAAAGGTATAACACATAAAATTGCTTTCAATAGGATATTGAATGCCTCGACACACGCAACCGACTATTATGACGGCCTGCGTATAAAGCTGTATCCACACTAAAATTATGAATGCGACGTAATATAAGAACAAGAAATTATTTGAATGAAATAGTGCATTGTTCTAACCGAAATATGAAAATATTCTAATGTTTTATTTTCTATTATAAAAGATATTCGTAAAACAAAATGAAAATGATTTAAAGTCTTATTTTCGCTATTACAAATTTGAACAAATTTGTTCAAATTTTAAAGTACTACTACATTAAAGTAGTATAAATTATAACTGTAAAATATTTGCGCGTTTAGAGCTGATGGCCAGTGGATAATTTGAAACTTAAGAGAAAACCGAAAATTGTTTACTTATCCCGTTCGACGTTGATACGTACCGTGGAAACAGCATGCGTGAAATTGAAATTCTGCAACATTTACAGTATTGCGCATTGAAACAAACGTGGTATATTTAATAACCTCTCCTTAATTAAAGATGAGAGGAATAGTAGCAGTAACTGTTTTAGCTTATAAACATTGCTTACCGGTTGATTATTTTAACAATGCTGCGTCTTCTTCTTTCGAATGTCAAATCAATAATGAAAGAAAGAGCGAAAGAAGAGTTTGACTAAAAAGCAAAGCCATTTATAAATAAGGCCGTTAGTGTGAAAAGTTCCTAATTGTGTCAACTTTAGGATCGTCGGAGCCGAGTTACGTATTACGTATAAGCTATTTTGATTTAATTGATTCTATTAAACCTTTTCACTATACAATATTAATCTTAAACCTACTATGAATGGCCGGAGATTACATAGTTTTAACTAACGTTAAATCATAATTGATATAATAGATACTCAAACGTGCCTAGATTAAAACGAGAACCAGTGTTTTTAATCTAGACATAAATTTAAATGAATACTACTGACTACGCACCGACAGAAACGAAATAAAAATTTAAAATTAATTCCACTCTATTAGGGCTTGTATTCATAACAATATGTAAATACTTTTAAATAATTGATGATTAACAGATAAAATATTTTAATATTGTAAAAAAAAAACTTTTATTGTGTTTGTAGAAGTGTGTGAGTGTGTGAGTGCACTCGCGTGTGTGCAATCAAATGATTATTATCGCTCAAAAAATATTAAAATATTTGACTACAAAATTTGACTATAATACAATGTGAGACAATATTTTTTTCGTAGGTGCTCTTCAGGCGTGTTTCAAACAAAGTCCTATTGTCCAAGTTAAGAAATATAATACAACATATATTAACATGGCGCTTGTATCGTAAGGTGTACATAATAAATGTGTTCGCTAAGACGGCGCCCGCGGCAACGGTAGCTAGGATGTGCCAATCTTTTCCTTATACATGCTTGGTTTATATGAAGAACGAAATATTAAATCACCATTCGGATTTACGACAACCCCCTGGACTACAATTTCGGTTTATCAATATTACAATGTTATTTTTGTAGTCTAAGAATTTATTTTTGTACTAATATTTAAAAAAAAACTGCTAATTTATTTATTTGGGATCGGTGTGAATTTTATATTTACAAATCTGCAATAAAAAAATATTAAGCAGAACGATCGCCATCTTTGTTATTATAGAATTTAAAATACTTTTATTAGTTTTTCCCGCCACACACTCACACACTAACATATTTGTACAAATTCAATAAACGATATTCTTTTTTTAAATAATGATATTAAACCTTTAAACTGTTTTTCGTTTTTGAAGTAATGGATACATGTACCATACGGTACTAGACTATTTCCAGAAGCCACACGTAAACTATATATTACTATTTTACAAAATACTTCTGTTTAATGATGAGTGAGGTATAAAGTGATAAATTAGCATATAGTGAGTACATATATGAGAGTATTTGGTGAGTATATAATAGTAGATGACATGAAACAATCAATAAATCATTCGAGATCCATGTAGCTCTGTCTCTATTACTCCTCGTACGTAATATACTATTAGAAGGAGTCAACGCACCCGTATACCGTGGCATGTATTAACAACAGCTACTGTTCTGAGCAACCGGCTGGGACAACTTATAGAACATCCAGTCGCATTACGTCATAGTATAGAATAGTTAGTTCTTATTAAGAATCAAAAATATTGTATAATATAGACAAATTGATTTATCGCATTACGTCATAAATTACAAAGATATCCTGTATCGTTCATAACGCCAATAAAGAGCTTATCAAAATTAATATTGTATGAAAACGATGCGTAAGTATTTTGTAATATAAAAGAAAAATATTTTGAATATAATATCATTAAAGTAAACTCTACTAGTTCAATGTCGAAGGTGTAAATTGCTCGCTCAAAAATATTAACTTTCCAACACTCCATCTATAGAAATAAATGAAGAAACGTTAATTTTTGTAACGCCTACCCGAAGAAACAGAAAATTTTGCGTGTTTCGAAGAAGTCTTTAGTATATAATTATTGTATAAGTAATTGCGCTTACCAGTTTCACCCACTAATGATTTCGACTATTGATTACAAGCAGCTTGTACATTTCATATACATAAAATTAAAATTAATATGTAAGATAGCTACCCGCTTCGGCGTTGAACAGGTAGAATGATGGTTAACATAATACGTTTATATACTAATACATTTAATTCTATTGATTTACGTGGTGATCGGCAGTACAGCTGAAAATCGCCATGTTTATTTTCGACATATTTAGCTGTTATCGTCATATTTCAACCAATTCACTCAAAACCTTAATGAACGCCATACGCCAGAACTCTTCTTATAAATCACTCCGTCCATTGGTGAAAATTATATCAAAATTAATTCGGTACTTTTTGAATTTTTCGCGTTTATACAGACAGACAGACGGGGCGGGATGAATTCGTTTTACAATATGTAGTGATATGAAAACATCGATTCGAACATAAATGTGTTTACTGCAATAGCTATATATTATCATACCATATATACTTATACTTAACATTTATCATCATCAAAAATATAAAAAAATGCAATTACGAAATATAATAATAACTAAAACAAGTAACATCGAGTTTATTTATCACAACTCAAATCAATTCCGCATCGAAGAACCTTTCAATGCGATATTTTCACACAATAGCGGTCGTAACATGCGGAATAACAGAATACTACCAATAAATCCTAAGACCAGCTCAGATTTTTCCTAGACTTCCCACAACATTTACTAAGCTATAAAGCTGCGTCCACACAAGAGAAATATTGTGCAGCTTTTGTGTTGCTTTTTTATTTTATAGGTAGGCGTACGGGCAAACGGGCCACCTGATGAAAACTAGTCACCAGCACCCATAAACATTGGCGATGTGTGAAATATTAATTATTCCTTACCACCGACCTTATGCGCTACCAACCTTGGGAACTAAGATGTTATGTCCCTTGTGCCTGCAGTTCGGGTTCACTCATCCTTGAAACATAATCCAACAGTACTAAGTATTGCTGTTTGGCGGCAATTTGGTATATGTGATGAGTGGTATGGTGGTACCAACCAAGACTAGCTTTCACAAAGCTATCGCCAAGTGGGCACATGAAAAATTAAAAATATATTTATACATATGTTGATAATTAAAATTATTATATATTTATAAATGCTGTTAATCCCATCGAGTACCATGGCAATATGTCAACCTTTTATAACATTATTTAAAAATAGTCTGGTGTATTTATTTGTGTACGTTTATGTGTAAAAAGATAAACAAAACTGTAAATCTATTATAACAATTGTATAACTGTCGGTGACTTTCAGAAGAATCGAAAGAAATTGCAAATATAGAAATTGCCAACTATTCCAGTAGAAACACACCATTACAGGACACAATATTGACGCGTCCATCCATACGTAACAAATTACACATACAATATATGTTTATTTACAACTAGCTACCCCGCTTTGCAGGGGTAGACTAAGATAATATGTTTATTTTGGAGGGCATATAAAGAAAAATTCTTTCTGTGTTCTAGCCATGAACCGTCACAGGCGTACGCAGAAATATCCAACGCTTAATCACAGTCGGATGAATGGCTTAGGAATGCATAGAGACAACACACATACAGACAATTTTTATTAATTAAAAAAGGAGATTTGTAATTTTTTTTTAATAATAAATGTCAGATTGTTTCTATTTTGATAACACGATTTCCACAGGACATAAGAAATAATTGATTCAAGGAAAGTTGAGAGTAAGAGTTAATAAGACATAAGGGTTACAATTCTTTGGCAGATTAATGATGTAACAACAGGTTGTGTTTATTTGTCAGTTGTTGGCCGCACAATAACCGCTACTTGCGTGCATTTCTTGCCGCTAGGAAATATATAGAGTTGTTACAACAATACTTAGCATAGCAATTATAAATTAACAAACGAAAGTAAATCACCTTTAATTACTATCACACTATTAGCCTGAGATAAAGTCAGACTAACATTTACTAGAGCTACATTTGAATTATTTGAAAATATTGCACCTTAAAGGATATATTTTGTAATTGAAAGTTATATTCTTTTCTCGTGTAGAACTCATCATAATATATTATATGTACTATAACTGTAAACAAAGAAATTACTCTTAGTATTAAATTACTTAAAATCAAGTCAATAAACAAAAAGTAAGCCGTCACAGGACGCCTGGCATGTAACATCAAAATATTTTTCTACAAATAATATACATAAAAATATAGTTTATGAAAGGTAATAAATATGGCATGATCAAAAATAAAATATTTAGTTTTTTTAAAGAATAAGATAAACTCTATACATGCATGGTATGAATACCACGCCATATAATATATTTCATACACATCAAAATAGTTGGTAAGTTAGTATACCGCATTGGATCAGCGTGGTTAAATAAGCTACAAACTTTTCTCTAAAAAAGAGGACGCGAAGCCAAGCAGGCACTTACAATTTCGTTAGAATTTGTTGAGAATTCGTTATAACATCTTAACGTATTACTATATAATGATGTATTTTATTTTATACATAGTGTGTATGAAATAATTAAAGTCTCATCGACGTGATGTAGATAAAGCCGAGATGTACCAGTGGTAAGAACACGTAAATCTATACCGATGATCGTGGGTTCAAACACGGGCAAGCATCACTGAAGTTTTTCATCTGCTTAATTTGTGATTATAATTCATCTCGTGCTTTACGGTGAAGGGAAACATCGTGAGGAAACATGCATGTGTCTAATTTCATTGAAATTCTGCCACATGTGTATTCCACCAACCCGCATTACAGCAGCGTGGTGGAATAAACTCCAAAACCTTCTCCTCAAAAAAGGAGACCTTTAGCCCAGCAGTGGAACATTCACGGGCTGCTACGGTGTATAAACTAATTAAATTCTCACCGTAAAAAAATCACTTTCATGTCATCAATTAACAGCTCTATATAAATAGGCAATTGCAATTAGATCGTCAATAGACAAGTGTCGCAGGACCCGTTCTAAGGCAGTGGTTATAACGTTACCGACTATAGTCAGCCGATAATTATTGACCAGTTTTCTTCAGTTAATACTTTCTTTAATCTAAGGCCAATGACCGGGTACAAACTAATGCTACCACTATTTGCATTTCATATACGTTTATTAATTTGTTTCGTCATAAAAACAATTTTTATTGGTTCATTGAATTGGTAATTTTAGTTCTTATATATTTTTATCAGCTATTTAATCGCTAAATATTAATGTATTTAATTGGCCTGATTGGAATATTAAAGGCAAACCTTAAGGATCTCCAATCTTATATTGTGGCTGCTAGACAACTATTGTTTATTATATATTAAAAGAGAGTAAATTACTATCTTTTACTTTAATTATATTCGATTTTATATATTTAGCTTCTAATCAGTACTCAAAGGTAAGCTAAGGTTGTATAGTTTTTTAATTTATATTGATCAAGAAATGCTTAGTAGGCCAAAAAGAGTAAAATTACTGATGTAGCTTTTATGTATTAGTAAGTAAACAAATAATCGTTGAAAAATGTTTTATCTGATGTTTGGTTAAGTTTAAAATAATAATATTTGTCACCAGCGCCAAAATATGTTTAAATACAGCTCAATCGGTTAGTTGGAAATAGTTTTAAATTTAGTTGCAATTTAGATTCAAACCAATATTTATGTTACTTTGTCAAAATCGCTTAAAAACATACGGAAAGTGCAATGACATACAATTGAACATTTAAATTTAATACAAAAAGTACAATAATATTATACAACTGTTACACGTACTACTGGCGGTAGGGCTTTGTGCAAGCTCGTCTGGGTAGATACCAACCACTCATCAGATTTTCTACCGCAAAACAGCAGTACTTGGTATTGTTGTGTTCCGGTTTTAAAGGTGTGAGCCAGTGTAATTACAGGCACAAGGGACATAAAATCTTAGGTAACCTGAAACTGAACCTAAAATAAAGGTTGGTGGCGCATTGGCTATGTAAGCGATGATTGACATTTCTTACAATGCCAATGTCTAAGGGCGTTGGTGACCACTTATCATCAGGTGGCCCATATGCTCGTCCGCCTTCCAATACTATAAAAAAAAAGAAATTAAAATGATTGTGTTATTTTTAATATTTCCAATGAATTTTTCATTACACCACGCCGACACACGAAGGTATAATTTATTTGTTTTCTAATGTAAATAAAGGCCACACAGAATGATATCAAGTAATCTCTATAATGAAGAAGATTACTGTGTACGACGGACTGACATACTATTGTTTTATATATGCATTGTGAAATTGCATGTTTGTATTAAATCGGGTACACGACTGAATTACGCATTTCGATTGGCTGACGATGGAAAACACGGATGCGACTCAAACTATTTATTATGCGTAACATTTTTAATGGTAAATATTTTATGAACAAAACAATTGCTACATAACCTTTGCATTTATTTATATTTTAGAGAATGCATTTTTATATACGCCCTTACTTATAAACGTTATTTAGCGAGTGATTAGATGTGTGTGTGCAATGGTGTGTCTTCTTCTATCGAATGTCAAATCAATAATGTCAGAAAGAGATAAATTAACTAAACAATCGCTTAGCAACATTTCTAAGTAAGGCTAGAAATGTTCAATTTATAATATTTTCTTGTAGCCTTTTGTTGATATTAAAAAAACGAATATAAAATAAAACGTACGTAGATTTTTATTAGTGATTTAAACTTATAATAATATATAATATAAGCCATTGGCATAGTGACAATGGATCCTAGTGAACTGCAAAACTCATCATCAGATACTTAATTTTTACTTACTCTTCTTTTTTCTTTTTTTTTATAGAATAGGAAGGTGGACGAGCATATGGGCCACCTGATGGTAAGTGGACACCAACGCCCTTAGACATTGGCATTGTAAGAAATGTTGCCCATCGCTTAAATCGCCAATGCGCCACCAACCTTGGGAACTACGATCTTATGTCCCTTGTGCCTGTAATTACACTGGCTCACTCACCCTTCAAACCGGAACACAACAATACCAATTACTGCTGTTTTGCGGCAGAATGTCTGATGAGTGGGTGGTACCTACCCAGACGAGTTTGCACAAAGCTCTACCACTAGTAGAACACCATTCGTGTAGTAAATATTAAAACGAAATGTTTATTTCTTTTGATTTGCCTAAACGAACTGTTTTATTATTGAAGTATATAAGAAGATATCTATATTAATCCATCGGCAAAATAATCATCGTATATATAGGCCGGCTCCCGACTTTACGGTCTGAAATTAGCCGTTTGATCAACAAATCATTCAATTTCACCAGCATTACTATCATTTTGAATAGAATTTATCTGAACCGTATAACTTAATAATGATTTGGTATTTTGAGTGTAATGTTGTTTTAGATACAGATACATACATACATTATGTATGTTTTCTTTTTTTTTTCTCTTTTGCTTATTGGCTAGACAGTGTTAAGGCCGCAGTTAAAAAAGTGCATTCAATTTTTTTTTTGATTATTGGCTAATGTAGTCCACAGATAAAGGAGTGCATCCAAAATTATTATATTTCCTGGCAATAATTTGTTAATTGATTGGAGTTTGGTACTTTACTAGTTTAATTTTGAAATGCTATCTATCAAATGTTGAAATGACATGAAGATATTGTCCAGACCAGTCCAGTCTAATTGCCGTGACATCGGTCTATGAGGAAATAAAGAGTACATCTCTGTTACACTATAATATAATGCTGTGTTGTTTAGGAACCTTTGCCAAAATTCGATTAAACGCAAAGCTTGCTTAAGGACGAAGATAACTTCCCTTAAGTTATCGTCGTCCACACTTCTCAGATCAGAATCGAACCTGCGACTTTTATCCTGTGACCCACCCAGTCGAGTCAGCATAAAACTGGTGAGCTATGCAATATAATCATAAAAATTCTAGATCCGCCATTGTTCTACAATCACATCGTTTTATTAACTGTAAAAAAATAATTGAGTATAATTGACTTCGAGTTTAATGTCCACAGATAAAAAAATACAACAGCGATTGAGAACAACTATCGCATAGCACCGCTAATTATTGGCATAATTGACATTCCCACATATTAATAAACTACCTTAGTTTACAATTAATATGATAATAACATTATTATATTCAAAAAAATGGAAAGGAATGTAAACAATCAACCTGAATTTTGTGTTTGTTTGAATGCGCTTAATTGGGATATATAAGTCCGGTTTAAATTAAATATTTTTGCGTTATATTCCTTCTTCTTAGTCGAAACGCAGAGCGGTGGTGGTCGTCATGAAGTAGCGGCTGATGTTATTCTTTCCAGGTTACGCCATCTCTTCCTGTCAGCTGTGATCCTAGTACATATATGCAATGGTTCACCCACCGCAGATCTGATTTGATCAGTCCATCGCATAGGCACCCGACCGCGAAGTCCTGCCTTCAACTCTGCCTCGAACGACAAAGCGTTCTATGGAGTCACCGTTTTGTTGCGTTATATAGTCAATTTATCATAAAGAAGTTTATAAGACTATTATATATAAAAATATATTTATTTATATTATTTGTATCTCCACAGACGTGCTGTCCGTGCCTGTGGTGTAACGCATCTTTAATTTATTTTGTTGTCGTCGTTGAATTTTAGGTTCCTAAGTCGGTATGGATGGTATTCTGTAATTTCAACAATAATTTCCGCTCGCGACTTTGTCCACATTTTAGGTGATTTTTTGGATTCCTTCGTGCAATATTAATTCAATATGTTAGCTAGTGTTTTCTGATTGTAATGGTAAGTGAGCCAACGTTATTAAAAGCACAAGAGATATAGTGTGCAACTGGTTATCTGGTTATGGACAATGGTGAACAGTTCCCAACATTATTCTTTAAATATGTTGAAAATATCTGGATTAATACCCAGTAATCACATTTTTACACAAATTTTAATCATTTATAATTAATAACGTGCATAATTTATATTGTCTTTTTGGTGAACAGTTATTTTATTATTATTATTATATTATTGATGCTGTCATTATACATTGCGGCGTAGTAAAAAAATTGTCCGCCTGATCAGCTACTGTGATTTTAGTGAACATAAAAACAAGTAATTGTTAACAAATAAAAACCTATCGCCCCAAAAGTTTTCTTATTGAAGAAGATGTTACTGTTGCAAAGTGTCCGTATCGCAAGCCTTTAAGATCCCTATTAAACCCTATTAGGACGTATGTCGTCTAATAACACGAATAAAATTTAGTTATTAACACGATAAATGATTGTTAAATTTTTCAAAAAACATACCACGTACAAATATGATATTCTCAACGTTTTGTTGTATATAGAGTTTACAAAATTACTTATTAATTTAAGAAATCAAATAAATAGGTTACAAATTATTATGTCTATAACTTAATCGCTGCACGATTGGCGCGCAAATATTTTTATGAATTCCTTATAAAATATTTTAATATGAATATTTTTACGACGCATTTCTGAATGCTAAATATTTTTTATTGAAAATTAATGTATTTAATGTAAAGATTAAAAACGAATTAATTTTTTGATATGAATATGTGTAGTATTTTAAGGATAGATTATATTATGTGTGTGTGTGTGTGTGTGGAGTCTGTTCTATCATAGCATCATCAATAATAGACAACGCACGAGTCGACATTAGTCAAACGAAGGCATTGGCTAATATCATATATAAGTACACCGTCAACATTTTGTCAATGTCAATGCCATATATATAGATAAATACAAAATATTATGTACTTTCGATTTTGATTGCAATTGTTACTTATATATATATCAGTCTTTCTTGTTTGACAATAAAATGTATTGTATTAATATTTTGTACGAAATGATTATTTGTCCTGGTTCTAAAAGGTCAAAGTAAAATGTAAAGTTATTTTGTTATTTGCCAAACAATTTAAAATATAATATATTCTTTTGGAATAAGACGCACATCATCGTTACGCAATGAGGGACATGTTTGATAAAACAACCAACGTCTGTGTATTGTTCCTATTCTGATTACCAAAAGGTAAGGGTTATTGATATTGGCTCTTGGAACGGGGGCAGATGATTGATTTGATAAAACAATTTTATCTACATTACCAAAGGACCGTTTAGATATAAAAGAACTCATCCCTCCATACAGATGCAAATATCCGCCATTGCTCACTAAATCGATCCCATTCGGTCATTCCGCTCTCTCGGTCATCAATCACTAGCAAGATTGAACGTCTGGGAAAGCTACTGGAATATTCTATTTAAAATGTCATGTCGTTATTGCGAATGTTGAATTTATATGTGAAGTTAAACTATTGAAAAAATAAAAAAAGGTTTGTCTGAATTCTTTGGAAAAACTGCTTCAAAATCGATTCGTTTCATATTTAAAATAGTATTTATTTATAAATAAATAATTAATTAATGTAGCATGTTATTTACCATCTAGTTATAATATTAATCAATAAATTCAAACAATAAATAACAATGAGGTTGTATTTAAAAAAAAACAATATAAATTATTGATTTCCAGCTTGATAATTTGCACAGATAAAAAAATACAATTCCGATTGAGAATAAGTGTCGCGTATGGAATTGTTGGCATAATTCAAATTATATTTAGTCGGTTGAGTTGCATGGTGAGATGAGCATTTAGTTAATATAACTATAATTAACTATGTATATATAATAGATCTTGAACCAATTTATCGATGCAAATTTAAGTCAAAACAAAAGCAAAATCACGCAATCTTTGAAAAACTTTACGATTGACTGTGTGTCTCTTAATATGTGTGTGTTTGTGTTTCATTTTATAAATACGGGATAAATGTTTTTTTAAATATTTGGTATGACAATAAATTGTCAAAGCTAGATCAATATAAGCGACAATTTATATTACGAAAACAAATTCTCAACGCTTAGTTGAATACCGTATAATCATGTCTCCCTTCCGAGACATACGAATGAAATCTTTCAACACAATCTAAAGGAAATACCACAATATCACAAAATGAATTTGAGCATAACTACGGAATACACCAGAACATTCCAGAACGCATTCCAAATTCAAATCCCAAAAAAGCATCACACGAACTAAACACTCAAACAATAAAATGAAATCGATAAAAAGCATCCCATTTATATCCGAGATACATGTAACAGTATAAAAGAAATTATCTCGTGACGGTAAGGCGAGTGTTTACTTAATATATGGTAATTCAATGCTGGAATATAGAAGGCTATAGAAAATATTCCCACATGTACCACAGATATGTAAATGGTAATTAAGTAGGAATAGTCTTGTGAAAGAGTTTAAGAGTGCAGGTGGCAATCACCGAGGTTAATAAATTGTTATTTTTACTCAGATTGTAATGTTCTTAACTCAATCAATGATCAAACATAAGATTTAGTTTTCCCTTGATAATGGATTAGTCCGTGAGAACGTTTTAGAGAACACTAAATGTATTCCTTGACTTTCATATAGGATGTATTACAGAATATATTTCGTGATAGTCGAAGTAACTATTCAGTTTCTTGTAACTTGTTAGAAAATATTTTGTTAATCGATGTTAGATTTAGTTAAATCATGTTATATGATTCAAATTGCTTGTAAAATGAGTTATTCTCATTCAAAAATATGAAGACTAATTCTTTTAATTATATGTTATAAATTCGTTTTGTGCTGTATACATTTCTATGATTCCTTAATTATTACGATGTTCATTGCGAAATATTATTATAATCGCGTAAAAAACATTAATTAGGTAATGTACATTCATCGTAAGATATGTCACAAACATAAAACATTTATAATAGTAATTATTTTGAAAAATGAAAATAACATAAATAATTTTATTTGGCAATTAAACAAATATTATTTAAATAAGAATTATTTACATTGAACACTTAAATATATTTTTTATAAATCGAACATAAAAATAGTGTTACATTCTATTACATTTACAATTATTAAAACCCCATTTAATCTCATATGCTTTAACATTAAATTTAATATAAATGTTATCAAACATCCGGCTATTTGTCTATTGGAAATGTCCATCTATGTGAATTATTGATCAAACAAATCCCCTTTGAAATTAACGATTATTTTCAATAAGTTTATTCAAAGTTACGTTTGGATACTCGATTATCATCTCGCGATTACGTCGATCAGATTAGATTTCAATGGTTGAAGTGTGAGAACGTAATTAGTTGTGTGTTGTATATAGTTTTCGTTGGCTGTCGACGAGATGTCTTTATTTAAATATAAAATATATAGGCGGACGGACGAATGGGTAACCTGATAGTGAGTCACCATTCCTTAACAACAGGGCCAATGCGTCACCTTGGGAACTAAGATGAGACTATAGACTGTAGTCACATTTGTTCACTCACTCTTCAAACCAGAATACAACCTCTTCTCCTTTCGAGGAAATGGTTTGGGACTTATACCACCAAGCTGATCCAAGTGGATTGTAAGATACACGTGTCAGTGTTTTTTTTTCTACCAACACATGCAGGTTTTACTCACGACGTTTTCCTGCATCTTCAAGCACGAGATGAATTATAGACAGGAATTAAGCAAATAGTAATTAGTTTGTGCTTGCCTGGGCTTGAACCTGCGCTGCAATTTTCGGTTGAGATTCACATGTTCTAAGCACTACGCCATCTCGACTCTACCTTACTAAGTGTATTATAATTTTGATAAATCAGGGCATAAAATCTCTAAATAGAAGCGAATAGTAATTAACTTTTTCAAAGCAAAAAAACAGACATATACAGTTAAGTTAAAAAAAATAAGTAGCCGGAATAAACTCCATAGAACCTAATTATGTTGTTAAATTATGAAAAAATATTAAAGTTATCTAAAAACTTAACTACTTAATACTCGTTATGGTCTATTAAAATTCAATTTAAAAAATCGAACGACGTCTTTAGTTCCCTGCATTTCGTTAATTATACACAATATCAACCAGTAAGCTTCGTTTAACCGTTTGTCGTTACAAATAACTACTTACATACCACAAGATTTTATTACTAATGGAATTACTAAAATTCTATATTTAATATGTCCGTAAGTAATTCAATTATAACATGTTAATATTTTTTTAACGTCATAATTGAGATATAAAATAAAAATATGCATAATTTTTATATTAATTTTAACTTAGCGGGAGTCGAGTTGAGGTTAAAATAAAACGCTAATATCATCTATTTTGGTTAAAAAAACAATTTAAATTTTTATAATCTAATAAAAGAACAGTCATCTCGCACTATAAATGTATTAAGAAAGGTTTATACAATTATTCAAATCTATGAATAAATGTGTATGTGTGTATGTACTGGGAAAGTATGTATCTGTTTATATATTGAGGTTTTGTTGTCTAAATCGCAAGTGGTCACCAAAGCCTATAGACATGGACGCTGTAAGAAATATTTTTTTTTAACACACGGCCATCTGATCTCAAACTAAGCAGAGCTTGTACTATGGAAACGAGACAACTTATATACTACATATGCTACTTTTCTTTTGTAAATACATACTTATATAGATTTATAATTATCTATATTTATCCTAATAAACAGACATGTTCGTGCACACAAATGTCTGTTCTGGGTGGGAATCGAATCTACAACCTTCAACGTGATAGGCAAGTATCTACCAACCACTCCAACCGGCCCGTCAAATATTAGCCATCCCTTCCATCACCAAGGGCGCCATATTAGGTACTGAGATGTTATGTCCTTATTGTCTGTTGTTTGCACTGGCTCACTCGCTCTGCACCGGAAAACAACAATATTGAGTATTGCTGTTTGTTGGTAGAATATATGATCAGTGAACTTACCCAGGTGGACTTACACACAGCTCTACCGCTAATATTAAAGTTGTAATTTCTGTTCCTTTCAGAATCTGCTCTACAGTAGCGTCAACGTAGAGTAGGTTGCTAGATAGTTGTATTCTCAAAAATACTTTATTCAACATAGAAGTAGAAGACACTTAATTATTGATAATCAAATAAGAAACGACCACCAAATAACTTTAACAATTATACTTAACACTGCTTTAATTAAACTTTCTTCTCGTTTGATTGTTATTTAATACATTATCAGCAACATAATAAATAAGAGAAAACTTTATATTAATTATGTAAGCCTTTCACATTAATTAAAGTGCTAATTGAGTTGTTTTAATTTAATTTTATAACTTAGCGGGATGTCTATAGTTCAATTAATTTGAGTGAAATCGACTTACATTCGTTGTAAACGTAGAATTCGATAAATTATTCAATACATAATAGTGGTGTTAATGTTGCGGGTTCGATCTTGATTCATTCGCCTATCATTGTGTATTCTTAACACGAGTCTATTAATAAAAATTTAGTAAGTGTTAAAATAAACAATAAAGGCGATTTGACGAGCCGGTCGGCGTGGTTGGTAAGATACTTGTTGGTAGATACACCTAGGACAGACATTTGTGTGCATAAACATGTATGTTTGTCCTGAGTCTGGGTGTAATTATCTATATAAGTATGTATTTACAAAAGAAAAGTAGTATATGTAATATATCAGTTGTCTGGTTTCCATAGTACAATCTCTGCTCAATTTGGGATAAAAAAAAGTAAGCAAATAATGTCCCAGAATATAATTATTATAACAATATACCAAGTGAGTTAAAAGTATGAAAAGGTCCTTAGATTTCCTGAAACATTTGTAATTTTATTTTAGTCATATGAAATCTTATTAAACGGGTTGACGTTTCTGAAAATGCTTAGCAAATAATATCATGTTATTTACCTACAATAATTAAATATATAAAAAAACATCTTTAGCGATTATTTAAATGCTCTAAAAAGGAGAAAATAAACTTCGATGTAAATCAAATCCATCGTTTTGTTAAATTATAATATACAATTTTATATGATACTTGCTCTTTACCCGCAGCTTCGCTCGCATCATTCTTACCAATTTCCATAGCTTTGAAGAGCATAAATTAAGGATTTTTATGCAAACTTTCATCATCTTGATTTGTCCTAAGTCCTAGATTACCGTGTAATATGAACCCTTATGCAAAATTTTATTGTGCAAGCTACAGTAGTTTGGGCTGTGCGTTGATATGTCAGTCAGCTATTCTTTTATATAAATGAGATATATAGATAAAAGCTTGTTGGCAGAAAAAAAATCACTTGTTAATTTTTGTTGTTTTAATGTCGAAAACAGATTGCTATATATTTGTTCGTGTAATTGTTTGATTTGAAGATAGGTAAATAAATTATATTAATAATTATTAACAGAATAAAACACAAAAAGAATGACACGACAACACTTTTAGTGAGGTACTTCATAATTGCATTACAATTAGTCATCAAAACTACACAATCTATTCCCTCCTAATAATCGATATAACTTTACGATTATACATACGATATTCAATCAAAAACTACACAAAGGCACGGCTGCCGTGGTTTATCCGACTATCCGTTTTATTTATGCATTCTGATGCTAAATTGTATAAAAACAAACTTTATTTCACAAATATTAAAGTTCTAATTCGTGTAACATTAAAGAAATTATATTGACAAGTTTTATTACCTTTGCATAGACATGTCAAAGGAATTTCACCATTAGAAGGTTTGTATTCCAAATACCTTTTGGTTATAATTTATCAATACAATAAGGGCTAAATTTGTTTGTGCATAATAAATATTTGTGTGAAAAGATTTCATCTACACTTGTAGAAATATTGTCACCAGGGTATTGTATCGTTTAATAGGTATTACACGTGGAATGGTCGATATATTTATGAAATCATAAAATTTCTTTATTTAGCATATTGTTGAATTTCATAGCCATGTAATAAAATACATTTTTCATCGTGATTAAGGTGTATTAACCGGGAGTGTAGAAGTGTTCTTTTAATGGTGATAGAATTTATGCCATATTTAGGTGTCGTGTAATATGGCTTAACTTTAACTATAAACTTTTAAGGAAGGCATACTTTTCATTTCTGAGGTTAGATATGATCTCTTCTTTCTTCGATTACGTGAAAAATTTTAAAATAGAGCGAAAATAAATATTTAAAACAGTTAAGTTATGTTAAGGAATTTCGTTATTTTTTAAGTTACAAATGTGGAAATTTCTTTTAAGACGTCTGCTTAAAAATCATCGATAAGTGAGTATTTGGATTTTTGGAAACTCATCTCGTAACGAATTAAAATAGGAGATAGTTTGTATAACGTTTGTATTATGCCTCAGTATTGAATTTAAAAACATCGAATTGCCGTAATCTATTGACATAAATACTTTCACGACCAAAGCACAAACGATGCACGTGATAGTCATCTAAACACTCTGAAATCTGTCAAAAATCGAAGAAATTTTATCGGACATGTGGCTAGTATAACATCTATGTATCTAGTTATCTACGCCCGTCGTTATCACTCTTAAAAGGGTATCCGCTATCGATCAATAAGACGTACAGACCGAGTTTAAAGTATGTATAAGTATGTATAAGTGGTAACATTTTCAAATATATTCATAGCTTAAAACGTATTTGAATAAAAACTCTTTATTTATTTTGCCTTTTTTTTTAATTTTGTGACGAAACACTCATAAGACTCATACCCTTAATGTTACGGTTAAAGTTTTTTTTGGTATTTAATTTTATTCCTCTGTCCATGAATAATCAGTACAGGGTAGTAATTGTGTAACAGTTTTACAATAACTCATGTTATGATAACATTTTCATGCGTTAAATTTAACAGAAACATTTTAGTATTACTTATCATATGGTAGTATGGTAGTTTCTTAGTTTTAAGCTAAAGCTCGTCTTATTATAATATTGTATTGTAACAAAAAATATAAAGATAGATCAATATTTTTTTTTAAATAATACCTACACTTAATGAAGACAAAAATTAAACAGATAAAAAAAATGCAAATGATATTGTATCGTTTTACTGACTGGCCGTGATGGACGGAACGTGTGGTTTTAAAGTTTGAAATCCAGGCGAGCACCATTCAGGAATTATTTGTGCTTATTTGTGCTTTTAGTTCACCTCTTACTAAGTGATGTAGGAGAATGTAGTGACCATATCTCAATTCGGCCTCACGTGCTCCGCTCCAACGCTCATAGCAGCATAAGCATTTATAATTCAAAGGAATCTTTCGTTTTCATTATTACGATAAAGCGTTTTTTATTTTCTATATATTATTTCTTTTTATAAGTTCGGACACTAAATACTTTTTTCAAAACCCAAGAGAGCATTTCTCTATGCTTTTTTCGATTCAGTTTATTTAGCTTTTCTGTAGTCAAATTGCCCGCGTTACCATAACGCTCGCTGCTGCGCTGGACCGAATACAAATTATGCGACCACGAATACCTCAGTCGAGATAATGTATTCGATTTGGAGCTGGTCGATCGCATCGTTCACGCGAGCTTCGAATGTTAGCGGACGTTTGAAGTTCACTACCATGGAATATCATATTTTTTTTAATTCGATATATTTTAAGAAACATTTTCGAAAATATTTATATTTGAACATAATTTAATTATTGGTCTTAGTTTTCCATCTTAATGCCTAAACCGATTATAATAAGCTTTGCTTGTCAGTATCTAATATTTTACTTTTATTTTATATAAACAGAAAATATATATCAAGGGTTGCAATTTTTCAACATCCATACCACGATAAATACAATGATTCCTGTCGGATCAACAAAGTTAAAGAGCGTCAGTCTCGTCCAGTAGTTCGTACCACCTGGCAACACCACGTGATGTTGGCTTTTGAAAAAATATTTAAATTCATTGAAAACAATAATAACAATATCCTGGGACATTATTCACACACAGCCATATAATCCCAAGTTAAGCAGAGCTTGTACTATGGAAACCAGACGACTGATATACTATATATACTTTTCTTTTTGTAAAATCATACTTGTATAGATATAATATTTATAAAGTAATAGTTTAAGCTGGAGAAAATTATAATAAAACGAGATTAACGAAAAAACGTTTAAAACTATAGATGATTATGATATTGACTATGTAAGCTAAGCTTTAATAACTTACATAATATATTTTTGATCACGTATTAGAAGATTAGTAAAGAAATTCAAATGATTTCTTATAGTTTTAACCCCAATGATAAGAAAGAGATAGCAAATTTTGATTCCTATTAAATTGATTAAGATATTCTGTACAAAGGAATAAAAGAAATGCTCGTGTAGCTTTATTTTACTCTTTTTAGTATTTCTCATAATCGAAATGAATAATTTAAAAACCAATGGTAGGACCACAGATGTGAACTCGATACTCGCCGTATTCACGCGATCATATCGATACACGACAGCGAATATTTTGTATATTGAACGGAGCGTCATCAACCTGGTCGAAACGATAAAATGCCAATTTCGTTCCTGCACCGTAACATTTTTGTAATATTTCTCTAATTGGTCTTATCGATCAATTTATGTTTGAGCTTACTAATAAATAAATAATATAAATATAATTAAAATCCTTAGAAATGATAATCTATTTAAATTTACAAAACAGTTTCATTTGAAGGATTAGTAAGTAAGTATTAGATGCACATAACATCTTATAAGTTAGGGTGTCCATAAAATAATTTTAAAAAAAATACGATTTTTTTTTTTTTTTATATAAGCTTATATATTTTACATTCAAATTGTCAAGACTCATAAGGAGTTAACCTAACCAATAGTTGACTTCAACTATTGGTTAGGAGCTTAATCCTTTGCTGCTCCAATGCGGGTTGGTACAGATGTTGCAGAATTTTAGTGAAATAAAAAAAAAACATGG
This sequence comes from Nymphalis urticae, assembly GCA_905147175.2. Taxonomy (NCBI): domain Eukaryota; kingdom Metazoa; phylum Arthropoda; class Insecta; order Lepidoptera; family Nymphalidae; genus Nymphalis; species Nymphalis urticae. The sequence goes on along the minus strand of LR990004.1, from coordinate 4,120,681 downwards.
TTTTAAAAATTAAGTAAATTAATGTTCAGTTGTGCTTGCCCGGGTTTGAATCCGCAATAATGGGTTAAAATTCACGCGTTTTAACCATGGGGCTATCTCGGTTTTTATGTACATTTGTGTTACTTTAATTTTATTTATATTTCACTATCTATTTCTGCTTTAGACTAAAGTTTTATAAACAAAAAAAAAACTTGTGGTAAACTTGAGATTGTATATGACCAAAAATGCTCAAAATTTCAAGAGTGCATGAGGTCAAATTAAAACAATTAACCTCACTGTACGCAAATAAAGGGCGGTGATCGTAGCGGGCTAATGAGTTGTTAGAGCCGTGCCGTGCACGATGAAAAACCGCATGTGTAACTTTAGTGATGCGAAACGGCGACACTTATATTTATGAGAATATTTTTTATTTATTTAATGCTTACGTTTAATCATCACGAAACACTATTGACATTAAACTAATACGATTATCAAGCGGAATTTTGACAAGTCTTATATATATTTAGTTAAGGACACCAAATTACATCAATTATAATAAAGCGGAGATGGCCTAGTGGTAAGAACGTGTTAATCTTAACCGATGATCGTGGGTTCAAACCCAGGCAACCACTGAATTATCGTGTGCTTAATTTGTGATTATAAAGGCGAAAGGCGAAATAAGCTCCATACCTTCTCCTCAAAAGGGAGAAGAGGCCTTAGCCCAGCAGTGGGAAATTAACAGGATGTTACTGTACTGTACTGTACTGTACTATAATAACAAGTACAACAAATAAATAAAGTAAACTTGAAACTTTGAAGACTGCAAACATTAATGAAATATTAAGAAAATGTAGGTAAGTACAAAGAATAATACGCATTAAGACAATAATGTCAAAATAAAAATCAAAACGTTATTCTAATAGTTAAATTTTATCGATATCGATAAAATATCTCCGTTACGGACCAGCACTACATTAGCGGACGCGAGTCCATCGAGTGGCAGTCGCGGTCGGATGCGTAGTGCCACACCGCTAGTGCAGTAATTGGTTCTGTACCCGCTGATTTTTATCTCCAATTATTGAGTTTTCACGCCAATTAAATGTTATCTCTCTTCCGCAGGATGCTGTGTTTGTAAGCCGATGTTATTGTTCGATAAATAAACACTATTTAAAATGAACTTTACTGCTAAACTTTAGTAGTTTGCCTACTTTTATAATTATATGCTGGTATTTTGTATGCGATATTGCAAAATTTTATGCATTTTTTTTGACTTAATATGATTGTCACAGATTTCTTCCTAATGTCACTTCACAGTTCACTCTAATTTATAATCTTATAATCCCTTTCTGGGACTCAACGCTTATAGACATTTTACTGGTGGTAGGGCTTCGTGCGAGCTCGTCTGGGTATTTACCGCCCACTCATCAGATATTCTACAGCTCAACAGCAGTACTTGGTATTGTTGTGTTCCGGTTTGAAGGGTGAGTGAGCCAGTGTAATTACAGGCACAAGGGACATAACATCTTAGTTCCCAATGTTGGTGGCACATTGGCGATGTAAGCGATGGTTAACATTTTTTACAATGCCAATGTCTATGGGCATTGGTGATCACTTAACATCAGGTGGCCCATATGCTCGTCCACCTAGCTATACGATAAAACGTCCTATAAATTCCTTATTGTTTCTAGTGTACATATATATGTATATAATATATACTGTGTCACTTTGAACATTTTAAGATATTGTATGCAAATTAAGATGATTAGTATAGTATAAAATACTTAGAATTTTTATTTTAAGTTTCCTATGAATATTACACATAAGATGTAAGCGACAAATGTAATAAATGTAAGCAACGTAACAACAAGCATATAATATATTTAATGCTGATTATATATACCGATGAAGTTAAACATAAGTTCTACTTTACAAATCACGATTGCGTGAAATGGTGCTAATAATGCCGACAGCATTTCCCCGTTCAATAGCAACTCAAATCAGGTAATCACATCCTTGTTATATATAACTATACTTTGACTTTACATAATGTCAGCCTCTTTGGTCTAGTAGCTAACTTATAAGGCTAGATCCCGACGTCCTGTATTCAAACCCCGAAATTCCAATACCAGTCTGGAGTCTGGAAATTGGCAGTCCTTATATTTTCAAAAAGTCAGCGTCTGATTTCTTTATAGTAGTATGAGATGTGCCGTCCCATGGTTATGAGTATTAAATTAAGCAACACAACCCTCACCAATAAAACCATCTTAACGTTCTCTTTACAGTGAACGCCTATAGAGGTTATACGAATCACTTATCTATTGTCTATAGTGTGCTGACAAACGTTAACATACTAACTAACTTACTGACAGGAGATAATAATAGCATAATATACTCTAAACTATAAAACCTTTTAAATCTAGAATATTCTAGAAATAATACTGTTTCGCATTAGCTTGAAACGGTTATAGCTTAACGCAATCTTAAGCACATTTCGAGCACGCGAAGCGTGGAGCTTAATTAGCTTTGATTATATTGTTACATTAACTAAAAAGGTTGCCTAATTTAACGTAATTTATCTTAAGTTGTGTATATAAAATTAGTAATAATCAATAAACATCATATACAGTAAAATATTAATGCGAACATTAGAAATATATATAATTAAACCTATTTATAAGTTATAAAAATATAACAGTCTGTGTAAAAAGATTTAAATAACTGTATATTATGTAATTTAATTTATTATTTATTTATTTATATAGGTACACAAACATAATATAATCAGATATACATTAAAATTACACAGTTACACAATTTTAAGCTAGATTACATTCCAAAACACGAGTAAACTTTCATCAAAAGAATACAGTCAGTTGCATTTTTATATAATAATCGAAAATTAATAAATAACTAAATCATGCTAAGCATGATGCAAATACAATATGTATCGTATTTTGTATATAATGTTAGCAAGCCTGTTTGAAGATAATTATTTGTATATGTAGTTTCTAGTTAAGCATGAAGCTTACGAGTGGGTTACACAGCAGGCCAAAGGGTCAGGATAGAACTTGAGACTTTCACACCGCTAAGCAGCCTGTTTATCAATAAACTATTGAGACAAAACTAATACCCCATGTGATAATACCCTTAAATATACCATATTTAATTTTATTATTTAAGTAATATAAAAAAAAACAATAGATCTTATAAGCATTACTGAATTGGGATTGAATAAAATATAAAGATACCGTCGGATCGTATTGTACATTCTATAGAAGACTAACACGACAAAAATTAAGCATTAACAATAATTGTATTATTGGTTTTGTCATTTCGCCGTGTTTGGTAATTCAAGCGAAGTCGCGTTAAAAAGCTATTTTAGTAGTAAATAAGGCATTATCTAGAATAATAACTCGGTTGAATCGGACGAAACAATAGCTTGAGTAACGTGTGGGCGGCGGATAGTATCTGGCTATTGATGACAAATATAATTATAGAGCTGTTATTACAACTTACATAAACAATTGCGTATTATTTCTATTTGTTAAATGCTTTTGTAATAAGTTTAAATAATAATTAAATTGATGGAATAAAATATTAACTAATTGTACGTAGTATGTTATAACAACTTCGTAATTACGTTATAGACACAAATATAACAAATTGGTTGTAAAATGTGAAAAGTATTAACTACAGGTTATGTTTTAAGGGCTAATAGTTCAATTTTCGGTAAAAGGTTTTCGTGGTTCTTTATATACTGTACGCAGTCTTTACCACAACATCGATAAGATATTGCCTTTATTCTTCACTTTTGCTACATTGGTGGTAATTTTTAGTTTGTTTTTCCTTACATTGTATATTTTATTAGCATATAAAAACATGTATTTATGTATGTGCGTTGTTATATTTTCTAACTACTAAGGTGTCAACTGTAATCCTTTAATTTAACATACATTTTATTTTAACATACATTTAATTATTCATAGTTAACGTAATTTTTACTACACATGTTCAGCATATCTTTTGTTGAATACAAAAAAAAAAACATTTAAGCAAGCAACCACGGATATAAAGAAAAAATATGTTGTAACAGCTTCATATAAATCTTCGTTAAAAGTTTCTTTATAATAGCAGGTCTGATTTAATTGTGGGTAGCGTTAATTGGCTATTGTCTGACAATATTGGCCTGCCCTCAACTGCCCTACGTTTACTGAGCCATTGTTCTGTAGTTTACTTTCCAAGCGAATGTTTTAATTTGTTGATTAATTTCAGCTATACATATTTTATCTAACAATGGAGAATGAACCTTATATTATTTTGATTTTGTTTACCAAAATAAAATCGCTTAACATAGCTTATAAAAGCATGTTCTTATCCTCTCTTTATTCATAAATAACTTAAAAAAATTATTCCAACCATAATAAAATTTACATTCTTGAAAATAAATTCATATTAAGACTAACTTAAGTCGATGCCAATTGTTCATTTAAGTTTCCATAGCGGTGAAAACATAACAATATGAACAGTGAACTCGCAACAAAGACGCTTAACCGTGTACATGACCATATTTCTTGAAACTTTACCATAATCATAATAATTAAGTGTCGCAATAAGGAGCTCCTTATCAGCCGGACGTATGGATGAGGCTACTGACCAGAGCAGTTCAGTTAATAAAAAAACACTAGCTCGCGCTATCTGATAATCGCTTCGCTTTACATTTCTGACTATGGCTAATGATAGCATGTTTTATTTCGTGTAAAAACCGCATTGGATGTTGTCTTGATAAATATTGTTGCAATTGTCGAGTTCATTGGTAAAGTAATATGTCAGAGTGGGAACCAGTTAGGCAAATTATCTGCGAAGAATCAGTGAGTCCACCTGCCGGTCGCCGTCTTCATATATTCATTTATTCAGGCAGGTTTAGGTTTCTGTGTGCGTGATTAGTGCATTGTTTTATTGTAATTATTTGTTGCGTGTGTGCTGTTTTCTTCTGCTGCTGGAATTCTTTAATGGTTTCCCTCGTGCATACTGGATTTGAATTTAAAATAACAGTCATTTGTTAGTTGTTTATCTGTAATGTGATTATGTTAAATCATAATCGCAGCAATAAAATTATATGTTACATACAATTTATTAGCTATAGAATAAATATTTCAATTTAAGTTGTATATATAATATATGAAGTGTCAAAATTATGTTCAATTATAATATATTTCCTAGATATATATGATGTCTAGGAAATTCAAAATCAAATGACCAACTGGCTTCTCAATTTGGGCTGATGAGACTGAATTATTACTAAAACGATCAATATAACATTGACCCAACTTACTTTTCCTTCCTACCCCATCCCTTCCTTATAGTATATATATATATATATATATATATATATATATATATATATATATATATATATATATATATATATAGTTCGGTTAGGTTAGGTTTAGTTAGTTAGTTAGTATAGGGCGTTAGTAGCTACGACACAGTTTTATACTATTGTAGCTACTATCGTATACATTGTTTAAGATGTGTATAATATGTTAAAAATAAATAAAAAAATAAAAAAATGATGTGTCAGGACAAGAATGACCCAGGATAGTATTGCTGATGTGGATATTTTATTATTAAACAACACATTAAATACAACAAAACGATCTGGAGATCGAATCCACTGCCTGTTAGCTTAGAAAAATGAGTACTCCAAGCAGTCGTCAAATGTTAATGTTAATGTCAAATGTTAATGTTAGTCGTCAACGACTACTTTTTTTTAAAAGTCTGTTATAAACTGAAATTAAAAACTTTAAAAAAATGCATTTGTCAAAAAAGTTCTTACAGCTAAAAGTATTTAATATAATTTTTATCTCATTTAGAAGACATCGAAACGGAATATGTTAATTGAAAAAAAAAAACAGATAAACATTCGGATAATAATTAACTAAGTGTATTCCATTTTTAAATTAACAGAGATAAAATTAATAATATCCATTACTCAATAGAGTGAAACAATATAAAAGGGTACAAGTAACAAACAAACAATATTTTATTGCTAGTACAATAATATGTATGAGAAACTGATTTTTCAATCAAATACGCAGCGTGTGGCCTAATTATAAGTATAATGATTTGAATGCTATTATAATACAAATATGCATAACATGTTTTTATAGCTGCGCCTCGTACGCCTTAAAACGTCAACCTTATATGTTTTATTTATTTTTATTTTAACTGTAATTATATACTATTGAACTTTCTGATAAATCGTAATTGACAGATAAATATAGAATAGAATAGAATGGAATGCTTTATTGTACAACAAAGAGTTACAGAAATATTTTAAACACAAACATAAAAAAAAAACGAAATCTATTTTGTACAAAAGGCGGTCTTATCGCTAAAAGAGCGATCTCTTCCAGACAACCAAAAGACAGCAAGGAGGTTTACTGATCATTTCAACTTTTATTTTTATAAATAAATATAAATATATACAATAAATAGCAATAAAGTGCGGCAGATAATAAAACAAAACCACTGATAATTATAAAGATAATACGCCTTGAGTCGGATTTTAAATGTGTTAATAGTTTGAGATCATCTCAAGTAGAGTGGTAAGGAATTCCATAGGCGAACTGCTTGGACAGAGAAGGAAATGGTATAAAAAGAAGAAGAGTGAGAATCAATTTTAAGAATATATCTTTGTTAGAAAACTAGCTTATACATGACAATGATTGTAGGACAATATGCGTAGTATAGTAGTATAGTGTATTGGAGTGCCATTAGTGAGTAATAATTTCTATAGCTAAGTCAGTGTCTAGACATTTCAAAGTGACTATAGAAAACAGACGCGTACGAAAAAATAGCGTGATTTTTAATGCAACTTCCAAAACGTAAGTATCAAAAACGTTCTATTAATAAATATTACCTAATCGGTACTAAAAATGTTCTAAAAAAAAAGCTATATAAAATACACGGATAAGAAAGTATTTGCAAAAAGAAATACACACACATCAGAAATAAACCGCAATCCAGTGTAATTGTAATCCAGTGAACCGTCGGGTAAATGAGAAGCGTAATTACAGGGACAAAGAATATGACATCTTAGAATCTATGTGTAGCCGATGCATTGACAATATAAAATTATATACGCTATATAGTTCAATTTGCTTTGAGCGATGGTAACCACTTATCATTATTTGACATTATTTTTTTCCTGTAACAAATTTAAAAAAAAAAAACAATTACAAAGGTTCTCCGACCATACGATCTGATCGTAATAAATATATCTAACTATGTCTTTGATAATCGTCTAATATATTTTTAATTCAATGAATTTTTTTAATAATTCTTATTTTAAATCATATATAAAAAAAACGATGCGATTATAACACCTTGCCCGTTAGTCTTTTAAAGTTTACTTCATTTATCTATCGCTTGATTACTTTAAGTAAGATTAAATTTAGAATATCTATATACCTTATGCATAAAATAAACTAAAATTTATTTCATCATGCGACCTATTTCGTTATATATGACGCAATTTTTTGAAATAATAAGCATATTAATTAAAATAACTAAAATCTGAACACTTATTGGTCGCCTATCACGTCATCAGCTGTAATCAACCAATGACCATTCAGATTAAATTCAAATTATTTAATGTGATTTGGAACATCGCTTTAAAAACTGTATGATAATCTTTAATCAACATAAGTTTTTGAAGTAAAGGGTTGTTATCCTTTATCACCCAACGCATAAGAAAGAGCCAGCAATAGTCCTAAGCGATAAGTTTGTAATATTTATATTATATTAGTATGATGATATCTTAAATGATTTCGGTTACATCAATTTTCAATGGAAACTAGATAACTACGGATGATATATTATAAAATACATGCCTAAACGTAAAAAGACATGCACTCATTATTCCCTTAAACTAATAAGTAAAATAGGCAAATGCCGAAGGTATCTGACGCAGGACTAATATCTTTACGTGTGAACTTCAATATCCTCATCCCAAACTGCATCTGAGAATTTAAACAAAGAACGTTAAGATATCAGGCGAGATAGGCCAATGGTTCAAACACATGAATCTTGAAAAGATTGTGTGCTTCGTGCTCGGCGGTGAAGGAGAATATCGTTAATAAGAAAATTGCATGTGTTATAAAAAAATTACCCATCTCTATCAACCTCTATTAAAACTAGTGTAAACTCCAAACCGTCTCCTTGAAGAGACAGTCCTTAATCCAGCAGTGACACATTGTCATTCTGTTACTTTTCTACTTTTACAATAAAGTCTGCATTAGATACCAGGGTCTCAGGGGGGAGTGGGGGTATGGGTCATATATGATTCTTACCAATGAATTATTATTTTTTACCATTTGATAAACGAGGCATTAAGAAAGCGTAATAACAGGTTAATATAATCTAACATCTTAATGTGGCATTGACAATTTGGGAACCATTTTCAATATCTAATGAGGTGATCACTTACCACCAGGTGGTACACTTCCTCCGCCTTGTGTTCCACGGGTAAACGACGGTAAAGAAATATTCAAATCATAAAGATTGGATTCTCACATAATTACAGAACGCCTAGCATACATAATTTTGTGATTTGTTTAATTAATGAAAAAAACATTTTATGCCATTTGTCTGATGTATATCTCTTAGAGATGTAATTATTTATTCATACTTATCTTAGAAATTAGAAGTTCTATTTGGATTTTGTGTTTAAATGAATAATTTTATGTATATTACGTAACACCACAAACGAATAATATAGAAATAATTGGTTAGGACTAAAAATATATAAAAAGATAAATTTAATTGTTATTACATTTTCACCATATGCTGTATTCGATACCTATCTTGATATCGTACGGCTAAAATGCAAACAAAGTTGAACCTTCTATTTAGACTCTTAAAGTTAAAATTTTCATAAATCTTAGCAGACGCTTATGTTATAATGGTGGCTTGCTAGATTAAGTATTTTTTTAAAGATTTTATAAGTATATATAATTATTTAGTATATTTGTTTATGCCAGTATTATGTATTACCAGTATTACTGGAGTGAAATCATTTCGAGTAAATAATTGTTTTCATGTATATTCCTGAGTTTATTGAACTATGCTATGTATATTTTTTATGAATTTGTTAATCTTGTCTTGATATATATAGAATGATTGTATATTGTGAAAATGTATTTTACCTGAATAGTGTGTTTGTTTGAGTGTCAAAATACCTGGATCTATGGATCCGATTTGAATAAATAAATGTGCTAAATACCTAGATACATAAAATTGAACTTCATATTACCTACAGATTATTTGAAAGGAAAAATAATGCGTATTTGAAACTGACATGCACACTATGATGCGTCTAACGCCATCTATTGGTGACATTGGGAACATCAGGCAATTTGATTGGCGTTAATTTTGATTTACAGTTAAGAGACAGTGTTTGTTTGTTTCTGAAGAAAAAATCATACACAAGTGTGTTAGGATTATAAAGGGAAATTAGAAACGATTGTATTGTCAAATCATTACAAGCATAAGGTACATAACATCTTAGCTCCCAAGGTTGATGGCGCATTGGCGATATAAGCAATGTTTAACATTTCTGACAATGCCAATGTATATTGGCGTTGGTGACCATCAGGTGGCCCAAAGGCTCGTCCGCCTACCTATTCAAATTAAAAAAAAACTTGTCGTTGTCTATATTTCTTTTTTTTTGTACTACGATGATCAAAAACTATACCTATGTCATAAAGTATTGGGAAGGCAATAACTCCTGACAAAAGAAGCGAACTTAAGCATTATATTTATCATTTAATTTTTGTAATGTTTTTTAATGTAATTTAGTAAAGTTTTTTGACAATAGAGATACAATGTTATTAAAAATACATACCATGTCAAGTCGTAGTATACCGTTTATATAAAAAGCCGTTAAATCTATTATCTTGTTCGTTAATTAAGACTTTTATTTATTCAAATTGTTACTCCAAATGAATATTTAAACGTTAGAATTTCATTGATTAAAGATTAAACTTAATTTTATTTTAAATATAAATTTGGACCAGATGTTCGTTATCATTGTAACATCTCAAATTGTGTAATGGTTATAGTTACTTTTTTTTAACATAGACTCGTTGCTCTAGTGGCTACTTAATATAGCTTAAGATCCCTGATTTTTTAAATTGGCATCATTTGCCTCAAAAAGCACGTAAAGCCGTTGGTCCTGTTGATCTGTTTCCGGTCGTGTCGGATTGCCATCCCATTGGATGAGAGTAAAATAATAAAGAGTGCGCCTATGTTTGCGCTTGTGCACTATAATGTATTTTGCACAGTTGGCTATAGATGCCATGGTCGGCATCGATAAAAAGCACAATAATACTTCTAAAGTACTTGGTTATTGTTTTTACATTATCGCGTTATATTATTTATCACATAAAACGCGTCAAAAAGTCAAAAATCTTTATTAAATATAGAATCATTGCACTGCCATATTGTTTTTCAAAACCTACCACCCTTTCGGAAATAAACACCTAGGATCTGAGAAAAACTCCAATTTTAAAAACATTTTTTTTTTAAATGGACTGGAGCAGATCGTTTCTATTCCAAGATGTGCCATCTAAAAAGTCATTGGTTTCGTAATGTACTCTAGCACACAATATCGATATCATCGCTATCTCCGTGTTCACATCAAAATAAAAACTATGAAAAAGTGTAAAAATGTCAAAACGTTAAAGAATCCAAGGTTCCATTTGTGCACGTAATAAAGGGTACAAATGAAATCGCACACTTAGTCCTATCTCAGTTAAGATGATGCGAGACAAAGTGGAGACATAAGGCTTAGTGTTCATTTAAACAAAAAAAAAAAACAAAAAAATATTAAGGTACTTTTTTAACCAGCATAATTTCCGTTTAACTTTTAAATCTGCATTATATAATATGAATATTTAAAGCTCAAATTATAATCCTAATCCGAAATTAATTAATACCGTTAATTAACTTTAAATATTTATTTATTTTAATAGATTATATGCACTACTAGTCGACTTGTTTTCTGGATGAACATGTTTATGTTTTTTAAAGTTGTTTGGTATATGTGTACCAAGCTTATAAAGTATGAAAGCTAGATCTAGCCAGTATCGTAATATTCGCGAATAATCCGCAAACAGGTAATAGTATCCAGGGAGAACACTGAGAACTCCGAGATAAAGAAAATATCAAGACTATTATAGCCCGTCGCACGCACGTCTCTCTGACTGTCGTCATACTATGGACATTCGTATAATATTTTTTAACATATTCCTAAGCCAAACTATAAAATTATTCGAATTTAAATTAAATAAATATACAATATTATTCCTTTTAGTGTAAAACAAATTTATGAGGATAAAAATAATTTATTTTTCTCGCGAGTTTCTTTCGCAGTTTTATCTAAGGTCTATGTGGCCAATAATTAGATTTTTAACAATCAATACGTACGTGAACCACTCTACAATGTATAGAGAACTGGTGGGAGGGCTTTGTGCAAGCCCGTCTGTGTAGGTACCACCCACTCATCAGATATTCTACCGCAAAACAGCAGTACTTGTTGTTGTTGTTTTCCGGTTTGAAGGGTTAGTGAGCCAGTGTAATTAAAGGCACAAGGGACATAACATCTTAGTTCCTAAGTTTGGTGGCGCATTGGTTGGCGTTACTACAAGTAAAACTGGTAACATAATAATAACAATAATTTACGCTAACGTTTAATTTTTTTAAACAGGTAACATGGGCTACCTTATGGTAAGCGATCACCACCACCCATAGACATTGGCATTGAAAGAAATGTTAACCATCGTTTACATTGCCAATGCGCCACAAACCTTGGTTACTAAGATGTTATGTCCCTTGTGCTGTTATACTGGCTCACTCACCCTTCAAACCGAAACACAACAATACCAACTACTGCTGTTTTGCGGTAGAATATCTGATGAGTGGGAAGTATCTACGAAAACGAGCTGAAATTTGATAGTAACATATTCACAATATTCTCCAGTAGCTGTATTTTCACCACAAAGTCCTCATTAAAACTCTTTTATCATTGGTTACAATTGAACCCGTTGTTTTCGAAAAAATCTATACACAAAGCCATTTCCGCTAACGTTTATCTTATCTCTACTATTCTTGTGTCCGCACTCGGCCGTATCTTTTGTAGTTTCGCATGCGGCGCTGTCACGCGGCAGGTCTTAGCGAATTAACACCAGAGTGAAGTTGCATTACAGGGCGCTTTACAATCTCACTTTTGATACCTTGTATAATTATTGTTCCTTGAATTAGGATGTCGGTTTCCTTTCATTGGTTCGAACGTGCGAGTCCGTATATGACGTTCTAGAAGATTCTGTTATATTTACGTGTTTGCGTTAATAAAAAATAAAAAATAGAATCCATATTCGTGATTAAACATTATAATAAAAGTATCGTAAAGTATCGTAATGCAAAGAAATATCACATAGAAAATATTATCATTATGCTATTATTAATATATATTTTTGACGCCCCCTATCTAATGTAATCAATAATCTAACTGTTTAAATATCATCGATTATTATTATTCAATAATAAATAAATAATCCTAAAATAAATAAGACAAGAGAAATAGCCCATAAAGTCTACCTAAAGGTACTGTACTGAACTCGACTTCACTCGAGTGGCACTGTTAGATACATAGCTATTTCGCGGTTGAATAACTTGTGAATGGCCTGTAGTAGTTCGCACCACTTGTGAAAACTAAAACCGTATCAATCAATAAAACTGGACTAAGCAAAAAATCTTTACCGTAACACATAACTCAACAATAAACAAGTCGGTTAATACGCTATTAAAGTTCAGAACGGACTAATTAATTAGACAATTAAAATTCTAGTCCCTTCCTTATTTTAGTTTAGTGCTAATAAAACCTGTAAATCAGGATATCGTATTTAAGCTTTAAGCCACGGACAGACAATATATATAGCTCTTTCAATTGTCGGTGTTTGTTCAATTAAACCTATGACGAGCTGCGCACGCGACTATTACTTTGATTTGACGTTAAATGTTGAGATAAATACTTTTAACTGACCTCGAACAAAGAAAGATATTCTATTTTCCCTATATGTTTGTATGTATGCGAATTTTTTATGATAAAAATAGGTTTGTTATATATATTCTTTATTAATTTTTTGATTTTTAAATAATCTTCTTTCTTCTGGATGGCCAAATTTATGATGTTTTTATATTAAAAAACACGAAATTATATCGTCTAATCTTTATATTTTTTTAATCTATACATATAATTTTGTTAATGTATTATATTTACAAATAATCTAATGCTACGTTTAGGGATTACTGGTAAAAACCTTTCATTTTTATTGTTTTAACGACGAAAACCTTTTGGTGCTTATTATTTTTTCTTTTTGCGAAAAACCACATGTGTTACATATCACGCATACTTCAAACGGCGCTGTTGAATCGAGAGTATTAAGGAAAAAAATTTGTCAGCGCTTCGTATCAATACTATAGTTAAAAGAACTGTACCATATTTTTCAGAATAAGTTGTTAAATATTTGTGTCACGAAAGAAAACCCACGAGTACCCTATCTATTGTCTCGTGGGATAGCCGGGAAAGCTTTCTCCTTAACAAAAGAAAATGTGTTTGCTCAGTTGTGGGGTATTAAGGCTAAGGCTCCACTGTAAAACCGCACCGCTCAAAATTGGTATCCAAGCGGCGCGAATCTTTTTACGTGTATTTTTTATTAATTATCTATACATTTACATACGTATTAAGCAAATGGAAAATAATACCAATATAAATAAATAAATTGAAAAAAAATGACAAAAAAACAGTAGATATATAAACTTAAATAAAAGGAATAAAAAAGAATCTTATTAACAATGAATGTTAGGTATAATTTTGTTCACCAAATAATATAATAAGAAAATCAATAAGTATCGACGCGTTGCGATTTCACGATGCAAAGTTAACCGAAATGCAAACATTATTTACAGCCGGCTATCCCTTATACCCAGACATAATACATTAATAATTTTCATAGAATCTATGCGTCATATAAAACTTAAATTGTACAAGACGTTAACCACAGATAAACTAATCTCCGTCGTCATCGTAATGTCACGGAACCTATAAGGGACGTACAGTTAACCTGCGGCACAATGCGAATAGTATCGTATAAAAATATCAAGCCGCTTCGTTGGGCCTTATATGTAGTACAATGGCGGACGTGCCTGCGGTACCCTGACTACCACGTAAACGTACCGGTCTGACGATTAGATTTACAGGAGAAATCGATTATATAATAATATTATTAAGAGGTTAATTTTGTTTTTCCGTATACGTGGAATAATTATAAGCCATTGCCCAGTGGCAAGAACGCGTTAATCTTAACCGATGTTGGGTTCAAACCCGGGCAAGCAACACTGAATTTTCGTGTGCTTTATTTGGGATTATAATTCATCTCGTGCTTTACGGTGAAGGAAACTATCGTGAGGAAACCTGCATGTATCTAATTTCACTGAAATTCTGCCACATGTGTATTCCACCAACCAGCCCTGAAGCAGCTTGTTGGAATAAGCTCCAAAAACCTTCTCCTCAAAAATTGAGAGGAGGCCTTTATCCCAGTAGTGGGACATTCACAGGCTGTTACGTAATAATTACATTAATAACAAGAGGCAAGTTAATGCCTGTGTTAAAGGTAACAGCCGACTGATATATATATTTACATATATAATTTTAAATATAGAATACATACTTATTTAAAAAATACACCCAAAATCGTGGCAAATACGGAGCGGAAGGCAGGGTCAAAGGCAATTGCGCCAATGGACCAGTCATAAGATAATTTGTAGGTATAAGATGGACGGACGACTGCATACGATTATTTATATGTAAGTAGACAAATAGATCACTTAACTTAATACTGATTGTATTTTCATATTTTTGCCTCATGATTTAATCATTGGTTAAAATATACCAGAGAAATATAAAGCAACAACGTACAACTAGTTGTTGATAATGCAGACACAAACTAATGTACTTGCAATAGTTAAAGTTAAGACAAGTCATAATGAAAATCTTTATTTTAAATAGAATCAGTTACAGCAAATTACACTTTCTTAATAATTATTAAAATTCTACCATCGATGAAAATAAAAAAGACGCCGTATAAAGCTTAGAGGATTTATTTTCTACAATTTATGACAAAAGTAATAATATAAGTGACATATTTTATTTGAAACGAAGGAGATCGTTCTATTCCCGTGGTGTTAGATGAGCTAAAAAATCGGTACTCTTATTATAAATAATACAGTCACGGTTCCTTAACAATTTTTATTTTATTTTAACGAACATATATCATTATCAAATATTTGATATATTGGAAATAGTTTGAATAGAAAGCTAATGATCTTTAATAGAATAAATATTATAAAAACGTATGATTATTTTTTATTTATAAATACGATTTGCTTACATGCTGTGGAACTTTAATTACAATATAAATTTTTTTTTTTATTTATAAATACAACGTTTAACGGTCCAGTAAGATGTATTTTGTATATTCTAAAAATACGAGCTATTACGAAACACTTACGACCTTATAAATTTTAATTATAAATGTTGGTTAATTTGGCTGAAATTGTACACACACTTTGATTCGTGTAACGATATAATTTACAATAAACATCAACTTCTATTACATATACACAATTACACACATATACGTTTTCTTTATTTCCATACGATTTTAATAAAAGCTTATTTTAAATAACGTTTTTTAACAAGATAGCATATTATGATATCATTCTTCAAATGAAAAAAATCGTTTTAAGGACATAACTTTAAAACGCTTTTGGAAATATCACAAAATTTAAATACAAAATCGCTTACAATGGATGTTTACGTTCTGTATCTTTGCGTGTCTCGGAACGTGAAAATATCTATTTATTGTTTAAGTGACGAGCTATAAATCTAAGCGACAAGAAATTGACGGCCTCCCATTGTGTCCATTGTGGTATTATTTGATGTTTATTGAAAGTTGGCCTGTTTGAGGAAATGGCCTCTACAACTTAGGGAATGTTCCGGGTAGCTTGGAGATATGATCGATAGGGTTATTGGTCGTTGTATCGCTCGGGGTCTGGAAATTGGATGTTGACACAGCTTTCTCGGAAAGCCCGTAAACCAACGGCTTTACGAACCTGCGCTGGAATTCTTTCAGGTCGTATCGGATTTCCCATCGCGTTATGAGAGTGAGGTGAGCATAGAGAGTGTGTGCGCAAGTACTATAATATATCCCCAGTTGGCTAGCCTCTATTAAAAACCATTTGACTTATGTATTCGACTGGATCTAATAACGTCACATAAAACATTTTTAAATATTATAAAAGTTGTTAAGCGGGTGGTGTGTTAAACAATGCTGCCTTCTTCTTTCAAGTGTCAAATTAATAATGACAGAAAGAGTGAAATATATGATATGAGAGTTCTAATAGAGAGTACACCTGTGTTTAATACATCCCGTAAAATGGCTGCTGAGGCTGAAATCGATCAGGAGATATCATCATCGTCATTTTATATAATACATTATTTAATAATATTAATTACATAAGTCTAATCAGGAGTCTATAATGCTAGACAAGCACCAATGAAATGCATCAAATCAAAGAATGTTAAAGAAGACACCCGAAAAAATTGTAATTCGTTGAAAACGTTAATAAAAATGAAAAGAAATAAAATCCCACTATCTTAAATTTATAAAACAAACAATTCACATATAATAATCAGAAGGTAGCAAGTTTTAAGCAAACACATTTTATTTCACTAAAGATAGATGTCCAACGCCATCTTGAATAATCCCCGGGCCGCATAAGCTATGTTCACTCGCATAAATTAAACTTAAGACATATGCGTGACATTTTCGTTATTTACTTTGTTTTAATGAAATTTTATTGCCAGCATGAGAGCCTCTTTGTTGCAGAGCCGTGTTCGCAAATCATTCAAAGTCATACGGTGTTTTACGTGCATAAACAATTGTTAAAAGCCGATTTGTTTTACTGTATTATGACAAATTGACTCTTATACAATAATGTCATATTCGTAATGTTTTTATATTTAAAAAACGTATAAATTTACATGAAGATCAAATTATCATTTTTTCGCCTGGAAGTTGGTGTTTGGAAATATATTTCTTTTTTAACAAACAGTACTTTATTAATTATTTACGATAAATGGAAGTACTAATCATAGTGTAAGTACTAATCATAAAATTAATGTAGACCTTATTATAAGGTAACATTATTTACTGTAATGCAATAAATTACAACTATTGTATATGAATCAAAAAACTTTAGCAAAATAACCAATGTTTTTATAAATGTAGAAGAGAACGAAAACAATAAAATTAGAATCATTTATTTAATCTATGTCTTTAATAATATTATTAAGAGTTAATTTTTTTTTGTATGTCTGTTTGTAATGGATAAACTGAGAATCTACTGAACCGATTTAAAATTTCTTTCCATAGAAATCTACATTATCAGCGAGTGACATAGGTTATATTTTATTTTCAAAAAACTTGTAATCCTGCAACGAAAATTGCAATATTGTAAACCTTATTACTATTACCTCATACCATTAGCTTAAAACAAGAATTGTTCAATTTGGACGAAGTATCACCGGGCGGGTAGTATTTGTGCACTTTTTAATAGTATAAATACACCATAATACTTGGAAAAACAATTTGAATTAAAAAAAAAAAATCTAATAAAAATCCATTTCCATCTACATTTTATAAAGAAGATATCTTATTTCTGAATTAAAATAAAAAAGTAAATTAACGTTCGATGTAAATGATTGGTGTTTTTTTTCCCAAAGAGCTATTTTGTAAATAAGTTGTTTCCCATGTTTAAAGGAGTTCGTTTGTTCAATGTACCAATTTATTAGCAAGATTATGTAAGGTCATAAGCGCAGATGACATTTCGCGATCCCTATCAGACGAGCAGGAATTTTATAGCGATAATTAGTTGCTATCATAACCCTCGGCGTTCATGACAAAACATTACAAATAGTCAAGGAGATAGTCTATTATAACGAGAGACAAAATTACAATATAAAATAAAATTAAAAAAAAAACCCGCTTTGTCTTTCTTTTTTCTGGGATCGAAATCTATGTCATAGACATATATCTGTCTCTATATTTGTTCATATTAAACCTATCTATTTATAATTCAAAACCATCTTTGAAGGAAATACTATATATACTTAAGTTCTATTACTAAGCTACTGTCTACTAATCTGTTCGACGAAGATTAGTAGACAGTAGCATCACAACGTGGTGTTACGGTTTTAAAGGTGAGTGAGCCAGTGTAATTATAGGCTATAATGATGCATATGAACAACGTTGTCCAAAGAATACAAAGTGGACCACATTAATGTCAGCCTTTTTAAGCATACGTTGTCTATTTTTTATTTTTTTATTTTTATTATAATTGGGAAACATACAGTATACACCACATACATTATATAACAATTAATTCGTTCACACACCAATCAAGTTTCCACTTCAAACTAATTCATGCATTAAACAAGCAATTTAGTAAATTATAATATACTATACATTTCTAATAAAGCCACACAAATTCTCAGTAGCAGCTTGGTGTCCTGGATTTCGCAGTTACACTTACGTATAACTCTTACTATCCTATACTCTTTCCAGTGGTGTCGGATTTGCCGTCCCATCGATTTATGAGAGTGAGGAAATAGAGAGTGTATAAGTGTGTGCACATCCGCATACAATATGTCCCACACAGTTGGCTAGTCTCTCTTAAAAATGACCAACGTCAAAATCAGCGTAACATCACACATAATTTACCTTTATCCACCTTACTTATAGAAGTAGTTAAGGGGGTGATTAGTTAAGCAATGCTGTGTCTTCTTCTTTCAATGGATGTCAAATCAACAATGCCAGAAAAAGCGAAATCAGTGTTTAACCAAACATCGCAAAGAATCGCTCGCTTATAAGTAAGAGCATAAATAACTTAAACAACATTAAAAAAAATTGCCATTTGAAGACAAATTTCAGAGCTAGCTCTCAGACTATCATAAGGCTATAAATGGAACTAAATAGTGTACCTCTAGTCGAAAGTACATTTTGATATTAATGGCCGATAAATGCAACGACCACAAACAATAAAGTTAAGTTTTTATGTCCCCTTTGTCGGTAGTAATCGATTTTATATACTGCATACAGTTTGCAGCATATAAAATCTGCACAGAACCTGTTGTTTGTACTTGAACATAAAAAAAAACATATTGTTATAGATATATAGATAAAAAAACGAAAATATATTTAAAGAATTACGTCACATACATATATGTATGAAAATAAATAGAATATCACTTCTGAATTGTCTATTTATTTATATTTAGAATTATATTAAATGTAAAGGTACCACCGGTTCGGAATCTACCGAGAAGAACCGGCAAGATACTTATTATTTAATCTCAATAATAATCTTTAATCAATACTATATAATAATAATTAAGAAAAACACAATATAAAATTTAAAATAAAAAAAATCATAAAAAATTAAATTCTTCTAAGCTAATAAATTATTAAAAATTTCCCACAGCTATAATTATCTACTCCATTATACGTTAGACAATTAACGTCTGTCATACTTTCCCCCAGGCGCGGTAATAAGGGCCCTGCGCAGGCGCACCGCCGCGAGCTATGCTCCTGTCCACTACTGGCACTTAGCATTTGTATACAAAAATAATTTTAAGCTCATTATATTATCACAGTTTAGTTGAATGACTGGATTTATTAATTAATCATTATTATTGAAACATTTGTAATCTAATTGAATGGTAAAATGGCTACTGGGCTTAAAGATTTATCGAAATAATCAGGCGATTAGTTTTTTATATTTGGTTATTCGTAAGTTTTGATGTTACGCCACGGATAAAATATTATGTTAATAGAATTTGTGACTTTATGATTTCGATTTGACGGTACTTCTTGTTTAACATTTTAGTATGTACTATTATTTATTTTATATAAATATTATATAAAATAAATATTAGTACATACTAAAATAAATATAATATAATAACGATTTTTGTATCAAATTGACTGGGATTTCGCAATTTGGTTAATAATATGCAAGGTATCTTTAAAGCTTAATAATAACTCATAAACACACCATTCATACATAATGCATTATAAACCTTGGGAAGCAAGAATTTATGTCCCTTGTGCCTGTAGTTACACTGGCTCAATCATCCTTCAAACCGGAACACAAAAATATTAAGCTTGGCGACAGAATATGCAATGAGTAGGTGATAAATAATCAAGTATTTAAGTCCTACCGCCAATATAATTAAACGATCATACACGAGCATGTGGTGGATGAAGGTGATGAATAGGACATAGTGTATTGATGAATTATCTATAGTGTAAACGGAGTATTATATAAAATCACCGATCTCTTAGTCACTTACTCAATGTGTACATAGAACGGGAGACGAATTATAAATACAAATCAAGCACATTTAGTGATGCTCTGCATGAGCTTAAAGCCACATTCATCGATTAAAATTCACGCGTTCTAACAACTGAGCCATTAGGTCTTATCTTACAATCTTAACCGATCGTTGTGAGCAAACCCAGGCAAGCACCACTAAATTTTTATGTACATAATTCGTCTTTATAATTCAATTCTTGCTCAGCGGTGAAGGAAAACATCTCGAGGCAACCTTCATGTGTCTAATTTCACTGATATTTTTTCACGTGTGTATCCACCAACTCGCATTAAAGCAATGTGGTGGAATAAGCTTCAAACCTTCTCCTCTAAAGAGAAAGGAGTTTTTAGCCAGGTAGTTGGAACATTAGGACACTGTTATTTTTTATCCCAAAAAAAAAGGCATTCTGCGAAGCTAGGTTGGATAGTGATAATCACGACATTGTACATAACAACATTATTAATTATATACAATGGGATGAATCCGCTAGTATTTCATCATGTAATAATAGCTGTACAATTTCTTAGGCATTTAAATGGATCTTTGTTAGACCTGTTTCTAGATCCTGGAGTCATTTGTGTGGAACGTCGTTAGAAAAAGCATCATTAAGGGGGAAACGGGAATTAAGATGACGCTGATGTAATAACAAAGAAAATAACGACTTTTTAATAAGTAACTATCGTTAAGTAATGTTCTGTTAAATAAATTGAAACGAACAATTTAACATTCGTATTCATTTATGACATTCAGTCACCAATATTGTTTGAAATTCGACCTCGTTCGGAAAATTATGATAGTCATTATTGATTGTGAAAAACATTTACGACATTGCATGTTTCGAATGGTTTGTATTTTCTACTATCAATAAAAAAAAGAAAATTAAAAAATTGAGGAAAATTATCCTGAACTGTTTTGTTTTTGCCTATTTATACATATGAATAATCTTGGTACTTGAAGTTTTTTAAAGAGATTTTAATTTGACGTGTTATCAAAATCTCATCTAATTAAAATAAAATATATTCAAGTATTTGGTTGAATACACTGTTAACCATTGTAAAGAGATTAATTAGCAAAAGGTTTTTAAAATGTTCTCGTTTGGTACATAATTATGAAAACAAAACATGAACCTTATCTTAAGAAAGAAAGGGTTCGAAGTGAACTAGCAAAGATTACACTTAACAATGATAGAATAACCCTAATTTAATTGAAATACTTATCGTACTAAATCAAATTAAGTATAACTCCATTTTTGGGAAAATGTACATTATTTTTGTGTAGAAGAGGCAGACCTGGTAATATTGCAACACCGCCGATAGATATCGGCATTTTAAGAAATATTAACCATTCCTTAAATCACCAATGTCCCACCCACCTTTGGGACTAAGATGTTATGTCTCTTGTACCTGTAGATAAACTGTATCAGTCACCCTTCAAACCGGAGCGCAACAATATAATTAGTGGGAGAATATCTGATGAGTGGGTTGTACCTACCCAGAAGAGTTACCACCAAGTATTATATTTAAGGACATTTCGTGTCGTTGGACATGTCGTCATATATCATCACCGCGTTTAAATATTCGATATTTACCATTTCCGAATTGTAATGATACGTTTAAAAAAAATAACACACGATTACAGTGAAAATATCAAAAAGTCCAGTTTTTTTAAAGCGCTTAATTTACAAAATTACATATCAACGATGAAAATAAGCGATTGGAGTTTTAAAAAAAATCCTTCGTTAATTTATGAATATGTAACATAATGTATTACAAAAACTGAACCGAATTCGCGTTCTTGGAACAAAATTTTAATTAAACAAGAGGCATGTTTCCTTTTATCTGCCGGGAGAACAATGAGTGCAACAATTACAATCGACTCGTGCGCAGGTATTACGGGACTTGACGGGGAAAAAAGGCGAAAACCTGACCCAAATTGCTCTTTTTGCGAACGTTGAATACCGTAGCCTAATATCATTGGACAGCACTTACACTTATCATACAAAAATTATAATTAAATTGAATTTCAAATAATAACAATGCTTTAGAAAAAAATATCTAGGTGGCTTTGTGCAATTCCGTCTGGATTAGTACCACCCACTACTCACATATTCAACCGCCAATTAGCAATACTTAGTATGATTTTGTTCCAGTTGGAAGAATGAGTGAGCTAGTACTACCCACAAAGAACATAACATCTTAGTTCCCAAGGTTGGCACATTGAAGATATAGGGGATGATTATTATTCCTTACGGCGCCAATGTCTATGGTCGGTGGTGACCACTTACCATCAGGTGCCCCAATTGCCCGTCAGTCTACGATACCAAAAATGACCGGCGGTCTCAAGGTATTCTGTAAGTTTTATAATAGGCCCGTATTTCTTGAGATTCTAGATTAGCATAGCACCCTCGATCTCTACGGTATCTCGTTCTGCGTAATAAAGCAATACGGGTCGTATTACTTTTCATTCTAGATAAGAGTCTGGTGTTCTTTAAGATTATTATGCAGACTACATTGAGTAGTTTAAACTTGCTACCGACCTGTATAGCTTTATTATAATGTTATTATAGCTAGTTTCTGCTTCACTTAATATCTCAGAATATCAATAGTGATCTCTAAGATTGTAGATAGCCACCATAGCTTAGCCACGAAAGCCTTGTCATTTGTTAAATCATCCATACTAAGCTTTAATAAGTAATTTTTTTTTTTTATAAGTAAGTTGTATGAAAAAGCCGTTTATTTAATATAAGCTGTGGCGTAATGACCGAAATTTTGCTGAAAGCAAAACATTTCGGGGTCAATTTGATTTATATGCGGTTTGATACAGTTCCACGGCTTTCTTGTCCGACAATGCAAAATTGATGGTTGAAATGAACGCAGGAGAAATTGTCTCGAACCGGTTCTATACATAATTTGGTGCTTTTAAAAAGATTACTATAATTTTTCAATTATTTTAAACGCTGTCGATAGTTATCAATATTTTACTTGTATTTCGCTCTAAATTCTTCTACTTTTTTACAATATATATAACAAAATCCATTGAAGAAATAAAAATGACAAAAGCGAAGAATTAGAAGAAAATTATCGAATTCTACTCAATACAGATTAATTAATCAAGTTTTATTATTGAGTAGTAAGTTTATTTTATATATTAAGAAGACAGAGCAAAGAAAATTTATTCTTTTTGTTTGGTTTTAATTTCAACTAAGATACTGCCCATAGATAATGGCGAATTAATAAGCACTTTTGAATTATGTTTAACCTGAATGTGATTCTACCTCCGTTTCCCAATATGAATTCTATCGATAACAACCGACACTTATTACAGTAACAGCCTGTGAATACCCCACTGCTGGGCTAAGGCCTCCTCTCCTTTTTGATGAGATTTCGAGCTTATTCCACCACGCTGCTCCATTGTGGTTGAATTCACATGCAGGTTTCCTCACGATGTTTTCCTTCACCGTCAAGCACGAGTTGAATTATAAATACAAATTAAGCACATGAAAATATAGTGGTACTTGCCCGGGTTTACACCCACGACCATCGGTTAAGATTCACGCGTTTTAACCATTGGGCCAATTATTACTCGTAATATAATTAAAAATTAACTATGTTTTATTTTGTTTAGTTAGGAACGAAACTGTATACTAGAATGAACGTCAATATAAAAAAGATGTAGAAAAAGTCAACAACACAACATTTTGGTTACTCGGTGGCAAGACTTTGTTCAAGGCACTTCTACCATCAAACATCAATACTTGGAACATTGTTGAGTTCCGGTTTTAAAGGTGAGCGAGCCAACATAACTACAGGCACAAGGGTACATAATTATTATTAATACCTCTGTTAATAATCTATATAAGTATGTATTTACAAAAGAAAACTAATATGTGTAGTATATCAGTTGTCTGGTTTCCATAGAACGAGCTCAGCTTAGTTTGCGATCAGATGGCCTTGTGTAAATAATGTCCCAGGATATTATCATAACTATCCTGGTTCTACAAGGTTGGTGGCGCTTTAGCGATGTCCAACGTCGGCAGTGAAAATTTACACCAAGCGATCCACCAGCACATTTACTTAAAACAACAAGGCCGTTATTTACACAAAAGGTATTACTTATTTTCATTTGTTTTTAAATTTTAATTTTTTTTTCTTCTTAATATGAATATAATATTATGTGAAGAAAATAATACAACTCGAAAATAAAAACATTTGGGCATATTCGGCATATTAAGAACCACGTTTCGAACTACCCAAAATGTTATATGTAAGAAAGAAATGAATAATAATTGTCACAATTATATTTACTAAAAATGCAACGATGAGTCACGGTTTAACTACAAAACCAGTTAACCTATCTACACTAAAATACTAATCCAACCCGTATTCCGTTGATTTAAAGATTATAATTGCATATTAAGTATCACGTATTTCAGTCTAAGTCCCGTTTTAAATTTAAGTATTCTTATTTATTGCAATTTGTCAGTAAAACGAGATTTTAAACTTGTTTTAATTACCGTTTGCTAAACCTAGGGTTGTGCCAAAATAGATTCATAATATTACATACTAGAAAAATACTATTTATATATATTTAATTCATTGTTTTATGCTTAAGTTGTATTTTGCGAGTACAGTTAAATGATAAATATTTTCGATGAAAAATCCGGCTACTATAAAATTATACAACATATTTTTTTAATTTTCTATTTAAGTCAGATTAAATGAAATTGTTACGATTATCAAAATAAAATATCCTACCTTTAGACTATATAAAAAGAAAAATTATGATTATATATATATATATATATATATATATATATATATTTTTTTTAAAGTTTAAATATATACAGATAAAAATTAAAAATAGCTACTGTAGAAATCATGTCCGCGTGGAATGTTATTTTTCCATAATATTAAT
The DNA here is from genome assembly GCA_905147175.2 of Nymphalis urticae. Classification (NCBI taxonomy): domain Eukaryota; kingdom Metazoa; phylum Arthropoda; class Insecta; order Lepidoptera; family Nymphalidae; genus Nymphalis; species Nymphalis urticae. Next base: position 4,095,231 of record LR990004.1, on the reverse strand, counting down.
ATATTTATTTTTGTTTTGTTTAGAAGCCCTATGTAATTATTGTTGTGGCAAACCGCCATTTTGTTTCCCGCGCTTCGCTTATGAATCGCTTAAGCGCTTTATCGTCAATAAAGATTCTATAATTAAAATTACGATGAGCAATCAACATGAGATTAAATAAATAAATGTGTTTTCGTTAAAGAAATTAATATTTTATTAATTTCTAACCACCGCGTACATTAGATTCTACCTACCACAGATATATTATATATAGAGATTAAATTATTGCAAGATCGTACAAATTGAGTAATCTCCAGGCTCGGATTTAGAGGTCCCAGGCCCACAGACACTTTGACATTTGAGGCCCTCGCATTCCGGAGTGGTTAGATTAAATTATCCAGGGCAAAATTAAAAAATCCAGTGCAGGTAAAATACGAAGAATAAAAAGAAAATACGAAGTATTTCGAAACTTTTATTGTAAAATCTTTCTTAGGTTTTTTATAAAGAATAATAGCTAAGTTCATTTTTTAAGGAGTAACTAATATTTCTATTTAGTCATTTAAATAATTTGCATAAAGCTTGTGTTAGTAGTGTGGAATAGTGCAAGAGCTCAGGATCGCATTTGCAACTTTTACATCGGTAAGCGGCGCACCGTTGTGTTATGGACGCTTATAAATTGGTAGAGTGCGTGGCGTTATCACATTTTTGCATCTTGAGAAGAGTTCTGACGAGCCGAAAAGCGCAGGAGGCAAAGAGCAGAGGTTAAGTAATATAATCCGTGTTGAGGACAAGTATTAAATATGTTCCTGACCGAAATCAGCTGTGACAGGTATTCTTAGAGCTACGCTAGTGGCGGCGTTGCACGAACGGATTCCGACATGAACAGTTCAGGCACGGGACCATCGGCTTTACATGCCTTCCGACGCTCGGGAGTAAACACTCCCAACTTCCAATTTTTTTAATGCTCCAGAAAAATTTTATTGAGGTTTTTTTTGACAACCCAATAACTCAATTGGTCCGACACGGAGTATGAACTTAGCACCTTGAGATCTGCATATAAGCTAACGAAATTCCAATAAAAATATTACCTAGGCAAATTCCCCCGTTACACCCACTTCTATGAGTTTATTAGATGTCAATCAAAGATATGGAAGGTTTATATTGACAATTTTTTTACCCCTCTGTTACAGTAATTTGAAAACGGATACAATTTCAATCAAATGAAAATGTGTTGGAATGACTTTATTTAAATTCACTCATATTTGCTGTGTTGCTTTCTTTATATTGATTTATTTTGAATTTGAAAAATGACATTCAATAGGTTTTTTTTTTATAGAACAGGAAGGCGGACGAGCATATGGGCCACCTGATGGTAAGTGGTCACCAAACGCCCTTAGACATTGACACAGTAAGAAATGTTAACCATCGCTTACAACGCCAATGCGCCACCAACCTTGGCCCTAAGATTTTATGTCCCTTGTGCCTGTAATTACACTGGCTCACTCATCCTTCGAACCGGAACACAACAATACCAAGTACTGCTGTTTTGCGGTAGAATATCTGATGAGTGGGTGGTACCTACCCAGACGAGCTTGCACAAAGCTCTACCACCAGTAAATTTTTGTTTTTTAAGTCAATTTTAATTAACCGGTCACCACATAGGTGGTAGTGGCTTACCATTTGTCACCTTTTATATAATATTTTATAGATGATAAAAAGGGTATAATTAGTATGCGTTTTCATACAGGATATATAAATTTGATTGTTAATCAATGATATAAATAATTTGATTGGTGATAAAGGTAAGTACTGAGCTTCTTGTCGGTTCTAGATTTAATCTACATTCCGAAGCAATGGAAGCTTTGCATGTAATTTATTGTAATTTAATCCTGTTAATTGATTTAAATTATTTTAATATTTATTATTAACTTCACAGATAATAAATTGACTGCGTCAAACTTTGTGGTATTTTTTTTCACACACGCCTATCTTATTCTAAATTAAGCAGAGCTTGTACTATTGTGCTATGGAAACCAGATAACTGATATACTACGTATACTACTTTTTCTTTTATAAACACATACTTATATATATAGATAATTACACCCAGACTCAGGAGAAACAGACATATTCACGCACACTAATGTCTGTCCTGGGTGGGAATCGAACCCACAACCTTCGGCGTGAAAGGCAAGTATCTACCACGCCAACCAGCCCGTCAATTAACTACAGACTAACAATAGAGCAGGGGAACTAAGATGTCGTATCCTTGTTTCTGTATATATTTTTATAACTTCCGTCCAGGATTTCGCCCTTATGTGAAGGGACAGATCAAAGATACCCTATGTCCTATCTGTACCTATACCACCGAAAAATTTCTTGATGATCGGTTGTGTTGTTAAGACGATAAAGCGTAACAATCAAACACACATTTGCTATTATAATGTTAAGATAACACAAAGTAATATATAAATGACTGATGAGTGTATTGAACGATGCCACTACCAGGATATATTTCAAATTTAGAACGAATTTTAGTTACAGGGTAATAGTAACAAGTTATGTTTGCTTTTAAAGGATTTTGCTTACTCTGTACAAGTTTTAATTTTATATTAAATGTTCTTTTAGTACTTATGTAAAAGTCGCTAGCAAATCAAAATTTAAAAAAAAATAACGTGGGAGTAACCAGAGCTTTCCTTTTCGGCTTGATTTTAACTCATGTAATTCGGTATATAATAAATAGTATAAATAAATGATATTCGCAATATTTTAGAAAAAAACATCAGAGGCTTGACTCACATAATATATAGCCAACATCAAACTTGTAACAATATATTAACGGTTATTTTTTTCTTTCAGATTCATAGAAACGTATACTTAGTATTATTGTGTTTCACTATGAAGGTTGAGTGAGCGAGTGTAACGGGCACAAGGTTGCTAATTTTGACTATGTAAAGAGAAGTTAATATTTCTTGCAGCGCCAATGTCTATGGGCAATGGTGACCATTTACCATTAGGTGGCCTATTTGGACGTCTACCTTCTTATTTCATAATCTCGCTCGCTTTAAACCTGTTTAAACATTCTTAAACACTTGCTTTACATCTAAATGTACTTCTACAAATAGCACTGTCTCGTTTAAACGCAGCTTAAAATCCGTTACGCCATTGACAGGCGATCGCTCATTTAATAGAAGGTATGTTAGACCTTTAGCTCGCGAATAAAATATATAAGTACAGTTATAATTACTGTACTTATTTTTATTGCTTTTATTGGATAAAAATAGTTTATTTTTACATTATTTGAAGATATTCGATTTATGTTCGATCCACTATTATGCAATGAATGTACATCACATTCTCGTAACAATTTATTTTTTGTTTAGAAATAATGTTATTACAAAATAAACTTACGATTTCATTGATACTATCATTACTAAAGCTATTTCCAATTTGGCTTTATATCAGATTTATTTCCTGTTCTTAAGTGGAAAAAAAGTTTACCCTTCATTTGTACTGTAATTAAAAAATATATAATCATATCGTAGAACAAAGACAATTGTATTGTCAAATTTCATACTTTTATTATTTCAAAAACGAGGTAACTACCATAATATGACAAAGACTTTACATTATTGTCCCATGCCGTCAGAGGGCGCTGTAACAAGCCGGAGGACAATTTCGCGTATTTCCGCAACGCCGCCACAATCAGTCTTCGATCAAGGAATTTCCGCGTACTGATTGACAGTCGATGAAAACAGACTGCCTGATTGTTTTGCCAGCGAATTAGTGGCTTGGTATAGCGTGGTAGGGAACGAGATTAGGGTGCACATGCACCCATGATTTAGATTACATTGAAAATAAATTGTATTTATGTTTTCATGATATTTAATATTTTATAGCGTTTAATTAAATAAGTATACAATACAAATACATAAATATTTCAAGTACATTAGGGTAATGATGGAAAAAACTTGACAATGCACTCATATCATACAAAACATATGGATTTAAATTGCACCTAATTAATTAGATCGAACGATATTAAGACGATATATAAAAATGAAAACTTCCAACTTAAATATATCAGAGATACTATTTGAAAATAAATTTAATTAAAGGATAATATCATTAACAGCAGTACAAATTAATCTATTCTTACAAAAAACGAATTCATATAAAAAGCCGTTCGCACCATACACGCGATACTTTGTATTAATAAGCAGTAATGTCATTAATTATCACATACTTTTAGCAGTTTGCATAATAGCATTAACAATAAATTAGGTTTATTACGAGTAACACATTCAGGGGACGTTTATAGACACTTCAGAATGATTTGAGCTCGCGTACGCTGCATGTGTCAAACGAAAATTGACTTAACTTTAAAATTATGCGCATAGCTAGTTATTTATTAAGTGTTACTCGGACATTAACCATAGTATTTCGGTTTTTATAATACTATTCATATATTCAGACTTTCATTACAAAAATATTAACAGTTCTTTTATTAGTATTTAAATTTTGAAATGTTTTAATGAAACTTTATGGAATTGAATTGGGGTCGACAAATAAATCATGGATGGTTGTTATCGATGTTAGGATAATAATATTTTTAATGTATGATTTTTTTAACTGTAATTATTATTATCATTCAAGACATTACAGTTTAGTAATAGCTAAGGCCTCCTCTCCCTTTTGAGGAGAAGGTTTGGAGCTTATTCCACCACGCTGCTCGAATGCGGGTTGATAGAATACACATGTGGCAAAATATCAATGAAATTAGACACATGCAACCTGACCATCCTCACGACGTTTTTCCTTCACTGTCAAGCACGAGATGAATTATAAACACAAATTAAGCACATGAGAATTTAGTGGTGCTTGCCCGGGCTTGACCTCACGATCATCAGTTAAGATTCACGCGTTCTAACCACTAGGCCATCTCGGCTTACATTACAGCTTACATAAGTTACATACTAACAAGATAGAACAGATTCAATATAAACGCTAATATATAAGATGTAAATATGCTATATATAAGGTGTGTTATCGCTTGCAATAATCTCTTTCAAGCAAACTCAATTTATAAAAACAAATGATCGGCAAAATCAGGAATATAATGTATATTTGATAATAATATTAAAACTTAAATAGAATATTCAACTCGTAATTGACGATAATGTCCTCCTGTCTGATTTCGGCCACGGCGGCCAATTTTAAAAGATATTTACCAAATGCGCAGGACATATTATAGTGAACAAGTGTGTGAGCAAAAACAGCTGCAATCTCATAATCCGATGGGACATCAGTCCAGCGCGACCAGAAAGAGTTCAGGCGCAGTATCAATGGCTTTACGTGTTTTCCGAGGTGCAGCAGCATAGACATCCATCATCCATTCTCCGGACTGCTACTGAGAATCTTCGACAGATAAACCCAATAACTTTTTATCTGCCGGACCCGGGGTTTGAACACAGGACCTCTGGGTCTACGGCCTTTTTTCTAGCCAGTATTATTTATGTGATAAATGACACAATATAAATATATCGAAGATCGGATATATTATTTTAGAAATATTAAGCCACCTAAAACTTTTATTGAATTTTTCATCAATGATATCAAATCCACTCGTTACGAAGTTTTTATCTGAGGAAATATAAGGGCCAATAACCTTTCAACCCATATACATAGCCGTCCTATTACGAAGGTAATAACACTAAAATAATATTATATACAATACACTATTAATGTGTCAAGACTAACTTTATAAATAGTGGCATTTACTTTGTTATATTATACAATGTAGTAACGTAGTCACTATATATAAATGATTCAGACAAACAGACTTATATACCATTTTGATTCATAACTGTATAAATTGAATGCTCGTTCCGTTTACAATCGCTAGTATTTCGATCAAAATGGGCATGTCCCAATTCTTCGACAAACGTCAACTTATATTGATTTGATTGAGACGTCTAAACGCGTAATAGACTTATGTCAATTTGTTTTTTTTTTAATCTGTATTTATTTTTCTTTTGTAAATGTATGACACGAAACTCCTAAATGGCTGGATCAATTGTGATCTGTACTTACACACTGGTTCCTCCTGGCTGGCCTAGGCCAGTCTGGGTACGGGCCTCGGGGTTGCCCCCTTTACCCGGGCTAGTCCTCACCGGCAGGTTCAACCTGCCGTGTAATTTATTTTTGGCCCAAGGGGCCAGGGTCACAATGACCCAGTGGCTGGGTTGGTTGGTTGGTTGTTTGTTTTCTTATTGAACGTCGTCCCATCGTCAGTCCTCCAAATCGTCGTCATCGATGCCTGCGTCGGGGCAGATGGTCGGCGACAGTAGGAGCCCACGAGGTAGAGGACGCCCCTCTGGTGGTCGAGCATGCAGCGGTGCTATACCGTGGAGGTGCACGCACGCACTATTGTCCGCTCTCCCGAACATTGTGCGCGCGAGGCGACGGACGAACTCCTCCACGGTGGGTCCACGATCTGTACTTAAGCGGATCCATGGATCGTTTGGATTTGACCCGGTAGATGGCGATGCGAGCGGATTCACATGATAAATTCGGGATAGGCAGCTACTATTTTAGTTTTTTTTTTTATTCAAAGCAATTTAAGACTTCTTTTTTTTTGTTAATGTAAAGATAAAAAGTTTAAGTTTTTTTAATAATTATGATTCAAAAGAGTAAGGTAAGTTCAGTATAATTTTAATTTGCAAAAGTCCCAGGTCCGAGTCTTACTCCTTGACATATTTATGTTCCATTCCATATACAGTTGGAAGTTAGAACTTGACAGCTGTTAACAAAACTGCCCAAAAACAATACTTCTTTTATTTGTCCGACAAATAGTGAAATAAATATACCAAATAGTTAATAATTAATTAAGTATTTTTACTTTGATTTTTAGTCGTTTTCATTATTTGAATATATTGTACAGACAGAAAAAAAAATGTTTCTTTTGTTCATTAATTATAATTGTTATCTGTTAAAAAGAACAATTAGAACCCCCCCAATAAACCCTTCGTATGGTATAACTAGGGGCACAATCTTATTTAAAAAAAATGCACGTCACAGATAAAACATTCCTTATAAAAAAACGTTCCTCATTACGGTAAAGAACCAGTTAAAGAACAACGTATGTAGTCGTTCGATCATCGATAACTCGATACAGAATCGATAACAAGTCTAAATTATGACACCTCTGTTGTGTTCTCATCTCCTCAATCAACGATTGAGAATCTTTACAATATTTAGAAGTGGCAATACTATAATAAAATAATAGACATTTATTCTGATAATAAGATCCTTGTTTAATATTGAATAATTATTTAAAGTAGATCAATTTATATTTAATTAACTCATTACTAACAGCTGCTCGCGATTTTGTTCGCGTGGTCTTCAATTTGTTAAAACGATTGAATGCAACGTAACATTTAAATGATAAAAAAATTGTAATAAAAAACTCATCCAAGTAAGACGTACTCCTTACTTGTGACACAGTTTTCGTTTTTATACCATTTATGGAATATTATTTTTATATACATGACTTTGTTCTGCATTACGCAATTTTACGCCTAATTGAATTTGATAGTAGCTGATAATATCACAATTTACAACATTTTAGAATAATAAATAATAATATAATATATGAAGATATTATTCCAACTGGCGGCCAATCTTGAACATATGCAAGATATATTATAGCACAACTGTGAGCGCAGAATGTAACGCTGTGTGTTAACGATTGTATTTTTTTTTTATAGAATAGGAAGGCGGACGAGCATATGGGCCACCTGATGGTAATTTGTCACCAAACACCCTTAGACATTGCCACTGTAAGAAATGTTAGCCATCGCTTACATCGCCAATGCGCCACCAACCTTGGGACCTAAGATTTTATGTCCCTTGTGCCTGTAATTACACTGGCTCACTCACCCTTCAAACCGGAACACAACAATACCAAGTACTGCTGTTTTGCGGTAGAATATCTGATGAGTGGGTGGTGGGTGGTATGCCATTACCAAGGCACTGTGTAGTACTGCGCATTCACTATTGTTTGCAACTGTTTAGAATTTCTTGACAGATAAACCCAACAACCAGAGACCTTGGATTTTGTAACCATAACAGCTAGCTGCTAAACCAACAATATATTTCATAGATATATACAAAAATATACAAACGGTAATATAACAGAATATCAAACTTTTTCTAGTTGTTTTCATTATTTGCTGTTTTATCTGTGAAGTGCTCTTCAACCATTGATAATAATACTTGAATATAAATAAATTACCAATAGAAAATTTTAAAAATAACCTGGATTATTTCGTTTATAAAAAAAATACTTTATAGGTAAATGTTTTAATTTAATATTTAAAGCCTATTCTTTATACCCATTAGCTCTATGGTTACATTCGTTGTATGCAAAGTTTTGCAATGAAAGAAATATATTGTTCTCGCCCGTCGTTGCCTCGCAAATCTGTCATTCCGACAATCGTCTGTTAGTTATTGACAGTTCGTTTGTTTTAATATATTGTTATAGGATACCTTTTGAATTTAATTTTCGAATAATCATTTTTTTAAGAACTTAAAATATTAGTTTCACCAATCTATATATATATCTATAATCTATGTTGTATTTTTATCACATTTAATAGAAATTTCTTGAGAGCCGAGATGGCATAGGGTTTGAATACCTATGTCATCCTTAGAGAAGATCGTAAAATCAAACCCTTGGAATTGGAGCAGCGTATCGGAAAGCCTTTTACTTCTTAAAATATACTTTAAACTTAGTAATTCATTTATTTTTAATGTTATATAAGTCAACGGACGGCCAAATGGGCCACCTAATGTTTAGCGGTAGAATAACTTGCACAAAACCCTACCTCATAGAAAAACAATGTAACAATTTAAGTTGATCAATTTAAAAAATAACATATCGTTTTATATAATAAGTATATAGTTATTCAAAACGGTTAACGATTTGCTAATCATACTAATCCGAGCAGATGGAATGCCTTAGGCCAATCGAATTTCCTCTAACACTCCAAGCATAAATCTTGCAAAGCGCTTAATAAACTGTTATACCGTTAAAAGTAATGTCATATAATGGCCACCTCGAACTGTTTTATGTGTTTATTTATATACTATGTGAGCTTCAAATTAACACCACCTGCTGGTGTTAGGAACGTATTCACTTAATGCTATACTATTGCGAATTGAAGATATTGGTGAGATTATCATAGAGACTACATCTTAAGAAATTATTGCGGTTTTTTTTAATAATGCTAGCTCTCCGCATTTGCTATCTACATCCTTATGTGTGCGTATGCTATATACTTTATAACAATAACATAAAATTGTTATGTTAGTAACGAATGATGCAAGAACTAAGGATAAATTTAAACGTTTAACGCAACATTTTGTACGGAACAAACAACAATTATTTAGATCGGTTCTCTTCAATGGTTACGTAAGGATTCTGCATTACTTTTTAAACTGACACTCTTATAGTTTTATTGAACACTGACTCGAATTTGATAAAGTTTGTAATACAGATTAATTCTGTATATGTTTACATTTATTTGACGCCATGTTTATTAATCGGTATACTTTAATTAAACATTATTTTTCAATAATGATTGGTGTTTCACATCTAACGGACGTCTCGTGACGGCCATTGTTTTTATATACGTAACAATATCCATGTGAGACAAATATGTATTCAAAATTAACTTTTATATTGTATAGTATAGCTTACGCTTCTCGTTTACTGAATGGATATCCTAATCGGCCACCCGTTTAGTTTGGTTCATAAATATTTTTCATAACATGATTTATTTGTGAGGCAACTCTAATTATTTGGGTCTTGACTTTTCGAGATCAACTTTTGTTCATTTAATACAAAACATATAGAAATAAAGAATTTCGATCAATTTAAATACCTGTTTGTTAAATGTTATGCTGATGAGAAATAGGTTACTGTTGACTTTTTAATCAATGACGATCAGTGTGACTAGTGCGATTTTATTTTTTACTTATTCGATAGTGTTGACGTTAACTGAGATATGTATGGTATTACGTTTATTGTCAATAGATGGCGCTGTTTTCATAATATAAAACCCACTATGCATTAGTGACACCATCGTGAAATATCAGACAGTGATATGCGACATTGACTGCTATAATTATAACACTTAAAGCATACACGTGTCATAATAGCACACTGAACTGCTGACGGTTGTGGGTTCGATTCCCACCAAGGACAGACATTTGTGTGCATGAACATGTCTGTTTGTTCCAAGTCTGGGTGTAATTATCTATATAAGTTTGTATTTACAAAAGAAAAGTAGTATATGTAGTATATCAGTTGTCTGGTTTCTTAGTTTGGGATCAGATGGCCGTGTGTGAATAATGTCCCAGGATATTATTATTATTATTATAATAGCGTATCACCGTAAGTAGTTTTTCAAGATTTCAAGGGATATGAAGAATAAGATAGAGATATGAAGATGAAGGGATATGAAGAGATATGAAGCCATTTCTTACAGAATAGTGTTATGTGTCATTCATGTCACCCCTTTTGATTTCATAAGGGTTTAATTAATTATTTGCTACAATTAAAACCAAACAAAAATACTATTAAATATGTATAACAGTTGAAAATACAAGCCTATACATTTTTTTTTTGGTTTCTTGTTTGATTTATTTTTATGAAGTTTGACTGTCCCGGGGTCCTGGGGTAGAACCCAAGTGGTTTTTTTTTAATGAAGATTCTCTGGGGCCAATTCTACTAACAATTCGTCACTTAATCGAATCGAAGCGTGATCGTTGCCGTTTTTCCGTTTTCCTATTCTTTAATTTAATTATCAACTATCGTCAAAAAAGTTGAAGCCGAGATGGCCCAGTGGTAAGAACGCGTGAATCTTAGCCGATGATCGTGGGTTTAAACCCGGGCAAGCACCACTGAATTTTCATGTGCTTAATTTGGGATAATAATTCATCTCGTGCTTTACGGTGAAGGAAAACATCGTGAGGAAACCTACATGTATCTAATTTCACTGAAATTCTGCCACATGTGTATTCCACCAACCCGCACTGGAGTAGCGTGGTGGAATAAGCTCTAAACCTTCTCCTCAAAAAGGGAGAGGAAGCCTTTAGCCCAGCAGCGGGAAATTCACAGGCTGTTACGGTCATAAAAGTTAACAATTACGTTTGATTTTGACATAACGGTATATGTTAGCATTATCGGTTCGGTTCCGATTGAAATAAATACAGATGATTCAAAGTTGGATCGGAATTGAATCGGAAAAGTATCGTAATCGTTATAAATTAGTAGATTTCGGCCTCAGTCTCGAAGTGACACTCCCGTGCCTCGGAAAGTAAGTAACGCACGTATTGGATTGAGTTTCCATTGGATTATGAGAGCGAGGGAATAGTGTGCATCTATGTTTGCACCCGCTTGTGCAGTCCACATATCCTGTGCAGTTGGCTAATCTCTCTTGAGATGGCCGCCATGGCTGAAGTCGGTCAGATCATCAATATGAAGGTTTATTCAGTAGTGGCTGCTCGGGTTTGAATTTAGAATCATCGGTTAAGATTATTGTCTTTCAACCACTGGGCCATCACGGCTCTATCATTAAGCTTCAATTGCAGGAGTTGAGTCCAATTACTAGTTATTATAATACATTGTCTATCAAACAATGTATATGATATACATATCTCAAAGCTATTATACAGCGGTTCACGTCTCAATCTAAAGGTTAACCGTGTGTCTGTTACTGTCAGATCGCGCCCCGCTGTGCTGCGCCCGCGCATCCTTATCTAGGAAATAGTGTTGTATTATCAAGCGACGGGCGATGGTAAGATTATTTTCGCTATATTGCTGATACAAACAAATATCAAAAATAAGATAGATTTTTGTGTTTTATTGCTAAAGTTATAATTTAATTTGAAGATACATTAAAGATTGTTATAGTTAAAATATTAAAAAAAAATCAAAGTTAATGTGATACTGTTGATTTCATCGTGAGAATTGCGAGAGGTTATATATCTTTTATTTAATCGTAATAATATTTCAACCAATTAATTATCGCAGACGCGGTACAATTTTGGGATTATGCAGTTTACTGCAGACATGTATCTGATATACCAAGTATTTGAATTTTGTTTATTCATTTCATAAATATTCTACGTTAGATATAACGTATTATATATTAAGCATCCAAAAGTGAAATTGAATATAATATTATTTATTGGTCTTTCACTCCAAATCATACAAATTGATGTAAATTACTCTTAAAAATCCAAATAAAACAATTAAACACATTCAATAAATCACAAGTCGAACAAATAATTAATTAATTACCTTTCTGTCCAAAAACAAAATGGCGGTTCAAAATTAGCGCGCGTCTTTTTTTTAAGAAACCTGTTTACTATATATGATAAAGAATTTAAAGCATAAATCGCTTTAACTTGTAACTCGGACGCTACGTATATAATTTGTTCAAGTAAATTATGTGTAAAACTTGCGCTTACAGCGCTGTGTTTATTAACCACTGCCACGGGTGGTTGATTCGTGATTGTGAACGTGAGACTAGAACAAACACTATTAGACATCGTTTAAATATCATATCATCAAAGAAACAAACGGCTTCGTTTGTATCAAATATTAAAAAAGGGCAATCGCCTTATTAGGAGCGCCCACCTTTACTACGGGTTGGCGAATGCACATTTGTCATAATTTCAACCGACACTCGCAGGTCTCCTTACGACGTATTCCTTAATCACCAAGCAAGATAAATTATTGGCGCAAATTAATCAATTGCTATATTTCAATTTCCTACTTGCCCGGACTTCAACCTCAGGAATCAGTTAAGATATTCTAACCACAACCAATTTGGATCATAAAAAATACTAAATAAGCAATTTAAAATTAATGATTTTATCTTTCAGCAACAACATATTAGCTAACAAATATATTCCGCTATCATGTTCTTCATTAATATTTCGAATCTATTGTAAAATTAATGTTCTAAGCTTTAAGTTTACTATGATTGTTCAATAACATCATGGTTATCACAAATAAGTGATCATAAAAATATAAATGTATCACAATCAAAGTAACAGAAATACGCTAAGCGACCAAGACGGCAATTCGATCCGGACACGTCCACCGCGCCGGTGATTGGCGCTATTTCTATAATCATGTGCAATAGGACATATTTTCACGGTATTATTGTACTAGAAATACCGAAAGTAGGCTTACCATGAAGTATTAAATCCGAGGCCTCTTAAGGCGTTTCCATTGAACTGTTAAATCCGTTCCATTTTTGAATATTTTTAAATTCGTTCTAATCAAATAAATTGTCGTTTAGTTGAAGTTAAACTAAACTTGGTTCGAACTAAAATCGTTACAGACATAATCCAACTAGAAGCTTTTTTACAAAAAGTATTTAATAAGTCAGTATCAGATTAAAGTTTTCAATGTTTCCAATAGTGTTTTTGTTAAGAATACGTACGTATGTACCTTGGAATAAAGAGAATAATATATTTTTTATTTATACATGTGACGTTTGGTATTAGTACACCAAATTCCAGGTGGAATTGGAATGCCATCGTTTATAATATTCTGCATCCCTGCGTCGATTTATTTAGGCTACATTCAGGGCATCGTAACTGGATATAAGAATATGGATCTTATTCGACGAATGGATTGTATCACCTTGTACTTTTTCCACCAGCAAACAGCAAACGCCAGCTTCAAGTTACCATTTTTGGTAATGTCACCAAAGTATTCTAGAAGTCGCTTAAGGCTCGTCTCAAGACACTAGAGGGAATTTTGGTGACTTCGGCTTATTATCGGAAACGAGGATCGGAGGGGTAAATTTTATCCATCCTAATGTATCGCTGGATGTATGTTTCTATAACTAAAATTCAACGCAGACAAATCCGCTTGACTTGGCAAAATTAATGTTACATGTTAATGAAAATTATATAATAGAGGATAACCTTGAAATTTAAACTCATTTATAATTAATCTGAATGAAGCGTTAAAATCAAATAATAATTGCAATTAATACATGAAGTAAAAAAAATATAACTATCCTTGTAATATCGAAGAGAGGTACACCGAAGTAAAACTGGAACACACGACTCCATTGCATTATATATCTTATGGCACTCAAAATAAGGTCACGATTGTGCAGATATAGTTTACAATAAATAGCGGAACGAGCGTCAACGATAATCGCATCGGGATCATTCCAGTAACTAGACCGAATGGCTGTCGATATGCGATAAGTGTTACACGGGAGTGACACAAACTGTCAAAATAGTAATGACATATTGTTTTTTTTTTAAATGACAAAGGCACAAATTGTTAATGCTCTTTTTATTTAAAAATACTTTTTTATAGATAGTAAAAATAAAGATCAAATAATACATACACAAAATAATATGCGATAATAACATATGTTTTAGAAAGTGATTCTCTTTGCAAATACAATTTTAGTTTTTGTGTTTCTTAAACCTCATAACCTTATAAGCCTCTTCATACATCAATTGCAATCAAGTCTCGGATATTGGCAATATTGTTTTTTTTCTTATTCAACTCATATTCGATTTAGCCACTTATTTAAATTAATAGTATATATCTGTGCAGGTATCCTAGTTAGAAAAAAAATCTTATAGGTATTATTGTGTCAAAATATTGGGCTTTATGGCATGATGCCGTCCCCAATAAGCAGAGACACTTATTCAGAAAATTGTAAAGTGTGTGTGGGACAGAATTATTGTTAGCGGCGTATAATGGTGTATGTGACTATTTCTCTTAAAATACGACTACACTCAATTGCAAAATAACTATAAACAATAATGTATCACTCGCTTAACGCTCATGTTAAGTCAGGCATTTACATACGTTTCCCAGGCAATAATTAATAAACTTCAAATATGATTTTAGCGGCGGTGACCCAGTGGATACAAAATGGAAAACAAAAATAATTCCGGATTTATTCATTTATCTACAAATATGGTGAAAGAAAGGAACAAATCATTGCGTTTATTTCTTCTGCATCCTCACCTGCATTCTGCCAACACGAGACAATTTATAAACAAAAAGATAAGGGAAATATTTGAAAATTGTCCGAGTCCTAGAGGGGAATTGGGTTATGTGGGATTCTGAAATGTTATAACAACTACACAATCTCCATTAGTTATTTTGTTACATACCTTAATTTTACTTGTTTGACCTTTCATATCAATACATGTCGAAATGACTTAAATAAGACAACGTTTCAAAATCGGTTAATCCATACTTCGTGGGAAGTGCAATGGGTAGTGGAATAAAAGTACCAAAAAATTGCAATTTTTTTATTAAATTAGACGTTTCTCGATTTTCAGTTTATATTTCACAGTGCCATTCCTTGTACACTCGTCACCGAAACTCACGTGCGCGTGCAGCATTATGCGTCCGTGACGTCATCAGCGGCCATCTTGCGCTGTCATTTGTCAAGCTCTTCACAGCCTGGGAAATTGCGAAGGAATTTCAATTGGTTATGCTAAGGTGTTGGAAAATATAATTTATATTATATAATAATATAAGAAACGTATTAAGCTAGGATGTTTAATATTATTGCATACTTATCGTTAGACTAGAAATCTATTATTTTGTTTATCTATAAGTACTAATATTATACAGGAGAAAGTAACTCTGTCTGTTACGTTTTCAAGGCTAAACCGCTGAACCGATTTGGATAAGATTTGTTATGAATCAAACTTGAACCCCAAGGACAGAGATAGGCCACTTTTTTACCTAATGCTACGCCCTAATAACACTATGTGTATATGATACGTTTATAATATAAATACTTTGTCAAATAATAGTGCTGATTAATTTAATATGAATTTACTTAAAATCGTAAAGCACGTAACGCCAATTATCTTGCCACTGATCCCACTACACCCGTGGAGTTTTAGCATGATATTAGTTACCGTTTTATATACATATGTATATATATAAGTAACTATATAACCGGCATAATAAAGGTCTATATAAAACTTTGATATTGCAGTACAAACATACATGGCCCAGGAAATTTTCATCACAATCTGATCAACGATTCAAGAACGCATAGAATACAAATATGCAAATATTTAATTATATTTATTAAGAGGTAAAAGCGACGAGCTTCCAGCCAATTATAGTTTTAGCAAATTGCTTGGAAAGAGTTCAGTTCAATAATTTTATCGTAGACATAATAAGCTGTAACATAAAAGATATGCTTATAACCGTCCTGGCGTAGAAATCTACCAACAAATTGTCACTTTATCGCAATCGAATCGAACCGTGATCGTTGCCGTTTATCCGTTATCCTATTCTTTAATTTAATTATCAACCATAAAAGTTAACAATTACGTTTGATTTTGACATAACGGTATATGTTAACATTATCGGTTCGGTTCCGATCCGAATAGGATATTCAAAGTTGGGTTGGAA
This sequence comes from Nymphalis urticae, assembly GCA_905147175.2. NCBI lineage: Eukaryota > Metazoa > Arthropoda > Insecta > Lepidoptera > Nymphalidae > Nymphalis > Nymphalis urticae. The sequence continues at coordinate 4,078,751 of LR990004.1, read as the reverse complement.
TTGAATCAGTCACGTATCGTAATCGTTATAGTTTAGTAGAATTGGTTTTTACATAATATTATTAAATATAGTTTCACGGGAAATGAGAGTGTTTTAATATGGTATCGCATCTTATTACAAAACCATGAAGTTTTGGATACATTTTGTCAAGGCTACCTAAAACCTGACAAAACATAAACGAGAACGAAACCGTGAACGAAAATGAGTTTCAGTACAAAATACAAAGTTACACTTGAATTTAATTTCTAGCAGTTCTAATTAATATTATAATTTGACTTCGATTATTCGAGTTATACTTAGTAGAATGAAAATTATCAAGTGTCTCATTCCTATGTCAAAATTATCAAACCTCGTCGTTTTGTATCGTGGGCTAGGCGATCAATTATAAGCTAGGGACAAGAGCACGTTCACTATCTGCTAATCAAAACCCTTAAACTGGTCCTTATCTAGCGGCTAGCCCGTCAACTCGAGGAAGATCGAGTGAGCCAAGTACTTATGTATGGGCTTGAAGCTGTTTAGCTTATTACTAACATTATAAAGTCATTTTTGTTTGTTTGTATTTGGGGAATCCCTGGAATCACTTTTACAGATTAAAAAATCTTTTATACGATTGGGAAGCCATGTTATCCCTGAGATATAGATTTTTTTCTATTAAATTTAATTTTTAAGACAGAATCTTGACTTTTCATCCGGATGAAACTGTACAGATAATCATTAACATAAACAATATACTATCGTAAATTATACAATGTCTATGGTCGTAATTTAAATGTTCCTTTATTCGCTTACTGAATACATAAAAGATACACTTCTTATGTCACTTGACAACTATAATATACCTTTTTTAAATGCATTAGGATAATTACAGTTGACATCAAACAAATTACAAATGAATATAATATACAGTTGTTATACAAAGTTAAATTTAAAATAGTCTCTCCTGGTTCCCACCCGACGCAAAGCTGCCCATAATGCAGGCTGCATTTCCACGCTGTACGGCAATGGACAACCTCTACACCAGGTAGGACCCGGAGTGACTGTCAAATCCCATTTTTAAATTGATATCATGTCAGTTGTCGTATGGTCTAAGTTTACTCATTTGCTTTGCGGTTTGTACAGGTAAGTAGGTTCCCAAAAAAATTAAATGTTTCAAAAATACTTCGTGTTTATCAATACTTTTAGTTTGTATATAGAATATAATTGTAAAATCAAAATGAAGTCGAAATATTTTTAGTAGTACTAACGTTTTTTAAAGGTAATCTTTTCGTCAGTTCAGAAAAAAATAATTAGGTAATTGCGCTTTTATATTCAAATATTATGAATATAATAATGAGTAATAAAATTTGTCCATTGTGTATCAAAATCAACATTACTTTCTCGATATTACCAACTTTATATTTTATTAATCGGCTAATATGCCTTATCTAAGCGAGTCGGTATTTTTAAACATGCGTATGTAACAAAGTACCGGTCTCATGCGCCGTGTTATTATGGAAGGATGTCTACCTCGTTGGCTACATGGGCTTGGTCTTATACCAATAAAAAGTTATTGGGTTTTTCGAGTTGAATCCCGTGCCTGGGATAGCACATAAGGCCGTTGATTCTGGACCTGATCTCTTTCCGGTCGTGTCGGATTGCTATCCCATCGGATTATAAATATTCAATTGTGAAATTTAAAAGAATCGTTAAGGAACGCTTGTTTGGTACAGAATATTACACAACCAATGACTATTTAGATGATTAGGAAATGAAACGATCGCCTCCAGATTATTTCAAATAAAAAATAAAAACTGCTAGTGTGTAAATTGCCTATGATTGTAATAGATGATGATTATATATTTAAAAAAACCCGCTGAGTTTCTTTCGCCGGTTGTTCTCAGGTCTGAGGTGGTTGTTTCCGAACCGGTGGTAGATTTATGACAATAAATGAGTAAGTGTAACGCTTCTATATTGAATAAAGATTTTTGACTTTGACTTTATGAGTGTGAGAGAATAGTCTATATTTGCGCACACACGTGTGCACTATAATATGTCCTGAGCAAATGGCTAATCTCTCTTGAGATTGGGTGCCGTGGCCGAAATCGGTCAGGCGAACACCATCTTCATCTAGGCTATATAAATTCATGCTACACCTCTAACCCGCATTGGAGCAGCGTGGTGGAATAAGCTCCAAACCTTCTCCTCAAAAAGAGGAGAGGAGGCCTTTACCCCAGCAGTGGGACATTCACAGGCTGTTACGGTTACACCTCTAAGGAGTGGAAAAGTAACTATAAACCAATATGAAAATCTGTAAAACATTAAAGCGCGTAAATCCACAGCCTCTAGCCAGTGATAAATAGTGTTCGCTGTCGCGTACTGTTCTGATCCTTCAATAATTACTACTCCAAGTAGATTAATTACATTCCTTTAGAAGCCTACAAAGTCTAAAAGTTAGCCAATCGATTATATTATCAGTTCTAAGTACCTTAGTATTATGGTAATTATTACTGAGAAATTATTTCATGTATTTATTCCTTTGCGTCATTAAGCTTAAACATTTTCTACGGATTATTAGTAATGCTTATTTTCATAATTATCAACTTCTATAATTTAAAATACATACATTCTAAGTCCTCATACCGTACTACGATACTTTATCGAAACTACTGTATCTCGCTAAAGCCTTCTAACTCCTTCTAAGCCACTAAACGAATTTTGATACGGTTTTCACTAATAGAAATTGCATTAAGCGTGGATGTGTAATATATATTTTTTTGAAAAAATGTTTGAACTATGTCGGCGTTTTGATAAAAAACAGTTTTCGTACGCTTACATAGCTAACGCTGGCTAAATCTTAGCACATACATAAAACAATATACTAGTCCGCGATAGCATATATTTATCCTCTAAAGTACACTCACAATATCATTTTTATCTAATAATTACTGATAATAAAAAATATAGGTTATTCACGAAGCAACTTTCTCGAATTCATTATTAATGCTACTTCAGATAAATATGTTTGTTTTACTGGTGATAGAGCTTTGTACAAGCTCGTCTGGGTAGGTACATCCCACTCATCAGATATTCTATCGCAAAACAGCAGTATTTAGTATTGTTGTGTTCCGGTTTGAAGGGTGAGTAAGCCAGTATAATCACATCTTAGTTCCCAAAGTTGGTGGCGCATTGGCGATGTAAGCGATGGTTAACATTTCTTACAATGCCAATGTCCATGGGCGTTGGTGAACACTTACCATCAGGTGGCCCATATGCTCGTCCGCTATACTATAAAATATATATGGCAAGGATCATACGATGACACGATGCCATACGACAGAATATAACTTCAAATATACAGATTTCTTCAGTGTGTCCTGTCCTCCATCCCGCGAACACAGGCAAAGTAAGGATCGTACAATGGCTATGATCGTTCGATCATTTTATCATTGCAGAAGTAATCAAATGTTTCTCTTGACACGGACCAATAAATAATCGTAAAAGTTTCTTCGTTATTTCATATATCAAACAATGTTTGAAAAATTCACAGCGCTGATTTCTGGATTTAAAAAGTGTTTACACTCTTTTAAGCCGTGATGCCTCTACTCCTCATATCCACCGCCGCTTCCTGCTCCCTCGTTGCTATATAATAATAAGGAAATATATACTACTGATATACTATTTATATATAAATATATACTACATAATTATTTACTTTATTTACCATCGTTTAAAATGTTTTGCTCGAAGTAGTGTCTGTGACATATTTTTTTATTGTAGAATGTACTTACCTACTAATCTAGCTACCCATCCCGACTTATTGTTTGCGCGGGAAAAAAAAATCCTCACTCACGTCAGTTAAGCTTCCAGTCGGCGATTTTTGACATTTTATGCAATTATCGTCACACTCCAGCAAATTTTCATTTTTTTTTTAAATTCCATACGATTATTTTTATATTTCCATACTACATCATTCATTATGGAATAGAGCCCTCTATCCAGGTAAGGAAAAACTGTGTTGTTTCAGTTGTATTTTACTTTCAAAGCGCCAACTGTCGAATACTTACAAAACGACGTTACCACACAAAACACAGACGTGTAACCTACGAACACCAAGTAATCTTACGTATAATCACTAGATGGCGTTGTAAAGTAATTTACAATATCCCTGCATACCAATTACCTTATTTAGTTTGAAATGTTGTTGATAGATGGCATGCCATTCATTTTTATATATATCATTTAAATTTATTAAATAGACAATAATATTATTAAGATATCCGTGTTTTAGTCACATTTATATTAATTATATCGGCCTATATATTGTCACAATAAATATTTTACAAATTTTAATAAATCAATGTACGTACGATACTCATTTTATTTTCATAATCAAGTAATTTATTACTTTAAATAATATTTTAAATATAGGTAGGTACTAAATAAGTAAGTACAATACTATGTATTTTTTGACCACACACATATATTCGGTACATACGTACATGTAAAACGCTGTACAAAGCTAACCGAATCAACACACGATAGGATGGACCGCTGGCATTTCAATCAATTTAAGATACCTTTTGTCACAAAGGCATTTCTGATGTCAATAATCTTACATTCGAAGCGTGACGACGTGCCTTCAATTATAGCAACGAAAACGTGACACTGAGAGACACGCTGACATTAAGAACCTAATATAAGCTTATGATTTAAATACGTTTTGAAACTTTATTAAAACTTCGTATATTGTTATATATTTAAAAAAAATTGCTATTTAAAACTGCGTAAAAAAATCGTATTCGAACTGAATAAAATTGAATAAAATTGAAAGATGCTTAATTCGATCTTTATCAGCGTACCCCATCTGGGTATGTACCACCCACACACACATTACGTGATATTCTACCATGAAAGAGCAATACTTTGTGGTCTGGTTTGAAAGTTGAATACGGCAGTGTGACTACACATGGGTCATATCATCTTAATTCCCACCCTAGTGGTACCAACCTTGACGATGAAAGAGTTGGTTAATATTTATTACAGTCCCGATAAATATGAAAGTGGTCGATGTGCACCATCGGTCGGCCCATTTGCCAGTCCACCTACCTATTTTAATTCAAAAAATCCATCATCAGACGCAAAAGATGAGAGAATAATAATAAAAATCATATTAGTTAATATATACAATAGTTTGAGCCGAGGTGGCGCAGTGGTTGGAACACGTCAATCTAATCCGAAGACGGGTTCAAAACCGGACAAACACAACTGAGATTTCATGTGCTTAAATCGTGTTTATAATTGATCTCGCCGGATGACAGCTGCGACATTTGTATTCACACATAATAAAGCGTCAGTGCTATATTTACCGGTTGCTTTTTTCGGTTACTTTTTACACAATAAATGTAATTTTAATTATATTTATACCTAAGCACTCCTATAGTAACTGAATAGGAATATAAAAAGTATTTTTAACTTTTTACGCTAGATAAATTTTATTTTATTACAATCGCTATGAAATTAACAACAATAGGTCAATTAAAATTATATACCAAAAATGTTTATAATAAACCGTAACAGCCTGTGAATGTCCCACTGCTGGGCTAAAGGCCTCCTCTCCCTTTTTGAGGAGAAGGTTTGGAGCTTATTCCACCACGCTGCTCCAGTGCGGATTGGTGGAATACACATGTAGCAGAAGCACATGAAAATTCAGTGGTGCTTGCCCGGGCTTGAACCCACGACCATCGGTTAAGAGTCACGCGTTCTTACCACTGGGCCATCTCGGCTTAAATAAGGGATTTTTTAAATTAATTAAAAAAACTACTAAACCAATATACATAAAACTCATACCAGAATATAAAAAACAAACAGAAAACGTTTTAGTACATTATATAAGTATGTAAAGTTGAACTATTGACGTGACAAACGTGATTTTTATTTTCTTATATGAATATATATGTATATTCAAAGGGTGACATGTGAGACTTGGGTCGCTAATTAAACTCAATAGATTAGAGTTCGTATTGAGTATCGTAGCTATGTGAGAAAATCCCGATTACAATGATAAGATTCAAAGTTTCATTAAAAATATGAGAAGGGTAGGGCTTTGTGCAAGTCTGGGTAGGTATCACCCCCTTTCCAGATATTCTTCCGCTAAACTTCTAATATCTATAGGTGGTGACGACTTAATATCAGGTGACCCATTTGCCCGTCCACCTTTTTTTTCTCGCTGGAAAAACGCATTTTCGACTTTTCCCCACATGAGTGGGGCGGAAGTAGTATGTGGGACTCACCCGCGCGGAATGCGTTGGAATCATCATTCTTCACCAACAACACACTCTAACAATCAATAATAGTTACCTACCTACTCTTAATTCACCATAAAAAAATAACTATATAATTAGTCATTTACCTAAAATTAAAAGGGCATAAATGTAGTACACCCAGGACATCAAATCTCAAAACACGCTACCGGCTACAAGAATATTATATCACAAGCTAATTACTCTACTATAATGAGCTAACATAATAACAGAAAAAAAATATTTAACTCGTGAAAATAAGGAATAAAAATTAACTCGAACTGTATCTTGTATAGATACATAAACTCAAGTTTAAGAGGGACTTTTTATTTATCCTTACGATTCTATCAAACACTGGCAACTCAAAGCACACTCCACCTTTGAGTGCGCTGGAAATGAGCAGACCACTTAGAAGTTAACAAACCACTTTGGTATATACTTACTCAAAGAATTGCTTTTTATCCTTGAACCCAGACTAACTCAATAATTTTCAATAAAAACAGATAGAATCATAAGAGACTTCGTTCGTGTAACGACAGGAAGAGTAAATGGGATGTTGTTTATTATATTTAATAGAAATATAATTGTTTTGGTTTTTTTTTTGTTCTTTACGAATAGTTCGTTGTCAAATTTCAAATTATAATTCAATTGTAATCATGTAATATATCTTTTGCGTGCTTAATAAAATTCTAAAGTTAAATTACAGATAATAGAAAATAATAACTATAAATATTTTAGGGCTGTCTTTATTTTACCTACGCAGCATAATTCTGCATAGAAATAAAAAAAAGTTAATTCAATTACTAAAAAATAATGATTGAAAACAAATTAATTCCATTTCATATTCTGTTTTTAAAAAAAATATTCGCTATTAATTTTTATAAATAATTCACTTTTTTAATTAATTTTTTAGATCGTTGACCTCAAAAAATTAAATAAGATCTGTAGATAAAATTTTAAAGGCGGTCAATGGCCATTTAATTTTCGAAAAAAAATTAAAACAAATTTCGAATCCGTGGCCATAGAGACCAAAATAACAATAGACGACGTTGCGGAAAAACGAAAGTTTGACGTGTATCGTGTGTTTTTTGTTGAAAAATAATTGAATTATAAAAAAATAAATGATGTTCTCTGATGAGGAAATAAAAGAGAGCAGCCTCATGCGTCCTGGAGATGAGATAATAAGGTCCGATGTTTATTTCTTTTTTTAATAAAAAAATTTAACTGAATATTTTTTTGAATTTCAAATTAATTTTTGGTTTCGTCGTTTATTTTTCGGGATTTTTTATGTTTCAGTATTCGAGAAGTATGTTTAATTGACAAATACGATAAGAAATATTTGGGAAACGAACCCTTACTGTCGAATTCGAGTCGCAATGAAGTACGTATCATTTATGAGAAACTACACACATACGACTCATATAAAGTTAATAAACAACTTAGATGGGGTAAATATGAAAATCGTTGGCGAAACTCGTTTGACTTAAACGTATTCAAATTAAAAAGAATGTTTGTCTGTGCACGTAGTGGCATTCGCCAATATACATTTCTTGTTGTTACAAGAATAATCAAAAAAACTTTTTGATTAGTTTTATATATTGTTTAATTTTCATACATTACAGTCAATGTTTATAAGCTCCTGTATGCGTTCCATTTTCATTCATCCACCAGTGATTAAGCTTTGGCGTGTTGTACGCCCAGAAATGTTTCTGATATAGTTACACTTAGTACAGTTACGTAGAATATCCCGCCCGAATCATATATGATTATTTTAATACAAAAAATAAATAAACAAAAGAGGTGACACATGCGCCGGGCATAAGCTATCTATCTATTAGATAAAGTAAAAATAATATATCCTATGATGTGAATTAGATATCTACGTCACAATTTTCTGTATACTATATTAATATATATTTATAATCAGCTGGAGGTACCGCGATTGTTTCGTGACGGCTTCTTTTCCGAGGGTATGGACCCGCAGGCGAGGTTCGCATGGACCGAGGAAGACGGAAACATCGCGTCTCTTGTCTCAGAACCGGGGTTCGGTACAACGGGGCAGACAACCTTCGGAACGGATCTTGACGCGGCACTTTCTACTGACATCAAGGTACGTAGGAAATACGAAATAGCTGTTAAGTATTAGCTCTTAGATTGATATTAGGCTATTGACGTAATCGTGCCTGTGTATAAGCAATCTGTGCTAATGATGCTAATAATGTCCTCTTGGCCGATTTCGGTCATGGCTACTCTCAACACCTCTACTCCCTTATTCTCATAATCCGACGGGCTCTTAAAAACACCTTTAAAACGTCATGTTACAATGTACAAAAAAAATTAAAATCAAAAGCTTATTGATAGTCATACCAGAAATTACCACCGGTTCGAAAAAGAAACACCCAGCCCAGAGAAGAACCGGCGAAAGAAACTCAGCAGGTTTTTTTTATATGTGTCATGTTTCCTTTACAAAAAAAAGAGAGAGAAATAACCATGCGGCGATCGCCTCATTCCCAAGGTGCTATCATCCATGAATTCATTAATTGTATAATAAGGTTTAGCACGATCAAATTGTCATTTAATTAAATGATTACACGATTAAATTGTCTAAGCTCGCTGGTCAGTTATAAATTATTTTGTAAAATAATATAAATAATCGTAAAAAATAATGAATATATAGTATACGATATAGTTGTTTTAATATCACCATAAATATAATGATCTAAATTTTTAGGAAGACACGTCGAGTTCTGGCTACGACATCACGAGAAACGATCTATCGCTCCCGAGCAAGTCACAAGTCGAAGCTAACGCTGTCTCATCGACGTCCACTAGCAACGGTATGAGTTTATCAGAAAGAAATATTAAAGAGCTCAACGGTATACAGACCCCCTAGTGCTGAACTAACAGGGTGCCACTTCTAAATTCTAATATAACCCATAGGTTTTTTTGGGGTTATAGATATGATTGTTATGTCTTGATTTATTTATTTGAATTATATGTATTATAATGTACATTATATTATGTACTTTCGTTACATTTAAGAACCAGGCTTAACATACCTAAATATTTACCTGTAGTAATTTTCAATATTACATTTTTTCTTTGTGTAACTTACCAGATTTAATTAATGATGCCTTACTTCGCCAATGCGCCACAAACCTTAGGAACAAAGATGTAATGTCCCTTGTGCCTGTAGTTACACTGGGTCACTCATTCATCCGAAACGGAAATCCAACATTACATTACAAAGTGTTGCTGTTTGCTGTTACAAATTTTGTATATCCTGTCAGGATTGCACGAAGCACCCTGCTAATTATCATCTGTTGTGTTGCCTTAGTTCTTCCAATGTTTCTACCTAAATAATTTTTAGGTCTCCCTATCAGCCAATCAAAAGGCCGAAGCGCTCACAAGGTTGATAAAGCGGATCCTCGTTCGAGATATCACTACGTCAAGTACGTGAAAAGACACGGACGGACTGTCAAACTGTGGGAATGTGGTATATGTAAGTATATAGAAACTTTTATCATCTTAGTCGGGATAAACAATTGAGTATGTATTTAAATGCTTATTAAGAAATGCTCGCGGTTTCATCCTTGACATAGCTATTTGCCATCGACCTTTCATAATGAATGGGATATCAACGTGTTCAAGCTATGCAGTAGCAGCTCCTATCCCTGATTTAAGACCTAGTCTTAATTGACTTGTGCTTTAGAGGAGTCCCCCAATCTTTCTAATTATATGTGAAGCGACCGAAGCGGAAATACTATTTTCCTAAATATAATTTAACTCGAAAATATAAAACCATGACATATAGAATACAACAAAATGTATTATATATAAATAAAAATTATAATCCGTTCCCGGCTTTTAGCTCCTAGGAAACTGAGGAGCCAACTAAAGTAAAAAAAAAATCCTAGGCTTTCTAAGACCCAGTACTTAATTCTTTATATACTCCAGTGTTTAAGTTGGCTGAATGGTCGCGGCCTCAGCTCATTACTATAATTAATAAGAACTAACGTAAGAAGAAACAAAAAAATTAGCTCAGAAAAAATTCCTTCACCAGGCAGTCGAGAGTTCCAACATCAATATACCTTGATGCGACATCTCCCAACGCACACAGATGAGCGAAACTTCCATTGTGACGAATGCTCTAAGAGCTTCCGACAGCTCTCTACACTCAGTCAGCACCGTGCGATACATTCCGCGGAAAGACCTTATGCGTGCGAGGTATGGTTTTGATAATACTATATATCCGTAAAGAGTATTACTCTGTGTGATTGTATAATATATTATTATACACTACAAACAGTTTTTGATTAATACATTTTAATTTATTATACAACACTATTCAACTTAACTAACTATATACATTATAAAACCTTTAATTTTACGACCAATGCTCCGATATCAATATTGCCAACATTCAAATCACCATATTTTTGCGCATCCATATGGAAAAACATAGATTGTTCGAGAACAATGATATTGCGTCAATTCAAAGTCGAAGGTTGTTAATTTATTTTTAGGTTAGGTACCTACTACTCTTGTGGTTACCGTAACAGCCTGTAAATGTCCCACTGCTGGGCTAAAGGCCTCCTCACCCTTTTTGAGGAGAAGTTTTGGAGCTTATTCCACCTCGATGCTACAATGCGGGTTGGTGGAATACCCATGTGGCAGAATTTCAGTGAAATTAGACACATGTAGGTTTCCTCACGATGTTTTCTTTCACCGTAAAGCACGAGATGAATTATAATCATAAATTACGCACATGAAAATTCAGTGGTGCTTGCCCCCGGCTTGAACCCGGGCCGTACTTTCTTACCACTGGGCCATCTCAGTACTTTTCATCTTCGTGGGGTCATCCTCCTCGCGGTGAGCCAGTTGTCAAGCTAGTTGACAAATCAATCAGATTTTGAAAACGGAAGAAGAAGAACCGAGTTTGCCTCACTCTGTGACCGACAATGCGTCACACACCGATTGTGTTCTCTTATAGTTATTATAGATTATTTATGCGCCTCATAGAACTTATTTCTTATGTAAAAAATTACACTTGATATTCGCAACGTTATTAAGGTCTTAATAAATTATATAACGGTTCTTATACTTTACAAAAAACCACCTAGACACAAACATTCAATTCTTACTCAGTATAAAATTCTTTGTAAATATATTTTAGAAAGGCAGACTAGCAAATGTGCATTTGATAGTAAGTGGTTTCCTCCACGCATAAACACTGGCACTGCAAGTAATATTCACTTGTAACATCATCAGGATCGTAATAGCATATTTCTTGTGCCTGTAATTACACTGGCTCACTCAACACAAAGTTAATATTTTGTAACAACCATCAGTTTGCCAGTCGAATAACTACGTGGACTTACACGGAACATGTAGGGTAAATGCCTAATATTTAAATGATATCAGCAAATGTTTTATTTGTAATATATTAATTAGGTCTGCAACAAAACATTTAACCGCGTATCCACTCTCATCTCCCACCGCAAGACTCACTCCGACGAGAAGCCATACAAGTGTCATATTTGTCCAAAAGGCTTTCATCAGAAAGGTTTATATATTTCATTTTATCCTATATCCTATCCCAATCCATTTTCCTTATTAATGTAAGCTATAATTATTGACATAATATAAGCGATGAAGATCGGGGACGCAGTGATTGCTGATTTAACTATAATGAAAACAGTACTTGACGTCACAAGAGCTCCATTTTTTATCTTACAGCATTTCCACCAGAAGGTTTTCATGGATGTTTTTGTTTGTATTCAAACAAGGGAAAAAATAAACTTTGAAATAAACATTTTATTTTCAAGAATTGGCATCAATAAAAAAATATACAATTTAATTTTTAATATTTACTTAACAGGCAATCTTCGAAATCATCTCTTCACTCATACAAACGAGCGTCCGTATCGTTGCAATATTTGTATGAAAGGTTTCAATCAGCAATCGAATCTGGTGTGTCATAAAAATAAGGTACTTTTAGAAATTTATTCTTAGTATGGAGTGATTAATGAAAACAAATCTATTCATCATTATCATCATCACCTACCTCATCAATACCAATTCATTTGTATAAATCAAAATTGCCACCAATGTGTTCAATTGTTCAACCTTATATAATTCTACTAAGTTGCTTATAACCTGACTTTGGATTGACAAATCTCTTCGAAAAAAGTCACAACAAGAATTGTAAAAAAACATGCCCACCCATTTACCCACGGCCTTGTCTGTAAAAGTAAATCAAATTTATAAACTTGTCATATCCAAACAGGCTCATCCTGATGAGAATAATGTAACTACTGTTAAAAGTAGAAACGCTCCACGCGTACCCATTCTATCAGCTACGGAAACGCAAACGGATTTAACGAGGTGAGTACTAGAATGGATATATTTCACTACTTCATGTACACACCTTTTTTTAATTTTGAAATGTATAATTGTATGATTTCGTCTTGGCTAATAACGTAAAGTATAGGAGCAAACTTTTTGCTGTTGATAGTTATTAAGTTAATTTATCATTTGCATTATTTAAATTATGCTGACTTATATTTATACAATTATAACATCGAATTAGTTTGATACTGAATGTTTTAAGGCCTCCGTCTGAACAATGTGAAGTGTCTTCCTCTGTGGGGCCTTACTTGCCACCTGAACAGGCAATATCAATGTGGCCCAAACCAATCCAATGGAATGCATCAAAGCCTGCATCGGTATCTGACGATTTATGGAACGAACCTCCATGGGGCAGTAATGGTGTTATAGTAGACCCTATAAATACTTACCATATGGGAATAGCTCTCGCAACGAGACAAACTCCATTCGCTTTACTGAAATCAGATAATGGTACTCCAGTTCTTGTTAAAGTGGTCGACACAAAACTGCCTGGCGGTAAACAGGTGAAGAAAATTATTTTATTTTTCAAATATAATACTAAATTGAAGGCATGTTAATATTGTAAGTGTTTTCGCTGTGTTATATTTTTAGATGTTGGTACCTGCAACCGCCGAAGACTTAAAATTTGGTGGGAAAATCGTTTTAAACAATGAAGATACAGCAACTCATACACAGGTGGAGAAATATTTAATAAAACATATTTTTTTTTCTTTCTTTGTTCTTACAGTACAGTACAGTAACAGCCTGTTAATGTTCCACTGCTGGGCTAAGGCCTCCTCTCCCTGTTGAAGAGAAGGGTTAGAGCTTATTTCACCACGCTGCTCCAATGCATGTTGGTAGAATACACACAATTATAAACACAGTGGTGTTTGCACCACTTGAGTGAACCCACGATTATCGCTTAAGACTCACGCGTTCTAACCACTAGGCCATATTGTTTCTTTGTTCTTGAAACCTAAAAACATTAATAGAACATCTTATGAGTATGATTTGAACGATTTATGATCACTTGTTTACGAATACTTTACCAAAATAAGAAAGTCCATTCTTAGTATAAGCCTGCCAGATGCATGTAATACGAGTATGTAAGCTGTAAGAATGGTGTATTTTTTTATAACTTAACACAACAGTATTAATCTCTTTAGACGTGTTGAAGTGAGGATCAACTCACTTGGAACACATATGTTATCATCAGCTGTTACTTTAGTAGAGCAATAAATAATAACTTGAACACAGGAAGTCGCTTTGGCTGCAACGTCAGACGTGAGTAGCGCTGTACAAATTCGAGTACCAGTAGTCGCGACTGTAGTACCCAAGATCAGACCTGGAGGAAAGCTGCAGTTGTCTGTTGAGGAACCACACCACGTTTATCACAGCACTTTGTCTTCTAATGGTAAATTTCTGCAAGAAAAGATAATAGTTAAATTAATTACTTGTGCCATTTGTCATTGATAACTTTTTTTAGACAATAACCCATATATAACCATAATCGATATTTAGTACTTTTTACGGTTATTAAAGTATTTATTTTAATGTATGTGTTATTTTTTATTTTTATTTTAGGTGAAGTGAAAGATAACAATTGTTCTACTTCTGCGGGGCCTTCTATCCCCTCTACGCTTCCTCCTCTTGAACCACTTCGTCGTCTCGATCTTAATTTAAATGAACATAATACACGAACCAGTAAGTGAATGGTTTGCGCTTCCGAACGAATTGCGCTTATCATCAGACAGTCATATACATAATGGAGGAACACAATTTATACATGATGATATATATATTTTTTTTATAGATTTTTGTTCTGCTGATTTATATAATGATCTTTTTGCATGCTTTTTCTGGTAAAAAAATAAATCCAGCTAACCATAATTTGATTGGTTCTTGTCAAATTTCAACAGTAAAATTAAACAAATTATTAAGTTATACTTCCAAAAGGGTATCCTTGTTTAAAGTGACGCTCAAAGAGTAGTACAAAGAGTAGTAGTAGTAGTAGTTCAAAGAGTACTTTTATACAGACTAGAGTCATATCACACCAACTGGTAGTGTATTCTGATCTTAAACCCGAATAATAAATTCATGATTCGAGTACGTATGTTATGTTGCTTTTATAACTATTGAAATACCTTAATTGTGAACTGTGTTACTTCTATATGAAAATAATTAATTGAAATTTAAACTCTTGTAGTAAATGCCAAATTATTGCATATTTAATATGGGTAACTATCGTAGCACCTAATGAGGCAGAAAAATATCACCTATTTTTTAGAATCAGGCGACCTGATGGTAAGTAATCACTTCTCAAAGACATTGGTATTGTAGAAAGTACTGGCTTTATGTTGTAAATGACTACTAACTACGTCTTTTGTTTTGTAATTATACTGACTCAGAAACTATTGAAGCTTAATTGTAATGATGTGTGGCAATTTAGTAAAAGAACTGACGAGCGACGAAAGTCCCGCTGTCACATCGACCTTAATGCAGCCCTACAACAGTTTACTGATTAGTATATTTTTTTTCGTATTCCAGGTCAATCTTACTCACCTGCGCCTTCCTCACCTCTCGACCTCATCTCGCTCGATCTCTTTGAGCCTATCGGATGCATTCCGCTTGGTATGATTTCAGTTTATTAATATATATATGTATTATATACAATTAAAAAAATATGTATGTATACCGCAACACTATTAATTTTATGAATTTATAGAAGATTTTAATAGAATTTTCTCGAATTTACCATAAATTAAAATTATAACCTGTAAATGCCACACTGATGCATAAAGGCCTTATCTTCTCTTGAGGAGAAACTTAAATATATGAGGAGAATAGAAACGGTGCACACACGTGATGGAGAGTTCCATCGAAAACATGCAAATTTCCTCGCGATTGTTACTGTAATTGTCTCAACCATCCTCAGTTTACTAAGGAAGATTAGGCTCAAGATATCTGGTTGATACCACAAGGAAGGTAGGTGATATAAATATCTAAGGTCAATCTAAGGTGAACACTGCCGGTATCACTAGTATGTTCGCCTTTCAAATTAACAAATGTACATATATAGAGGTTAAAGATGTACGAACCTTGAACAATTCAATTGTTTATTTCTTTTTACATAAGGTTGATCTTGTGATATTAATTAGGATGACGAGTCAGATATAACAAGCGGTTTTCTCTTTTCAAAAACAAGTTGTTCGCTCAATTTATAATGTTGGAACTAGAGACTTCTTCCAGGATGTTGTTGGTAAGATATTTTTTAATTATTTTTTATTCTATTCATCAAGGTCCCCAGATCACATCTGTCGACAATATCGAGCAGCCGCCTCCGTCTGACGACTCCGATATTTTTATAGAAAAATTTGAAGTACGTACTTATTATATCATTATATACAATCATTAATAAATTAGCGATATTATTGTTAAAAAAAACGGTGTGTACAATCAGCGCGATCTATGTTGGCCAAGATTTAAATAATATGTATTAACATAATACCTAGTTTATTTATCTAGTAGCTTGTACTGCTAGTTGGAGTTGCCGCGTTCGAGTCCCGGACCAGGCTAATAAATACTAGGTTTTGCGTACATTAAGGAATTGTTAGCTTGGAGTAAAAGAGATAGCAAAATTACACGCTTATCTCTCTCTATTCGTGTCAAGATTGCCGTTTCATTTGACTCTTTATGCACTATTAAGAGTGCACAATTATATTATGTCCTGTTTCTAAGGTCGAAACATGATTAGCAGTAAACGATTTATTTATTATTATAACATACTATTGTCATATATAACAAATATTTATTAAAGCAATCATCAGTCATCATGTTACTGGTGGTAGAGCTTTGTGCAAGCTCGTCTGGGTAGGTACCACCCACTCATCGGATATTCTACCGCAAAACAGCAGTACTTACTTACTTACGGTATTGTTGTGTTCCGCTTTGAAAGGGTGAGTGAGTCAGTGTAATTACAGGGACATAACATCTTAGTTCCCAAGGTTGGTGGCGCATTGGTGATGTCAGCGATGGTTAAAATTTCTTACAATGCCAATGTCTATGGGCGTTGGTGACTACTTACCATCAGGTGGCCCATATGCCTTCCTATTCTATAAAAAAAAAACAGTCAATTATATATTTTTTAATTTGGTTTAGGTAAACTTTTTGTTTTCGTTTTGGATTTTATTGCATAAAAAATAGAAGCTTAATTATTAATTTGACATTTCAGGAAATTATCCCGTTATCTGATTCTGATTGAAATTTTTGAGTCTCCTCAAATTCATGAAGAAATGTAGTTATAAGCAATAATATGTATTTTAATAAAAAAAATTGAAAATATAATTATTATTTTTTTATTAAAAATTTCGGCCCCTCTAAGCGCATGTTTTGTTAAACCCTGATTTCTTTTTCTTACATTATTTCACTCTTTCTTACATTTATGATTTGACATTTGTAAAAAGGAGATAGCATTGTTTAACTAATCACCCGCTAACGTTTATAAGAAAGGATTCTTGTATTATAATATCCACACTATTGGCTAGTCTTTCAGTTTAGTTTGCCCGGAAACATCGAAATGTTTGATGGTTTGATTGTGGTGGGGATATATTTGGAATGATAAAGAGCTTGGGCGGTTGAGTTACCATAAGGTGGCCCATTTGCACGTCGTTGCAATTATCGATTATAGAAAATTGTTACGACCCTTGTTTTTAAATAATTCTTAAGTATATTTTGACTTGTCTTTAAAAATATTAGTAAGTATTTATGTATTAATAAATATGATTTAGTAATTTTTTTTTGTTCTTTGCAAAATATTTCGAACCCCTATAAAGATTTGTAGAAGGCAATTTCCTGGGTGTAGTGTAAATAATACGATATTATGATACGACGATGACGTGCCTATCATATCGTTTTAATATCGCTGTCATATCGCATTGTGATCGACACGTGAACGGAAATAAGTCCTTTAGGGGTGATACGAGTAGTTTGAGTTTATAGCGATAGATGGCGTCAATAGTCTCTTGGTTTATATACTTACGTAGTTCTTTTAAGTGTTCTAAAGAACACAATTACGATAATTTTATTTTCTTTATTAAATTGAATATTTCTTTTGCTTAATTTTAGTATCGCATATAAATAATATTGTCAAGAAACTTGTAACAATAACATAGTTTATAATATTTGAGGACAATACTTAGCAATTAATTCAATATAATATTACTACTCTCTAAGTGCTAGTTACTATACAGTATCCCTAACAACGTGATTCCAAAATTTCATAATGATCCGTTAAGTACTTAGGACGCGACAGCATAACAAACAAACGAGAAAAATCTAATTCACTTTCATATATAAATACCTACCTTATAGTTTTAAAAACAGCTACAGTCAAATTTACTAAAACATAAAATACACACTGGTTCCTCCTGGCTGGCCTAGGCCAGTCTGGGTACGGGCCTCGGGGTTGCCCCCTCTACCCGGGCTGGTCCTCACCGGCAGGTTCAGCCTGCCGTGTCCTTTATTTTTGGCCCAAGGGGCCAGGGTCACAATGACCCAGTGGCTGTATTGTTTGGTTGGTTATTTAATGTTTTGTTTTCTCAATTCCAGGTTGTCGTCCCATCGTCAGTCCTCCAGATCGTCGTCAACGATGCCTGCGTCGGGGCAGATGGTCGGCGACAGTAGGAGCTCACGAGGTAGAGGACGCCCCTCTGGTGGTCGAGCATGCAGCGGTGCTATACCGTGGAGGTGTACGCACGCACTATTGTCCGCTCTCCCGAACATAGTGCGCGCGAGGCGACGGACGAATTCCTCCACGGTGGGCGTCCTGGTGTCTCTGTGGATGACGTCGTTCCTGACGTACCTCGGGGCTCCCACTATCAAACGCAGGCATCTATTCTGCTGGATCTGCAACCTCCGCTTCTGGTGCGCTGAGCATAGCGCATACCAGGCGGGGGCCGCATACGTCAGGCGCGAGCGGACGTAGGCTCCGTAGATCCTCAGTTTGGTCTTCATTGGTAGGCGGGATGCGAAGAGGGTGTGCAACTTTGACCGCGCAGCCGCGGCATGATTCACCGCCTTGTTGACGGTGTGTATCATGCGCAGCCTACGGTCAATGTGACACCCCAGGTAGCAAACTGAGGTCTGCCACTCCACGTCCTGGCCTCGGAGGGTGAGCTGACGCATCGGCTTGTCGGCACCGACAAGCAGAGCGGCCGTCTTACCGACATTGACGGCCATCCTCCACTTGTCTAGCCACTCCGGAAGCAGATCCAGCAAGCGCTGCATCTTGTTGGTTGCGACGATCTGATGATGAGACGACGATAGGAACGCACTGTCGTCCGCATACAGGGCCAACAGTACGTCCTCTTCGCCCTCGCGCAGATGGTCGCGGAGGGTGGGGATGTCGTCCGTGTACACCGCGTATAGACGCGGCGACAGACAGCTACCTTGGGGTACTCCGGCTCGGATGGGCCGCGGTTGCGAGTCCGCGCCCTCCACCGAGACATAGAAGCTACGGCCTTCTAAGAATGACGCCACTACTCGCACATACGCGAGAGGCGCCGTGGTGTTCAGAAGCTTAGCCAGGAGCCCGGCGTGCCACACCCGGTCGAAGGCCTTCTCCATGTCGAGAAAGACCCCGACGGTGGGACGCCTTTTGTTTTTCTCACTGGCTAAGTGGCTGATGACTCTCGTCAGCTGGAGCGTCGTTGAGTGGCTGCTGCGGAACCCAAACTGCTCCTCGCGCAGGGGCAGGTGAGGCGCGAGTCTACGCAGCAGCAGACGCTCGAACAGCTTGGCGATGTGCGAGAGTAGCGTTATAGGCCGATAGCTTGCCGGGAACCTTCGGTCCTTGCCCGGCTTGGGAAGGACGATGACCTTCCCCCTCCTCCATGCCTCGGGGAAGTGTCCGGTTCGGAGTATCCCATTGAAGGTCTCCGTGAGCGCTTCGAAGACCTCACGTGGTAGCTGCATCAACGCGGCGTTGGTGATTCCGTCGGGGCCTGGCGCCTTTCGTTTTGGTAGACGAAAGACGGCCTTCCGCAGCTCGGACAGGGAGATAAAGTCGTCTCCCTGGAGCGGCGGGATCTGGGCCGACAGAAAACACTCCACTTGTTCCTGGATCGCCGCGTGATGACGGACGACATTGGTGTTAGTCAAGTCCGGTGGGTTGGGAGTAAACTGCCCTTCCAAGTGTTCCGCCAGGATCTCTGCTCTGTCTCTGGCGGAGTATCTCCTATTACCCGCTCGATCTAGTAGCGGGTAGATAGGAGTATCACTGGTGGTGAGTTTCTTGCAGAGGTGGTAAAGTGACGTGTCGTGCTCGCCTGCTCGATCGATTGCGACCTCCCATTTGTCGCACTCGAGAGCTACGAGCGCACGTGACACTTCCTCTGCAAGCCTGTTCAGGTCACGCTTCACCCTCGGACAGCGCGTGCGTGCCCACAGTCGGCGAAGGTCGCGCTTCTTCCGAAGTTTGTTGCGAAGCGAGCTCGGTAGCGGGTCCCTGCGCGCCGATCCACCGACGGTGGTGGCTGCTTCCTTGGCTTGAGTGATGGCGTCGGAGATTTCCGTCGCAGCCACCTCGACATCGGCAGACGTCGCGATGGGGACCGTGAGCTTCAGCCTCGCAAGTTCGGCATTGAAGCGCTTCCAGTCTACCCGCTTCATAGGGGGACTAGGCGCTGTGAACTCGCACTGCAGGGTGATGGTGACCAAAACAGGTAGATGCTGAGTGTCTAGGTCGTATATGACCTCAGCATCTATGGGGCAGTTTACTCCGTGGTGCAGCACTATGTCCAGGACGTCAGGTTGGCGACTGCTATTGGCCGGTATGTGGGTCGGCGCTCCTGGACCCAACACACCGTAACCGTGACGTTCGCTGTCCTCGTGCAGCCGCTTGCCCTCGTGGGTGATGATGCGTGAGCCCCAGGCGTGGTGCTTCGCATTCAAATCACCCACGATCAGTGTAGGCTGCGACGAGTCGAACAACGTTTGGACATCAGTGCTGCAAAATTTCTGTCCAGGTGGTTTGTAGGCGGCATACAGCAGGAGCTCCATCTCACCAGCATGCACACGCACCCCCTGCGTACGCAGACTCGCAAAAGGGGCATGCGCAAGTTCCTCGTGTACGATGTCTCTTCTCACCAGGGCTGCTGTTCCTCTGTATCGATAGCCCTTGGGAGAGATTTCATCACGCCGGTACTCGAAGAAGTTCGGGACTCGGAGCTCAATTTCGGTCGAGAGCTTTGTCTCACCCAGGAGGATAACATGTACATCCTGCGACTGGGCGAGAAGGGTCAGCTCCCGGACATGGCCTTGTATGCCGCCTGGGTTCCAGTATAAGACTCTCAGCTGGAATTTAGTTTCGCTAATGCGGCAATTCCAGCTGAGATAGCCGGTATGATGTCCTGGCCTTGCGTATAGGCGACCAGGATTGCCGTCAGTGCTTCCATGAAGACCCGGACGATGATGGTAGTGTCCGGGCCTTTATTTACGGTCGAGGCAGTTTTGATTGCAGGAGGTGGAGGTAGTTGTTGCCTCTCCACCGGCCGCGTCGCGGTAGCCGGAGCGGGCTTTGGCTCCGTCGCTGCCTTCCTAGGCTGCCGCCGCAGGCTCGGCTCTGGCCGGCCTCGCTGCTCTCTTCTTCTTCCTCCTCTTCTTCTTTGGTTTGGACGGCGGTTGGCCCCTGGTCGTTGCCTGGTTGGCCGGTGGTGCCAGTGTTGTGATCGGGGCCGCTGATACAGCTTGCCCCGTTGCCACAGTAGGTGTTCCTCTTGGTTCTATCGTCGCTATGGGAGCCGCGACGATAGGGCGCTTCACTTTCACCACCGGTACTGGAGCTGGTGGGGGAGGGCGCTCTTCAGCCCCCTTGGGTTTTGCCCTCGGTCCGTTTGGGCGAGAGGCGGGCACAGTTATGCCCCTCCTTCTCGCCTCCTTCTTGTAAACTGGGCATCTGCGGTCCTTCGCCGTGTGCGCCTTGTTGCAGTTGGCGCACGTTGGCGGGTCCTTAATTGGCCTCGGGCAATCCCTGGCCAGGTGCTCGCCAGCGCAGCGAACGCACTTCTGCTGCCTGTGGCAGTTTGCCGAGGCGTGGCCAAATGCCTGGCAGCGGTGACACTGAGGTGGGCTCTTCGCGCCCCTCCAGGCCTCCACCAACAAGCCGGGCATGCACAGGAGCTCGGTCACCTTATACAAGTCGGTGAGCTCCTGCTCCTTCAGGTGCGCCAGCTGCACAAAGAAGGTGCACCCGTGCCGGCTTCTTCCGCCCGGGATTGCCTTCGCACTCTGTGCAGGGAACCCTAGGCTGCACAGGGCGGCAATCACCTCTTCCGGGGGTGTGTTGAAAGGCAGCCCCCTAATGGCCACCTTGGTCGGCAACTCCGTTGATGGGCTATAGCAGAACCAGGATATGGATTTGTCCTGGTTCATAGCCTCCGTCAGATGGCGCTGGATCACCCGGAACTCCTCCGCTGAGCCGGGCAGGAAACGCACTCCCCTCCCTAGAGGGCGCGCATTCGGGGCATGTCCGAGTTTGCCCTTCAGGATTTGAAAGTGCCGCGTCCAGTTGGGCAAACATTCCGCTATAATAGGCGGGTAGCTGGAGCGCGGCGCAGTCCTCGGTGCTGGCGTTGGTTGAGGGACCCGGTTCCTGGGCGACGCTGGTGCTGCAGCGGCCGCCGCGTAGGAGACTCCGGACGGTCCAGGCTGAGGCGATGTCGGCCGAGAGGTGGTCATCTCGACCGTCGATGGCAGGGCCGCGTAGCTGGTTGAGTTACGCGGCCATGTATCCTGCGACCCTCCCTCCAGTGGGGATGGGGATCGCGGTGGCAGCAGGTGCTTCGCCGGTGCATTCATGCTTGCTTCTCTTGACATGGGCGACGCCGCGCGCGATGACTCGGAGTCTTGCGGCGACTCGTATGGTGGTGATGTTGGCGGCGGGGGAGAGACGTCCGTCCTGGGACGCTTGTCCTCCGCTTCCTCCGACTCCGGAGACGAATCCGGTCTCGGGCGCTTGGACCCTTCTGCGCCGGCTGTAGACTCAGCTACAGCGGCGGCGAAGTTCTCCAAAGACGCCCGGTTCTCCTCGTCATCTCCGGTTTCCGCCTGTATTACGCGGAACGTAGGGCGTGGTGCGGTGGCGGGGGTGAGGGCGACGGGCACGGTCGAGTTGTCGAAGATATCCCTTCGAACAACCGACCGTGGTATGCCCGACCTACCTCGGCCGCGATTGCGTTGGTCTAAAGGGGGGGGCTCCCCCCCTTCAGACATGGTGGTGATGGGTTTTAGACTCTGCTCGGCTTAAAGGTATGCACGGTACCACGACCTCAGCGCGTGCCACCCAGCCAGGTGAGACCCACTAGGGGAGGCCCAGCTAAGCGCCCGCGAGCGGAAGTTTTAACCGTGCACACCTGGTGATTACAGCGTCAGCAGTCCAATAGTTTGGTCCTGCAGGAGTTTTTGCTCAGCAAAAACTTTGCAGGATCCGAGTGTGCTTTTCTTGTGTTGGGGAGCAGGCTCCTGGCAACTAACACCGGCCGTTTCCTCAAGCCAACGTCGGAGACGCGGCGAGTACAACTGGCACCGGAGGGGGGCGTTGCGGGGAGCGGGGGATGTCCAAAACAAGTAAACACTGTTGTCGTTCAATCAATCGGTAGCGAGAGAGAGCACACACACGCAGAGAGAGCGAAAACATAAAATATTATACCAAAAAAATGTAGTTCTATAAAAAATGCAATAGATGGCGTTAAGGTCAGCACTTTTATCGAAAAGTACATAAATAGAAATACTCAACTTGAGAAGATATAAATAAAATATATAACAATAACTGTCTGTTTTTAACTTATTTTATTGATTTTTTTTATAAAATAACATTTCAATTAAAAACACAGAACAAAAACATTTTGTGTAAATATATATATATACATATTTATATCGTTCTTGTTCAATATTGGCTCATAATAATATTGATAAAGTTAAAATTAAATAGTTTAAATTTTTTCATGAATAAGCATTTTTATCATGAAATAAGTAGAATTTAAATGCAATGGTTTGTTATTCGTACATATATTGTGAGCACATCCGTTCGTCCAGAGATGGTGTTAGTAGTTACAGAACCAAAATACTAGGACCATTGTCAATCTTATGACAAATTACTTAAAGTATAAACCTTGGAGGTATTTTAATTTGATTTTAACAGAAGAATTTAAAATCTTCAACACCAAACAAGTAACCAATTGTTCTGATTAAATCTAAAAAATAAAATTCAGAACTTTTTTAGTTATAATTAAAAAAAAAAACAGTCTGTAAGTGTCCCATTGTCAAGTGAAGGCGTCTTCTCTTCATGTGGAGATGGCGTGGAGCTTATTCCACTATACTGCCCTGATATGCGGCAGCATGTCATCCTACACATGCTGGTTTCCTTACGACGTTTTCTTTTACTGGCGAACACGAGATGCATCATACCGGCTTGAACCCACTATCTTCAGTTAAGGTACACTTAATCTAACTAGGCCATTAATTATTTACAACATTAGTACCTAATATAAAAAGCGGATCGTTATGTTCAAAAGTAATTATTTATTTAAGAAAAACAGACGCGAGAATGATCTAACTAATATTAAGTTTCACTGTGCGTATACACTATAGCACTGCAGGTTCTGTAAATCACCCCTTGCATAGTCAATGTCATAGTCTTGTGTCAGTACACTGGCTATCTTTCCCTTAAAAAAGCAACAAAGAAACCTTATCAGTGCTAGCATCAATATAGCAGAATATTTAAACATTTATAAAAATGGATTCCTACTATTAACTTGATTATTATATATTATTTTTATCAAAAAGATCTTTTCTTCTCGACGGTACTCATTACCATTGCAATCAATCCACTTTACAATTGTATTGCAAAGAACCATTCATGGAACTTCAATTTAAACTACTGTAAATTCCACATCGTTAATTTTCCATTCAGAATCATTCAATTTGCAACTAATTACATATAAGCCATCGTTCATACCATTAACCGCAAAAAATATCGACGAAAAACGCCATAACATTAACAAGTAGAATGCTACAATAAAACGCGCATTACATTCGTCCAGTTTTTTACCAAAGGCTTGCGCGTGTCAGTCACGTGATCGAAAATATTAAAACTGGTGTTAGATCTGACACGCGGCCTTTCCCACCAATAAATAGAGAAATCTTCTGACAGCCCTATTGAGTAAAACCAACTTACAATTATCATACCAATTTAAGCCGTATTGTATCAACAAAAAGTTCAATTTTCAACATCACCAAATCGACCGATCAAAGTAACCGATGATTCGTAAAATTGAATCTTATTTCGAATATATAAAGTTGAGTTTGGAATGTATGTGTAAATAGTAAAATTAGGGTTGTCGTCAATGATCTAAATACCGCCCCCGACGGTTATCGAATAATTCTCCGGCACGTGTTGGTCGCGTTTTTTATCGAATTTTTTTTTCGGCGTGCGAATGTCGAAGTGGCGTCTGGTGCGGACTTGCTCTCAATGGAAACCATTGTGGGAACGATTTAAGGGATTCCAAATAAGAATTGAACGGAATTTTAAAGAATTTCATGCAGTTAAAGTACTGCTTACTAACTTAAGTAGATAAC
Source organism: Nymphalis urticae (assembly GCA_905147175.2). Taxonomy (NCBI): domain Eukaryota; kingdom Metazoa; phylum Arthropoda; class Insecta; order Lepidoptera; family Nymphalidae; genus Nymphalis; species Nymphalis urticae. The sequence continues at coordinate 4,053,450 of LR990004.1, read as the reverse complement.
GCGAATACATAACTGTGAATTTCACAGAAATAGTATATCTTTGTATAAGTTCATGCTTTGTTTATATAATATATATATATGATTTAAATATTTGATTTAAACACATTTTAATAGATAATAATGATCAAACTTAAATAAAGACTTCAAAAATCATAAAGCTGGACCCCATACAATAAATCCCTCATAAAAATTATTAAAGCAAACATTAAAATGTTAGCACTTAAAAATAAATCCCTAAATAATAACGATAAAATGAGCTATCAATTTCATAAAATATCATTCGTAAGCTAACAAGAGGCCAACAAATCCCCATCGAGTCGCCCCAATGTCATATTTTGATTATGATATCAGAGTTCCATAGTTGTTTTTTATATCCTTTGTCCCTTAATACACGAATTAAACCATTAAAAGTCGCGTGCCAACACGACATATAATATTTCAACTGTATAATAGATTCGATTATTATTATAAATGTTTTTTTATGTGTGAAAATATTTTCATATTTGTGATTTATGTTAATTGTTTCTTTTTTCTTATTATATTTTGCTGTATTTAGATATAAGTACATTATATTATTATAGCATTTATAAAAGACAAATGTTTGAAAAAAGTAAACTTGTAACGATAACTCTTTTATTATAATAATTTGGCGGCTGTTATGTATTCAAGTTATTAAATATATAATTGTATTAGATATCTAATATATGACTTATCCGTGCAGTGACGGAGAAAGAATACATTTCACTGCCCCTTTCCCATGGGTGTCGTAAGAGGCGACTAAGGGATATCATCTGGTGGTAGGATGATAAACATCCGCCTGGCTTGTTACCACCGTACGCATGGTGAAAATCTCGTGAAGTGGCTTGCAGCCGCGTTTCGAGGTCAGCCAGCGTACAACCAGTGCCCGAGCGAGCATTGCCGCGATGGGTGTTGGTCCAGTGGAGACGACGGCTGAACCAATGCCGGGGGAAACACGCCTCCACACTTTGCCCATCCCTATCGTGGCAATACGTCGCTCGCTTCACGTCTCTTTACGAGGCGTGAAGAGGCATCTTGCGGGCCGGCAAGGCGAGGGCGGCTAGTGCAGAATCTTCTTCCAGACTGTACTGGCCGTCCTCGCGTTTGGACTCTACTACCACTTAACATCAGGTGGAGTAGAGTCATTTGCCCACCCGGCAAATATAAAAAAAAAAGACTAAATATTGTATAAAAAATCCTCGATTTATGTTAACCTTTTTTTTGTTTTTAATATATAGGCTAGCGCTTGACTGTTATCACACCTGATGGAAAGTAAAAGCTATTGTAGGTGGTGGGGAAAACGGAGGTTGGAAGGGTATTCCAGACCACAGCGGTACGTATCAGAAACGAGGAAGAAAATCGTTTCGTACGTGTCTTAAACACGCCAACTACACAGTTGATATGTAAATATATTTTATACAGTAACTAATGTGCAACCATTCGTCCGCAATCAAATAAAATTAACACAGATCTAATCATCTACGCTTAAAGTCGTTTAATAACAGTCAGCAAGTCTGCACAATATTTAGTAACTACTATAATATGTAAGAAGCAATTTTGCCACTCTTATCACACTGCAATTCCGCTTAAGATATATTAAGTAACAATTATTAACGATGCCAGCGCACGCGCACGCGCCGCGCACACGCCGCGGATTAAACGCATTTGACAACACGACGTCTTTATCGAAACGGCTTACGAAAGTTTGACGTTAATGAAGTATGTCATTGTTATTTTTTTTTTATGACAGATTTTACTGACTCGATATTATTTTGTGGAATTATTGATGATATAAAGCAGCGTTCACACGTATCGTAGTCGATCGACTGATCGATTTGAAAGTTTAATCGTCTGAACGGAGTTTTATTTTAATTCCAACAAAATATATCGGTTTCGTAATAAATTGCCGTTTTACATTTTTTTTTATTGATTCAATTTAAAATTAATTTTGTTTCAGTTTTTGTTGAAAAATAAATGTTTATGTTCGTATCACGAGAGATCTGTATCTAGTTATGGGAAGTCGAGATGATGTTATTTTTATTTAAAGTAAAACATAATTTATTGGATTCATATTAATATCAGAATTATAGACTAAGCGTCTGATAAAAAGAAAAAATACTTGTAAAATTAGAAATTTAAACGAATATTTAAAGTTATTATAACTAATAGTATTTTATTTCTTATAAACAGACCGATAAATTTAAATGATAACAGATCACTTGAACATAGATATGAATAAAGTATGTATGCATCCCACGGCTGGGCAAACGCTCTTGAAGCTATAGCTTCGTCCATTTTTTTTTTTTTTTTTTTTTTTTTTTTTTTTATATTTGCCGGGTGGGCAAATGACTCTACTCCACCTGATGTTAAGTGGTAGTAGAGTCCAAACGCGAGGACGGCCAGTACAGTCTGGAAGAAGATTCTGCACTAGCCGCCCTCGCCTTGCCGGCCCGCAAGATGCCTCTTCACGCCTCGTAAAGAGACGTGAAGCGAGCGACGTATTGCCACGATAGGGATGGGCAAAGTGTGGAGGCGTGTTTCCCCCGGCATTGGTTCAGCCGCCGTCTCCACTGGACCAACACCCATCGCGGCAATGCTCGCTCGGGCACTGGCTGTACGCTGGCTGACCTCGAAACGCGGCTGCAAGCCACTTCACGAGATTTTCACCATGCGTACGGTGGTAACAAGCCAGGCGGATGTTTATCATCCTACCACCAGATGATATCCCTTAGTCGCCTCTTACGACACCCATGGGAAAGGGGCAGTGAAATGTATTCTTTCTCCGTCACTGCACGGATAGCGATAGAACGATAGATAGAACATGCAATGTCCATCATTGCATGTTCTTATATTTCCAGCAAGCTGTTAACCACGGTGCCTTATATTACTTATGCCTAGCTAAACAATGGTCGTTAAAAAAAGTTAAATGTACGAGTAAAGACCCGCAAAATCGACCACACGTATTTCAACAAAACATACATATTATGATTATAATAATATATATATTTTTAATCTTAAATTCAAGCTCAACAATTATTGATTTAAAGAAATTTAAATTTAAAAAGAACTCGTAATAAAAATCATTATTATAATTAAAATATTCAACTCAAAACTAAAGGCGGACTTAAAAAAATCAATCGCGGGAAGCAGGGTCGGTTGTACCGTCATATATCACGCATGGGTGGAGAGGCAAATTGTTCGCTAACCTGATTACAACTGCTAGTTCCACATTGTCTTTACCCCCTCCTTGTCCCCCCTTTTTAACAATACGCTATTTAACTAGATGTGTTAGTGTTAACTTTGAAGTTTAAACTAATAATTGTATTATGTATTATAATTTTGGTGTTTAAAAAATATATATCATATATTTAAATATTATTGAGGCTATTGATATATTACTATTTACTTTTATTTATTTACTAATAAAATGTTGTCATCCGTTCATTTGGTATTTTTTTATGTGAGAGGGGGCAAACGAGCAGGATACTTACCTGATGGAAAATGACTACCACCGCCCATGGACATCTGCAACACCCGAGGGCTTGCAGGTGCGTTGCTGGCCTTTATAAATTAAAATTAGCCGGCCAAATTTAATATTTATAAAATTAGACGGCCGGTATAAATTAAAATTATCATAATGATTTTTTTATTAATGTATATTTATAAAAAGCTTTTTGTCCAAGCCTGATTATATAAGAAACAACTAGAAATAATTGCATTAATTGGGGAGTGCTTAAAAAATGATTTTGAGAAAACGAACTCAGAACTTTTTCTGGTGTGTGGATTGGTTGAGCGCAACATATTCTGCCAATGTCACGAGTAAAAGAGATGACACATACGAGATCAATCGGTTTCAAATTTTGAATTGTTATGTATTCGATATTTAAAAATGAATATTGTGTCAAATTACATATTCATTCAAATATTATAACCAGATAAGTTCATCCCGTCATTCGTCTGTCATTTAAAATGTAGTCATTTCTAGTGTTTCATTGTTTGATAGATTTCTCTATAAATTCATTACGGATCCACAATGGGGATACCGATTGTTGTAATTTCATTTCGTGGCTGGAAGTCGAATTGAATTTGCTTTTTATGGGAATGAAATGGGATTTGGTATGAAATAATTTAATATGAATGCAGATATAATTCTGACTTTAATAATTTTGAAACGTATTTATGTTCTGCGTTTAATCGTGAATATAATCAAGGTTATACTAACAATTCATTCATTTACTTCAAAATGGTGATATCATATTACCATATAATATATCTTTCATAGTTCGGTGTTCAATTAAGTACTATATTATTAATAAATAGCTGCTTTGGTATAGAGACTGTTTGTGTCTTCTTCTATCGAATGACAAATCAATGATGACAGAAAGAGAGAACTAAACAGCCGCTCAATGATTTATTAGTAAAGCATTAGCAATTAATATTATATATAATTAAAGCCAAAACAAATGTATATATAAAGTCTATATATCCATTTCGCGCTTGAATATAAATGAATACAAACTAAACACACTTAAATTTATATAATACATACATTCATATATATATAGAGCCAATAACCGATTAAAATGAGAACATATAAATTTATAAAAGTACCGTCGACAAAATAATACATCTGATAATCGTATGCCATAATTATAGCTATAAAAATATTTCCCTCAAATCGAGTAGTATGTTGGGTTAAAGTCGATTACATTAAACGACCCTCCCTGACGCAATGAGGTCGGCGAGTCTTTATGCAGTAACTGCTTAATTTGATTTTTATTTTGATCTCATTTGTACATTGTGCCCCTGATTGTCCCCGCGGGTACTTTAGCGGTAGTCCTTGTGATTGTATTACTGTTTGCTATACTTAGATGACCCAGGGCAAGGTCTATGTGCTTAATTTGTGCTTATAATATAACTAATGATGTGTTAGATAAAATTCTGACACATTTGTATCCACCAATCTGCACTGTAATAGCGTGATTGAAAACGTTCCAACTAACGATAGAAAAAAAAGTATTTTTTTATAATTATATAAAAATACAAGAGAGATATATAAATACATCCTACTGGAATATTAATAAATAGAGATAGTTTATTATATAAAAGTATTTCCCTCGACACATATCTACCTCACTATCTATCTATCTAGTATATGTTACCTATATCGTATCTAAGATAATAATATATTATAATTATTGGAGCAATATTCATACGCGTTTCAGCATCGCATTACTTTAACGAGTGCCGAATATTTTTTTAATTAGTAATGATGTGTTTTTTTATAATATGTGAGAATTATAAGTACGTCTCGTTTCAACATCGATGTTCTTATATTTTATGAAAAGTTTTCTATCTCTTTCATGTAAATAATCAATTTACATATGTACCAGACCTTCTTTATAAGACGCTTAAAAGATGTCTATAAGATGTTCAGTATTTATTGACAAACATACGTCTAGCAATAAGAAAAATATTAGAACATTAACTATTTTTTAATTTAATTTATGAAGGTAATCTAGGCTATATGGACTCTAAGTAATTAATCTGAATCATTCATACTGGCACTTTTATAAACGGCTTCTTAGACCATAAATATGTCCAACCACGGGAAGATATTATGCCTCTTGTAACTACACTGGCTCACTAACCATACAAATCGGACACACCAATACAAATTACTAGTGAGTAAGATAATTAATATACATTTCATTTCATTTCATCAGTAAATGTAAATGCCATAGAGTTAATCTTTTATTTAAAAATACAGAATACAATACTTTAATAATGTAGTTTAAAATTATTTCAAACAAAACAAACCAAACAAAAAAAACACTCGTAACTGAATACAACCATATATACGTGATCTTCAACTCAGAAAAATGTACACAATGTTAATCCTTATCAATGTAACGCAGATACGTTAATTGCATACACTAGTTTGTGTTATAGACAAAAGGTAGACTATATGTAAATACAAAGTAAGCTCTTGTCAATTGTTTTTTTTTTCAATATTCTCTCAACTGATATATTTTGAATACGAGTATGATCTGATGTCAAAACATCATTCTAAACTAGTTTTAGAACTCGGGGAATATTTTAACTGATTTTATTCACCACCACGGATCTCGAGATTGATAATTATCAGTAATATAGGTTGGAGCAGAAACCGCGAACCGTTTATTTATCAACACATTTGTTGAAACACGTAGATCTTCCACATATTCCATACACTCATCTGAGTTATATAACTATAGACATTTTTAGAAAACAAAACTTTTTTAGTATAAAAAAAATCTTAAATCGTGGGACAGTGTAAATAGTCCCAATGTTTTTTTATACGTTCTTTTTGTGTTGAAACCAGACGTGTAGATGTTTTGTGTCATTTAATATTCCGCAATACGAATTCGGGAGTCTATTTGCCTACAAAAACAAATATACAGGTTAAGATTGTCAAAGATTAAAAAGTCCAAGAACCATCGAATAAATAAAAATGAATATAAAAGAAAAGAGTTTTCCTACAGGGCCTCCTCTTCTTATTCGAGGAGACGGTTTGAAACTTACTTCACCACGCTGCTCCACTGTGGGTTGGATACACATTTGGCATGGCATGAATGGCATGCATGGCAGATTTTCCGCCAATGCTGTTGCTGCTGTCCTCACGATGTTTTTCATCGCCAAGCACATGAAGAAATACAAACAAAAATAAAGCACATGAAAGTTCAGTGGTGCTTTCTATGGTTAACTTGGAATCATCAGTTAAAACTCTCATCTTCTAATCACTGGGCCACCAAGGCTCTCGTCGAATAACTTTGTAATATTATCTATATCTACTTTTATACAATAGAACGAAAGAGCTGGCACAATTGAACGTGCTAACCTAAATAACGAGTACGTTTCAAAAATCCACTGTTTTTATATTGATTTTATTTATATACTACTCCTTGTAAAAATTGCTAATCTAGTCGTTGATATATACCCGGCTCGAAGGACCATTTTTAGGATAACAAAAATAATTTTTCCCTATGAGCTTGTTACAAAATTGATTGGAATAAACATATACAATTTTTATTTTATAGTACTAACGACGACGATGATTTATTTGAGTCCTTGAAAATATTCTATGACAGACGCCTTTTGAGGAATCGTAAATCAGTTCGAACCTAGGTTTAGTAAATTTACTAAATTTTAAGTCTACCTGTTTCTTGGAGAACGCTATGCAAATTTTAGTTAACAACGCACTATCTACAAAAACGTAGCGATTAAAATAGCTTTAAAATAATTATTTAGATATCGCTGACAATAAAATATATTAAAGTGTTACTGCAATAAAGTCAAATCTACTATAAATTGCATGGTAGTTATGAAATAACTTGATAAGAAGAAAGTAAGTGAATATTATGTCATCGAACTTAAGCCCTTCATGGGTTCTCAATATCAATTAATAAATATATATTAATTTAATAAAAATATAATACTTATTAGTATTTGATATTTTAAGTAATTAAAATATTAACGTGTTGTAAACCTTACTCCCAAGGATTTATATAAATATGTTTGCAACGCATTGGCATTGTAAGAAATATTAACTATCCCTTAGATCGCCAATGCGCCACCAACCTTGGGAACTAAGATGTTATGTCCCTTGTACCTGCAGTTACTCTAGCTCACTCACCCTTCAAACTGGAGCGCAACAGTTCTTAGCATTGCTCGTAGGTGCTAGAATATATGATGATTTGGTCGTACCTTTACTGGTTTACTGGTGGTAGGGCCTTGTGCAAGCTCGTCTGGGTAGGTACCACCCACTCATCAGATATTCTACCGCAAAACAGCAGTACTTGGTATTGTTGTGTTCCGGTTTGAAGGGTGAGTGAGTCAGTGTAATTACAGGTACAAGGGACATAAAATCTTAGATCCCAAGATTGGTGGCGCATTGGCTATGTAAGCGATGGCTAACATTTCTTACAATGCCAATGTCTAAGAGCGTTTGGTAACTTACCATCAGGTGGCCCATATGCTCGTCCGCCTTCCTATTCTATAAAAAAAAACCTACCAAGTAAAAAAAAAAAACTAATAAAAAAATTTGATTAACATCTTTAAAAAACGCAGCGCTTCCATAGTCCAGTGAATTATTTCCACATCGCTTGTGCTTCGCGACTGAATTCCCAACGAAGCAGTCAGAAGGGTACGCTTGCTCGTGGCAGCTTGTTTGAACAAAAGGGTTTTTGAAAGTACGCCTCCGTCCGACGGATTGTCTCGTTGACGTTCTGATTGGATTACGCGTTCCGAATCTAGATAACTTTGATTCGGTTTACATTGAAGAACAGATTTTCCCGCTTTTTTTAATTCGTAAATTACATAATGGATGTTCGATGCTATCGAAATTTTTCGATAAACTTTTTAAATTACTTTAAGCTGTTCTTGACAAGAAAAAAAAGTTATGTATTCGTTAAGAACATAGATAGTGGAAACTCTTATTATTAGTAACTATTTCAAAATCAAAAATCGCCTAAACGAATACATATTTAGCCATACAATTATATTCATATTTTTGAAGATTTATTTATAATTTCTTAATCACAAATATCGATCTATTTTACTAGTCGATACGCGATACACATCTAAAACGTATCATTGATATCAATATCCCATTACGAGTATCTGTCAATTTACATTTTTAATATTTTTACAAGACGAGTCTATCGTCAGCATCACTACATATTACAAAAAAAAAACTGAACGTGAGAAAGTCAAAAACGGCCGAATTTTACGGTATTATATGGTATATTGGACGGAGTGATTCATGAGAAAAGTTTGGGTGTATAATTCAATGAGGTGTTCTGAAAATTGTCTGAATGACATGACAATAAATTTTATGATAACGAAAAAAAAAACATGCCGACTGGGAGCGTATTGACGTGTGTCGCGTAGACCATTACAGTTATATGTATTTCGATATAAGCGTTTTATGTAGACTATTATCTGCCCGTGCAAAGTCGGGATAGCTAGTATATGTTAAAATATGTATAATTGTAAAATATCGACGCATCTTACACTATTTTTATTCTATTGGTCAGAATATTTAAAATCAAGACGATATAGATGAATGAGTTTTACTCGTAAGGGATGTCACTATGGAAATTTGAATAATAATGCAAAGTGCAACAATTTCACGTTACCACAGTTCGCATCGGAATATTACTTCCACTAGGTATTTAAATACGAAATTGCCTCTGAATAATGCGAACAATAGTCGTTACGTGTAACACAATGAAGGGCCCCGCAGACCTATTCTGAAAATTAAAAACGAAATTCGCATTGGAATCGGATTCCGCACGAGTGGCCGTCGAAAATGGAAACTTAACAACCGCGGTAAATAACCACAAATCACCGCTTCCTAACACCCGAGGCGAGATTTAAATTCACGCGAATGTTGCCATCGAATTTTGTTGTTAGTTTCCATTCTACATTAAGTCTTTCTAGTTGCATTATAAAAAAAATCGTATCGGATTAAAAATATTTTATAATTTCTAAGCTTAATTATTAGACGTGCGTTGTACGTTGGACCATCAAGTGTTGTCAAAACAACCGCCTCCCCGAAGCAGGTGAAAACTTAAACGAAAAATGCGAACACATATTTATTTTAATAGGTATATAAATTATTTATATCTTAGTGTTTTACATGAACGAACATCTCGGATCTTCATCGCGTATTGTACAATAACACGTTGTACCTTTGTGGTGGGAGCGAACTAAATTTCAACCTTAGTATAATATAGATCAGCCGAAAGGGGCCATTTCTAAATACAATAACTGCTATTAGTAATAATATTAAAGTTATAATAAATAAGTCAGTTAATAAATTTACGTATGTGTAAATAATCGAATACAATATAAATATAATGGAACTATAAAAATTTAACACACCATACAAAAAATAGAAATTAAAAAAAGAAAGAACGCAAAATTTGTGCTTAAAAAAGAATGTAAGTACTCCAACAATATTAGTAATAAATAAATAAGTTGTTGATTAATTTAAATTAAATATAATTTATAATGTCATCAGTGTCTGATTAAGTCAATGGAAACGGTTCTTATATACTCATCAAATTCAACATACGACCGTAACATGCATTACGGTACACTGAATCAAAAAGACAGAGGGACTGAGCAATGACGTGTTATTATTTTTAAATTCATACACCGCGTGTTTTCGGCCAGGAATATTTTCTTTTTTTTCTAACGTACAATGTAATATGACCTTTATACATTTGAGTTTAAGATTAGAATCAGTCGTTTTATGTCATGGTATTTTCGTGGTTATGTGACGTCATAGTTGCACTTGTGCGTGGGTATCGCGCGGTCGGTGCATGACGAATTAGTAGTTTTTAGAATTTGAATTACGAAACGAATTTTCTTTTGTCCGTGTCGAATTATCTCGTGATATCTTTTGTGGTTGTAACTGAATAGGCATTAAGTATTGTAAAAGAGCTGTGGATAATTTGGTGTATTTTATGATGTTATAGAAGTTAAATCGATGTATTATTATTCGAGTTTCAAATTTTTGTCTATGTGTGTTATGTTGTTTAAACAAGAATTGATTTAAAATGAATACAGATAAAACATAAAACAAAACATAATCACAATATCCTTATGCAAATAGAAGACAACAATACCTGTCTATTTTATACCGAAACCGAACTCCAGACCCCTGCGGTGCTGGCTCCATAGCTGAGCGGATGTGACGTCAATGGATGGGACCCACCTTCCGGCGCGCGCGCCGCATCCGCTGTCTAATGTCGCTCGCATCCGAATACGATTTGGCAGCTATTTGGAAAATATTGCGGTTAATGGACACTGTTAATGTGTTTTTAGTTATCTAACAAGTATGTATTTAAGTTTGTCGCTTAATGATTTCTTTCAACTGTGAGATCCCATCTAACGATAACATCTCGCCCTGATTCCATATTACACAGATCATAACTTATTTTTTATTAAGGTAGGCAGCCTGACAAATGGGCCACCTGATGGTAAATGGTCACCAGCGCCCGACATAGTGGCACTATAAGAAATTTTAACCATACCTATATATCTTGGGAACTAAGATGTTATGTCCCTTGTGCGTTTAATTACACTGGCTCACGCGGCTTTCAAACCGGAATAGCAATACTGAGTACTATTTATATGTACTATTTATATATCTGTAGAATATGTGATGGTGGGCATCGTGTAGATGGTAAGAAACACCTTGAAAACATTACACTTAAAAAAAGTATCACAAAATCTTTATTATTTCAATAAAATATTATTATAATCCTATATTATTATTATAATGTGCTCATGTGTAACAAGATGCTATTGTTTATATAATTTATTTACCATTCCTATAATATAATTATAGAAATATAACAAAAGACATTCTATATAATAGGATGAACTTGTCAGCAAACAGGCTTAGCCGTTCACTGTAGTTCATTAAGCAACAGTTTAAGATGTTAAATAAACATTGGAATATTATTGAATAACTGGTTGGTTTTATGCAGTAATGAACATTTATTCATTGCCATAAAATCTCGTAGTAATTTGTCAATTGTATTTTTAGTGATCAAATTATCAAACGCTGTAAAATCCTTAATTATTACAACCATACATTTATTAATTAAAATAGGTAACAATAGAATTCAATTAATTAATAGAATACTTTTCTAAATTATAAACTTAGTTAAATTATGTAAAGAAAAAAAACATTTTTATTCTTTAAGAAATGAGGCAGAATGAAATTATACTGGTTGCAAAGCAAGCATACCAAATTAAAAAAAGACAACACTGTAAGCAATTGTATAATACTCTCCATACAACCCCAGTAGATTAAGAACGCTAATCAGCGAGGGTGCAAAATATCCCGAACAACCCCATGCACCCGAGGGCCAAGTGTTAAAAACGCAATGAGATTCAATATCTTATGACATACTCTTACAAAACCAAATAACAAAACACTCTCGACCTTATCGCTAACATAATAAGGTTGCTAAAATTATAGACAATCGGTAAACTAATGTCGGCCCTACACAATAATTCGTAACGCCTTCAATGTGTCATATCATTCATATAGAATACAAATACATATTTTCATTTGCGTCATTATAGTGATGTGTAAAGGGTGCAGCTTATGATAGAGCTTTAAGAGTAATAAATATTGTAGGGTGAGTTCAACAATTGTTAATATTCATTTATGAATTTTAAATGTTATTTTATGTCAACTGTTGAAATTAATAGTTATGACTTTAGTAATTCGAAATTTAAAATTTTAAATAATTCGACAAGAAACATTTTTAATTTTTACGATTTGTATTTACAAAAGACTTAAAAAATTTACAGTGAATAAACACCTTTACTATGAGATACTATATGTGAGAACTTTATATCAAAGTGATTAGTATCTCATGACACTTTGCGATTTCCTTAAGATGTTCACATGACATGGACAATGGATAACCAAACCAATCATAGTGTAGCAGCGTCATGGATTAAGCTCTAAGCTTTATCAACAAAAGAGAAGGCATGTGTCCATTACTACTTATTACTGCTTGTAACAAATTAAGTTTTTATATAAATACACATATATCAATGCGATGTTTCATAGTATTATATGCTCAATAGTATTTATATACGTCTATTGTCTATGTACTGAATATGTTTGGAATATAATTACTTTTAACTATATATGATATAAGCCGAGATGGCCCAGTGATAAGAACGAGTGAAGCTTAACTAATCGTCGTGGGATCAAACCCGGGCATGCACCACTGAATTTTCATGTACTTAATTTGTGATTAAAATTCATCTCGTGCTTGACGGTGAAGGAAGCAATCATGAGGAAACCTGCATGTGTCTAATTTACTGAAATTCTGCCACATGTGTATTCCACCAACCCGCATTGGAGCAGCGTGGTGGAATAAGGTCCAATCCTTCTCCTCAAAAAGGGAGAGGAGGCCTTAGCCCAGCAGTGGGACATTCACAGGCTGTTCCGCGTATATGATACATATTTGTGTCGCATGTCTCAGACCTTCGTCATAAGTACATATATGTACCATCATCGAAGTATATTAATCTCAAACATATAAGTATATACAGATGTATATAATACACGGTCATCTATACTTATTCAAATGTAAAATGTACTTTATAAATATTTCGGTAATCATTTAAATTCTTCCCAGTCGCCATGTCTAGTCTATTTGAATGACAATACCAAGGGGTAGGCGAGCTAGAGTGTATGTCTATCTATATATGTATATATTTATATATATGTTATGAACTTTCGAAGGGTGAGTTATAGGAATGTAGCGTGAAGTATATTTTGAACTTTTCAAGAGGGGAATTTAAGTTGGAAAGTTGATTTTTTTTAAACACAAATTAATTAATTAATTATATATATATAGAATTGAAGGAGAAATAAAGAAAGACAAAGGAAAGTTATATTTCAACATTCGTTGCTTGAAACTTTTATTAAAATATTTGATTTGAAATTGAAATTTTGATTTTGAAAACATTGATTGTTCATTTGCATATATATACTTAATTAAATTTATTATTTATAAAAGATCTCTAATAATACATATTAACTTCTTTCTTCTTTTAAATGCAACAACCACTATAATTTAAAAAAATGTCTAAATGTACGCTTCGAAAAGAAACTTAATGTCCATTAGAATTGAGATAAAACTGCTTCGGAGCTATATTTTTGCGTCGGTTAATAAGCAATAAATCTTAATTATATTTATTAATAAGTATATTATAACAATTATTTTATATTTAAGAACAATAAAAATGTAAAAAATAACTAAGTACATATGTATTTTTTTCTTAATCATTTTATTACAAAATCCTCGTTTTAAAATAAATCTAAAGCGATAGGCATGTAATAGAAGACGGGTCGTTATTATGGGTTCATATCCGCATCGCCACGTGGCCAGTTTAAAATGTATTCTAAATTATCGTAAGGGTTTGGGTACATAAATATAAACTAGTCGAAAGCCGTTTCAATGATAACGTACAACAAATTTAATCAATTATGTATTTGACATTTTTTTATAGTATGAGTAGGCTGACAAGCATATGGACCATCTGATGGTAAGTCACCAACACCTATAGACATTGGCATTGTAAGATATGTTAACTGTTAAATTGGGAACTAATACGTTATGTCCCTTGTGTCTGTAATTACACTGGCTCACTCACATAGAATATCTGATAAATGTCTACCCAGTCGCAATAGCACAAAGCCCTACCACCATAAAAAATTAAACTAGTCTGTAAATTTTAAGACTATTATTATTATTATATTGGAATAAAATATGGTTCACATGTGGCAGACTTTCATTCGGTCGTTTTATTATAAAATTTACTTCACCGGCAAACATGGGATGAACTATAAGCAAAAGTTCAAAAACATGTTTATTTGTTACGAGAACATAAATGCATTGCAAATATAAATCTCTATATTAGTAAATATATAACATAGATACTATATATATTAGTAAATATGTACATAACACCAGCTATCCCATTTTAAAATTTTAACAATATTACGTTACGTTTTTAACCGTAAAAATGAAAAAGTCGGTCTTCTATTGCATTTTTATATCAATATTACATTTGAATTTTACAAGCATATTTCATAAAGTTTTCAATATTGGTGGTATTGGCTAGCATAGCTTTGGGTAGTTCCTGAGATAAGTGCATTCGACCATACACCCACTCAGGCTTTATAATACAAAAATATTGTTGATATAATATATATGTAGTTAAAAAAATTACAATAGAGTTGTGTACACTGTTTATTACATATAGACTATATATCTGAATGTATTTTAAATACAATAAAACTGCATAGTTGGTTTAGTGGCTAAATTATGGGACTGTAGATCTCGAAGTCTTGGGTTCGTATCTTGGTTCGGGCATTAAAAAGTTATTGGGTTATTCTAACATGAAATTCTCAGTAGTAGCGTAGTTGGAACGTTGGGAGTGTTTGCACATCCGTGACTTTGAAATCGCGTTAAGCATTCAGTCCTGTGCCTGAACTCTTTCCGGTCATGTCGCATTTACCGTCCCACTTGTGTTTGCACACTTGTGAACTATTATATGTCCTGCGTATTTGGCTATTCTTTAGATAGATAGATAAAATATACTTTATTCTATAATATGGATACACCATAATTAGTTACTTTGTTACAATGTAACTTGTTTTTTTTATGCTATAGGTAAGAGGACGGGCAAATAGGCCACCTGATGTTAAGTGATCACCAATGCCCCTAGACTTTGGCGATGAAAGAAATATTAACCATTCCTTACATCGCCAATGCGTCACCAACCTTGGTAACGTAGATATTATGTCCCTTGTGCCGTAGTTCCACTGGCTCACTCATCCTTTAAACTGGAACGCAAGAACAAGATTTGCTGTTTAGCGGTGGAGTATCTAATGAGCGGATGATACCTACCCAGACAGGCTTGCACAAAGCCCCACCCAAAAAAAATGTGACGTTATCGCTACATAGCGATCTCTTCCCGGCAACCAACCATTTTTTCTGTATTTTCCATTTCAATCAGCCAGGAGGAATTCATAAATTCGAATGTAAGCGACATTAATATTTTATCTTAATTTTTGTTGCAATATAATTTAGTTATTTCATATATATAGAAACTTATATAAAAAATGATATTATTAACGCCAATGTTAAAGCTAATTTCAGGCTGTTCTGGAATTTTTTTTCTAGAATAGGAAGGCGAACGAGCATATGGGCCACCTGATGGTAAGTGGTCACCTAACGCCCTTAGACATTGGCACTGTAAGAAATGTCAACCATCGCTTACATCGCCAATGCGCCACCAACGTTGGGACCTAAGATGTCCTATGTCCCCTGTGCCTGTAATTACACTAGCTCACTCACCCTCCAAACCGGAACATAACAGTACCAAGTACTGCTGTTTTGCGGTAGAATATCTGATGAGTGGATGGTACCTACCCAGACGAGCTTGCACAAAGCCCTACCACCAGTAAAGTCAACGATTAAAAAATCAACTTATAAGTGTACTATTGTTTTATTGCTATTCCGGTTTGAAGGGTGATTGGTGTTCCTTACAACGAAATTGTGTAAATATGTATCAATTTTTCTTAATATCACCATATTTATCGCCATATGATCTTCGATCAAAAACAGGTATCGCTACATACACTAGCACTATATAATACACTAGCACCGTTGCCTAGGGTGGTATCACACAACATGACAATTTAATAAATCACATGTAAACATTTTCAATGATTAGTTAAATAATGTTGTGTCTTCTTCTTTCAAACGTCTTATCAATAAAGACAGAAAGAGACAATCAATGTTTAACTAAACAGCCGCTAAGCAACGTTTATATTTAAAGCCGTTAATCCTAAAATAATAAACATTCAAAAAAAACTATAACACTAACATTTTCGACCATCGAATGAATAATTAAAACAAGAATTAAAAAAAAAGAAATAACAATGTTCTTACAGACTAATCCGACGCTAAAAAATGGACAAGAAATCTTTTCATTTCGTACAATAATACCGGAGTGGAAACAGAATGGAAAAAAACCGTACAATACGATTGAAAAGCAGTGAAGCGAGCGACGCCGTGCGATGAGCATTGTATTATACAAGCGTTATGACTATTCTTTGTTATTAAAATGGTGGTATTATTAAAGGCAATGATGGAAAATGACTGAATTTAATATGAATACAGTTATAACTTGAATAGGATATTATATTCTTTGATAATTATACATATTTTAAAGTTAAAATAATGACAAGTGCAAGTTTTTGTATGATTTTACATGAATTTCATAATATTATATTTATATTTATGTATGTATAAGTATTAGATTGGTAAACTTAATATTAGATTATTTTTAATACGTAATGATAGCTGAAAATGGAGCTCAATGGCGTGCCATTGGATGTCCGACAGTGGACGAGTAAGTGATGATGATGTTGGTGAATGATAAATTAATTATTATTATTAAACTAGTCCCAACTCTCAACTGACAGTTTCATCATCAGGTTAAAAGTATATTATAAACGGGACAAACAAAGACATTCATTAGTGTATACATAAACATGTACATAAGCAATAGGAATGTTTCACACGTCAATGTTTATTATATAATACTTACTTTTTAATATTTTTTCCTGCTTAATTTGTGTTTTACGAATATTTGATTACTGTTTCAGGGCGTACATATGTAAACAATTTACTTTTATTATTGTTACTGCGTCACGGGTTTGCATAAAAAAAGACATTCGAATTTCAAATGAATAGTAAGATGAATTAGCTCAATCAGTACTGATCTCAGTGAACAGATATTGAAACAGATGCGCACATAACTGTGATGCGATTTGTGTGCACACTCGATAAACACGCGCGCAATCGTTGTCGGTATCTAACGAGGACATCTTCATTAATAAATTAATAATAAAAACCTGAGTACAAACCGCACTAATTAACGTATTATGTATTTATTTATCGTTTCTATTTAGTTATTATAAATTTATATATAATATCTTTATATTAATAATTATATAATTGTTTGTGATTTTATTAATTTTAAGTAACGGTATTGACTTAACATTGTTATATATTAGATGAAAACTTTTTTTTTAAATATAACATACATTATAATAGATATAACTTGGTCGTAGAGCTTTGTACTCATCAGATATTCTACTGGTACATGGGACGTAACGCCTTAGTTACCAAGGTTGGTGACGCATTGGCAATGTAAGGGATTGTTGGTATTTCTTACAGAGCCAATGCCTGCGTGACCAGCAGCTATCAGGCCCATTCCAGTTTGTCTATAATAAAAAAAATTATCACAATTGAAAACTCAAAAAAATAATCACAACGGAAATTTTAGTAATATATAATATCGGGTTTTTGGAAATAATATAGTTCTTTTCTTCTTCATCGATTAGCTTCCTCATAACCGCTTAGTATTATCCTCATAACTGCTTGCTCTTGTCGTATTCGGTAACAGCCTGTAACTGTCCCACTGCTGGGCTAAGGCCTCTTCTTCCTTTTTGAGGAGAAGGCTTTGCAGCTTATTCCAGCACGCTGCTCCAATGCGGATTGGTGGATTACACATGTGGCAGAATTTCAGTGAAATTAGACACATGCAGGTTTCCTCACGATGTTTTCCTTCACCGAAAAGCACGAGATGAATTATAATCACAAATTAAGCACATGAAAAACTTCAGTGGTGCTTGCCCGGGTTTGAACCCACGATCATCGGTTAAGATTCACGCGTTCTTACCACTGGGCCATCTCGACTTTCTTGTCGTATGAAGAGGCGCTTATTGCAATTAATGCACTAAACAAAGAAAATCCTAAGTCCACTTCTGCGACAGTCGTGGTTCGAAGATGAGATTGTCTATTCGCCTCTGGTAGAACGACAAGTAAGGTTAGCAAAGTTTGGTTTATATAAAGTAAAGTAATCGTGTAAAATGTACTTTAATTTAATGACCTTTCACTCTTAATATTGAGTTGCCAATCTCCATAACAATGTTTGAAAAACAGATTCATTGAAATAAAAACGAAAATTTATTTTCTTTTCTATTTAGAGTGCTGTCGAGGTCTAATTAAGAGTTGAAGTGGCTAATTAACATACTCCATTATTGTTATGATATGAAAAAGCAAGAATAACGAGATAAAAAATTAACATGAATTATGTAAAACTAAGTTTGGGACGATTGTATTACTTTAGTGTTTATGTATTGCTTAGATTATCCACCACTAAGTCAATTTTTTTTTAACTTTAAATTATTTAAATTTTTTGTTTGCATTGAGGTTAAGACCGAGTCGTATGTCGTTAAGGTAAACGGCATGACGCCCTCTCAGCAATCACCCGTTTTCAACGTCCTTGTGTATGCGTCGCGCGTACAACTATACTTTGATGTATATTAATTATAGATAGTTTATAAATTTGTTCTATAAATATCAAATGCAAAGTTACTCATCTACTAGGACCCGTCACAACGACATTTTTTGAATTCGTAAAATGAATTACTGCTCCTAAGGTTAATTCCTCCTCCATTAAATCAGAGTACGTTCGAAGTGAAATGAATTCAGGACTCGAATCGCAATGTTTTATAACGGTCCTCCATTCCGAACTATATCCAGAATCTGCTATTAACCTAAAATCTCACAAGCCCCTTTCATCCCAACTCCAGAATCTTACCGAATACCATCTGCATAGCAATCTTGAAAATGCATTTCCATTGGGCGTGGCTTGAATCAGCCAATGTGCAGTCAGGCGATATATAGTGCACCCATTTTTATTAGACCTTCCACGTGTCCCTCGCTCAACATGAAACAGGTGTAAAAGGAAAGGCGTCTCGTGTTTCCAGGGATCATGTTAAAATGGTTAGGTTTAAAGCTCCGCCCATCAGCACGCTTGGCCGATTTTCCCGTACGAGAGAACGAGACGGTATATAGAATTAGACAGGAATAAACTCAGATTTTCTTAAAGATAGTTACGAGAAATGCCATTGTCGGTATATAAGAAAGTTGACAATGTGTTTGTATGTAAATGAGACGGTTATTTATGATTGGTTCGCTGATTCTTCACGCAAATTGGTGTCGTCTGTGATATATGTGAAAAGTTAGTCGGTCGATGGGAAATTATTGCTCGTTTTGAGCATTAAAAATAAGAAATATATCCGAATCGTATTGCCTGTTACAATGTCCAATGTATCACGTGATTGTTATAATATTGCAACACATTTTTATTAAGTCACTTTTTTTTTATGATCACAGAGTAGAGAATAGTTTTATAGTAGAAATAGTTTATAGGACGTGGCATGTATTGTGGAAAAAAAGTTATGAGTAAAATTAAAAACTAAATTATTGTACGAACAAAAAGCAAACAAATCGAAATACATTATTCAATTATGAATTTTTGCTTATAAGATAGTCAATGAATAAAATCACTGGTTCAAAATAGATTTCCCTTATCCTTATCTTTAGAATAAACATGAAAGAAACGAGACGGATTATTTTTTCGTGTAACAAGTAAATAATTTTAGTATTAATATTTAAAATTTAAATTATTGCAAAATTATTAAGCAACATAGAAACTAAAAAGATATAATGAACGAATACAAAATACATACGAGATAGTAATTAAACTAAAAAAAATATCCCGTAAATAGACCTACTATACAGATTTTAAGTTAGGTTCAAAGGTGCCTACCGTATATTTGTCTATTTTAGAACAAATTACCTTAATTAAAAAAAAACAGGACTTCAAAATGAATAAAAGAATGAATTTATAGCCAGTGTCATTCGGAATGATGAACGGATTTTAACGATTAACGAAATCTGGTCAGGAATTTAATAGATCGTAGAATAAAGAAACTTATTACGTAAAATATAAATAACATGAACATAAATATCTTCTTCTTCTTCCTGCCCTTATCCCAATACGTAGGGTCGTCACAACATGTTTTTCCTTCCACTTCTCTGTGTCACTCGTCATCTCAGCACTAACAGCTTCCATACACACCTTTCTTACGCAACCCATCCACGTTTTCTTCGGCCTCCCCCGTCCCCTATATCCAACAACATTCATACTCATCACCCTTTTGGTAACATGCCTTTCATCCCTCCTCAACACATGCTCATACCAAGCTAACCTATAACTTTTCAACTATTGGTGCTACTCTCAGACTTCCTCTGATATACTCGTTCATATTCCTTTTAGGACAGTCATGTAAAAAAGGAATCGCGATCCTTTAAAATCTAACAAACATCTATAATAATATTACAATTGCGAAAGTAAATCTGTCTGTCTGTTTTGATAAAACCTACTTGGGTGAAATTTGGATGAACCAAGCTTAAACCTCAAGGAAGGACATCGGCTTTTTTATAAATATTATTAGCTGATATAAATAACACGCGGGTGACAGCACCCAAGGCTAGAAATAGATATTTAACTTTATATTCTAATTATATATTATATAAACTCTTTTCTTCAATTCAACATACAATCAACTTGTGATGTGAAAAACTAACCGATTTGTAATAAGAAATAACTGGAACAATAAAACCTGAAGAAAATAATTATCAAAACTTCACTATCATTTTAAATTTTAAAATACTTGATTTATTTTATTATGTGGAGAGGCAGTTGAGCAAATTAGTCAACTGTGGTTAATCCATGTGGTGGCAACATGGATAGACATCACTAAAATCTCATCCCAATATGCCAAGAATATTTCTCCGCTTAAACCAGAATCAACCAATAGTTTATTTCTATTTAATGATATATTCAATGATAAAAGTCGAAGTTACAAAATTACAAATACATTATAAAGTCTGTCAAAACTAATTTAATAAAATCACTTATTATAATTGGCATCTTTAATAACTCCTCTGTTGATATCATATCCTGAGAATTTGGACGTACTAGCACTGTCCAGATCAAATCTATAAGGGTACAAAAATATGACAAAACGCTTCGAGAAAATGTAGATAGAGCCCTGCGCATCTGTTGTCTCGCCAATTTTTAGTTAAGTAATCTGAAGACCGAGGTCTTCAGATTACTTAACTAAAAATTGGTAACTACTGTAATAAGACTCGCTTAATATTTGTCTTCAATCAATATTGTTACAAAGATACGATAACAATATATAAATAGAAAAAATTAATTAAGCTATTAAATGTTTTTTCAATATAAATGATATTTTACGAGTATTATAAATTTGATGTCTTTGATTGTTTTTAAACCATTATAAGCTTTGTGTTCTTGTATTTATATAATGATAAAATTAAATCTTACCAAATAACAACAAATCATCTTATAGCACACAAGTTTTTTAACAATTACTTAAGTACGTAAGAGAAAGTGTAGAAAAGCGTTTTCTCATCGCTTAAGTGTGATCTTTTAGGCAGTATTATATCTAACACCTGCGAAGGCCCCTCTTTGGGAAAACTCGCGTGCAGATAGTATAAAAGTATATGAAATATAATCACAAACAAAGATATATGTACATATATAATTACGTTATAAAAAATATATTCTAGCAGGAAAAATTCTAACAATACTTTTGCGGTAAAATGTTTCTTAGTTTTTACGACGCGGGTGAAATACGGTTATAGCCGTTACCCCACCCGCCCTCTTAAGGGACGTATGGAGATTTCGACCCTCTTAAATTGTAATATTTTGGTTGTAAAAATGGGGGAGTCACTGCAACTTTGTGTGGGCTGATCTATTTCTGGAATTTTAAAATGACCATTATGTATAAAATATAGATTTTTTTATACTAATGAGTTATTACTAAATAATATACATATATACTATATTAATACAATATCAATCTATTTATTTAAAGATAGATATTAAACGTGTCCAGTAAATATGACTTAGAACTTGTCTAATATATATACTTAATTTAATTTGTTTATATTATATAATCTCTTGATGTATATTACTTGCTTATAGTTAGCAACTTTAAATATTATTTTATAATGAAAAATAAATATAAATTGATCATTTGAAGTTGCAAAACATATATTATAATCAAGCAAAAATAGCTTTAGTCTCTATAAATTCAAGAGTACATAGATGCCAATATTCTTTGGAGTACATAAGAGCATGTATACGGATAACCGCACTAAATCTGACGGCGCGCTGGATCAGCCATTACTGCTAATGACTTCGCCACGGTACCTGCCTCCACTGCGATAGGGCTGCTATTTTAAATGGAAATAGTTCAAAATATCATATTTAAATATATTTTTACTGCATATAAAGCCATTTTGTAGCCAATTATATTACATATAATTACAATCACACACTTATATGCTATATACATCGTAACATTTATAAGCTAAAGAGATTAGTAAGTTATCGGATAATTGCTAACGGAGCATTCGATTTACAATAAAACGTGTAAATATTCAATAGTTCTTTATCTTTCGGATTAGTTAGGTAAGTACTTTTTTACTGGTGGTAAGATTTTGTGCAAGCTCGTCTGGTCAAGGTAGGTACCACCCACTCATCGGATATTCTACTGCAAAACAGCAGTACTTGGTATTGTTGGGTTCTGGTTTGAAGGGTGAGTGAAACAGTGTAATTACAGGCACATAACACCTTAGTACCCGAAGGTGGCACATTGGAGATGTAAGCGATGATTAACATTTCTTACAATACCTAAACTATAAATAAAAGTTTAACTCAAATTAGCCCGTTATATTAAAACTATATGCGCCGTTCATAATTTTTCGAAAGCTTACAATCTGGTTCGATCTTATATACTAACGGCCCTTATGTACTGATTTTGAAAGGTGTCATCATTTAATTTAAAGCGAACTACAATATATTGTACAAGTTAAACGATCCATATGTGATGTAATATCTTAAATACCCTGGTTAGCGATTAATATTTCTTGCAGAGCCAGAACGTACGGGTAATGGTGTTGTTTAATAAAAATGTAAATAAAAACTAAGCTTGAATAAGAAAATATAAATAAATAAGTTATAAAAAAGTAAAATTATGAAGGAAAACTTAAATGAAAACAATAATGATTTAAATAAATAAATGTAATGTTTTTTACGTGGAATAAATGAATTGGAATGAATTTACAAGAAATAGTTTAATTTCGCAACCCTAAGCTCAACATCGCTGCATCAATGCATTCACCATATTGCGAGCGAAACACTGGCTGAGAGTCTGAAATGCACATCTCTACCAGCTAAGGATATCATACCATCATACCATCGCTGTTGATACAATACAAAAACAAATCACTTATACAAATCGATTTTATATCTAGATATTTAACTTAATTCCAAAATTAAATTAAATTTGAATATTCATTATATTTCGAACGGATTCGTAGAGGCTTTAAATGCTACGCGCTACGAGTCACGGTCCAACGCTGCTACAATTAAAGATATAATTTGGTATTAAAATGTTGAAAGTTATTACTAAAAGGGATGAAATGAAATATTAATATCTCATTCGCCAACCCTATTTCGACGGTACTGCATCAATGCATTCGGCATATTGCGAGCAACACACAAACGCGGAGAGTCTGGCATAAACATCGCTACGAGCTACGGGTCTCGGGCCGATGCCGTTGATTGGATTTATGCGCGCTGACGGGTTGATTTCGTCATCGCCTCTACCAACTTGTATAATTGAGTATTCCCGTCATATAAATCCTGATACTTAATCGTAAAATTGACTTTGATATATGTACATCGTACTTCAGAATACAGAGAAACTAATTACAATAATTTTTTATTCACAATTTTCTTCTTACGAAATACGTAATTGTATTTATTTTTGTACACAGCTTAGATTTATTATCAATACCAATATATATATTACGGCTCGTTACAAAGCTACATATAGCTATCGTCATACATGGATAAATATTTAAAAATACAGTTTTTTAAAGAGCCGATGCCCTTACAAAGGGTGTTCATAGGCCTAATGGGCGTAAAGTGTAAAATTCCGTGATAACATGCGCTTAGTTGGCGTGAAACGTGCCCATCGGGGGGAAATGATGTCCAGGAACAGGATATAAATTGACTCCATTATATTTACTATGTTAACCATAGTTAGTGAGAGAATAATTTTAAATATATGATATTAAAAATCTGATTAGAAACTGATCTTTTTTGATAATTTCATTAATAAATAAAATCAATGATTCATTGGTTAAGAATATGTTTCACGTTTCAAGGAGTAGAAAAATCAACTTTGATTGGATCATTCGAAATATTATTTGTATTACGTTTGGTTGAACATATTTTAAATATGCGACGACTGTAATAATTTTAATTTAATTTAATTTTTTTATTACGTCACACTTAGCAAATAGGGACAACAATTGTATTATATATAATTAATAATTGATTTTGAAATTAAAAAACGTATTTATTTTAATATTATTTAATATTGAGTTTTTTAATCGAATAAAGTAAATCACACAAAATAAGTTAAAAACACTAATACAATGACTTGCTATCTCTTTTCAAATCTTATGAGAAAATATAACGCTATTTTTAGTGTTTATAAGTTAAGAATTGTCGTTTCCTTATCGATTGTGTAAAACAGCAAATATTTATATTTTCATCATCAATATATTTTTTATTTAAATAAAAACAATTATTGTTGAACACACTAGCTGACCCGCGCCCACTTCGTTGGGCGGTAAACATTTTTACTTGTGATGAAATTATGATTGTGGTTCGTTTAGTACTGAGTGCTATGATTTATTTCCTGACTGTCAAAAGTCGCGTTGGTCACGACATCCGACTACCACGAAAAAGTCTTTTCATTTCTCGGGTTAATATATAGCATATGACACTCAAAAATAATGTGGCTTTCTAAAAGCAAAAAGAAAGCTTGGTAAAAGAATTTTCAAAATCGGTTTAGTAGATCCAGAGATTACCCCCTACAACCTCACAAGCTCACAATTTTTCATTGTTACTTTACCTCTTTATAATATTAGTATAGATTAACTAACAATGAAAAAAATATTACAAACCTCTAGCTTATAAAAACTTTTGTCTCGTTTTTAGTTTCAATTAATTTTAAACATAAACGTTGATTTGATGACTGAAGTCAGTTTACGGTTCAAAGTTTTATTAATAAAACCGAGCTCCAATCTTTGTCATAGCATCTAACCACCGGTGCGTTACAACTTGCCAGTTGGATGCATATACAAAACATACACAAGACTTAATATCTTAATTACCAAAACTTGCCATACCAATATCAACTTTATTGAACTACAGTGAAGTATATATTTGTTTGTTATTGTTATGGATATATGGAGTTATTTCGGAATAAGGTCGTGCCTCTGTGCTTGACAATAATGCATGGCTGAGCTAATATTTGCTTTGTATCAAGCAACACTAGTTATGTTGACCGCGGTTCGCTTCGGGCGTGAATGTATAATTTGTACGATCAGAATAGCCAATTAAAGAGGCGCATACATTTTGAATTAAGATAGAGGTTTTGGTGTGTGATAACTATCGTTATTTGTGGTTACTGCTTAAGATAGCTTTAGGAATTTGGTCGTTGTTTTTAACATTTTAATTTACAACAGATTTAAATATGGAATAACATTTTAAAATAGTTGAGTAAAATAAAAATAACATTTATCGTTTTCGTCAGTAATTACATTCGTTTTTTTAATTTAATAATTTTGATGTAAAAGTTTCGAAGCATTGTTTTTGTTAAATGTTTAATATTTGTGTATTCTTAGTTGCTATTGTAGGTGTTAAATATATCTTTTTATTATTTCCTGTGAATGAACCATTTTCTATGATTATATTTAACAGATTTTTCATTATTCTAAAAGAAACACTAGAATTAAGATAAAAATATAGAACGTAATATAAAACATTTTTTTTAATATTTTCAAATTTGGAACCATTATTTATTATTTACATTAACATATTCTATAAACATTCGATATCCAATGTATATAATAGAGATCACAGGTTGATTACCTCTGCATTAGCATAGCTTACAGGCTTTCCTATCAGGCGCGGAGTCTAAAAGCCACAGCACAATAGCCCTTGTGAACGCACAACACCATAAAATACATGTTCTGTGGTCAACAGATTGATAGTAGACATATGAAATGTATAGACACGGTCTTAAGAAATTAACCAATAAAATTACTTTTTATTTAAATTATTCTTTAACGTTAATTTTAGTACGTAGACTCTTCAATGCCGAAAATGAGCCCCGTGTGTCCTATGAGCTATAATACCACAAATGGTTAAAGTTTTTGTACTTTATTTTAGCACTCATATGCATATGCATCAGAAAAATTGAGTGATCAAAAACTCATCTATGCTTTAATTAAAAAAAAAAAATTAATTGCGACTTCAAAGAAGTAGTCTTATAGGGACTTGAAGGTTTTTAATACGTCATTATAAAAGAAAATAAAGTCAAATTAACTCTTATATTTACATTAGAAATTGATAATCGGTAACAAACAATATCACTTTACTTTTTGTAGGGCCTCTTGCAAGCTCGCCTGCGTAGAACCACGAGTCATCATTTATTACATAACCTGAAAGCAATTAATTTATAATTAATTTGAAGGTTGAGTAAGCAAGGACAAGTATAGGCACAGCTCTACGTTTCCGCAGTTGACGGTGTAAGGAATAGTAAACATTGGCCATCTTTGCGCAGTGGTGACCACTTACCATCAGGTGACCCATTTCCCAATTTCCTACCTAACTAAATAAACAAAGTAAATGACACCTATTAAAGCCATTTTATCACGGATCAGTTAAATTCTAAAAACTAGTTTTATCCGCATTATTTCGGTATTGCCGTGTCTTTAAAATACTTAACTCTACCTAGACACTGTACTGATTCATTCGACAGGCACTGCACGTTCGCTGCGGAGTCGGACAGACAGAATCTCATCCTATACCATACTGTAGTATCAATTAAACTTCTACTGAATTGAAGTCGTAATAGAATGAAAATTCTGTTAGTTATTTTGATTTTGTAGCTAATAAAAATATTTTCTATGATTTATATTATTCTAGCTTGGCTCAAATTGCGATTATAATAAGGTAAATAATTAATAAAGTTATTAATGATTCATATGTTCATTTCGTTTTGTGAAAGTCGTCGGGATTCTAATTTCAAGCCAGCTAACCTATATTACTAATGCCTAATTACATAAGGCCTAATTAAATAACTTTTTTTAATGTTACTGAGTGATGACCCTTAAGTCGGATAGACAGACCTGAAGAAGGTCGTGGATGCGGAATGCGGTGAACCGAGAGCTTTGGCGCACCTTTGGAGAGGGTAATGTCCAGTAGAGGACTGTGATTCTCTGATGATTGATTGATTGATAAATATAATTAATTTTTATGTGCTATCCTAAGAAAGTAATATTTGGGCGCTTCAGAATGCAATTACATTTTTTATTTATTTTTTGATTTCAAAAAGAAGTAAAAAGTAGGACCGTAAGAAATATTAACGATTCCTTACCACGTCAATATGTCAACCTTGGGAATTAAGATGTTATATCTTTTCTGCCTTTTGTTACACTGGCTATCTCCCCATTTAAACCACAATAAAGTGCTTAGTATTTCTGATTAGCGGTAGAATATGTAATAAGTGGGTGGTAACTACCCAAATAGTACTCGCACGAAGCCCTAACATCAAGAATTTTTTTCTTTTGCTATGTTAGATGAACTAAGAAAAACAAGCAAGTTAAAAATAATGTTTTTTTAGTATCAAATTCCCAAATCGTACATTCGATTATGGTGAAATTTTATAGGTTTCTAGCATAGTACCATCAACGTAAAATAGTTGCGTGAGAATTGCGTCGTATAGAGAATTTATTTGTTATCATGTAAATTTTTTTATTGAAAAGTGCATCGCAACGCATGTCGGCCATTAGCTAGATGAAATGCGTGGAATTTGAATGTGTTAATTTTTGTTTTTTGTAAGTCAATGTTTGTTTTGGTTTTTACTATAAGAATAATTATTGTTCAAAAAAGGAGAGGCCTTAGCCCAGTTGTGGGACATTCACAGGCTAACTAGTTACTAGAGAATAATTATTATTTATGAAGTATAACTCATACAAAGAACTAATAAAGACTTCTTTCTATAATATATATTACAAAATGATAGATTTATATTGCAAAATTTCTATTCAAAATTACTTATAAGTCCACCAGAATGAGGAAACATTTTGATTTTTTTTTTTGGTATTTTTTTAATATTGTAAATCAATGAAGTATCAGGCAGTCATCTGGAGTCTATGACGTTATTTTTTTGTCTTAAAACATAAATTGATGATGCTAATAAGCATGCAGACATTAAAAAACATTGATATAAATATACGATACACCAAATGCACGGCACATCAAGAAATAAAATATATGTTTGATTGTAAAAATATAACGTGTAAAAATTTCAAGGTAAGACCACACTATTTGTACGAACCCTTCAAAATATGAAACCTACATACCGAACATTACGTAGGCCCCTATATGTCGTATATATATACCCTACTATCGGGCTGCGGGCAAGCATATTTTTTCCACACTCTAGACACGGTACTATGGGTCGACTATGAAAGATTTTTTTACCATTCCTCGCCTGTATGTGATTTTGCAATAGAGAAAAATTCCGCTGTAAAATTATTTTAATATTATGAAGTAGTCATGAAGTACTTATGAAACTTGTTGTGTAAAATTTAAGTGATTTACTTATAATATTAAACGTGAAAGTTGGAACAGTTAAGTAAAAGCCAGTACGTGTCCCCCTGCTAAGCTAAGGCCTCCACTCACACGTGTAGGTTTCATAGGATTTTAACCCACAGTCTTCGGTTGAGTTTAACCTGTTATACCCGGGGCCTATCTCACCTCATTTTTACGTATTAATTATGTTAATAATGTTTTAGAGCATGTTTTTAATAAAAATAACTACGATTAAAAACAAAAGAGCGCGATGATTTTCATGTTTTATTCTATTTAGTACTTTTATATTTATTTTATATTGACCTTAAGAAGGTGGCGAGTACCGACTGGATGCGGAAGGCGGAGGACAGGGAGATTTGGTGCACCTTGGGAGATGCCTATGTTCAGCAGTGGACTACGAAAGGCTGTTGATGATGATGATGATGTAATTGTATTGAGTGGTTAAAAAATAATGCTAAAAAGTTAACGAATTACTATAAGTAATATTCAATTATAATAATATATACACTAAAACGCTATCAACGTAGTAACTTCATGACTTCATTACTATATCTTAATAAAAATATACGCTTATGTTAAGGAAGATGAATTAAAGTCCTGGATTCGGTAAACTTCTTGAACCGCCACGCTTTTATTGAAATCGATTTTCGTGTTGCAATATCTCGTAGCGTTGTTTAGTGTAGTCTCGGCTTTATGAATATATAAAATCGATTTATATACATTTGATCATCACAGGCACCCTATTACGCCTATGTCAGATATTGCAAGGGGAAGCTTAGAAGCAAGTGAAGCGTGAAAAGTTGAATAGTTTGGACACATGCCAGCATACACGCGAATTTACATAATACTAAGCCATTATATACTAGAAGTGTTAAATTGAGTTGCTTTGTTAATCAAACAAATAGAATCAAAATACTTTATTCAACATTTACTTTGATGGGCCGGTTGGCGTGGTTGGTAGATACTTGCCTTTCACGCCCGAAGGTTGTGGCTTCAATTCCCATCCAGAACAGACATTTGTGTGCATGAACATGTCTGTTTGTCCTGATTCTGGGTATCTATATAACTGTGTATTTATAAAAGAAAAGTAATATATGTAGTATATCAGTTGTCGGTTTCCATAGCACAAGCTCTGCTTAGTTTGGGATCAGATTGCCGTGTGTGAATAATGTCCCATATTTATACTATATATATATATATTATATTTTACTTATTAATAGTCAAACTAGAAACTACTTCCGGTTCGGAAAAGTAACGCCCAGCCCTGAGAAGAACCGTCGAAAGAAACTCAGCGGGTTTTTTATCATGTTTCATTTATAAATCAGTATAAAAAAACTATACTGTAAAAGGACATTATACAACAGTCATAAGACGTAGTTTAAAACGTGGCTTAAATCATGTGATTTTAATTTCTGTATGCTCACTTTAACTGGTGGTAGGGTTTTGTGCAAGCTATTCATTCATTCGGATATTCTACCGCATAGTAATATTTGGTATTGCTGTGTTTCGGTTTGAAGTTACAAGGGACATAACATCTTAGTTTCCAAGGTTGGTGGCGCATTGGCGATGTACGCGATGGTTAACATTTCTTGCAATGCTAATGTCTATGGGCGTTGGCTCGTCCGCCTATCGAAGTGATAACAAAAACTATATGACAAGTACTTGGAAACTCATATGTTTTTTCTATGACTGTGTTATTATACTAGTAAGTTCTTATGATAATATATCGCTTATTTCATCTTATGATTAAGCGCAATTTCAACGAATAGAATACGTAATATATAAATATACATAGAACTAATTAAATAACCCCTCAGTAAGATTTTATTGAACATAGTTTAACCACATAGCGAAAATTATACTCCGCTAAAAGACAATATTAACCGGTATAATTAACTGAAGTTTAATCACTGGTGAGAGAACTTATACAGTCGTAATAATATTTATCTTACATGTGTCTTACATATTTTTTATTTTATTACTTAACATACTTCTCATAAAGTTAGTTTTCTATATAGACGTCTTAAATTGAAAAAAAAAACAATTAACGTTAGCAATTATAATAAGGTATTGACATTTGATTTGCCGATATGGCCCAGTGGTGAGAACGCGTGAATCTTAACCGATGATCGTGGGTTCAAAACCGAGCAAACACCACTGAATTTACATGTGCTTAATTTGTGATTATAATTCACCTCGTGCTTTACAGTTAAAGAAAACATCGCGAGGAAACCTGCATATCTAAATCACTGAAATTCCGCCACGTGTATTTCACCAACCCGCATTGGAACAGCGTGGTAGAATTTTAGCCCAGCAGTGGGACATTCACAGGCTGTTACGGTTACGGTTATTTTACATTGATGCTAACATCAAATCAAGTGGTTTAAAAACGGCGCATCTTCATCAACTAAACATACAGTTAGTGATATTGTGTCACCGGTCTCATTTATTAGTTCGTCATGTAAATATCAACGCAGATATAGTAAGCCTGTCTTTGATCTCACTTGCACGTCAAATTGGCGGTTTGCGGTGTGCTGACATTTATGTGACTGTTAATATATGTCTTATTCCAAATATTCAGTTGAGCAATATATTATGTACATATATACATATAGAAATACATTTGAATATAGAACATTAATTAATTAATTTGAACTAGTGACGGTATTATATTTGGATCTTGAATTAATTAATATACATGTTTCGTACAAATGATAGTTAGGTGGACTGGCAAATGGGGTACCTGATGATAAATGGTTATAATCGCCTAAAGACATTGGCGCTGTAAGAATTATTAACGTTAAACCATTACTTACATCGTCAATGCGCCACCAACCGTTGGAACTAAGATGTTATGTCCCTTGTCCCTGGAGTTACACATACTTACTGACCTTAGAAGAATAGGCGGCAAAATATGTGGTGAATGGTACCTACCCAGACGCGCTTGCACAAAGTCCTACCATCAAGTTAATATTAACCTTTTTGAATAAATTAATTATCTGGCCAAGTTACCCCATGTATGAATAACATGAAGTAATTCCCTCTGATTTAAACAAACGTCACACCAGTTAGCGACGGCTGTGACGCGTCGCGTGTCGATGTGCAGTTGACATTACTCGTAATTTCGATTTACGCATCAAAGCCATGGTGGGGATGGTTCGAACATGATAATTTATTTCAGCAAAATCACCGTAAGGAAATCATTTATTATTAACTAAGAAATCTTAAAATTAATTATAGTGCGTACAATTATATATACATATATCTATATATTCAGAAGTCAAACTAATTTTATAAAAAAAACAGAATTCATCTTTTTAAAAATAGAACACCAAATCATACAAATTGATGTAAATAACTCACTCAATTAGTTTTTCAAATAACACATTCAACAAATCACAAGTCGCGCCAATAATGAATTAATTAATTTACGTTTCTGTCCACTGACAAAATTACGGTTTTAAAATAGTGTGCGTTTTTTTTTTGTAACAACGCTGTTGTATGGGCCAAGGAATGTCCTAAGAGTCAAGAAAAATATATATTGCACCACAGATTAATACAAAATAGTTGAATACAAACTAAATAAATCATTAATTTAGAATTTAATTTACATATTTTTAAAGATTTTTTTATGAGTTTTTTGATACATTAAATTTGTGAATCATTTGCTATCTGCGCTTATAATTAACATGCATATAGATATTTTATTATTTGTATATTAGTTTATTTATAGTATTTGTATGAATGTTAAGTGGGCTTAAAATATAAAATAAAATATGAAAATAAAGATATCAGCTGTTTTAGTTATTATTTTTCAGTTATGTTATTTTAAGATGGCAACAAACGGTTTTGCTTGAATGCATTTTAAAATAAATCGAAAACGTTTCAGTTCTATATTTAAATAAAACCATTCTAAAACTTTAACAAAATATATATTCTCTTTATTCTTTATAAAAGTGAGGCAAACCGAAAATTCGACGAACGTGTTTTTAAAAAGTTGATATCTGCATCGGTCGCGTGCGTTTGGCAAGCCAGGCTGTCTGTCATCGGTGCCACTGTCATGGCGGTTTACGATTCACTGAATCGATTTCACATGAAAATCCTGTTTTGTTTATATCCCTATGTTTTCTCATAGTATAAACGCTCATTGCATCTATTTAATAAGAAAATATTTAATTTTAATGTGATTGTAAATGATACATTAAAAAAATTATAATATAGGTATTTTTATATTTTCAAAATTTTAAGTATCTTGCTGAAATACCTGCTCACAGTTGCTTTTACTCACGACTTTTACTTTGTCTTAGGTTTCACGAGCAGGTTTCTTTTCGTAAAACTACTAAATTGTTTATAATAAACGTGCTTTTTTATTTCTATATATATATATTTTCCCAGACTTACTATAAAGTCACAAATCAAAGCCGCTGAAAAAATATCAAAATTTGATTGATCATTTGATTTTCATTTCTATTCTGTAAAAATAAACTCGAACTCAACAAGGAAAACGGCTGTGAAATGTCAGACAGTGATAAGCGACATTGACCATAAAAAATTATTTACATTCTAACATTTCAAGAATACACGCATCACGATAAGTCGGTTACAGCGTTTCACGGGTAACTAATGAAATGAATTGTTACAGAAAGGCACTGCTGTATACAGATCAGATATCTGCTGTTATTTTTATAAATTAGTAACTAGTAGTAATTTAGTTTATGTTTGTTTTTGGTATACCACAAACAATTAATACATAAGAAATCATGATTATCAATATGAGTACAAAAGCTGTTTTTTGGATACATATTTCTTCTGCTTCATATGATTCATGCGGTAATGTCAGATTCGATACGAATTTCCGACAAGTCGATTGCATCAGTCCGGTAACAGTAAATTTATGGTCTTAAAAAAAAAGTTATTTTATGGATACAAAATATTTTTTTTTCATTTCAAATACAACTATATGTACATGTGTTAGAAGTAACATTGAATATCTCCCTTGACAGAACCTCGTTGATAATTGCCTGAACTATCAACGTCACTATTACTCAGCTGTTGAAAAAAAATTGAAAGCCCCATGCGTCCGTTCCAATCAATAGTCGATTAATCAGTCGCAGGAGCGGCGCGTGCGCATCCGCGCGGAAAATCTTACAAAAAATCCAAGGGGTGGGGGGTAAGCACGCACTACTGGACTTACGATTTAGGCTTAAGACAGGAGTGGTGTTGAGACGCTCTTATTTAATTTTGTTTTAAAGTCCAATAAGTCTAATCGAAATGAGTAATTTTATTTAATGATTAGTTGGTTTTTTTTTGTTTTAATTTTTTAAATAAAAATAATGTTTATGTTTGTTTAGAAATCCAAAAGGAATTGATGCATGTCGCAATTTTAGAATATCTTTTTAGTAATATCAATTTCCAGTTTTTATAAGAGCAAGTGGTTACTTGCTTAGTTAATTCTTTTTATAAATAATTAATATAAATATTACACTATCACAAAATATTTGTTTTGCGATTATTAACGCAGTATTATTAATTTGTTCTTCGTATTATTAGTTTTTTAAACTGATATATATTTCAAGTTTATTTATTTTAAGCTTACAGTATGTATTTAGTACTCTTCATTTATTATCTGTCATGAATTAATGTCATTATCATTTCCTCGAAAATTTTAAATATAAAAATAAAAATAAAAAACATGACAACTCCATCAATCCAGAACAATATCGAGAAGGGTAGTCGTGGAGTGTCGATAACAGGGCTCCATAAATCATTGCGCCAAATGTTTCGTAGTTGGTTGCAGATACGGTTGCCACGCCCACGTGACCAAGGGTTATTCACAAGCAAAATGTTAACAACCAAATTCTGCTAATTATTGATAGAACTATAATTTATTACTTTAACATTATATAAGAGAGACATCCATACTTTGTGTCGATGGGTTTCGTTTTAGGGTGAAAGCATCCTCATATAATCATCATATATTTAGATGATTGCATCACTTGGGAATGAAAGGAACGCTTTCTGCCATTTTAAATAAAGAATTAAATTATATTATTGTATAAAACCTACAATTGTAAAATTAAAAAAAAATCCCGCTTAGTTTCCTCAGCCGGTTCTTCTCAGGTCTGTGTTGTGATATTTCCGAACCGATAGTAGATTTTTGATAATCAATGAGACAGTGTAATATTGTCTTTTATATTGAATAAATATTATATATTTACGACTTAACTTTAGTTACCATACATTGGCAGTATAGGGAGTTTTATAACAGTTTCATTGTCTACGGTCGAAGGTATACGGCAATCACAAACAAGTGATTGATTTATTTGTCTTTCTCAAAATAATAATCATAAAAAACACGGTTGTGCTTGGCCGGACTTGAACCGACAATCTAAGTTAATGATTCAGGTGTTCAAACCACTGAGCCATGTCGACTCTCGTTACGAAACAATATTAAAAAGGCTAACTGTGAAGCACTTTTTGAAAGTATCATTAAATACATTAAAATGCCGATCATATTTATTTAGTATCACTAATTCATTTTTCGAGATAAAATAAGCCGGTCTTCGCTTAAGCAATAAATTAATGCTGCGTGAAAGAAGGACAAATAGATAAAACTCACTTTCCTCTTTATATTTAATATGAAATACATTAAGAAGAGAATAATTATTTTTGATAATAAATTACTTCAATTTTACATTAAGTTTAATATAATTTCAAGTTAAATTATCAAGAGCTCCTTTAACTCGTAACATCTCAAACAGGCATTCGGCACCAAATAATTTAATATGTTACAGTGTGACGTCACGCGTGCAGGCATGTCTGTCTGTTCCACGCGAGCCCGTAAATCCTTACGCCCTGTTGGAACGTTTAATTAATTCTCAAATAACAGAATTCGTAACATATTCTCTACTGTTATACACCTGTTTCACACATTTATACAAATAACACATAAATAGGTTTATAAAAATATTAATACTGTATTTTATTGAATTTGTTTTGAATTTTGTCGGTCAACATATAGTAATTGATATTTTTGTGCTAAACAGTAAATAGTAAAACGGTAAAGAATAAAAAGTTTTGGTATGAGTTGAAATGCAATCATTTCACAATAACTATTCGGAAACGTCGAAAATCTATGGTTATATGTAATGGATACTTATTTTTTTTATAGAAAAGGAAGGCGGACGAGCTTATGGGCCACCTGATGGTAAGTCACCAACGCCCTTAGACATTGGTATTGAAAGAAATGTTAACCATCGCTTACATCACCAATGCGCCACCAACCTTGGGAACTAAGATGTTATGTCCCTTGTGCCTGTAATTACACTGGCTCACTCACCCTTCAAACTGGAACACAACAATACCAAGTAATGCTGTTTTGCGGTAGAATATTTGATGAGTGGGTGGTACCTACCCAGACAAGCTTGCACAAAGCTCTACCACCAGTATACTCTACTTACGTTACGTGTATACTTTAAATGTTATAATTGATTATTAAAGTCAATGTCACATATCACCTTTTGATATTGAACGATCATTTTGAATTGAGTTTCGAGATTTTCGAAAAGAATAGCTCTGTTACGCGCGAAAATGACAATACGTTTCAATATTCATAGCGTGTCTAACTATGTCCTGCGGTATTATTAGAATTTAATTTATACATAGCGATTATTCTTCTAAGAATATTCCTTCGTCACTAAACATGATATAAGAATTATTCATATTGACATAGTTTCTTCAATTATCGTGTTAAGCAAGACTTATTATCCATTATTGGTATGGGCAGTCTACCTGCCTCGTTGTTGCGTCTTTCTGGTTAAGATTCGATCCGAAATTTAATATGTCATTGACCCGACTTATTGATTGGACGTCTGATTCCCTTTCATTATGTTAATCATAAAATGTATATATAATATAGATATATAATTACATAATACATGATAGATGTAGTAATTGATAGTGTGTATGCAGTGTATGTAGTTGATAATGTATTCAATACTTAATTTTTTTTATAAACCTTCAAAAAACGACATAATTTGAAATAACATATACGTTTAACTATTTATTTAAAATATTTGAATAAATATAAAAAAGAAATATTTTGTAACGGAAATTACTGAACATAAACTTGTGACTTAAAAAAAAACTTTTCAGTACTAAAATGTACAAAATTGAAAATAATAGCCTTCATGATATAAATTTAAAAAGTGACTGAAAGTATGAAGTTAGTTAAAATGTTTTTTTTTTTAGAGTTGGAATTTCAAAGAGCTCTCGGAAACGTAGTCGTCCCAAACTAACCTTAACCATATTAACATATACGATATAATATTTACAGTTAATAATGATACTTAATAACAATAATTAATTTGTTTGTTTTTTATTTATATTTAATATATTTTATATTTACACGTTTTTTTTTTCATTAAAAGACAATTAACGCATTGCAACCATAAACAATACTATATTAGAGCCACAAAGCTGAGCCCTTAGCTTTATACTCTAATTTAATATTACGATCCTTCAATTTAGGAAGGTATCCCCACAAATGGAATGTCAATTTACAAAGTCCTCGACATCTCGTATAATCTATTGCTGGAAATCCAATTATGGTACATACAGTATTATAATAATCTTACTAATATCATAAAAAATATATATATTTTATTTTTGGATGTTTTTTACTCAATTACGCAAAAACGGATGATGATTGAAATAACGGATGGAAACCACATGTGACTACACACATAGGCAATTAATACCTGCTTCGCTGAAAGCTTTATTTATCAATGATTTTTTATTTAATTTATTGATTAGCCAAATTTTAATCTAAAATCTTTATAAGAAATGAATACCATGCCCAAGACTGTATTTACTCTGCGAAACTGGCAATTTACTGATATAAGCTTCCCATTATTCCTGGAGTTTTTACAATTATATATGTCCAACATCATCTATTTTCTAGTTGTATCATAACAACATAATAAAAGTCAATATCTCGATACAAATACGTTTTATTTAAAAATGCCTTCGTAGTGCAATGATTTAGGCCGCTTCTATTTTTCTTCCTAAAAACTATATTAGACACATTCTGTCCGGCTTAATTACGAGTACATGGATCGCGTATCGTGAGAGTACTTCAGTCGAAATCTTTATTACAGAAGCATTGCACTTGTTTGTTAATAGTCAAAATTTAAAAGAAAATCAAGGCTTTAAATATAACAATTTTTAGACTGTGGCGAAAATTTCATTCCTAATGTGTGTTAATGTCAAAAAGTTAATAATTCTTTAGCTCGCATAGTTCAATGTTTCTTAATATTTTTTAAAATATTACAATTTAATATTTCTGAACAATTTCTGAGATCTTGTTGTAAAAACATGTGTCGGATTATGTGTATCTTATGCGTATTCTTGGTAATAATAGTACGTGCGTCAAAATTCCTAGAACATAACATCAGAAGCTCGTGGTGTTCAGTGCATTGTGTAATGACTTATATATTTTATGTCATGTTCTTAGGTTTATTCAAAACAGCTATAGATACATATCTTGTTGTTAGTTTCGCTGCATACGAGATTATTCTCGTAAATATTAACACACCACATTTTTTTAAGCTAAATTAAATATGTAGAGCAGATTTAATTAAAAAATATATGATCAAAACTTAAAGCATTTTTTTCTCATAATGTTGAAAATAAATCTTCAATTTGTAGGGCGGAGGAAATGCAAGATCATTTCGAAATGAGATCTTTCGCTTTATAGTTATTTTTTCACTCATTACTATAGCGGTTTCCCGTTTTTTTGCCTTTTCCGGTGAACGAGATAAAAAATGAAGATGAACTGCGAGGTGCAGAGTAAATACGGGGTCAGATAGTCACGTACCAGAAATTAATATCGACATCGATAAATGTAAGTATTTTTTTTTAAAAAACTGTTATTTTATCCCCACATTTATTATTGTACAGACCTGTAATTCAATGCAAAGATTTTATATATTATAAATAGGCAGATGGGCAAATAGGCCTGATTGTAAGTGGTCATCACCTTGATTGACTTTGGCGATGTAAGAAATAACAACCATTTCTTACATTTTCAATAACCTTGGGAACTAAGATGTTATGTCTCTCGTGCCTGTAGTTACATTGGCTCACTCGTCCTCCAAACTGGAACGCAACAATACAAATTATTGCTGTTTAGCGGTAGAATATCTGATGGGTGGTACCTATACAGACGGATTTGCACAAAGCTCTACTTATAAAAATATCATACAATGGACGGATTGTGTGAGGGAAAACATTTGATGAAAATGAAACATTTGAGGATATGCTTACAAATAGCAATGAATAGAAGAAAAAACAATTCAACGTCACAAAGAAATGAAATAAGGGTAAAGGAATAATATTTTCCCTCCTGCTAGTAAGCTTGTATTTTAACGAGATACAAAAAGCAGCAATAGGCTTTATCATCTCGTCATGATGCGTTTCCAATGCCGCTGTTTCATTATTTATGTGTAATGTTATTCAATACCAAAAATATTATATTATAAATACTATATTTAAAATGTGCAAAATAAAAACTTACACTTCTTGAATCGGTAACTATTTATAATAACAAGACCTATTGAAGTTAAGTTTTTCAAACTCTTTTAATGACAAAGTAAATAATTTAAGCGAAATTACTGAATATTGGCGTAGTCATCTCCAAATCATTTTCCTAAAGAGAAAAAGGAGCCTTTAACGACACATGACATATGTGTTGTCCTGATGACAGGTTTTTGGTGCTGGGCGATTTTAACATTTCTGCGGCTGTTTGGACAAGTAACGGAAATCATATGAATATTGCAAATTGGCAAAGTGATAATAATTTAATTAATTCCTTCTGTAATTTTCTAAATTTCACTGAATTTAAGCAATATAATTCAATTCCAAATTGTAATGGCAGGTTCCTTGACTTAATAATAGGTAACTCTGATTGTATAGTCAATCGATGTCTCTTTCCTTTGGTAGTAGAAGACGACCATCACCCTGCATTGCAGATTCAGGTCATCAAGGGGACATCTCATATCCCTTTAAAATCATCGCAACGTACAATACGTTTGTTTCGACATGCTAACTACGACGCTATCAATGACGCTTTGGCTCAAGTGGATTGGCATGATGTACTTCATGAATGTGAAATTTCTCATGCAGTTGACACATTCTATAATGTCATTAATTCGATAATTTCTAATCATGTCGGCATCAAAGTTATAAAGTATGTCGAAAACTATCCGTGTTGGTACTCGAGGGCCTTGATAAAAATCATTACAGAAAAATTGAAATATCATCGAAAATGGAAGATATATAACAGGTTAGCTGACTACGACTCATTTAGTATATTAAGAGACCGCCAAAAATTAGAGCAAATCAGATGTTATGATTATTATATTTATAAAGCTGAGTTAAAAATACGTAGTAATAGTAAATATTTTTGGTCATTTGTAAAATCTAAGAAATCATCTTATGGTCTACCCAATAATCTATTTTTAATGGATCGTACTGCTTGCGAGGGGAGGGATGTATGCTCACTTTTTAATGATTATTTTCAATCCGTTTATGAAAAACCAGTCGCCTCTTCAACACCTACATGTTCTTCTGGTAGTAATAATAATTTGGATATTGGCCATATAGAACTGTCTGTAGCCACTGTTGAAAAGTATCTGCAAAGGTTGGATCTTAATAAAGGATATGGCCCTGACGAAATCCCCCCTATATTTTTAAAACTTTGTTACAGATCACTTGCTTATCCAATTTTCATTCTGTTTAAAAAATCACTACGTAGTGGTGAAATTCCAGACATATGGAAGAGATCTTACGTTGTTCCCATCTATAAATCTGGAGATAAACATAACGTTCAGAACTATAGGCCAATATCCAAATTATGCACAATTGCAAAATTGTTTGAAAAAGTTATTTATGACAGCATCTTTCCCTTCGTAAGGGGAACATTGATTAATGAACAACATGGTTTTGTGAATAGAAGATCTACTGAGACAAATGTATGTGAGTTAACTCATCATGTTTCCATGGCTATGGATAGGGGCTATCAGGTTGACGTTGTGTATACTGACTACTCTAAGGCTTTTGACAAAATATCTCATACAATCTTATTGCATAAACTAGAGCAAGTTGGTATACATGGCGACCTGCTTCGTTGGTTGTCCTCATACCTTCGTAACAGAAGTCAAGCGGTGACGATCAAGGGCTTCTGTTCGTCTTTTGTTCCAGTTTCTTCTGGTGTACCTCAGGGCTCTCACCTCGGTCCGTTATTATTTAATATTTTTGTAAATGACATTCATAAAATTTTTGATCATGCATCCATACTGTTGTATGCCGATGACATGAAAATATTTAAAGTTATTGCTAGGCCTTCGGATTGCAGCCTTCTGCAAAATGATCTATACAAGTTGTGTAATTATTGTAACGAAAACTCACTGAATTTGAATATTAATAAATGTTGCATTATTTCTTTTACACGCAAGCCAAATCCAATAATTTTTAATTATAAATTGAATAATGATAATATTACCCGAGTAACTGAGGTGAGGGACTTGGGGATATACCTTGACTACAAATTAACATTCAAATTACATATAGATTATATAGTGGCCAAGGCATTTCGAATGCTTGGCTTTATACTCAGAGTTAGTAAAGATTTTAAAAATGACACCACCTTTATCCTGTTATATAATTGCTTTGTCCGTTCATTGCTAGAATATGGTTCTGTAGTCTGGAATCCACGATATAAAATTTATATTGATACAATAGAAAAAATTCAACATAAATTCGTTAAATATCTCAATTCCAAATGTTTCACTCTAAATCAAAATCCGCCTGAAATTATGTCCTTATTGGATCGTCGGACACTGCGAGATCAAAGTTTTTTATTTAAACTAATGCATAACTTGAATGATAGTCCATATCTTTTAAGCAAAATTTACTTTAGGTGTAAAAGAGTGAATACACGTAATAGTGCTTTATTCCACTTACCCTCCACTCGAACCAATTATGCACAAAACGAATTTATATATCGCTCTTGTAAGAGCTACAATATGAAGTTTAATGACGTGGACATGTTTTCTTGTACGCTCAATACATTTAAAAAAAGAGTTAGTGAGCATTTGTCAATTTAGTCATTGTTTTTTTTTATATTAATTTTTTTTTATATTATATATATATGTTTCACTAGTTTGCAGTGTGTTGCTAGTGTGTGCAGTGTGTGTATAATTAATATTTATAATTTACTAAATTGCTTGTTTAATGCATGAATTAGTTTAAAGTGGAAACTTGATTGGTGTGTGAACAAATTAATTGTTGTATAATGTATGTTGTGTATACTGTATGTTTCCCAATTATAATAAAAAATAAAAATAAAAATAAACAGATTACGGTTTTTGCTCCGGGACATTTTAGTAAAATCATTTAAAATAATGATTTCATATCTTTTTCTAAATTCATCGACATTACAAATAGCATATCGACTAGCATCCCTAGGACCGGCCGCAGACCGCACGGGCCGGTGGGCACGAAAAGTCACTCCCAGCAAATATATTAGAATATACATTACCCTACGTGACTTTAGCGAAATGAATAGCCTTACCTTCTATGGATATATACCCATATATAGCGTAGCTTTTTACGTGAGCCATGTAAATTGAATACCTGGCCCACATACGATATTTAATATTTTATGGCCTTTTTAAATTCAATGGGCGCTCGGATCTGTAAGTCTCGGGGTTGGACTATCTGATGTAGCAATCAGTGTTAGTTTTTGGTAGCGAGGTTGTTTGTTTTGTGTGTTGCTATGTGTAATGTGATGACGTAAGCGAGTTATTTTATTTGGATTATAAGATGTCGTTTGTGGTCTGTTTTTAAGTAAACGTTAAAACAATTATAAAATAACTAAAATTGTTCATACTTATGTTCGATACAAACAATATTTATAAGGTAATTGTTAAAATAAAATAGCATAATTATAAATGTCAATTATCAAAGTCGAGATATTAATTATATTTTATTTTTTCTTATCAAATGCGACAAGAAATATACTTATCTGCAAACAAAAACACAACACTTTTACACCTACAATTGATATTTCTTAAAAACGATCAATAGAATTAGATATCTTCTAACTCCAGTGTCGTTTATTACCACACGATTTGATATAGAATTCACTGAAGACACCAAATGTCAAAATGTTACTGATAACTTTTCTCCAAGCATCCCTTATATAAGGAAGGTTCTCAATGAAGCTTAAAGTTTCACTGGAGCTGAAAACTCGCTTCAATGCGAGCGCCAGGGCATGTGTCGACTCACATTCGTCAACGTTGATAAAAAAACTAGTACATTAAATTTTCTATACTCATCAATTTATTGATAATATTTCTTAAGACTATCAAAACGAAAAGGATCGAAAAGGAGAAGTGAAAGATGAAAATGTTGTGAATTTTTGGTTTCTTTTTTTATGGTATAGGTAGGCGGACAAGCGAATGGGCCACCTAATGGTAAGTGGTAACCAACGCCCATAGATATTGGCATTGTAAGAAATGTTGACAATCGCTTACATCGCCAATGCGCCACCAACTTTGGGAACTAAGATGTTATGTCCCTTGTGCCTGTCTACACTGACTCACTCGCCCTTCAAACAACCAAGTGCTACTACTACTACTAGTGCTACTGTTTTACGGTAGAATATCTGATGAGTGGGTGGTACCTACCCAGACGAGCTTTTACAAAGCCATCAGTAAAACATAGTGATAGTTGCTTGCCTATAAAATGTTAAGGAATTAATCAAGGAATATAAAATTATAGATTGCGGCTTCAAATACTGACTGACTGGCATAGTAACCACAGACACAAAGGGCATAACATCTTCATCAATGTTGGAGG
This sequence comes from Nymphalis urticae, assembly GCA_905147175.2. Lineage (NCBI taxonomy): Eukaryota > Metazoa > Arthropoda > Insecta > Lepidoptera > Nymphalidae > Nymphalis > Nymphalis urticae. The sequence continues at coordinate 4,009,218 of LR990004.1, read as the reverse complement.
CGCAGTAGTTGTTTAAGGAATGATTAATATTTACAATGCTGATAGGCAGTGGTGTCCATTTAGCATTTGGTGGCCAATTTGCCCGTCCGACCGTCCACCTACCTGGAAACCATTTCATTCATTCAAACCTGCGGCGTCAGCTCATCCTACCCCATCTTAATTCTACCTACATCAACGACGAATGTAAATTAAAATGACATGATTATTTAGTATTTTCAGTTTTTTCTGCGAAATAGAACATCTTTCTCCTATTTATCTATTTATATGCTTGCGAGTTTGTGGGTAACGAAATGCCGTCGGTGAAAATAAGACTAAAGTGACTTATTGGCACTATGTATAAATGTATATATATTATATTTTTATATGCACATCTGTTTTTTATCTTAATTAATGAATAATTAAATAGTAACTGCTGTAATTGATATGATAAAAAGCAGATACAATACACACATACATACCTTATCACATTGAGTGTATACATTACATAACATACATAATACATACTTAAACTAAAAAGTCATACTGAAGATACGGGAACAAACAACGTCTACCAAAGAATCCTTGGCCTATCTTACAATAGTGATCCATAAAGTCAAACGGTATTATGGAAAAGCTAGCTGAATACTATGCAAACGAGCCTAGGAATCCATTTTTCTTAATTAATTACACAAGAAAGACAACTGACACAAAACAATTAATTGCTAAAAATTTACATCTACTGTACGTTTTAATTTATTTCAATGAAAGCATAAGCAATAGTTTTCTCACCAGACTAACGTAATAATCCAAATTACGTTTAAATGTACCGGACCGTAAGGAACGTAGCCTAACTCGACAATGAACTCATCAAGAGCTAGTTTGCAAATACTTGTGCAGTTACCTCGAATTAGTACACTAGGCAACACAACAATACAATGCCAAACATTTATAACCCTTATAGTTTATATGATAAAGACCATGTTGCTGCAAAACAGGAAAATTGTGGGGTGGTCTTCGGGTCGATTATGCACTGGGCGTGCGGTAGCCGTCTTTAGAACTTCGACTTTCTTGGGACATGATATAGAACTAAAATGTCGTATAAGAGATTTCCTATTTATCAGTTAGATTTTAAAAAAAATGTAACATACGAAATTCCTTAAAAAATATAGATTTATAAATCAATATATATAACGATAGATGACGGTTAATTTTTGGGCTAGTATATCTTTAATAAATCAGTTGGAAAGAAATAAGCGAATGAAAAGCAGTTTGTTGCAAGGGTACTCCTAGAACTTAAGCCAATGTGACTCTCGTGAACTTTATTGCTAGAAATTTGATGTCGGGGGATATAATTCACTTTAATAACACATTATACATAATGTATATATATGTTTTTGTAAATACATGTATTGAATATATGTTAAAAACTTGGCTAGTCACAAGAAATACAGAATATAAGTATTCATATGAGTATCAAAAATTAAATTAAACATGAAAAATAAAAATAATTAATAAGATTTATGAAATCAATTTTAAAGTGAAACTAAGACTAGTTTATTGATTACGTAATATTTTTATAAAATACACAATTAAAATAAAAGGAACAAAATACACATTACATTTACATTTCTCAGTTTCATTTTAAAGTCGAGTTTTTAATTATTTTTTTAACCAGACAGTATGATGTTAAGCTGGTCACTTCATCACTTATATTTAAATTATATTCTCAATTTATATTTAATATAGAGCCTTTTAAAATCATTTATCAAGTACCGATGTCTTAGTTTTTCCAATATCAACTGTAAATTATCACTAATATTTGTTTGCCAAAGAAATACCATACATAACTATAATATAAATTACATAAAATTATTTAAAAAAAATCAGACAGTATACGACAATAAAATATATAACATGAAAGAGCTATTTATATCATATATAGTATAAGTACGTATAATTTTATTACATCCAAATATAAGTTCAGAAGTCGACCTCAAACTTGGTGAAGTTCTTGGCAGCCGCGAGACATAACAATAAGATCATACGATGCCAAGCGACGTCTTACGCAAAACTTTGTCCACAAGTTATACTTTAGTACGTAATTTCGTAACATAATTACAGTATAAAGATGTTCTATGTAGATAGTATTTAGTAGTATATTAAGTCCCTGTAATCTGATTTTTTTTTAAATACAGGTAGGCAGGCTGCCTGTGGGACCGATTAAAAGGTGTTTTATAGTACAGATTACGGCGGAAAAATAGTAATGTACTACTAAATAGGTGGTCAATCATAAAAATACCTACAGAAAAGTTTTTGATAATAGTCCTTAATGTAATATTTTGTAGATAAATTGCAGGAGTCATTTTAATTTATTAATTATATTAAACATATTAATTTTATTGACACTTAATATTAACACACCATTTGCGATTTTAAAAAAATGATTTGATCGCTTGAATCAAAAATAGATATTATATTAATTTGTTCTTCTAAAATATTATTCATCCTTTCATTAAGATATTTTACGAAATACGAAAATTAATTTATCTACAAAAATATCGTATAGAAAATGTACATATATTAAGAGCGTTTATGACTTTTCATTGTAATAAATTTACAATATCTTATTGAAAAAAACCGAGAAAACTTTCTCAATAAAACATACGAGAAACATTCGGAAAGAAAACTTTGAAGTGGTGTTGAATCTATCGTTTGTACTTTTTTATGTATTCACACTTAAGGAGGTTTTATTGGGCAACCAATACAAAACTAACCAATTATTGATTTCATATGAAATATTAAATATACTGCTTATGTTAATAGAATGCTATGCACAAAATATGATTACATTATAAGACATTACAGACAAAATTAAGATATTATTTTTATTTATTCATATATACATACTACAACTATATATATATATATATATATGTATATATATTTATATAGACATAACTTGGATCCCATGTGTGGTGGCGCATTAGCGACGTAAGAAATGTGGTGATGATCACTTACCATCGCGTGGCATATTTACGTCCAATTATCTATCGTCGTCCAATTATCTATTTATTTAAAAAAAATATAATATACTGCCGAATTAAAACAACATGATAGATAGCTACATACAATATATTTTAATACGAGATGTAAAAATTGTTTCTTAACCTTAAAAAAATGTTGTGGTTAAATTTCGTAACAAACAGCCTATATTTTTTCTGGTTTCCGCCTATCGTCACAGATTAAATTTTCACCTTCAGCTAACTGAAAAAAAATCCATTACTTCCGCCAGATGTCACCAAAATCAAATGTCGTTGGAATAAAGATGGGAGAGAGGCTGTGAATATATTAAGTGTTATTTTTATAAATAATGCTTAGTACATTTTATATAAAAACGTTTTTAAAACTACGTAATATCTTATATTTTCATAAATGTAATATATAAGTTGATTATATACTTCTTTCTTTCTTCATTGTAATAATTACATAACAATTTATGTGTAAATACTAAAATCTTAGCTCTTTTATTTCGAAAATCTTAACACTGAAATTGATATTCAAAACAATGTACAAAATAATTTCGATATAAAACCGACTTCGGTTAGCTCCATTCATTTCCATAGTCCATGACCGTATCACAGAAACACAAAGTTTTTTTTAATCCATCTAGACAGACAGACAGACATTAATCAACGTCGATCAGGAGCAGACATCGAGAAAAAATTGAAAATCACGATGCGAAGCTCCGTTCATCGTTCCATTGTCTTCGGAAAATAATCAAATGTTTGTCCGATGATTGGTTTTTGAAATCGGATCTACTGCATTTTTATTCGCGTGTACTTATAATTCGATTGCGTAATATTTTTTTGACTATTTGGCTGTTAAATGGTTAATAGTCTTACAATTGTTAAATGTTGAATGTCGTAATGATAAAGATTTATTTTGTTTATTGTCGTAAAAGACACTGTGTATAAGTTGACTATTTTTTTCATTATAATAAAAATGTAATTACGAGTACTAAGGTTTGGTGGCCGAACCGGTGAGAGCTTTACGTTAAATTGTCTGTGTTGATTTTGATTTTGTCATAACATTATTTAATTTACAATATTAAAATAATTTGTATTATATTTTGTTATTTTTATACAATATAATAAACACTTATATAACGATTTTCTTATTACAATGAGCTTAATTATGGAAACTTTGTACAACTTAACGTACGAAGTAATGAGATATAAATTCGAAATAAATATCTGTAGGTATGTGTGTACATTGAAATGGGCTTGTTCTCTCATTTGGTCTTATATCATCATTTCGATTTTTGACGTAAATATTATACATTATATTGTACTTTACGCTAAGTAAATTATTTTGCACTTAAGCCTGTATTAATATTTTTTGGATCCATTTATATTAAATATATTAAAGTAGCCGTGATAACAGGCCAACAGATAGTAACAATAGCCCAAAATTATACATTTTTATGACAGTATCTTATACTCTTATTATTCGATTTACCGCCAATAAGAGACGAAACGGGCTATTCTATGTACCAGCAATACTATCGAGCAACATTTCGAGTTCGATTCACTGGCTCACTTACCATTTAAACCAGAATACAAAATGTTATTGCTGTTTTGCGGTAGATTAATTGATGATTGGGCTACCTACTCAAAATCTTCGCCAAAACTGCAAAGGCTACATTGTGTTCATTATTTTCAAAACCAATAAATTTAATTATATATAAAAGAAAAAAAATCAACTGGATAATTCAGAAGCGGTTTTCCCCTTCAGGGCGCAAGTTTACGAACCTCGAAAATTGGAATAAATTACATTTGCCGGTGTAGAGGATCCCTAATTATTAATAGCGAAATATGCAAAGTTTGTTTGTCTCTTATTTTGTTGATTTAGCTCGGGAACCGCGGAACCAGTTTTAATTCCGTAGCCACGAGGGTAATTAGAATTTTAGATTGGGAAATCCTTGTTCGTTATAGCTTTCTGTTGGCGGACCGTGTTGATGTCGATCCGTATACGTTTTGATTTGAATCCTTGTCCTAATTATACGCTTTCAATTGTTTATGATATTAGCGTTAATAATATAATAAATATTTTAATGATTAGTAGCTGTGCCCCGCTGTTTTACACGCGTTAATGTAAAAATTCGAAAATATTTCGACAAATCTGGTTTACACTTCTAACGATTCATATCGTAAATCACAAATCATTAGTAACAGTATCCTACATAAAATAAAACTCACATAAGAATGTATTGGTTTTATATTTTTAGTAAAATATATTTTTTATTATTATTTATTCGTATAATGAAAACTTTTCACTTTACATTTATAATTAACCCAACTTTTTTTCAATTCTTTCAAAATTAAGAATTCTTCATTAAAATATATAAAACTTAATAACAATTTCTTCTTTCTTTAAATTTACATAGAATTATGTACTTTATTGTGAAACTTTTTCAAACTAATTGTTGATTATAAATAAATCTCTGATATTACTAATAAATTTCAGTTCAAAACAATGAACCATAACCGTATCAAATAAAGAAATATAACATAAAAAAGTAAACTTATTTTAAATCCAAATTCATTACCAGTACGTTTTCATTACGTGACGTTTTATATATAAAATAAATTTATTATAAATTAAGAACATTTTGTATTCATAAATAATCAAATTATATAAGATTATTATCTTAAGAACCAAAAGTTAGAGCTACGTGGCGTAAAGTCGCTACGGAGACGTCTACGTCAGTAGGTGAGTGTTTTAACCTTTCGTGACTGGTTCATGTGGCTTTTTAAATATATAAAAAATAGTGAGGGGACGTTATTTTTTGTATTACTTAACTCAAAAAATACTAAACCAATTTGTATAAAATTTACATTAATTAAATATTTTTAATTTATAATACCAGAAGATGCAGCACGTTTCGGAGGTGTTGTTAATATAATTATATTTTTAATTTATAAGTAGTGATTCGCAGTTTCGTCGGCGTGACAAGAGTAATAACATGTTCTTGTAAATTATTAAATAAGTATTTATATATAAGATAGTATTGAAACTTACATAAATAACTTTATCAATACTCAAAGGACATATACAAATAATAAAAGTCTTTGAATTCGTGTAAATCTTAGAAGTTATTGGTCATGATTGTATTAAATTTACCCTATCAACATTACCTTCTATATTTTGTTTATTTAATTCTAATATATGTAAATAACAAAATACTCGTCGTTGAGTAATCAGATGGGACGGTAATATTAAATGGGGGAGAATAATTATAGTTACAGTGTATTTAAATTTCCATGATACGTTCTATAAATATAAATTAAAGAATGCGCAACGTAATATTATATAGAATAAATAGATATACTATAGAGAATACTATAGAGAAGAAATAATAGATTGAAATCTTGCGTCGAAAACATAAAACGTTGCAATTTGACCTTGAAATTTTACTACCATCACACCCACATATTAAATAAATACCTTATAATATATTTCATTGTGGAAAATGTCAATAATACCTATCACGAAAGTTCAATACACTGCTAGCTACGACTTACGTATTCGGTATTTCTCGGTCGAGGAGATCCGCGACTTGTCGGCGCTCGCACGCCCCACTGCGCACGCGCAGATCGCATTATGAGATTTACTAAAGGATTGTCGACTGGGGGGAACCTTCTTGATTATATTAGACTTCACCTTATATTTTATTGAATTATTAGACATAAATTGCTAAATATGAAATACTTTAAATGTAGCAAATACCTTTTAATTTCATTCGAGCCATTTGGCGTGACTTACATTATATATATATATAAATGATATAATAAAAATTAAAAATGCCCAACGTCCAAATTGTGCAATCGATCGATTTCGACACCAAATTTTATTTAAAAAATAAACACGTTAATAAACATAATTATAAGTATTAAGAATCTATTAAACAGATATATATTTTGTTTCAATATATATTTGATTACAAATTTAAAACTTAATATAATGTAAGTTCAAAGCCACAAGCTACGTATTTTAATATAAGTAAAGGAGGTTGTATCTTTCAAAGTTCTCTAAATCCGTTTTCCAGGATGTAAACTAGTCAAAGTATTTCCGAACCGCGACGCCGCAGCATGTGAGGAGTTAAGGACTGATGCAGACTGACACGCACTTCCAACTTGCACGTATGGCGAATATTTTATTATGGATTATAATGAGATGTTATTACCGCCACTTTGAATAAAAAAAACACCTGATTTGCGGCTAATAGAATTAAAACGTTTGCGTGAGTTTGTATTATATTAGCAATAACGGTACGTCTTTTTTTATTTTTTTAATGAAACATTTAATATAAATAATTAAAAAAAAATGTTTGTCATATTTAGATATTATAAAGAAGTACAGTTTGTAAGTTTGGATGCAGGAGGTTAGTTTATTCAGAGATATTAGTTCTTTCAGAACTCACTTCATTACTCACCTGTGAAATATCGAAAACCAACTAATGGTGATACATTAATTGATGCATGTATTTTTGAAATGATTTCATTATTGCGGTCAATGTCGCATATCACTTTCTGACATTAATGTCAGTTTTCTGAGGTGAGTTTCGAATTTGTTCTTATAGAATAGTCCTACTTCTTTATCTTGTCAGCTACTTATCAAACATGGGATGTAAATTGTAATATGCAAATTTCCTTGTACCTATTTTGCTACTGACTAATGCACCCTCCAAGTTGAAAAGCCTTTGGCGATAGAATAAACGACGAATAGGCAATTTATTTATACACTTAATCGACATAACAAAGTTGAATAAAAGTTTGGGATAATGCTACTGCATTCTCTACCACGAAAGATTGTAGCAATCTGTGCAAAATGAGAGTAATAATATAATGTCTTCCAGACCGGTTCACGGTGCTCAATCTCCAGAGAGATTAGCCAACTGCGCAGAAGATATTATAGTGCACAAGTGTGTGCGCAAACACAGGTACACTCTCTATTCCCTAACTCTGATAATCGGATGGGACGGCAATCCGATACGACCGGAAAGAGTTCAGATGCAGGACCAACGGCTTTACGTGCTTTTCGAGGCACGGGAATGTACACACTTCCAACTTCCACACTCCGGGCAGCTACTGAGAATTTTCTGACAGAAAAACCTAATAACTTTTTATTGGCCCGACCTGGGAATCGAATCCAGGACCTCCGGGTCTGCGGCCTTATATCAAGCCACTAGACCAACGAGACAGTCAATTAAATAATACGTAATATACTTATCAAAACAATCTTATATGTGTATTTAGTTTACCTATTATTGAATGACAAGACGTTTTTGTAATGCCTGATACTGAACCGCATACATAAACTAATACCAAAGATGCAGTGCGTTTTCGGAGAAGGTCTTATTATAGTATATAGTAAATAATATTATTATATAAGTAGCTAAGTTGCGAAGTTGAAGCTTTAAATTTAGACTACGTGACAAGCGTTAATTTCTAGTTCTTTTATAATAAAAAAAGCCGTTGAGCCACTAAGAAAATAATTAGATTGATCTCATGCCCGTAATGAGAATGATATATAAATGTTAATATGTTACAAAATTATAAATCACTAAAATATAATTTTCCATTTATAACAACTCAATGTAAGTTTTAAATCAAATCGTTCAGGCAGCGAGGCGGAGAGGGCGCGACGTGACGACTTCCGCCCTTCAAGCGAACCGCGCTTGCCATTTCATTTATATTATATACTACATAGATTATATATAACACGTCTAAAGGAGATTTGATAGTTTTAGTGTTTGTATTAAAAACTTGGGAAGCGAAAAAGTTTATCCTTTTTGCTGCAGCTTCTGTTCTGTCTTTGGGATGAACTAGAAATTATTCCACTACGCTCTTGCAATGGTGTCGGTGTATAATAAAAAAATGTAGCAGTTTTCCATTATATATTTCTCACGATTCCTTTGCCGAGGTGATGAGGAATAATATGAACACATCAAAATTAATTGTCAAAATTGCTTGCTCGAATTTGAATCCTTAATTTTTTTTGTTATGTATTCTAATCACTGTACCAAGTCGGTTGTGTAAAAAATATGATGTACAGACAAATGAGTACCTAAGGATATGAATAGAGATAAGGATGAATGGGAGAGAATACAAGAAAATTTCACTGCTCAATTCAAATAAACGGAATAATAACTAATAATAAATAAATAACACTGCGTCACAAATAAAAAAATATGTATCCATTTAAATTTTGCCTGTTTATTTATTCATACACATCATTTATTAAGAACACATAAGTATTAAAAAAGTATTAATAAAACAATTTTAAGTAAAAAACTTAAAACGTTAAATGCAGTGTACACGTAGCTTTATTAAATTTATCAATAAATCAAATAAAACTGCCAACAAAAAATTTATGAAAATAGTATTTTTGAATTAAATGCGATTCAGGTCATTTTTTTTTTAAATAAAACACAAAATTAATAAAAGTGACATAACAGTTTATTTTTCTATCTCGTAGGTTAAAAAAAAAACCAATCAACCTCATCCAAGCATTGCTTATATGGTTTATAAAAGAAATTCGCACAATGGACTGGAGTGGTAGCAAAAATGGGACTTATCTTGCCGTAACGACAATTGGAAGCAAATCAAGCGACCACGCGAAAATCTGAACCTCATTTCTCCTTAACCGTTTTTGATAGTGTGACCACTGAAACTATGGTATTCAAAACAGTATTATTCAATTTAATTTGAACTTTTACAAATATACGTCATGAATGTGAAATATTGTCTCTTTTTACACGGCTGGTCAAAAAAGAGTAATTGTTTCGGAGTTAATATAGGTGAGTTTCTTTTTTCCACTATTTCTTTTAAATACCAGAACACATTTGGATCTATGGGTATCGTTAGAATCCTTACATATTCTCGGCGACATTAGCTATCAATTTTTTTTTTAATCTTTTGACACAGGCTGTCGTGTATTTTAATTTTGTTTATTCCGTTATTTATGTTTATACTAGAAAAAACACATTGTAGCTTCGCATTATTTATAAGGGTTTACTTTAACAGATTTCAAGAACAATCCAAGAATTTTCGTGCAAATATGATTGTGATCTTTGTCTATAACACTACACGGATCGATTTTCTATATGAACTTTCAGCTTTGCCTAAATTAGAATAAAAATACTGTATTTTTCCTAATACTTTTAAAATAACATATTCCGGTATTTTTACATATTCATACATGAATATTGCAAGTATATCTTATTCCTCGTTAGAAAATATGAGACTAATAATATTTATCCATAGCTCAAGTCAGTTGTGCTTTTATTACTGAATTCATAAATTTTTCTTTCACTTTTTTTTTCAAGGAATTAGTTAATAAAATCATAGTCACATTTTTCTTAAGTCATCACTTAATGTGGTCGTACTAAACAATTTCCTTGACGTAGAAATATTCCTAAGAAATATAATTTAATCCGTATACAATGGTCGCATTGGGATATAAGCCGCATGGACGCACACACATAAAAAATAGACTTTGTTTGAGTGTGAGTTTTATGAAAAAAAGGTCGCAAGGAATCGATTTAAAAATTACTTTAATAAGTTACTAAGAATCGAATTCAATTCGACGTATTTCGGTTTAGTAATATCAAAATCATCTTCATTCAAATACATGCGTACAAGAAAGGTACAAGAACTATAAAATCGTTATTTATTTATTAATCGAACCTAAAACTACCGCTGATATCAATTTATAACAAAATTAGTAGTTACTCTTTTGTGCTGCACCACGAAAGTTTTCTTTAAATTTTAGTCTCTCTATCAATAAGGTATAATTTTAGTTCAAGAAATCTTTAAATTTTCTTTAAATAAAATTATACCTTATTGATAGGATCTTACAATTTTGCATAATATTATTATTAATTAGCAAAATTAAAAATATTTGCAGAATTTTATTAAAGAAGCGAATACCTCGCCCCAGGGTGGATGTATTTTGAGTAAGTAAGTTAATTTGAGTCGGAAGCCATTAGTCTGGATATTTATTATATACGAATATTTGTAGCATGCTACATGCTATTAAGTAAGATTTAAAATACATGAACCTTATAAAATTAAATTTCAAATTTGAAATTTGAATTAAAAATGAAAAGCCAAGGTTTTTTTTAAAAACATATATGAAAAAGATAAGTTAAAAAAATAAAATTGAAGTTGAATTTTCGGTTGTCTGTGGAAGGCGCAATAGGATTTTAGATCACCGCGGTTTGTATTCAGTTGACTCGCCAGACGTTGAGTAGGAGACAACTTGTATAAATGGATAATCCATTGGAATAATCCACCTTTTCCCTGAAAATAAATATGTATGTACATATATTTGAAAATAGTTCATGTGAAAGAGGTTAAAACCTATTTGTGTTTGATATATTTTCTATAATATTATACAAGAATGTTATTTTTGAATTGATGGACGAGTGGCTAGAACATGAAAATATTGACCAATGATCGAAGATTGAAACAACACTGTGTTTTGATGTTCTTAATTTGTGTTTATAATTTATCTCGTGTTCGACGTTTAAGGAAAACAATATGATGAAACCTGCATTTGTCTAATTTCACTGAATTTCTTCCACATGTTCCACACCAAGGCGCATTGGAGCGACGTGTATTATATATTTGTACATTTATTTAAAATTGTATAGGTATTTAAATCAATCCCCTGTTAATTATAAAACACGCTTTAAGTAGGAAGCCTTAGAAATAGAAGACCGTGTGTGTAAATATATACACATGTAAGATGTACAGCAATACTGCATTATGCCAGGAGACTTCGCTCTTGTACCAAGTTACATAGGTTACGGAATATGCGAGAAAAAACGTTTTACATGTACATAATATTTGAAAGTGAAATAAAACGATTATTAAGAAACTTTTAAAAATAAAATCAATTCAAATTAAAAAAATAGATTTCTTGTAAGTTTTTATAAAAAAAAACACTTAGAGATGATTACAATAGGTTGGGAATGTACCAACCGATAATTTTATCTTACGTCTGATAAATATTATGTATATATGAAAAAAAAGCCGTATCCGATATATTCGTACATCCCGGTCAAGACCGGAGCACGTGCCGTTGTCACGGTTCTTTGGTCACGTTTGAGATCACGTTATATACCAGCTCCAGTATATAATAACCGTATGTGACGGGACCCATTGTTGCCGCACAATGGGAGATTATATTTTTTCTTCGGACTCCTATTTAATTTAGATGTAAGTATTTTATTATTCTTCTATTTTATTAAATAAATGTAAAAATACATTCTATCTCATATTATATTAATAATGTGTTCAAATTACGTCTTAAAATATGTACCTAATGGTCTCTTGTAGAGTGTTACCAAGGAAAATTTCGACATGATTCAATCAATCATTATTTATATCAATTATGATAACATAAAAAAATTACAAAGTGACAGTTGATATACAAACATTGTACTTTAGTATTTGAAACTAATAATAGAAACGCGAAAACTGTCTGTCTGTTACGCTTTCACAGCTAAAAAACACTAAACCTATTTTGATGAAATTCGTCTTGAAGCAAGCTTGATACAAGGATAGGCTACTGTTTATACATAAAACCTGAAACGCCCACAACGCGGGCGAAAGCCAGTTTCTTATAAAAAACGTAAGCCAGCAGTGAAGAGAGATTTACATACTATATACCGTAACAGCCTGTGAATGTCCCACTGCTGGGCTAAAGGCCTCCTCTCCCTTTTTGAGGAGAAAGTTTGGAACTTATTCCCCCACACTGCTCCAATGTGGGTTGGTGGAATACACATGTGGCAGAATGAAATTAGACATATGCAGGTTTCCTCACGATGTTTTCCCTCACCGTAAAGCACGAGATGAATTATAATCACAAATTAAGCACATGAAAATTCAGTGGTGCTTACCCGGGTTTGAAGCCACGATTATCGGTTAAGATTCACGCGTTCTTACCACTGGGCCATCTCGGCTTAATGTACTATATAACAATGTTTCATAATGTACCATAATTGCAATAATCAGTTATTTAGTTGCATTCAATTAACATGCCGTATTTTTTTTAAACTAAAACTAAGAGTACGCGAAGTCGAAGGAAGCGCCTTACGTTCAATAAACTATTTAATATTAAGCGACGTGTGATTCCCTTTAAAGTTTAAACGGAATACATTTTCAAAGACATGACACGTCAAAGAGTTACGTAGAGCCGTAAACTTAATTACTTTGATACAGAGCTCGATGTGGAATGTACTCCTCACTAAGATCACAAAGTATGTACGTCTGTAACGACTGTAATAGAAATGAAGATAATTTGAATTCCACAACACACAATAATACATTATGTGACTCGTTTTCTAGTCAATACACATTTTATGTGTGACGTTTTAAATTGGAACAGTTTGTAAGTTTTTTAATAATGATTTGTAAGCTTTATTTTCCACATTCAAATGTCAATATATAAAATATATTACATTAGAACATATCCCAGTGGTTTCCATGATGGCTATTCATAACAAAGATTGGTAGGAGATATTTTAGTTAACAAGTGATTGTGCAAACGCAGTCCACTATCAAAAATCTGATGGTACCTGGACCCGGTACCCGGACAACTTAGGTCTTTACGACCAACGAACGGTTGTAGGTAAAATTTTAAAAGCACAGGCGGGTATCAAAAGTCTGGGTATCATTTGAGAATTTATTGATAGAATAACCGTATATAGACTCGACCCAGAATTTGAACTCAGGTTAAACATATTTTAACGTTAGAGAAAATTATAAGATAGGTATTCTTAAAATATAAACGCACACAATTTTGCAGATATCGACTAGTGTGTACATTTTAGTAGTAATTTATTTCTTATGAGAACATTCATATTTTAACGAACCCATGACATTTAATTTATTAAGGATTTTAACAAGCTTGCCTGTTAAGTGCAAAGAATGCCGTATTTTAATTTAGAACATAATTAACAATAATAAATCGATTCCATATCAAAAGATAAATAATATTAATCAGATGACGCTTTTGGCGCACAAGCGCAATCAAAACTTATAAAGATGTGTCACCACAAACGAAAATTGTCAACTTTTTGATCTCCATCCGTGACAAATTAAATTCGTTGTTGACAAAATTATAAAAAAAAATGTTTACCTCCGAAAGAATAGAAAACATCTCCTCTGCTTTTAAACAAATTTCACATTCTTGTTTGGAGCTTATTTCACAATAACCTAACCGGGTGGTGTTCATGTATGCCAATATTGGTGGAGATTGTTCTCCAACATTAAACACAAAAACTTTTATGACAATCAAGTACATATATATTACCTCGTTTCTAGCTAGCCAATTAAATTGTATTTTTGTAACTAATGAAAATATATTGAATCCAACATTTGCGTTCCAATGAATGGCAGGGCGTTATAGTCCCTAAATGTCTATGATCGATGATAAACATTTACTTACATAAGGTTTCCTAATGATATTTTCCTTCTTCTTAAATACAAAAAACACAATGATACTTGCATAGATTAAACCCCCTGATATCCGATTGAGAACTAAGTTTTCTTTCCATTACCATTCAGACAAAAGATATAATTTAAAAAAAAAAACTTATTATTATAAATTTTAAACATCCTTTAACGGCATGGTAAGTTCTCATTGGCAATATTTCCATGTCGGCGCGCAGCAAATTTCTCATCAGGCGGAACGTGGCGATCATTCCGACCGCTGGTTCGTGTGATGCATCTCGTCTGTACACTCAGTAATTGCAGTGCACTGATATCTATATCGGTTATAGGATATCGATTTTATATGAAGATAGCATCATTGCGTAGCATTTTGAAATACATATTAAGTACTTGAGTTAATTATAAATAGAGGGTTTTTAATAGATTATTTATTATCTGTGGTGACATTAATAATTAATAAATAACCTAACAATATTATCGGGAAAAAACACGATTTTATTCTAGTCCTGAGGAATTTCGTAAAACCCAAAAAATAGTTTTCACTGATGACTTGGGTTTTTGGTAGTATAGTCATACTATTACTTATTAATATGCCTTCAATAACGTCAAACGAATTTGAAATCACAGATAAGGACTTCGATTTTATTTATTTGTATAGTTTGTAACATATCATCATCGTTTTAAATATTATTGAAGTGATTTGAAAATTAAATAGCATGTTTTTAATTGTTGTATTAAGCGCATACACCAGCACCATCTATACTGCAACAAACCGTGTGGTAGGGGGAACCACACCATCAGCAAAAGCATTTCTAACTTGGGTTAACACGAAACTCGAAAACCGCCGGTCACAAAAGCTTGAAACCGTTTTATCTCAAAACTTTTTAAACACATTACGGCGACCCCAAATAAATGACTTCAAGGTCCCGATGATAATTATATTTAAATTATTACAATAAATTCGTCATATATATAAAATTAACAACGATTTCGTATAATAAGTAAAACTTAATATACTATGAAAACAATAGTCGTTCATATTAATAACGATAATTGCTTTATCTATCAAACAACAATGGGACAAACGCAAAACATTAATAGTTACCTATTATAATTATAAACACAAATTATTAAAGTGACAAAACTAATTTTAAAAAAATGCCAACAAATTAATAAGATTAGTTATAAATATGATGACATTATTGCTTAATTAAGAAATTGAGACGCTTTAGAAGATAGGTTCCTTTTAAAAGATAAGCATAACTACATACAATTAACAGACAAATCATTACTATACAATCGACATACGTTTTTGTATATATCAGCTATTTTCTCATCGGTAACATTTCGAAGTCGGAGAGGAAATTTTTCATCAGGCGCAATATAACAGCGATCATCTCGACCACTCGCTCGTGTGATCGGCGTTCCGCCTGCAATCGGTAATTGTACCTATTTACTGACAATTTATAGTCAATCAGTTTTAAATTTGATATACTTGGAAGGAAATCGTGTTGTCTACAGTGCATTTTATATTGTATCCATATCCATAAGATTTACAACCCAATCAAGCGTACATTTCTCTACGTATTTCATAATATAGTAAAATTTTTCAACGAATTAAATTAACTTCATACATGGACAATAAAAGGACTATGTATGTAATTGTTTTCGCCGTCATAAATCAGTTTCGAACATACACATTTTGTTCATTTTTTGTTAGCTAGTGTATAAATTATAATTGTACTAGGAAACTATAAGTTACGCAAAATTGTAGTCAGAAATGTACTTGCATATTATTCGTATTTCCCATAGCTTCAAAGTACCAGTTCAATAGTTCAAAGTACGATAAGTGTTGAGAAGATTTTGACCGAGCAACTTCAGCGCTTCTTTAAAATAATTTAGTAATTGTAGCCAGAAATTTAATTGTTCAATGTACCAGGAGAGTAGAATATTAAGAGGAGTTTAAGTTATTTATTGCTTTGAAATAAATGTCAATTAAAGTAATTAATTGTTTACAATATCTCATTAGTAATAAATTTACTAGTACCAGAGCGACATTCAATTGGAGATTAGACAATATTGATGTAGTCGTATTCACTTAGATCTTCTCTTTGTATGCGCTTCTATTATTTCTTACTGTTTTTTATGCAAAATTATATCTGTCAAAATAAATCATATGTTTTCATTGTGTATGTAATATAACAGATTCATTTTTTGTAATATACCGTTTATCTACCAATAACCAATAACCAACTAAACATGTTAAAACATGAATTTAACTAACTAACCTTTTTTTTAACATTGGAAAAACGCCTTACGCGTTTCCCCCACGGGAACAGTGGGGTGTATGTGGGGGTATGTCTCGCCGGTGTCCAAGACGCCGAGTGCGCCCCGAACATCGGAATACCCACTAAAAATCCAGCGGTACCCTTTCCGTCTTAACGAGGAGCGCCACGGGGTCGCTTTCGCATGCTACCGTGTAACTAACCTAACCTATCAGCTTAACATACATTATATATAAATAATGCCCGGACGATTTATTACAGTAGTTGCCATCACACTGCCCCATCTTATTGGGTTAAAAAAATCTGATTTGCCTCGTTAGCCATTTAGATCTGGTATACTTTAAATCCTTTAATCACCTGAGTCAGAATGATTCTACGATTTCTCGTCTCATTAGGCACATTACTTAAATAATTCTAAGCAGTAAATAACCTTTACGTTTTATAGTTAGTTTGCGAAAGTAATTAGTGGTCAGATTAGGTAAGTTGCCGCTTGAAAACGTCCCACTGCTGGGCGAAGTCTTCTACTCTTGAGGAGCGGGTTTGAAGGATATTTCACCACACTACTTCAATGTATTTCACACACGAAGTTTACTCACGATGTATTCCTACTAAAAAGTAGCAACACCATGTCATAAACACATATTTCATAGTTTAAAATGTGACAATTTCTATCAATATAAAAGAAATCTGTTTCAAGTTATCCGCGTTTGTTTACAACTAATAATCTAATAATCGATTTCGAATATTTGACAAACTCACCTTTAATGGTATTTTACAGCAAACTCTATCGCTTGAACGACATGTTGTCCCTACTATTCTTAATCCCCTACTTATATTGTACTAAAAGTACATTTGTTACAAAGAACAAAAGACTCATGTAATGGAAAATGCAAGTTATTCCCTGCGAAGTTGAGAATAAAAACTAATCTGTCACATAACTTTTTAAACTAAATCACATCAAGTAATATTTATGATAAAACATTTTATTTATTTAACACTTGAAACGTTTTACTTTACAACTCTCAATTAATTGTATTTATCCTAAAAATCTCTAAGATGTATTCAATTGCAAAAACCTTAATACACAAAACGGTGCTTTATTTTTTATTAACACTGTAACCTTTATCGCTTAAACCTGAACATTCCCAATACAATATATCCTAAATAAAACTCCCTTAATAAAATCACGTCAATTAATTAAGGCATTGCGTTGAGGCTAGGAGCAGACCAGCAGCGCCATCTATCCTATAAGTGTAATCGAGCCTGAACAAGAGCGATTAATAAATGACGCTTAAAACTCAACCTTTTTTCGGCTAAGCTAATGGCCCACGAATAAAAAGCTGCTTTTTTATAGCCGCTAAATGTTCCCTGAGATTTATCGTCGGATGTTTTAGCTGGATTTTGAATAAATTATTAAGTTCCGACTACAATGTCTTATTGATTTTTAACGATAAACGATCTTAATGTAGATTGACTGGAATGACTTTAAATATATATATATTATGCGACTGCTTAAGAGGATTTAGTATATTATCATAAGAATTAAACTTAGTTAATTAGCTTTCCACTTAATACAATACTGTAACATTACGATTCAAAGCATACTTGAATAAAATTGTAATTTTGATTTGATTTAACTTAGTAATAATTTTAAAATATCAACTTCATTTTATTAGAGAATAGCATCACAACTTATTATGAAGTATTACAAAAATGCATGGATCTTGTAGGAACCAACTAATTGTATGTATGCATAAAATGTAATTTATGCATATATTTTTTTAAAGTGTATCTACTGAGTTTTTTGCCGGTTCATCTCAGTAGAAACTAAATTCCAAACCGGTGGTAGAGTTTGACGAATCATAAGCACATTGTAAGTCTATTTTAATGAAAATACATTGTTTCCATTTGATATAATACAAATACTTTGTTCGGCAATATTTTTAAATCAAGGTTACCAGATATATTATTACTGTATGAAGGAAGTAACCATTAATGTATATTTTACGTACCTGCTTTTTGCGTTCGTAATACTTTTAGCGTAGATACCTAGAAGAAATTTGATAGCGACGTTCCGTTGCTTTCCGTAGATAATATAGGCCGATTGGTATAACCAAATCACAGCCTAGGTTTAAGTTACATTATTATAATCAAATCAGAACTGTGAGAGTTATGTAAGGATTGCATAAAATGCAATAAAAACGAATTAATATACATTGATTGCGAAAAAAATTCTTTATCGGAAATTTGCTGTCGTAGGCTATAAGTTGATTACATTGGAAATACGCCTCGTTGATCACTATGTGGTCGGGCTTTGTGTCGTCTGGGTATCAGCCACTCATCATAAACTACCGCCAAACAGCAATACTTAATATCGTTGTGTACTCTTTAGACTTTACGACCTATCAATATTTGATATTACTATATTGAGGTATGAGTCGAATTTAAATAAAATTTTTGCTTTGCATATTGATTATAATCCAAGTAAAACCTACCGCAGTGAGCAAAGTATCAATTGTACATATACAATGGACATATAATCTTAGATCCCGTAGTGGTCGTTACTATTGGGTGGAACATTAGCTCGTAAGACAGAAATTAAAAAAAAACACAATCACTCAATAATACTTCAAGTGTATATTTAATCGTTTATTATGAGCATTTTTATTTACAATAGATACTCATTTGGATAATTTCAGCTAATATAGAATAGTGATCTACTATAAATAAAAGATAGGTATACAACCAATATACTTTTGACTATATTCATAATATCAAGGTACTTAGAAGCGAGTTTCGAAGAGGAATAGTTGAAATATTTAAAAGCATGCATTTTGTACAATAATAAATACGGTTTTGTGATAAATTATATAGCAGATATAATGATTATATTTTTGTTTAATTTAAATAAGTTATTTATGAAATAATATTTACATAATATAAATATATAAAATTACACAGACTACTTAATGAGAAAACTTCGTTTTGACGGCAGTGTTTCGTTTTGCAAATTACAATAGTATCATAACAAACCATATTAATTTAATGCAATATAATATACTAATTATAATATAATGTATTCTATAAATCTTTGGTATACATTTTTTTTTAATAAAATATCTACTAAAATTATTTCTACTTTATATTTTAATGTATATGAGCTATTACAATAAGTACATAATATTTATTATATAATCGAACACTATAAAAATTATCAGAGTCTGTTTCGGTTATAATGTATCAAAAACGTCAATAAATAATTTGACTACGTTAAAAAAATAATATGTATTGTCATTAATTGATATTAAAAAAAACCACATCAAATACAATCATTAAATAAAAAAAAATAAAAAAAAATCATTCGAAAAGATTTTTCTAGAATTTTCTATATTATTTTTTTGTTTCATAAAAAAATAACTGTTCATTGAATATTGGCGTATTTGACCTGTATTATTGCGTTTTGGCACAATTCGTATTTGCATTATAATATAATAATATTGCTATATATATATCATATTCTACGTCATACCCAACATCGATAGATACAATTCATAAATTATATATCAATACATTGAAAACCTTATATAGCATTTAAAATTTATTACTATTACTATATAAAAAGCTGCGCTACATATCATTTAAATATATAAGCGAAGGGCAAAGAGTTCTCAATGAAAAAAACTATGTTTTTAATTATTCCATTTACTTTATCATATCACATGGTGTACAAATACCTTGAATTTAAATAATATTAACAAAAATACAATAATGACAACAATACCGAATCGAAATCACATTAATATTAACAGATTATTTTGAGCAAGTGTGTTGCAATAATTGATGAGAAAACATTGAAAATTCAAATATATATATACTTTTTTGTCATTTATAAGACAATACGCAACTTACTATAACCTCACAATATAACTAGAAGTAAAACACGTTGAAGTAACATTAGTACATCGCTTAGAAGTACGTACGATATCATCATTTGTACTTCTAGAAGATGCTCCGTTTATACACTCCGGATAATGGAGTTTCGCTTGTTCTATTGAATTACATAACAATGGTATGATATGTTTTATGTACTATACGTTAAATGAATAATTTACTGTCACCCACTGTTTAAATTCTATGCACACGATCACTAATACTTATGTACAATAATTTGAATTATTGGTAACGCTTCAATATATAATATGATTATATTAGGCCTGTATGTAATAAACGATTTATCGAATTATTTAATTTTATTTTTGAAAAATCTTTCACTATGTTTAAGATATTAGAAGACATACGGAAGTCAACAGTGGAATAACATTTACCTAACGTCCGATTTACGTAATTGCAGATATTTTTAAACCAGACTAGTTGTAAATGAGCCCATCGTATTCCTATAATATGTTTTATAACCATTAAAAATGAATCCAAGGCTATATATACCTTAATCCAATTCATAATATTTGTGCTTTATTTCAGACGTTTTTTTATTTTATATAATATTCGACTCGAGTCGATATAAACAACAAAGCCGATATGATATACTCTTAAAAACTAACATACAAATAATACCATTATTAAATTTACTTGGACCAAAAAACATTGAAATAGATGCAGTTAGTGAACCAATTCCTTCATTTGTAAAACATTTCACAAAACAAATATATACAATAGAAACTACTATAAATATAACAGCCGCTAGAGTTTCACTATTCAATAGCAAATAATCCCCATTTTACCTAATATAGTACATAATAAAGTCCGTAAATAAGGATGCGGTTCATAAAAGCAGTGTCGAAAACCAAATATACTTACGCTAAAATCTAAAGAATAATACCAACAATAAAAAAACAAAATGTATTAATTCAATTATTTAATCGTCGCACTTATTCTATTCGAGAATTTATCGATAAATCGATATCGATTGAATAAAATCGGAAGACAAATCAGAGAGTCAAAAATTTTTAAGCCAAACTTTTAGGCCTATTATTATTAATCGCATTTACATCAGTAACGATATCCGAGATAAATAGAATCGATCTCGTAACAGTATTTTCCAATCGATATAATTTAGCAATATCGTATTTAGTTTTCAATTAGAATGTTCTAGAAATGACGAAGAAGTCATTCGAAATTCAATTTACTTCAACGGTATCATTAATCTATTTAACTTTAGTTTTAACATCAACAGACAATTCGTTTTCAGAATTTAAGTTTTCAACAACAGCTGCTAAATAAGCTACAAGGAACGAATTCCCATTTTTTTTTTTTGGTAAATATTCGTGTAATGTTAAAGAATTTTTTACTTTTTTTCGAAATTCTAACCTATTACTAGTAAACGTTACCTTTCCTTTCACAACTCTTCAGTGGACGCGATGGGCGCTTTGAGGAGGGGCGTCCTGGGACTCCTCGATCCGTCGGAGTTTTTGGAAGATTGGAAATCTTCGTTCGACAACGAAGCGGGTATCGGTGCGATCTTGAGTTGATGTCCGTTTAGTTTTATTTCAGTTATGGAATGTGACCTGCCATGATTGACGTTTGGTTTTTCTTTATTCGTGATGGTGGTGGGGTCGTGGGTGGGGGTCTTAGCCATGGCTTGAGGGACTCTCACTCTGTTCGCTTGTTCCCGTAGTGCCATTTGATACGCCACTTCGAAAGCCTCGCCTAGTGTTAGTATTACTTCTGTCGCTTGATCCTGAAAAAGATCATTAGAATTTAATTTTACATGTTTTTCTATTTCAGATTTCTTCCGTTATATCAAGAACTTCGTATTTACAAAATAGGGTATACATCATATATCTACTATTATTTTATTATATATTTTTGATAACCAAAGCATAAATTGGTTTTTTAGCGTTAAACATCGTTAGAAAAACAGCAAGTTTCGATCAAAATTGTGATCTAATGGAAGCCAAAAGGGATATGATTGTACCTTTTCCTTGATTTAAAAGAAAAACACTTCTAGCTGAATAAAAATAGTTGATAGAATTGAAGTCATAAAGAGATTGTTAAAATTGTAAAATCAAATACTTACTTACAAGAAATGCAAATAATGATATGATAATTCGTACAAATGATACTAACCATAGTAGCAACTCTGAAGACATGGCAATAGTGGCTCCTAGTGGTGTGGTCTTTGGTGATGTAAGCGAAGTGGGTGAGATCGTCAGCGTCTTGACACGCGCAGTGGATATTACGGATTTCATGTTCACAAACCAGCTCCTAAGGGTAAAGAACGAGTTACAGATAAACTAGATGTTCGAACAAAAAACATATTCTTATAAAAATTATGGAAGTGAACGTGAAAAACTATAACACAGACAAACGTAATATTGAATTTTAGTTTTGTCTTATATATTTATACTTACTTAAGTAAGTTAATCTTGTTTTGTCAAATATTTAATTAATTGTATTACTTTTTTGTGAAATAATTTCTTAATCCGTAAACCGTAAAAACAACTGGATATTTCAACAGTATTTGAAATAAATATACATGTCAAATACAAAGTATTGTAATTTGATAAATTGATGTTTTTTTATCATTAAACAATACAAAAATATTTTCGAACGATGTTAAAACGAATTTTCAATTTTTGTTTCGTGGGTAGACAAGCGAGTAACACTAATTATCCGACCTAACTAACCGTGAAGCCTTCTGACATAAAAATTATCCTCGAAAATATTTAAAAAAAACAATCCTTTTTCTGTAAGAAACACAAAGGATAGCCGAGTGGATCGATCAAGTGTGAACGTTGTTCCATAATTAAAAATCAAACGGGCAATGTCAGGGGTTTCGTTTAGCTCCCTGAGGGAGTCACCGTAGGGAATTGCTCTTTATACGCTTGGTTAATTTTCAAAGAAAGTTTCTTTGCACGAAGATTTTTCGAACGTAAATAAAGCTGAGATAGATTACCAGTTTGAAAATAATTCTAAAACAAAACAGGGGATGAATAGAGATTAAAAAGTAGTATGCGTAAAAAATAAAATTGAGTATTAATCAAGAGCCTAGATGCCTTTAACTTTAATATTTTTTATGAATACATATTTATAATCTAATTTAATGTGCATTTTCGTCATACTTACTCTAGTAATTGTATTTAGGAACTTGACCCCTCGGTAACTTATCGAAAGAATGATATCAGGCGAATCACGCGGTTCTTTGGTAGACTTCTTCAACTTCTGGATTGATTTCTTCGTAGATTCTGTCCCTCTTAATTCTTTCACAACTGTCGACCCTAGATACTATTAAAAAAGAAAAACATTATTATGTATTATTGATTAATTTAAATCATTTCACTCACTTTGTGTTATTTTGGTTATTTATAACGAGCAATAATAATAAAAGAGCAACTCTTTTTAAGCTCACGCTGCATTCTGCAGGTACAAATAAAATAAACGAAAAGGGTTGCACGTAAAAGGAAACGAAAATCCCAAACTGGCATTGGTTTTGCAATTCAATTGATGCCAAAAACTTGGATTATAAAATGTTTGTCACATAATAAGAATTCGTTTAATTTTAATTAAAACATGAAGTTGAATATTAATATTAAAAATATATCTCTATTATGAGATACGAGTATTTTGATATTGAACAGTATGAAATACTTACATTAGCAACATAAGTCACAGCGCCTGTGACTAGCACAAACGGCTGATGTTTCCATTGCGTTTTTAAAGCGCCAGGCACTCCCACGAGAAGCTCAGATGGCGCCCTGATTTCTAGGTCTGAAGGTCGAGGAGGTTGTGGAGCCGGTCTGTTTTTCTTACTCCGTTTCAAAGTCTCCCCACCAGGGGGTGCAAGTGTAGGGACCACAGGGGGCGGGACAGGTTTTAAATTTTCCGAAGGAGGTAATTTTTCCTTAATTTCCTCTTTTAATTGTTGAATATTATTTTTCTAAAACAAATTAAATTTATTGAGAAATTTATTTCGTAATTAGTATTCCTTATTTTTACAATTATGTTTTAAGTAGCCGTAGTACCGTAACGAGTAAACAAAACAGCTGCACACCGTAGATAAAAAAAAAGAAATCAAACAAGTTTTGTTTTCAACAAAAGAAATACCTTAATTAACACAAAATATGTATCACAACCGCGAAACTCATTACGGAGCAGACGTTAAAGCAACGTAATAACCTATCGACTACCTGAATATAAAAACACAACGCGCGAAAGAGTGCTAATTAAATCAAAAAGTGCCCAACAAAGGCTGAAACAAAAACGAAAACTGAATCAAACAGTTCACACTTCAGAAGTGTAAAACAAAAATGTTCCGACGTAAAAACGCGTTGTAGACGAGCGTGAAATTTTAATTAAGCCTCTAGAAACGTAAGGCACAAAAGGTTATAATTGACAGTGTCAACCATCTAATTTGACGAGTGTCATTTGACGGTAATAAAAAATGGTAGAGCAATGTAGTTGGGCTTTGAATAGAATAATCTTCCGTTGCAGTGAACATCAATGCTAAGGGAGATAGGGAGTCGTTCGGCCTTTCACGTGTACTAGGCTTCATCGGTTTTAAGAAATAATTCATTATATCTACATTCATTTCATCGAATCACGAAATATATGTTTTTTGTTTAGATAGTTAAAATTTTATTGATGAATTTTCACATTATTTTATTTAATAAAATAAAAACAACTATAACTAAATAAAAAAACCATCTTAAACTTATTATGTTAACAGTACAAGGAACTGTCATTTTTTTAAATATATGTAAATATTACTTTATTTTTTTGTCTTTGTCTTTAGTTTTATTCATTTAGACATATTCGCCCAATCTAATCTTAATTTATAAGAAACACATTTTTATAAAAATAGATTAAAGAGATTCCTTGACGAGAGGTTACCAGAACAAAGTAGTACATATATATGAGTGAATATTTACTCCACATCCATATAAATAACTTACGTCTTTTCTTCTTTCTTTTACTTACAATTTTACGCTATAGCATTCCATCAGTGATTCTCTACTTTGTATTATATACTTAATACATTCCATAAAAAGGTCTACTACTACTAGTTCCACCATATTGCATAATATTCCAATTTAGTGGATCAGTTATTTTCATGAATATAGTGCAGTAATATTAAAGTACACAAGCAACGGACGTTATTCATTAGCACTAATAAAACCCCTAACAATTCTATATATTGCAGCTTAAGTAAATGTACATAGATTTTTTTCTTTCTAAAAAACCCATGTATTCCACCGTTTTCACCTCATACCAGTAGTTAGGGCTGTGTAGAGTGGCTCACTCGGCGAATGAATAGCGGTCTGAATAGACGAATTGAGCACTAATTACCCATACAGGGTTGCCGACGTGTGAAATTAAAAAAAAGATCTTGACTATACCTTTTAAAAATACACGTACAACCATACAGTTTATATAAAAATATGAATATACATAACGTAGTTATATAAACAACAAGTTTAAATTAAAGCAAACAAAATATGGTAAAATTGATTTGAAAACTGTTAATTATCTTCTTATTTATCATTTTCATATTACATTGAATGAGATTATTTAATTTGTATATAAATTAAAAGTATATTAATGTTTTAGTACGTTGAACATATTGATTACAAAGATCTATTGATTTTAATAAATTTAAAAGAAATTATAACGGCGCCAAGTGTCCTACTACTGGGCGAAGGTGTTCAATTCTGCTAAGATTTGCTCTTCTATTTCTATGATTTAGAGCTTTTCCTCCACGCAACATCTCTGTGGTTTGTTTATTATGTGACAGAATTTCCCCCAAAAACTTCGACTACGATATGTCAGTACCATTATATTTATCTAATAATATACGTCATATATACTTTAAAATAAAATAAACGAAATTTTCAATATATATTTATAGCAAACCTCGTTATTTCACCTATCAAAGTGTTACCTTCAGTAATAATTTGTAACTTTCTTAGTGGTATATTAAACGGGACACGTGTTCAATTTTCCAACGATATTACCCGTCATTACAATTTTCTACTTTCAGTCGCACCTGGGGTGTTGCCGGGTAACACACGTGTTTAATTAGCAGGAGATGAGCAATTTGAGAGATTACCTTTAACACCCTATGGATTTTACGCTGATGGCTTTTTAATAAACTTCAAGTGACGTGATAGAGAGATTAAGGGTGACACCGCACTGGGGTAACAAAATGCAAAAATGAAATGACACACTTGACACGAAATAATTATTAACTATTAATTTATTCCATCGAAGAATACTAAAACAAGTGACTTCCGTAATTACGTCTTTGCTAATCGTATCACAATGAGTATTAAGTCATTATGGTATCCTTAGATTGTATATTGAATTTGTAAATTTAAATAATGAGAGTCCAGATGGCCCATTGCTTAGAATACATGAATCTCAACCGAAGATTGCATTCAAACCCCGGTAAGCACCTGAGTTTCAAAGCGCTTAATTTGTGTTTATAGTTCATCTCTTGTTTATCGATGATGGAAAACATCGTGAGAATACTGCGGTGTGGAATGATGTTAAGCCACATGTGTATCCACCAATCTGCATTTGAGTAGCATGGAGTATGCGGAGAGGAAAAGGTGGAGAAGGATTTATAATGTTATCATATTATGATTACACATTAATAAATCATTTAGTACCAACATAAGGTGGTCACGTTGCTAATGATTTTAACAAAAAGATGGTAACTAATAGTTCTTGAGCAGTTTGAGTTCCAAAAACAAATTAAAACATTTAAAAAAGTATAGCCACCATATGTATAATGTAAGGATTCTGACGATACACCCAAATCTAAGGCGTTTAAGAGTTGTGATGGAGTAACTCGATGGAAAGTTTCGATACTCACCCAGGACATACATTTCTGTGGATGAACATGTCTGGTCGTGGTATAAGTATGTAATTATAATAGAAAAGTAGTATATGTATTATATCAGTTGTCTGATTTCCATAGTACAAGCTTTGCTTTGCTTAGTTTGGGATCAGAATCGTGTTCTGATCCCAAACTAATAATGTCCCAGGATATTATTATTATTAATAAAGAAACTCGCATACAGGCAGTGCTAAAAGCCTTTATATTGTTTTTTTTTTAAATTAAATATCGAATTATACAGCTTAAAACATAGTTAGTTGACTTGAAAATATCTCGATTGAATCGATTGAAAATCGATGTTTAGAACTGTACTTGTATAACATGGTGTCATTAGCACCATTGAAAACCGATATTATTACGCCTATAATGACTATGCTTACATTCTGAGCGTTTATTATTTCTTAAACATTCCATTATTATCATCATCAGCTCTGTAAAATGTATGAAAATTAACTGTCGATTGAGTTAAAAATGTTTTAAAATTTCAAATATGTAATTTTATTTTTTTACAATATTTTATATTATCAGAACAACCGAAAGTGTTATCAAACAGGGGTTGAAATTGAGTTACAGAATTGATTTAGGCCAAAACAAGTGTCTTATTTAGAAGATAACTTTCAGTTTTGGTTGAAAAATAGGACTAAATTTATTTTAGGTTAAGAATTTTTATTCTTCTACTATCTTTCTTCCGTTTCGAAGAATATCTATCTGAGATATTCTTAGAATATCTATCTGAGATATTCTTCGAAACGGTTCCCAAGGTCGGTGGCGCATTGGCGATGTAAGCGATGGTTAACATTTCTTACAATGCCAATGTCTATGTGCGTTGGTGACCACTTACCATCAGGTAGCTCATATGCTCGTCCGGCTACCTATTCTATAAAAAAGAGGTACCATTTAGTCTTTAATCCATTAAAATCGTTCAAGTCACAAGAGATAACAACTTAAAGTTTACTTTCATAGTTATAGTATAATTGTAAAAGCTGTTTGATTGACTGTACTAATCAGCAAGTTAAGTGATAAGTGGCAAAACTCAGTGATACAAACAAAAATTTTCGAGACGAGCATTGAACTCGGCATTTAGCCTCTCTCTTCATTTAATTCTAAATAAATAATAAAAGTGTATTATATATAACTAAAGTATATAAATTGGCAAGATAGTTAGTGAGTTATATGTTTCAGTGACAAAACTTAGTGTAGAAAGACTTAAAAGTGATCAAAACTTTAATACTTATTATTCAACAACTAGTGAAAACAAAGTTAAGAGTGTGGGTCTATTGGATTCATTTTTCAACACCACCCGCTTTTACAAATATAATATCAATCATACTTTACGAGTACAAGCAACTGAAGCAGAAATTCACCGATTCAACTAGCAATCGGCTGGTCCAGCGGGGCGAAACTTGTTGATCGCTCCCAAGATTTAGAGTTCGATCCCCAGTCCGGCCGCAACTTTTTCTTTATTTTAAAATATCTGCCATATCACTAATTAGTATTCCTCATTGAAATATGACAGAAACAGTGTTATCTTGGGGATGTTGCAATGCACGTATAGGCGATGATGAATACGTTCAATGCTCAAAATGTAACGTCTCATATCATTGTGGTTGTTTGGGTATTGAATTTAATACAACTCGTCATAATTGGAAGTGTCCGAAATGTTGCGGAACAAAACCAAAAGGCGTTAGAAGTGATGAGACACCAGTACGGTCAAGTAATTATCGCAGTAATGCCCCTATAAATGAAACCAATGTCACAAAAAGATCACACAAAAGACAGGCACTTAGTTCTCCAACGTCACCAAACGAAACCGCATCAATCACTCAAGAGCAGGTTCGCATTATTATTAGTGAAGTAATTGAAAAAGAAATATCTTCTCTAATTGATAACATTAAAAAAACCATCACCTCCTCCATCAGTACTCATTTAAAAACCTTAGAAACTAAGATTGAAGATCTACAACAATCAGTATCATTTATGAGTAATCAATATGATGATATGAAGAAACAAGTAGACATACTCCGAAATAACTCTACAACTGCAACATGAGAACCAGTCACTACAGTCCGCTGTCTTGGATCTTTCTTACAAAGTTAATCAAATGGAACAAAGAGCGCGAGCAAATAACATTGAAATTCAGTGTGTGCCCGAGTCAAAAAATGAGAACTTAATAAGTATCGTAAAACAATTATCCAATACTGTTGACTTTAATATTGAAGATTGCAATATACAAAATTGTACGCGAACTGCAAAAATGAACCGTAATTCAACGCGACCGCGATCTATAATCTTACAACTAAATTCGCCATCTGTTCGTGATCAACTATTGGCAGCAGTTATAAAATTTAACAAGAAATATCCAACTGAAAAATTAAATAGTTCTCATCTAGGTATTGGAGGAAATACTGTGCCAGTATATGTATGCGAACATTTATCTGCAGCCAATAAATTACTACATGCAGCTACGAGGCGCAAGGCAAAGGAGTTGAAGTACAGACACGTATGGGTACGAAATGGGCGTATATTTGTGAGAAAAACCGATAATTCTGATTACAAAATTATATATAACATGGACTGTCTTGATAAGTTAAATTAGTCATACTACTTTTTGCATGTTAACTTGACTTCAGTTGTGTAAAATTCAATCGATTAAATATTTATTATCAAAATGTTCAAGGTTTACGAACAAAAACTAATGATCTATATAGAAATATTTGTTGTTGTACCTATGATTTAATAATACTCACAGAAACCTGGTTATGTGACAGCATTCTTAATTGTGAAATGTTTGGCTCCAATTATAATGTTTATAGAAGGGATAGAGACATGTATAACTCTAAAAAAAAACATGGAGGAGGAGTGCTGGTTGCCGTGTCCAAAAGACTTATTTCTCGAAGAATGGTTCACTGGGATAGTTCTTGTGAGGATTTGTGGATCGTTCTAGAAATAAAACCATCTATAAAAATCGCTATTTGCGCAACCTACATTCCTCCACCAGTTAATAAGAAAGTCTTGGAAACATTTATGGACAATTTTAATCGTGTTTCAGAACAAACGAAATATAACACACTAATAGTTGGCGATTTTAACTTAAGTTGCATTGATTGGAACTTGGCTGATGGTCCCCATGATAGTTACCATACAACTACTTTAGCTCAATCTTTAATTGACTTTTCCCATACTAATTGTCTTCGTCAAATGAATCGCATTAAGAATGTAAAAAATAAAGTACTCGATCTAGTGTTTTTTAATGGTGAATCGTTATCGGTTACAGTAGATAATGCCCCTAAAGAATTAACTCGCATTGATCCACTACACTCACCCCTTAATATTGATGTTGTCGTAACACACAATTTGCAGGAAAACTTGAGGTTTAATCAAGATATCAAAAAATATAATTTCGCTAAGGCCAATTTTGTAGCTATAAATGAATTTCTTAAAAGTATAGACTGGGGTGAAAAATTTGCAGAGCTTCATGATATTAACACAATGGTTGATTACCTATATACGAAGATATATAATTCTATAGAACTTTACACGCCGAATTTCAAAAGAACAAAATCATTAAAATATCCACCTTGGTTCAACAAAACTCTAATAAAGAGAATAAGAGAAAAGGAAAAACTAAGATTAAAATTTAAAAAATACAAAAATGCTATGGATGGTTTGTCACTTACGCTCCTAGAAAAACGATGCGATAGACTATCTATTGAGTGTTATAATTCTTATCTTAACTTTGCAGAAGAAAAGATTACATCCAACAGTAAATTTTTCTGGTCATATATGAAAAGCAAACGCGATAAAAATGTTAACACCTATCCAACATTAATGAAAAATGATGAAACTGTAGCGTCTGATGGCTTAGCAATTTGTAACCTATTTGCGTCACAGTTCTCTTCGCTGTATGAAGAAAACGAGAGCAAGTACGATATTGACAAAATACTGCGAACCATGGATGCTACAGTCAGTTGCAATAATAGCCTACCTTTGATCCAGCTTGATGAATCCGAAGTCATTAATAAATTAAAGAATTTAGATATCAATAAGGGTGCTGGATCTGACAATATTCCGCCTAATTTTATTATAAACTGTGCCCAAAGTCTTGCTGTACCACTAACAATTATTTTTAACAAAGCATTAGCCACCGGAATATTTCCTTCTAAGTGGAAAACTGCGAAAGTAGTCCCTATTTTCAAAAGTGGAGAAAAAAATTATGTAAAAAACTATAGGCCTATTTCAATCCTTTCTATCTTTGGTAAAGTGTTGGAGTCTCTAATATATCCATATATTTACAGTCATGTTAAATGTTTTCTTAGCACCCACCAGCATGGCTTCATAGCCGGTAGATCTACATGCACAAATCTAGTAAATTACTCCGAAATCTTATTTGAATCTGTTGATAGGAACAAGAGAGTGGATGTTATCTACACAGACTTAAGTAAAGCATTTGACCTGGTTCCATGTTCAGTACTAGTCTTGAAGTTGTCCAATTATGGTATTGTCGGATCTTTACTGAGATTTCTAGCATCATATCTTACAGAAAGACATTTTTATGTTGTTGCCGGCGGTTATGAATCGGTTGAATGCGATGTAAAATCTGGAGTCCCACAAGGGTCACACCTGGGTCCACTGCTCTTCAATATATTCATAAACGATCTGCCTAATTGTTTTAAATATTCTACACCATTTCTGTATGCTGACGATGTCAAACTTCTTAAAATAATTGAAGAACCAAATGACATTATTCTTTTACAAGATGATCTGACAAGATTATACCATTGGTGTAATGATAACGGCATGAGACTTAATTCAGTAAAATGTTCATGGATATCATTCACCAGGAGTTTAAAAGAATTTCAAACGAATTATTACATAGCTGGTGCCCCTATTAAATCTGTGGACAGAATTTCAGACCTGGGAGTAATCTTCGACAAAAAACTAACTTTCATACCTCATATTGATGGTGTAATTAGCCGTGCCTCGAAAATGTTGGGTTTTGTAATAAGAAATGGAAGATTATTTCGAAATCCCAGAACAAAAATTATTTTATTTAATAGCTTAGTCAGGAGTATACTGGAATACGGAAGCGTTGTTTGGAGGCCACATTATGCAACACACTGCCTAAGACTTGAGAGGATACAGAAACGTTTTCTTTATCATCTTACTTTCTCGTTAGGTAAAGGGAAAATACTTCCTTCTTACAAAAAAAGATTGGAATTTTTCAAAATTCTTTCACTAAGTGATCGGAGGGATTTGTTGGATTTAAAATTTCTTTATAAAACACTTAACAACAACTATGATAACTCGTTTTTGATATCAAAAATTAAATTGAATGTTCCCATTAGATTTCCACGTAAACCAATAACACCATTAGTAAGACCTTTCCGCAAAACTGTTTTAGGAAGCAATTCACCTGTATCTCGCTTATGTAAAATTTTGAATGAGCACAGTGCTGTTTTAGACCCTTTTGAAGACTCATCAAACAAGTTTCACAAAAAAATATTGTCAAAATTGTCAGCTAACTAATTTATTTTGTTTATATTTGTATTTTATTATCTTACTATTATTGTTACTTCTTGTCATTTTTAACCTTGATTTACTAACAATTAATTATTTGTAAGTTTGTCATCTCCAACTTTATCTTTGCAAGTGGTATTCACCTTAATAGGTAATGCATTTAGTTTTAAGTTGTATTAAAATTGTATACCTTTGTACGTGTTGATGTATTTACCACTGGTGAATCTTAAATAAATAAATAAATAAATAAATAAATTACCTGTGTAACAAAAATTTAACGCGGGTAAAACCGCAAGGCGCAATTGGCTTATTAATAAACGGATATTATGATAATATCAATATCATGATTCGATTCTAAAGATGTAATAAAACGTATATGGGAAGGGACGTCCTGTTTTAAATTAATTCAACGACTGCAATCCTGTCCTTATGAACGACAAATGGTTTTCAAATGTGATTTGAAACGATATGAATATTAAGTGAAAGTTTTATGAGATTTTTTATTTTATTGCTGTATTAGGGAAGGTATTTTGCCTGCAATGTGATATTAAAAAAAAATATATGCTGGGACATTATTCACACACGGCCATCTGGTCCCAAACTAACCAGAACTTGTACTATGGAAACCAGGCAACTGATATACTACATATACTACTTTTATAGATAATACATACTTATATAGATAATTACACTCAGACTCAGGAAAAACAAACATGTTCATGCACTCAAATATCTGTCCTGGGCGGAAATGAACCCACAATCTTCGGCGTGAAAGGCAAGTATCTTCCAGCCAACCAACCGACCCGTTATTCATAATATATGTTTAATATAAAGTATTATTTCTTTCTTTAAATAGCAACATACAACTTTTATATAATTTGTGATGACTTCTTAAAAATATGTACTGTTAATAAGTATATAAGAAAGCGTTGCGTGCATTGCAATATTTATTTAATGTTTTGTCAATATTTATCGAAATAACTCGAATCTCAACGGAATCCGACGAAGATGAACGCATTAGTAACGCACTAGAAAACGTAACAATTTATTCAACGACCTTACGATATAAATATAATATTTTACAAATGTAATGATTGCCATCCTGACCTCATTTGAAGAATTACCAACTCCTGCCAATGTGAATATAAACACAGTTCTACTTCTTTACTCATACACAGCTTGATGGGAAGGCAATCTGAGTCTTTCAATATTAATATACTAACTCGATATATAATATGGTTTTAATCGGGTGACTGATGGCTGCCATTTTGTTTACCTTTTTATATTTACAACATTTTAGTTTCCCGCGATAAAAAACTACCTAGATTGTGCTACCTTTTTGATAACTCTTAGAAAACTAGAATATGTATATCTATAAGTTTGTACATGACAATGTAAAATTAATGTGTGATATTCGACCTTCTTATAAATATATAGATCACCCAAGTTAAAGTAATCATAACAACTGTATGTAGATTTCAATGAAATCACAAATATCGAGATAAAGTTTTTTTTTTAAGTATTCAACTTAAAGGACAAATAAATTAATTTATAAATAATCAATCTGTTTGATAGCTCACAATAACTCTTTCATCATAACGTGAGCATGAGCATCACATCACCTCCCTCGATAATAATTCCAAGCCGTCATCGGATGTCCTTTTTACGATTTATTAATTGAAATCATTGCATATAATGCATAATAATGGCAATATATTGTATTACGATTATTATTAAATTGTGTAAATGAATTTATTTTAGTATTTTATAGAAGATATGTACATATATTAAGTAGGGAAATTGATAATACAATTAGAAGAAAATATTCTTTAATTTTTTTATTTATATGTATATTTTATCCTCGAAACGGCAAAAAAAAACCTTTTATCAAACTATGGACGACTATCGTTGAAATTTTCAGAATCAAATGTTCCTTTTGGTTGAGCTATAACTAAGGTTGTTGTTTTGATTAGTCTTTGAAAAATTCGTTTGTAGGTATTTTATTATTAATTTTGATTTATTGTAATTGATCTGTAATGTAGATATTTTTTTATTTCTTGTGGGTTTAATGTTAATAATTTTTATGTAAATAAATTATAGTAATTAAAGTTAATATTTGTTTTTTTTTCTTATATATTAAATGTCTACATTGTGGTTAACCTAATTGTGCTTAATTGCTTTATTAAGCTACAATTCATTAAAATAATATTTTAATCATTTCTAAAAATTAACATATTAAAAAACTTTTCCTTTTCCAGGCACGTGATTTTTACATCCACAACTTTATTATAACCATTTGTTTTTAAAAAAAAACTCGTACTGTAACAACTAACAAGTTACGTATAGGAAAATGTAAAGAATGCCTATATTTCTAGTAAAATATACTATATTAGCATGAAAATGTCTGATTGCAGAGCTAAGGGAAGAAAGTTTCCGGTTATTTTCTAATTTGACCGTTTCTGTATTTGTATTAACTTTCGCAGCCCTCACATTCGCAGTAGGTTAATACAAAGGCAAAACAGAACAGGAAAAAAATTAGTTTGAAATTATAACGGTTTTCTCTTTCTATTACGCAACGTGTCTGGGAGACATTATTAATATGCATAAGTGTTATTGTCGTGTCAGTGTGTGCGCGCAAACTACATCCATGTTTAGAATATATATATGCTTAAATTTGCGAACGGACAGACCAAGGACGTATTGTTGGCACAGTGTCTTATATAAATGACTTTATCAAAATTATTCGAAGGTGAAATTGAAGTACCGTCAACGATCGTTTGGATATAACTGTTTTTAAATAACATGGTGCCCTTATTTTCTTTTCATTATTTTAGTTTTTTAAGCTGAGACACAAAATTGTTAGAACATGTTAATCCAAAGATCGTGAATTCGAACAAGGACAGAGTTTTTAAATGATTAATTTGGAGTTGGAGTATGATTAGCATCCTTAGAAGCTTTTGCCCATTTCACATGCCCCATGTCACATGGTGGTCACCAACGCCATAGACATTGGCGTTGTAAGAATTGTTAACCGTCGCTTACATCGCCAATGCGCCACCAACCTTGGGAACTAAGATGTTATGTCCCTTGTGCCTGTAATTACACTGGCTCACTCACCCTTCAAACGAAACACAACAATATCAAGTACTGCTGTTTTTCGGTAGAATATCTGATGAGTGGGCGGTACCTACCCAGACGAGCTGGCACAAAGCCCTACCATTACAAAAAAAAAGGTTTTCCGCATGTGTAAATCTAAAAGAAATAAAATTTGACAAACTTACCAAGTTTTTGAGATCGGTATTAATTTCTTCGATGTTGTTAACGGGTCCGTTTTGTTCGCCGGACACCGAACACAATATCCTTTTCCTATGGCCAGTCTTGTTTATTTCTAGAACTGCAGTCAATTCAACCTCCCAGATCCTTTTCACTCTATCCATATCAACGTATAAATGTTTCCTAAATGTATCACTATATTGATCTAAGTTAATAGTCCTAAGCCAATCATCCACAGATTCGTTTTGGTTTTTACTTATATTATTATTGTTATGGTTATTGCTTATTTCGGTTATTTTAAGAGGTAATTGTGTAGCTGACTCGAGTATCTTCTGCCTGTCGTTTTCTTCTATACCCATTTCACGTAAGTCATTATCGTTGAGGATCCCATTCTGAAAATAAATATCAATCTCTGCGATCAAAAAATAAATAAATATTTTCAAATATCTAGATTGTAGTTAAATTAAACACTACACGAAAGAAGATATTTAAAATATCTATAATGATATTTAAAAGTCCAATGACTTCATTGGACTTTTTATTAACGTCAAAAATAACAAAAACAATTAAATCTAAAAGTAAGCAACACATATTACTCACGATAAAATCTATGTCGTCATATCCGCTCTCTACGAACAAAGGTTCATAATCGTGCATCCCAAGTCCTGATAACCAGATACCTAAGCTCGACGCTACAGACGGACTCAGGCTAGATTCAGAACAGCTGAGGCCGAGTCGTGACGTAAACTCCTGTTCAAGTTCCGACACGAACACTGATTCCCGGACGAGTTTGCTTCCAAATGAAGCCATTATCTCCGAGATCTTGGCCCACTCCTCCTGGTCAAAAAAAACACAAAATATTAATACAGTAATATTTAGATACACATTTATCGGTTATTTGGAAAAGTAAATATTGGTAGATGGTATTTTTGAAACAACGCATCAATATGTATCGTCCGAATTTAAATTAAACATTATAAATAGATTTTCCTTACAATGGTGATGCTTGCTAAACTAACCGTTCCCGAATGCCTCTAATACATCGTTACGTTTCCACGCTTGTTGACTCACAGCTCTTTTAAAGGCACCAAGTCATTCATGATTTCCGGTATATTGTTGTGGTCTTTTCGTATAGAAAAATCGTAAAACTATACGTGCATTAATATACATCAGAACGTTTGATATGTTATCGTAATTAATTTTAATATTTACTTCATTCAATATAAAATAAGTCAGCCGAAATAATTTAATTGACAATTAAAACTACCAATTAAAAAGGCGGGGTTCTACGAAAACTCGTCGATTTTATTTTGGCGGAATATATTTAATCGGAGCAATTTAAATATCCTGCATTATATTTATAAGTCAGATAAGCATAATACAACAGCTGCCGTCGGCAAAGGCGTATGCACCTGTCCAACATATGCATGATGCAGATAGCGTTTATGTTTATCCAAATATAGATGCATATATGCAGACACATGACAATCAAGAAAAAATTACATGCAATTTATCTGCCTAACGAAAGCGATTTAAGTAATCATTTTAATATATACGATATTTAAAATGCGACTAACAGCTGCTATCGTTCGACGCGTCACTTGTCAGATTGATATTCACAACTCACTCAAACCGCAAATATCTTATTAATAACATTTAGTATTAACGAATAACATTTTATTTTAAGTTAAATACTTTTGTTTACTTCTTAAGGATTATCGCAAGTTTGATGGACATGGCAAGAGTAAATGAAGATATGACTAAAGATAGATATGAATGGAAGAGAAATACTGTGTTTTACTGGTAAGGCTTTGTGCAGGCCCGTCTGGGTATGTACCACCCACTCATCAGATATTCTACCGCAAAACAGCAGTACTTGATATTGTTGTGTTCCGGTTTGAAGGGTGAGTGAGCCAGTTTAATAAAAGGCACAAGGGACATAAAATATTACGTCCCAAGGTTGGTGGCGCATTGGCTATGTAAGCGATGGTTGAAATTGCTGACAATGTCAATGTCTAAGGGCGTTGGTGACCACTTTCCATCAGGTAGTATATGCTCGTCCGACTTCCTATTCTATAAAAAAAATACACACTGCTCTATCCTCTTATCAATTTGATAATGAAATGATAATAAATCTAGTGAATGATTGTGATATTTATTATACTATTATTGTGATATTATAGTGTATTATGCTTATGTGGAATTATCTACGAGGCGTAATTCAGTAGAATTGATTTGCTACTTATGGATCAGATAGCAGACAAACGACAGGTCGTATGGTAATCGTGTGATGATAACAGATATTAGCGTTTGAATAAAAAATATTAACGTCACATAGAACCTTCTACTATTCGTAAGCAAAACGTTTGTTGTATATAGTAACGGGGCTTTACTCGATAAACAAATCTAGTTTTTTACAATATAAAAAAGTGTATGGGAAGTTTGTGAAAATATTATATTATTGTTAATCAATATTATCCTTTTTTATAGATTTAATATAGCGTTGACATAATTCAAGATCTCATTGTGCTTGTAGAAAAAAATTTTGATTAATTTGCGGTGAATAAATCACGAAAACGGGTATCGTGCTTAAATTATCTTAAACCAACTTCTTTATTTTTAATTCTTGCATGTTACGCAAAAATGTGGTGTAGATGAATACACGATGTAATATGTAGAAGTATGTTATTTTTATTTGTGTAAAATATGTATATTGTTAATATTATTACGTACTATGTAATAAATAAATAATCAAATGTTACCGTTAAATATTCCCGTCACTGATGAGGTGTGCGTTTTTGTGTCAGTTCAAAAATCCTTAAGATTAACTAAAATTTTGTGACAATAAATATATGTAAAATATAATGCATGCACTATTAAATGTTATTTGTATAACGTGTAGAGATGACCACAGGGTCATCTTAGAATACTTAAATCTTAACAGAGGGATCAAACCCTGGCGAGCACCAGAGAACAAAACAGATTTGTGTTTGTATTTAATTTCGTGTTAGAAAAATAAGTGTGTTTTTTAATCAGCATTGGAGCAGCATGGTGGAATATGCTGAATATCCTAATGTGCGATATTTACAGGCCTATTACTTACATTTATTAAATTATCTGCAGAGTAATGAAAGTCAGAAATATACTTGTAGCGGACGGAATGAGGCGTGTGTAAAGTTCATTCAATTTAAGTAATTTAGCGATTGAGATTTGCAATAACGTTAACAAATTAAAAACTACATGGAAAATAAGATACTGGTTAAAAAAAAAAATGAAACATTTTCGAATACAGCATATTGACGCATCACATCATTACATAATTTTTATTTAGGAAAGCATATATTATCGATTATGATTTGATACAAAAGGAACAAACTAATGATAAAAGTTTTACCCACTATTATAGATAACAATTTCAAACGTTTTGTGTCACGGCAACATTATCATTGTTCGGCATTGAATTTAAAACTACAAGATAAGGTTTGAAATAATTCTATTTATTTAAATTAATATGGAAATTTGTTTCGATCAACTGCATTTGCCGATGTTGATATGTCTGTTTGATATTGAAAGACGACACCGTTTGATCGATCACCAGCGAGGTGACATATGTATTATTTCATGGAGGTTTTTATAGTATATAGTTTATTTAACTCGCCGCTAGATGGCGTTGCAATAAGTTCACTTCTATACCGTATCGATCGATGGTAGACGTATACAGACGTATACAGACGGAAAAATATCACGAAAATAAACTAAAACTATTTTTTATTTATGTTTCGAACCTAATTTTGCAAATATTGTATTAGACAACAATGAGTCTAGTACCTGTTAAATATTTTTACATATAAAATTCTTGTTCGAAATTCATTAATTAAAACGCATACGGGACAAACAAAGCTATACTCAAAGTAAAATCTTCCACCGATTCAGTAACGAAAATATCCCGACCGAAACACACAAAATAAATTCGGGTTTATATTTTCATAATTGTAACACGTATATTGATTGTACTATGCTCTGATTGTCTTCCAAGTATCATGTTTATAAGTACATAGTATATCAAATAATCATTTAACATTTTATAATTATTATCCTATTTCAAAGCTACATACTATAACGCATGGCAAATATATTATGTAGGTTTATTTATCTATCGGGTAAAACTCGCCACATACTCTACCATCAAGCGACAATGCATTATCGTAATGGTTCAGCTATTCAGTGTAATTACAGGAACAAAAGACATCACTTAAATTGTACGGTTGGTGGAGCAACCTTATATATACACGTTCCTAATTGTACCACGTCCAAGGCTAAATAAAAAAAAAATTCAGAACACGTCACGAGTATTTAATGAACTCTTAATTGTAGTGCAGGTGTGCTAATTTAAGCTTCCTGTTTTTGTCTTTCAATAGATCATAAAAACAGAAGATCGTATTCACATCTGGAAGTACTCGTAACGTCACGTTATCTTAAAGGGCTTATAATAATATAACATACAACTTAAGCCTAATTCGGGAATTAGTTATTAATTATATTGTTCTAAATTTTTTTTAACGATAACAATTTTTATATATCTTTTTTTTAACGATAACATATTTTTTATCCAAAATAAGTTTAAATGAGCTGTGGTAAATTTAAAAAAAAAGTATGTTATTTTGAAAATGGAACATAACAGTCCATACAGCTCAAGATATAATTTTCTGTTCTGACACATGTAAACCGATTGTGCGTAGCCTTAACAGCAGGTGTTCTTACCGTAACCGCTAATTTCAACGGCTTCCTGCCTTTGTGTTGTTTCATGGACATATGAACAAATTGCAAATCTGCATGATAATAATGAATGACGAAGATTGTACGTAAATATAAATTTGTTCGTTGCATTTTCAATGACTTATATTTTACAAATACCTATTTTAGTAATAGTATTTTATTTACTATTTTATTAATGAAATTCATACTACGAATTACCTACGCATATATAAATATACAATACAGAAGTGTGTAATTGAGGAAGCGAGAAGATGTCGATGACATTGTCAAAGTCGAATATGAGCCATACTGGCGCGGGATCGAGTGAGCCAACAATGGGAAGTACGTGAATAGTGATGATGAAAGAAACAAATAAGTACCTTTGAAGGGTAATTGAGCCAGTGTGATTACAGAACAAAGGATTAAGTGTATAAATAAGTATTACCTGTTCATCAAATGGACTAAGTATTGAAAGCGATTTGTCCCCGCTCTGCGTGGAGCTCGTGGTGTTGCTCCTTCTCCTGACCTCCTCTTCAACGCCATTGGTCCTCTCGGCAGTTCCATTACTGCTGACGCTGTTCAAATTCTGTTCAGTCGGCGAAGCGTCGTATACCGACTTCAGTTTTCGCAAGGTTTTTGGTCGCTCGGCTGGCATCGGCCGGAGACCGATCCCGTCGAGGGTCGTAGTTGAGCCTTTGAAGAGGCCTGTGAACAAATTGTATTTATAAGACTCTATTATAAAGTCATAAGGTTTATATTGCACTAGCAACGGCTACGCGGTAGACGTTGTCCTGTCTATATGTATAATGGCGTATTACTACTCGGTAGCGATAGATGGCGTTAATTGAAATTGTCATATTCCTGAATCGCGCTGTCTAGATTCGCTACTGAATATATATAATGTGAAATTGATTGTGTTAATATGATAATCTTAAATAAATAAATTGTAGTGTGAACAGTGGAAAGCTCTTCCTTAGTATGATTTCCGTTTGATCCCCGTAATTAGTTCGGCGTAAACACTATGTATATCGTTTATCAAGGCGATCAGTTGAGCGGTTTAGAAGTTGATGAACTGTCTCATCTAGATAATAGCTACAACAAATTAGATAGTTTAAAACCTATTCCAAAATATTATATATTTCACAGTAGTTGGTCAAATGGTATCAAAGTCTTAACAAACAGACATACCAACATGTATTTTTATATATGTTTAAGGATATGTAATTAAATTGCGTTATCAGTGACAGTAATTTCTAATACCGAATGTCGTCATTACATAATAGTGTCAATGATAATATTGTTATTAAAATTATCGCCATGGAATCTAGTACACGTGATTCTTGGGGACGAAGTTCGATTGTTCTACTATTCTCGTATGATGCGTTGTCTTTACCAAAACAAGCTACCGGCATAACATAGACACCAATCATAATAGACGAGTAAATGGATATAGTAGATGCAATCGTATAAGAATTTAATGGTGGTAGGCCTTTGTGCAAGTTCGTCTGGGTAGGTACCAATCACTCATCAGATATTCTACCGCAAAACAGCAGTACTTGGTATTATTATGTTCCGTGTTTGAAGGGTTAGTGAGCTAGTGTTACAGGCACAAGAGATATAAGATTTAGTTCTCAAGGTTGGTGGCGCATTGGCGATGTAAGCGAAGGTTAACATTTCTTACATCATCATCCATCAGATGGCCCATATGCTTGTCCGCCTATCTATTTTATAAAAAAATAATGATCATGTCTTTTTATATAAATAATATATACTAGGATGCCCTCGCGTTAGTACATAATGAGAAATTAGTTTAAAATACAACTTGACGATAAGCGTGCCGTTCCAAAATTAAGTGAAAAAAGAGTGAAACTAAACAACTGATTAACCATTCAGACCAAGGCCGGTAATTTGAGACATAAGTCTAAAGAAAATTGTGTCACAATTTCCATTATCGTTGAAAATTGCTTGAAATGATGAAATATTATGTTGTTTTGCCTTCAAACCATTACAACCTTTTTTGTAAACTTAGACATTAAAATAAAAAGTAAGATATTATTAAAAATATAGAAAAATACTGAATGCATTTAGAAAAATATCGTTATAATATAAAACTAGTTTTTTTTTTGTTAAAAAAAAAACAACGACGATATACGTCTGAATCTCCTATCCTTATAAACGTTTAGTTAAATACTGATTTCTCTCTTTCTATCATCATTGATTTAACATTCGAAAGAAGAAGACGCCGCATTGTTTGACTTATCACCCGGTAAACAACATTTATAGGTGTCAACTGCTTCAGTTGACTACATCAAGACAATATCGTAATTGCATAAACATTAATTTCATTACCCTTAATAATAAGTAAATTTTTAGCGAATGAAATACATCTTTTACACGATCTAAAAGTTTCAAACATCACAATCGCGATTTTGATAATTGATAAAACACGTACACGATTATGTCACGGAAAAACATGTCTTATCATTTTAAGATAAAGAACTATTTCCCTTTGAACTCTGGAACAAATCAAGTAGCACTTATTTTACAATTACAATACAAATATTTTATTTAGATAACAACTAATGTTCAACGATATTAGTGATATATAAAGAATTACATCTGTATTTTGTTTATAATATACTTTAATATACACTAATATCTATTACCAAAAGTCAGCTAACATTGTCCTGCCTGCGTATATAAGTCATGACGATCTTTTAAATGATAGACAGTCAAATTATTTAAAGGAAATATTTTAATTATCAGAAGTGTTATAAATAAGTCGAAAAAAAAAAACTTTTTACAAACACACTTATCTTTAATAAATATAGTTACCAAAACGAATAACATTAAGTTAATTGGATTTATTTTATGTACAATTGTTGCAGATCCAAATAAATGAATAATACGATTGTATACACAAAATAATATAAACGCCAAAATGATGACAAAAATCAGAAATTCAGAACAGATCACCTGTCTGTTTGTCACAGGGATTAGTTTATAAACTCATTTGCAAGATGTTACAGTTACTAAGAGAGGAAGTTAAATAGAAGCTTATAATTGTTAAGATTCTTAGTTAGGTTTACAAATTGTCTGCAATATATTTATTATAGCTTCAATTGAATACCTACATGTGAATGTTCGAATTTTGTAGTTGAATAGTAAATTAGATCAATATGAAGGAATGCTTTGTTCAGCGTTTATAAACGGAAGCAGATACAATTTGAACCAATTCTAGCTTAATAAAGCGTGTGATACCGAC
The DNA here is from genome assembly GCA_905147175.2 of Nymphalis urticae. Lineage (NCBI taxonomy): Eukaryota > Metazoa > Arthropoda > Insecta > Lepidoptera > Nymphalidae > Nymphalis > Nymphalis urticae. The sequence continues at coordinate 3,964,764 of LR990004.1, read as the reverse complement.
AAAAGCGGACGAGAGTACCATTTGAATTAATATGATTCAGTCAATTAACATTTATTATTATATAAATCAAGGTCACGTGTCGTGTGCATACCGCCAGAGTAGGACAAAATAACCTTTCATCTCTTTTTCATCGGCGAAGAAGTATTTGGAGCTCCTACGGACTAAAGCCCTAAAAGGTCCTTCGCTGATATATGACGAAAGCAGTGGAAACAACACGGGAGAATTTAAAAGCAGTTGTCCAACCTAGGATTCGGTATGATTGAAACATTCTTTATCTGTACTTGAGGAAAGCCTCTGCTGATACTTCCCCACCAGGTGAAGTTATATGAGGCTCCTATCGAATAAAACCCAAATATGTCCCTTTGGATATTATACGACGAAGCCGTGGAAAAGCTATCACACACCGAAACAGACCAAAACCACTCTATTTTAACCTGTGGATGTCACAAGAGCTGATCAAGGGATTTTTATGTTAATTAGGTATAAAATTATACAGAATTAATTTTACTGTTTCTATCACATTGTATGCAGCCATTTATGTATAAATAACTTGTTTGTTATGAAAACAATATCAAATATTGTCTATGAAAATTTAATTTAATTAATAATATTACAAGTACAAAATCGCTCTCTTTCTCGTGTGTGATCATAATGAAAGCAAAAAATAGGTATTAACATTAATTATTGTGATTTTTAAGTTGATGTAAAATATTTTGAACTATTTACCGTGACCTTGACCTTAAGCTTAAACGAAATATCTGAATTCTCAAATGTTATCTATGTATAACTAACATTTTTATCTTTTATAATAAAATTTCTTTGTTTCAAAGTAAAATTTATAATGCAACTACAAGACTTATGTACATACGATATAAGTTAGATGAACAATGAGGTTTCATTCAAGCGAGTCGAGATCAGTCACGATTAAAGTCAAAGGTTAGATTCCAATACTTATCGGATTTAAAGTCTAAAGACCATTTCATCAAAATCCGATACTAAACTAGAAATTCTCGTTAAAATTATCATTTTTAGCTTAGAAACGAAAATAATTTCTATGAAACAAAATAACGTTGTCAATTGTTTTGTGATTTTTGGGGAATTTTTGTTTATGAACCGATTATAATGATAATTATTTTTTACTTATTCGATAAAGCTCCAAGACGTTCTCACCTTGGTATTGGAATTAGACACTGGTTTATTTACTTTACATATTGATATTTTATTGATAAAAATATTTAACCATAAAATTATCTTTCAATTTATATCAACTGTATTCTATTTTAAATTCGTTAAAACACACTATGAATGAAAAATTCACTTTAAATAATTATCTAATCGCGATAAAAGTCATACAATTATGAAATAGTTAAAGTAAATAAGCAATTAGGTATTGTACTATAAACTATTTTCGGAAGTACTATCACAAAGGTTTTTACTAAGTACGTATGTTATCGTGAGTGAACGGCACATGGCACCACATAGCTACCATCCGGTGAGCGACCACAATGGCCTATTGTTTCCCGATCGTTGTAACTGTCACTAGTTCTTACATAAACGACGCTTCACGATTTTTGCTTTACTTATTCGGTGTTTTTTAAACTTACGACAACGTTGCCGAAATTGATTTGTTAAAAGATAAACGAATAAATCGATTCTTTTCTAACCAACGTTTCCAAAAGTTATTTAGTGATGTTTCAAAATCATTAGTTTGGGGGTAATTTCAACATAGTACTTTTGAACTTCTAAGATATGTCTAGATATGTATTACAGAGCGAAAAAGTAATAATAATAAATAAATAACATAACAAGCTGACATTTAAACAACTATGTTAAAATAACAGTCCCAGATTAAATTAGATCGTACTTATAAATTATAAGAGGTGATTACAGTCAGTCAAGCACTAGTTACTTTAAAAGGTATCGAATTAATAAACTTAATCAACTACCGATAAAATTTATATCACCTAAAGTCAAAATATTACTTAACTTATTTAACCGTTTTAAACACATAAGATTTATTTTAAGGAGTGATTAGTTAAATATTGCTTCGTATTTTTCTTTCCAATGTCATATCAATATTCACAGAAAGAGTAATCAGTATGTAACTAAATACCGCTAAACAATGTGTAAATTTCGAACGTTTGTTCTTCAAATATCAAATCAATGATGACAATATCAGTGTTTACTTAAACACCACTAAACAATGTTTATAAGTAAGCCCGGTAATATTTTCATAACTCAATTGCTTTTTTAAATTTCGAACGTTTGTCTTGTTTCGAATGTCAAATCAATGATGACGGAAAAAGTAATCAAAACGAAACGAAACACTGGCGAGCAACAATTTTAAGTAAGGCCGCAAATATTTTCATAAACACATTCCTTTTTTAAATTTTCAACACAATATAACAGTTTTATAATTGCATTTTGTTTTATTTCGAACGTTTGTCTATTTTCGAAATTCAAATCAATGATCACAAGTAAGGCCGCTAATATTTCCAATAAACATATTCCCTTTTTTTTATTTTCGAATACAATATAACAATTCTATAATTATTAACATATATATTATATATGAAAGTAAGTTATTGTAACTTTTCGTTTTCTGTGCGTTTACGCACCTTTCGCATCGCATAGGCACAGATGGTCGTAATTTATATTTTAAAAAAGTAGGAACATTAAAACGCATCCTTGGCTTTGATATATATATATATTTTAATAATATGTATATAAATGTGTATAATACATGTTTAATTTAAATATATAAACGTGGTGATTCCCATAAACGTAAGCATATTCTCAATTCAATTGTTCACTAAGTGGATTTACGAAATGATTTCGCCGAAGTCACGTAGTCAGTGAAATTTGTAGAATTTCATGTCTGATCATTTTATAAACCGCAATTTGTCATTTTATTAAGCTATAAATATGAAAGAAGATACCTTACGATGATTTATATGAAGCGTTCACGCACTACAAAACACATTCGTAGAAATTTATACCAAGAGTAATAATTAATTAATTATTGAGAATAACTACAATGGGATGTCAAAATTATTATATATCTATAATGGAGGCAATGCCAAAGATCAAATCTAAAAGACTGAATATATGAATAAGGTGAGACAAATAATGAGCCAAACAGTTATATTTATATATAAAATATATGTAGTGCTATTCTGTGAGAACAATCGCGAAATTCACTATATAGAACGTGATCGTGAAATGTCAGAAAATGACATCAAACATTGATACGTGTGTCATTTACAACTATAAAAATTATAACTTTTAAAGGATAGGATTCATAAGTAGTTTTTGACAATTGAGTTGAGTAAATGATTCTTGTAGAATAGCACAGCAGTTCATATGACTGTTTTATTATAAGAATTCATGACATGGAAAGTTTGATACTGCTGTAACGTGCTAAAAATTTCAATATGATTTGTTCAACTTAAGTTTCTAAGAACTACGATTAGTCATAACTAATATATTCATTTTTCGAAATTGTGTACGTCATTGTGTAATACTTCGATCATTGCAGAAATTTTTAAAATAACCATTGCAAAGTATAATGTTTATAAATTCACTATAATCACTATCAATGTTATTGTTAGTAACTATTTATTTCTATATAATTTTTCTATTATGATTTTTTTTTTAAATTTACTAATAAATTAAGTAAAAAAAACTATTATTTATCAAACTTTTTAAATAAAAAAAAAATGACAACACAAAATTGAATTGTCATCGGAGTCAAGCCTGTGCAAAATTTTAGTAAAATCGGTTAGAACTAGTTTAAATCATTTGCTAGAATTGACCCCCAGACATTAATAGGTGAAGTTAAATAAAATATTGTAAAAATTAAATCACATGCATAACTATTGCAGCATAAAAATGTAATATAACTTTAAGGTAACATAATAACTCTCCAAATGTTCATGTTTGAACAAGTGTCCGGACATGAAAATTTAGGTCACGTTAAATAACGGTTATACAAATAAAACTTACAGTTTCCCATCAGTATGGCAATCATTAAATATTCTTAAACGTTTAACAGCCGTCATCTCTACATTAGTCAGATTTATTTAGAGAAACACCGATAATCACATGCTCACAAAACACAACGATTCCGAACGTTTGATTCCATAATTCACTGCGACGACACGAGTAATCTCAGTCGTATATCGGTTGTTAATTTCAATCTGTCACAATTTCCTGATAATGTTAGATGTTTTATCACTTATGTTATTTCGTTTAACACTAATACCGAAGTGAATGATGACACATATATTGATGTAGACAATCAAGAGTGCGTTCGATTAGACGGTCGCAGGAAGACTGTGGACGCAAAATTGCAAGTGAAACAATATTGATAAGAAAACCGTACGTCGGAACCTCACTTATCGACCACTTTATTAATCTGAATCAATTTATTCATGTAGACAATTGTTGAAACACTTTCAGTTGGAACACGGGAGTTTTCAATTGGTGAGTTTTTGACGATTGATGTTGGACTAACCTTGAATTATGGCTTTCAAATATAAAGGTTGCGTTCATGTTATTATTGAAACATGCTTTTTTTTAAAGAAAAACATTAATTAATTTTGTTTGTTTTAAAATGTATATAAGAGAAGAACATTTTTTTAAATGTTTATTATACAATATAATGATCAAGTGTCAAGTTCAACTGGTAACTATTGATAATCTTTTTTTTGTAACAGCCTGTGAATGTCCCACTGCTGGGCTAAAGGCCTCCTCTCCTCTTTTTGAGGAGAAGGCTTTGGAGCTTATTCCACCACGCTGCTCCAATGCGGGTTGGTGGAATACACGTGTGGCAGAATTTCAGTGAAATTAGACACATGCAGGTTTCCTCACGATGTTTTCCTTCACCGTAAAGCACGAGATGAATTATAATCACAAATTAAGCACATGAAAATTCAGTGGTGCTTGCCCGGGTTTGAACCCACGATCATCGATTAAGATTCACGCGGTCTTACCACTGGGCCATCTCGGCTCTCAATATTTTTATGATTATCTTATTATTTATTTATATGATAATCTTCTATTTCTAAAAATACTTCGAACCCAAGTCTTACATAACGATACAAAATGAGATCATGATATCATAATTTATAAAAACGAGTTCATTACGATACAGATGCAGTACCGCGATAGCCCTACGTTATAATCAGTCATGTGATAACTAAAATAAACTTTATTACAATTGGATAGAGTTTAAAATTAAATTACTGATTTCCTAACAATATAAGCTTCAATGTTGCATCCAAACGTGTTTTAATAGTGAATTTACATTTCGAATAACAAAATAGTCGGCCTGATAATGTTATTACAACCATCCATCAAAGCCATTGGGTATCGTCTGATTTGGGCATTTAGTACGTTTAAACTAAATTTTTTATCTGTTTTATAATGTGTCGTAAAGGAGATTTATTAAGATGCATTAATGAAAAACTTTCTACACAGGGTGGCCAAGTGTATGAATTTCTTCGGACAAATCTAAGGAAAAATATTTTGTCTGAAAACTATAAATGTGTTCAGTTTTTGTTATAAAACCCAATATAAAAACAGATTTTGATCAACTTTTTTTTCAATGCCAGAAACATTACGACGTAATGTTATCAGATTTGTGGTGTGTTATATCTTTATTTCGAAGTTACTTAATTTCGCAGTCTTGTATTAATTTAAACATGGGGATACTAAAGTTGTCTTTGAATTACAAAATTGCTTGCTATAATATTTATTAGATGCGATAAATATTAACTGTATATTGTGAGAACATTTTCGTTTTCTTGAGAACTCTTGGTTTCCAACGATGCCGTGTGAAACATGACACGTGCTCTTTAAATAATAAACTTCTACGTATAAATATCATGAATATATCGAATATAGCGTCAACAGACCTATGCAATTGATATACAATCAATATTTTAAACAAAATATTCATAGATAACATTTGTAACAAAAGTATACATATTAAATATATATATATATCTCTGGAGTATGAAAAATGGTAGTAGCTTTCTTTAATCTTATCCGAAATAAAGTATAGCCTATATTATTTTTGGATAAAGTAACTTTCCAATGGCAAAAAAATTATTGATATCAGTTCATTAGTTTCAGAGTTTATCGATTACAAACAAATCTTTCATCTATATAACATGAATAGAAGTATAAATAATAAAAAGTGAGGAAAATAAATAAAAATGAAATTATTAACAGAGCGACGCTCATTCGTTAACAGAGAGATGTAGACTCAAAACCTGTTAAACTGCAATATATTTAATATTTTTCCTTATTTAACATAAATTGTTTGAAGCGACTTATTATAGCCTAATTTAAAGTTCATTTGTATAAGAGAAAGGTATTAATATATATCAAATGAAAAACAACCGTAAATGTCTCAATCCTGGTCAGAGTACTTCTCGTCATAAATAAATAAAACTTAACAATTATGCCATAATCATTAAATGGAAGTACACATGTGATAGTGTTTCCTCATAGTTTTTCTCCACCCATTTAATCTAGACCGATAATTTTGGACTTTATAGCCAATATCAAGGACTAGCCAATGTCATAATGTAGAAGTATGTACATAAACACATGTGCACTCTTAATTCTCTCACTCTCATACTTCCATGCATTGCACACACACACACACAAATCAGCACAAGGCACAGGCACAAGCTAATAACAATGCCATCTTACTCAGAATTTCCTAATAGAAAAACTCAATAAATATTTATCGCGATCGCATATCATATAACTCGTATTTAATCACTATTATTATTTAAATTCTAGTCTTTCTTCAAACACTAACGTCATAAGGTGTTTCTCCATCAGCATGTTTCACCCTATAAGCACACGTGTTGTCGATTCATTTTTGTTTTTACCGTCGTTACCCCGCACCGGAAATTGTTATTATGACGTATATACTGAGAGATTATAAGATAAACGTTTGAAGTGAAGTTTATTTTTCTAAATATTACTTGATCTAACTTAAACTTGAGGTGTTATAGATAGGTAAGTTACTTAAATGAAACCAAAACTGTTTTGATTATATACTAACAGGCTCTAAATGCCAGACTGAGCCAAGGTTTTGAGGAAGAACCCGAGATAAACCAGTGATTAGAAAACACGAATCTTAACAGAAGACAGTGGGTTTAGGCCCTGACATGCACCATTAAATTTTCAACTGCTTAATTTGCGTTTATAATAAACCTTGTTCTTGGAATAAACTCCACTAATCCGTATTGAAACAGCGTGGTGGAATTAGCTCCTTCTCTTCAAAAGATCATTACCAGGTTGTACTTTGGAGATTACTATAACAGAGGTCCACTGTGCTCTTTCTAGTAACAATACATAACTTGTAATATTACAAGTACATAGCAGATTTATTAAAGAATATTTATCTTAAAAAATAAACTGATTATATATTGATCAATTTCAGCACGTCATCGTAATACACGTTTCTCCACACACAAAAAACACACCCATAGAAATACGCGTATGTATTTTTGTTGTTTATTTCTTCAAGAGACACTAAAAATGTATAAGCTTATATAGATAAACTTAAAAATCAAAACCTTATCTACATACAAAATTTGAGCCAAATCTTAAGAGCCGTTGCATATTATAAGATTAGATAATATGAGATATGGAATAGGTACTAGCCGCGTAACTTACTAATTGACAAAATGTTTTGTTATTAAATAAACGGGAAACCAAAGAATATTATAAGAATTAAACCAAAAGAGTATACAAGATACGATTGAAATAAAAAGTAGTTAAGAAAAAAAATCAAGTACGAGAGACATCTTAGGTCCCAAGATTTTTGGCGCATTGAGGTAAGGAATATATTGAGTTATTATTTCGTCAAGCGATGGTGGCCATTTATCACAAGGTGGTCCACCTGCCGTCCGCCTTTCTGTTATATAAAAATAAATATTTATAGTAGTAAATATCTTAAAACCTAATATGTAAAATATATGAAAATAACATCGATAATAACCTTAAACATTGAATAAATTTATAGTATGTAAAGTATTGTATCTATTTCTATTTTATCTGAATGATACGATTGAGACGTGTGCGTGCGTGCTTGTGCATGTGTGTGCAAGATCAATGTCATTGGGCTCCGATAAAATTTCAGAAATATTTCTTTTCAAAGATAAAGAAAACATGCTATATCTATATATATTATAGAAAATGATCATTGTTTTCTATATTCTATGCTATAACTAGCAAAATCGCGATGGTGGCCTGTCCTTATATATTTATATACCACATACTTTACATAACGATCGGTTGAACTGAAACCAAAAAAACTCCGTGAAATAATACATACGCGCCAACTTTCGAAGTCTATTAATCTCAGATTACACACACATTTGTACATATAAGATTACAAGCTTTTAAGTAATTACGCCTTTATATGTGTGTGGTTATGTTCCACTTAAGTGATGAAACAAATATATTGCACGCCCTATACTTGCTGGTGAGAATACAAGCAAGTTTAAATCATATTGTTATTTATTAAAAACTGCCTACATCATACGTATATATTTTATTTATTTAACAACAACGGTGGTGATAATTTCTATTATTTTTTATGTTATAGGACGGCGGGCAAATTGGCCACCTGATGTTAAGTGGTCACCATCGTCCATTGACATTGGCGATGTAAGAAATATTAACCATTCCTTACATTGCCAATGCGCCGCCAACCTTGGGAAAGAAGATGTTATGTCCTTTGTACCTGTAGTTACACTGGCTCAGTCACCCTTCAAACCGGAACGCAACATAATAAGTAATGCTGTTTGGCGGTAGAATATCTGATAAGTGGGTGGTACCAACCCATTACACAAAGCCCTTGTAAGGCATTACGAATTTTATTCACCGTTAAAAAAGCAAAGGTATTTAGAGAACTTTTAAATCATATAATGTCATATAAATAGCTGTAATACCATCTTTCTTATTAAAAATAAAAAAACGATAATGAAGCATACCAGAAACCCGATGAAATGCCCTTCAAAAGATAACCACGGTAACTTTACACGGGTTTTTTTACAAAAAAAACGTAATTTTTTAAAGAGATAAAGATAAAATATGTATGTACCGCATTTCTAACCTTATTTCATCCGAATAAAATACGTTTTGGAAAGACGATACAAAATAAAACGATCACTTTAAATTTTGTAACTCAATAGTTACCGTGTGGTTGAAATTTGTTTTTTTTTTTTACAATAACAGCATATGGCTACAATATTTGATCCTGATATAAATATGTCGATTAAGTAATAAACATAATGAAATATTTTACAAGCAAGTCTAGATTCAATTTAACCGAAATCTAATATGTTTCTTAAAGTTTGGGGATTTTTTTGTGTCATTTTATTTCTTTGAAAAACGTGTCATATCATACGCCTATCCTTAAAAGGAAATAAACCTAATGATGAGCCATTAGTCGTATCGATTGCGTTGCGTTACGTTATTTTGATAAGCAGAATTGCAACGATTTTGATAACACGGGGAAAATGATAACATATTGGTAATGTTGTTTAATGAACTTTTATCAAAATTACGATTATAATAATGTTTATCGACAAAATAAAAATATATATTAATTTATGTGTACAAATCAAAATATTAGGTACTCGTATAAACTATTGACGTAGCTTTTAAAGAACAGACACCTTTGAAACTAACTACTAATAATTACGATTGTTATCGATAATAATAATTTCATAAATACCTTTTAGTATTGATTAATATAGATTGCAAAATTCCTGTTTTATCTCACGTTTATCTTAATATCTCCGGTTGCAGAATCATCGGAACCGACCCATGACGTTGACTCACATACGTTTAAATATATGAGTCACATCACAAACGTTACTCATATACGGTAAAACTGTTAAATATTTAATAAAACACATTTCAATCTTATAGTAAAAACAACATCGACCTTGATCGATAATTATGACAATAAAATTGCATAAATTATTTTTTTCGCGCGCTTTTGTTATCTGTATTTTGTTCATAGAGCTCCATAAAGGATGGGCCTAACTTTTTTATTTATTTTGTACAACGATTGTCATTCATGATGCCTTATGCATCTCGGTATTTTATTTTAATTAAAAACATATTTCTTTGTTTTATTTAAAATTTATTTTATTTTTTTAATGCCTGAATGCAATATTTAGATTATTATTGTTATAATTATTTTCTTTGGCAGTATATACATATATCATTTTAATGTATTAAATAGTATTTGTATAGTGTAATTTAATGTTTTTTATATCGTTTTGTTTATGCTATAAATATGAGACGCTAGCAGTAAAATTATGTTCCGCCATAAAGGGTGGACAAAGAAGGTTCGACGACTTTATGATGCGAAGGTTCCATTATAAATAACGACACTATAAACAAACCGAGATTGAAAAGAATACATTTTATTGCTTAAAATGTTAAAATGTTCATTGTGTACTGTTCAGCCATTTTTTTATTATTTACAAACATATTAATTTATTTGATATTTTAGGTTAATGTTCAATTTATCGAACTTTAAAAATCTATCTACATATTCAGTGAAAGTGTATTTACTACAATTAAATGTCATTTGAAATAGCTATATACAAAATAATTAAATATTAATACGGATATCATATTGGTGGTATTGTACGTGGTGGTAGGGCCTTGTGCAATTCCGTCTGATTAGCTACTTAGTATTGTTGTGTTCCGGTTTGAAGGGTGAGGTGTAACTACAGGCACAAGGGACATAACATCTTTCCAAAGGTTAGTCGCGCATCGATATTATAAGGATTGTTTTATATTTCTCACAGCGCCAATGTCTATAGGCACGGTGACAACTTTTCATCGGGTGGCTTATTTGCTCGTTCGCCTACCTATTTTATATAAAAAAAGTCACAAAACAATTAAAGTACTTAATTATGAGATGGAAGCTGTCACGGAACACATTGACACTTCTCTGCGTAAGAAGTTTAACTTCGAAAATTAAACTGTCATTAAACTCTGAATATAATCCTGCCATCTATTATATATTCGTTTACATAAAACGCATTGACATTTGTATCATTTATTGTGTCTATGACACAACTAGGTAATGTAGGTATCAGAAACGAGGGCACGTATCCGCTAATTTACTACTGAACTTATTGACCCCTTAACAGAAGACTTAAATTCTAAAGAATGAGAAGATGTACATATATATCATAACAATAATGATCTCCTGACTGATGATCAAATTTGTTAAGCGAGGCAAGATATATTAATTGCTAATTTTGTATTTTTATTGAATGTCATGCTTTAAAACACATCCTTAAAAATAGTGCATGTCGAAAGATATATTTATCTATTTTAAGTTTTATATATTTATAACGAACAAACACTATAACGATATTATTAAATGTATATGCAGACGTTATATAATGGAAACACGTAATCGAGTCGTTGCACCACAGAGCCACCTGCTAACCTTGCAACGCCTTAACTCGCTTGCAGTTGGCGCACGCGCATGGCTAAAATCTAACTTTTTGTACAAAATGCACATAGATACATAATTTTTTCCTTATACTTTTTTTTTCTTAAAGTATTAAAAATATCGTTATCATATCTTTTATAAATTTAAAACTTAGTAGGATTATTATTATTCCTTGTCGTGATAACGATTTCGTGATCTTCAAATTTATAGTGACGGAATTAAAGAATTCATCGTCAGTGATAAAATAAACACTAGGCAAAGTTTATGGGTAAGGCCGTTAGTTAGTATTTTATAGTAGGCTGTATTCATGAAGGTCATTAGTTAGAAGAAACTCATTAACTGAAATACAAACTGTCTGTCTGTATATTATATTCCAATCGGAGTAGGAATAAAGGAAAATAAACCGTAGATTTACAAATTGCATGAGATTTTCTAATTGTTCAGTTCTTGAATAATTTACTTTTATTTCTAATACAACACTATTCCATAACTAGTTAAAACCACATTAATATAACTTTCGAAGTTCCGATTACAACTTCGCGGACATTGAACACGCCATTTTTTTCGCGAATCCATAGTGAATATCATAGATTATTCAAGATGTCGACCAATGATATTGGTATCAAAGTTGTTTATTCGGGTTTACTCCTCTTGCGGTTGAAATAGACGATAGGTACTATAGCTTTCATTATAAATATTGTAAATAAAACGTCAATGAAATCTTCTTTGTATAAAACCAGCCACCCTCCCCAGCTTCGCTCGGTGGCACTAAGGTAAGACAGTGTTGCAAGCTTTAAAAACACTAAAAGGAAAAATTAAACTTCACATAATTTTCATACAACTTTATCCTATCAATTAGCCCACGTCGTAAATCTCTCAAACGGCTTTAATATTACCAACCTAATAGACAAATATAATCATAACATAAATATTACGTTATACCAAAAAAACGATATCATTTGATCGTTTAAAACGCACTAAAACTATGAAAACAAAGGATGTTTGAAGTAGGTACTCCCAATAATGTTACAAAACTTAAAGGTGCAATTGTATCACGCCGCAGACCTTTACAAAGGTCTTGTTGTAAAATATAACATAATACAATGTAAGCGAGCTTCGAGTGTCCTTCAAATGTCTATGTACATAATATTTTGTGTTTTATTGCCCCTTTTTTTGTAACGAGCTCCGAACGATGCTTTAGTAATATGAAAACAGTTCTAGATATTTATTATACTCACTCGTCTCACTCACATTTCTTTATTATTAAAATATAATAATGTGATCTTAATAAAAAAATAATCCACATAAGGGTTAAAAGTTACATTGTTAGATAAGAGCCCCAGTGTGGAGTGTATTGAGATAAAACAGGGGATAATCATTGTACTGATCAGTACTAATCTTTGAGATTTTTTCTAAGGTGTCGGTCATATTATCGACCATGGTCGGTAAACGAATTTACATTCGAAATAAGCAATTCATAACCAATAATAACACTGAGAATTCAAAATAAATGCTATAAGAGCAAGCGAATAATGATAAATTGTTATCAACAAAGAAGTATTCTCAATTCAATTATAATAAATAAAGAAATATCTCAGCACGTTCACAAACGTAATCATAATTTAAAATGGTAGCCAGTCACGTATTTAAAATTAAATCTGAGAATATGGAAAAATACGATATTTATGAAAACAAGATAACTGCCATCTTTAATCATTTTAACATAATATAGATACGATGGTATTTTCCTTTTACTTTTATTATTTCGTCGGCGAAGTTTTAGTGTTAGTAGTGTTGAATATCATTTAATTAAATATAACTTGCTTGAAAAATTGCTCAAAATATATAAAATTTAACCGTAACAGCCTGTAAATGTCCCACTGCTGGGCTAAAGGCCTCCTTTTCCTTTTTGAGGAGAAGGTTTGGAGCTTATTCCACCACGCTGCTCCAATGCGGGTTGGTGGAGTACACATGTGGCAGAATTTCAGTGAAATTAGACACATGCAGGTTTCCTCACGATGTTTTTCTTCACCGTAAAGCACGAGATGAATTATAATCACAAATTAAGCACATGAAAATTCAGTGGTGCTTGCCCGGGTTTGAACCCACGATCATCGGTTAAGATTCACGCGTTCTTACCACTGGGCCATCTCGGCTCAGCAATATAAAATTTAGCCATGATTACCAAAGAATTTATGTTTTCATATTATGTCGTAAATTTTATATGATTTTCAAATCCACCAAATATGCACCTTAAATCTACCAGAAGTTGTTAAAATTTCTCTATCACCAAATAGACAGTGCTATGATTAATAACACTTTTTTAATTACAAATCGCTTTGTAATATAAAAATAAACCATAAATCATAACTGCGCCACACCCTTCAAAGCAAATACGAACAATTTCTAAAGACGACCTTCTAACTGAAGTACTTCGCTTGAGAAAGGGCCATCTCGGTATTATAATCAAGAGAAATCTTCGGGCCACTACAAAAAAGCTACTTATCAATTTTTACGTATCAATTTTTATCAAACGAATTTCGTACTTGTCCAAATAAAATACGACACATTTTTCCTCGTACATATCTCTTGTAGAGTAGCTTTGAAATTATAAATGTAAAATAGTATTATTTTTATAACCCGCGTAAAGCATAGTATTATGATGCTTAAAAAGAAATTGTATGCATAAGCGTGAGAAATACTTGCTCATGATAGACTAGCCCCGTATCCAGACTTCGTGCGGATGAAAATTAGATTTAACTCCACGAAATTGATACGATGTAAGCAAATATTATAATACATTATGTATAGTAACAAGTTATCCTTCTATCTATATCTCGTTCTCTTTCTCTCTCCAAAAAATGCTAAGCAAGAGCCTGTTCATGTCTCATAATTGGGCTGAGGCATCCTCTTCTTTGAAGAAGGTTTGGAGCTTATTCCACCTCACTGCTCCAATGTGGGTTGATGGATAAACATGAGGTAGATTTTCATCCGACTTATACAGGTTTCCTCGTTATGTTTCCGTGCTTATCTGGCTTTGAACCCGCAACCTCGTCAATCAATCAACTTCAATTGATATAAAACTAAAAGTATATAATTAACAAAAAATAGTCGATTTTAATTATATTTTTTAGGGTTCAATACTGAAACGTTATAAAGATATTATAGGTTAAAAAAATATTTGTCACTGAAACACCCAATTAAAATGACAAAAAAATGGCAATAAGTTATTTATTTCTCAACGAAAATTACTATTAGCTTAAATGTGTAGAAATCATAATTGACATAACATAATATACGATTAATTAATTATAACGGCAATAATTATTAATTAAATTGCGGTTATTTATGATACCAGACATTAAATTGACACGAACACTTGATATTGTTTTTCTCGGATACAGTAGTACAGTAATAATATTAAACCTCATTTTTTCATCGCTCCATCCCTTTTTTCACCCTCCTTCTTATCTTTCACCGATATATTTAGTGTTATTGTAATATTATATTTTAAAGATTTTTTTTTTGCTTTTAGGTTAAAAAATGCATTTTATCCAATACTCTATACACATTTAGAAATAATTCAACACTTCAGAAAATGCTGGAGTTTCCCGCCATTATATGGGTGGTTGAGATATTTTTACGCATTCTATTGATAAAAAACGCTATACAAAAAAACATTAATCTACTACACCCATGGGTTTAAAGCCGCGGGTTGCTCTGCTAGCATTATACGACGAAAAACAAAAATGTCGTGTTAAAAAAACAGCGGACTTAAACAATACATTGCATTGCTGTAACTTTAGTTAAAAATATAAAATATCACTATAATTTTCCATACGCAAATCATTTCTTTATTTATTTATTTGGGTCTCCAACAGTTGTACATAACACACATTCAAAACACGCTTTAAGTTAACTTAAAACTAACTGCACAACCGATTACAGGAGAACAAACCATTCCCAAACACAATTACAAAAATAAGTAACAAAATGTTTATTTTATATATGTTTATTATACATATATAGGTATAAACTTGATCGTGAATGACAATCGGTATGTAACGGATATGTGTTTGTCCATGCCTACAATGTCTAGCGTTTAGGCTTAGCTGGCATTTTGCGACCGCGTGTTCAGGCAGACAAACTTCCGTATTAAACAATACATTGAATACAATTACGATAATGCATTTGTGCATTTTATAAAAGACCATTAAACGAAATTTGTTTAAACATCCTTACACTATTGACGAATACCGGATGCTGCAGGTACCCCGCTTCCGGTAAACGCATTCAAATTTGGCGCGGGCGGAAGTACGTCTAGAGTAGTTTTTTGTAATTTATTACTTTTGGTTAGATTAATGTTATTGAGATGAAAGACACATTTGGTACTAACCAGATGACGTGACGTGAGAAATTTACGAATCATTAAGGAAAACCTATTAAATTAATTTACTTATTAATAATCAGACATTGTTTTAACAGTTAAATTAACAAATATTCTACGAATTTAATACTTGTGAAGTATTTTAATATAATTTATTTGAAATATACAAGTTAGTTATCAAATTACTACGTATATATAAAGATAGATTGATTTATAAAAGAGTGTATACTACAAATTAATTTATTTCGAAATGAATTATTACTATATTATTTGAATACAAATAGTAAAAATCTTAAATAAAATACGATTTAGCAGAATCGAAGCTGCACATATCGGATGACATAATAACGATAAAGAGCTCGTTACTTTATTATTTATAAGGAAAAACCTAATTCACATTTTAAAATAACGTGTTATTATTATTTTTTAAATTAAATGTAATAAATGATGCCTTTGTGTAGTTAATAATATAAAAAAAGTATATGGCTTTTGCATTAAGACCACAGACAATCTTTTTTAATAATAACATTATTAAATCAAGGTTTACAAAAGTTGCATGTAACCTCATTTCCTCAAATCTTTTCAATCCATTGTTCTCGAAAGGACAAAACACACCTTCAAGAAAGTTTAAAAAGTCATATATAATTCGACTCATGTCCTTTCCAGATCAAAGATACAAAAGTAGCTTACCAAGCAAAAATGATCTTTAATCATTATGTACTAAAATACACTTTTACTTGATACTATATAACTAACAAAACACAATCACAATTCCTTATAAGCGAAATATCACTCTAAATTAAACCTTAAAAGTAAGTAGTTAAGTATTTTTTGTTATTTAAAAATTTATAGTTGTAAATTCTTTAATTACACAGAAAATGAAACTTTACTGCTATATAAATAAGTGTCGTAATTTCACACATTTGAGTGAATGTTTATCCTTAAATGGTTATCATAATTCAGTTGCTACCTCGTGTAAGGATCTTAATTTTATTGTACTCAGTGTGTTGTGTGAAGTTCGAGCCATATGGAAAACATTATATTTGGTGTGATGACATTTTATCTCGAAATTGTTCTGTTAAAGATTAAACTCAAATCCAGCTCATTTTTATTAGGAGGTTAAGCTTATTTTGCGAATTTACATTCAAACATACAACACTTAACAATACATTATACAACTACATAATAAATCATAACTTATTTTTTTAAATTTCAAACATCGCGTTCTAAATGACACTTCTGTTTTACTGCTTGATGTTTTTTTTCTTTTCCTTTTGGAAAATGTAAAGGTATAACACAATACAGTCTTCTTTGTTTGAATAGAATGTACGCTTAATTTAAGGATGAAATGTTTTATAATTACATAAAATAAACTATAACACACGTTGTCTTATTACAAGATACCTACGTTGTAGACAAATATCGAATGTCACGTTTCTTCACTCTATAAACATACGTAACTACTTAAAAAAGTACATGTTGAAAAATAATATCTATGTTATATATATTTTTTTTTATATTAGCCAGGAGGGCAAATGACTCTACTCCACCTGATGTTAAGTGGTAGTAGAGTCCAATCGCGAGGACGGCCAGTACAGTCGGGAAGAAGGTTCTGCACTAGCCGCCCTCGCCTTGCCGGCCCGCAAGATGCCTCTTCACGCCTCGTTTGACGGAACAAATAAATAAATATATTATATAAATATAGTGATCATAAAAAAAAAAAATCTTACCCATTTGGCCCTCAGTAGCTACGTAGTCCGGAATCGTAAGGCCGGCGCACACTACTGATCACCGAAATCCATTACACAATTAATTTACTAATTCAATTTCACAAGCACACATTATTTAAGATATGCTATTCAGTAAAACCTTCAGTGAAAAATAAACGTTTGTTATAATTTTTTTGTTCGTTTAGCAAATTTAACTAATGGGTAACACTGGTATTTCTTAATTCAAGAATTTACTGCAAATGTTTATGTATATATATCATACCCTTCCCCTTGCTTCTTGCTTCCCCCTGCGACATAAATGTGAGTTTTTAAGTATATTTATTAATTTATTCAAATATAATAAGAAAAGTAGTGATAGAAAACCTTATTATTTTTCCTAAGGATCATGATCTATGTAAGTATATGGTAGGTCTCATTTAGTTAGATATATCGACTAGCGAGCAAGTAAAATCCTTAATCCTTGCGTATTCAAGCAAAAACAATAACGAAGCCATCGTCCCGGAGTTCACTGTGCGAGAATAGAACTCGTTCTAAATTTAAACTGGCCGTTAGTGATGCGCCGCGGGAACGAACTGGCTAAATTTAAATTTATTTTTAATTTTTGAATCCTGTCGTTCCGTCACGTTCAAGGTCGGATCTCAGTCAACGAATGAATTCAAATAACGAAGTCGAATGTTTATTTTATTTTTTTAAACCGTAACATCTGGCACTGGCATTCATTTACGGAGTCACAAATCTTGTAACGATTTGTTGACTATAAAATAGAAAATTGTTTTCGGTCGGTTAAGCTCCAGAAATGGTTGTTTGATTAAATTTGTTATGTTCATGCTCTAATTTAACCTTGGGAGACTATTGTGGTATATGTGGGATGGTAAATTAAATAATAGGCACGATTGCTGCTAAGCGCATTATAAATGCTTGTATGTGGTGACGTAGTTTTTCGCAGATGTTAATAAAATATAGATACCATATTATATTACAAGTAAGTAAACAATGATTTGTTATGCATCAACATCTAAAAACAAATGAATATTTTTCTACAAATTGATGAAACTTTCCTGTATAATATAAACGTGTTGAAATGTCTTCTAATCCTTAAGTACAATCTAAATATATCTTTATCCCGCTGACAGACGAATAAATTAGGCCCCTAAAGCCCCTTACGTTTCTAAGTCAACTCCTATTTATATACCCAATTTAATTAAAGCCGAAAATTGTACAAATTCTACCGATCCGTTACTTATAATCGTTCCATGTCCTATTGAGAATACCACATTTTATGTAGGTACTTAATGAAAAAACATATCGAATTCACATTGAAAAAATATATATATTTACTTTTTCCTAACAAGCATATTGTTATCCATGTCATTTGTAAACAAAACAGCCGTATGTCCGTTAAATTATGAAAGGACCGGACACGTGTTTTGCCTTTTTGTTCCTAAACGGTAACAGCTGTTTACCGTCTAATAAATTATATTTTATCAGCCCGTATGCCGAAAATCGTGTTCGCTCGTTTTGAATTTCGAACAAACATCGGTAATATTTAATAAACTTCAAAAAATTATAATTCTATTTTATTCCTCGATATTAATCAATATAAATATGAAGTATTTAATATTCTGGTAACATTTTAATAGATGCAAAAAATGTTTTCATTTAATATATTTATTTCAATATATATTTTGTCATTAATTTAAAAATGGAATACTCAATCGTAATCTATTCTTATAGGCTATATGAATATGGGCCACTTTTGTAATTGTATCAAGTTTTACGTAATAAAAAAAAAACACGTAACTAAGGATACTAGTTAAAATTACAAACACAAAGTTCACACCCACGTGGCGCCCAAGTAATACACAAGTGGCACTTAAAGAGACACCTGGTATTTTTTCAAACATCGAACTTGGTGGTCTCTAAGGAGACTTCCTGCTTTTAACTTTAAACTTAGAATAATATATTCGGGTGCCTTCCATCAAAGTTTCTTTTGAGTCAAAATGTGCAATGAATTGGAACTGTTTTTCTGAAATAAAAATGATAAACAAAGAAAATATGCCTTAAATTCAGGACCGTCTTATGTTACTTAATTACCACATATAATACGTCACACGGTTTACGTCACGCTTTTATTTGTTTTCATGTCATAAACTACCCTAACGTCAATCTTACAACGATTGGTAAACAAAACCACAGATAACATAGATCAAATTTATAAATTTATTAGACATTTTTTTAAGTAGGTATTTATAGTTAAGTAATGATTTGCAACTAGAAATAAAAGATTAAATGTATTAAGTTTTTAATTGGTTTTTCTCAAAATAAAACATATTTTTTGATAGTAAGGATAATATTGGAAAATTTAAATGTTGTTCAAATCAAGGATGATTTCCTTGTTTTTGTAGTAACACTGACTTACTTTCCAACCGGAAAACAAAAGTAATAAATATTACTGTTTAGCGGTAGAATATGTAATAAGTGGTACCTACCCAAACGGGCTACATAAAAGCTTTGTGCCCTTCCACTAATTAATTTATCAAAACGATTTAATTTTAGTTCAGTAGTTATAATAATAAAAGCAATACAAGCCAGTTTGTGACGAAAATGTAACCTTTATCAAAGCCATATCCTCAGCAAGCGGTCACCGCGACCCGAAATGAAACTAAAACCACGACAAGGATAATAAAAGAGATCCACCGTTAAGTACCGACAGCAGAAGTAACTGTTTCTTGTTGAAATTCAACCTACATTTAAATTTTTGTGCCTCCCAATATAAGTTTTTGGTGGAATTATTAAGGAGATAAAATATCTATTGTATCTATTGTTGTCTTTGCGATGTATTTTATGCATATCACATAAATTTGCCAGAAGATATATTGATTTCAATTAATAATAAGGAAAACATTTATTGTTTATAAAATAATTAATAAATAAAGAAATAAATAAATGATAACTACATTCTCAATATAAAGGTATATAATAGATATGTAGTATTATGTAAAGATTTTTGTCAATTTTGTATTTGGAAATTTCAATGCTATCTGTATATTTAATTGGTCAGGACCTATTAACGGGACGCCTGCGCAGGCGCACGATTCTCATTAGCATGTTACGTAAACCGGACTGTGTATACTCATTCGGTTTTTAGGTCTCTAAAACGATGGGTCACTTTCTTTAACGTTTCAATAAAATTTGTTGTTATTTTTATGACTAGGATTATTTATTTATAAACATATAAATGATGAAATGATAACTACAAAAAGTAATACTAGAATACATTTACATTTTTTGATTACTTGTGTATTATAACACAAAAAAAATTAGCCCATCAAGGTTTTCTAATATTTGACTTTTTAAATACAAGGGTCTTTGGAAATAACTTTGTAAATAGATCCAAGATTATAACATATAAGGCCGATTATAATTTTTAAATCTACACTATGATCATCATTATTATTCTCAATTCCTATTAATTTGTGATCAGCCATTACACTTCCATCTATTCATATCCCCGGTTACGTCTTTGCAAATGTCATATCTCACGCCTTCTATATATTGTCTTTACTATCTTTCTATGTAGTATATACATAATATATGTTATTTATCACATAACACATGAATTACATTAATATTGTCAATATATTACACGTTTTTACCAAATAATCAAGTATAATAACCTAATATTAAAGCTTCGTACGTTCGTCAACAACATTTTTAATTAAAACATTATTTTCGTATATTATAACAATATCCTGTGAGATTATGTAAATTTAATTAAAGCGAACCAAGACAGCTGCCCTAATTTAGCGTACATGCACTTCGATCGCGCACGCAGCTTGTAGCAACATAAAAAAAGAAACCTGCGCAGGCGCCGAGACGCCACGCTTATTTATCTTTGCTGGAATTCCGCGTAAAATACGTAATGTTTTAAAGTCAATCAATGTTTAAAAGATTTATTCATTGTTAGCTTCCCTCATAAACAACGTACGTTTGTTAAAACGAATGTTATTCAAATAGGAAAGTATGTAGGCTAATTGTTAAAGTTTTAAAATGATTCTATTTCTTAAATCTGATTATAAATATAATTATAGACTCTAGACCTCAAAATAAAGGATCTTCAAGAATCTACAAAAAACGAGAGTAGTGTTGCATTTTCCACACCAAGACGGAACATACATTGTTGAATGTAGATGTATAGAAATTTATAATGTATTTAAATTAAGTTTGTAAAGATACAATAAAAAAATAAAAAAAGGAATTAATATTAAATGCTATTGCGAATTAGATTGATTCACTCCTAAAGAGCTTAATTCCCATGGAGGAGCATAAACGGTGTAATGATTTATTTTACACCCATGGTGAAACCGCCACGTAGACAACTTGAAGGTAAGTGTCCCGACTTCCTATCGGTGTTTTTTTTGAGACATATTCGACATCGTATATTTCGATTGGACACATTTTAATTCATTTACTAAATTAATTGCGTATGTCTTATCTCGTTAATCAATATACATAATCTCGTTAATCAAAAAAATATATCAAATAAACTTCCTAATAAAAACCACTGGCTGCGCAAAAGATCAGACTTTTATCTGATACCATAGCGATTAAAAATAAATGATAACAAAAAAGGAAAATTAAATTAATAATAATATACGGTAAAAAAAAACATTTAATTATATCCTTATTTGTGGTGTACAACCTTGAAATCTAGTAGGTATTCTGGAATTATTTTCGTTGTAGTCTATACTAATATGATGAAGATGGAGTCACGTGTTTGAAATTATTAATTTTAGAAACTACAATTTTATTTAGAAAATGCGTTAGATGGCGTTTATTGAGTAGTATTAAAAAAACAATCACTTAATACTACGGCTCTAAGGAGTGGAGCAGTAAGCATAGCACAAATTAAATCCCAAGTAAAACCAAAAAGTCCAGCTTATTTTGAATGACATTTAAAAAAATGCTAAAAATATCGTCTGTTTCATGGCAACATGCGCACGCGCACGTCAGTGAAGCTGGAATTGCATCACGAGCGTTTGTTACTATTTGCATAACAGTCGCATGCAAATTCCTCACTCGGTATGCTTTGTGAAGGTATCTTTAATGTGAAGTTAGGTCAAGATCACGTCTAAAGGACTTTAGAAATACATTACCAGTGTCATAATAACGACTTAGCATTGGGATAAGTGGGTTCAAGAGAATATGTGAAACTAGAAATATGAAAATATTTATTTGATTTTTTTTTTTTAATTTCATACCCATATTTTTCATATATAAAGAATCAAATTTTGTAACGAAGATCTTCTTTTAGTTATTAGTAACGTAGAAGTCTATGGACAACTGTAATTTATAATTATTTAATCATTTATCAATAAAAACATAATCATACGTTCCTGAGATGTTCCTGATAGGAAATCCCATCGAAGACTGAGCTAGTATTTAAAAGTTTACTGCTTCAAATAGAAACAGTAACAGACGACGATGGACAGACAAACATTATGAAGAAGAAATACTATAACGATTTAAAATCAAACTCATTATCAGACTCATCAAAAAATCTACTCAATTTCCAGATGTACAAGCACATACCAATGGTTACTAATGTATATTCTGAATATAATAGAATAAATACTGAATTTCGAATCGGTAAGTAAATATTTTATTCTTTTTACTAAATTACGTTATCAATCTAAAGTAATTAGGAAGTATAAACTTTTTATGTCGTTGCAAATTGAATGGATACTCTTATTTAAGTTTGGCTACAAAAAATTGATACAATTCACTTTTAATAATATGTATCTAAAATTTATTTACAAAAAATATCTCAACCGAATGACCTTGGTCAATTAGGAATGGAACGTTTTCTCAGTAATTAACGGTGTTTTAATAATAGTACACGTTTCCTTACCAAAATTGTGTTGATTTTATTATAAATTAAAATCTAGTTTATAGATTCAATTGAAAATATACGCGAAACAAATACGTCCTCAGAATTATCAGAGACTAAAAATGTAAAATATTATTCTATGAATTTAATACTTATTTATAATATAATGTTAGTTTATGTTTTTCACAAGTACATTCTCTGCTCCGATCACTCTCATAATCCGATGTGCCGTGAAATCTGACACGACCGAAAATAATTCAGAGGCAGAACCAAGCTTACATATTTCCGAGGCATAGGAGTGTAAAGACCGCCAACTTCTAGACTCTGAGCTGTTTTTAGCTCGACTCGAGGTATGACTCCAGTATCTCAGGCTCTGCAGCCTTGTAAGCTAGCCTCAGGATCAACAAGGTATTACACTCACATATATATGTATAACTCATATATAAAAGCACATACATATATTATGGCCGTTACAGTCCATTAAAGAGAGTCACTAGTTGGGTGTAGGCATGCATTCCAGTCAATTGCCACTAATTGTTGTAATCAAGCAATTGTCAGTGGGATTACATTGCAGATATTAACGAACGTTATAAAATATGAAACGACGAGGGAAAATAGACAAAAACTATATAAACATATAAATACAGCTTACACAGAGAAGACAAAACATAATGTTATATGAATTAGAAATACTTTATCGTAATATTTGGATATGTAACAACATTTATTAAACAACAAAACAAGTGAAGTAAAATAACAGCCTGTAATTTCCCACAGCTGCGCTAAGACCTCCTTCCCTTTGACAAAAATGATTGGAGCTCGTTCCACCACGCTCGTCCAATACGGGTAAATGGATACACATTTATTTTCATCCGACTTGTGCGACCTATTCATATTAAAACAATAATTCAGTAGGTACTTTGTGACGTCAAACTTATTTAAGGAATATATGACTCGAATGAATAGTTTCTTTTACGTCATTTACATAATGTTTTCTTTAATAGCGTTATGGGCTTCATACTAAAATTAACTACTGTTTTAAATAAAAATCAAACCACCTATAGGGTAATCCCTTCTAAGAATTAAAGAAATGTTTCGATCTTGATGGTGAAGATGTTTCTTAAGTTTACAAATTCCAGTTCCAGGGGGATCGATGAAGAAGGTGATAGGATCGGACTGAACGCGGAAAGGGAACCGGGAATTTGGTTGACCTTGGGAGAGGTCTATATCCAACAATGGATGACGATTTGCTGACGACGTTGAAGATATTAAGTAATACAAAATACATACATAGCATTTATTATTTAAATAGCTTAATGTTTTTCCCGTGGTTCTTAACGTCGTGCCATATTGTATTTATTATATTTCTCAATATTTTTTTAGTCGGGTTGGTAGATCATTTTATTAATGCGTTCAAACAATCAAACTCTTCACCTTTATAATATTAAAAAAACAATTATTACAGTCAATTGTTTTAAATCTATACCAAATCTATCTGTTACGTCATACCATGCCACAAATTTATCATAGATATAGTCTAATAAAATAAATGCGAACAGAATAGCGGGAAACAGATATGTCATGATAATTAAAATTAAATTAGAACATAACGCGTGACTTATTCAATTTCCACTTCAAATTCTTAGTTCCCATGACATAGAAATAAGAAACGAAGGTCATTACATCTCATGATACTGTAACCAGAAATCACGTGACCGTCTCACCGGTCACGGATACCAACGGGTACGAGTTCATTATTTTCCGTTTGTTTTGTTATAGCTATTGTTATTGCTAGTAAAAGTTTGGATTAGGAAATACTGAAGACAAGCTCACATTAGCATTGTATTGGCAGAGAAATATTAACATTGCCTAAATGAATATAAAAGAAACGAAAGCTAATTATATATAAAAAAGAATCATTTAAATACAGTATTGAAGGGCTTTAGTGTTATCGAAAAAAAAATTGTTCGAAATATTCATAAATGTTTTCCAAATTGTCAATAATGAGAGCCGAGATGGCCCAGTGGTTAGAAGGCGCGAGCCTTAACCAACCCAAGGAGAACTTACATTACATCGAATTTAAAGGCTATTTGAGTTTTGAACCCCGAATGGATTTCAGTTTACGCCGTGTCTATAAACATAATAAACACAAGGCTGATCTTCCGTAAAGTTCCGTATATCTTTAAGCTAATGTGAACTAACTATCGCCGAAACTTCCTACGATAAAACAACTGAGTTAAAAGTATTTAGTTTAATGACTTTTCCAGCAAACGTAAACAAAAATAAAATACATTTTATTCTGTTACTAAATTAAAAAAAAAAAACGAATAAAAATGACTTACAACGAAAATTACATTATGAGCATGAGAGTTTTAGTTTTATTTAAGATAAAGACAACCTTTAAGTAAAATATTAGAACGGGGAACAGAAAATTATTTTCAAATTATCTGATACAGATATATCAAAGATAACAGTAATCAGACAAGGGTCGTGACGAGTTCAACATTTATATTTTTTTTTTAAATATTAAAGACGTCTAAAATTACTTTTATCGTGATTCATGACAAAAGGACCATCATATCTACGAGAAAAAAAAAAAACATTTGAAGGAAAACATGCTGTAATTATATGCGCGGAAATGTTAAAATGGGATGTTACGAATTCATATTCAGAATTAGCGCGTTGAACGGTACGTCCTCCTTCGGATGTTTGCTCGCTACCTGGCGATGCATTTGTTAGCATCCGCTGGCGAAACCCTGATAACGAAGTTGCTTCATGACTAGGAAATAATGTAAATACACTGTGACGAATGTATTGAGAAACAGATGGCGACTTCTACGTTACTGGCCTAAATGTTTACCTTGATCTAAAGCTTCGATAGTATGATATATTGCGCTTTACTTCAAGTGAAACTCAATTTCTCGCTGCTCTAACCGCTTTCATTATACATTTATGTAAATATCAGTAACTAACTTTAGATATCATCAATCATACTTCTTTACAGAAATAAAATGGAAAGACAAGCAAATATTTAAGAATACAAAATATATACTATTAAAAAAAAACCGACTTCAAAAAGGTAACAGAAAAAGTGAACGTTAATGAGAGTTGTGTTACTATTTAGGAGATTAGGTAAATCTCTATCAGCTTTACTTTAAAACGATGTTTAGCGGGTGATTAGTTAAACAATACTGTGTCTTCTTCTTTCGAATGTCAAATTAATAATGACAGAAAGAGAAATAATCTGTGTTTATCTAAACAACCGCAATAACTTTTATAAGTAAGGGTGTAAAAAGATAACGCAAATTAAATGATCAAAATTGCTTGTCACTGATGAGATATCAAACAAATAAATAAAAAAGTTTTGATAACAATCCCATAAACATGATTATTTTTCGATTTTCTGAAAAATCCTTCGTATATTGGTGGCAAAAATATTTATAAGGGACCTACCTCAATATAATAAAGATTTAGTCGTCCAAATCGATCTATCCGTCGGTTATAAAATGGATATGATAACAACCGTCATTGTACATGATTGATAAGACTCAAGCCACGTGCTTCTGTATGTGGGTGGTGACCATGCACAAAACAAAACATAATATAAATTTAAATATTCTCTGCGCTGACAATGCTTTAACGAAATGGAACTACTTAAAAATGCTAGACATAAACAAAACAATGAAAGGCGTTATTCAAATTTAAACAGACGTGATGACTTATGAAGACAAGACGACGGACAAGTGAAACTATTAGAATTATGATAATATCTGTTAATAATACGGGATAGTGAACCAACCAATGTACAATGTAATAAGTTTAGTGACAAATAAAAACCTATAAATACTTTCATTTAGGCAAACTATCAGATAAACTTTATTGAGATGATGAAATAGTCACAAATTTGATCCTTCGCTAATGTATTCAAATATTAATTCAATAAGTATCGCTTGTCTGATTTGGACCCGCAATCTTCGATGGCCCACATGTTCTATCCACTGGGCTATTTCGGCTCTTAAAGCTTGGTACGCTTTAATTATTTTCGCGCTGTGACCAATCACAACATATTCAATTACCACTTTATCTCGTGGAGTTGAAACAAAATCATAAAAACATAGGTATCTGTACATCGAAGATTAATCAAATTGGACATTATTGCAATATTTCACCCTTATAAGTAATATTAAATGTTAAAGATCATAACCCAATCAATAAACGAGTTATGTAAGCTTATTAACTTGTCACGAAGTTATAGGAAACGCGAGAAAGACGCAAAACACTTACTCAATACATAATTCTTATCTCGACTACAATATAAAAGATTTCGCCATTAAGATATGCTTGCTGACGTTTTTATTGATAAATTTCATATATTTTGATTTAATAAAGAGTAATTTATGTATCGAGACCTTAATAAAAATTACAACAGAACAGCTTCATAAATTTACTATGAACAAATCGTACTTGCATCAGACCGGCCCTTATAAGTATCCTATATCACAGGTCTTTGTTAATTTATCGCGTTTCGATGATGAGCTAGTTGAAGCTAAGCTGTCAAAACATGAAGCAATATGGTCTTATGATTTAAACACGTGAATCTTAACCGGAAATTGTGGCTTTAACCACATACAAGCAATGATGTAGATTTTCATGTGCTTAATTTACGTTTATACATCTTATGTTCTGCGATAAGTCGTATGAAATTCTGCCACATATCCACATATGAAGACACATTGAAGCTGTGTGGTGGAATAAGCTCCAAGCCTTTTCCTCGAAAGGAGATGAGCCCTAAGCCAAGTGGGACTATTTGTCAAAGCACTCTCTAATAAAATCTAAAAACTCTTTATAAAATATTTATCTAATATGACAAACCTGACTAAGATCCAAAAAACCCTAGTGAACACACAAGATATATTTTTTTAAATGATCCGTTAATTATGTGAATAAAATCATCTTCTATAATTATTTTCTGCGTATAACATTTTGCTCGGATTTCAAGATTTAAAAATTAATCGTTCCCATCCGGTTGATGTCGAGAGCCGGAAACTCTTCAAAGCTTATAAAGAAAGCAAGCCATCATTCATAATGTTTTTCTGAGGTGCTACGATGAATGAACACTGTTATGGAAGACAACGTTCATTGCACACAACATGTGTCCTGTTACAATTATCTATGGACTTATATATAGTTATTTAATGTACATATAACTTAACATTTTACTCAAACGAATCTAAACGTATATTAGTTTGTATTGCCACCAGTATAAAGATATTTATACAATATTATCACAATCGGTTGGATGAAAGTGATTTAAAAAATAATCGCAGTTTCACTCGCACACGGTAACAGCCTGTATAATCCACTGCTGGCCTCTTCTCCCTTTTTGAGGAGAATGCTTTGGAGTTTATTCCACCACGCTGCTCCAATGCGGATTGGTGGAATACACATGTGGCAGAATTTCAGTGAAATTAGACACATGCAGGTTTCCTCACGATGTTTTCCTTCACCGAAAAGCACGAGATGAATTATAATCACAAATTAAGCACATGAAAAACTTCAATGGTGCTTGCCCGGGTTTGAACCAACGATCATCGGTTAAGATTCACGCATTCTTACCACTGGGCCATCTCGGCTTAGCTCGACTCGCACACATTCAATATCAAAGATCGTCAGTTAAATAATAAATTCCGACTCCGTTCTATCTATTCTCATCTTCAGGTCGACAACGCCATCCGAGGGCATATTGTGCTACTTTTTCCGAATTGTGGTCTCCATTCGAAGACTTTGCTCTGCGGAGGGTCGATCGTCTTTCAGACAACGTAACCTGAAGTGGCACATTGTGGAAGATAGGCGCATTGTCACTTAAGCATTATGACTTGGTAAGATCGAGTTTTGTGCACATCTTCATCTTAGATTGAAAAATTTTTTATGTCAAATTTTAGTATTTTGAAGAATTAATATATATTGTATTTAAATAATCACATAAATTTAAATAAATCGACCGAATAAAGAGGTCAATTACGTGACATTTTAATAAATATAATCAAATAAAACGACCAATAACAAACTAAGTCGCATCGTTATCACCTTGACACTTCTCGAACTAAACTAGTTATTAAAAAAATATCTAGATAGCAGAACTCTGCCGCATCTGTATCCATTAAACCCGCGTTGGAAAAGCCCACCATGCTTCCTCAACTAGCTCCAAAACTTCCTCTAAGAGAGGCCTTTGCTCAGCAGTAGAACATTTGCAAGCTATATATATATATACCCGTAATAGACGTTGTTTTTGTTGATTAATTGCGACTATAAAATTAATTATGAAAATACAGTTATACATATATAATATCCCAGTTTTCAAAATTAATGTTTATAGGTATTCTAATGGTAATAGATCGGAACTATTTTTGCACGAATAAAACATAATATTTATATATACAACTTTGATTGTATCTAAAATTTATAAACAATTATATGATTGCTTGATTGGATTGTTAGTAAAAATAAAGCTTAATTGAAGCATCGATCAGAATGATCTTTAGATATACCTTGTATGATAAAGCTATTGATTAATACTAAAAAGATATTTAAAAATATATATTTTATCATTTCTTTTGGTATAAAATTAGTAACAGATTAAATATTCAATTCTCAATCAGCCACGAGGTTGCCACAAAATGAGGTTTTCATTTAAATATGTATCAGAATTTCTTTAAAATAGGATTTTTCTTAGGATATCTATCTTTATCAAACTAAGGACTTGAAAAGTACAAAAGCGCTCGTTTAGATTAAATCATGACTCCAGAGAGAATCAAGTTTTTCATGAGACTAAATGCGCTATCCCGGTGCGAATAAATATTAACAAATACACGATATTATATTTCAATAATAAACAAGAACGTCATAATGACATAAGTTATTAACAATAAATCGTAAAACGAATAGCCATTATTACATAAACAAGTTATTGATATGACGATAAATAAATTAACAACATCGCCACAGATGCTAAATACTTGCCAATGTCAAAAATAATACCTTAGACTAAATTTACTCCTAAAATATGATTTATCAAAATATGTTTATATAAAATAAATTATTATTAAAAAATCCGTGGGTTACCCTTTCGTTAAGAATGTTAAACAAACCACTATCACTCTTATCTGAACAGATAATACGTAATTTTAATGACTACCAACAACGATAAGAAATAGCTTTTAGAAAATTGTTGCACGCGTTATTCACTAATTGTTACAAACAATACTGATAACACTCGAAAAAAGTCACAGATAGGATTTAATTCAACGACTAATGATGTTTACGATCAACACACCGCACCGATCGATGCGCGAGAGCAACTGACAGAGAAAATCATCGGGCCATGCGCCGGCGCACGTATAACCCGGCCAAGTTGAATGTCTCCGATTTCTGCAGTTATTAAGATAGGAAGTGGTTCATTTTATTCGGTTGGGTAAGCTCGTGTTTATTCACCGTGTAACGAGTGTATTTTTAGTAAATACAGAGGCAGGTAACATCTTCTAGGGCCAAGGGCTTTAATTATGAGTCGTGCTTCAACTTTTTTTTTGTCATACTCATTTGTAACATGACAAAAGTATTCTGTTACATCGTAATAAAAAAATTAAAATTGCTTTCGGGTTTAACAGTAAAACTCACTTTTAACAGATCGCCGCGCCGTGTAGATTTTATGTATGTAATGACTAATCATGACGCACTAGCTTTGCTTGGTAAAAATTAAGTTGATTTATTTTCTTATTTTAAATTTCGAACAAGTGTTTTCTATTCTAATCCATGTCATAATCTCTATTCCAGTTTGTATTATTAATCAGTCCAGCGGGTTAAGTGTAAACCATATACAAAATATAAGCAATTTAAGATATTTTATTAAATATAAGTTGCAAGAAAAGAAACTAATAATGTATTCCTAAATTTTAACAATAGCAACTGTATACAATAAATACTATTTATTACAGTATATTAATAATTTAATCTTTCAATTCTTATAAAAAATCCTTCTACCGAAAAATCTTTCGTTCAAAATTGTAAATAGAACGAACGAAAACTTATTTCCGTCAAAATAAATGTCTAAATATTATATTATTATTAATACCAACTCGAAAAAAAAATTTACAACGACGATTGACATTTATGAAATATACATTAATTATTAAAATAAATTACATTTGTCGCAGGTCAATGTTTTATTCTAACACAGTTGTTCGCCTTGAATAGCATTCAATTGATTGAATAATTTCATGCATATTTATATATATATATATATATATATATATATATATATATATATATATATATATACTCGTACCGGTTGTAAAAATTACGATATAAATTACTTGACCTCTATTGGACTACTTTTTTGCATCACATCGCAGTTTTAATAGAAACATAATTAAGATATGACCATGTATGGTTAGTGAGAGATGTTTTGAAATATTTTTTTAAACGTTCCGTTTTACGACTGCCTGAATTTAGATGTATGGTTATCGTTAGAATATTTTTTTTATTTATATTTTAAACAGAACTAGTAATAAACGTGCTTGCTTGTAATTTACTGCGAATTGCGATGCTTTAATAAAATTAGCTTTTTCATTTGTAAGTTAAATCATAGTTTTTACAATCATGTGAATAAGAAATAGGAAAAATACACTTTATATAAAATTATAATTGACGACGATGTCCTCCTGATCGATTAACTTCGCGGCAACCATTCACACGTGGTAATAAAATTCTATTCCATTTACATCCTTTGATGAAATAAACTCCGAACCTTCTCCTGAATAGGGGAGTGGAGACCTTTGTTCAACAATGGTTTGAGGTTATTGTTGCACAAGGCTTATAAAAATAAAAATACTGCCTGTTCTAATCATTTCGCGTGCTTACTTGTGTTTTAAGTCCATTATTACAAATTCGTTATTTTTTTAATTAAAATACTATGTAATTTCATACGAGTTTTCAATGTAGATCAATCAAACCATATGTACATGATCCCAATACGTCAAAAGATCTAATTTGAGATGGATCGATTCGGATCAATAACACGGAAGACGGTGTCAACGCACTGCGCACGCGCAGCAGCCAAACGTGTCAAAGTAATTGACCTAGCAATTATTTGAGAATAGAAATGACCACTCATCGCTGGTGATAAATGTAAAAAAAACATACGTCAATATTTTACTAGTTAAAATAAAACCACCAATAACCTGCATCGGATCGGAAAACACTTAAAACCCTTAGATTAACTATAGTCACCTTAACTTAGAACACATAATATCATTATGTAATATATAATATTGTACTATATCATTCGGAACATTTAATTATGTTTAAAATATTTAAACAACACGAGTTGGGATTTCAATTGCGTCTGAAATTGGCAGCCAGTAATGACATATTAGAAGACCAATTAAGCCTAATAACACGTAGAAGAAACGACACTTACATTTAATGAACGGAAAATTATTAGCAGGTCTGAAGGTGCTAGCTTAAAGTGCTATTCTCCTCCTCTCTGCCTCCTTGTGTCGGTACCGACGGATTTATTCACAAATTTGTTAATTGTTTTTTGGTAAATAAAGATTTTTTTTTTAATAGCCTAATATACAGAATTACCAAAACTGCTTACGCCACGATGAAGGTAAAATTTCAAGGTCAAATTGAAGTACCACCATTTTCAATTATAAATCAACAGAACATGAACATCCTTAATTTTAATAAAGCTTAAAAGAAGCTGATTATTCTAAAGCTAATAAAGTTCAGGCAAAACAAAATTTAAATCATCAAAATCTCTTATCCCTGCAACAGTCACGTGACTAACCCGATCCTTTATTTTGGAGACAATGGGCTGGTAAAATTGGCATCAACATTTGACGGGACAGCGAGGAGACGACAGCGGGCGCCGCGCCGGTGCGTCAACTTTATTAGACGTCTCTTCACTATTATATTTATACTTTGTTTCAGTCCTAAAATAGGGGCCGAAATGGTCAAAAAATGTTTATTTTTTGTTTCTTCACTTATATATTCACTTCACTTCACTTAGATTTGATAGAAAAATATACTACGATGCATGTTTTCTACAAACATAATTGCAATCATTTTATATGTACTCAGACGCTCGGATGACAAATATTTATTTCTAGATATTTACGGTGATATGATTTTAACATGTACGATTAAAAAGGTCAAGTCTATATCTATGGTGCCAATATAGTAAAAAGTGTCAAATACACTACCCTGATAAATAGCTAGGAGCAACTCTAACGCAGTAGATGTAGCCGAGATTTGTCGTTCCAGAGAAGACTACTGTTAACGCCAATGGGCTTGACTCATCGGTAGATAAACTTTTTAATATTTCTTCTTGTCCACTTACTACTTACGTAACGATTATGATTAATTGAACGCCTATAATTAAAGTTGTATTAATCAACGATAAAAAATTATTTAAATTTCACAAGTATGTAGATAATAAATCTTAAAAAATATTTAATTGGACAATAAAACATTCGTAAATGAAGGGGGAAAGTTTATTTTATGTATTAAATAACGTGATTTATTATAGTTTATTAAATTAATATACACTATAGAGTAAAAATTACGGTTGTTATTATAATATTATCGTCAGGCCAGCAAAAAAAAAAACAGCTGGATAGCCAATGGTCATAACTTTTTGATCACTAAAATCTTTGACTAGGGCCAGGTTTTCTTGGCTTTCAATTGACCGAGGAGTGCCCTTTTATAACTCGTGCTTTATGAATATCAATAAACACACCACACTAAGGTCCATGTAGGATTATTTCGGTTATTCTGTTTTAAAATATTTATTTTTTGTCATACTTTTAGTCGTATACGTTTAATAACCTTCCACCAATCACAAGCTATACACGAAACAATAATTTGTACATTTCAGCACTGTAATTAAATTGCAATCAATTTAATACGCAATAATACTGAAAGTGTTAATTAATAAAAACACGAAATGACAGCCCGTCATACCGTAAATTAAATTAATTGTCCGTATAAAATATCCAAAAAGTCAGAGAGCACGTGGCGCGTATTTTTTTACCTCACTATACATTGCTCGTTAAAATGTAAGATTCAAATCCGCCCAATTGTATCTTAAGTTTTAATGCAATTAAATTAAAGTAATTGATCATGAGATTGCGAATAAAATTAATAGAAAGGGCTTTAAATCGGTGAGTTTATATCCGCCTCTGATAAAGTGTAACATATTAACACATTCGCTTCACTTATGTAGTTAGAATTATTCGTTTTTTATTCGCGTTTCCTCGGGATGTTTAGTCGCTAAATAATCATTTATATGTGTTTATATTTCATCTCGAGCTCTGCTCAGCATCGTGAAGAAACATACAGAAGCCAAATAAAAATCAACGATATATCGAGCTTTTACTTTTAAGCAAAACATATTTCTGTTACCTTCTGAAACTAAGGGACCTCTATCTTCTAGAACAAACAATTTTTCTTGCATTATTGTATCTCTTTTGTTTGTTTTTTCTTTGTTAATTTATTTTTAGAATGCAAACAATGCCGCCAATGCGCTGCAAACCATGGGCAGTTAAGTTTCTAATTGTGCCTGTTTTTACACTCGCTTACTCATCCTTTAAACAAACAAAAAAATCAACTCGACTTGGTTCGACTTATTTATAATGAAGGAAGTACAACTAAGAATTTCAAATGGAAATGTTAAGTACACCAAGTAACACATATTTTGTGTTGTCATTGTTTAAATTAAATTATCTTACTAAACAACAAAGCAATCGATGTATGTATTGTAAGAATTATATATTTCTTTTATCAGAACTCCATGACCTAGCACACGCCAGGTTGCCGCGTAGCGACGCCGGCGCCGCCATTAATATAAACATATTATTACACGTAAAAACTGACCTTATTGCCATTATCTTAAGGTCGTTTGGATAATAAAGGAATTTTATATGTGTCCGTTTTAAGAAGGATTGCAATGTCACATGAAGACAATATTTTTCAACTGTTTATTTTTTTGTTACTATTTTTTTCTTAAACTCAAACATACGACTTGTTTGTGTTGTAGTATAAGCCAGGGAACCTGAGCGACTCAGGAATCCTTAATTTTCATCCTTTAGCTTATAAATGGTTTTAATATTGTAAGCACTAATATATTCACTTTAAGGTTTCTAAATAAACTATACACTGAAACTAATATAACATAATATAAACTAATATAATATAAGTTGAAACTAATATAACGTGAAACAATAGACACACGTTTGCGTGTTCGTATATAAAAGACCATAGTTTTATATGCAAAATATGGTTGTGCACTATCAAATATAAGGTTCATTCATCTAGCCGATTATGGCCAGACGTACTAAAAAGGCTAATCTCGAACCATAACTTACATGTGTCAGGCAGGCTCCTTCGCTTAACCTGCGACCTGGCCACGCTCAGACACATTCATATTAGCTTATCTATCGCGGAAACAATTCAACATTGCGTTGTAACAACGTTAATTTAATACGTAAGCGTTACGTAGAAAGTTCACAAAACCTACTTAAGGATTTTTCTGTATTTTTTTTTCTATTTCTTTGGAGGATATTTCGTACAACTACATACTTTTAAACGAATTTCGGCCACGATGGGAAATACCAAAAACTTTTTGTGTAAGCTGTAAACGTGCTCAAAAGCAATCTAAGAGTCCAATGGGATGGAACTTTGTTACGACCGAGAGATTAGGAGCCAACGGCTTTACGTGCTCTCTGAGGCACAGGATTGTCACGCTAATAACTTCATAAATCCGGGCTGTTTTAATATACTGTGAAAAATTGTTGGCGGACAATTTCTATGACATCACTTAGCCCGACCCGAAATTTAAGCCCAAGACAGAGCAAAATTTATACAAGCCATCACAGTACAGTGGACAGACGCATGAAACTAACCGAAGATTGTGGGTTCAAAACCGGACAAGCACTATTGAATTTTTATTATCTTAGTTTGTGCTTATAACTCATCTAGTGCTCAGCGTTAATGGTAAACATCAACAGGAAACCTGCATTTCCAATGAAAGTTTGCCACATGTGTACCCAACAACCGCATTGGAGGCGTGGTGGTGCGTTCCCCACAAAAAGATAGAAGACCTTCGTCTTTTTTTACTTATATTATTATTTACTAGTTTGTTATGTTTATTAGTTTTTAATGATATTTAGTGTCATTAAATATGCGATTAAATAACGACCACAAATTACCCTCTATTGCTAAATAATACGCGCAATTTAAAAGTAATATTTGCATTGAACTAACTCAATACAATTGAAGAGATTTCGCAACTATTCGTATTATTGGTTGATATTACCCCCGTTTGCGTAATCTGGTATACTTTAAGATTACATAACATTATTTAAACGGTTAAAAGTACGACCTTTGGTGTTGGCAACGACAGCATAAAGTATCCTTTGAGTTTAATGGCGGTGTCACACGTGGTGAATATTTGGATCAGGTTTATTTATAATGGTGCGTTTCCACTGAAATCTTTGGCAAATACTGAGTTTGCAACTGTTTCATCAATTTTTGTTGTATCAATGCTTATTGATAAGCTATGATTCTATCAATATGCCTGCCTATATTTTTGACCAACACGTATTGACTACACAAAAGTTGCCTTTTTTATTTTCACAGACGTTCAAGCTTATAATATGAAGCCATGTCATTGGTTAAAATAATTATTATAAACATAACTGTAATATAAAACAATAAACTTTTGATGCATAACTACCACTGCTATTTGCAACGATATATGGTAGACGCTATTTTACAATTTTTTTATATTTTAGGACAGTGTGTATTATTGAATATTTTAACATAATTAAAATGCAATGGAAATTGATATGTGAATGAACTTTCGTTTTATTGACTTATAATAATACAATGCGTAATTAACAAATTACACAGCCACATAATTTTGCAATTAATCCAACTGTTGGTACCCACGTGTAGAGTCATATCAACGCTGGAGACAACAGATTAAAATAAAAGGACACGAGTCGGCGACGCGTCGGCGCCTGCGCATTGCTTTGCACTTTTTGGTCTGCTATTGAAATCATGGTTATGAGTTCGCTTCCTGGGCAATTATATTAGCGCTATATGTAGTCTATTTTATATAGTTAATTTTTGGAATTTGTACAATTAGTAATTAAAGCGAATTAATTTAAGAAATTTTGAAAATTGGTTGGAGTCTATTTTATAACACTGCAGATAACCTGTTCGTTCTATAATAAGATACTGCAATTATTTTTAACTTCGCCTATAATAAATGAGGTTTCTCGACGGTTATTTTTGATAGAATCGATATTCCGAACGGGTGCTAGCATTACATTTAATGTAGCATGAGCAAAATATACTTATTTAAATAAAGATTATTTTGTTCTTAAAGACGATGAAGAATTATTTCATATAGCCAGAACTGTGATATTTTGTATTTTATGTGATAATGTAACAATATTCTAAGTATGGTTAGACGACTATTTCATTTTAAATTTAATTAAGAAAATGAGCGTGGTAAATATAATACGATACTCAAGAGCGGATAAAGGCCTTGCGGTTAAACGGCTAATGCGTTTTAACGTGTAAGTCTCCGTTATGAGGAAGCTGCGGATGATGTGGTTTACAGATCTTATAACGGATCGCTCATAAGCTTTTCGTAAAAGCGATAGTTTATGATAAACATTATATATTACTTATCAATTTATTAATCCCCACTCACCCACTAATCAGATATTCTACCGCAAAACAGCAGTACTTGATATTGTTGTGTTCCGGTTTGAAGGGTGAGTGAGCCAGTGTAATTACAGGCACAAGGGACATAACATCTTAGTTCCCAAGGTTGGTGGCGCATTGGCTATATAAGCGATGGTTGACATTTCTTATAATGCCAATGTCTAAGGGCGTTGGTGACCACTTACCATCAGGTGGCCCATATGATCGTCCGCCTTCCTATACTATAAAAAAATATATATATTGACACAATCTCTTAACGTAGAATAAGGGTAAGTAGATTATATTTATACGATCAATTAAAATTTCTACATTCTCCGAGTAAATCTCCTTAAGAAATTAGCAAAAATAATTTATCATATATTTTGAATTAGGATATATGAATGCAATTGTTATTATTAAATAAAATTAAATAATGATATTGTTGGAAAGTGTTGCCTGCTGGTATGTAGATGTCTTCCTGACTAATTAATTGAGACTAGACAATTGGGCAGAACATGAGTAACACCAAAAAATATAAACTCCTTAAACTCTGTTGAGTGTAAGCAAAGGTGTCAGACAGGCGGAGTCCTAGCCGCATATGGATATCATAGCTTAAAAAATTGCGCCAATGATTTGGGAGCACGTCTCCATATAAAAAACGAGTCTCAATGAAGGTTGAAATCTGCAAAGGAGACGCCAAATTAATAGGAAGACAAGAAATATTATAGTGCAGAAAAACAAGTGCATTCCCCTTAATCTGATAATCGCATCAATGTAACACTGGCAGTGTTACCAACTTTCCTACATTTCCTAACTGCCGGGCAATACTGTTAAAAAAATCTTGAAAGAAAAACCCAATGACTTTTAATAAAATCGAAACCAGGACCACATGCCATTATACCAACAAGTTTTTGCGATGATATCTATAATATATAAAGGTGAGATGAATAATAATAGAAACACATCGTAACTGTGAAATCTATTGAAACTAACGATCATTACTAACCAGAAAGTATTAAGACGTGTTTTGCAATATAATAACGTTGTAAAACCCATGAGAAACAAAACTCTAACAACCAGAACAGGTCACGAGAATTAAACTTTCACCTCTCCGACCACGAAACTAAACAATTTAATTAAACGAACATCGTTCTTATGTTACAATCGTTAAAACAACGCTTAGTATAACAGTAATCAACTTCGATATTAACCTCGATATAGTATTGGAAAAGTAATAATAGATTATACTTAAGATTGAATGATTGATAATTAACATAATTAGTGTATGAACAATTGTGAAAAGATATTTTTTAAGGTAAGGCCGACTAAATAGTTCCTGTGTTATCAAGAAATACGTACATTAATCTGCGCCAAATTTCAGGCCGACGACGAAAAAAATCAAATACATATTCTGTTGGTTATGGTTTTTATATTACGAAGTTATAAAATAAACTAATGAATTGTAAGTTTTGGTGATGGCAACTTTTTTAATATTTGAACGTTAAAAATGGCACAAGTACCTTTTTACAGTTTTTATATTATATGTAGTTCCATAATATTTTTTCAATTAATTTTTGATCTCTATTCGAATAAGATTAAAAAGCTTTGAATTATTTTATTACAAAACATGGCCAATAAATAAAGTTTAAATAATCTACAAAATTCCTAAAAGTGTTATGAATATCATTAATTAATAAAATTATAAGCCTTTTCAAAAACAGTTTAATTTTGTGGTTTAAAAATCCTGTTTCAAATTAAAAAACCTTTTAAAGTGCCAATAAGTGGGTCTGATACCTTTAATTTCTGATACAATTTGATACTTGAACACGTTATTAGTGACGATTGTTTTAAAGGAGCAGATTGTGTTATAATGTGCAGTATAGAATACCCACACAAGCGCATCTCCGATACTCGTGTCGTAAACTCATTACGCTTGTTTATAGCCTATTGGCGGTAAATATGAAAACTGAGATTGATTGCTAATAAAACATGTAATTGCCTTCTTACGATAGAACTTAAGTAGCTGTTTCGTAATATTTAAATAAGGTCCGGGCATTGACCTTTGGCATTTATAAATTACATAGTTATGATCTCGAAGCAAATATTACTTAGGAATGTTTGGTATTTCAGTTATAATAAATCATAATGTTGACATTTAAAATGTTATTAGGTTTGTTATAATGTCATTTCAAACTGAACCTCCGCCGAAGGACAATCAGACGCAGTGTTGTCAACAAAAATTATCATAATGTTGCTTAATTGTTGGTGACTTTCTAGATTTTTATATAAATATAATATTTTTGCTTTGTCTAAAGAACATAGCGCCTAATAGATCTTCTAGAAGTTTGATAATTAACATTTTTGATGCGTTGAAGAAAAAAACTGCAAAAAGCAAATTTTAATAACATGACTTCTTTCAACAAGAGCTAAAGAATCATTTAATCTAAATTGTACAATAATATAATATAGTAGTTTTTGCAACATGACGAATAACAGAGTTGCCGAAAAATAATATAACTTGCTCCTAAGAAAGCTGATGGGAATCTTGGTCGACAATTTCAAGTTTTACTTTAGCCTTTTGAAGACCCACTTGCATTCACTTGCGTTTTGAAATGTATGTGATATCTGAAGTACTATTATTTTGATTGAGTTGAATTTTAATGTGTCTGCATGTCTTTTATTTTCAGACAGAAGCTACCGCTTATTAGTAAAAAGTCAAAAATTTAAAATAAACAAAAATTTCATTTATCAAAAACAAATGGTCCGAGTGTTGCCAGATAGTACGAAAGGTAAATAAAACTAAATTATATTTACATATTACAATTTCAACACCTATATATATATATATATATATATATATATATATATATATATATATATATATATATATATATATAATAGATAAACACGCGGTCGAAACCGAAAAACAATCCGGCCACAAGCCGAAATTGCTTTGTGAAAACGTCAAAATAAAATCACGTCGAGTTACGAATTCGTCAAATATTGGCAAAATATTTCGCTGCGGAATTTTTGGACGGGAACTGTTCTCTGTTTACAGTCTGGCTGTTCGATGTTACCATATTTACAAGGTAAACAGAGAGAAATCTGGCAAATTGGGAATTCACGCCTCAAATATGCACTACCCCATATTACATTTGAATCAAAAAATGTTTTCTATGTTCACCTATTTCGTACTTACGTTTTTAGTAAATGATTTTTCGATTTTAGTTCAATATCAATGGTGAAATATTTGCTAACCTTTTTAACATCATACGTTGGAAAAAGATAGATATATTTCTAGTGTTATCACATTATAGTTAAAATTTAAGAATACCGACTATTACCGTCGGTTTCTAAAATACCATGCTTTTTTGCTTTAATCATATTTTCTTTACTGACACTCCACAATGTTTAATATTGTTATGATTCAGTGTGTATGTATTTATCTACCTCGTTGGTCTAGTGGCTTGATGTAAGGCCGCAGACCCGGAGATCCTGGGTTCAATTCCCAGGTCGGGCCAATAAAAAGTTATTGCGTGTTTCCGTCAGAAAATTCTCAGTAACAGCCCGGAGACTGAAAGTTGGAAGTGTGTTCACTCCCGTGCCTCGGAAAGCAAGTAATGCCGTTGGTCCTGCGCCTGAACTTTTTCCGGCCGTCGGATTGCCGTCCCATCGGATTATGAGAGTTAGGGAAGAGAGAGTGCACCTGTGTTTGCGCACACGCTTGTGCATTATAATATCTCCTGCGTAATTGGCTAATCTCTTTTGAGATTGGCCGCCGTGGCCGAAATCGGTCTGGAGGACATTATTTAACATATTGGTAACAGTTGTCTTGATAGAATCACCGATGGACAAGTCTTTTACTAATCTTTGTCATCAGTTGTTATCGACCAATAACAATTTAGATATTTATTCATATGAGTTAATCTTAACTTAGGTTTGCGTTTTAAGACAGAATATTCATTATATTAATTAATATATTATGCTTTCATGTGTGTAACTTAAGTGTAGCTTATAACTATGTATTTTTTTATACTAAAAATTGCTAAAGCTTAGTTATGCATACATATATACTTAATCATATATATCTTTCTTCCTTTAAGTAAAATACGAGAAACGTGTCAATTCCAAACGTTATATATAGAAACGTTGCACTCAAATTCTACTTTATCACGAACGAAGAATTTTCACTTTAAAAAGGTCATTTTGTTTGGTTACTGTGTATATATAATATTTGTAAAGTAAGTTTAGAATATCTTTACTAATTAAGACTTCAAATACGAACTCCTAAAAATATTTATGAGCAAACATTATTCATGTACAAATTGCAGTGATTTATACAATACTAGCTGCCCCGTGCCCACTTCGTTGGGCGGTAAACATTTTTACTTGTGATGAAATTATGATTGTGGTTTGGTTAGTACTGAGTGCTATGATTTATTTCCTGATAAAAGTCGCGTTGGCCACGACATACGACTACCACGAAAAATACTTTTTATTTTTCGGGTTAATTTATAGCCTATGACACTTACAAATGATGTGGCTTTCTATTTGTAAAAGAATTTTCAAAATCAGTTCAGTAGCTCCAGAGATTATCCCCTACTCTCTCACAAACTTTACCTCTTTATAATATTAGTATATATATTACGTTTTATGTACATAAAGTCGTCTTTTCAAGAATATTAACATTTACTACATCAAATACTGTCTTAAATATCTACATCATGAATACTTAAATGTAGGTACTCACCAGCGAACGGAACGTCACACACATATTCCTCCACGCAGTCGGTGTTACCACTACGGTCGGTGGCACCACTCGCGACGGAGACTGCTGACGGTGCGCGGAGCAAGATCACCTCGGTCTCAGTTTGACTATCTCGTAACATAGATCTTCTCTTGTATTCCTGTTAAACAAAACCCAATATAAAACTACAACAATAAATATATTTATATAATTAGATAAATTTATAATCTGTTCACAATCTCTGCACAAGTTTGTGTGCAAGCACAGGTGCGCTTTCTATTTCACTCTCACAATCAAAAGGGATGTCAATAAGTCTCGACTGGAAGGACCTCACGCTCAGAACCAACGGCTCAAACTCTTTTACTGATTCGACCTTGGGATTTGAGCCCAGGAAATCAGGGTCAGCAGCTTTATCAAGCCACTAGATCAACGAAGCGGTTGATATAGGACGGTGAAAAGTAATAACTGATATACCACTACACAGAGCTTTCCAAATAAAACATTACAATAAAGGATTAACGTTTTATAGTTATAATTGATGTAAATCGATAACTTTTTTATATAAAAACTTATTCTTTACTATACCTTCTTTGTTATTTAGATAAAACTAATTTATGATATGTACTAAACACACATAAGAACAAACAAATAAGGCTATGCTTACAAATGAGGACACATTTTTCATTTCGGTTGGATTTGTAAAAAAACTACTAAATAAATATTTATAAAACTAACACCAAAAACTGCAGCGCGTTCGGAAGAAGATTTTGGTATATACCTTATCTAATATACTCTTATTATATAAGTAGAGGTACTTGTGGTGTATTATTGTCTTATTTTCGTGTTAAATGTCACTGAATAAACTGACATAGACCATAACCGTATGTAGCCTTGTGGCGAACTGTCAATAATCTTATCAAGAATATTGGGTTGAGACCATAAAGAATCTAGTACTTTTTAAAGATTTCACATATTCTTTACAGACTACTGACGTGACTAGCGTAAATTTCATATTCTTTTTTTTATTATTAGTGACAAAATAGTCATCAAAACAAATGACAGGCGCAGATCCAGCACTCAAATAAGTTTCAGGTCAGTCACCCGAAAATCAGCCCAATGCGAGTCGTACTACGGACTTATTTATAATCGATACATTGCATTCCTACTCGTACGAAGAAGTTTAAAAAATTTATGAGGCCCCCGTAGACACCTTGCCCGTATGGACCTATAGGCGTTTATATCGACACTGGGGTCTATGGTAGGATTGTGGGCATGTCCACCGTGCCCACAACGGCGGATCCGTGCCTTTCAAATTATAAAATATATTATAACTCCGAACATACTAACGATCCTCTACTCACTACTACTCTTTAGTCTACAAAGATATTACATATATATATACAGGTATAAATTTTGCATACTTTGCAAATAATAATATTCAATAACTAACTATTCTCCTTGAAA
Organism: Nymphalis urticae; assembly: GCA_905147175.2. Taxonomy (NCBI): domain Eukaryota; kingdom Metazoa; phylum Arthropoda; class Insecta; order Lepidoptera; family Nymphalidae; genus Nymphalis; species Nymphalis urticae. The sequence continues at coordinate 3,920,253 of LR990004.1, read as the reverse complement.
AGGTATGTCCAGTGGTAGAGCAATTATTACTATTGAAGGCCATCCATGCCATGTCAGGTATATTTGTTTCCAGATGTTCCGTAAACCTAAATTAAAAAAACTTACAATATCATGTGACATACTTATTATAAGATAAGAATTAGAAGTTATTTGATGGATCTTTAAATTAGTTGTAAGTAATAAAGCAACGTGAGAAGAAATTGTATTAAGTAATAGATAGATAGTAAATAAAAAACAAAAATAGGTTTTTGAACAAGATAGTCTGATACAAATAAAACTATTGGTCTATATAAATAGCTTATGACGTAACTACAGAACAGGGATATATAAACAAACAAAAATCTTACCTGTCTTTCTATTTTATCTTCGAATTATAAATTAAACCATTTTAATTAATAATCCTTGTTAAAAATACACAAAAAATATTTTTATTAACAAAAAGTAATTCTTTCCTATTCCCTTCCCGAGATGGCCCAGTGGTAAGAACGCGTGAATCTTAACCGATGATTGATGAATTTTCATGTGGTTAATTTGTGATTATAGTTCATCATTAATACGGTGAAGGAAAACATCGTGAGGAAACCTGCACGTGTCAAATTTCACTGAAATTCTGCCACATATGTATTCCACCCACCCGCATTGGAGCAGCGTGGTTGAATAAGCTTTCCATACCCTTTCCTCAAAAAGGGAGAGGAGGCCTTAGCCCAGCAGTGGGACATTCACAGGCTGTTACTATATCGTACTCATTTATGAATTGTTATTAATTAAATTTTAAACTAAAAAAATCAACTATAAAACATGCTTCTTACATTCTACACACACACACATCAATTACACACACATTATATTATATATATATATTGTTATAATATAAGTAGTTTTAAGAGCAGCTCCACAGCTCCTAAATTTGCTGCATAGGATCCACATACTATAGTAGCTACTATACTAGCAATATAATCGTTACTCCTTTAGCTTTAAGAAAGCGCCTCGGTTGTATTTATCTATCGGATCTCTTTTCTTGCCTTTAGACTAGTGGTTATGGCGTTTATGATACGCTTCTCCCATGTGACATTGGAGTCGGTACCCTCATGTTACAAATGTATAGAATTCCTTACGCTGTTTTCCTGCTCCACCGAACACGAAGTAAATTATAAATACAAATTAATGCACTGTTATAAGGAAACAGTGACGCTAGCCTGAGCTGAACCAGTAATTCCCAGCCACCGGACCAGCGCCGGCCTTGGGGTAGAGCGAGTGGAACGATCGCTCAGTAGCAAAGGACAAGAAAATGTCATAAACAATTTCCAGAATTACCAAAGCACTGTTTGTTTTTTTTAAGTAGTAATTATCACATATATATAACATTAACTGAAATGAAATTTATGTAAAGCGTCGACCAAAGGGTGCGGAAAAGAAAGTCTTGCTCTAGCCTGATCAAGAGCCAAGGCAGGCGCTGCTGTGGACCATCTCGACATAGTAATTATATTTAAAAAAAATGAAATCCGAAATACCGGGCTAATTAATAATAATATAACGAACATTAAGAGTATATTTATGACAAGTATTTGCTTATGTTTTAACAAATAGTCATAAAGGTCATTGAAGTGCGCGCGCATCGCCGAAACAACTTTTTTTAATATGCAAATAATAATAATATCCTGGGACATTATTCACACACGGCCATCTGATCCCAAATTAAGCAGAGCTTGTACTATGGAAACCAGACAACTGATATACCACATATACTACTTTGTCTTTTGTAAATACATACTCATATAGATAATTACACCCAGACTCAGGACAAACAGACATGTTCATGCATAAAAATGTCTGTCCTGGGTGGGAATCGAACCCACAACATTTTATTGAAACATTACATTAAACGAACTGTATAAGAAGTATTATAAGAAAACTAGTCTCAAGTTTAAGTCGTCGATATAAAAAATTGCTTGTATGTTTTATAAGGCGCTTATAAACTATTTCATGAATCAGGAAAATATGATGATACGTATATTAAATTAAAGAGTTTTTTACATTATTTTATAATTAATCAAACAACCAGAAAATTCTAAATAATTAATATTATTAACGTATTTCTTCACGATTCAAGCAGTAAACTTGCTAAATCTGATACGTACCTTGATATGAAATTTTAACAATTCAATATTTACTATTTGTTTTCACCGTTTCAATACGAGACTATATACAATCAATGCACAAATGCACCTTAAATCTCTAAATTAAAAAAAAAACAAAACTATTTAAATTGATTGAGTTGGGAATAATCTGTCTGGTAGAATATTATGCGCTCAAATAAAGTAGATACACGCCAAAAAAAAAAGAAAGCTGTCAAGTATAGTACATCTTTAGAATTAATAAATACAAAATTGCAAAAAAATAATAAGAAATAAATTCCATGTTATAATTTTATAGAAAGTAAAAATTATGCTTAAAAAATGAAAGGAGAAAATAAAAACAAAGAAAAATACAATATAGATATTTATTTTATAAACGAAATAAAATTACGAAATAATACAAGATAAGACTTAAAATAAAAAAATGGTAAATTATAAGAAGTACATATTTTATATTTATTATATTTTATTATATTAAAGAGCTATAACATTGGTAATTTATTCAAATGCTATTTGAACAATTTAATACTCCAATTGGTAATCAATTTTTTTTTAGTTAGCGCAGACTTCGAACAAGACAAGACGTGTATCGATTAGCAACAATTAAAAAATACACATTTTAAACCATTTTTGTTTATTATCACATTTTTCAGTCGATTTTATATTTTTTACTTTATTATTTTAATTTAAAAAAAAAAACGTTTTATTATGATCTGTAGCTAATCGTAATACAACCTCTTATATTGTGTTAATAGAATCAGTTCCATGAATTGAACTAAATATGAGGTTCTATATTTAAATAAATAGTTCAATTTTAGATCTAATTCCGATGTCAAACATAGAGAGTTATTTAAATGTAACAAAGGCTCGATGTTTTTTTTTTAAATACTCTTCAAAGAGTTTTTCATAAGACTGTCTTAGCTTGTCTACTTTACTCTATTTAACTACTCATGATACTGTCATGTCGGTATAAAAAAAAAACAAAAATTGTTTTGTAAATTATGAACATTGCTATATAATACACTATTTTTAAATGCAATTCACAAAACAATTTCGAACTACAACAACTAGTATATAATAAACATTTACTTAACCTAATCTTCAGCACCTTAGGATGTTTAAAGGAAAATTTAAGAAAAAAAAATTGCCTATTTACAGAAGAAAGCGAAATCAACATTTCATTCAATATAGCACCATACGCATAGACTAAAAGACAATCACAATACATCCGTCCCATTGCTTAGTTTTAAATATTTAAAATAACTAAGTAAAAAGCATCAGCTATTTGTAACATCGCCTTGCGATTTTTTTCGAATTCGTATCTCTTCTACAACCTCCATAATAAGCTGAAATATTCAAAAGTAATGATAAGAGTAATATTGCTTATATATATTGATCAGTTTTATACAAATCATGCTCATGCAATTTGGAGTCGATGAAGGAGTCTGGTGGAAGTATTTAAGGGTACACAGACAAGGTCAAATAGCGATTATACTTTTCGTATGTAAAAAAGTCAAAAATGTATGGAAATTGTGTGTTCGAATTAACACGTGAACAAATATTGACAATTGGAAAACTGCTTCGGCAATCACGTATTGTCCTCATCCTAATCTCTTTCGACCACTTATTGACAGATGATTAATTCGAACGAAAGCGAAATCACAATGCCATGTCTCTTTGTTTATATATCTTGCTTCATATTATTTATTAGTGTTGCAAGAAATATAACTAAATATAGAATTTTCTAGATTTTTACGACTTGCTTAACGTCTACTCTTTTTTGGGAATGCTTAAGCTTGTGCAACGGTTTCTCGCCCAACATGTGGATTGCTGCGGCGCAGTGCTTGTTATTGATGGGACCACTTAAGAAAAAAAATATTCACGTCTTATACCACTCGCATGGGTTAAGATGGAAGTATTTACTCTACGTAAGAGATATAATCTGACCCATATGAAGATGTTTTAACAAGTAGCGTAGTAGCGTAATGTATAAAGATAGATATGTCCAGCAAAAATCATATCATTTATTTATTTATTTATATAGAAGACGTAGATGTGATATTTTTCTAAATCAAAATTATATTGGATTTCGCTTTTAAGTTTTTCTTAAGTACATATGTCGCTTTTAATTATTACAAAATATATATAATTTTTGCTGCACTAATAATATTAGTAATTAATGCGATATAATGTATGACATATTAGTATTTTTACTAGGAACATAATAAAACTGGCAGGAAAAAAAATAAACAACAATTTTGAGCCTAATCATCATTCATGATATGAATAAAATCTACAAATGTTAAGAACATAACACTGGACAATCTAAAAGTAAGTGACAAGGAGTTTTTGGTGCAGATAATCTTCAATCAGGACTAACCTGACTCAATGGCCTGATCCGTTCGTGGATGCTGTTCTCCGCTTGTTTCGCTGAAGGCGGCGGATGGTCAGGCGTTGGAGGCTGTTCATAGTGGGTCGGAGACAAAGGAATATCTACCCTCGAGCCATCAGAATACCGTTCACATTCACTCGGACTATTCATTGACTGATCGTCTAATAAACTCTCCAGGGACGATCTCTCTTGGTTCGAGTATTTTCTGACTCTTTTGTCTGCCATTCTGGCTTCGAAGTTTTCGTATTGTGGCCCAAACGTGTTTCTTCTTAGCTTCCTGCGAGGATTCTGTTCTTTTATGACGACATTTTCATACATAGCCGTGATAGCAACGGGCTGTGTGCGGTTTCTGAGACTCGGCCGAGGATTTGGCACCGGGATAGCTCTAGGTGAATTATGGTTTTCTTCGTACTCCGAGTAGGATAGCTTGCTATCGACGTACTGGTCGACAGATCTACCGTGTTTGAGGTAATGTTTAGCACTCTGTAACAATGAGACTCTGTTGCAGAATAGCATTGTCCTAGATAATTAAATACAGAATTATTACTACATATAAATACACATTTAAAAAATAATAATTATATTTGCATCTCATATCAGTTAAATTAATGTGTTATGTTATTATAGTAGTGTAGTTTCGATAATAATATAAAATAAAAATTTAAAAAACTAATTTCTCGTCGTAATAAAAGATAGATAATAATAATAAGAGTTTTTTGGACACCCGCTACTCCTAAGTTGGATGGCAGAACTCACCTGTATTTCATCCAAGTCGTCCTGACTCCTCGCATGGGCTCTCAGCTCGTAGCTGTACCCAGAGGATGGAGAATTGACGTGGGTAGGGGACACAGACAAGTTCCTTCTGGGGGGCTTCTTGGGAGGGGTGGGCTGTAGAAATTATATATACGTGAAGAGATGTACATTCACTTAGGAAAACAATCAAAGGTTACAATCGGTCACGAAGTAAGGATAACATAAATAATAATAAGAAATATTAACGACCCAACCATGACATATTATTTATATATTAATGTACTCCAAAGTAAATAATTTAGAATACTTCAATCTAATAGATAAATTGATTGGGTAAAAACAAATCACCTAATACGAGTTTAATGATGACATCTAAAAGTGACCTGAATCTAGCCTTATAAATCCTAATGGTCTCGACGCAGGGATCAGATACAGTATAACCCAAGAACGGAATAGTAATTTAGGTAAATAGAAGGATACCATCTATATATAGCAGAACTCATTGTCGTCACGGAACGAGATAAGTGTTCACAATTGCGTAATTGTGAATTTCAACGATTGCGAAGAACGCTTAGCTACGGTCTAAAATACATAAATTTTATTATTGCAAATTGCACAAAATTGAACTGCTAACGATCCATCGCTTAAGGATGTCTTATTGCGCGTCACCTTGTGAAATTAGTTACAGTACCTACATTATATACGTTTAAGGTTCAAGTTGAAATTTACAAGTAAAAAGTTCAGATTTTTAAGGAAATTTAGGTAATTAATTGGGAAAGCTTACGATTTTCGACATAGGTATACTTTTCAATACAATATATTATTTTCTAATTAATTCATATACACGAGGCTCACAATGGAAGCTCTTAGGCAGTTAGTACTTAATCGAAAAAAACTAATAACGTTCGGTAATGTTTATGCCCAATGTGTCAGCGCAAACATTTTATCAAATCCATAGGCCGTTATGGAAGAGAAAATTATACGTAATATTTATATAACCTTACTATATTATATTCATTTAAATATTTGCAAATAATAATTTGATTAATTAAAATTTCCTAATTATTTAAAAACTATCAAATTATTTAAATCACAATAGTTATCTTAAATCATATTAATTACTATTCTACATATCTCCGCCGCGTCCTTATATTTTGTACCAAACAGTATCCCTAAAGGTCCAAGTAATTTAATATTGAGTCGAGGATGAGGGTTAAATTGGTAGCAGCCGGCCGTTGAATGGACAATTTTCTACATAATAGCCTGTTAGACATGATAGTTAGCTCTCGACAAATTTCTCCTCAATTCATTCTGACGAGATATCGTGGGGATATTATAACCGTTTACGGACTACAAGTATATAATATAAACAAAATTGAATGTTAATCACTAAATTGTTTTTTTTTATTGTTTTAAAGTTTTGAAAGTAGTTTTATGATGGGAGATCCATAGGATCTAATATGTTATATGCCTTCTGATTTTGTAATAACACTGACTCACTCATCGCCAGCGATTACCAATAGCTGGATCATATTTAACACTGCCTTAATAGGTTGAAATAAAAAAAAATCCGCTTGCAATTTATTGAATATAATTAAACCCTTGTAATTACCAAACATTTACATTTAAAGTAATGTAGATTATTGCAATGAACAACCAGCACTCGTTTGTAAGTAATAAATTACTGTAAGTGGTAATATTTCAACACTTGACCTAATTCGAATTGAATTCTGTATAATGTCAGCGAATCGTAGCATTAAATTATTGTATAAATATTCTGTAATATGGTTTTAGTACCTTCCTTTCTTTTTACAACAGATGCGCGTTATTTTGACGACATCGCCTGTATTTTTTTTAAAGTATTTTTTTACTATTTAATTTTTTCATTAGTATTGTAAGTGAAAAAGAAATTATGATAAAGTCTGCCAAGCCTATACTTAGTTGAGTCGTCCCATCGGATTATGAGAGCAGGGGAATAGTGGGTGCACCTGTTTTTGCGCACACACTTGTGCACATTAATATCCCCTGCGCAGTTGGCTGATCTCTCTTGAAATTGGCCGCCATAGCCGAAATCGGTCAGGAGACATAATTGTTGAAATTACAAAGGGTTTCGCACACTATTTTACTTTGGTACTGTGTAACTTCAGGAACGAGTATCTTAATTCATATTGGTGGTGCATTTGCGATGTAAGGAATAGAATAATATTTCTAGGATGGGTGGTGGTGACCACTTACCATCTGGTTGTCTATTCTATAAAAAAAACCTTTGGTATTCTTCCTGGCGATCCCTATTGAAAATGCGTTGCTACGGCCTATTGAAACGCCTATCGACGACGGAGAAATCGATAAACAACAGTGGTGTGTAGTATATATGTATATTCATTTATGTACACCCTTACACTAAGACAAATAAATTTTAACGAGCGTGATTTAACAGTAGCAATTTGTCCTTATCTAATTGATATTGTAAAAACTACATGTTAATTAAACTGCGACAGTTATGTTTAGAGAACTTTCCTTTTTTTTCATTTCCTCGAACATAAGAATATTTTAGAATCAAAGTGCCTACATCAAAGGGATTAATTTTAATCGGATGCGCATGCGCAGACGTCGCGGTTCCGACAGGCGCGTTAATATGGCGCCAATATGGTCCTGCAGTCATGATTAGTGGTAGCGACTGTTGTTCAATTGCGTGTAACCGATAGGAATAATTAAGTTTAAGAGGTTAAATAATTGCACTGATTAATATAATAATAATTTTAACTTTTTTAAAGACACTTCTATTACAAATGACATATTTTTTTGCAATAATTGAACCAAATTTACAACCAAGTTTAGGTCTCCGTCGCTTGACGAGCAAAGGGCCAATTCTACTAACAAATTGTCCCTTAATCGCTATCGAATTGAAGCGTGATCGTGAACGTTTATCCGATTTCATATTCTTTAATTTAATTATCGACTATTGGCATAAAAGTTAAAAATTAAGTTTGGTTTTGACATAACGGTATATGTTAAATCACATCTGTTCGGTTCCGATTGGAATAAATATAGATTAGTCAAAGTTGAATTGTAATTAAATCGAAGAAACTATCGTTTATCATTATATATTAGTAGAATTCGGCCCCAGAATTACTAACTTTTGACATGATTCCATTGGGACATTAATTTTATTTACAAAGATTCTCGAAAACTATTCATAATCGTGTGATTTTGAAATCGAAAACAATTTCAATAACAAAGAAACTTTTTTAAGTGTCCGTTATTTAAATTTTCTTTAAAGCATATATCACGACTATGAAACGAGAAATTATTTTTCCATGAATGTCAGCTGCAGAGCTACGATGATGTATGGACGCGAAACAACATAATTTGTAAAGTTTAAGTGTAAAATCTTACAATTTTGAATATAATAATCAGCCAAAGACAAATAATTACATCAGTTCGTACAATTGAATTTAATATTGACGATACTTACAGAAATTACAATTAATAAATTTATCAACAATAGTTATTGATAGCATAATCGCAAGCACCGATAAAAAAGTTATCGTGTATTAATTTATGTTTAAATTATATTATATTTCTCATAAGTTTACCAAGCTCTTCATATATTATAGGATAACAGGACAGTTGAAAAACGTACGTATATGAGCTTCAAACAATAATTTAAAATACATTGATCATTATGAAAAAAAGAAATTAATATAAGTACATATAAAATCAATAATCTAGGTCACAAAGAAATATCGTATGTGTCTATGTGTCTAACCAAGGCCGAATAAATCTTTTTAAAATCGATCAATAGCAAAGCGTAACATATTACGATCCATCCGTATAAATATCTCATCGAGTTCCACTGACCCACATACGGATGCTGAAAATTTACTTAGTAATAAACACAAGAATTAGAAACGCTATCCGTAACGCATCTGGTCAGAGATGATGAACAAAATATCACTAGAGTTATTTCGATTACGTCATGTCAATCCTCATACATACAATTCTTTTGTACGTATGTATAATACCGAACTCCTAAACATCGGTTTTGGTTTGTGTGATTGAAACTTAGGTCGCACTCCGATTGAAATAAATGAATAAAATTCTTACAGTGCAATGAGAAAAAAGTTTTAAGGTCGAAGTGGACAGTATATTTTTAAAACGTATTTAGAACAATTAAGATTATTGATTGTATATGACAATCAATAAAAAGACAAAAATTACAACGATAATATTTTACAGATTATTAATACATTATTAGAATAATTATGCCATAAACTAAATTAAATTGAAATGAAGGAATCAAAATAAATAGTAAATAGTAACATTATATATATAATAAAGTCATGAATGTATTTATAGTCAATTTACACACTTATTTTAATTTCCGATTTCTACACATAACTATTATTCAGTACATGAATCATATTGCAACCAGTAATGTATTGAAACTTCTGTAAAGTTTTTTTAATTCTGTACTAGCTGTGCCCGCGGCTTCGACCTCGAGGACTTCAGATTGTGATTATAAGAGAAAATAAAATATACCCTATATTAGTTCAGAATGAAGTTTCTTTTTAATAGTAAAAGAATTATTCAAAATAGGTCCAGTAATGTCTAGAGTTTATAGATTACAAACAAACGATACTTTCTTCTTTATATTATTATTAAATTAAATATTATGTCTAAGTCGATCTATTCTTTTTTATTTATTGTAATTTTAAATATAAGAAGCCATATATTAGGTTAGGATATTGATTTATTTTCTTTTAACGCATGCTGTGTTCTTCTTTAAGTAATTGTGACACTTAGCATATAATTTACTTTTGTTATATTACATTATTATAATCAGTGTACACATTGTTGAAGAACCGAATAAAAAAAATAATATATTATATAGTATAGATAAGAAAAATTATAGTTTACAAAATATTCCTCACGTGTTCGTATGTGTCGTTAAATTATATACATAATTTAAAATAGCACATATACACAGAATGCTTACAATGAAACGCTAATACCGAAATTCCCGTCCAGCAACACGAATATAGAGATTTACTATGTGTAAACATATAGCTCGACATCGGGTCTGGCTATTGGCCAAACGCCAGTCCGCGAAATCCTATTTCCGTAGATTTCAATCTATTAGAGGGCAAAGAATAATTATTTTTAGAAATGGATTACACGAACGAATTTCTTCTCTTTAGGATTTTCTCGTTATTCAGCGGATTCGTAGAGCTACGTTTATATATCAATTATTCTACCTCCAAGAAGGAACGCTATTATTTAGTTTTGAGAAGTGAGTGAGCCAGTGTAAATTCAGGGACAAGCGTATTCATATCGTGACCAATGACTACTCCTACAATAGCAATGTCTTATCAATCAAACGTTACCAAATAGGTGAACAAATAGCTACTTACTTCCGGAAATTATCACGAAGAAAATCAAATCAAATCGAGTAATAAAGAAAAATATGAGTGAAAACAAAACGTTTGATAACCTAGTTTTGTAAAATCATTAAGATATTTCTATTACAATATAACATTCCCCTCTAATCAATTATACAAAATACTCAAATATCATTTGTATATATATTCTATAGTTTGAAAAAAAAGCTGGTAAACTATGTTGTTTTTCATAAGATAATTTCTGAACGAATTGGATAGGCTATTTGTTACATATTTTACTATCTCAATAAAGATACCGTTACCGTAACAGCCTGTGAATGTCCCACTGCTGGCCTTAAGGCCTCTTCTCCCTTTTCGAGGAGAAGGTTTGGAGCTTATTCCTTTTATTATTATGAATTAAGATAAGCTATTTGTAATTTGCACAATCTATCTAAAGTATCTCTTGTTTATTCTTTGACACATCGTTGCATGTATCCAGCCATATGGGAAATTACGAAACACGAAATTGGGTTATGGAGTCCTTGACATGGGGAATATTATTTTCTCGATTTAATGCTCGTAGCAAATCGAAGTATATAATTTATATATCAGTACTAATTTAGTTTATATATAAATACTCTTTAAATATTTCTCATTACTATTATTTTAACAATGACCTAATATTAAAAGTTAAATTTTTTATCACCTTATCAGTATTTTATATTATATGATCATTTATATAGAAAAATAGTAAATGTAATCTATATACTATATGATAATATTCAATTTAAAAAAAATCGAGTAAATTTTAAATGAAAACTTACATTAATCACGATAAAAGTTATCCTCGCGAATACAACACAACAAAATACACTAAATATTCACATCTATCACTATAATTTAAAAAAATCATACACAAGAAATATTCAAATTGTACACAATTGTTACACTAAGTGCGCGACAAACGCACGTCTCGATCACATTCGCGGCACGACTGACATTCTAATTCTTGCGATGGTTAAAAATTCCAGTGCCCATGTGGGAACGCTATGTTATGATTACGGTTAATCAAGTACCAACTATTGCATGTACATATTTTGTACTAAAGGAAACGGATGCGTCTACTTTTATTATAATAAGAATTATTAATCGCATGACATAACTGCTGTCAAAACTTATACTAGAAAAACTTAATGATTTATAGTTGCACGAGTCGTATATTCCAGAAAACGTCCAAACTGCCTCTGATGCTAGAAATAATATTGGAAACAATTATAAAATGTGCCAAACAAAACGCGCTGAGTTCTTTCGCTGGTTACTTTTGGGTATTTTCTTCTACGAACCGATGTAGCTTTAACCTTTATAAATATAACGATTTCATATTGAATAACAAAAAAATCATTAATTATCAAAGTAATTTAGTAAGTTTTACCAATGTTATGAGGATTATTTTGGTCGGACTACATCTATAAACAATATATTGAAAAAAGCACAGTGCAGACGGCGTTAACATACTATTTCACATTTGACGCCAACTAATTGGACGGTATTAAATTATGGTATTACGACATCCGTATCCTACTACAAGTGACAGCGATCGCCATGTGTGAACCGACTTGATGATATTTATTGCATTTCTCACGACATTTTAATTTTCTTTATCAAAGAGAGTTATTTTCTTACATTTGTTTTAACGCCTCCATAATTTGTAAAACGATCACGATACATTCCGTGACATCGTTAACTTATCCGACACAAATCTTATGAGGTCCTCGCGTGACAGCTTTAGTCATGGGTAGGCCGTTAAATTTCGGGCGGTAAAATAATTTAAAACATTATCGTTAGTAGAAATTAATAAAATATAGTATATATTCAAATCAATTAAATTTTATAATTGTCACTTAACCAAACATTTTTGTGACACCCATGAATTCTTTATATAAAATAAAATAAAACGATTATAAAGTAAATAGTTATTATTTTGCGGTGATGGAAGAAGAATTTGTAAACTGAACTTACCGAAACTTTGCTGTATTCATGGTGATGTGCTAAATGCAGCGGGGCACAGCTAGACGCAGCGCTAGATACGCTGATGGCGTCGCCTTCGCTCGTGCCTTCCGCTTCATCCCAACGCCGTCGCCCCGACCCGCTGCGAACACCCCCGACCACCCCCGTACCCCGCTCAAGCGAAGCATCAAGCGACACATAACCTTCCCCCGGAACACCACTATCCCCTTCACACTCGGACGAAGAACTTTCTGAATCTACACTTATACCGCTCTCGAATTTAGAAGACGAGGATTCGAATTTCGCCGAAACAAAACTGTCATCCTCGTCTATAACATCATTTATATCATTCTTTGATCTATTATTGCCAAACCGAAAGGAGCTACTGTTAACCCACGGCCTTTTTGTCGTGCTAACATCAGATTTAACTGTCTCGGCGTCCGAACTTTCCCCGTCCGAATGTAAAGTACCATCAGAATCATCAGACGATTCTTCTAAGCACGTCTTAAATGACGCATCCGATACTACTGTTATGTTAGAATTACAAGATTGTAACGACCAATTTCCGGAGTGTTCCGAGGAGCTCGATTTTCTTAACAATTGCATAGTATCAGAAGCACAAGATGTGTTAGCGTCAGTCGATGTTGAATTAGTACCTATAGAAATAACTTCTGCTATGTCTTTTACAGAATAAGGTCGGTCTGTCGATGATAGGGAAGAATGTGGGGACATTGCTACATATGGAGAATCATCAAAGCCAAATCTTTTTAAATCTGTATTGTATTTGTTTACGTTTTTACTAATAACATCTTGTATATTAACGACGGCATATGGCTCTTCCAAATTAGAAGGAACTGATTTATTTTTAATTAAACCGGCTTTTTGTATTGTCGAAGAAGGGGATAATTCTAAGGTGATATCAGGAGTTGAAATACTTTTCTTCATTGCTGAAAATTTAACAACTAATTCCATTGGCGATTCTCGTTTACTTGCATGTAAAGGACACATTCCGGAATCACAGAAGCATCGAAATGATGTAGAAACAAATTCTAATTTATTTTTTATTCCATCAAAATCGATAAATACTTTATCTTCTTCGTGGCTTTGGATATCTAGTAAGTCTTCGGCGCTAATATGGAATTTTGGAGGCTGCGGTTTACAAAAGCATATAGCAGTTTCAAAATAACTAGCTCTTTTATCATTAGGAAGTTTTGTCAATGGTTCGGTGTCATCGTATAGATTGTCCTTATTAAAAATGTTAAGAAATTCTTTTACTGTTGGACCTTTGTAGATACAGTGCCCCGTACCACGGATGTGATATTTGCCCAACGATTCTTTTAGGAAAGGATTGCCCCTTAGTGTAAAATTTTTCGTGTTAATAGAGTTTCTATCTACTTCAATATTAGTAAATGTCTTGTGTCTAAAAAGCACTTTTTTCTTAACTTTTTCCGTTTTCTTGTTCGGTAATGTACCTGTCATTGTAAGATATACTGACTTATCTTGTACATCATCACTACAATCGACATTTTCAATTGCACTAATCTCAGTAAAGTTGGAAACATCTGATGCGTTTGATTGTGTTCTATTAATACTAGATTTACTTGATTCCCTATGCAGTGCAATTTTACCGTGACGAAAAGACCTTGATTTCTCAGATAATAAAATATCTTCTAAATTAGATTCATCGATCAAAGAATCAGATGACAAAGTAGAGGATCGACTTTCACTAGGCGATGGTTGATTAGACATATCATTTAAAGGCTTGAACGACCTTTTAGGTGGTTCAGGTGCTTTTCTCTCAGGCTTTATTAATATATTTTCGTATAAACCTTTTTTTTCAATTTCAACAGGTGGTGGAATATGAGTTCTAACAGCAGGAGTTGGGTGTCTTAAATTAGTTTTTTCAGGAACTATATTCTCATAAATTGCATCTTCATTTTCTAGTGAAGCCATTAAATTCGATCTAGGCGGTGGCTTTGGAATACATATTGTGCTTTCTTCCTTTAATTCTATTTGTGTAGTAAGTTTAGATGAAAATTCATATGATTCATAACATTCGTTAACAAAATTTGCATAATCAGAAGAAACATTAGATATACTATTATCTGTTCGTCTAGGTTCGAATATGCTAAGTTTCGTATCATAGTTAATTGCTTCAGTCATTTTATTAATTTTACCCTCACTATCCAATGTATTAATATTTTCGCTAAGAGATTCATGAGAATCACTAAGCTCGTTGTTTTCAGATATATTTGGCAATGAAGTTTTAAATCCTGGACAACTCCTATTACTTCTGTTGACTGCGGAATCTCTATTTAAAGTACCAAGTCTATCTAATGAAATTGTGTCAAATTCGTCAGTACAAATAATATCACCTGATTCCTCCTTTTTCGACAATATTTTAAAAAATTTACTATTTCCTATGTGTAAGGCATTCGAGCTTAGTTTAGAATCCGACTGTTTTAGTTTTCCATCGACATTCGACTCTAACCCAGGATTAGATATGTTAGGAGCAGAGTTAAACTTTGCTTTAAGGCCCAAGCATTTTGAAGCAAGCTTTTTAACAAAACTCTGAGGTGGATTTTTTGTTAGAAAAGATGAAGATGGTGTTAATAGGCTATCACACATATTATTATTTTTCTGGGTCTCTGGAGCCTTCCTGTAAATCACATAAAGCAACGGAAACAATTATAAATTTAATAATAAAAAAAACATATTATTAAGATGCATATATCTAAATTACCGCCACCCCAAGCACCACCAATGTTACGGTAAAATGTTATTTGGGAACGCTCCAGTCTCTTAAAAGTGATATCAGTTGACTAGTTTTCTTTTTGAGAACTAATTCAGCTTTGGTTTTAACAACAGCAGATGAACTTTGACCTGGTGTTGATGGATGCTTAACTTCGTCAAATGGTTCAAAAACCATAACTTTAATAGGCGTCGCTTCATTACCTAATGCAAGTTCATCATTTGTATGCTCACAATCAGAACATACGTCGGCTTGGTTGGGTTGAATTTGATCTACTTTTCCACAGCTATAGTAAATGTCACATGACTTTGTTTTTGTAAGTTTGTTACGCCTACTCGCTGGGTATTCGTGGCAAAAACAAGGTAATTCTTCAAATTTTTCTTCCTTTTCGGCAAAAGGATATGCATGGTTACGTAAAGCTTCGGGATTTAAATCATAATGCTTATAAGAATTACTATTTTCATATATGCAACCAAAATCGCCTCTATTATGACAATTAGCTACGAAATCATTTTCAGGTATAGATGATCTTCTAAATCTTACAGATTTACTAATATAATTTATATTGTTATTATAATTTTGGATACAAATATTTGCGTTGAAATTAAAAATCATTCGCTTATTATTAGCAGAATTATTTTGACCTCCCATGTCTACGTACTCATCGTTAACAATTCTATTCAAATCACTAGATAAATCTATATTACTGTTATTTGAAAAATTCTCGTAAATAATATCATTTTTATTGTTTACATAAATTGGCTCATGGCTCTTAAAATCGTTCTGAACCTCATATACATTGTGGTTGTCATTTTGAAGTTTATTTATAGGCTTCGGTACTACAAAGGGCTTTTTCTTTTTGGTAATTGGTGATATTGATAATTTTTCGTTTTTTATGTCCACAATTGACAAATTCTCATATAGTTTTTTATCGTTTGATTTTGATAATAATTTGCTCAAGTTTTTACAAAACAATTGATATTTTTCTAATTTAGTATTTTCATTACCATAAATATTATCGTCAGGCTTACGGTGATATGAAATTGTATTTCTACGCGGAGCCCTGCTGTAATTATAATTTTCGTTGTTTGCATTAGACACATGTTTTGGATGATAATTAGAATTTAAGTTAGTTAAAGCGTGATTTACGGCGTTTGCTTTTTTATTAAGTAAAGCCTTGGAAACGTTAGGATACCTGGAATTAAAATAGTTGATGTTTAAATTATGCCTTCATTGGATTTTTTGTGTAAACAAAACAATTTTAATCACTCGATTTTAAATCAAGTAAAGTGAAAAAAAAAATCCAAAATGTCGAAGAAAGAAACACATTTAAGGTTCATGTTTTTTAATTTAATTTGAATGTGCTCATTGCAGCCAGTTCTTTGGCAACCCTCAAAGGACGGTCTTTTCTCGCATCATACAAACTTGTACCTGACCGTTTCTAGACAAAATCAAAGGAACGGAAGATTTTAATGAGGGAGGCATTGACTGTTTTTGTTTTGCATCCCTCTGTCAAGACAGATTTTTCTTGAGCGGAAAACGTTGGTATTGTATTCTTCTAGACGTGTTACAATCGTACATAATAATAAAAAATATAATTAATTACAATATAACTTCTTTTATGTTTTGTTGTATTGTTTCATATATATATCATATCATCATAAGTATGACTATTGAGCACTGATTTATGAATATTGTTTTTAACACGTCAATACAACATTACGAAATATCACATGAAGTATGGCTAGCGGTCACATATTTAAAAAATAATCGAATTTCGAATGCTTAGAAGGCAGTCGTTTGAAAACATCAAAAAGGGAATTCCCCAAGATAGCAATCAAAAGTTCAAAGGTAGAACGTCGTGTGTCATAATTGAGACGCCGGCTCTCCAATTAAAAGCGAATGTTTAGAGCCTCTTCTATAAAGCATCTTTGAGTAATTACAGAGAGAGATTCCTTTGCAAGACCCTCGGTGACACGGACGTTTAGAGAAACCGCAAGCCGTCTAGTTATCTGAACACGTTTTAATATCAAAAAGAATACACTATTTAATGTAAGGTGACTTGTTTTGCATACAATGTTAGTGGGTTAAAAGCAAACAAAGAAACAGAATAGAAGTAATATCGTACAAATATACCCATAATGCATACAAAATTTGCTAAGCTTTAATAAATATCTTAAAACATTATTCGTCTTATCAAATAAAATGTAATTTCGACAAAAAATATGTCGATAATAAAATCAATATTATAGACACAATACATGAAATAGATTTTGATGAAATTCTAATAAATGGAATTTAGTATAATATTATAATGTCAAATGCACGTATTTTAAAAGAATTAGTTAATAACATTTAAAGCATCGTGGGTAATCCAATTAAACACTATAAACGTGTTTTTGTAGAAAAAAAAAACAATACAACAATTTATCAATAAAAACTATTTGGTAAAAAAAAATAGTTTTTCTAGATTACACTTCGTGTACTTACATTACAGGGATGCGGGGGTAACCGGTGGGGCTATCCTGTACGGGGAATGGCGGTACGTCATCTTCGCTTTCATAGGTATTTCTAGTTCTTTTCTTAAATTCTGGGAAAAGTATTACATTTAAGGTCGAAATTAAGTTCAAATTATTTGCAGCAACGCTTGAGTGAAACGTTACTGATTTATAAGTGTATTGTTCTGTATAATAAATTTGCATTTAACTTTTATTTTCACTCAAATATGTACTGAAGGTTCGGTTAGAATTGTTTTGTAATGTTTCCATAATCCTTTAAAATGACGTTTGATCATCAAATTATTAAATTAATTAACCATTTTTTTGGGACTGGGTATTTTAATAATTGGAACTGATAGTAGATTAATAAAAATCAACAGATTTGAGAGGGGGGTAATGGTTTTGAATTTAATGAAGATATTTCTTTGACAACAAGACGAGTTGCGTTGCGAACGACTCGCGTAGACTTTAAGTCTTATAACACCATTAGCTATTTGACTATCTTGGGGTTACCATTTCATGTTGACCCTTCAATAAAGTGCATATTTGATATAGATTTTTTACAAAACATACATAAAAATTTTTATTAATAGTCACACACAATGACAAACTATATTATCTCGTATAATATTTTCCATCTTGTTTCAATATTAATATCTACGATAACTGGTATTTTAACAACAACCAACCAACGTTTTAACGATTGAACAAAAATCATACCTCTTATAACCCTCCTGACTTTCCTCGTCGCTTCTTCCGGATAATCAGCGAGAACACCTTCGACAGTCTTGTCTTTGCCGTCTACTGCGTTGAGATCAGCACCAGCCTCGAGTAAGATCCGTACGACGTTCGCCTTACCGAAGCAGGCCGCTTGGTGGAGCGGCGTCCCGGCATTTGTCCGAACGTTCGGATCGATTCCAGCCTCGAGAAGGACTTGGACAACTTCTCTGTTTTAGAAATCAAATATTATTCAAACGTCCGCGGAAATGCTCAAATTACATTCGAAAAAAGAATACGCGAAATATCACAATCACCGGCAGGGTGTAAACTAAACTCTAATTTTAATTAAAAAAAAAACCTATTTGTCATCAGTTCATCATTCAGAACATGATTACATTTTAAGCTATTTTGTTTCCTACATTTTTTTTAATTGTGATATGTATACTTTTGGATCTGGTCGTTTTCAAAGGAACATCACAACATTGTCGAGCAACCTTTGCTTTAACAAGGGCGAAAAAAATAAATAACGATTGACGGGAAAATCAACAAATAATTTTTCATTTGAAAAAAGAACAATATATTCTCGATGGAAAAAGTAAATGCCTACTTTTCTAGTTTCGACAATAATATACTTTTTCATCTTTATCTGTCTTAATTTAGTATTTATATATGCCTGTTGAAACTTAAACTTCTTTAACATATACATAATGTAATAAACGTTACAATAAATTCGTCAAAATAATATCAATTAGAATAAATAAAGGATATAATTTTAAATGTTACATAAAGAGTAAATCGTCCGTAAAATGAGAAGCATTAATAATAATTAAGCAGGTTTTTTTTTTAAATTATAATAATGCCTTATAAATATATCACAATTAGCTGGACGTAACAAAATTTGGTATATTAACACAGTTCATTTCAGATTTAAAAAAAAAGGTATTACTACTATAACGCCATATAAAACCAAGTTATTGAAATTTCAAACTCAATAGTAATATGGCTATCACCAAAAACGACAACATTTTAATCTTATCGTGTGAAAATAAAAACTATTTTTTTATTCAACGAAACTATCAATCAAGTGCATGACGTCATCAAACATATCCACGTCACGAATTAAACGATTGAATATTCATGAGTGCCGTGTTTGTAAAACGAGACGAATATATTCTTTATATCGACCGAAGTTTTACGCCAAATTACACTGTTTACATTTAATTTTTGCATGATTCGATTTTTAAAAATAACTTCATGTTTTTTTATCTTCGTAATATAATCTCAAAACTCTAGATATTTTTTTACATTAGATAGTAAATTTATTGACAAGTTTCACCCGCGATAAGCGTTACTGCTCCACGCCCATGAGTCGTAGTAACGTCATGATTTAGGCTTAAATTAGATAAATATCAATTAGAATAAAAAATGAAAAAAAATTTATATAGATAGAAATAAAACAATTTATTTTGTTAAAAATCCAACAACGCTTAATATATTATAATATTGTTTTTTTATTTTTATTTTAATGTAATTGAATTAATTGTTAATTTTAGTTTAGAAATGAGAATGATATAAAATATATATTTTATATACAATCTTTGTTATATCTGTTATTGATCGTGTAATCGAATTGATAGACTAATGTCATATTTCAACAACATCTTTACTATGCCGAGATACGATTAGTTCATTTATAAGCAAGAGTCGCAGGGAGCATATACGGAGCCGTATAGTCAAGAATAAAAATATATATATTAATGGACTAAATTGACTTATCACTGCATATTAACAACATAGCCTATGCCTATGTGTTCGTAACCACAATTGGTGAGAAACACTAAAATATGAAAATTTAAATTTTATGAATATTAGTGTTTTTAATTCTATTCTTAGTAAACCTTCGAGTATTTCGGCAATTAAAGTATATTAATTTGTTACTGATTCTATCAAACTGAATTTGTCTTAGTTTTTGAGCCTTTTTTGTTTTAATTTAACGTGTAACGAAGGGGCCGACATATAGGCTGCCTATAAAGGCCCCTTAAAAATAAAAGATTTTTTTTTAAAGCCTTTGCCTCTGCCTCTCTGACTGTCTGAACGCGATTAACTCGTAAACTACCGAACGGACTTTCACCACGTAAATGGTTATATGTATTACGATATACACATTT
Organism: Nymphalis urticae; assembly: GCA_905147175.2. Lineage (NCBI taxonomy): Eukaryota > Metazoa > Arthropoda > Insecta > Lepidoptera > Nymphalidae > Nymphalis > Nymphalis urticae. The sequence continues at coordinate 3,899,447 of LR990004.1, read as the reverse complement.
TTACGTATGTAGACACTTTTACATACGTGCGAAGCCGGGTCTAGTAGCTAGTACACAATATATTCAATTTCAGTGCCAAAAAAAAGTCCACCGACAAAGCCACGTCGTGGTTTCCTTATAGAATATTACATTTAATTATATAATGAAATATTTTATGATTTTAATTGCATTGGTTTTGACAGTTATATATATTTCATGGTGTTGTAATTTTGTTACTAAGGAAAACTATATAGGGATGAAAGTAACAGCCAAATATTCCACTGCTTGGCTAACAACAACACTTTATCCTTTTAAAGGAGAACGATTTTGAGTTTATTACCTGACCACCACCCAAAACATATGAAAGATTTTCATCGTTGCTCGGGTTTGTCAAATGTCTGTCAGTCAAATGGGTTTGTCTAATCACAATCACGTTTAAGCCTAGCCTATATTCGCTAAATATCACAGAAGACAGGCAGAGCCATACAGCAGAAACACGTATTGACGGAACTGACAATATCTGACAGACATCCGCATACAATGGGATAGAGCGATTCGAACGGAGCCGATTGAAGCGTTATAACGAACAAATGAATATGAATATCGCGAATTCGGTATGTGTGTACACGGCTTTACATTAGCATATATTAATATTCAACAATAAACAGTAACACCATGTAACACACGGCGTTGTAATAGAATTAGATGATAGTTTCGTAAAATTATATCATTTTACGTTTACATAAACATATTCATATGTATGAATGTATGAATATCATATATAATTTATTGTCCTTCCTTATATATTTATACATGTTGTAATTGACCTACTGTTCAAAGGTTGTACGGATGAGATTTTCTTTAGGTAAAGTTCTCCCTTTTAGGGAAAAAATTTTGGGGTTAATTCCACCGCGCTGCTTCATGCGGGTTTCCTTACGATATTTTCCTTCACCGCCGTGCAATGAATCATAAACACAAATAAAGGATATGAAAATTACGTAATACTTGTCATTCACAGTCACATTCTCATTCACCATCGAGCACTTATTATGTACAATGCAATAAAAACACAAATAAATACTGATTGGAGAGAACAACGGATCACTGGTGGTAGGGCTTTGTAAAAGCTCGTCTGGGTAGGTACCACCCACTCACCACATATTCTACCGCAAAACAGCAGTACTTGGTATTGTTGTATTCCAGTTTGAAGGGTGAGTGATCAAGTGTAATTACAGGCACAAGGGACAAAACATCTTGTTCCCAAGGTGGGTGACGCATTACAACTTAACATTTCTTACAATGCCAATGTCTGTGGGCGTTGGTGACCACTTACCATCAGGTATATATATATAGAGAATAGGCGATATAATACTCCGACCTTAAAGAGCAGGCAATGACCATAAATGACAACCAATATGGCAACCTGTATGAAACAGGCACGTATTGGCCGGAACGGAAATCGCGAGGCAAGACTATTATTTCATATTATCTATATACTAGGCAGGTCAACTACTGGTTGGTACCTTCCTAAACGGACATGTCCAAAGTCCTACCGTCAAGTAAACAATTATTATAATTTGTAGTTAATTTCTCATTTTTCTTCTTAATAGTAGAAAATATGATCAATAACGTATTTTAAATTTGAGATTTTTATTTCTAATTATATATAATATACTTACATGTGTCCATTCATGCTAGCTCTGTGAAGAGGCGTCGAAGAAAACTTCCTCACTCTCCAATTGGGAAATTTGTAGGGATGCACCAACATTGGATGGTATTTGATCAAATGTTTGACTGTTGGCAATCTGTTAACAAATTATTAAACGATAAATCATCATTCATCCTAACGTTTTATTTTATTTTGTTTTATTATTAATTAATTTTACTACAACGAAAAAGACACGATATAACAAAATTAAAAACCTAATTCTATTCTGTTTTCTATTTTACATACCCATTAGGTATAGGTAGACAAACAAAATATAAATATTATTTACAATCATGATGGATTACTATTTCCATTTGTTTATATTGTTTAAATTAATTGATTTATACTGAATATAATAATGTTCGTGTTTTTTGAGACAAGAGAATGTACACACTTCCAACTAGACATACAAATTCCAGGCTGACCAAATTTTTCGACAGAAAAACCCAATAACTCTTTATAATTTCGATTTGGAGTTTTAACCCAGGACCTCGGAATCTGCGGCCTTATAGCTAGCCACAAGACCAACGAGGTAGTAATAATAAAATAATTAAATGAGGAATTATTGATCGTCAAATAATTTGATGCATTGCAATAACTATACACTTACGTATAAGCGTTTTTAGTTATTTTGTGTAGAAATAATCATTTTAGAGTGAAACTTTTTGAATTTCCGCCAAGAAAACTTAGCAAATACACAAACCACGGTACCTTTTAGTAGCATCTCGTAACATAACCACATAAAGAGTAGATAAAGTTCGTCTCGGAGTTCGGCGAAGTTGGAAAATCTAATTTCTAGAGTCAACCGCAGTTTCAAAGGATATTAAACGTAAGATGGTTTCTTATATAAATGCGGAATTTCTAGTGTAACATACGTGAAGAAATTAAATTTTATAAAAATGACCGATTATGTCACACAAATTCATAAATTTTTTTTTTTGCTTCAAAATTTTCAAACAAAAACTTTACTTGCACTTCGTACTACTTCGTATACGTTGCGATCCGAAACTTTATAATAATTTAAAAAGGTGTGTGTCATAGAACTGTAAAATAAATTCCTTTATTCACTAATAGCCTCTGAACGTCCCACTGCTGGGCTAATGCTTCCTATCTCTTTGAGGAGAAGCTTTGGAGCTTATTCCACCACGCTGTTCCAATGTGGATGGAATCCATATAACATAATATCAAACATGTGGCAAAATTTCAGTGACATCAGACACATACAGGTTTGGTTTCCTCCCATCATTTTCGAGATCACGACATGATTTATAAACACTACGCACTTTTACAAAACTATACGTTTCACGAAAAAGAAAATTGAATGATTATAAATTAAAGTGACAGCCAGTCAATGACTTTCAGAGAACTAACCTTCCATATTGAGCTGCGAGGTCCAAGGCACTTTCGTCCTTCATATTCCTTATGGAAACGTCAGCTCCCCTCGCTATCAGCTGGGCGACGACATCTACAGAACCGAACTGTGCTGCCAGGAGAAGAGCTGTCTCGTTTTCGAGGGTCTGTTGACAAAACAATTCAATAGTGCTCTCAATGTCGATAAACTTTTATATTCAAAAACACAACAGTCATTCTTCACAAATGGGACCCTAGACTTGGGATCGAAGGTGTCATGTGTGTCTATAAGTTCACTGGCTCACTCTTCCGGCCACTCTCAAAGCCTTTAACTGGCCAGTTACCGTAAACGTAGTAGCCGAGGTAGATAGTATGTTCGACGATTGCTGATATATGTATATTAATTACAACAATCCATTCGTCAAAAACCGAATGATGATGAAGAACTGATGTAGTGACTCTCATTGCGATCCCAACACAAATGTTGTTATACTCATATACACCACATTTGCGTATATAAAGGTTGTACCATCGCTTCCCTCCACCTCATAGTCCGATAGACCGATTATTCGACATGAAGGGAGAGAGATCAGTCGAAATACAGAATAATAAAAATTTGATTGATTATTATTATTATTATTATCTAAAAAATTATTCTCACCACGTGATTCACATTCACCGGTGGGTTGTTGTGGGCCAGCAACATGGCTACGATAGACGAGTCTCCTTTGAACGCTGCTAGATGAAGGGGCGTAGCCCCCTTGTCGTTTGACACGCATGGTGACGCGTCCACAGACAGTAGGAGATGAACTATCCCTCTATAAAAAATTAAAAAATATCATACACAAATATATTACAAAGAATAGAAATATCAAACAGAGCTAAAATAAATTTATAAAAAATAAAAGCAAATTGTAAAAAAACACATTGACTCTCAGTTGAGATGGAGTTATTATATTTTACTCCATCGAAATCGCGTCTCATCCAATTTGTTACTATTACTAAATTATGTAATATAATTATATAATAATTCATATTTTTAAAATCAAACCGAAGATTATTAGATTAGTTTAGATTAGTTTATTTATATCATAAACATGCTTCGTCAACCATGTGACAACGGTGTTGAAGTCCGTAAGTAAGAATTTCTTATTTACACTAACGCAAACTAGATGGCGTTAGCAGTCGTTTGAATCGCGCTATCGTTTGCACTACTCCGAAACTCAAGTACGAGCGCTCTAAAATATTTATTACAGACAAACAGACAAAAAATTCCAATTTTTGAAAAGTAATGTAACGAATTCTCGTTACAATACTTAAATAAAGCAAATATATTAGCTGATAACAAAAATAGATGAATAATATATAATTTAGTATAAATCTGAAAACTTGTATGATAAACCTATACATGAACGTCAACGCAACGTAATTAATAGTAGATAAAAAAAAATTATAAACGAATTCATGTTTTCAAAAAAAAAAAAAAAGAAATTCCACATATTGCAGTTGTTCGAAGAATTAAGCTCAAATTGGCTTAAATGCGTTATAATGTTTATATTACTATAGCCATATTTGCTTTTACTTTTTAAATACACACAGGTAATTTTATTACACGAAGTTATCACTAATTAATAAAAAAAAATTGAGTCTTACTTGTGACCCTGTAAACACGCGTGGTGAAGAGGAGTGTATCCGCTATCATCTTGGACATTGACCCCAGCTCCTCTTCTTAAACTGAAACAAAACGACAAATTTAGAATTAAAAAAAAAAAACAACAACAAAATGTTTCGCAGTCGGTAGGATTCGAACCTACGCTCCCAGAGGGAATCTGATTTCTAGTCAGACGCCTTAACCGCTCGGCCACGACTGCTTCTTACAGGCGGTTCGAAAGCACCCAACAATATCGACAATTTCTTTAAACTAGTACAATAAAAAAAATATAAACATAACATTATGTGGTTAACATAGTATTTCAATAGGGGGAAAGGAGGCCAGTGTTAGCCCTGATTGTTTAAGTTAAAAAGTTAAAGCGTAACAAAAATACTCATTTTCGCATTTATAATATATTATATAATATTAAATACGAAAATTTATTTCGTACATTTAAAAATATGAATAAGGAAGGAAATTTAACGAAATTGTAAACTTTTCAATATCGGCCTTGACACGTTCTCAGCTCATTAAATGCGGGTTCAACGAACTCGCCGAGAGAATGCTCTTTTGTAATAAACGATAAATCTAATCCTGTGTACACTAGAGACGAAAATCATACAACAAACGCGATAACGGTTACTTGCTCGATTACATCTGTTTTAACATTAATTATAAAAATAAACTAACGTTAGACGTCGTTAACTTTCATTGTTCTTTTGCATATATACTTATATATAAATTGATGAAGCCGAGAAAATTACGTTGAGTGGTCACGTCTGCCCAGCGATATTACTATTGTTACATTACTCATAGCTTACATTGTCAATTGTCTATCAATCATTACTTATAGGTTAAGTTTGCCAGGGCTGTAATTGTACTTGCTTATTCACATTCTCCGTCCAGACATCATACATCGCGATGTTATCTCGCGGAGGAAAACTTTTGCTTACGAATGTTAATAATGACCACTCACGTAGGCCCAACTTTACTCACAAATATTTGACATGAGTAATTGTTTTATTTAACCCGTGCGCGAGAGAAAGAGATAGCAATACTTTTAATCCTGTCAAATTATCACAAGCAATGTTTTTTTTATAGAATAGGAAGGCGGACGAGCATATGGGCCACCTGATGGTTAGTGGTTACCAACGCCCTTAGACGTTAGCGTTGTAAGAAATGTGGTTGACATTTCTTACATAGCCAATGCGCCACCAACCTTGGGACCTATGGTGGTATGTCCCTCGTGCCTGTAATTACACTAGCTCACTCACCCTTCAAACCGGAACACAACAATACCAAGTACTGCTGTTTTGCGGTAGAATATCTGATGAGTGGGTGGTACCTACCCAGACGAGCTAGCACAAAGCCCTACCACCGGTAACCACCAGTATGATATTCGGCAGTAGCCATAACACGATCTAAGATTAGTCTCTCTTGTGGATGGTTGCCGTGGCCGAAATCAGGTGCAATAATACGGCGTCTCAGTAACGTAGGCTGCGATTAAAGCAATGACGGAACTATTAAATCCAATAATAGAAATAAATTATACATTAATAGTTTTAAAGGGTTTCGTTGATTGCCTTTATTGGAATTACATCGTGCATTTGTTACTTTATTTTTAATATTCAAAATGGACTACCGCTTAATAGAAATTTGATTTGGCTTTTCTATTGAATTATTCGTTTCATGGCTTCGAGTTGTCAAATACGATATCGAAAATGTACTGTTATAATATATTTCCTTTTAAATTGATTGTTAAGTTCTGATATTGGCTATACGCTCCTGATCTTTGTGTGTAAGTTTTAGCACTAATTATATTTCATCAACCCCGTACTCGAGCTCAAAGTATCGTAGGTAAACTTCAAGCTAATCTTACACCTACTTGAATAGAAACAAATACACAGAAGCCTGTAATATAATACAATATAATATCATATTTATTTCACTATTGTTACGACAAATCATTAGATAAATCCGTTTATAATTAAATACATATATATGAAATGGTTTTGTGTTGTCCAAATAATGAATATTAGAAACTTATAATTTTTAAAAACACACTTTCGTGTGACAAAAGTTAACAAAAAAAAAACAAATACGTCCAAATTTGAGGGATTTACTAAGTAGCTAGTAGTATATATACCACACTAGCTAGCATGTAGCATATATGTATATCCACATCTTGGATCCATCAGCTGGTTACCTTATAGCTACCAGATGTCATATAATATTCACTTCAAGGACAAGACAATGAGAAGTAGGTGAAAATAGACTTTCTGCATTTGTGATATTGTTTGCCCGGGTTTGAAGACGAAATCTTCGGTTAAGTTTCACATATTCTATCCTGGACAACCTAGGCTTATATACACGAGCTAGCTTTATTCAATAATAATAATTCACATACAATATAAACTATATGAACATTAAGAGTAATTCAATAATAAGTAAATTAATAATATACTTAAGACATCTTTTTTAGGAATGATCTTACCAAAAGAGGCGAATTAAACTTATTCGAAAAGTAATATGTAAAATATATCAAAATAAATTAAAAAATGGCCGGAATTCCATAACAGACGTTACTTGGAACTTATAGGTTTTTATATGTTGGCTACGTTACAAACTTCCAAGAATTATTCAAGGTCAGATGTATAAACACGAGATCACTTTGCCATACTATAATTTAATATTTATGAACCGCCTTTTTTATTCTTTATACTCCATAGTAACAGAATAAATATTTTAATTAAAAAGTCAAAACCACTTCCTGTCATCACGTTCCATTCCATTTATGATATCGATATTTATTATTATTTAAATAATATAGAATTGAAAATAACTAAACTACTGTATTGCGCTATCAATTTATGTATTTTAAAAAGTATAATTTAATCATATTGATAAGTATTATTTATTACATTATATTGTTTTATAAAGGTATTTATTAAATTAATTTATTATGTAATGTAATTTTAAATTTAAAAAAGGAACTCACCTATCAAAAAACGACACTTTATTTTTTACTTTCCTCTTAGCTCTACCACATTTTTTATAAAAATTCGATTTAACGTCACAAAGATCACCACATACGTCGAACGCACTGAAACAAGTTACTTTTTTCTGTAATTCATTCATATTCCCGACTTATCAGGAAGAAGAAACAAGAGAACTGAGATGTAACGTCCAACGCCATCACCAGATTACGATGAGATGACTCACAGGAGAGTCCCGTGTCACGGAAACAGGTTTCGAGACGAACTTTAAAAAAAAATAACAAACCAACGATAATATAGGAAGGGCTATATTTAATGATGCCAGATTGTCATGTAAAGCAAGCATAGATAAAAAAAGATAAGATACGATAAGTGGCTCAAGGAAATATATCGCGAATATTAAATGCGTTCGATTTAAATGTAAACATATTACTTAATATATGTTTCTGGAATCATACGCTATTCTTGTGTTCAAACATTATATATTTTTTTTTATAGAATAGGTCGAGCATATGGGCCACCTGATGGTAAGTGGTCACCAACGCCCAAAGATATTGGCATTGTAAGAAATGTTAACCATCGCTTACATCGCCAATACACGTGTGTGTGTGTGTGTGTGTATATAATTAAACTGGCTCACTCACCCTTCAAACCGGAACACAACAATACCAAGTACTACTGTTTTGCGGTAGAATATCTGACGAGTGGGTGGTACCTACAAAGACGAGCTTGAACAAAGCCCTACCACCAGTAAATAACTGTAGAAATAAACTTTGATTAAATATAACTTCCATGACTATGAAATTAAAAAATTAACTCGAAAATAAAAACCGCTTACACAAAAAAATATACATAACTTTATCAACTAAACATTTTATGTGTTTCAAACAATGTGACAAATATATATATATATATATATATGTGTGTGTGTATATGTATTATATATAATTATAGAGTAGTATTATAGTATTATAAACTACATACTATTTCATACATAGATACCTTACTTGGATATGGACAAATAATAGCTTTTTAGGCGGTATTTTAAAATGCTCAACAAATTTATACGTTCGAGTTTTAAACAAAACTTGACCTATACCGTTCAACCAAATCTTTATATAAATCACTATTTGTAAACAATAGCAGACAAGTGGCTAATCCAATGATTGAAAAACCAAATAAGATATCAATTGTTTATCATCTTATCTGTTTCAATTTAATATAGTTAAGATTTCCTAGGAATAGAAATACTATCAATCTAGACTTGTTTAATGTCAATATATTTCCAAGACTACGTTGATCGTTCAATAAATTATATTAAAATTAATTAATTATCTGTATGTATCATTCATTGGGTTTTTGAATCGTTAAATCCAATATTATCATGAGTCACCGTGTGCTCGTCTACCGTAAGGCATATAGCGTCTGACCAGGGTTACCAAATGTAAAAAATAAATGCTGAACACCGCATTAAACAAAGAGCATTTTGTCGTATATTTTTTTAAGTTAGTTTTTTTTTTAACCAGAAATTAGTTGTATTTTTTTATTATATTAAAACGATTTAATAATAAATTATTCGGCATTGGCACGTTTTTTTTTCTGCAAGCGTTACGATAGTTAAATCAGTGTAATATAGTAAAAACAAAAATGCGAAGCCGGACAGAGAGATCGCATAAATATTTCCCCGACACGACCGTAAAACGTCATACATGGCAACCCTATATCTGACCGACTTTCGTCAGGCTATTTGAATTAAAATGTGTACTAATATACTTTACGATTTTGTTGATCAATTACAAAGTAATGTTTTAAATAGGTAAGATTTTTTTTCTGGTTTAACGATTACGTTAGTGCAGAAGCCTCTTCGAACCCTAAGTCCCCACGTTGGTGCAAGAGCTAAGATAACAATTCCTTGCCCTTCCGTTCTGTGTTGGGCAGCTTCTTCGCCTCTGCTATAGTCGAGTGCCACCAAGTCTATTTTGGGCGGCCAACCTTACGCCGTCTTTACGAGTTCCAATTCTATCTAAATCAATTTGCTAAGCCTGATTTGTGCATCAGCTGAATGTTCACGGTATTTTCTCCAAAGTATAGATTGTATCGGACCTAAAGATTTCCAGGATTCGGCGAAGACAGCGGTTTTCAAACAGATGGGGTTGAAGTACAACAATATAACCAAGTTGTAAACTACAATTAAAATATAACCTATTTTAGACATTACTTGTGCAGGCCTGAATTTTTTTGATTAATATTGTCTTTCATGTTATAAAGGCAAAAACGAAACAGATTTTTCTCCTTTTTCTCGCGATTTTTCTTGTTTGGTATATCACGAGCTTTAGTGTTATACTTTTATGTTCTTTGTGTAGAATAAAGGCTTTTATTTCTTATTTCTTTATATTATTTATTCTACCGCTAAACGGGAGTACTGAAAAATTCTACAATACAACAACGCATGCCAAACATTAAATAGAAACCGTAACAGCCTGTGAATATCCCACTGCTGGACTAAAGGCCTCCTCTCCCTTTTTGAGAAGGTACCAACCTGCATTGGAGCAGCGTGGGGGAATAAGCTTCAAATCTTCTCCTCAAAAATATAAATATAATCATTTAATTTTAATGTTTCAAAATATTTTCCAAGTTTATAACAGCGCAAACTATTTAATTGTTTACTAGAGTTAAATCACGTGAACAAGTTCAATAAACCAACATTATTGTGGTACAATTAAATTTATTCCTTGCAAATTTATAGGTGTAGGATAAAATCAGCCACAATTTCACTATGTAAACGCTCCGAACAGCACGGTGGAACAATTTACACCAAGAAGATAAAATGCCAGCACACCGGTGCTGCATTTACTATCTGCTACTCATACTAAGTTTAATATTGTAACGATGGAACACCCATATATTTTATTTTATCGGTGTTAAACTACAATAAATATTACAATAAATATAGCTACGGTAACGTATCGCTAAGCGAAATCCTTAGAACAAATTATTACTTAAACTCACCCAGCAAAAGACAATCATAAAAAACAAACATCTAATCAAATAAATACACAATACAAACCGATACATCATTTTTAATTTCCTAAACACATTGGCATCATCGAGGAACCGTATATTAAAATTCATTCCAACCATCACAATTTTCACTAGACACGAGCAGTCGACTAACACGAGATATCTAACGACGACCACCATAAAACGAAACTGTTAAAAAAAAAAATGCGTATCGCTTATCACTTGAACGAATTCTTAAATAAATATTTATTTAAAATATTTACAAGAGCGAACCGACAAACGCCACAAATGACTAAACTGGAACTCTGATGAATCATAGACGGAGAACAGGTCGCTTGGTTAGAGCAATTTTATTGCGGTATTTTTTGGTAACTGTTATTTTAAGTTTTTGAACCACTGGTCTAATTACACGGTTCAAATGTAATACTTACATTTTTTAATCTAATGTAGCTGAAAATCTAGTAATACGTTACTATTTTTTTATTCACAACATGGACTGATCGATTTGTTGAATATAACCGAGAATGTATTAGAGAGTCACATGAAAAACGATGCTAGAGCTAAGATTTCTGTTTAAAGAAGCAATTTTAAGACATTACTAATATGCCTATTTACCTTTCCAATTAAGCGAATAAACGTGATACCATAAAGTAAATAAAAAGTTGATACCATACTTATACTATTGACGCGTCATTTATTTTCCGTAGGTACTTATTTTACGAACTATTCTTTTTTAGTCACAATTCTTTTCTTAAAATTATAATACACCATTAGTACTACAAGTCAATCTAATTATATTTTATTTATTTATTGAAGGTTTACTAGCGGATGTTACAAACTTTTTATGTACACCCATTTGAAAGCAAACACTGCATGCAACAATTTTACAAAATTATTAAAGTGCTTGAGTAATAAGTAACAATAAGAAAAAGATAAAAATAAATTAAAAAAATAAACGTGACAAAGATAGGAGATATTGCGGTATTAAAAAATAAAACATTGGTTTAAAATAAAACCACCACCTTCCACCAACCCGCATTGGAGCAGCGTGGTGGAATAAGCTCCAAACCTTCTCCTCAAAAAGGGAGAGGAGGCCTTTAGCCCAGCAGTGGGACATTCATAGGCTGTTACGGTTAAAATAAAAAATTAAAAAAACCAAGAGAACGGTAAAAAAACGTCTTAGATGCTACATTACAAAATACAACAAGTTTACATCGATATTAAATATTATTACAACAATGTTTAATAACTTTACGAAAAGTGTTACGTGAGTCCGTACTGATATCTAGCAATCCACTAAGCCCATTGTATAGTTTACATAAACGTAATATTGGTGAATTTTCTGCAGAAACATTTCTGCTGTTGTAGCTGTGTTGCTGTTTGTTGTACCAACAGGCTCTGTATTATAATTCCCTCTAACATTTCACTGTAGTGAATCGGCTTGAAAACAATCGATGCAATCGTAAACAAGTTTGTTAATATAAAGTCGGTTAGCTTTGCAATGTATTTTGATTTATTATCGCTTTCAATATAAAATTTATATTGCATAACGCTGCGAATTGGACGGACGGTTAGCCTAACGATATGTCTTAACTTAAACCTGAGCTACAGGTCTACATCGGGTTACGAAGAGGTTGCAGTAGGTCGCATCGATCTAATGGAATATAAATTATCATAATTCACATACAGGTATAACTGGAATGCTGATTTATTAATAGTATTTTGTTCTCATATATTATATTTATGAAATTATTTGTTGGACTAAAAATATCCACCAACACGGATGAAGCAGATTAATGGAATAAACTTTTATTTTTCCTTAAGGAGATGCGTCCTTATAACCCAGCAGTCGGATATTTGCAGGCTGTTAAAATCCGACTGCTGGGTTATACCCAGCAGTCGGATTTTAACTCATCTGTTTGACCTAAAAATTGTGCCGTGATCAGATAAAGCCACGGCTTTAAACCCAACAGTCAGTATAAAACCGGCATCTTTACCAATGGTAAGTACCTGTATTCCAAACCAACTCTGGCCACGAAAACCATTATTAACGGATACGTTTTGATAGTACACAAGTGTGTGTGCAAATATGTACCTGTATTCACTCACGCAAACTAGACACTCAATCCCACAACCTGATGGGTCGACAAATCCGACACGACACGACACGACACGAACGCAGAGTTCAGACGCGTTACCAACCGCGGTGTTACTTAGAATTTCTTGACAGAAAAAGCTAACACATTTTATTGTCCAGGATTTGATACTAAGACTTGAGGATCTACGGCCTTACAAGCTAACAGCTAGACCAACGAGAAGCAGTAAAAAGTAAACAACGATAATACGAGGAAGTTAAAAATTCTCAATAAAAACACAATTACAAATGACTTGCGATTTCGAATGAACTAAACATGTTTTTATAACGAATTAAAAAAAAAAACTAGTTCAAATATAAAATTATTCAGAAAAAAACAACGAAATGATTCACAGGAAAGATTTTATCATAAATTTCCTTTCTTACAATGAATTCAACAACATTGTATTATACAAAAACAGAAACACACAGAAGAAAAATATTTCGTCTGTATACAAATATACATACATACGAACAATGCAAATTGCTTTCGTTTAAATTGATAGTATTGTAGCTTGTTTGTTGGCACTCGACAGTTAGCATTTACAGCAACAAGTTGGGAATGTTGTCAATGAAATGGAAACTGTTGCATCATGTTCAAAATAGCCTTAAGGTGTGTCCAGAAATTGTTCTAAAACATAATGGTAAACATTACTTTATTCTAGGGAAATTTTTAAATATACTTCAATTTAAATAAAGTAACAAATGTAAGATCCTCATTGGAGTATATTTCACAACGCTCCAATAACGATCGGTGGATAATTATTATAAAAGTAACATTATTATAACTATTCTTATGTTATAGAGATATCATGGCGACGTAAACTTTGAATCCAAATGGATTCCTATCTTGAGAGTTAGCCCTGCTGTTATCACAACTGGATCATAATCATTCATGTGCTTAGTGCTAAATGGGCTAATGGACTTTGGGCTCAGTGCTGTCTTTAAGCTGTGTGGAAAGACTTCCTATGTTAATGTCCTAGGATCCTAGGTTTTGTGTTTACGTACTCGTACTACGTTTCTTAAGATAGTTCTATTCTATTATGATTATCTAGATATTAAAAAAACTAAGTTTAAATTAGACAGATACAATCAAAATTAAATTAGGTTTTTTTTAATTAAACCAAAAAATATAAACATTTTGAAATAAAGACATGTTTCGCAATGTTTATTTCTATCATTAATACAAACCAAAATCTCATCAACTATAAAATAAAGTCTCGCTTCTGGCAGGCACAAGCAAAGCCAGCATAATTTAAAAAAAACATACACACACACATAAGCCTAGGTATGACCACAATAACTAGGTGGTGGAGAGTCCTAATGCAAACTAAGATGGAGCATGCTAGCCTAAAAGATGCCTGTTCGCTCTTGCCCTGAAGATACTCGGCCTTTAATAATCAGAATCAGACGCCGAACAAGAACATCACACACCTCGATTATGCTCTCGATGTCAAGAGATATCGGAAAACAAAACGCTATGTGCGATTAGCTGGAAAAACGACGATTGTAATTTCAATCCTAGTTTAATTTAAACCCATACGAACCTGGCTTGTGTTACAATTCACGTGAAATCGTGATAATGAGAAATGTTCCATAGTGTGAGCACATGTCCCACATGTTTAACTTTTCATGTCATCTGTTTTTATCATGGACGACTAATATTATCACGTACTCTATACTTCGTACGTCAGAACGATATACATTAAATAATAAAACAATTAGTCACAACTTGTTTTGTTGTTTATTATTCATGATATTACGTTTAAATAGGTACCTAGTGGTTGGTGCAACACTATGATTTTCGGTTTACTGACTGTTACAAGAGGCTACACCAATTATTTAATTTATTACTGTATATATTGCAATTGCAATTGAATATCGTCGATATTGTTATCGGACCTTTTGATATAAATTTAAAGTAGATATGAGTATTGAAGTTGAATAGTGAAATGAATAACTGTGTGTAGTAGAACATAATGTTTAAAAATTTATTAGCAAATCGTATGAAATATATGTTAATCTAAAGTTGTTACTGCTTCTAACATTGAAATATAGTACAGAAACTCATTATTATTGAATTAACGAATTGTCTGTGGTGTCGTTAGCTTGAACTTTGGATATGGAGATAAATTATTCGTTAATGGTTTGAGTAATCTCAAATTAATTGAGCGATTCATTTTTATTTGCTTCCGAAACAAGAACTGTGTCATAACTTGACCTAGTACGTTTAAATCTATGATAGTTGTACCATTAAAATCTATTAACAACCGCATTATGCAACAGAATTACATACAAAATGAGAAGCATATTATAATACATAAATAAACAGAGACAGATTCCAAAAAATATATATAAAAGATTTACAGTCAAATCACAGTTTTTGCTTTTCACAGTGTTTGCTCTCTGTATATTTTTAAGTAAGTACCTAATTATCTTTTAAGAAATTTCATATTGTTTTTTCTATCAATCAATGATGTACCTTTTGGAATTTTATCAATTGTTTTCGTTTAAGAATTAAATGAAGTATATTCAACTGTTCATATAATAATACTTGGGACACTGCATCCGCAATAAAACCTAGCGGGCCGGTAGTGTTTAACCTATAAAACCTAGGTCACAAATAAGTATCGTTGTCTACGTATACGCTCGTAATACGTGTCCTAAAAACTTCAACTAACAATACTTCATCGTGAAACAAACTATTTTTAAATATAACGAAGAAATCTGACCCAGAAAAGTTCAATAAGGATGTACTTTTAAAATCGATTTCGAAAAAATATTAATCATTGAATATATCGATATCGGAAAATCGATTTTATTTTTTTATAAACAAATCATGCCGCCTTGTTTAATTCTAATGTCATGAGTCGAATGCAAGCGTGCATACAAAGATGTTTTATGTAGGATAATAGGATATAAGTATGGATAGGAGGTTCAATGCTCTTTCTTAACATCGATTCACGTCTGGCTCGGAGCCAAACACTTTACTTGAATGGTTTAAGGTATCCCCACTTCCTTAAATAGATAACGATTAATTCGCCGCTCATTTGCCCCCATCAATAGTTATGTTTCTCCGTAAGCTACACAATTAAACGTGCAATGTGCATTGAATGAATTGTTTTTGTAAGTGAATAATGAGGTAGCTATTGTTTGGCGTAATTGTGAATTCCAATCAAGTGTACAACATTAAAAAAACCGGTTTTAGGTCCAATTCTTTATTACTTAGTTTACGTAATTATCTGTGGTAATATGTGCCAGTCTACGTCTAGGTAGGTGGGTCCATCCACTAAGCATTTAACTTATCGCTAAAAAGGGTTCGATTGGAGGGTAGGTTCGGTCAGTTTAATTACACCATCTTTCTACCATATAGGCTCCAGAGAACTAGCTGACAAACCATAATTTTTCTCATATTCAATTCTGTTCGCTTAAAAATGGCGGCAAAATAATTCAAAACAGAATTACTTCATAAAAAATACACATTGCATATAAACACATCAAATAACAACGTTATATCGTATTAACATATATTATTCTTTAAATTAAAAGTTAGATTGATGTTGACCTCGACAACATATCGTTTGCGTCTACTACATAATTGTGATTGTAATTTTTGCAAGCGAAACCTGCGCTAATACAAGTTAATGTTTACATTATTTATATTTATCATGTCTCATAAACCACAATAATAATTCTTGTATATTCTTAAAAAATAAGAGTATTGTGTCATTCGTGGACAACCATTTTTGGTTTATGTATTTTCCTGCAAATAGGAGTTTATTAAAAAACAAGGAAAACTGCTTGATGACGTATGACGTAGACATCCTTGTGCTGACATGATTTATGTGAAACATACACGCATAATATTCGGTATTAAAATATATAAATTCCTAAAATATAAAAAAGAAAAACAAACTATCTTCTTAACACTTCTAGATCATACTAGACGTGTTCACTGGCCTTGTATTTTCAATTGGTAATTGTTGCCTGTTTCCATAGACCTAGTAGAGCTCGTTAAGGGAATCTCAAGAATAATATCTATTATTTAAAGCCATTCTTTAGTCTTCAAAGATAAGACCAAATGATATGCACGTAAACATTGAAATTCGCTGACACAATCAATATCACTGTTATTAAATAACTTGTAAGGAATAGATAAAACCAAATGTTACTCTTCACTAATATGGCTCATATCTTTGTGTAGTTCTTTCATAAATATTAAAAAACATGAACAGGACCCACCTTGTAAATGGACCACTCCTTTTAGTTATTTGTCCTAATATTTTCTCAACACACCGCTCGTCGCCCTTACGCGCCGCGTCTAATAAATCCTGGCCTTTTCCCATGGCCCATTTAAACGTAAGTAGCACTCACAAATATAACACGAAGTTCAATCATTTCAATTTTTTACACTAGACTTCACTACTCACTACAACTTCATTGATCGCGCCGCCATATTTAGATTAGACGTGAGTGCGCTCTAGCGGCCGGCGAACGAATCGATATCAAAATTCAACCTCATGCCTAGTGCCTACTCGACCTACTCCGAAACTTCTTTAAACTACTTTAATATTACAAATTTGACTTAAGCGAATTGCTATAAATATTAAAATTGTTTTAGTAATATTTCACGAAGTATAACCATTAATTTTAACAAAGATATATTTAAAAAAATAACAACTCATACAAATGAATTGAGCTCTTGTTTCTGAAGTATATTCACTGTTCCATCTGTTTTCTCACTTGCCCTAGTAAGGTCACTGTATTTGCTCTTTCATTTACTCTTCATTCGTTCTTTACTATAGGATATTTTCATCGTTCATTCAATCTGTTATAGGTCAATACAGTCTTTAAATCCATCTCGTTCAGATTGTTTTGAATGTAAAACATACGTAGTAAAACCTTTATTTTTCTCATATTTATCACGATTTGCGAGTTCATTGTGCTTTGTTATAGTTGCAGTTGAGTTTAATTGATTAATATTATCTTAAATACTTTTGACTAATGGCTAAAATAAAACAAAAGTTCTAACAAGCTCAGTTACTGCGTTAATTGATTTAATCTTCTGTCAAAATGAACAGCTGATAATCGTCGAAGAATTTGTGACAACTATAATTATTAATAACATTTTGTTTACCTAAAAGAGGCGTGACTCATTCGAAGAGATTAACAATAAAATTATACTAATGAATAAATAATTATAAATGCTCTCTAACATGATTAAAGTAAACATTTTGCATGTGCTTCTAATATTTATGTTGGCCAGGACAATCAGCTGTCAAAGTAAGTAACCGCAATTATGATATGCATGTTATTTTGGTACTTATTTCTTCTATGATATAATAAATCAAGGAATTATATTTACAGCTCACTTGTAGCCACATTGTAAATATATAAAAAAACATATTAATGCATAAAAATGCAATAAATAAATGAATGATTAAGAGTATTTTTTACTGTTTAAAAGTGTTTTATTTAATGCCTTTACATCTGATTAAAAAGACTTGGCTTTTGTTTCTAAAAATTAATAATGTAAGTTCTTCTTTTACAGATATTAGTATTACATTGCCACTAAATAAAACAATATCATGGGGTAATAGAGAAATCTATGGTGGTTTTGCTAACCTCAATGCGTCATCAACATTACAGGTTGACTTTGCAAATGTCAACAAAAATATATCCTATATAATATTCCAAGTGCACAGTCATTTACATAATGTAACATTATATAATAATACTTATATAAAAGGTTCATACATATCCGGCACTAATGTTGGACTGTACAGCAGTGTTAAACCAAAGCTAGATACATTTTATGTATACAATCCAAATGTGAATATAAGTTTAAAATTGTATTTATCTGTTCATGGATATGAAACAACAGGTAAATTATATCATATTTAATTTGTCTATGTCCTATTAAAGTAGTAATATAAATATCCTGGCTTATTTTTGAGAAGGTTTAGAGCTTATTCTTTCATGGTGCTCCGATGTGACTCTGATATATGTATTTGAAAGAATTTCATCCGTTACATGCAGGTTGTCTTACAATGTTTTCCTTCCACCGAGCATGAGATTAATCATAAACACAAATTAAGTACATAAAAATTCAGTACTGCAAATTAACTTGAACCCGCAATCGGGACAATTGGGTCATTTTGGCTTCAGTCCTATTCATTTTAGATAGCTATAATTTCTAGGTATGAAGTATTGTGTATTATTGTTTGTAATCATGTTATATATCATTTTTAAATAGGTAAGCCCATACCTATAAATATTATAATTTCATTATAATAATATCATTATATAATTACTGAGGAACCATAAGAATTTTTCATCTTCAGTACATAAATACAAAACTAGTGATTTTGGAGAGACTTTACCATCCTTTCAATTATAATCAAATATAAAATAATTTTAATCATATTATAACTAAAGCTAGTATATATTCACAGACCCTATACCAGGTGGGTGCAATATGGAATTTCCCATACCAATATCACCATTTATACAAACCTCGTATAACAAAGAGTATATATTAGTCGATGCGGCAGCAGCTAGGGATCCATCAGATTCGATTTGTAATACTGTAGATAAGGTTGTAGTGTATTTCTACAAAATGTATTTGCCTGAGAGAAACTTTGATGCGGATACATACTTTGATGGTATAAAAAATATGATGACAATGGATGCGATTGATGATTATGGAGAATTTGTAAGTATAATATTACAATAGAATAAATAATATGCTTTATTGTACACCAAAAGATTTAATAATATTATTGTCTTTTGTGTATTTACTACTAAACAATATATTTTTAATAGAATAATTTAAATAATGTTCGGCTACTTTGTTCTGGAAAACATAACAAAGGATTAAATTTTGTGTGGTATTTTCATTCCCTGCCTAGGGGCCCGACTGGTGGGCCAGTGCCTTGTAGGCCTAGTTCTAAATCCGGGGCTGGTGACACCGGCTATAAATTCATTTATTCCGTCACGAGTCTTTTTTTTTTTTTAAATAATTTGGTAATTTAATGTTATTATCCTTATTTACTTAGTATTTGTCAAACACTACACAAAGACATTTTTTTTTAAATATCACTGGCTGACATATATAAATAAAGATTTGCTCAATGTGCCTTATCGTGTTTAATCTATATAGGCCTGTACGCAATTACTTTTAACTAGTAGTGTTTTAGATTGTAAAGTATTTTTAGATCCCCGAAAATGGTGATCGCATGCGTCGAATGCTAAGCGCCTATCCTGGTACTGGAGCTGTGTACGTAGCTGTTGCCATTAGCACGCTGAACACAAGCGCGTATTCAGTATACGTACCGACTTATACTTATGCCTGCTCAGCCTTAATTGATGACGATTGTGAATTATTAGGTAAGACTTAAGTGGGCTTATAGCTTATTATTTCTAAAACCACTACCTGAAAATAAATTGCTCGGTTGGAATAACTTTGAGAAGGAGCCGATCGAAGAATACCTTTGGGATGGGCAGCATTTTGCAACCTGTGTTGTGATTACGTCGCTTATACCATTATATTTTAAAGTTTTCTACCAATGCGTCTTCATTGCCACAACTGAACTTGTTACTTGTAATAAATCAAGTGACAAAAATTAAGTTGTAAGAAAGACAATGAAGTGAAGCAGTGAGAACTTAATTACCCAATTATTATTTTAATTTTTTTGTCTCTTTTTGCTTACTTTGTTTGATATAGCACTATCACCATATCATATCACCTTTACATTAATTGTCATCCGATAGAATCCTTCATTAGCTACCTGGTGGTTTCTGCCAAAAAGCGTCACCTTTTCGATACGTTATTTCGAACCAAACCAATTTTCAGATGACTTCCTGTCACAGATACTGTGCGCCTCGTTATTGTTCCTCGGACTGTTCATCTGTTTCTTCGGACACAGATTCTTCAAGACTGAAATGTTTCTAGTCGGCTTAATAAGCGGCGTTATTATAACTTATATTTTTATATCACTCACCGCAGACCTGGATAGACCTGGTAAGATTATTTATAGGTTTCATTTTTTAAATAATATTCGAATATAGTACTATTTAATTTAAAATCATTAAATTAAATGTAGTATAGTTTTTAATACTATATATTTAATTAAAAAAAAAGCCGAGATGGCCCATTGGTAAGAACGCGTGAATCTTAACCGATGCTCGTGGGTTTGAACCCGGGCAAGCATCACTGAATTTTCATGTGCTTAATTTGTGATTATAATTCATCTCGTGCTTTACGGTGAAGGAAAACGTCGTGAGGAAACCTGCATGTGTCTAATTTCACTGAAATTCTGCCACATGTGTATTCCACCAATCCGCATTGGAGCAGCGTGGTGGAATAAGCTCCAAACCTTCTCCTCAAAAAGGGAGAGGAGGCCTTTAGCCCAGCAGTGGGACATTCATAGGCTGTTACGGTTACGGTAGTTTTTAATGTTGAGTGCACTTTCGAGCCTCTAGGTTCCTATTAATTGATTTACTTTCCGTGAACGCAGTTAATTTACGTTGGAAATAAAAATAATGACGCCCGGACCGAATGTGGGCCACCTGTGCAGGAATTACTGTAGTGCAAAAGTGAGTCCGCTCACACAGGTGCACTATATTATCTCACTTTAGTCCGACGGGAAGGGAAAGGCAATCTGATACCGAGACCGGGAGAGGTCAGACGAAGAACCAACTCCTGCATGTGCTTTCCGAGGCACGTGACAAACACTGCTAACTTCTTCTGCTCTTATCTGCAAGAA
Organism: Nymphalis urticae; assembly: GCA_905147175.2. Classification (NCBI taxonomy): domain Eukaryota; kingdom Metazoa; phylum Arthropoda; class Insecta; order Lepidoptera; family Nymphalidae; genus Nymphalis; species Nymphalis urticae. Next base: position 3,877,840 of record LR990004.1, on the reverse strand, counting down.
TTTTCTAAAAACTTTTTGACAAAATAACCCAATATTGTTGGCCCGAGCCATGATTTCGGGAAATGCATTCTTACACCAAAAGGCAGTTATGAATTATGAATATGTTTTAGCGTTGCTAGGTGCGTCTGTGTTATCTGGCATATGTTTTGGAGCGATTTGGTTATTATTCTGGTGGTTCTATGGCATACCACTGATAGCTGTTCTCTTGTCGACCCTGAACGTCGGCTTCTTGTTCTCTGCCATAATTTATTATGGATTACCAGGTAACGTATATATTTTTATAGTATTCCAAACTTATTGGCATATGTATGCGGTAGGAATTTGTGTATTAAAAGCCTTGCACGTAAATAGAATAAATTCCTTACGGTGCTAATTTTTTTTCTAATTTGATATTTACTTTACAAATACAAATTTGTAGGCTATTTAATAAACATTATCGAGTTTTTATGTGCGTATTAAATCTTACAACATTGACACACAACCGCTGCAATTTTTCACTCTTGTTGACAATACAATCAAGTATATTTTTACTTAGCGGTAGGGCTTTCTGCCAAAAAGCAATACTTGGAAGCAATACTTATTGTTGCATTCCAGTTTGAAGGGTGAGCGGGCCAAAGTAACAACAGGTACAGGTACATGACATCTTAGCATAATAAGGTCGTAATTGTCACTTTAGTTTTGAACATTATCTCACATTACGTGTATAATTCTGATTTAAAATGTCAATAAAATCATAATCTATATGCAGTTGCTAAACGAACTTTAATTTTCGCAGGTGGTCTCCTAGCTCTACAAGTAGATCTCAACTTTTGGACCCTATTCGTTCTTGTCATGTTGATGACGTCACTAATGCTAGTGTCTATGACTTTCCTCTCGAACATTCTATGCTGTTCAATACTCGGCGCGTACGCGACTATATTTCCTTTCGACTATTACTTAGGGTCGAATTTGAAATACATTATAATAAACACAGTGCGAAGGGCAGTCGTACCGCAATTCAATAAGGCTATCATTTCGCCGCCTTTTCAATGGAGGGGTGAGATTTTTTAAAAAATTTTCATACCTATTACCAAATGATAATTTTATGTTTTATATGTTTCTAAATAGATAAAATTTATTAATAAATACATTTTTCTTACAGATGCAATAATTTCCTTGTTATGGGTGGCTCTGGCGACATCTGGTTTCCTTTTCCAACACTTCCAAAACCGAGGCAGGCCACCTTTCCCTCCACCACCAAGGAATATAAGACCAGTACCATCACATTTGTACTACGGCACTACTGAACCTAGGAGAGGAAGGTATGTAGAAAAAATAATAATAATAATAAAACTAACAAGTCCTGAATATTTTGCTTATGGTTCATTTTAACAATAACCTTGTAGAAGAAATAGATTTTTTTAAATTCGCATAACAATAACTCACTTGAATGATACGATCCAAGTTATTTCAAATATATTTTTTACATAAACTCTTATTTACAAATCCGATCACGATTCGATATAAAACAAAATGTAACGCGTTAGCCTCTAAATGTCCCTCTGCTGGACTAAAGCTTCCTCTCTTAAGGAAAAGGTTTGGAGTTTACTGGTGGTAGAGCTTTGTGCCAGCTCGTCTGTGTAGGTACCACCAACTCATCAGATATTCTACCGCAAAACAGCGGTACTTGGTATTGTTGTGTTCCGGTTCGAAGGGTGAGTGAGCCAGTGTAATTACAGGCACAAGGGACATAAAATCTTAGGTCCCAAGGTTGGTGGCGCATTGGCGATGTAAGCGATGGTTAACATTTCTTACAGTACCAATGTCCAAGGGCGTTTGGTGACCACTTACCATCAGGTGGCCCATATGCTCGTCCGCTTTTCTGTTCTATAAAAAAAAAGCTTATTACGTCATGCTGCTCCACTACGATCGGTTATTGTACGTGGTGGTACAAATTCACACATGATTATATGAAAACTCCGTGTCGTTTTTCCGAATTAGGACACGTGCCTGTAGACCATTCAACTATTCGATATAATTACTAAATATTTAAAATGCATTTTTCAGATACGGAACGGTGACCACAGTTATGCCATCAGCCATCCAAACCGAGAGAACGCCATTATTAGCATAAGTTATAATAAAATATTCATAAGATCACGTCTTATTCATTTAAATAATGAAATGACAATCTTAAATATTTGCCTTTAGGTTTTATCTCCTATATATTACTTACAAATATGTACCTTAATAAAATCATACATATCTATTTTATATAATATAATTAAAAGCTTACTTATATAGTAAATATATTAAAAGAACTTATAAATGTGAATACTTAAATGAATTTTAAATTAAGCTGTTATTTTTTATTAGACAAATATCATTTTATATAATCTATAATAAACATTATATACTGACATATTGTGATATTGTATAGCACATTTTATGTTCAAATGTCAAAGGCATGTTACACAGATTATATTTTAATTTAATACTTATACGAATTTATGCATTAAAAATGCGAATATTCCTTTACTTTGAAAGGAATATGTATTGAATATAATTTTTAAATATATATAGTTTTATGATTAATCATATGTTTTATAAAGACTGCTTAATTGTGATTAATGTAGAATCAATGTTATCTGTGCAGTTATATTTAAATAAATTTGATTGCAATAGTAGTAGTTTTAATTAACTTTACATATTTTCTTTGTGACAAAAATGTTATTTTTTTTATTTTTACTCTGTGCAATTTGGCATAAAGGGAGGAGCGAATACATATTATGTAAATAACATGACAATATTGTTACTTCTCTGTAAATTTAGAATGTAGATGTAATATGAAAATTAAATGTTTTTTTTAAATGTTTACTAAAAGTGTTCGTAATTTTATGTACAAAACCACACATGTCGAAGTTGAATAGAAAGATTAAAACCATTGAAATCAAACACAGTTGTGCCATCCCGTATAATCAATGAATGAGGGGACTCAGACACGTCTAAACCAATTATAAGCGTTATCTCTCAGATTGTTTGCTGATCGATAGGGACGACTTGTAACTTTACGAAATCTACATACAATTGTAAGTTTTTTTTTTAATTTGTTGTAGGCACGAACAGTATTAATATGTACATGTACATACTATAATTATAACGATTTTGTTTATATGCTGACTTTTGCGAAAGTCAAATCGGTAAAGATATATAGAAATCACTGTTTATCTAAACATATGCTGCGGTAAATATATAATTATTTTATATTAAATTTAAGTTTGAAGAATATCTTATCTTAGGATTTTTTTTTGTTGTAATTTAACAGTTTCAATGCATGTAAATGTTCAAACAAAGCTCAGATCAGTATAATGCCTACAACACATTTAATCCGATCCTATTGTCCAACCCCTACAATGGGGCGCACTGCGTTTCCTTACCCCATACATAAAGTGCCAACACGCAAAATTAATACGCACCGCCCAAATATACTTACCGGCATAATTTTCTTTATTAAACCACGAGGGCGCCTCTCGTCGCTCAGCAAAACCGTCCCGAGTCGTTATAAGCCGTATTTCGTAATTATCGTTTTATTAAATACATTTCTGTTACGGGGTTCGTAGTAAAACGATAAAATAATGGTTAATGCGATATTTATTAATAAATTTCACTGTAACCTCCTCAATCTATATGCACTTATAATCGAATAATAATTTATTTTACACTTATGTTCAAACCAGTTACATTACACACCTACTCCGTCCGTATTGCATTTTAATGAAAAATATATTAATATTTTTACACATATTAAAATATAACATGAGAAATTGTGCTGAATCACTAGTGAATTATGTATACTTTTTATTTGAATTTCGTTTATTACATGATCCCAAAATATTCCAAACGGTGTTAAAATAAATCTAACTATCTACATATTAATCACAGCAACATCTCCTTAATTATCGTAATAAATAAATTAATTCGTTTCGAGGTGTACTAGTGTAAATTTGCGACTTCAACACATTACAACATCTATCAATGTTACTATTATACAAATATACAACAAACATACTTGGTTTATATGACAATTTGCTCTGCGGAAGGGGTGAAAAACAAATCGCCGTAACGAAGCTTATTGCCACGTTTTTCTCTATAGCATTAATATTTTGCACCCCCATTGCATACATCAAAGAAATAAAGGGTTGTACTCGCAAAGGGTGCGTAACACTCAATTATTACAAACGTTGGCACAAACAATTTACATTTAATTTCTCCAGACTCTTTAAGGAGAAAACTTTCTCTACTCGACAATAGATGGCGCTTAACTATATTTACAAAATGCTTTCCATTGTCTTACTAGCTTAATAATTGATCATACACAGTGAAACATGCTGCAAGTTTGAAATTTACACTATTCTATTATAAGCAAAATTATAATAATCGTATTTATATCGTATGGTAGCAATGCAACATAGCTCAAAGTGTACGACCATCACTTACCACTACTTTTGAACATCATCAGTTGCTTAGCCGTAAGTCATATCATACGTCATTTATACATAAATAATAAGTTGCACCATCGAAACACTGAAAAACTCACTGGATATTGCATTAAATAACACTAAAACACATTTCATGTTTATGACACTGAATTGTTTTCTTGCATTTCTCCCGCCAAAACGGTACTGTCATGGCCGGCTGTCATGTTGAGAGCGTTCATAGACAAGTGGGGGTCGGCATAGTTGTGCGCTATTTCACCGCTAGATGGCGACTCCGGTACATTATTCGGGTTCTCAGGCATCGAGAGAAGTCGATGCGGGAACCCGAAGAGCTGAGATCACTGAAGTCGTCCCCAGTAATTCGATGCGAGGTCCGGCCCCTGCGAAGGTATTTGCACGGGGACGCTCACACCCGCTGATATCACACCTACGAAAAGGGGAACTGGTTATTAAAATGTAATTTAAATTCCTTAACATCGTCGATACTGTTCATTTAACCCTCTTAATATTCATTATAAGTTATTACATAAATGCGTTACTTTCTAGTTTAGTTAATGTTAATTAATAAATATTTAATTGTAAATAAATAATTATCTTCAAATGACCTACTACTACAAAACATATTATAGCCTTAGAATCGAATAGAATCATACTTAATATTACTCTAAATAAACGGATATACGCGATAATCATTAAAACAAAAACGTTCCTTCAAATGTGTAAGCTCCCTATTCAAGTATGCCTAGCATTACATACATGCGCATGTGGATAGCTTTATGACTAGCAGTATCTATATTGCAAGCATACTGTGTCCAGATAACGCGATTGTGTGTAATAAACTGAATGCAATTGGAATCCTATTAGACATATGGCTGGGCCGATACCGATACATGACGTTAATAGGTTTCGTATTAGATTGTATCGTATGTATGATGAAATTTGATTGAGGCTTATAACATACCATCTGATTTGTGATTACGTTATTATGCTAATATAATTAATAGCACGGCGACACAATGATTAATATTTGTAAAATTATCCAGATTTAATTATCGATAAATTATTACTAAAGATGTACTTGAACCTACAAGTAAGTAGGTATTTAAGCATATATAGATAACAATATATATGGTAATGTGAATAAGATTACGTACATATAAATAAGATATTGCTACATAAATTAAATGCAATGTGGTCCTAAAAATATTGTCCACCCTTTTAAAGTGTTTATAGCTATATTATATTTAAAACAATAAAACCTTTCAATGACTTGCTCTGAACATGAGCTGATCTATCGCACATTATTTACAACCGTCTGGCTTCAAGCTACATAATTCTATATCGTGCCCCCACCGCGTGCGAGCTCGCGATAACATTTTCCGTTCCGTCGCGAAGGGTACCGTTTACATTCATTACACGATATTATCGCCTTTAAACAGCTCCGCCGAGACTCGTTTAGTCAATGGTTTGTGTCTATGACCACCCTCTTGTTTATGGCGAACGTTAGATTTGAAATGTAGCTTTTATTGCACATATAATATCGTACTTATTCATGAGGCGATATGAATTTAGAATTTTATTAAATCCATTATGTTCCATATGTATAAACGTTTGTAATAATTACTAATAGCTATATGAGATCTCTTCAGTTTTAATCTCTCTTAGCAACGTTAAGAATGATAAACAAAAGTACTGATTAAAATCGCAAAAGACCGACGCCAAAAAGCTGTAAGTAGAATAAATCCGTATTATTTAATACCGCACGAAGCTGGAAATGCACCCGTCGAAAGAGCGTAAAAGAGTAAATGAAACGAGAGCGTGCATTTTGAATTGTGAAAAACTCTTTTGTTCGCGGCTACTGCTGAAAACTCTGCAGTGGAACAATGCGAAACGCCCCAAACAACAATAATTCATACCGGTTTCCGCCACCTACGGCTAAAAATGTCCGCCACATGATATATAATATCAAGTGGAAAAGTTATAGCTTTTTAAAACAATGGAAACGCCAGCGCCTAGCAGTTTGTTCTTTTGCTGAATACTAATAAATCAACAATGTTTGTTACTTTTGGGTATTTACGCGGCGGGAATTGAAGAAATATAAGACCTAGTTACATTTCATTTAGAATTGCAAGAACCTCGGGCAAAATTTACGTAAGTGCTTTCGTTCAGGTCTACTATTTGTTAACAAAGGAATTCGATATTCAAAATCAATTTAAAAGCCATTTGTAAGGAACAGACAACGGCAAATCCAATCGAGGCTCGAGCTCCTATTTTTTTCCACTTTTTCCTTTTATTTTTTGTTTCCCCGTCATGTCGCGGTCTTGTGAGCCAGACGCCCCTTGCTCTTGAGTCAGCGTTTTTTACATTTTATTACGAAGTTGGTAAATATTTTCCAAGGCTTGATTTCGACGATTTTGTTACGTTTTCAGTGGGACTGTAGACATTTTACTTATAGTACTAATATTGAATTCATTTTATATTTCAATTTATTAATGTACTGGACGTTTACGTATGTACGTTGATCGGGCGATTACTTCTTGTAATGTTGTGTGTTATAACAATTTTCTGTGTATGTCTCGGTTAATCAAAATAATAAAACTGTACAAAGGTATTTTTAACGAAAGGTTTTTCTTCTGACAATAGGATCCAGAAAAGACAAGTCTATGAATTTATACAAGGAAACTATTCGATAATTTTAAGACACGTAATTAGCACAAACACAAATTAAAACACAAAATATTATGATACCCGTATTTGTGTATAGTGTACATACTGATTTAACTTTATATAAAAATATTGTTTTTATTGATAAATAGTAGATTATTGTATATCATAAAACATGATGAGGAATTCGTATATAAAAAATTAAAATATAATTAAAAGAATTAGTCAATAAAAAAATTACCAGTACTAGCCGCTGCTTGAGGTTGTGAATACGCTGCGTGTTGCTGGTGCGCTGCCGGTGCTCTGGAGTAGCCTCCACTGCCCAGCACGTCACCAAACATGTAAGGATACCCGCCGTCCCTCTGTTGTAGGCACGATGATGACAGCCCTCCCGACATTGAGCTGTCAGAAATTGTACTATTAATATGTGGCGGAAAGGTTTACATACGTCATCCGACTCTAAATAAGATTGTGATTATAATATGTCCACTGCTAGGCAAAAGCTGCCTTACTTCTTGAGCATTGAAGCTTCTCCCACCACGCTGCGAAATACGGTTTGATTGGTAGAATTTCAACTGGCAACAAAATTTTCCTCGTGATGTTTTCCTTCACTTTCGAGTAATTTTAATAGAAAAAGCACAAGAAAACTCAGCTATGGTGAGAAAACGAAGTTTTAAGTTAAAATTTACATATTCTCGTACCATCTTGCCTTATTTTTATATTTACTTAAACTTTAATAAAGTAATTAATCATTATTCATTAAAGTGAATTTGTGATGTTAAATTATAATAAACCTAAATTGTTGTTACTTTCGATATGTTTTGACTGCCTTATTAATGATACCGTTATTAACCACAATACCAAAATATTGTTTAGATGAACCAATATTTGAGATGGAAACTTATTTGAATAAGCTATTATAGGTTGATTTTGAGGTTATTTATAAATAGATGACAAAATTTACTTTGCCTATTTTATATTAGCAAAAAATTATAAAAAATCAACTTTCGAAAAGCAATAAAGAGGATGTGATAAATTTATACCGTAGACCGAGCTAAAGAGAAAACTTCTCGTCTCACTAAGTTAATTTGCTTCGACAAAAGCTAAAGCCCGTAGATTCACTATTAAAAATCAATCCAAGTGGAAAGTCGACCTTCGGCGCTCAACTTCGGAGCGTCTCGGTGCAGTGGCGGGAAACGCAAGGAGGCGCGACCTTTGCCGCCCGATTTCTCGCGCTATTTAATTAGTGCCACCTCTAGATAATAGATGGCGCCAGTGTGATATTAGTTTTCTTTTGTCTAAGACTCGTAAAAAGTTTTTATATCTTAGCCTTGTTGTTTTATCAATGTTTTTTCTTATTTTTAATTGTTAATAAAATAATGATTTAAAGTAATTTTATAATCATTTCAATTGTATTAAACCAAGTTTGAGAGAAGCTTACTTTAAAACGCTCTCTTACCTATATGAATTATAACGAAAACTTAAAAAACGTGTATCTAATTGGAAATTGTGACAGCTTGTTATTAAAACTAGTAACCAGACATGAAGTTGATATCGGTATTCGCTAAAAATTATGTTAGTGCAAGACAGAATTGTAATATTGATAGCTTTGAGTAGAGTTTACATGAAAGCCCTAACTTTTGTCGATGATTGCATGAAATTAAGCGATCTATTTTAGAACCAAAGAGAACAAAAATTAAATAATTCCTTTTGAAGTATACTGTTAAAATGAGTTTTTGTATATTATTTTAAATTAAATTAAAGATCCACATCCAATCTACCTAAACCGCCGAGAAATTTAATAGTCGATTTAAGTTTTTAATTGATTGATACTACAGATAAAAGAAACAATGAAAAGTGTAAATTATTCCTTTTAACTTTTTTTTAAATTAGAATAGGAAGGAGAACTAGGCAATTGAGCCATCTCGTAATAAGTGCTTATCTGAAGGCCACTGAGACTATATGATAATTTTCTTAAGCATTCGTGCGGTCTATGACATTATATCCTAGCTTTTATACATTCTGTTACACTGCCTTATTCACCATTGAATCCGGATGAGATATAAAATATTCGCGATTGATTCTAATTGGTGGTTGCAATACTTAGTACTTCGTGTTCTAGTTAGAAGTGTAAGTGCCATTGACAGGCAAAAGGGATATAACATCTTAAGTAAATGTTGTTGGTTGGTTGGTGGTACATTGACGATATAAGGGATTACTATTTCTTATAATGCCATGGGTGACTTACCACCAGTTGACACATTTGCCAATATGGCTACCTATTTTTTAAAAAAAAAACTGACTTGAGTTGCTTACCCAGAGTAGCTTGCACATTAGTGCAAGCTAAGTCAAAATATATAAATATTTTTTATGATTTCATCAGAGCTATTTAATCGACGTTAATGTTATTTGTAGGCACAGCGCGTTTTTATAATTTATATAATATATTGACTAAGAACCTTACCTATAAGTGTCACTCATGGTCGCAATGGGCTGCGGTATGGGGCTGTACATGGAGTTAAAGCCTCCATTGAGGGGCAAGCGGGCAGGCGGCGCGGGTGGAGAAGCGGGTGCGTCTCTCCTCTGGCTACGTAACTTCTCTTCGCGTCGCCATTTCGCGCGGCGGTTCGAAAACCATACCTGATGGTGTCAAAAAAAATTAGTTATGAAGTGAAGATATGAGTAAGTGTGTGTATGTATATGTGTATTGTTATAGTATGAGTAAGAAAGAAGATGTTAGTGTTTTGTTATAGTTTACACCCCACCAAGCCGAACATGATACCTGTTTAATATTAATAAAGAATAGTTTAACTTAATGATGTCTATGTGAATGAATTATTATTAATTTATCAATTAACTCAAAGTTAACATAGCAATTAATTGAACCGTAGACAATATTGTGACATTGAACTGCGTGGAACGGAACGCTCCCGGAAACAGCGCTCACGTGCGCGGCACTTCCGCCGACATGGCGACGGCAATATGGCGTCCTTTCCCGCTCTTTGCGAAGGCGGGAGTCGCAAAAATAATTTTAAGATATTGCTATTATTTTGTTAAAATTAAATTGAGTTATTAAAATAAATATAATTCATTACGACCGTTTTGGATTATTATAAAATGAATGTTATCTGTTTAATAATGATTTACTCATTATTAAATCTTATTAGAATAAATTTCGGTACATTCGAAATGACATTGAAAATTCTTTACAATATCTAATGTAACTATTTATTTACAACTAATAAGGTAATACCTACACACATACATATGTATAATAATAATAATAATAAATATACTTTATTGTACACCGAAACAAAAGGTAGGTAACGTTTCTACCCACCCAAAATATTTTAGTTTTCTCTTTGTAGGTACAAATAGTGAAATAGAAAAATAAGAAAAAGGCATTGAAAGAGGTCGTGCGAGGTAATATGTCATAATATTATTGCTCTGGCCTCCAAAAGAATCGCCTGAACATTGCCGACTATATTTTATTCGAACCCTCGGAAAACGTAAAGGGTCCTGTTAAGCTGAATACACACGATTGAGGCATTTTCAAGTGTTGCTCAATATATAATAATTGCATTTATTCAAATACCTAAAATGTTTATTTTGATTATATCTTAAAAGTACTGCATTGACTGTTGATTAGAAAAACGAAATTGTATTTGGCATATGGATATATCTATAAATGTATGTACACATTTATAATGATTGTATGAAACGACGAGCGAGAAATTAAAAAAAATGTTCAAATACCTTTATGATTAAAATCCGATTCGGTTTGACTTAAATGAAAATATCATAGACAATAACTTGAATCATGTGTACACGGCTTAGGGTACAGTAAAATATTATGACATTTCTAGTTTTTTCCCATTCCGTCCATAGATATTTTCGCTTGACAGTGGTGACAGCCGTTTCCCGCCTCTCTGTCACTCCCCGTTGGCCTTTTATAAATTGTTAGCCCTCAGTTGGGTCGAAATAATGTTACAGGGGCTCCTCACTAAATGGGATTTACCATAATTCTGTTATTTTGCCAACAAGTTACCTCGACGGTTCTTTTTAATAACTTTAATACAATTTTTATGTATAACTAGAGCAACGAATATACATAAGTATTCGATTATATTTAAATGTATCGGTGTCAAATATATATCCTTATATACAACATTTTTAGCGACTGTTTAGTGAAACACTGATTTTTTCTCTTTCTATCATCACTGATTTTACTTTCGAAAGAAGAAGACACAGTACTGTTTAACTAAACAACATGTAAAGGTAAATTCGTTAATTTATAATATTTGTCACACACTGTAATGTAAGAAGTGTTTTAAGTCTTATAATAGAAAGAAAGAATTTATATCGCACTTCAGCAGAGCTAAATATATAAGTCTTTTGATTAAAATAATAATTCCAATATGTACTTTATATTGTCGATTTTAAGGTTAAAATTGGCGTGTCCGCTTGTAAAAAGGTTTTGTTCGTTGGGTGCCAATTTTTCAAAACAACCCCTCCTACAGGAACTCCCCTCCTTGCTATAGGCCGCGAGATCGATACCCAACCCCAGCTATGATGACTATGGTTTTATGAAAATTGTAACGGATAATTTTATAACAAATCAAAATCTTATTATTTTAATATTTGCAAATTCCTGCAAAAAGTTTAAATTAAATAAATTGAATTATCCCTTTAGATAGATGAAAAACCATGTAAAAATACTAATTATTTGGCAGTATGTATAGAGGAATGCAATCGTAAAACAATTTACGAATTCTTATAACTTTGTTGATTTCAAGTTAAAATTAAATTATAAAAGGCAATCATAACTGGTAAAATTGACTGCCCATCCTTGCTGACAAAGTTTTCACTCAGTCTCATCTTTAATACGTCGACAAAAAAGACACGACTCTGTATTCATACGAAATAAACTACTCAGTTATTTTAGTACCAGCACAAATAATTAATTTCAATAATTCATTTCTTCTTGATATAAAATCGAGGTACATATTTACATATAATTTCTTAAATATAATTTAACTAACTGATATAAAAAATGATGCTTATAGTTTTGATCATATATTTTCGCGGGACCTCGCATCGTCCGAAATATGTTTAGTATTCTACACCCTGTCTCTAATAAAGTCTTCCAAAACCTTTGATATTTGGTGTCTCTAACGTTCACCATTTCGACACAGCCTTGAACCCGGGGCAACACGTGGTGACGTCCGAATACAAAACGTTTCTTGAAAACCTCGCTCACTGGAACTCGCAAATCGAACCGTACGCCCGTTCCACTAGAGTCTAATTTAGATTGTAACACGAAGCTACCAAATTTCCATTCAGGGTTGGTGCCTTTTAAATTGGATTTTTCACGTAATCTTGTTTGAACTGTTAGATAGTTGATGTGCGAAAGGTCTATATGAAAACTGTACGTTCCTTTAAATTATGTTTGGTTATTAAAAAAACGTCATTATTTACTACCCCTATGATTTAAATAGTTACGTAGCAAAATAGTAAGTATTGCATTTGTAGTTTATTCGTTAAACACGTTGTTATTTAATAATTAAAATTGGATATATAATTTTAAGTAGACTTACAAAAATGAAGCAGCTTTTATTTGTCTCTTCATAAATATATTTTGGTAACAAAGCTTCAAGCTTCTATCAAATATATATCTACTTAATGTATGTAAGATTTTACATATAGAGTAGAATTTTGAATACTCATGTGATATTTAAAATATATTAGCTACTTGAAAATCGGTTCAGATTTTAGATTCCTGAGGAGAAATAGGAACACACTCAGTTGTAATATTTTCCGACAAAAATTTATATACTCCATAGTGACGAAAATATGTAATATAAGTAGTAATTATATGTTTAAAGTAATTTTAGTATTAATAAGAATCTCTATTTCATTACGAATATCTTATGAAATCAGATATGAATGTATTCTTAGTTGAAACCTTAAGATTCCATGTATTCTAATTCAATTATCAATGTTTTAAATTCTCTCTTATTCAACAGTATAATTGAATTATAAAGGTTAGTAAAGTACGTCCTTCCCCCCCTCCCGCTCTCCTCTATATTTTGAACTGGCAACCCTAAAAAGTACTTGTTGACCGTACGAGCGCTGCAGTGCTCTCGCGAATGTAAACTAACAGCCGACGAGAGGTTAATGTAGAAGCTTAGCCCCGCTGAAAACAATGTCGCCGACATTTCCTTTTACATTTTTTTACGTACAAGAAAACTATCGTGTAACGGAGTACATAAAATGGTAGAATTTTGTGTAATTAAATATATAACAAACACTATACATAAGCATTGTGCGAAGTATGCAATTTCTATTTTTATTTGCGAAATAGCACTAAAATTATTTGTTGTATTGAATTGCCATGTAAAACATTAGTTACAGTAAGTTTTTTCAATTGTATACCTATCTATTTAAATTAACAAAGCTCAACATAATACAAACTATTATGTATTTCGGATCCTTTGAAAATATATTTCTGTTGCACTAACTTCCTTTAAAACTAATTCAATTTAGCACAGCTAAGTGCTCTTGAAAATAGTTAAAAGGTTGCAGTCAAAATTGCATTAAACCGTTATAAAAGTTGCCAAGTTTCCTGCCCGTGATAAATGGTATTTTAAACTGTTGGCAACACTGAGTGTGACGACTCGCTAAGTGAAACGAAATGTCTGCGGCTTAATTGATTCTGTTTTTTTATCGTATTGATTTTTTAACAATAAAATTATATATAAAAAAAACTTATTGTCGGATTTCATTAAAATCAACGTTATTCCCTAATGTATTTGTATTTCCAATTATACTTTAAAGCCACCCTCTTTTAATTACATACACAAAAGTAAATATTTAAATACATATGGAAAGTTAAACACGAAAGATGAAAAATTCAAACAATAAAAACATGTTTAACATATTGCTGCCGACATATTTGTGGAAGCTATATACCGCATACGTATATTTGAACGTGGCTTGGTGGGCTTATATAATAACCCTTGTTTTTTTAGTCTGTTTGCTAAAGACGCATCTACATGCGGCCCGTACCTATGTAAACAGGCAGTGTAAACAGGCCCTTATGAACGCATCCATGGTCCGCTTTTAATAAAGCACCCTTGTCATCTTTTTTTTATTTTTATTTTAGCTGTGAATTAACAAGCTCCCACTTATTACTTTTAAAAGATTTCTTAAATTCTAACGTACATCGTCGTATAACCATTTCCATTACCAGTTTGAGTGCTGTTAGTAAAGCACAGATAATTAAGAGCGTGAAAACGCACGTGAACGCACCGTTATACGCAACCATTTTTTCTTTTTTCAGTTAGTAAACGAGGCATAGACAATACAGCCACCTTACCGGTGTAAACTGGAGTTTATTTTACCTGGATACGTGCCTCAGGCAATCCAATCTTTTCAGCGAGCCGCTCGCGCGCGAACACGTCCGGGTAGTGCGTGCGCTCGAACTCTGTGGACATCCGTTCTAAAATTAAATTGCGAACTGTGACATTCCATTTTAAATAGCTGTTTGAATTCAATTTTAGAATAATATTTTGTCGCTAATCCTACTAATATCACTAGAATTTCTTCATGTTAAAATTAGATCATGAATAGTTTAAAGGTATACCTTTTTAATGTTATACATTTATTTTTAGTTCATTTTTGTTATGGTTACTTGATCTTATGACAAAATAATAAGAAAAACATAATTAGGAACACTACAGTATAAACAATAGAATACTATATTAGTAATAGAATATACATACATTTTGAGATCAAATAATATATATGTATCATAGACATAACAAAAGAAAAAATATAAAGTAATAGCAATAACGAAAGCAATAAAACTATGAGAATGGCAATACAAACAAACAAACAAGAAAAACTGAGATTAACACGACATAATAATTGGCCGCGCCAGTGGCCGAGAGCTCGGCAAATAGAAGGGACAATATTTATTTATTTACTAATAACTTGTTATTGCAAACAATAAATAAGATGAAAGGGACGCCAAATTGGTTTATGAAGGCTCAGGGGAGCGCTTACGTGTAGCACTCTCAGCTCAAAGTCAGATTCGTTCTGGAGTATGAATGAGATCTTGAAAAACTTGAAAGGAACCTTTCAAAAACAAGACGCAAAATTAGTTTTTACATTTGTAAATTACGTTATCAAATTAAAATCGTGTAAAACTTACAAATTTCTTAATTCAAATGTCAAGTATTAAAATTGATATAAACTAATATAACCGATGGCTGAGATATTAAGGTGCTCACACACAAGACTTCTCATATAAAAACTAGTTTGAATCCAGAACCTGGCATATGCAGTCTTAAAAGCGAGTCACTAGACTAATGAAGGCAGTAAGTAATATATGTAGGTATATAACTTTCTCAAACATTAAGTACCTTTTTCTAGACTATCGATCTGGTCATTGGTGAAGGATGTTCGATTCCTTTGCAGCTTCCTTTTCAACCGTAGCCTCATCTGCGAATCTTCATCGCCGGATGACGCGTGCTCGCTGTTGCCATCCGACCCAGCCTCTGATTGGAGAGTATCTGGCAGGAAAACGAAAAAATATTTTTATAAACAATGCTATTGGTTACTCACATAAAGATAAATAGGTACAAAAACGTACTTTAATCTTACAAGTCTATGTAATAATATAATAGTCCTATTTTGTAACATATATATTAATACACACACATATATCTTAATAAATTTAATTTTTTAACATATACACGTGTTTCCTTAGGCTCGTATCGATAAGTTATATAATATAAGGCTCTCTAAACGAAATAAGATTTCTTCAAATCCATCTAGTAGTTTTTGAGATTAGCGTTTGTACGCCATTAAATAATATTTTTAAAATCTGTCATAAATAAGATCTACATCAAAACAGAAGTGCTATCAATAATGCATCATTAGTTATATTAAGTTACGAGCCATTTGTAAAGTAACTTTAAAACGATACTCGACAAATGTTCGAAGGGGCTGCACACAGCTCTTCATCATAAACTATCAACACAACACTCGAGCAAAACGATGTCGACGACTATCAAGCGAATGCATCAGCATAATTGCACAATTGAACCCCAGAATTACAGACAAAAACTTCAAAAAAACCAGTCACCGTGACCTCTAAATTCCTACCCTATATTTAACGATAAGGCTCAGCGTAAACTAAACGCATTCCCGAGGGCGATGTCAAAATTAAACGTTACTCGTAATGTTGTCGACATGCCCTCAGCTAATTGATTAATTTGCTTTATGGTCGGACCACTTGAGCCCCAGTTCGATTCCCGGATCGGTAATGGCCGCACGGGTTGATGACTCCACTGAATAGACGGCCTGTTACACAATCTGTCACATTTTTCTGATACGCTAAGATGTGGGCGGGAGCTAATTTTTGTAATGGATTATATTGGAGTATTGCTTGTCAGATGTATCTAATTCAACGAAGCATTGAACAATATATATGTTTTGATGGATAATATCTTCTTTTTTTCGTTTACCTTATTTAAAAAAGTTTGAGTTTCGTATTATTATTACAGTATTATTGATAAAGAAATGATATAAACATACAAATATATTAAAATACAAATAAAACCTACTTAATAATATATATTACAGATTTAAAATTCTTATCTCAATATTTTAAACGGGTATTCGCGCTACAAGCATCCACGTCGCGTGTACCTACAATCGGAGCATGATTGATGCACGACATCTCCCGCGAAACACTTTCCGATCGGTTGACAATTTTGATTGATCGCGCTGTGTGCGTGCGCCCTTATCGCGTGTAATGAGAGCCGTGTCGAATGTTAACTTATATGTACTTGTGAATTTTTTGTTATCCGAACCAATGTGTAGCAAATTGCAATATTATAACTGTTACTTATTATTTTCTTATTTTTACAGTCTATCACATAAACGAAAGAAGTCATGACATTTGAAAGATCACACATGTTTTGTTTTAATTTTAATTCTTAATAGCTCAAAGGTATTCCGCCCGACAGCTCGATAATCGCTGGTTTTATTACGACGTTATTTTATTACAATGTGAGCGATGTGTGCGATTTGTGTGGTGGTGTCCCCTTACATGGGAGGTGCTGAAATGGAGGTGAGAATAACGATATTAATTTATAACTGCTGGGCTGTAATCAACTAACTTAGAAAGTGTACTCAATTTTAAAGTTGCCAAGTATGATTATGTCTTGTATACTTAAGGTGAAAATAACTACACCAAAGTAGTTTACTTAACATTGCGTTATAAATTAAGTGGGGTTGTAAATAAGACTTAAAACTTAGGACACATGTTTCACCAAAGTTTCGAACTAAAATCTCAGGAACACTGAGCTTGATTAACGAACACGCAGACTTATTTATAACTATTCCCTAAAGAGGATGAAGAATGTTTTCCGTTGCACAAACCGAGATTTTATTTTATAGTCATAGAACGAAACATAAAGGAGGAATTCATTAAAAAAGCGCTCAGAGAGACGGGACGCACTTAACCACAATCTCACCAATAACGACCTACAAATGATCGAAGGAAGAACTCGATACTGACAGGGCCGGAGAAAAATACCCAAGAGAAAATAATAGTAAGAAAATAAGAAAAGAAATAAAAGTAGGGGCGGTGAAAAAAAAAAATTGGAAAAAACAAGCACAAAGGGAAGCGAAGAAAGTCGGGACTCGGGACGCGGAGAGATAAAGCGAATTGAAGTTATCGGGGCGAATGGCGAACGTGGCGTAGCGCGTAGGTGGGGGCGATTGCCGCGCGATTGTATGAGATCGATACTGTCACTCAAGCGAGCCGCCGCGAACCTGCCCGAGACGCGAGGCGCTGGCGACGCGGCGCGCCGTTCGCAGAGCACAAAACGATTGCTACTTCAAGTATCGAAAATTATATATACATACAAATTCGATGATGTACACAATTATTGACTTAAGATTATTAGAAACTAGCTCAACAATATTTTAAACTAGCTGGTGATATACTATTTTGATGTGTGTATTCTTGAAATGTTATAATTATAATGGTCAATGTCGCATATCAATTTCTTATATTTCACGGCCGATTTCTTCGGTGAGCTTCGAGTTGTTCTTACAGAAAAGCCCTACTAAGGCTTATTAATATTTGTACTTTAAATGTTTAACACCGGTTTAGAGGTCTATTCTGTAGGCTTGTGACATATACTAGTCATTGCTTACTCTAATGCGGTTGGGAGACTATGTATTGCTATGTTCAGAAATATATCAGGGACGAAAGATAAAGTACTGCAAATGCCTTGTCGAAAGTTTGCACGAGTGAAATTAGTACTTACTTTTCTTAGAATAAGGATAAATAAATGCAGATTTGAATAATAATAAGGCCATTTAATTGCCTTTTTCATCAATATAAGCTAGTTAAGGAACATTAACTCGCTTCCGCTTATAACTAGTACCATCTCCTCGCGACTCCAGCCCCGAAGCCGTGTTGCCGGACAAGATGCGATTCGCCTAATTCGACACGCTAACAATAGTTCGCTACAATTACTTAATAATACTATACACCTACATCTACAGACTGACATTTGTATTTCACGATATATCGGTTAATTAATAGTTAAATTAGGTAATGATAGCAAATGTAACTCAAGATTCTTACTTTTTTATATAGATCGGAATAGGTATTTCAATTAATATAAACAAATGATTATATTTGAGTGAAAATGTGTGATTTTATAAACTGGCCGTAATTATTATTAACGATACAAACATACCCTCCCAAATACCTACATACAAGACATCAATTGACACACTCGAGCTCACAATAATAAAAACTAAACCTTATCTACCCCACTACTAAGTAATTTAGATGACCCTGCAGGGGATAGATGTTGATTACAAACAACCACTTACGCAGAACCATCTATTTCCTCCCGTCACACATAAACGTACGACGATTAAGACGAATCTTCGGTCCACAGGGGCCAATTTAAAGTGGTCGATGTTTGGTAATAATGGTTTATTAGGACGGGCGGAAAAGTGGTCGTTCGAGCCATTAATTTGCAATAAATTGTAAGTAAAATAGATTGTTGAATGTCATATAAATACAATGCAATTTATATATAAATTTAAAGGTGTCAATTCAAACATTTAAGAAAAAAAAAGTATGTATAGTAAAAACTAACTGATAGAAATTCACGTGAGTGGCTTTCTAGACATCATGCCTTTGCTTGCTTTCAGCGTATTGATAAGATAAAAGAATACTTAATTCAAAATTGCGTCCTATTTTTTTTTATAATACATTACCTGAGTAGTACTTATGTTTAATATTTATATTAGGGTGTGATCAATGAGAATAAGTACCTATTTGTACTATATTATAAAATGATATGTACATAAATATGTTTTAAAATTATTTGTATTAAATATATCAAGATAAATAATAATGTATCTGTTTGTATTATCAGGAATTATCATCCGATTTAATTGAAACCTCGTATAGCTATAATTAAAAAGTGAGTAAAACTTTCTAGTACCTACAATGCAAGTAGAGCATAACAAAGGTGGTCGAGTAAAATTTTTCGTATAGGTACATACCTATACGATTTATTATATCATTACATTTCATACTGAACTGCCTTTGGTTGTTTATATTTAGCAATAATAAAATATAATACTACAAGAAAATTTTAAATTAGATGTAATATCTATGTTTACAAATTGTAAAACGAAACGTAAAATTGTATCAATAAAAAAATATCACTCATTAGCAACTTCGCTGCACACGTCGAATCGCTAATTTACCGAATTGGTAATCGAAACTGCGGTCTCGATTTCAAATCGAAGCAACCGAAGCGGGAAACCTAAGCTATTAACTTTTTAACGTGTCACTTTGATCATCGAGGGCCTTTGAATTTAAGTCAATTGCACTGGAATGGTTCGATTAAAAAGCTATTGTTTCATAGCGGTACTACAATCGAGTACTCGCGACGCGTAATCGATAGTTTTGTTATAATACGAGTAGCGATGAACCACCTGGCGAGGGGAAGCAGAAGTATTCGAGTGGTTTGTATATGGAAAACAATTTCATATTGAGCTGTGTGACTTTTTAATCACTTTGCTACCGATAGATTTGTTATTTTCAATGTAAAACTTTTATTGACTTTACACGTATAACTTTGTTTAAATGATTCATATAAAACCTTAATAAAAACTTCTTAATAATAGTTGTTTTTTTAACCGAATAGTTAACATTTAATTTTATTAAATTACTAACAACGTTAAATTATATAATTAAATAAAAGATAACTATTATAATAAGACAAGACTTCACGCTGGAATGATTAAATTAACAACTAAATTTAGAATTATTTTTAATCTAAAAAAGAAACAGTAATATTGTAACTTGTATTATTTTTTATCTGTATAATCTATTCCAGTTAATAACAGTTCTATCAATATATTATAGTTGTTGCGTCGATTTGTTTGTTTCTCAATATCACGGTTAATTTATTTCGTGCAATTGTCCAACCGCTAGTTGGTTCGGCCGCCGTGTCCACCGACTGTTTATATTCTAAACCAGTGTGTACAAGCAATTTGTGCAATTATTTGAACTACTCCGCAACCAGAGCAAACAGATTCCTGGACGTTTTCATATCAATTTCGTATAAATATTTATAATTTAAACTTCATTGCATATAATAGTGTCCTTATGATTTAGCTATTATTACATATATATAACGAATAGTTGATATGTCTGTAATACTTCAAAAAAACAACAATTGTATATTATAGCTTATTCCAGTGGTAGAATAAGGAAACATAAACAAATCTTTGATTCACATATTCCATGCGATTTGCTAATATCTCTGCTATATTATTTACTGCAAGCAGTTTTTATTAATATGTCTGTGTTTATAATACAACACTATTTCACTTAATTAGTTATTTCAACTTTAATTTTACTTTCAAATTTCCGCTACCAAATTTGCCGTTGATACGCCATTTTTTCACGAAACCATTAGTTATACAATAGATTACTTTAAATTTCAACCAATGACGTTATTGCAATTCAAGGTTAAAATGGTGTATTTGGATTTACTCCTGTCATTCAAATAGGAAATTCATCGAAGTACGTTGAAATGTATTTGTCGACATTACAAATTCGTTTTGTAGTATAAATCATGAAGTTATAACAATATTTTGGATTTTTTTAAAACATAAAATATATCCGAAAAAGAGAAATGAACTGAAAAAAGTTTACATTGTGCGTCAATCACAAGCGCGCTTTTTTTTGTCCGGAGAGAAAAACATCGGCCATTTTGTTTCGTTTTATTCTCGTATACTTTGGGAACATCAGCCGCGCCCGCCGATCCGTGAATCAAACACTGCGTTGAATATTAAAAATTTGTAGGCCATTGCGTACTGAAAAAATTTCAATGATTAATTTCTAGTTTTATTGTTTATCGACGCAACAATAACAAACATTTTCATTTTCACCGACAAAAATGATAGCATATATATTTTGTAACGAAAAAATATAGCAATTATATTTTTAGTATTATTTAGATATAGTTTTAGTTTGTGAATTGCTTTAGTCAAATATAGATTTTATTCTCTCGAATGTTCTCATGTAACTTATATTAATTAATATTTAATTTCGTTAATGTATATTTGTGTGATACGGATATGGTATTTTCTTGGTGATAAGGCTTTGTGCAACCCCGTCTTGGTAGGTACCACCCGCTCATTAGATATTACACCGGAAAACAGCATTGTTGAGTTCCGGTTTATCAGAGAACTATAGGCACAAGGGACATTACATCTTAGTACTTGTTTATGGCGCATTGACGCTGTAAAGAATGGTTACTATTTCTTACCGCGCCAATGTCTTTGGGAAATGATGACAACTTACCATCAGCCCATTTGCTTCTGCGCCCAGCCGACAGCCTGGCCGGAATTTATAACCGATCTGAGTCAAAGTTAATTAACCTCCTCGATCGTAGACATGTTACGTGACAAATGCAAAATATTTATGTAGTTAAAATATTTCACACCTAAAATTGAAACAATTCCAACCAGTAACATATTATTCTTAATCGTGTTTCAAAAGATATCTTGCAAACATAATTACATAATTGATTTGTTCGTTGGAATGGTCGTTCGCAATTAATGTATTTTATCATATAAATGCTGTATAAAGAATTAAAAAATATATTAAAGCTAAGTTAATTGCGATTTTAATTTTCTAACGTAAGTGTTTGAGGCGTTAAATGTTATAATTGAAATTGTATAATTATAAATTAATTATAACAAAGAACGCTTTCACTTTCAGTCACATTTGTGGATAAAGTCATCGTTAAAACTTCTAAAGTCAGACCGAAGTTACTTGAGTCAAAACATTGAGTGACCTCAGTACAAACTTGCAGGTCGGTACGTTTGTAGGATTATTCGTATTTAACTATGAGATTAATGAGACGCTCGCCGAATGTTTTTCTTTTTTTTTATAGAATAGGAAGTTGGGCCACCTAATGGTATGTGGTCACCAAACGCCCTTAGACATTGGCACTGTAAGAAATGTTAGCCATCGCTTACATCGCCAATGCGCCACCAACCTTGGGACCTAAGATTTTATGTCCCTTGTGCCTGTAATTACACTGGCTCACTCACCCTTCAAACCGGAACACAACAATACCAAGTACTGCTGTTTTGCGGCAGAATGTCTGATGAGTGGGTGGCACCTACCCAGACGAGCTTGCACAAAGCTCTATCACCAGTAAAATATTTAATATATGTATATTATTAATGTACCTAATGAAAAAATTGCATGTTTTTGATATATATTAAAAATAAGGCATCTGTTAATTACCGAATACACAAAGGAAATAATTTAAAGAATAAAGTTCATAATTTTTCTTAACAAAACTTGTATTTCGAGTCACGTACGATTCCGAGTGTAACGTCGAAGTGCACGCCGCTACGTGTCTCATGTAACCGGAACGACATAACATTGTGTTTTAAATACTAATTTCGAATAATTAACAATTAAATTGATTATTTATTATAATTAAACAAACTTAACATGTTTAAATTCCTAGTATTATTGTTCTAATTTGTGTGTAAATGATATTTAATGTAATACCGTTTTAAAAATGTGCAAAAACAAACTTATGGTTAAAATATCGTGTCGAATTTATATTAGGAATAAGAAAATTACATTAATATGTTTAAATTTTTTAAATTGTAATTCGAATAAGTAGTCGAAGTGTTACATAAATTCTCGTAATAAAATTCATAGACTTTTTTTGTGTCACGTCCGGAAGGATTGTGGTGTCAAAGAGCATGTAGCGTGACGTGTCCTAATTTGTATCTGGCATGTGTTGCCATGTGTTAGACTTATACCTATATTTAAATCTTTACGTATATAAAAACTTTTTTGCTTTAATTTCGTTTCCTTGAGCAGATATTTTTTTATATAATATACACTCGGTAATATAGTTTAATTGAGTTTATATAATGCCATGCTTAAGTGATTGACACAATAGTGGTTTCTATTTTGATAGTTGTTAACATTTAAAAAAGACTACATAAATCTAGAAGACGGAACCAAAATTAGAAACATTTAAATTGAACCTTCTACAGTACTTGTATTTACTAGTACAGACATCGCTATTACAAGAGAACGATCGGTTTCACGAGAAATTGCACTCCTCCGTAGTTCGAATGGGAAAGTGATTGAATTTATAAGTTTACTTTATACAGTTGAGCATTTAATTGGTTAATGGAATAAATCGAGGTAGTTTTCAGTATAAGTTACGTTTTTGATTGTGTTTCGGACAATTTGTTGTTTTTATTTTTATAACATTGTGTATCTGGATGTTTTTGAAAAAATGCCGAGATGGCCCAGTGGTAAGAACGCGTGAGTCTTAACCGATGATCGTGGGTTCAAACCCGGGCAAGCACCACTGAATTTTCATGTGCTTAGTTTGTGATTATAATTCATCTCGTGCTTTACGGTGAAGGAAAACATCGTGAGGAAACCTGCATGTGTCTAATTTCACTGAAATTCTGCCACATGTGTATTCCACCAACCCGCATTGGAGCAGCGTGGAATAAGCTCCAAACCTTCTCCTCAAAAAGAGGAGAGGAGGCCTTTAGCCCAGCAGTGGGACATTCGGCACACAGGCTGTTACGGTACGGTTACGGTATGTTTATGAATTAATTTTAGGAAAGCGAACGAGCAAATGGTCATCTGGTCGTAAGACCTACATCGTCAATGACTCCAACAACAGGATATAAGATGAGATGTGTTGGGATTCTTTGGCCTGTACTTTCAAATGCTGACTCACTTAAATTTCATAGTCTGTACATAGTCCCAGTGAAATTCTATAACGTTTATTTTATATGGAAGGTCAGTATATATTGGTATTAGTCTAGTCATATCAGTTGCTCCTCTTGCACATATTATCCCTTACACTGTTCTGTCATATCCTGAACTACCTAACATTCTACTTGTAATACAAGAAAACGATAATTGTTTAATATCATAGGTTAGCTTATTAGTATTGTTGTTAATTACTCAAATATTTAGTCCTCGAATCTGCGTGTAATAAAGTATAACCGAACATCACACAAGTAACAAAGAGACATAATCTTGCAAGCCACAAAGACGAACGAAGAAACGTCGGCTGAACCAACTGTCCCCCCCTAACCCCCTACCCTTACAAGTCTCTCGGCTTAAGGTTAAGGGCTGTGTACATTTCAAACAATTCATTACGTTTATACATTAACTAATCTACGGATTAATTATTCATATATTAAAGTAGATCTCGTAATATAATTCTTAGTAAATTGTTACTTTCAATTGTTACACTATTTTTTCTATAACTTTATTAATTATGATATTACATGATATAATGATCAATAAAAACTGAGAATGTACTCAAAAATAATATAATGTATTATATAAATCTATGTATAAGTTCCATGTACTCAAAATGTATTAGAAAAAATCCGGTTGTTCTATAAAATTTAATAATATCCGTTAAAGAATTGTTCGTCTATAAAGTGCGATTTTGTACGCACGGATAAATTAAAAAAAAATTTACGAAAGTATATTATTAAAATATACAACGAATTAGTTAATTTTTTTTTTACCTTAATATCTTATATTGAATTAAATATAATATTTTTAACATATTCAATTATTATTCGACGTAATGTGGCAACCCTATTCTAGGTCTCAGGCATTCAGACGAGTCGTAGCTCAAAGCAGAGGGAAAAAGGACATCGCCGTCATGTCGTGACCTCCATTAGGTGCCTGACATTATTATACGCTTTGAACGCCTGCTCGAAAATCTGTCTATCGCTTTGACGTTTATAAATTAAATTGTTTATCTCAGATGGGATTCATAACATGTAAGTTAATAAATTTATATTTACTAGACGGGAATGATTTGAAATCTTTTTATAATTGTGTTTTATAATAACGATGTGCTCTTGACTGATTGCGGCCACGACGGGTATTCTGAGTGAGATAGCCAACTGCGCAGGACATTTATAGTACACAAATACTATTGCACTCTCTTTTTCTCATTCTATTAATCCGATGTCAAATCCGAATACGACCGGACAGAATTTAAGCGAAGAACCAAAGTCTTCTATGTGCTTTCCGAGGCACGGGTAAACACTCCCAAATTCTGGACTGACACTAAAAATTTTACGACAGAAAATCCCAAATCCTTTTGACCATTCAGAAGATCTATAGAAACCAACGAGGCAGTTAACGATAGTGTGAACAAGCTCAAGAATTATACCAACTTTGTTCTAAAGCTGCGTAACCACTACATTGCCAGCGCTTCTGCGATTGCCTGAGTAAAATACATTCGCGGCAATGAAGTATGCCACACTACTATTATGACGTAACCAAAATTGCTTACGTCATATATATACGTGTTTTTTGTTGCGAGTATTCAGACTCAAAAGGCACTTGGTGAGCGTATCAACTTATCCAATCAATAGATACCAGCTCCCAAGGCTGTGAGACTTGGCGATGTGGGATACAGTTGATACGTCTTAAAACACTGTCTGCTATTAATATAACTTAGATTTTTATGTAACGATATACTACAATGTGTAAATCAATGTTATACAGGTCAAATAGCGACAGGCTTTTTATAAACTAACCTGAACCCATCAAATAAATGACCATTTTTAACGATTCCTCTTTGTATAATTCTTCTATAATGAGCACGTTTATAAGATAATATAAAACGGATGCTATGTATATCGAAAACTCCTAGCCTTATTCTTTACAAGAACTCACCTCTCTTATGTTCCTCCGTTCCGGGCCTGTTGAGCTGAGGAGGTAATGGAGCTGGTATCGTCGGCGCCGCTGGTGCGGTAGGTAGGCCGGGATACCACCAACCCGTCGCAGCTTGACCGTTGAACATTCGCAGCTTCTCGTAAACGCTGTCGTTCTGCGCAGACGCAGCCTGCTCCTTCTGCGACGCCAGATTTCTTAACACACGGTTGATCGATGATACCTAGATGTGGTGAACGACCTTTTTATTTTTAATCGTATATAAAATAACCTACTTATCTTTTTTTTCAATTCTTCATTTAAAATATTAGTAATTCAGAATATCATTTTGTGTTAAAGAAGTTGGTATTGAGGTATTATATATTTATTTATATATGAAATTCATCACATCTATAATCGTATCAATCTTAACCCTCAACTACCCGCGGTCTGAAAGTCCCTAGCGCCGCTTATATCAATTGCTAAACGATTTTTTATTCCTATGTTTTTCCCATTATTACCAACAGTGGCCATGTCTGTGCTCGCAAATACGTATGGCAAGTAAAAAACTTTTACAAACGGTCTTAGTGACCAAGAAGAAGAATGTTATTTAGATAAGTTTGTTATATGTTAATAAATAACATAATTAAAAGTGTTATTTTAAATTATTTCCAAATGACAAAAATATTATTACAGCGATATATCGCCGACGTCTTACATACCTCGGTTAGGTATTTATGTAAGTAAAACGGGTGGTAGGTGGATAAGGTTTGCACATTCTACTATTTCTAGACTCCGAACCGATAGTATTTATAGACTTGATTAACTTGGATGGATTGGAGGGTGCTTTAATGACCATTCTTGAATAAAGAATCGCTTTACAGATAATCTTTAAAAATTAAACAAGAAACATAAATTATATATTTAAGAAATAAATAGAACCCTTCCAACAATAAACAAAAGTAACAACAACAGTTTCCAAAGTTACCCGACACACGTAGGTACGTATCATTCATACACACACACATTCACATTCCAATCTCAGCCAAACTAAATAACTATCTAATAGGAAACAAATTGCGAAACGTTCCCGCCCTTTTAACTTCCAAGCACGTGTAATTTAAAATTTAATATGATTACTAAATTCCAATCGGGAGCCTCAAAGGGACACAGATTAGGGCCCTCCCCACTCACCCCTTCAGGGCCTAAAAACCCCAATATCCATCTACTTTCGCCGAAAAAGCACGCATGCGTAAAAACCTAACTCACACAAATATGCTCTATGTATGCCCATTTTAACACGTACAATCTTCGTTATATGTATATAGGCAGCGCCGCGGGGCGTCCCTAGATAATAATATCTATCTGTTTTCTTGTTGCTATTGGCAACGGGGAAAATATATTTTTCTCTGTATAACGGCCGGGGATCGGAGGGCGGCTGCAAATTCGCAAATGTGTTCACAGTTCTTGGATATTACGTTCATAATCGATTTTCCTTGGACAGTTTCGTTTTCACTGTTACAAGTATCTAAGATTAGATTGCTTTTTGTATTATCGTTCGTAACAATGGCATTACACGAAAGTTTGTTGTTCGAGAGGATTTTTTATCTATCGTTCTATATTTGAAATTATGAAAATAATGAATTGTGTAAATTAAATTTCGAACATACAAATTACGGAACGATTTTATTAAAAAAATGATAACTAAATTCGTTAAATTGTTTCATTTTTGCTTTAACGTTATTTTCGATAAGTGTTCTGCTGTTTTAATACTTTATGTAAAATTTAGTCTATATTTTGAATACAAAGTGAATGCAAACTATCGGTGTAACGTGTTCAGGTTTAATCCCGTGTAGCGCTAATGGAAGGTAATGTACAGGTGCCGTTAAACCTCCATACATTTGCTAAAAGCTTTTATTTATATACAAAAATATATTTTACACCTAATACGATACGTTTCGTACCATTCTGTGTTTATTTTTAATTTATATTTGTTTGGTAGAAATAATCCCTACGCGTTTTACTTTAAAAAAGTCATATAATATTTAACTTGATCATTGCTGAAAACTTATAATAGAAATCTGTTGCAAATGTATGAAAAGTTATAGAATTTTTCAATTGAATAAGTTCGAAAGTACAGTTATGTTGTTAAAAATAGACACGTTTTTTAAACTGATATGTGTAAATAGTTTTTTTTAACTTTTTCAGGTTATATTATATGTTCAGTATTAAAACATAGTAAACTTGTAGTTATGATAGATAAAATATATAATAACTAAAATATTTGTAATAATGTAGTTATTTATCCATAAATAGAATTGTGTTCTTAGATTAAGATTATTTTTAGGAATGTTATAGAGCAGTTATTACACACACTATTTCCTATCTCTTATTGTATTTGGAACGGCAGCCCAATATCACTAGAGAGAGATCAGACGCTAAGTCAACTACTTTACGTGCTATCAAAGCCACGGAAGTGCAAACACTTCAAAAATCTTAGGAATTCAAAGTAATTCTGAATTCCTTGACGAAAAAAAACCAAAGATTTTATTAATCTGATTTAAACAAAGGAACTCCGAATCTGTATTCTAATAAGCCACAGGTGACAAGACCAATAGGACAGTTAGACTTTGTAAGACTTTGTTGTTTGTAGTGAGAACCTATACCAATATTAGATCATCAATATCAGCAATACTGATTGACAATACTAATAACAAATTAAATGTATATCCAATAAGATACCATCAAAGGCAAAAAAAAACCGTCAAACAATCAAGTTCGATTTTTAAAACAGCCAATAAGAGAATTGTGTTTAAAATGCATTCTGTAACTGACAGCTCACCGACCAATCAGATGATAAAAAGATTAAAGTGGTTTGAGATCGTTCGAATTAGAATTATAAAGGATTTATACTTTTTGTTGTTTAATTGAGTTTGATAGTGGATAAAAAACGAAGTTATTTTTTTTTTTTCGATTTTCTTTTTCGTGCCGAATAATTTCTACATAGCTCAGTTATAGAATTAAAAAAATATTCCATCCAAAAAATATTAAGCAACAATTTTATGATGCTTAGGTGAAAATAATTTTATATTTGACTTATACCGTTTCTCTATCAGAGCTGTCGAATTAGTGATCACCGATGTGTGTAAAGGGCCCGCGTGTTTTAGACGTGCGGGACACGGGGTGGGTTTAAACAAGATTTGAAAAAACTGCCCCGTATAAGGGGTGCATTATGAATAAGCTTAAAACAAATATGTTACAAATACATTGAGATTCATTTTAAAAAAAAGCTATTATGTCTAGACTTTTGCATTTTAGTACAGAATTAGAATATATTAAATTTATTTATTTTCATAATACTAATATATAAATTATGTCTGCAAATCAGGAGAGTAATGATAAAAGTATTCACTACTAGCGAGCTTAATAGTGCAGAAA
This sequence comes from Nymphalis urticae, assembly GCA_905147175.2. Classification (NCBI taxonomy): domain Eukaryota; kingdom Metazoa; phylum Arthropoda; class Insecta; order Lepidoptera; family Nymphalidae; genus Nymphalis; species Nymphalis urticae. The sequence continues at coordinate 3,847,951 of LR990004.1, read as the reverse complement.
ATAATATTTAAAAAAAGAACTAAAAAAATCGTTTAATTAATAAATCTAAATAGTCTTTGACATAGGATTAAATTTAATGTAAAGTTGCCACCGGTTCGGAATGTAGATTCTATCGAGAAAAATCGACTAGAAACTCAGTACGACTAGTATTTTTTTTTACTCAAAGTAAATAAATAGTCTAATTTATATACAGTTAAATTTATATACTCTACGCCAAATTTTTGATACATACCTATATATGCAATGAAATGTAACATGAATTTAATACTAAATAAAAATAATACATTCTTCTTAATGGCTTTTTAAAGACACCAAGTGGACGGTTAAGAACCTTTCATTGAATTTGATCAATGAAAATATGTATTAATTATATAATTGTATAGAAAATCCAGACAAATAAATTAAAAACAAATAAATGATGCCAATTCAATCCATTCTATAATTAAGCAGTCTTTAAACTAATTGTATTGCTTTCCTTTTCAGCTCCACACGTTAAAAAGAGATAGACACATCCTATAATATGAGTCTATATAGACATTAGTTTCAACAGAATTACCAATCTTAATTTCATTTATAAATACTTAAATATATACTTATTAATATTAGGTCAATGTCTTCACACTGACAGCCGACATTAGGAGCTCTACCGATGGTCTTATTCGAGCTTAATTAAAATTCAATATTAATAAAACGTGAAGCGAAACAAAAATCCTACCGTATAAGGCCTGAAATATGACACTGACACTTTCGACTGACGGGTAGGTACTGTAGGCTACTCGTTAAAATATATGTACAGGATTATAGACTTTATAGTTTATGTAATAGCATTTATAATTGATAGTACAATATTGAACGATGAGAAAAATATACGATCGTTGTGTTAATTTAATTGAATATAGAATATTAAATTTAAGAATGTTCTGTAAATTAATTTTACGATTGGATAAGTATAAAATAATGTCGTATTAGAGTGCTAATTGTCAATATAGTGTTTGTCACGACTTCAATAAAATTATCGCAATTACCAATCAGGATATACAAATTAAATATGACTTAACCAACTCAAGTTAGTAGAGAAATAACATTAAATTGAAATAAGTATAGCAAGGTTGTTTTTAATTATATTTACTAATCTTAGAAATCAGCACAATTATATAAAAGGCATAAGAAAACATACTTGATCAGGAAGTTTCGCTGCTTTTAAAGTATAATGATAATATAATATAATGCAGAATAATGAAATAAGAGTGGAGATACAATCTTAGTGCAAGGGAACGGATCGAGTTTCGCGATGCAACATGACATGCGCGCGCGCAGCGATAGCGCTCTCACTGCACGCGACTTGTTCCATATAAAACCGTCTTAATAAAAATCTATAATTCAATGAAGAGTTTGTATAAGATACTAAGATCATAGGCCCTTTAATGCGTGCAATGAAAAGTGTAATTTCTAAAGTGTCGGAAATATATAGAGTGATAGATCATCTTTACACGGCGCGCGGGCGTTCTCGCGTCATTTTGACATTGACAGGTGTCACTAGGGATGCGCGCACGCACGTCGCTGCGTCGAGACACAACGATAGATCATGCGATAGTGGTGGACCTCGTGTAGGTGGTCTCAAGTAACGCGTTAGAACAAAAGCTCAACTATCTAACCGATCGGGTTTTTATCGATAGCCCTGTTAATTAAATCGAATGTAAAATGAACCACATAACGGAAGATAGTTTCCTAATGATGGAACGTGTTTTTTTTTTCATACATTTATAATATCTTTAATGACGTGGAAACTTTTCGTGTGATTCAAAGTTACTTGATGAGTACAGATTGTCTCAACGGTTAAATATTAGGACCTGCTATTGTTCTTAAGCCATTAATGGAATCTATAAATAGACAATAACAAAACATTTTTGTTTGCTAGATCCTAATTGGTTTTAGTGTTATCAAAAATGGAAAAAAAATATATTCGAAACATGCAAATTAATACTGTATTCCTCAATAATAATGGTCGTTTTTGGATAGGCGCACCAGAAATAATTTTGGCTTATATTTATCTATATAACAGTCTGTATATGCAATGTTAAAAGGCGTACAATGGCCGCGTTGCAATGCGGTTAATACGCGAATCAATGGATAAAAAAATTACAAAGTAATGAAGAGATGATCAAAGGAAAGTCCCCTTTTAACTTTTACACAACGTTCACTTTTCCGAGCCAACAGCATCTAAACCGATACAGGCATCCGGACAATGGCCATTACATTCCATCGGAAGGGTCTCGAACCCTCAGGATTAGAATTACTATTACCTACATCAGTATTATCTATAAACATTTTAACGTACGCGCTTAACCCGCGGAGACCCAGGTTTGATTCCCCGGTGAAAAGCGGTTGGGGTGCGGTCATAGAGGGGTTTTTTGCAATTCTCTTAGGACGCGTTCCGAGATTGGGTGAATCGTATTCAGTCGATTATCGCTTTTAAATTGTTGAGATTTTTCTTGTATGGATATTATTACATTAAGTACCTAATAAGTTCTTGTATATATTTATTTCTTAACTATAACTTTTGTCTTTTATCAGATTAAAGTAGATTTTTTAATAGGTATGTACAGAATTGTTTTTTTTTTCTTATAATGATAAGTCTCACTTTAATGGCTCGTTGTCAAAACAACTCCCGTATTGTTGACATCTCCGGCAAACATATTATCATATTTACTTAACAATATACATTTTCGTTGTAATAGTAATAAATTATAATATATTTTTATTAATTTTTATTAAAATATTAACTAACCAGATAGCCGTTTCTTAATGACTATTCGACAGTGCGTATTCCCGAGTGGCAGCCGCAGAGGAGGATGGTTAGCTGCCGCATCCCCGTGGGCCTTGGACCTTTGTCTTATTAATTATATAATTATGTTTAAAAAAAAAGGTTTCAGTTTTCGTGAGAGTAAGAGCAGTGGGCAAGTACCAGGTATCTACAACCTATCTGCTTTAAAAAATCCCGCGCAATATTACTATAATTACAATCCGTTAATTGATTACTTCGATCTTTGATCAGACTTAATTTAATATGAATACACTTAATCTTGTTGCTTACATAATTATATATGTATTCGAATATATTGAAACCATTTTTAAATAATAATAAAATATAACATACACAAATTATTCATTTAAAAATATCGTATTTGAAATATTATTTCGAATATTCCAAATATGAAAAAAAAAAACTTTTTTTTAAGTAGATTGAAATATTTACATAAGTACTTAATTGTTTAATGAATAATACGAAAATTGTTACCAGTTTCTTCCTGTCTATAATATCATGGTTAACGTATGATACAAATGTGTGTTGGCATTGGCTTTGGAATGTTTGTGGATACAATAACTAATACTTATTAGCTACTGTGTCTAAATAAACGGGCATATTTAACAAATCATTGCAGGTTTAATTCCGCGAAACGCAAATGGTCCATGAATACCTACGTGGTCAATAATAAACATTTGTTTATAATGAGCACGGGTGAATACTTAAACCTCGTTTAATCATAGCTTTACGAATATTTAAAATAAGAACTGTTATTGTTTTGTTTTGTGTAATTAAATTTATTGTTCTTTAAGTCTTAGTTTAAAGTTAGTAGCGATTAAGATATTGTTATTCGATATTAGCAAAGCACGTTTTGGTGCTACGAGTATGAGACTAAGCAGGTATGAGAGTAGAAAAGTCCTCTCCTCTCGAGGAGAAGTTTTAGAGATTATTCCATCACGCTGTTCCATTGCTGGGTTAACAGACATGACAGAATGTCGACATGAAAGTTATATAGCTTTCCTTTCAATGGTAACTCTTGGTTCCAAGTATTTGTTAAAATTATGTCTTAATAATGTTTATCATCGCTGCAAGGAATTTAACTACAAATACGTCAATAGCCTTATATGATTTACCCAGGATTGAACCCATAAATTAAGCTTTTTAGCTACCAGTCCAATTGGGCAGTATTATAGTTCTAAAATAGATAATTAACTCAATAAATGTTTTTGATTAACAACCGAAGTAAACTAAATCGCAAGAGGTTATTCACCCCGTAATATTTGATATTCGAGAAGAAAGTAAATGAAAATTGGAGAAGATGTCCACGTCTTAAGCCGAACATCTTAATTAGGATGTAATTCGAGAGATCCCGTAACATCGCTCCGTGTCCGTAGGGCTACGTAATATGTGGCACGAAGCCCCTAAAATGCGTCGCAGTAGCGTTTTGGCGGTGTCGAGTTACCTGGACCACTACGCGCGATCGTGCCAGCTAGCCACTAATTAATAATACTAAATTATATAACAACTTTTTATTGCATGGAACTCCTTGGTCGGTGTTCGTATAATTTAAAAAAGCTTTCACTTATTATATAATACTCTCATCTTTTCTTGAAAATAATTTTCAAACAAATAATGTCAATTAGTATTACATTAGTCAATTCATAAGTTTTTTTTTTTAAGTTTTAATAAAATTCGTGAGAATTAATTACATACTTGAATTATTGACTGGTAAAGTAAATAAGTTAAATTAATATTTTTGTATTATGAAGGTATAGTTCGTGTATTGGTTTAAGAGTATTGATTTCAACCGTAATGTAGTTACTCTTTTTGTAACTATTTTTTTTATTTGCAAATATTATAATTAATATTAGTAGTTTGTTTTTGGATATTTAATAACCGCAAATAAATTGCCTGCATATTTTTTTTATTATTATTTGCAACTGAATACTTCTACATTATCATACGTATCTGGTCTTAACTATCAATTCCTATGCCACCATAAGCAGTTGGTAAACCGTAGAAAAGGGCAGATGTACCATAGATATGATTTGTAAGTGGGAGTGAAAGAGACAACGAATGTTCGCGCACCCATGCGTGAAACGCAGCATTAAAGTGTCGATTGTTAAAAGAAAAGTGACGTAAGTACAAGGACTGTGAAACGACTGTTAACATTTAGATGTTCAAATTCCTTATTCGTATATAAACACATTTTTTAAACAATATGGCAAAATGTTTTTGCATATAATCCAGTTATATTTAAATGTCAGGCTACCTACATTAAGACTATTTCTAAATGTCATATGATACAAGAAACGATTCGTAGATGGACGCGATTTAAAAAAAAACAACTAATAGATGAACGATCCTATTAACCCGTCAATTTATATTAAGATATTAAGACCATATGCATCCGATAATATGAAGCGACAGTATCAGGAATCATTTAGAATATTAAAAAACATAGGACAGTCTGAGCCGTCAACGAGGTATGCACTTACGTCCTTCTTCCGTGGCGTCACAATCGATTGTTCAAAGTATTTTTGTCTACTCGCAGCCGGTAAGAAACATCACGCCCATTCGACCGTTATGACTAGACTACGCAACTCGCAATAAACACCCATCCCTTTCTAACACACGTGTCACCGCATCTTCGTATTCGTCGATGCCCAGTGGGCCGTGTGCGTGCGACAGTCATAAAAATAGCCCCTTCACGAATCTTCTAGGTAAGAGGGATGATGTACGAGTACAATTTTCCCTCTTGTTATTTATATATAGGTGTTATGGGGAGGTGTTTGGGTCGATTCTTTTTATTAATTAGGTATCTCTATGCAAATAAGACTTAAGATTTTTTTATTTCAAAACGTGTAAAAATTCTTATTGACTATTTAATAAGAATTTTAATAAATCTTATCTCACAAACAACATATTCGAAGCTGACACATAATGAAAATAATTTAAATTGTTTATTTGTACAATTAAAATCTTACTACACGTATACAAACAGAAACACTATTTCGAACATTTTCAATTATCCACAGATAAAAAAAAACCGTCCGCGGCTTTGTCACGGCATGTTTACACTCGGTCACAAAGGCCCGAGTTTTGACATGATTAACAGAAAAATTGGCCCGATCAATGGAAAAAATTAACAATATTCGCTATTGAGATTTTTTTTTGCGGCAGATGTCGCTCGCATACGTCCGCTTCGATTACGGATCGTGTCACTTAAAAATGGCTTTATTTGAGTTTATGATATTTTACCTTTGGACCGCTGTTTATTTCTTTGATTATTTTTAACGTATTTTTTTTATTTAATACAACGCTATATGGCTTTTAGGCGGGATTTTATTCTGTATATTCATTAAATATAATGATAAATTAAAAAAATAGTATTACCTATTAAGAGTTTATTATTTGTTACCTGATTACGTACTGTTATTTTTTTAATACATAAAATATTTTGTTAGTCCAATATCAGTGCGAATGTTCACGGATAAACAACTGACCGGCTTTCAAAGCGGAGCTCGGAGTATACGGAGCTTGAGCTTGAATCCCAAGGAAGGCTACTTTTTTAAATTCACCCCTTAAGGGCGTAAAGTACGAGATGAAGGTTTATGTGCAATTTCTTCAATATTGTAGAAAATGTGTAAAGGTCGACGACGAATAATAATACATAAAGGTAAAATAAGCCCCATGTCAGATTCTGGAGAGTTTTGTCGCGAAACCGAATTAATTCCAAGCGGACGAAGCCTTCGACTCGTAAAATATAAAGAGAATCTGAACCTACCTATGATCCTCGAGTCAATAACAGTTGACCGATTTGTATTGACAATGCCGGTACAAAGCGAGCCGAACGAGACATTTTATAAACTGTCATCAATAGTTCGCAGTGAACTGAAGTTTTACTCGAATACTGCTTCAAAAGGACCTCGGACAATGGCGATTGGGTTTATGAACATATGCTCGAAAATTTTTGGTTAATTTCGAAATTGGATTAAATATCTTTTATGTGTCCAACTTATTTCTCAACAATACGTCAGATTTTAATAAAGATCTGTCTGTTTGAATGTTTTGACACGATTTGATTTCGAATAAATTCATTCAATTTCAAAATACATGAGCAATTCAATGCATACGGCAATTATTTGTGACCGTAACAGCCTGTGAATGTCCCACTGCTGGGCTAAAGGCCTCCTCTCCTCTTTTTGAGGAGAGATTTTGGAGCTTATTCCACCACGCTGCTCCAATGCGGGTTGGTGGAATACACATGTGGCAGAATTTTAGTGAAATTAGACACATGCAGGTTTCCTCACGATGTTTTCCTTCACCGTAAAGCACGAGATGAATTATAATCACAAATTAAGCACATGAAAATTCAGTGGTGCTTGCCCGGGTTTGAACCCACGATCATCGGTTAAGATTCACGCGGTCTTACCACTGGGCCATCTCGGCTCTGTTGCCATCTGGCATTATTTGTGATTACGAATTATTTGTTTTAGTTTATTTTGGTCATAATTATTACGTGTTGATTTTTGTGTTTGTTTGCTTCCGTTTGGTTCAGCGTTATGCAATAACGATCTTCTAAGAATTGATCTGAAACATTTTTTTAAATTAAATATACATAAATATTATATTGACATTTTATAATATTTGCTATGTATATGTGTACAACATACTAATAATAAAATACTGTAGGAAAGCTAAGTGATAAGTTTTATATATATATATATATATATTTTACATTTAGGTATATAATAATACATAAATGATGTTTGTATTACAAATCTGGTTTAATCATGTTCACGAGCTATACATGTTTACATAATATAGGTATCTTAACAGCCTCGTTCGTGTAGCGGCAAGCTATAATGTAGATTATGGGGGACATGGGTTCAAATCCCTGGTCAAGCCCTTAAAGAAGTCTCAGTAAAGGGCCGTAATTAGAAAGCTCGCTGGGTTATTACTTATTACCTAATCTCTTGCTTCGGAAATGTTTATTTTTCTGCTCGATATTAAGTTCGTAAGACGAAGCTGTATACTTAGTTGTGCCTACTTAGTTTAAGAAAAAACAGCTATATAGGAGAAAACTATTTCAATGTCGACTCGAACTGTAGATATAGTACATGATATAAGAAGTAGCAGAATGTTCAAGCAGTTCAGTACATAGAGCCTAATTTTCGTGTCAATTCAAAAATTAAAGAGATATTTCACTATTTTTTTAATTTTAAAGTGTATACGCAATGCCTGTTCTTAAGAAATAACTAATATTCCTATTTATTAATCCAATGAAGAGTACAGTTCGTATTAGGAGTGGACGACAATAGCCTCGATCAGAATCGAACCTGCGACTTTGCATCACGGCGACCCGTAAACTTTTGCGATATTGACGTTCAGCTTGGTTAAGGTAGACTTTGTATACTAAAGGTATTTGTACTTACACTAGGTATATTATCGTTATTGCACACATTTTCACTGAGCAGACGATCCCTGATCTCCCAAGCGAAGATCGAAGGGCACTCCCTCTTGTAGTCGGCAATCTTCTGCACCACAGGGGTTGTTGCGACCCGGGGCTTCGAACCCCCTATCGCACGGGGCTTGATGGACCCAGTCTCGTAGTATCTGTTGACAAAATTTATTCTGAAGATAACGGCTTAACTTCCTAAATTATTAAAAACTTTAAAATAAACTTTTCAAAATAGGTTTTTCAATGAAATATTTACTATTAAACTATTTGTAGTAAATTAAATAAACATATAAAATTATTATTATCGTGATAAAGTACAAATATTTTTGTTTTGTATTCCAGCATAATAGGTACTACAAAATCATCTCAGATATAAAATTGAATAAATAGTACGTATGTTACGTTTACTATTGAAAACATTAAGCCTCCGACCCACTCGAACGGCATTAGTTCACAATTACGAATATAATCTTCAACTATCCCCTTATTTCGAGTACCTATACAAATATGCTCTACAAACTCATTGCACGAAATCTTCAACATATATTCATGCAAAAATGTGCCTTATTCCGAACACATAAGGTAAATGAGTTATTTTACGACGTGCAGCCTTATTCTTGTAGAGATATAGGATGTACCGGCGGCGGTATTGTTGCAATCGACATGTGTCGATATTTGCAGCGAAATGTCGATGGGGACGATACGATTGTCGAATTGCTGTATCCAGATACAGGGTTCGATATTTAAGAAATGTTGGCGTTTTATTGAGGGGTAACTAAGTATTTATTAATGTCAAGGGTGAAGGGGATGTCTTCGTTTTTTTCTAGTTTTCTTTTACCAATTACATATTTCGGGTTATTTGGATATTATTTTGCGGACATTTTTTTATTTCCAAAGATTAGTATGGTAACACATACATATATTGAAACCAAAAAATAGAAACCAAAAAGGCTTCGCGTATATGACGCGATGATTTTCTGTTCAATTTAGGGTTGACTGGTAGATAAGGCCTTTTGGCTTTATGTCTAATATTGCGTAATTTGTACAAACATAAATAACTAAATAAAAAAATAAAAACTCCTTAATAAGTCTTAATACAATATTAATTACGAAAAATATCAAACCACGCGATCACTTAAAAAACCGTTGTAAGTTGGTTCTAAAAATAAAATCAGGGCCCGAATAAATAGATGTCATCTGTCGATACATGTTTACTTTGTTGCGGAGTGCCATTAGAAGGTTATTATTGTCGAGTGCCGGGAGCGAATTGTAATCGTTTTCGCTTCGGGCGCCAGAATGAGCGCGCAGTGCGTAGCGCTGTAATAGAGTGATGAACGAGATGTTTTTGAATTTTGATTTATTTAAACGTCATTTAAAAACATTTGATTATATTCTTGAGATAAATTTTGCAATAAGAAAATGGTTTTTTTTTTTTAATTTTGTTACGTCACATAAACCGATGCTTACAAGACTTATAAATTAGTAATAGGTTTTAACGATGAAAGGCTATCTAAACTACGCATTTAAAATCTAATAGGAAATATTGTTTCTTGTAAATAATATTTACCTATGAATTGAAAATTAATTAGATATTAATTAAAAGTAATTATTGCAGTGAATTATGTACTTTTTAATCGTCTCTGACATCATTTTAACAAGCTATTAGATAAAAAGCTCTTCGTATTTTTTTTTATCTATATTTATATAGTGTTTTAAGAATAATTTCTACTTACTGCATATTCCGTGATAATCTGAGACAAAAGAGAATAGAATCAGTCATTTCACTTAACCGACTTCAAAAATGGGGCACATTATGCAAAAGCAATTTATGGGGCATATAATTTATTCATCTAAGTTAAACTAAGTTTGTGCTTTTGAACTAAGTTAATTTAAAGTTTTTGTATTTAAAAAAGCAATTGTGTTCTCAGCTTTATTTATTAATTCTTATTTATTTATAGAACTATATTTGCGATTCGATAAAACTTTTAGAAATGGTAGTTTTACAATCAAGATATAAACTAGTAAGTGAGCTTGGCAGGAGGGCTTCTTAATTAGGATTCCCGTCGCTTGCCCTTTACAAAGCCCTAAGGAAAGGAACCCTTTACGTAATTGGCATGATAAGAATTTTAGGGGCGTGTGGGAAAAATGCACTTGCAGCCGTATTTTACCGATATTATTAGAACATTCCAGACTTCTATAAATGATGGTATAATACATTGACGTCATATTGGTGAAACTAGATCAATTATGATTGGTACCAATTACCAATCCATATATTTATAAGATATAAAAAAATAAAGCCTTAAATTTTACCAGTGTACTATTTAGTAAGGAATTGCTTATTATGTCACTCTAAATGATGAAAACCCACTTATGGTGATATACTACTATATTGTGATGCATCTGTCCTTTAAATGTTATAATTATTATAATTAATTTTGCATATTATCTGTCTGACATTTCAAGTTTGTCCTTACATAATAGCTATATCACTCACAAATATTCTATTTTATTTTGATTTTATTAAGTAAAATGATAATTTATCGAGTAAACTGATTAAAGTTGAAGACAGTCGTAATTAATCTGTAAATGCTTAGATTTGCATTTAAACGGATTTTATTTATTATCGTCCTATTTTGTGAATAACAAAACATTCAAAACGCAAACACCAGAAAATAATAACGCGCACCCAGCGACCGAATCACTTTCCTACAAGATCTCTTGAAGTGCACGCCGAACGCCAGCAGGGGTGCCAATTACTGACAAATATTATTATTTTCCTCTTTATCGCGTTTATTTAGGGGCGGTCGTGGGACAGCCCTGAAAGGCACACCCTGCATTAAAACTTCTAGTTTCTTTGATTGACGTCTTTTAAATTTCTTTATTGTCCCAAATTGACTTTTGAATTGTTCACGTCGGAATACTAATATGAATTAAGTGATTTTCGTGTGAGATTTTTTTAATAAATGATGTTAACATGGATAATTTCATATGTTTGGTAAAAACAAAAATAATACGTACACGATTAGCGTATGCTAAAGTAGTATATACTGTAATAAAAAAATAATTAAAGCAATAATCGAATGTGAACACTCATCGTACCGGACTAGAGGGAATGGATTCTGAAGTGGCATTTAAAATAAACTCGCATATAGATTTAGTTTTAACGGCAATAGGATTGAGCGTTTCAATAAGCACTCGAGTGGAGGGCCGAAATCCTCCGCGATAACCGATAAAATCGCAATCAAACGATAAGCTCCCTGACGAAATTAGTCGGCGCCCCAGCCAGCACCCGATGTCGATTCCCACCTCACCCGTGGCGCACTTCATTCAAACAAAAACAATACACTATGGGAATGCAAACTTTTTGTATTGATTAAGTCATTCGAGTTCTTTAATTCCGTCATCGTGTATTGTTCGCGCCTTTGTCGAGTTCCTCGGGCGGTATTATGGGAACTCCGTCAATTTGTTCGCGTGGCCCAAGAATTTGACCTCATCGTGGACAATCTTCACAATCGATTCATATGCTTTTGTTAAACGACAATGGGTTTTGTGTTAAATAATTCATTTATTCGTGTAATAGTGCTCGGTTTAATTGTTACGGGCGCCCTTTGCTTGGCCTAATATAGTTAGAATTATTTCGAGAATTGGATTATAATATTTATTAAATTGTAATGGTGAATGGATTTCTTTTCGTCAATTGTCATCGATAAATATCTTACGTACAACCGTTGTGACTTTGTTCTTGAAAATTGTATTGCATTAAATATTTTCAACGGTTTATTTCAAACACGTATATTTAACTTTTTAAAATGTAGCTATAATTTGATTAGTTAACTTTACTTTGTTAACTTGACTTCCAACTATTGCAATGTTACAACATATCTAATGTAAAAGTACCTTACGTTTTGTGAGCATGCTGTATAAAGTTAGTACCTTAAATATACTGACCTGCCGAGTATCTTGGACACGCAGCCGTTGGAGACTTGCAAGATGCGGCTGATGTCACAGGGCCTTGCCCCCGAGTGGGCGAGCTCCACGATCTTCTGCCTCGTGGAGTCTGGCAATGGTCTGCCATTGACGTACACTCCTCCTAGCTGGTTGATCCCACTATGACCGGCAGATGAACACCCAAATAGGGCCCCCCCGCCCATAGCCGCGCTGTGCATCAGCTCATCTAAGACATAGGGGACTTCTGTGATATTTATAAATAAGAAGGACAATCGGTTTAACACAGTAAATGGCAAGCGTTTAATATTTATTTAATGTAATTTTGATTTCTTAGATTAGTAACATTGTTATATATTTTTAAGCAATATTTCAATATTAAATTTAAAAATCTTATTAGAATCACTCAAACCCAAACCAAAATTTAACAAGATAATGTTGAGAATAAAATAACAATAAACTATTTAATATTTGAATAAAAAAATTATATACGTTCTAAATTCAAAGTTTTCGCATTCATACTTTTTTCGGTCAATTTAAGTAAAAAAAGAAAACACTTAAGTAGGATTGTCGATTAATCAGAAACGAACTCTTTTCAAATCGCACTAAAATGAAAATTTTTTTTTACATCTACCTGTACTATAAAGGCATAGGTACAATCTTATAGTGTTAAAAAACCAACCGTCTCGGTTTCTTTGAAACCGTTTAAAAAAATAATCTGCTTTGCGAAATTAAAAAGTGAGCCTATTCTAAACGTAAAGTACAAAAAAGGGTTTGCGGTAGAAGAGAGAAGACCGCAATTATTATCTAATCCGTAAAGATAAGAATACTTCGGCATCCTTTATTGTAAAACCCATATTGAAGGCTTCTTGATATAATTTTTTATAGATCAATCATATTGGCCAACATTTTAAAACCTTTTAGTTAATAATAATAATAAATAAGGACGTGCAGTGCTATTCTATAAGAACTTAATTACTCACCCGCGAAATGTTGACAACCGACTTACGGTGATATACGATTTTGATTCGTGTGTTCTTGAAATGTTATAATTATAATGGTCAATATCGCGTATAACTTACTGTCATTTCGTTCATTTTCTACGTGAAGTTTCGAGTTTATTCTTACAGAATAGCAGTCCGATCTCATTGGAGCCGATTGTCAATTTAAGGGAACCTCTTACTTTCTGGCGTATGACTATCTTCGTACCATCAATTTTGTTTTAATTAGTAGTAAGTTGTTAAGTAGTTGATTTTAAAAGCCAACTCCTTTATACTTTTTTCTAATAATTGTTGCTTCGAAGACGTTTTTTACTGCAAGCTGTTAAATGTGATTTTCCAATATTATTAAAGATCTGACTTTTAATTGAAGATTATGGAGCGACTATTTGAGTAATTCCAGTGAGTTTGAAAATGCGATTGCATTTTAGAAGGCAACATCTTCTTCCTTTCTTAACAAGTAACGGAATCCATTTTCTTTGAATTTTGAAATTTAATTCGTCCCAAATCATGTTTTTTTTTGTCATTTTAAGCAATGTTGGGAATAAGTTTATGATGAAGTCGGTCTTTAATTCTATGGCAAAAAAATTGAGAGTGATTTGCGCATGTTTTTGTTAGCGTCTCAAAAGTTTTCGTTCAAAATGAATCTTTCAATGCATTACAATCATATTGTTTTTCGCGTCCTTAGTCTTGATTAAATGGGTCGAGTATTGGACCATTTGGCGCTGTCATACATAATTAGGGTAATAACTTGTGAGATATCAACAAGCAACAAGTAACTAATATTTTTTTCATTTCGTTTTATGAATGATTATTAAGAAATGTCAAATTCAAAAAAAGAGTCACTTGTAGGTGGTAAGAGCAAACCAAACGGTATTTTTATTAACCTCGTCCAGCGCTAACCAACGTTTCGTAATATCACCACCAGCAAAAACATTCTCAAGGGACGTTGGCGTTAACGCGATGACCGCTCGTAAAAATCTGTCATATCCATCTTGCGCGCAGATGAAAGGCTTAAGGGCGATGATAACAATGATGACCAAGGAGTTGGAATGCATCTGCCTAATAATTTCGTCTACTGTATCAAGCTCTAAAATGAACTTAATGAGAAAGACGTTAATAGTCCTGCTTTAGGATATCTACGAAATATTGAAACTACTGAAAACGAAAATCTATTGTCTATTGACTTATAAAGATGGAAACGTCCAAGGTTTAAAACCAAGGTCGGGCTGATAAAAGAGTTACTGGATTTTTAACGTTAACTGAGTACTTGTTTTGGGGGTCCTTCTAACCGGAATTTGAAAATATCAATAATCTTGTTCAGTTCCAATTGTGATACATGGGTACTGAGGAGTGACCATTTAACAAGTTATTAAATACATATCTTTGTTTAAATATTCTTTTTTTATAGTATAGGTAGGCGGACGAGCATATGGGCCACCTGATGGTAAGTGGTCACCAATGCCTATAGACATTGGCATTTGTAAGAAATGTTAACCATCGCTTACATCGCCAATGCGCCACCAACCTTGCTAACTAAGATGTTGTGTCCCTTGTGCCTGTAATTACACTGGCATACATCTAATTGTAGTATATTTTCAGTTTAATTTATACATTTCAATCTCTTAAGGTTTCATTTAATTAGGATATTTTATTTTCGAAAATAGGTTTAATATTTGGGTCGGTTTTTACAGTTTTAGCATAATTTCTTACACAATAATAAGAAAAACGAATATCGAATACTATAGTTATAAGCCGAAGCTCACAACGATCGCAGTAAGCTCGTTCGTCAATCGAATTATCTGCTCACAATTACAGATGGCAAGCCAACAGTTGTCTCGGCTCAATTATAACCACGCCGCTTACCACGCCAATAGTTCTCAATGGCCGCATTAGATCAGATGCGCTCAACCGTTGGCCGTCAGATAATTCCTTTTTTCCACCACCCCCTATAAACACGCCTCGCGGTAAAAAATTGAACAATTGGATGCAATTTGTGGGCGAATTTAGGGCAGGCCCTTGATTAAGGCCTAAAGGGGATGACGGAGGTTCATTGTTTTGGCCCTTTTTCTGCGGTTGCTCAAAGTTTTTGGCGCGTGATTGGAATGCTGTTACCAAGGTTTTACTAAAAGTTCATCAAGATCATCAATATGAAATAGTAAGTTATGTATTATTGTAATTTACGGTTCTAGGTTAAAGAAATATTGACCGTATAAAATATATAATTTCCAGATTAATTAACCGTGTTGTAGATTAATTACGCACGGCGTGAATATTTTCGTTGAATTTTCGATTGAATCCGACTTATTATTATACACATATTCTTATCATACATACTTATATATTAAAGTATTAATCAAAGGACGTTTACGATGCGTGATTATTTTTCTGCGCACGCAATCAAAATTAATTATACCCAACGTTCGCCAATTAAGTGACGTATTTTCGCGCCAAAACTCGTTATTAATAACACCTCTTAGCCGGCTCTCGTCAGGCGTCACCAACCGTTGGCCGTGCACTAACAAGCAAGCGGCTGTTAAAAGAACAATGGACAATCGCTACGGTACGCCCCACGCCCAGTATGTAGATGGTATTAGGGAGAGGAAATCGCGATTTTTTACAAGGCAATATTTTTAACAAACAGCCCGTAAAATGTTTACAAACTCTGCATATTTGTAATGTTTAGACTTCATTATAAACTCAAAACAAAAAGAGAATTAATTTACTAATCTCGTAGAAAACATATTACAAAGAAGTGCGGTGAAATAACATATTAATAACGATGAAGTTTTAATAAGGGCAGACATTTTACAAATGTTCAATATTTTATTAAAACTTTTTTATCACATAACCCGTGCTGAATTATAAAACAAAAGAGGTTTTAATCGACTTAATTGAAAGTAACGATGTTGCCCGTCACAAAAATACTTTTAATTAAATGATAAAACATGCTAGTTCTGTGATTGGATGGTTTCGGTTTCAACAATAATGACAATACACTTGATTCGATAGTGAGAAAATATTTTCTTATCGAGTTATATCCTCAATGGGTGATTAATTATCTTATGACGTCACCAATGCACCAATATCTTTTACCGACGTTTGATAGCCACGTGGCCACTTAACAGCTCAAATGCCAGCCTCCGCTCGTCGCTTGCACTCGAGCCGCGCTGTCGGCGCAAGTGCGCGTGTCGTGAGGGAGCGTTTTAATTTCAGAGGTGCAATTTATTCGAGCGATTTATTTTTAATCCCCGTTTTTATGGCCGCCACTCTATAAATTTATGTGTAGTTGTAGTTATTTTTATAAATTAAGCCCACAATGCTTGATGCGTTCAACTTTATATAAAATTTTATTGTTCTTCCTATTTGTCAACGAATTTTTAAAGCGGTTTTTTCGCTTTATTTATTGTTCTCGTAGCCAATGAACTTACATTTAACTCGTGTCAATTTATTTTAATTCTTTATTTGTTTCATAATTTAATATTATATTTGTTTGAAATGATAATTTTCGTTTTGTTCACAATTAAATTACACGAATATACGTATTATTTAATTTATTAAATATGTATTTTGGAATTCCACTTCGACGTAATTAGAAAGAAAAATACCAACGGCATAAAGATAGCCATATAGCCAAAAACACAGTTACAAAGCAAAAGTATGTTGGAGTAAGTACACCTATAATGTAAATTGAAACTTGCTAAGTGAGTATTTTATCGTCTAATCAAATTAAATATAACATTAAAAATAAATGTTACAAGTTACAATTTAAATTAATTACTTATAAATTATTATATCTTATATATGTACTTTACATATAAATTTAGCTGACATTAAATTTTTAAACGTTATAGGGCTCGAAACGAGCACCACAGTGCTTATGTGCTTAATTTTTAAAGGAAATCGTGAGGACAACATGTAGATGAAATTCTGTAAAACCAAGCCCTAGTGCTTAAGCCTGGCACAATACATAAGCACCAAATAGTATTTTTAACACAATAAGAGCAGTGGGACGCTAAGCACTGTATCAATGTTAGTTAAATTATTCATGATTGACCTTCGATCCAAAACGAAGATGGAATTTTAAGAGCCCATCAAAAATTTTCAAATAACTAATAAAAAGGTATATATGTATGTCGCCTATATCCTAATTTAATTATGTAATGAAACACTTTTTTTTTTAAATATAGAATATTCATTAAATTTCGATTCCCATATACAATTAATTTATTCCCTTTCAAAGCTAATAAGGGTCTACATATACGTTTAAATATAAAAAGAAACGATTAAATGCATTAACATTAATCAAACACTTTATTATGTAAGAAATAAATACATAAGGGTCGTCCCTGCTTATGACAGGGCACACCTGGTGTCACAGACAGACAACCCCCACTTAATGCCCTTCTTATTATTATTTTGTATCTGTTTTTGAATTGCTTTAATCTGTGGGGGAAGTTTAATTGTGTGACCGCCATTTTGGATGCACTAAATCCCGTTTGAATTTCGAATTTACAATACAGGGTTTAGCGTAGAGCTGATGACCGTTACGAAATCGATAGAAATTAATAATAATTAAAAAAAATCGTTAATTAATAATTAATTATCGGATTACAATGTTATATGTATCATATACAGGCGACATATCTTTTGATGACAGAATGATTAAAATTATGTGTATGTGTACTGTAGATTGAAGTTGACTTACATACATACACATATCAAAACTCACACAATGATAACACAACTTTTGGTAGCACTTGAATGAAGTGAAGTTTGAATAAAAAAATATTTATGAAAAAGATACTAAGAGAATAAAAAAGATAGATAGAGTCGTACGCTATTTCTCAAATTAGAGACATTATATACTGATATTCAAAATGAATAAATAACAAATATAATATATGCATAATAAAATATTGATGAATAAATGAAGAATATATTTTTAATGTAATATATCTTATATATCAAGGAACCAAAGGTTTTACAGTACATAAACACTCCTATATTATAACATAGTTTTGTCAAAATTATTTATTTAACAAAACATCAGTTTATTATAAATATATAATTATTATTATATGATTAATGAGAATAATTTATTAAGTTATCTTTACTTAATCGTAGCTTCACTTAAGTTCAACTGACGAGATTGACTTATAAAATAACTGTTGAGTTATTCTAAGAGATTGAATAAGAGTAATTAAATGAAGCTGTTGATATTTAAAGCATATTTATATATGTATAAGTCACTTATTTTTGTCGTAAAATTATACACGATAAATCAGGATAGAGAAACCCATAGAAACAAAATCACGGAAACAATGCTTATTTCGTTTTTGAAACTATGTACAGACATTTTATAATATACAAAATTAAAATAAAAAGAACAAAATACACATTACAAATTTAAAGCTAAAACACGCCTTCTAAAAGATTGTCCTGTGGCATTGTACCCAAGACGATGGCACTATTGCCTCTCTGCACCGCTAGACTCAGCCTTTGGGCTAAATAAGCGCCAGCTCTTGGGTCACCAGAAGTGTGGATTAGTTTCTTAGAAAAGATCTTTTATGATATTTTTTGTAACGGATGATTCACAGCTAGGCAAAGGCATCCTTTCCTCTTAAGGAGCAAGTTTGGGGTTTATTCCATCACTCTACTCCAATGTGGTTGGAAATTAGGTTTCCTAGGATAGATATTGCCTTACGATGTTTTCCTTCACCGCTGAACGAGATTACGAACACAAATTAAGTATTTGAGAATCCAGTTTTTCAGACAAAAACGTAATTATATTTAAATTCAGTTTTATCATTATAATGTCAATTTTTATATCGTGTGAAAACGCGATGTTTCGCCATTAGGGGACATTTACATTAAAATGTATAGTACTTTGTAAGGGTATAATTAAAGTATGTAATTACATAAAAAGTAAACATCGAGATTATTATACCCACTTTACATAAAATAAAAAATATTTATTATGACATGGAGGAGCCGAGATGGCCCAGTGGTAAGAACGCGTGAATCGTAACCGATGATCGGGGGTTCAAAACCGGGCAAGCACCACTAAATTTTCATGTGCTTAATTTGTGATTATAATTCATCTTGTGCTTTACGGTGAAGGAAAATATCGTGAGGAAACCTGCATGTGTCTAATTTCACCTAAATTCTGTCACATGTGTATTCCACCAACCCGCATTGGAGCAGCGTGGTGGAATAAGCTCCAAACCTTCTCCTCGAAAAGGAAGAGGAGGCCTTTAGCCCAGCAGTTGGACATTCACAGGCTGTTACGGTATGACATACCAAGTCTGTTATTATTAAAATAAGGTGATAACACATGCGCGCTTTTTTTAAACAATATTTTATTAACTAAAATAAAATTTCTAAACCCATTCTCCTCACCATCTGTTGAGAAATATATTCTAACACGATACATTAGTGCGATGATATCTTTCATCGATAAGTATGAAGCTATAACCAAAATTAAGCGAATGAAAACTCAGCTGCGTTTCCCGGATTTGAGTCCGTGATTTTTAGGTCGATTGGACATATGGGCTCATCAAGTAAAAATCTGCACCTATTGACGCTTTTTGACATATAAAAACCTTCATAGTAAAAATAATAAAATTGACCGAAATAATAAATTCAAAATCTTAAATAAAAAAAAATAGAAATACATTTTATCTTTGTGCCAAAACGTATTTTATCTGCGACCCATTCATGATGTCATATCGCTTGTTTTGCCGTGACATAATTTATGGCGATTATCGCCAACCACGCCCCTTACTAAACACGTACAAAAAGTTTCTATTGATAAACGACTTAACAAATAACACATCAATTATTTTAATGGATGTTTCTTAGATTAATTTTGAGTGTATCTATAAAAATTTTTTATCATCATCAAGAGCAGTTTTTTTCGCTTTCAACTCAATACAACACATAAGCTTTCTATAAGGCTGTATAAAAGCCAGGCGTTCACCGTTTTTGACATAAAATCGTGAAATATCTAGATTATTCTCAGAAATAAAACAAGATTTCGATGAAATTAATGTATTATCTGCAATCATAAAATCCTTACATTATTATTTATGTATATCGTATTATCGTAAAATAATTTTAAAGTGAATCTGTTACCCGCCATAAAGAGTATCTGTCATTGTTCTTGCTTACAGATTAAAAAAAGTAGTATATTATTGTGTAATATGAAAAATGACTGATACTCATACTTTTATTAATAATATTTGGAAAAAAAATCAGCCTCTGAAAACTATTTAAGGATTTTATTTACGTAAGAGTAAATTGTAGTTGTAATTATAACGTCACTCATGTAGGGCTATTCCTTATGAACGAACTTGAAACTCACCGCAGAAATCGATCGTGAAATATCAGAGAGTGATATCCGACATTGACCATTAAAATTATAACATTTCAAGAAAACACGCATCAAAATCGTATATCACCTTAAGTCGGTTGTCAACTTTTAAAGGTGACAATGAAGTGATTTTTACAAAATAGCACTGTATTTCGATACATATACGATACGATATATATTTACTGGTGGTAGGGTTTTGTGCAAGCTCGTCTGGGTAGGTACCACCCACTCATCAGATATTCTACCGCAAAACACCAGTACTTGGTATTGTTGTGTTCCGGTTTGAAGGGTTAGTGAGTCAGTGTAATTACAGGCACAAGGGACATAAAATCTTAGGTCCCAAGGTTGGTGGCGCATTGGCGATGTAAGCGATGGTTAAAATTTCCTACAGTGCCAATGTCTATGGGCGTTGGTGACCACTTACCATCAGGTGGTCCATATGCTCGTCCGACTTACTATTCTAATAAAAAAAAAACATTTTTATCAATCATAAAAATCTGATTCTACATCGAAGATTACTTCCAGATTCCTTAACGGTCAAAAGTGTCGACACGAAATTTTGTATACACGACTAATTATGTAAGTAATGATTTATTTCAAGTTTTCGAAGTGACATTGTAACATTAACGTGCTTAATATTTAATTTAGTTATACAGTTAAATCCATGTTTATCTGGTTTCACAATGGCTTCTTGTCAAACTAGGATTTACTTGAACTATTGATTTTACTTAAGTCCGATTAACATTGTTTTCAAAATGTTTTAAGTGTTGTTGTTTTTTATAACAATCGTTTTCGACCAGAGCTTGACTGGTCGCTTTGTTTGAACTGAAGACAAATATAACTGTATTTCTTTTCATATTACATACTTGGGGTAGCATTTTGTAATTTTTAATTATATATATATAATTTTAATATCGATATTAATAGTTAAGTATATTTAAAGAAAAAACACACAAATGTTATGGAAGAGATTTTTTTTAATAATTTTAGCAGATAGATAATATATGTATGTAAAAAAACATATTTGATATTACATTACATTTTTTATACGATTATATATATAAGCACAAGAAAAAAAATAACCGACTAAATTTAATTGACTTTTAGTAATATTTTTTGATAATATTTTCTATATTAAATCATTGTAATCGCTTCACTACGGGTAATACTTGGATTCTTCATTCCCTAGAAATACAAAGACACTTGAAGTTAATGTAGACAGGGATCGAGTGCTTAATCATTAAAATTCCTTCAGCATCGTGACAAAGAAACAACTATTTATCTCCCTCTTACCGACGATTTTCCGGTCTATTTGTCTTTATCTAACGCTTAATGTGACAAGAATGTCGCATGCTCCGTTTGGTCGGGTATGGCAGGCATAATTATATTTTGTTGGCAACATACAAAACGTTTATGGAGGAATCTTGTTGAATAAATTATAATACGAGGCACTACAATTAATACTAAATATATACACATATATGACATTATTTATATGTGATATATTATGTTAAAGAAATATTATTTATTCATATATGACTATCATGAAATTCAACTATTTATATAATCTGTTGAAAATATGATAAATTGGTTCATTAGTGAGGAAGAAATAATCACGACACTCAGATAAATTAAAATTCCGACAAATTGCAGTTCGTAGTTTTCCGAACTTATATTTTAAAGTCACATAATTTGTGCCACGAGATATTTCTCATACTGTTTTTATTTATCAATTGGCTAATGAAAATTTACTAGACCATATGTTAAAATGAGTACAACAAGAATACAATTTTATTCTTACTTTATCAATCGTCTAATTTTAACTAAGTATTTTTTTGACAAAAACGGATTAGGCGCAAACTTATAAACAATTTGCAACATAAATTAGTGGCAAGTCTATGATACTGTTAATGATAAATAATAATATATAATAACAAATATTGCACAGGATTAGGTATATAAATAATAGAAGAGCTTTGACTTATTCATTGATGTGCATATAGGAAATATGTTATGTACATGATTATTTTTTTGTCTGATAAAAAAAATAACTTCTGTTTCTTGTCGGCTTCTATAAAGTGAATCTGCATACCGAACCGTTGGTAAATATTTTAAAATTTATATCGTAAATATGCTTGCAGTGTGAATAAAGTATATTTGGTTTTTGTTAATATAGTACAAAATAGCTACGAACTTATGATTTTTAATTTGAAATTTATGATTTGAGTAATATTACTATATATTTTTTTACTTTATTAACGAATATCTACGTATTTTTTTTCAGACTTTTTCTTTTATTAACTACAGTAGTACTTACTCAAAATTATTCAAAATATTGTTTGTGATGACCTTATTGAATAAATGATGTGGCGTTGATAATATTAAATTGTAATCTCTAAAATTCTGAACATGATTTTTTTGTTATAACAAATGATTTTCGTGCATAAGTCTAGTTCTCTTGACACTCGATACAGCAACTCGTAGTATTTTCTAATTCAAAAAGCTGTCTCAAAATAAAATTGATACAAAGCTGTTGACTGTTGAATATTTGCAAACGAAATCGCCAACTTTATTAGAGAAATTCACCACAAACCTTTGTCAATATTTTTTTATTTAATCGTTTATTTGAAATGCGTAGTTTAAAATATTAACGCAAAAATAGCGACATAAATTCAATGACTTAAACATATAATACGTTATTTACAAAAAAAAAACAATTTCGTAAATTAAATTATTAAATCGAATTCAAATATTATTCAAAAGGCCAGCGAACATTAACGAACTCAACAACTCATTCAAGATACTAATAGAAATAAACTTGAAGTAAAATTTATGTTTCCACGAAAGTAAACATTTAGTACTATTTCCCAACTTTGATCACGACAAAATGAATTTATATATTTTTAGCGAGAACAATTATTGTTTTATTTAAGTTATAACGCTTATCATAATATTGAAATTGTCTGCGTATTTCGAAATATTCCAAGTATATATTCTACATTAAATATTTTATTTGTATTAAGTAGATGCTTACAATATATTTTTATATAATAATATTCTTTATTAAACTTTACGCTTTTTAAATTAATTATTTTTTTGTTATAATTTCGGTATGCTTTCAATATTTTTTTTTTCGAACATTTATTTGTTAACAGGTACATTATTATTTTATTAAACATTAAAATAATTCATTTTCCAAGCTAAGATCGCTAATTGGTAAGATAATTGATAGAATACGAAAAACTTAATCGAAGATCACGAGTTGAAAACCGAGCTAACAGAAAAGAGTTTTATTATAAAATTTATTTATTTTTAAAATTTAAATCGAGCTTGTCGGGAAATAAACCAGCATGTGTTGAATTAAATACTAAAAAATAGTATCTAATGCCTAAGTTAGCTTGCTATAGGAGAAGTAGAGAAAAGTAGAGGGATTTTAACGGGCAAAAAAATCGTATAATTTATCAAAACATACATTTATTTTGATACAACTCTTTAGTAATTGACAAATGTCCCACTGTTAAACTTAAGTTAAATTAGTAGTTTGATACTTGTAATCTTCAAGGAACCACAATACCAGTTGCCAGCCAACTGGCAAGACGGAGTGACAACAACTGCGAACTTTCCAAGCGGAGGAGACTTGCCGACTTGTTAGCGTCTTGTTCGGTTGAAAAAATAATTACATTACAAGAACATTCTATATACACTTTAAGATATTTCGGACAAAATAATCTGTTTGTTTACATATACATATTTAATATAAATATCGTTGCAAAAGTATGTCATTTATTTGTATTATATGTGTTTGTGTATGATAATATATAATATTAAATACAAATAATGTAAGTCTGTTTTGGTTAGTTAGCTAGTTACACATAATGTACTGTTAAATAACCAAAGAAAAAACAAAATAAAATAAATTTTGACAATTGTTTTGAAAATTTATGTTGTGTTGGATTCCTTGAAGCCTCTATTTTGATGACGTCATTAAAATATGACATTCTTAAGTCAAAATTGGCAAAAGAGTTTGTTTCTGAACATCTTCGACATATTTTATGGTATGTCTACATTCGTGTATGTACATATATGTTCGGTAGGGTTTTGTTACTTTAGCATACTCATTGAAATTTGTTTCTTAATAAGCGATGTTCTGAGTTGCTTTGATTGAATAGTAATTGTAGACAGTTTCTAAATTGAAACTCGAATAAATAATAATAAAATATGATTGTTACTTTAAATTACTCTAGGTTTTAGCACATTCAGCTACCTATCTGTGCTAGAATTTCCGAGCTAATATATGAACATATTATTAGATTTCTTTTGATTCAAGTAAATTTGGGTTTGAGCTAGTATTATAAAAATAAAATGTAAGAATATTAAAAATATTTATTTACCTTTGTGCGGCATCTTCCAGAAAGCCTCGGCCGCCGTGGTGGGTTCCCGCGGCGGCGCCACCAGTCCGCCCACCAGCGTGGTGGCGGCGTGCGCGGGCGCCGGCGCCGCCCGCCCCCAGCCCCCGTGCAGCGCCACCCTGCCTTGCCTATCCCCTGGTAACCCCCTATGTCTAACAACCCTGTATACTTTTGCCTAATGCACACTCCTTACTTCTTAAGTATGAGATTAATTTTGATAACAATTAGGTTTAATTTTTCTTTATATAATTTTATATCAATTTTTTTAATGATGACTGCGCTATCAATACAGGCTAACAATAAGCGTAACACTTCAAAGAATGACAAAGGCTATTTGTATACGTCAAGTGTTTCCCAGTAAGTGTTTATGCACATTAAAGGAGCACCGTGCGCCGCCGTTGACCTGCGAAAGAAAGGCACCGGTTGTAGAAACTTATTGACCTCAAAGCGGCATTAGACAATCGCATCATCAATTACAATCAAGGCTCGCTTACGCTTCTTTGATAACTTACAAATACATCGTCCCATTCTACCGTACGCACTTTCCTCTGCGAGCGAAAGAGGCGAATGTTAATTGGTGGATGATGTTGCTGAATCGTGTTAGGAGAGCGCCATCTATTGTTGCATAGTACAAATAGTTGGTGCGTTCGTGAGACGATAATGATCGATGAGATGGAGTAATGAAGTGAGATCGGGCCAGATAGCCGGTTAGTTGTACCACCCATCATGTTAGCATCCGAACGGTAGTCGGTGCCGTGTGTCAGTCTGTCGGGAGGTTTGATTTTTTTATTATTTGACTGAGATGTTGCGTGCAGGTCATGGGACTACGATAAGAGGATATTCTGTGTTTTTTGTACCGCTATAAGTGTTCGTACGGCGTATTGTGTTTGTATAAATTATTATATAATATGAATATGACGTATTTATCTCTTTGTTTAGTAACTAGCTCATAACTCAAAACCTTGGGTTTTGGGATCAAGCTAAGTTGGACTAATAAAACGCAGTAGAGTTTTTCGTGTAATAAACTCACAGTAGCACGTGAAGATTGGAAATTGATAGTGGTAAACAGCACGTAAGTCATTAGTGTTCGCCTAAAATCTCTTCTTTCGTGTCCATTCGGATTATGAGAGTAAGTAAGTAAGTGTACTACACTAAAATCTCTCCTGCGCAATCAGTTATTCTCCATTCGCTGAGAATGAGAATTGAGAATAGCTGAAGTCGGCCAGAAGGACATCATAATCAATTGATACAGTAACAGCCTGTGAATGTGCCTCTGCTGGGCTAAGGCTTCCAATCCCTTTTTGAGGAAAAGGTTTGTAGCTTATTCCACCACGCTGCTCCAATGCGGGTTGGTGGCAGATTTTCAGTGAAATTCGACACATGCAGCATTCCTTACGATGTTTTCCTTAACCGTCAAGCACGAGATGAATTATAATAACAAATTAAGCACATGAAAATTCAGTGCTCGCTCGGATTTGTATCCACGATCATCGGTTAAGACTCACGCGTTATTACCACTGGGTCATCTCGGCTTCTTTTTATAAAAATAAATATGCAAGTTAAATCGTAAATAAATGTATGTCTATGTGTTTATCCTGAAAACCTTCTCATCTCTGCGACATCGTCGTACCCGAAGATTGTCTCGAAGAGACTTGTTTTACAATAAGATGGTCTTTGTGCACATTCCCTTATATTTTTGTTTATTATTGAGTTTAAATATAATGTGAAATAGAGAGTATTTCGTTTGACTTTACTTCTAGATTCAGATTTATTAGTAGAATTATTAGTAAGTATTAAATATAATAAAAACTCCGATATGCTCTCCTAACGACATTATAAGTCCAATAACATAAAAGTCACAGGTACTCAAATATACGCGTATTTGATCTTTTCAAGTCTCAATCGAATTTCCACTTTGACATATCCCCTCTGGAAGTGGGGTACAATGGCCCAGCTCTAAGGGTCGCCTAAATTGAAGACTCACTTTGAATCTAGTCAAAGCGAATGCGTAGTGGATGCCGGCTAACATGAAAAGTCGGTAAAGTATCAGCGGATAGTAAGGCCGTTGCTGTACTGCAAGCGATGCGTTGAGAAATATTATATTATGTTACATATTATGATTGGTAAATTATCGTATATAATAATTTATGATTCCCTTTATATTATTATTTTAGAACAATAAAGTCGTTTATTTTGTGCTTTTGAAAATCTTAAAATAATTGAAAACTAATTAGCATTTCGTATGTTATTATGTATTGTTGAATTAGACAATAAAATTCATATTTTAAAATATGATATTGCGTCTAAACAAATTTGTAAGGTAAATAAAATGAATAATAATAAATAATTTAAATATATTTAAGAAAGATTAACATAAAAACGCCTTAGAAAGGATTGCATTATGAAAACACCCTTACAATAGTGATACTATAACAATTCTAATAACTTGTATTTACAAACGATACTGATATTTAAATGCTAGTGAATTAAGTCCATTTTGCTGTGGGTACGGCCAATTGATTTCGTATTGAAGATTTGAATAATTGAGACTGGGAAGATGGAAATTGTATAAACCTATTCAGCGCATGCGCGGTAAGTAGCTTTACAAATCATCTGATAAATTAGGTTTTTTTTGTGTGAAGGAACAAATGCTATAATGAACCTCAGCTAGCTCTGAATGATTCTAGACTTTTTTCTCTCAGACAACACTTATGAAATTCACACGGCATTAAATCGTCTCTAGTTATTATACAATATATTATATATATATATATAATTTGTTATCAAAAAGTTCAAACAATACGTCTTGTTTCACTTATAGTTCATTGACCACCGCTCGCAAAAAAACATTCGCAGCGCTGAAATAAGACAAAAACCTAAAGGGCCGGTACAGTCGGCCGCGAAAAATCTACACATAAATATCGTTTCACTGAGAACTGTAATGATAAATTACTGGTATGTGATATAGCATCTTAATTATCCGTCCACTGTACTCATATCAACATCAACAAATATAATGCATCACCAATCAAACGTCCTCTTTATCTCGCCGATCGCCGGCCCCTTTATGCGTTATCTGCCGGATCGAGTTACTACGGAATTTATAAAACGGGTTTCTAATTAGTATAATTAGCCGGCCATAGATCGTGTTGCGTGTAGAGAATTCTGAATGCGAAATTATATCATCTAGGGTTGAAAGCCAAAATAAAAGACGATTGAACCGGGATGTTCTTTTTTCGAAAACGGAATGCGTAATGATTATGATATCCATTGTTGAGCTAATAAGTCGAGCAAAATATTTTTCTAGATATATACTGTAGAATACAATAGTTTTAACTCATCATCATTAAACGATTCAAAAATTGAAACTGAATAATCTCATATCATATGTGTCATCTATTTTATACGTGACATTGGCAGAATGTTCTTCGCACAAATAGCGTAGATACACGCAAAAAAAAAAAAACAAAAAAAGCGGACTTTGCTCCGGAGTTTACGTAATAATAATAATTTATTAAATGAATTCCATTTGTTTTTTTAAGATTCTGTTGAAATTTGTTTTTTAATGTATAAATTTACCTAAATGATGCGTTTAAACATAGCATTGAATAAGATTAACAAAAGAACATGCGACACATTAATTGATTAGTAAAATTATAAAGCAATACGGTAGCAATATAGGTAAGCTGTAGGTTCAAAGTAAAAAACATTCTTTCATAGTTAGTAGAAGAAAAAAAACGACATACTCATCGCGAACTGTACCTGTATCAAACAATGTTAAAGAAGCGAATTTCCAACTGAATTCGAGTAAACTGCATAGTTAACATATTAATAAATAAAAGCTTGATATTATATATTAATTACTCTATGTTATAGTTGTGGGTTCTTCTGATAAAAATAATTTACGTAATGCCCTGGTAATTAATTACAATAACACAAAAAATATGACAAGTCACCTGCAAGTGAAAGCCCACGCCTGTTATTACTATGTTTTATTCTGAACTAGTTTCCGCCCGCGGCTTTGCCCACACGTGAGGGGAGGGCTAGGTACTCTGTGTTTTTCTGTAGTCATGACAACGAGTATATGTAGAATTTCATGATGATCGGTTGAGTAAATAAGATGTATTTTTTGACCTGATGGTAAGTGGTCACTATCGCCAATTCGCCACTAACCTTGGGAACTAAGTGATGTCCCTTGTGTCTGTAGTTACATTGGGAGTCTCACCGTTTGAACCAGAATACAAAAACACTACGAGCCGGTTGGCGTGGTTGGTACTTGCCTTTCACGCCGAAGGTTGTGGGTTCGATTCCCACACGGGGCAGACATTTGTGTGCATGAACATGTCTGTTTGTCCTGAGTCTGGGTGTAATTATATATATAAGTTACATACTTATTACTTTTACAAAAGAAAAGTAGTATATGTAGTACATCAGTTGCCTGGTTTACATAGCACAAGCTCTGATTAATTTGGGATCAGACGGCCGTGTGTGAATAATGTCCCAGGATATTATTATTATTATTATTATGGCAATTGGCGGTAAAATACTATGAAAGGTAAGCACAAAGCCTTACCACCTTTATCAAAACGTTAAACAAACTAACCTTCGAATATATATTATTAGTTACGATAATCTTTTCTAATATACTTTTTTTTTAAACTGTAATAAGTTGTGACATAATTGCGTGACTTTATTTCGGATGGTGACATAATTGGAAGTTCGTTTATTATAATAATATATTTAAAGTATTTTGATTTTTATTTATAAGTGAACCTTATAATGAACGCAGTTGTTTTTTTTTAATTTTGTTAATGACTGTAAGATACGTATATATGTATTTTTGTTCTGTTGTATTGTAAAGTTACACACTTTACTGGCAACTATTTTAACATTCATAAGTCATAGCTATATTTTCTTAACCGTCAACCGAACTAAACTAAATGTCTTTTTTTTTTTAATTAATATAGTGTATTAATGAATAAAAGCTTTAAAAAACTAAAATATGCTTAGAATGTGTTATATGTTTTTTTTCTCTAAATTAATATGTAAGTTTATATAAATATTTAATCGTAAATTTAATAATAATTTAAAAATATTTTTAATGATGTTAATGTATTTGTATTTTTATGGACTTGTAATTTTTAACTATAAACTTTATTTAATGACTATATATAATGTGATGCTTTTACGAATGATGTGATAACCTAGAATTAGTAGAATATTCGTCAAAAAACCTTTTCAACCTCTATTTAAGTGCCAATCTAATGTATCCAAAAGGTTGTCCAAAATAAATAAATAAATATGATTAAACAAAGTAAATGTATACAAGATTTTAATTTAAAAATAAAAGTTTCATTGTATAATATTTTTAGTAAAAATATTATATTACAAATAAATTTGATACAATACAAACGGTAAACAACTTTTGACGCCTATAGAGCTTGGAGTTCGTGTATTGAGTTACACGAGATAGCCTTTTTTGAATGTCGAATTTCTAAACAAATTAATCTATACACTTCAATATTGCATTTACAGGTTAGTATTTTTTTATGAATAAAATATATGCCGCATGCATGTGTCAGATGAAATTCTGACACGTATGTAACCAACAGTGTTGAGAAATAAGCTCTTCTCAAGAAGAGAGGATGCACAGATGACGTAATCAGACTGCACAATTTTACAATTAATAATTAAATTAACAGTTTAAAATAAATCAAAAACGCAATCTTATTTAAAAATCAAAATCAAATCAAAAATATTATTCAATATAGAAGCGTTACACTTACATATTGATTGTCATAAATCTACCATCGGTTCGGAAATAAACACCTTAGGTTTGAAAAGAACCAGCGAAAGAAACTAACCAAAAGATATATTAAATTATTATAATTACCCTTAATGCGTTTAAATCTAGAATCTATTTGCAGAACTAGTATAAAATGTTTGAAAAAGTGAGTTTCCTCGTAAGTGGCCGTCTGAGCACGTCAAAGGCTAAACTCC
Organism: Nymphalis urticae; assembly: GCA_905147175.2. NCBI lineage: Eukaryota > Metazoa > Arthropoda > Insecta > Lepidoptera > Nymphalidae > Nymphalis > Nymphalis urticae. The sequence continues at coordinate 3,816,951 of LR990004.1, read as the reverse complement.
GGGCGGAATTTTAAATTTAACCAAGATAATGTTGGCTTGTCGATAACTTGTACGGTAATACGCTTTTTCAGTTAATTTTCTAGGAAACTGTACGCTAGGTAAAAACGGAAAAAAATTTAAGGTAAAACTTTTGCCGGAAAAAATTACGTTTAATTATTTGAAACTTAAAAAAAAACACAACTTAGTAATAAGAAGGCTTGATATAAATACAAATATATACTTAGTTTAATTTACAACGTACTTTAATGTTACTATTTAAAAATTATAAAAATTATTACGGTTACGATTACGATTTTTTTTAAGTATAAGTAAGCATATAATGTATAGGTATTGGTTGAAAGATAGCACAAGGAATTTAATGCTTGAAGTGATAATTGTAACTAAAATAACATATTTAATACACATATAGATATTAAAAACATATGCACATTTAATAACAAACAAATCAACGCAATATATTCCAAAGCAAACAAATGAAACAATTTAAAAACGTCTCAAACACATTCCGAGTGTTAAACGCGAGATCTCTTAAGGATCGTATATCTACTGGTCTCTCACACCTCATTAGTCGCCCGCTTTGATTCAGCGTCGTTACTCCCAGGTGCCGCTAATGCGCTCTTAAGTGGAACAGATTCTATCGGATTCCTCACGGGTTTCTTTTCAAATCTATGCAACCTAGTTTTTCGAAACTTTTTCGTGATATATTTGTGCGTATTTTTTTTTTATCTGTAATCTTTACGTTAGTTATAAGCTTTTTTTATTTTTATCTGTTTTTTTTTTTTGTAAACGAACTGTGCTATTTTTCTATATCTTATTTTAGTTGTACGTTGTGATTTGTTTACCAAACGAACGCTTTAACTTTTGTGATGGTAGCATCAACTGAATGTGATTTAAATGAAATGGATACAGTGTATATCTTCCAAGACCTTATTAATTTATATATCAAACATATATTATTAGAAGCCATCAAATAATTGAAGCTGGTTGAGCTCAAAACATTTTTTCATTTATATAAAATAAAATCCAAAGTTAATATATGTTATTAAAAAAACGATAAATTTCCGAGGTCAGGGAAATTAATTTGCTTCAAAAGTTGAAACAATATATAATTACCGTGAAAACTTTGTGAAAAGTTGGAGCTCTCGTTTATTCGAGCTTCACTATTAGACTAAGAACACAAATGATACAATCGTAGACAAAATATAAAACGATTCATCGTACAGTCAAACAGAAAAATTGCAGTAGATTTTACATGATTCATTTTATGCACAAAATTTAAGCTGCGGTTTCACTGCCATCGACCATCATACCTCTTGTCTTTCATGCCGGCATCAAAGCACGCACGTGCGTCATACAAAACATATACCGTTGAGTGTACTCACATTAAGTTGCAAACGTCAAAGTCGCTTCCTTTTGACTACGTTTAAAAAAAAAATAATGTAGCTCGTTTCCAGTATATAATTAACAGTGTAGTTAGAGCTTTGAATTGTCGAGTGTCATAATGTTTCTTTGATGTTTTTTTTTTCTTTTTGGCGCAATCTGATTATGTTCTTTGAAATATTTTTAAATTTGTTTTTTTTTTTAGTGTGTATGCTTTTGTGCTGTGAGTGATATTGTACTGTTTTCTGTATATTCTAACTTACATGGTTTTCAATCGTCATATTTGTTATTTTTTTTTTTATGTTTCAGCTATGGTGACCATTTTCAACGGAGATAGCATAGCTTGTTGGGAAGGCAATTCAACACGACGGAGGGAGATCAAGTGCAAGACCACTAACATTACATGTTTTCTTAGGCACGGAAATGTAACACTTCCGACCAAAGCTACTGATATTGTTGAAAAAAAAACTCAATAACTTACTGATCCGACCTGAGATTTGAATCTAGAACAATATGACAGCAGCCTAGCTGGCTTAGCAGACTGCTAGTTGATATCGAATGGTTGGTTTATAATCAACTCTTTAGGTAGTCTTAACATTGCCTTCATTTAAGAAAGATTCTTGTTATATCTTAATTTTCGGTGAGAAATGGCAACTACTTGCGAAAGGTCGTATGTAAAAATTAAGTTTAATTAAAAAACGATGTAAATCAATGTTACCGAGAACTATCAACGTACCGCAGCTTTACCCGCGTGATTATAATTACTTTTGTATCTAAAATTGCAGTAAAAATTATATACGACCGTATACATAATGTATTAAGCTTTTAAGAGATTTAGAAGATTTTGATAAAATGCATACTAAATAGTAATTTAAAATAATTCCTTAATTTTTTATGGTATAGGTAGGTGGACGAGCATATGGGCCACCTGATGGTAAGTGGTCACCAACGCCCATAGATATTTACACTGTAAATGTTAACAATCGCTTACATCGCCAATGCCACCAACCTTGGGAACTTAGATGTTATGTCCCTTGGTCCTGTAATTACACTGTCTCACTCACCCTACAAACCGGAATACAACAATACCAAGTACTGCTGTTTTGCGGTAACAAATCTGATGAGTACCTAACCAGACGAGATTGCACAAAGACCTACCAGTAACTTTACTACCAGTAACTTTACTACCAGTAAAGTTCTTTAAGGTAGGAGTGATGAAATAAGCGCTTGAATATTTATACCAATGCAATGCAATGGTATGTAATGATGATTAAGAACATTTTTTTAATTATATAATATTATAATAATAGAATGTAAAGGAAGTTAATGAGTTTGTATGTTTGTTCGACCGACATACTATTAATGACTGTACGAATTCTATAAAACGATTTTTACTTCAACCCGCATTGGAGCAGCGTGGTGGAATAAGCTCCAAAATCTTCTCCTCAAAAAGGGAGAGGAGGCCTTAGCCCAGCAGTGGGACATTCACAGGCTGTTACGGGGGATTCTCACTTGAAACATTGGATACGTTTTTCATAAAATTTAATTTAAAGTAGTGCTTTATTAAATTATCTTATCTATATATTATTTGATTGTAGGAGAGTAACTACTACGTTTCCCGGTTCTTCTCGGTAGTATTTACATTTACGATTCAAAAGTTATGTGAGCCTACTTTAATAAAGTATATAGTAACAGCCTGTCAATGTCCTACTGTTGGACTAAGGCCTTCTCTCCCTTTTGAGGAGAAGGTATGGAGCTTATTCCACCACGCTGCTCCAATGCGGGTTGGTGGAATATACATGTGGCAGAATTTCAGTGAAAATAAACACATGCAGTTTTCTTCACGATGTTTTCCTTCACCGTCAAGCACGAGATGAATTATAATCAAAAATAAGCACATGAAACGTTCTTACCACTGGGCCATCTCGGCTTATCTCGGCTTAATAAAGTATATATTTAATTTTGTTTACATCTAGCAGCGAGCAGATAACATCTTAATGAAATATACAGGTGATTAATTTTAGTTTGAAAATTGTAAACTTACTTTGACTTTATTATTAATAGTCAGTTCAATTGAAATATGTATTTGGATATCATTAGCATTGAATCGAGCATTGGTCGGTCCGTAATCAAACTAAACACACGCAAATATAATAATCCTGGGACATTATTCACACACGGCCAAGCTAAACAGAGCTTGTTCTATGGAAACCAGACAACTGATATACTGCATGTACTACTTTTCTTTTGTAAATACAATTATTTAGATAATTATACCCAGACTCAGGAAAAACAGACATGTTCATGAACACAAATGTCTGCTCTGAGTGGGAATCGAACCCACAACCTTCGGCGTGAAAGGCAAGTACCAACCACACCAACCGGCCCTCGAAATATCTCGAATGTCATTATTGAATTCAGAATAAAAAATATTAAACTCAATGAAAAATTTTTTGCTTTAAAAACAGAATACAACATTAATGTCATTAAAATATTTTCATAAAGAAATAATAATAGTTTATAACTGTTTTTTTGCAGTCACTGTTTCAATAAAAATATAAACATACGAAAAAAGTCGCGGTTTTTTTATTTGGATAATTAAAGCGATCGGTCCATTAAATTTACTTTAATACATACTACAATACATATATATGACTTATAACGTTTTCTAAGTAATACTATTGTTAATTCAATAGATTCGGATGAACTGTATAACAATTAACAAATCATATGAAAAATGTAATACAGCTCATAATATTAAAAGTCAATTTATATTTATTTCGTTTATTTCTGTTCGAACAACTTGTCTTAAATGTTCCATAGCATTTACCAAGATGAAGTTTTGATTTTTAAGTTTATCTATATAAGTGTTTTTTATAAGTAAAGTTATTAAAGCCGAGTGAAACTCGATCGCTTTACTGAATAATAAATTATAATTTTATTTTTATTTTGTCGGTAACATATTTCAATGATAACAATATTGATTATTTTTTCATACATATAAAAGGAAATATTTGTATACATCTTGTCGGTGCGATTCAATTAATCACTCTTGTTCACCTTTGAGCTATTAGAGGTTCGAAATTTAAAAAGTACAAAAACATACGATGAGCCGTAATGATATTACTGCTTCGGTTTACGAAGTGAGGCTGTATGGTGGAGCTCTTTTGCGTTTCTCTAAATGGAAAAATTAAAAAAGTACTTCTTGTCTCTTGCCTCTTTGTTAGTTTTAAATGTAATTAACTTTACTAAACTATATTTTCAACCTAAATTATTTTCTCTTTTAAAACAAAGTTTGTGGTAACTACTAATGTTTATTTTAAAAATATAATTCTTAAATTGAAGTAGCAAGTTTTGTTTCATAATTTGTATTTATACTTAAAAACCATTATACGGTATTATCTCTTATATACATTAAAAATTAGTTTAAGAAAAGTGATTTTATAAACAACAATAAATTATTGAAATGAAACGGATATGCTGCGTCGAAGACAAAAATAAAAAATATCATAATCGAAATACATCAAAAGCTTTTTACTTTAAAAAGGCTCTATCTTAATCCTTATTAAGCCTCATCGTCAAGGGTGAGACGGCTATCGATTGAGACCAAAGAAGTGTTATTATGAATCCATAGAGGATTATATAACTTTTTTTTTTTAATAAAAATCTTGTAACACTGGAGGCGGTTTTAATATCAAATTTAAGAAGATTAGAATATTAAAAAAGTGTTTTTATTCACTCGTACATATAATAAATCTTATATCTTTATTATTACAAATTTATTAATGATTCGTACTATGATACAACATAGAATTTAACAGAAGTTTCTTTAATTTTATTATTGAATTTGAAGAGCAGATTGGTTATATTATATTAAAATATCTTAGTAATCCTATTTCCAATTTTTTTAATGCTTAATTTGCAATTTTAGTGTCAACGACTCTTATTAAATTGTTTTATTTTAGTTTTAAGACTTAAGAGTTAGTGACCAGAAACTATAATAGTAGTACAGTTAAATATATATATATATATATATATATATATATATATATATATATATATATTTAACATATATATTAAAACATCTTTGGTCTAATGGAAATCAAACAAATTTTACTTTTCAAAGTTTTTCAAATTATTATCCACCCTACTCTATTAACTTAATTATCTACTGTGCTAAAAATAATATACACATATTTTAAATAGATATAAGAATTTAAATATTACACACCAAACTTTTTGCATAACTTTTTAAAATATGGAACAAGCGTTAAGTTATGTTCTAAGCGTACATTATTTAAAAATGCTCCCTTGACATTTGCAGAATCGCTTTTAGCAGCGTGTAATGACAGTATGTGAGAACTGTCAATGGGTATGTCTCTTTTGTCAAAAATATGTCATTAATAGGTGAAAAAAACATCGTCACAAGCGCTGCAGGCACCCCTGAATGCTGGTGTCAACACTCAAGCACTGCTTTCAAGTATAAATAATAGTTCTTATGAATAGCGTTGTAACTTTGTCGGCACGAATTGACTTACATTCGATTTATTGATTTTACGATGTTTTTTTTTTCGTTTATCTTTTGTCGTGTGTTACGCTGGTTTAATGATTGAAATAGATGTAATGTGATTTGAAATTGGAATGGCATATCTCTGTTTTGCATTTACGAATTTTGTTAATGATATTATTAAATTGTTCCAAAAATTATGTAACCAAATTTTTGTTTAAGTACTTTAAATTATTATTTTAACCGTCACATAGAAAATAAAATAATTTTCATTTTTAAACGACAATTTCATAAAATTTATCTAATTTAGATTGTGATAACAATTATAAAGGTAAATTTGTATATTTTTAAACGAATGAAGAAAGAATTAAAAAATACAAAAAATTACATAAATTTGAAAAATTACTTTTAATAATAAAATAGTTTGAAAATAATTCACATATCGCTTGCTAAAAAGGTATGGGTGTAGTGCAGGCACTTAAAAAAAAATCATTCAACCCCCGTCACTGTCAACTATTGTGCAGCGAGTATCGTTTACCGCAAAAATTATTTGCTCTACAATACATATCGAGATCTCTATTTAACGAAATTACGAATTTTTCGGACACAGACTCTACAATAAAGACCTTCGATACGTTCGGTAGAGATCAAAGGCTATTGTAACTTTTTTTATTGCTACTCATACTTTAGTATGTTAATATCGCTTTGAAATAAAATTGTAAAGAATAAATAAAAACCTGATTTAAAAAATATTTCGAATCGCCCAAATTTTGGATTCGCATTTTTTATTTTTAACCATTGACATAATTAAATAAATTAATAAAATTTTAATTAATTTCGTTCATTTCTTTGTTTTATAATAAAATTATACTAACATGTTACCATAAGAACAATTGTAAATTCAAATAAATATATATTTTCAAAAAAAAAAACGATATTATCGAATTATCTTTACAAACGCTCCTAAAACTAAATTTTAATACCCTATAGAGAAATATCAAATTTCAAATTGCGAAATAAAAAAAAAAAAGAGATAAATGTTTACTATTACAAATTATCTAACAATGGTCGTGAGGTACAAGATTCGATTACAGTTAAAAACGTCCCGTATTATTTTGTACCAAACAAAAATATCACATTACTCTCTAAGAGTCGATAGGTCTTTTAACAGGTAGAGACTTTGATACGACAAAATTATTTTTAAAATGAATATAGTCTGTTGTACTAAATGTTTTTTTTTTTTTTAAATTTCAAATTATGACTTAGACGCGAATTAACTTTTGAATGACATCTCTAGGTATCCATTTTGCAAATGTCGTGAGAATAGTTTAAAAGTTAAATCAGGACATACAAACAATTGCACTTTGACATTTAAATGTTTCTAATAAATACTGACCTTTGATTTTTTCTTTTTTAGGTTCCGTTTTAAATTTTATTATCATAGTAGATATTATTGTTTTTTTTAATCTTGTGAAAATTCTTAATACATTTTCGAATTTAATTTATTTTATATAAAATTGTATCACAAGCTTAATCTAAAAAAAATATTAGTATAATTTAATTAACAGTAAGTTAACTATAAATTAGTGATTTTTAGTTATAACGGTAGAAAATGTAATTATAAATAAATAACAACAAAACGTTATGATACAAATTTTAATTTAATTTAACAAACTTGAGCGGATTTGTCTGTTAATTATCACTTGATTTATTTATTGAATTTATATATAAAATAATTTAAATTTGTTTTTTAATTTGAAATATATAACACCTATTAGCTATCGTTGAAAATGATTCGCCCAAAAAAATTAAAACAATCATATTTTACAACCCAACAAATATGATTACAAACATTATAAAAAAAATAAACCAGTTCTAACCGGTTATAGTTTTTTCTTAAATATTCGTCAACTGAGTGGATACCTAATAATGTTCCTTTAGGGTTAACATATAAACGGACAAGCCGTCAGATGTCCGGTAAACGTACCTAAATTGATGCGTCGGTGACGTAGAAAAGTAGTTCACAATAAGTCCATAACACTTACACTGAAACTAACACAGTCCAAAACGTAACCGTTGAAGCGAATGGGTATTCTTAATTCGACAAGTTTCTGACCGGACCGGACCAGTGTAGCGTAATCATCGAATGCCCTAAGTATCGGAGGCAGTTCGAAAGCTACGAACCGTTTTCGATGTCACGGCTCGCTTACGACTGGCCGAGCCATCTGATTCCAAGTCAGCCGTGTGAGCATCGGAGGGGCGGGGCCTAGAGGGGCCGTGTATACTCAGCCTAGGGGGTGCGCACACAGATGCATCTCACCCATACATGCGCTGTAACCATTCACGCCCACATCAAAGATTCGCAATGTGGCGAAGCATGCTGTATGATCCGGTGAAGTTTTTCCAAGTTAGTTCGGTTTTCGGCATAGGTTTATAGAATGAGCATAATGGGATGGTGGCACGGAAGTTATAATATTCTTTAGTTTATAAACTTTTGAGTCAATTGTTATCGAGTGTTTATGTTTTAAAACTTTCTCGGAATAATAAAGTTTTTCTAGTAGTAAAATTTAACTCTCAAAAATACCTTTTTGTTGAAAATTTCTTGAATTTTATAAATCCATGTAATGTCGTCTAGGTATAGTTAAAATGTTATAAAATAGCCACATAACTCCCAAACCGCGGGTAATAAACGGTTAGGTTTTATAACGGGGTCTAGTATTATGTGACATTAAGGATGCTGGATAAGCAAAAAGGGTTGTTAAATTTTTAGAACCGACTCATGTTTGACTGCCACTATATCCAGGGTATTATTATTTTTACTATCTAATAAGTTTCTTTAAAATAGATACGTAAAATCTAATGACAATAATATATTTATTAATATAAACTAATGTATTACAGTCGTTTTAAAATAGTTTATTTTATAAAAGTAGTAATGACATTTTTCTCGTTAAAACAGCGTGAAATGTCTAGACAGACCATCCAATGAAATGCGGTCACCGTCAAGGGCCCTTTAAATTATATTAAAGTTTAGCTTTGCCGAGAAAAAAATCTCCTATTTTTATACCACGGAAACGATTTAAGAAAAGCTCTAAAACCAAATTTTCACATTAAACAAATAAAACATTTGTAATACAAATAGCGTCACAGACAATTAATTATCTAATCATACCGAGCGCCCGCCAAAACGTCGTGTAACCTAAAATCAACAAAAACGCATTCTACGCTGCGTCACAACAATGGCGGACACGCGGCCACCGTCACGCCGTTCAGCGCCGAATGACTTAGCCCTCATTTATACAGAACTAATTTCACGCTCGCTCTTAGTTATTGTGAGATTTCGCGATACCATGTCACGGTATTCGTCACGACTAGTTATCCCGCTTAGATTGACTCGTTACTTTTTTTTTATAATTTTATTTTTATCGGGTCAAACGTTTCGCGTTTTACAAATAAGGTTCCCCCCAAAGAGATCTGTTTACAATGAAGTTCGATACAAAGCGCACAATTTGAAAATTCGACTTAAGTCAACCATCAAAAATCGTTTTCCACAATGGACTAAGGGACTAAAAAATAATACTTTTTTGGTATAAAGAAAGTGTTTGTGTAAGAACAAAGCCGCGTACCGCAGCGGGACATCTAGATACGCGGGGCCAACTATTTTCTTTATATTTTTTTTTATTTGCACTTATGCCTTGGGTGAATAGCGTCGGATCCTTAATTTACGCATCGCTAGATGTATTCTGTAGTTTCGCATTTGTAAGGGATTGTTCTTGGCGCGTTTAGTAACATTGCGTAATGTTGCCATTGTACAAAAAGCTTTATTTCGTTTTACTGGCTTTATACTTGAGACTTGATTAAGACCTATTGTTTACTTTCCTTGTTATGAATAAAGTTATTAGTCTCATATGGGTCTTTTAATTTTATATTTTTATTCGTAGACGACGTACGCTTTTGTTTTTAATATAAAAGAATATTACACACAATATTAAAATTGCTCTTATTAGGTAATTTAAATTTGACTTTATTATATAATAATATAATAAATATTTTTCTATAAAGTCAAATCAAGTAATAAAATCGTTTTGAGCAACATATAGAACCTTAATTTAATATGAATTGCTAAGTAAATTTTCAATGGAAACAGATAAAATGATATCTAAATAGCTTTACGGTATAGAAACTTACCACTGAGATGAATGCCACAGATTCACTATCTACCTAATGTATATTTAAAAAAATAAGAATAAGAAATTAATTAATAGATTCGCACAAGTAGAATTAAAAAGAAAACTTATGTAACAACCACGTGGTATGTGTCACTCCATTTTACGTCAGAAGTCACTCTTAAAGGAACGATGCATCTCAAATTCGACCTTGAAATTTTACTCTAATAGCGCTTAAAGAAGCCTGTCTCCAAAATATGCTACATTATACAGCATTCGATATTTAATTTCTATAATCTAGTTAAGATTTATAATGAATAAAATTCCAAATTCGAATAAGACAGTGTTGATGTATAAATTCTTCGAGCCCCCAGCAGCTGCAGCGCCTTACACGCATCACTGACGGCTCACAACATACGCGAGTAACGAATACTTTGTGCATGCCGATAGACCACGAGGGATGAGTGGAAGCGGGCCGAAGCGATCAAAAAGCCGCTTTAGCTTACTTCCTTAATTTTACTTGAAATGACATTAATGTCAGATTCTAAATATGAACTTTTGAATCTCGAAATAATTTAGCGAAGAGTTTTCTTAACATATCTCCGACTGATATACAAGCGTAAACTTATTTATTCAATCTGAGTCTGTCTACCCATATAAGGTGGATATCTATTCTCTCGAACATTAATGAATATTTACGCATCTATTGTTGAAAACAATATACTCGTTAAGTATATTGTTATTATCAACAAAATAATCAATAATATTTGTTTATGTTATTAACAATGAATGTTATTTATTTTTATTTAAAATAAAATTATTTTATATCATAAATGTTCACCAATGTAAAATAACCTCGAAAAACTTAAGTTGACAGGCGCCATCCAATCATAGTTTATGTATAATGTATAACTATGTACTTAACTAAATAGTCGTTGAATTAAAGAAGCAAACAATTATCTTTAAATTTATTTTAACAAATATACAAACGAAACATGAGTTAACTAAAATAATAATTAATTAGAAATTAAATTAGTTTTCATTACATATTTCAAATATTAGTTTATTTTATTAATTTAATAATTAATTAATTAAGTCTACTAAATGATATCATAAACTAAAACTAAAATAGCCACTACTAGATAGATACTAAATCTCTAATATCCTGTGATTTACACCAACGGTATAGCATTAAAAAAGGTTGAGAATCTTTTCACCGATAGATTACAGATTAGATCACGACGCGGCCAATTTGGCGTGCGGTGCGGTGCGGTGCGGTGCGGTGCGGTGCGTCGCGCTGCGGTCCGCTGTCGTCCGCAAAATGCGCGCTTTTTTATTGTATTGTGTTACACTTAGGTACTGATCTCTTTTTTATTTTAACAGAGAAATCTTGTCTATTCTTAGTCAATTCGTACAAATATATATTCAATTGAAATTATTATCGATGCTGACTTTAATAGGGTTTAAATATTGTTATCTCGTTTTAACGTAAGAGTTTAAAAAGGATAGCCAGTCATGGCCGTCGATTTTTATAGATTTAAAGAAAATTGTCTCAATCAAAAAATATGTTAAGCTCTCTTAAACATGTCGTAAGATTTAATATAAAAAACCATTAAAATAAATGTATGTGACTTTAAAATGTATATAATAAACAAAATTTACAAACTCTTCCCGCCCTTCCGGTCTAACAAAAAATCTAGTTTTTGGCGGATGGACCATCGGCTTATTTTGCGGAATAACAGGTAACTTTTATCAAAGTTACTTAGCATCGAAGACGCGGAGTAGGTTGATAGCTTAGCTTCAATTGCAGAACCAGAACGAAACACTCAAATACCTATGCTTTAGTAACTTATTAAAAAAAAACTATAATATTTTTTATCTGTTAAATTACATATAACTTTAAAAGTTAAATAATATTCACTTTAACTTTCATTTCTTTCAATATTCCATATAATATATATAAGATATTGTATAAGCAATATATCTGCATCAAAATCTGAATGAATAAACAGGCCGAAACAAAACAACGGTTTAAATATTCGAATTAATGATATGTACCCTTAGCCGCCATTGCGATGAATTAAACAATGAATTGAATATATAATCGTGTTGCATCTGATGAGTGACTAGGGGAATATTATAATGTACGGAAAATATGAATTACATTATATTTATAGATTCACATAGATATTTAATTTTTTTTTTATAATCCGTAATTAAAAATGTAAATAATAACTCGAGCCGAGATTCCGAAATAGCGACAATAGAGAATGTAATGTAATAAACGTTAACTAGAATTCAAAAACAATCAAACTTCAAAAGTCTTGCTTCGCCAATGACCTTACGCCTTAATTGATGATGAAGACAAAATACACAGAATATATGAATCTCATTCGAGTGTGGCTTAATTTGGTCGACGACAGCTAAGCTAGCTGTCATCAGCTATAAATCTACCTATAGTGAGGAACCTTGCATCCTGTATGGATCGGAAAAAGTTTTCAGAAATCTATATCGTTCGAATTGTAGGTAAGCGACGTGTTTATTCCAAGAGACGAGAAGTCCATATGTTCAACTAGATTTTGTATATTAATAAAGAAAAAAACATAAATTTAATCAGCAAAATGTTGCAATAGTTCAAAAACTATTTTTTGTTACAAATTCGATGCCAAGGCTAAAAGAACTAGTCATTATTCATGTATCTAATTACTTTACATGATATAACAAGATGTACTAATTACCAATTTCAAAGAAAAAACATTCTTTTGTAGCCATTGTTAGTTTTATCTAAAGAAAATCTTATAATTAACGTAAGTAACAACAATTGGCAATCAAGAAATTTGTTTGAAAAAAATATACAATAGTCTTGCCATTACCGAAAAAAATAATGAATTGAAAACTGTTTATAAAAAGGCATCGCTTTGAATATTTGAAAAGTTGAAAAGACATTCCATTTTCAAAATGTGCCCCGAGACGGACGCTTTCCCCATCAGCGTACGCACACAGACGCATCATTACACTTGTGTTTCTGTATTAATTTTAGCGCCATTCAGTTTCAGGTACGTACCTACTAACATTACTTTTGTATAGAATCCAAGAATAATCTGTTATTTTTATTTCAAAGTAGATATGATTACAATAACAAACTTGCATTGTTATTTTTATTTCTAGACATAATACTAAACAAAACTGATGCTATAAAATGTAATGCACTAACAAACAATTCTATAAACTACTGCCTATAATTTCCCAACTCCTTACCTTTCAGTAAAAAAAACATAAATAATCGAACAGTAACCGATATTAAAACAACACGATGCATCATATTTCCCCCGTCGATGTATAAACACGCACATTGTCTATCCTGTTCCAACGCAATGTTTTTCTCAATGTCGCTGTCCTTTCCTGCGTAGGGCGTGTTCTGTTCTCTGATTGGTAGAGGGGAGAATGGCGTTCGGTTACCCGTCGGCAACCGCCCGACGGCATTTTCCCGACGGTAGGCGTTTGAAAATCGAAAATTGCCGTCACGGATGGAATTCTTTAGTGTTTATTATAAGCGCGCGTTCTTTTATTCTCTTCAGAAATGTACATAATATATTACTTGGTTTATTCAAATAACGTTCCATATTCAAATTATAGTTATGTGACACAAAAAAATATGTTCTTTTTTAGCTTTTTAGCATTCCAAATAAATGTACCTACAGAAATATGTGCATCTTAATACAAAAAAAAAACGTTTTCCAGTGTTTGTGAAAAATCGTTTTGTCAAGTGATTCAAACTGAAAAACGATGACGCAGTTTGATAATAGGTAATGTACCTAGTTAGCGATAGATTAAATGGAAAAGGTTGTTATATGAACTACAGCTTACTGCGATCTCAAGGAAAATTAAATTATTGAAATAAAATGATATATGAATCAATGCATGTTTTCAGCGCATAGTTGCTTAACTATATAAATAAATAAAATTGAAGTGTCCGTAAGTCATTTCAAAATAACTGTTTCTTTTTAAGTTTGTATAGCTATTTGCGTTAAATTATAAACGCAAATGAACCTTATTAAAATTCAGAGGTGCTTGTCTGGGTGAAAAGTCGGCATCATCGGTTAAGAATTTAAGATTCACGTATTCTTACCACTGGGTCATCACAGCTCAATTAACGTAAAAGATAAAAATTGTAAAGTTATGAATCCTGAAATTACGGTCATTTTTTTAAACATCATATAAATAAAGTCAAATATCAAAGTTTTCTAATATAAATAGCTTAAGTATGTAAGGCTGATCGAACACAGCACGTACTCAATTACACTATTACACGAGTGAGCGCTCCCTACACTGCATGCGCAAGCGCCGATGACGCAAAACTATAGCCTTACTTTATGTTACAGATAACGGTGCTGTATCTATTTTACATAATATCTAAGTTAAATTTATTTAAAAAGAATAAATCACTTGCTATCCTTTTTTAAACCTACATATAAAAAAGAGAAAGTTATATAATTAATCACGTTAAATAGCTTTAGTTCAGCGATTATGTACCTAAAATAGAATCGGCACCAATACACAATTTAATTAGATTTTATTTATATTTTTATTTAACTAAAGCACATGTATCAACAGGTACACGTGACAAAAGTTTAAATTTAAAAACGTTACACATTAAAATTTTGCTCTCAAATTCGACCTTGAAATTCAACTTTCATCGTCCCCAAGAGAGTTTCTCTTTAATAAGCCTCACAATCAATACGAAAATGAAACATCCAAAAATAAAGGTAATAACGAATTAATATATATTTACGTAGTAATAATTGAAATAAAAATACAATCATTTTTAACAACAATTTGTTATTGTCAATGGGTTGCCAATTATGCAACGGGAAAGTGATCTTCGAATTCGTTTACCTAAAAATTTGCGAATTCTTAGTTGTGTTACTTTTGCTTTCATTGTTTGAAATGCAAACTTAAAGTGTACTTCTTTAAAGTAGACGGCTAAATAAGATTTTATATATTTTATACCCCATACACATGATTAACACATCTGGATTAAGAATGTCTAAACTATTTATCTCATTAAGAAATCATTTCACGTAGTAATTACACCCAGTTTTTTTTTAAATGGTAACAGACACATACCTGATGGAAACTGGCAAAATATAAATAGTAGATACCGATTTGAACTAAGAATGAGTTATTGAACAAGTCAGCATTATAACATATAATGCGAATCTAATTACACTTACACGTACGAACGAATATCGCCCTGCGTATGCGCAGTGACGTCATACAATAAGTCTATTAGTATTATTATTGTATTTATAAATTACTTTATGTAATGGCTCTTTGTTATCATAGAAGATAGACGGAGCAAGGTAGGTATTTAATGGTATTATGTGGTGTTGTTTCAAGTTATAATTCATCTCGCGCACGGAGTTATAGAAAAAAATTGCAAGTAATTTTTACATGATAATACAGCATATGTTGGTTGAAAATCTGCCGCCATATGTATTTACAAAACCGTATTGGAAGGACGTGGTGGAATAAGTATCGAATCTTCACCTCAAAAGGAAAAGCCGCAGCCCAGCAGTGGGACTTAAAAAATACACAAGATTATAAGTTCAAAGATTGCCAATAAAAATTCAAAACCGCAAAACGTACCTTACTACAAGCCTTAAATGTAATGAGACAATTTACATTTTATTGTATACAAAGTTGTACTATAGTTTATCAAGTTATAACTTATCTTGGAAATCTTAAGAATCGAGGCAAAAATCTTCGCTAAGAGCATTACCGTGAACATTTATAATCGGCTAAATATCGAATTGTTCCATCCATTGTTTGGAGCATTTAAACCTTCGTACCCTCGAGAATTGGTTTCGGGAGTATTAAGTCTACCGCCTTCGGAAAAACTCACGAAAACCGACCAATATTAAACTCTAAAACGAAACAATTAAGTCCAATTTCGATTGAAGATACAACTAAAATAATTCCTGAAAAGTGAAAGCTTTCCTACGCAAGGTATTTAGGTTTAAACTCCTATTGAAAGAGGTGAAAGTTTGAGGGTTGTATCGTTAGAGTATTGTGGACTTTAATGGTTTGTTTCAAGGGTTATTTTTGTTTGATGTTAACCGAGTGTTGAGAAGATTGTGTAGTAACGAGTCTACACACAGGGTGTAATTGTATCGGGGATCAGGATCGACCCGCGAGCGTTTAGTGAGGAAAACTGTCGATAAATTGAAGAACGGGATGTAAACGATTATGACCCTTAATTGTTTTATAAAATTGAAGTACGTTATTGTAATTGTTAAGACATTTGTTAAGATGTCTTTGGAAGGTATAATAATGTTTTTTGACATAACGACACAATATCTTTTAGATTTTTTTTGTATTAAATTTTAACATTTTGACTGGCTGGTTGTACGGGTATGACGCAATAAAG
The DNA here is from genome assembly GCA_905147175.2 of Nymphalis urticae. Lineage (NCBI taxonomy): Eukaryota > Metazoa > Arthropoda > Insecta > Lepidoptera > Nymphalidae > Nymphalis > Nymphalis urticae. Next base: position 3,800,468 of record LR990004.1, on the reverse strand, counting down.
AGTGCTTCTCTGTTTGCGAGCACAATCGTGAAGTATAATATGCCCTGCACACCTGGCTAATCTCATCATCATCATCATTATCATCAAATAGTTAGTACAGTTTTATACTCGAAAAACGCATACTTTTGTAGGTATTTTTTTATAGAATAGGAAGGCGAAGGACGAGCATATGGGCCACCTGATGGTAAGTGGCCATCAACCTTGGGACCTAAGATTTTATGTCCCTTGCGCCTGTAATTACACTGGCTCACTCACCCTTCAAACCGGATCACAACAATACCAATTACTGCTGTTTTGCGGTAGAATACCTGATGAGTGGGTGGTACCTACCCAGACGAGCTTGCACAAAGCCCTATCACCAGTAGTAGTTCTTAACAAAATACGTTATAAAGATATATAGATAAGTTCGTTTATTTACGAACGACATAGTGTTGTTGTGTTTTAGTGAGCCAGTGTAACTACCGGCTCAAGGAAGGAAGGAAAATAATATCTTAATAAGTAGTCTTATTCGAGGTAGGTGGCGTATTGTCGATGTAAGGAATGATTAATACTTCGTATAGCGCCAATGTCTATGCGCGATGGTGATCACTTACCATCAGGTGGCATTATAGTATCTGAATCAGAAACACTACTATGAAAAACTTTAAACTTTTTTGGTACACCAAATTCAAACACAATTACCATTTCTGTGAAAAAGCTCAGAGCAGTATATACCTACTGTCGAAAATGTATTACGCTAGTAATTCGGCTGGAATAAGACTAGCCACCTACTACATGTAAACGGCTTCAATTCAACATATATATATTAATGTATGTTTCTACTATGAGTACTTTGACATCCCATAAACTTATGTACGAGTAACAAATGAGTACTTCGGCATTCCTACGACGAGCCTTCTGTTGGTAGATCGCGGTGTGTTCGTCGTCGGTAAGCGATTTTAGGCGGCAAAATCTATACAGACTCTAATCTGTTTTCATATTTATGTACGGATGAACGAAGTGAGAGTAAATTAGACTAGTTTTTATTATTTACTTCATTTAAATTATGGGATTTAAGAAAACCACATCGTGTCCCGACAGGGTCGGCTTTTATTTATGTAAGTAACACTTGTAATATTATAATATAAAATATATTACCATATGCATTGCATATACTGTTTAAACATTTAAATCAAGTAAAACATTCCAACTTGGTACACCATTACAACATTCATTAAGACATATTTATAAATAAAATAATCAGATCAAATTCAGCCCGTTATTCTCCACACGTGTACACTATATACAGTATAAAGCTATTTATATAAGTCCATTTATTTATTAACACCATTCCAAACATAACAACGTTTATATATATCCAAGGCAATAACATAAAGGTCAAAATCAAGTGCATCCATATTTATCGACAAGTTCAGAATAGTGTGTAGTAACATCACTATTTTTATAAAGGGGTCCGAACCCCCTGGTAAGCCAAGAGCGAGATAGGGCGGTTATTTATTGTTGTATTCGTTTTATTTTTATTTGTTTCGCCTTTTGTTATAATTGCTATTTGGTGCTTAATGATCGGTCTGTTAGTTTGGGTCCATTTAGCAAAAGCCTATGAATGTCCCACTGTTGGACTTAGAAATTTTGACGAAATATCCTGATTTCTCTACTATGTTACCAGCACTGCCTTGTTGATCTAGAGGTAATACTTCTCGGCTGTTAATCAAGAGATCACGGATTTAAATTCCTGGTTAAATAAAAATATTTTACTGTCTCAAAATTGGTCTCAGTAACAGTTTAGGGTTCGTACATGGCAATTACACTCCCGTGCCTTAGGTAACACGCCATGACAACTCTCTTCGGTCGTGTTGGCTTGCATTGGCTTATGAGGCCGAGAGAATAGAGTACCCCAGTAATTATAGGCACACTTAAGCACCATAATATCTCCTATGCAGCTGCTAGTTCCTGTCGAATTGCGATTGAAACAGGACATGAATTTTATCTTACATTTAAAAAAACAGATTTCAACCCTTGATATTCGGTTGAGGTAAACATTTCTATTCACTAAAAAATCTCGGTATCAGACGTAGAGATGTAGATTCGAAGTCTTATCAATCTGTGTCTACAGTCTTATCAACTTTAGATTGACAAATAATTGGTAATTAGGTTTCATTATTCTTATCATATTACTGGTAGGGCTTTGTGCAAGGTCGTCTGGGTAGGTACCACCCACTCTTCAGATATTCTACCGCAAAACAGTAGTACTTGGTATTGTTATGTTCCGGTTTCAAGGGTGAGTGAGCCAGTGTAATTACAGGCACAAGGGACATAACATCTTTTTTCCCACCATTCAAACTATAACGATATAAAGAATGATTTTTTGTTACCTAATCACTGCCCCGTGGTGATACTACGTGGATAATTTGTCTCACTGCTAAATAATACAAAATTTTAATTTTTTAACTCAGACAGAACCATATAATCTGACATTATGTACGTAAGGATTTCGTAAAACCGACCAAAAGACGAAAATCTTAAAGGATCAGTTTCGTCTCTGTTTGTTGTCATCGCAGCCTATTTTACTTTCAGTAATTTATCTTTTGGTAATTTGTCAATACAACTTTAGCCATAATGGTGTTTAAAGATCTTTAAGAAGTAAAAAAAATAACAGCTGATATAGTTTTAAAGTTGGCGGCAAAATTCCATGGGACATATACGGGTATCCTTACGATACTTACTTTTATCGTTGGGCACGATATGTATTAATAAATAATGTTTATTTATCTTCACAAAACCGACCTTAAATAATTAAAAGAAGTTATTAGATGTAATGATATACATTCATAGTCTAGAATTTGTGAAGAGCTGGTGTCTGAGTTAGGCATATGGATATCATTTCAGATCATCAATGAGGAGTATTATAAAAATAAATGAAGTCAAAATCAGGTTCACTTATTTAAAATGGTTTGAAAACGCGACCTTTGATTAAAATACGTATTCTATACACTAATCTATATCACTAAAGTTAACTTTTGTATCACTAAAGTTACAGATAAAAAAACAACTTAGTTTTCATAAACATATAATTCAAATATTTAACAAGTTACACAGAAGCAGATTGGAACTCGTAACGACATCTGTATTCAGAGGGCGTGATACTGAAACGGAGGGAAGAGGGATAGTCCTGAAGGGAGGGAATTCATATTATTTTAGCTACCCTCCAAGAGGTGGCATCCATGAATGTTTTTGTAACATTTTCCTATAATAATGCTTCTAAGTTATTTTTATTAAAATTTATTTAAATTATTTACTTGGAAATATATATTACTTTATATAATGATGAATGAAATTAAGTTCACTACCAATATTTTTATTTAAGCTTAGGAACATGTTACATCCCTTCTGCCTGTGGTTAAACTAGTTCACTTACCCTTCAAACCAGAACACAACAATATTAATTGTTGTTGTTTGGCGGTAAAATGTAACTATTAAGATGTCTCTTTATTAACTAATCTAACGATAACCCTCTTGGTTTATCAGAGTTTTTACTCAAATTGGCATGTTCACGGAATTTACACCAAAAACGGGATTTTTTTTAACCATAACAAACCTCATCATTGTCGGTACGCCTTTGATCGTGTCGGTGCGTTTTAGCTTTTACCGCGATTGTATGCGCTTGCGCAACAAAAGTGCTGGATGTTAATCTATCCATTGTACACGTAACAAATAAGTGTTTGGTTTGTAAACATATAATTTGAAAGGCTTTAAACATTTTCTCATGTGGAATATTTTATTGTTGGAATATATTTTTTTATATTTTAATTGATATCCTTATAAATACCTATCATCATGATTTATTTAGTAAATAAAGTTAAATATTATATATATTTCGTTAGAAAAATTAGTTACATACGACTACGACGCTCTTTTCTCGAAAGTTTCTATGTCATATCGGTTCGGAAAAGTCACTGGCGAAAGCTACACAGTGGTTGTGCGAACTAGGAAATACCTTGAAAATCGCACTGTTATGGATTTCGTGACACATTTGTTTAGTGATTAATCGATGGTACATCTTCCTTAAAATTAAAAGAAAAGTATACGCATCGAAATAGTGTAGTACGAGTATATCGGTCTTGTGGGTTTTGTAAGATTATGAGATAATTTGGATGACTTCATAGGAGTTTTCATGGAATTAATTTGTGTTTATATAATTTATCTCATGCTCAGTGGTTAAGGAAAACATCGCGACGATACATGTCACTCCACATTGACATGTGACTCATGTGTATCCTCCAATTCGCATTATATCAGCGTGGTGGAAAAAGCTACTAAACTTCTTAAACGTAGAAGAGACCTCAGTCCAGCTACGGTATCATTACTATTATTACGGTACATGATGTTACTTTTTACCTTTTACTGTACTAATATATTTCATTATTATTATTATAAAATTATATTATATAATTAGTTATTATAAAATTATCTCCGTTCTCAAATTTATTCCATAGCGATCGGTTGAATAGTAGATATACAAGTTGATAGCGCCATCTAGTTGCGACTTACAACAAACTGGATAGTATTGGAGACTGGAGACTCCCTAACCGAAACCTAACCGAAACTGGAGACCTTCTCCATACAAAATGCATTTACAAATTTGCCAACTTTCATAGTGATTTAAACGATGTCGATTAATCTCAAACAGATAAGCCAACATTAATTAGTATATTATATGTATATAGTTCGGATGCATCGTGCTTTCTTATTTTATTTTGCCCCACGTTTCAACAAAATTACACCTGTCATCACGAATTTTGGGGTCAGCCAGACCCCGAAATAGACTTAGAAACTCGTTAAATTCGGGACTCTTATCAATTCATTACTATTATTTTTTCTTACATCTCATAAATTACTTAAATAAGCAATTATTTCATTCCTACAATAAAACTAGCACGACTTCTCACGAATCAACCGGATTTATTAGAGAACTACTTAAATCATAGCATAATGTTGACGCATTTCAAAATATAACAAAGTAATTAGCCATCTGCCGTGCATGGGTATCGCTTCTTACAATCACCATAATCCTACCCCGTTACCTGAGGTATTATTAAAGTAGGGGAAGGAGGAGGGTATAAAGAAATCCTATTTTCATAGTTCACTTCACCTACCGCTGTAATTTGGTTAGTACGCATCGATGCATTGGGCTCCCGTTTTAAAGTAGGTGTTAATGGTTTTGATATTTGTATTTTGTTTTTTGAATATCGAATTCTCGAAATTGTGTTGGGATATAAATTAAATAATAATATATTTCATTCAAGTAAACTTTTACAAACACGTTTGTATTGTTCATTTTACAAGATTATATTAAATTTAAAGCTACGACCGGTTCGGAATGTTGATTCCACCAATAAGAACACGCAAGAAAACATAGTAGTTACTCTTCATACATGTACGTTAATCAGATACAATTTAATTATTATTCATCCTGCATGAATATCAGCAAATGCTTACTGGTATGTTTTTTATTATTTATATATATATATATATATATATGTATTTTTGTCGAATTCAAAAAGTTATTTTATATCGAGTTAAGTATGACGTCATACATATGTTTTAAAAAATATATGAATAGTTTTTTTAAAAGATGAGTACACTATTAAGAAATAATATTAGAACAATTCAGACATATGAAGAAAATGAAATATTTAGGCGTCAAAAAAAATCACTCAATCGAGTATTTTGTCAATTTGAGTGCCACATCGCGTGAATTTACATACCTTATATAAGATATTAAAATTAAACATTCAGTACAATGATATCAAAATATCTAAGCGTTAGTGTTAAAATAAGTATCAAATGTGCAAATATCAAGATTGTTCAATCCACCAACAAAACGTTAAGATGTTTACAAAGTTATTTCATATTTTCAATTCGTGCAGACGGCGCGGGCGCGGGCTGGCGCGGGTGTGGGAAGATTTGTTCCGCCTATAATAGAGTTTCGACTGTATTTGTGTATTTGTTCCAATATTTTAACGACATATTTTACTTCTGACTACGTTTGCCTGCAATTCGTGATAGTTTATTGTCTCTTATGGACTATCATTATAATGATTATTTTTTATTTTTTAATATCTCATATGGCTAGGCCGTATGAGACGACGGCCTATCTTTTGGCTAGCTTACATAAAAACAAAAAATAATAATCTTCATATTGAATTCCTCTTAAATATATACCTAACGTTGGCTTCATCAAACCCACCCGGGTTAGAAGTTAGCAGCTCGAAGATTGGAGTTTGCAGTGTATGTATATAAGTGTAGACATTCCAGTGCACCTGATAGTCGGTCGTGTAGGATGAGCCGTCCCATCGGATTATTTTTTTTTTTTTTTTTTTTTATAGAAAAGGAAGGTGGACGAGCATATGGGCCACCTGATGGTAAGTGGACACCAACGCCCTTAGACATTGGCATTGTAAGAAATGTTGTCCATCGCTTAAATCGCCAATGCGCCACCAACCTTGGGAACTACGATCCTATGTCCCTTGTGCCTGTAATTACACTGGCTCACTCACCCTTCAAACCGGAACACAACAATACCAAGTACTGCTGTTTTGCGGCAGAATGTCTGATGAGTGGGTGGTACCTACCCAGACGAGCTTGCACAAAGCTCTACCACCAGTAACGTAGTATGAGAGTGACGTATTATAAAGTGCACTGTTTGAGCAGCCAAGAGTGCACTATAATATGTCCATGATAGAAAAGCGTCAGAAGAACATCATCTTCAATGTCTATTTTATTTATCTTCCAAAATACATAAAAACTAAAGATAAATATAATATAATCCTTTATGTCGTATGGAAAAATAACACTTAATTGTCAACAAATTTAAATAGAAAAGATGCTAATTTGCAAAGAATATATAAAACCAAGAAATATATGTACAATACATGTGGACTCGTGACTCAAGTCCTATGGATATTATGTATCTTAATAAAGACACATTTACAACTCGACAAAACCATACGTGTATTCAATAACCCGTAAATAATTATTTTGAAAATATAATTCATCACGAATTATTTGTTGTCGTTTTACAATAACTGGAAAATAATTCTGTCCCATGGCCTTGTCTATTTGAGCATCCGAGCGAGAAATCGATAATAATCAACATCGGATGCCAAGCCTTGGTTTTATCTTACATTGTGGTCGGAAAAATTCACGAAACGATTTAATTTTATTATATAAATCGATTCTTATGTACTAAACATCTTTTACATTGTGTTATAAGAAAAGCGTAATAATATTAATTCAATTTAATCAAGCGTTGAGTATTTAATCATTTCATCAAGAATCACTTAGATTGAGGACTTAATATGTATATTACTACTGCACAAATGGTGATTGTGTCGAATGGTAGAAAGCATTTAATCTAGAATTATTTCTTTAAATTAATATATAATACTAGTATAATTAATTTTCTGGTTGTTAAGCAATAATATTAAGTTTTTTTAAAGATGTTCAACGATAATCGTAATTTTAATTAAAAACTTTATTTTAAAGTTTAAGATGATGATAGATCCTTAAGACAAATTTCGGCCAAAGCAGCCACAATTGAGACTAGTCATCCGAGCGGGTCATGTTATAGTGCACAAGTGTTTGCGAAGACACAAGTGCACTTTCTATTCCCGTCCATGAAGCACAGCTTCGCTCGTAGCTAGACGGAGCTTTCTTAAGGGGGTGATTTCACCAGTGCCCAGTGGAACTGTGTGATACTTTCAAATCGCTCATAAGCGGACGTGGGATATATAAGTAATTGTCACTATAACTTTACGAGTTCTTTATATTTCGTAAATAATTCTTACAACAGCTTTTAAAACCTAATTTTTTATGAAAATCTCTATCATTCTTATGAAAAGATCAAAATTTTAACATAAATTATATACAGTTCATATACATATATATTATGATCAAGATGAACGCAATTTAAATTAAATTCAACTGGACCATCTTAACTGTCCCAAATTATTTTTAATAAGCCAAATTAATTGCAAAACAACGTACAATTACGTATTAAGACAGATGATACTTCCAAGAAGACGGGAGCAACGCACGTACGCTACGGCATACCGCCTGCCCGCGCGGAAACTGTCACAATTTGACGTTTCACTTGACGTGACGCATTCTTTATTCAAACAGCCCGCCTTTTATTTTTGTTCGTTATCGCCGGCTTAATCTTACTGCCAGTATTTTTGAAACTCACACCTAAGTTTAAAGGGAAAAGGTTGTATATCTATTAAATTTAATTAAAACACATGGGTTATAATTTTAATCGGCCGCTATCTGGATAACCTGTTGTGGGGGATTTCGTTTCGTTTCGTGCATCGGACGCGATGAATGCATAATTAAGTGGAAGCCTTTTTTATAATTTCGTTAATCTGAGAAGGACGCGTTACGCCATAAAACTTGACGCAGGGGTTAAATTTGGCATTCATTATGAGTTTTGCAATCGAAATAAGAATTTAATGTATAAAATATTAAACTAGTGTATTTCTTTATCTTATAAAATTTTAAATATTTTAATATAAATACAAATATTATAATCAATTGGATGTTTAATCATTGTTTTAAGACTCGGATAACGTAGAATGTATTCGTGTTGCGAATTTCACATACATGTGTAATTCTGATTCTTTGCACTTAAATACGATATAAGTAATCCAATTAAAAAATAGTTTTCTTAAAATATATAACATGTAGACTTTATAAATAATATAATATATTGTTATGTCACCAGCAACAAAATTGCTTACAAAATTCCGGTCTAAACTCACCCATCCAGGTGAATTGAGTTTAAAATTTATTTGCAATATTTGACCCACAAACTGTTCGAACCATATATTTGAATTGTGACAGACCTTAAGAGGATTCTATCTTTAAAATAGTAGACTACATATATAAAAGTAGTATTTGTTGCGGATGTTTTATTAACTATAGCACAGATCACGCTTAACCATGTCTCCATTGAAAGTGAATCTGACATTTTAGATCCCGCTGACGTTACCCATCGTGTTCGAATTGTAAACACATGATGTTTTAAAAAAAAAATGATGATTTTTTTTCATACAGGGCACCGCAACCCGATCCCCGAAATTCACTTGCTACCAAGTTTATTATTTGATACTCAGAGAGGATTAGTTGTTTTTTTCTTTTTTCTTATAGTTTCTTTGGCTCGTCGGCATCGCTTTGGTATTTGTTGTGTATTTTAAGCTTACGTATTGTCGGTTAGACGATAATGTGTTTGCTGAACGCTATGGCGATAGAAACTCTATAGATATTGATACCCGCCAAAAAATATTATTGTGATATAAAAAAAAAAATTTACACATCCGACGATTGATGTTACCGCCTCACCTGAAAATAATTGGCATTCCTTAAGTGTTTGATTTTATACAGAATTATCTGTGAAATGAGTACTACGAACCAGTGCTAGCAAAACCCAAGAGACGTCCTGTCTATATATTTTTTTTTTATTATTGGTAGGCGGACTGGCAAATGAACCACTTAATGGAAAGTGAGAATCATTAACCATTGCTTACATCGCCAATGTACCACTAACTTTGGGAATTATTATGTCCCTTGTGCCTATCGCTGGCTCACTCACCTAACCGGAACATAACAATACTGAATATTGTTATTTGGCGTTAGAATATGTGGTGAATGGGGTACCTACCCGGGCTTGCACACAATACAACCAAGTATATGCCAATGGTTATAGCAATCGGAAAAACGGTATAAAAGGCGAGTTACAGCATAGTCAATACTAGAAAACCCTTTTCTATGAAATATTACATATACATTTGTACCAACTTTAATATGTGGGTTAATATATAGGGTTATTAATCTCAAACAGATGTAAGTTACATTTTAATATATAAGATGATTATAATGTCTTTTTGAATGTTTTATGAAATTGACATTTTTTTTTATAGAATAGGAAAGCGGACGAGCATATGGGCCTGATGCTAAGTGGTCACCAACGCCCTTAGACATTGGCATTGTGAGAAATGTTAACCATCGCTTATATCACTAATGCGCCACCAGCCTTGGGAACTAAGATATTATGTCTCTTGTGCCGGTAATTACACTGGCTAGCTCACCCTTCAAACCGGAACACAACAATACCAAGTACTGCTGTTTTGCAATAGAATATATATATGCATGATGCATCAGATTAGTCAGATGACTATGCAGATGCGTAAGAAATGTTGTAGTGCGAAATTATATGAGCAAAGAATTAGAGGATCGGAAATCGATAGCAGAACGGAACTGCGCCCATAGAAGACTTGACGTGAGAATAGCCGCCAAGTCTGAAATGTCTAAAATAAACAAAATAACACATGTCTGGTGTTAATATTGTACATTATGGTATAATAAAATTTGTCTATGTAAAATCAATTGGTCATCTCAAATTTTAAATTAGGTTAGAACATATTAGACTTTTTTTTATTGTCTAATAAATTTCCCCTTCTAACGCATTTGTTAAGAGTGACAAGAACTTATACGTACGGTGGTACGGTTTTGTGCAAACCTGTCGGGGTAGTTCCTCGCTCATCGTACTGCCAAGGAGCAATACTTATTGTTGTGTTCTGGCTTGAAGGGAAAGTGAGCCGGTATGTCAGATGACTTGTCATCTACGTAATACAAACAGATTAAGAACGGCCTAAGTGATCGACTTCGAACAATTGACTTTTTTGTCTTCTATGTTGTTAATATACATATTAAGTGTTAATATTGCACATCTTGAATCGGCATGCCAGTGCTTTATTATCATCAGAACATAAAAATTGCAAGTCACATATCTTTCTATTTAGACATTTAGTTTTTTATAACATTACGTTTTTTATAACAATTTTTTAGTTTTAATGATCACTTACAATAAGAATAGAAAGAATAATAAACCTTCTCTATCTAAGTGATAACAAAATAATTGAACAATGAAAATGACATACGGGTGTATTTAAAAAAAAAAACACCGTACATTAATTTACATATTTTCATATAATTTATAAATAGTATAGAATATTTCTCACTAATTGTTATTTAAACTATTTTTATCGTCCTTAAAATCTTAGCGCGAGACGTCCCCCGGTGGTCCTCAAACTGCCTGACACTTTCTTAAGGAACGAAATTGTCAAAATGTCGGCCGATCACGACAACCAGACAAAATTATAGTTGCACAAGAAACAAAGCAATATAGCCTCTATTACAATTACATAGATACAAGTCAATATGAATGTATATAGTGGTCGAGCAGCTTTGAAGATGAGTTACGACAAAAAGTCTGAGATACAAAGATAAGGCTCTACATAAAAATATATTTACGAATTTACTGCGAGTTTTTAATTAATTTTTTTATATATATTTATGTTTTAGCGTTTTATATTTTTTTGTTAATCATACCGCATATGATAAATCTCGGGAATGTGTTTTTTTATTATTTTTATAATGCAAGAAGTATATACTTTAGAGAGTTTACTTATCCCCGCATTCTTCTATAGCTGGAGACCTAGACGCACTGCAGGTTCTAGATCAAGATTTAGTAGAAATTCCAACAATCAGGATCAAGCGGTTTGCAAACAGCTTCACAATATGCACAGCCAAGTTGCCAAATTCGCTGCCGTCATCCGTGTTTCCACCTGCAACACAAAATATTTCATTAATTCCAAACGATTTATAATAATATTGTATCTTTATAATCGAATAAAAAATAGTAAACATATGTTTACATATTTCATTTAATTATTTATTTAAAGATAAAATAAACATATAAATGACAATATTATCCATTTAAGCACGTAAGTCATGGTTTTATTTACATAAAATATTTTGTTTACTTTCATATGATTTAAGATCAATACAAAATTTTAACAAAACGTTTCATTAGTTTGTGTGACGTGCAAACATACAGTTTTTTTCGAGTAATATCAATATAAGATAATGTAATATGTATTGTTAAAATCGGTAATTAAGCAAGATGCATAAAACTGTATGCATACCATATCAATCTATGTACGAGTGACTCGAGTGAGGTCGGTCTAATTATTCGGAATAATCGCCGTGTATCGATCTATCGATAATTAGCCGCGACGATGTCGCGCGACCGCCCACAAACCTACAGCTTCTCAAACTTCATCATATTGTAAAACTATAATACTACCATCAAAACATTTAGTTCTAACTAAAATATATTACCGATGTCTCCGTCACTTGATGGTGAATCTATTTTTTAACAATCCCTAATTGAATAAGCCAAATTAGATCATTTTTACAAGTCCTATACCGTTGAATTCTTGAGGTTTAACTTATCTTACTAATTTCCGTCCGAGGTCTCGCTCGCGTTTAATGAGAGGACGTAGGTGTTAGGTATCCTTTGTCCTTTTCCTTTTCTTTAGACCTCTGATAGCGTGTACGCAAAATTTGATGATAAGTTGAGTAGTTAAGAAGTGAAAGCATACCAAACACTCGCTTTTGCATATATTAGTTTTGATTCATTATAAAAACAAACAAGACTAAACAGCGATATGTTGCTATTAACTGAAAGTAAATAACATTGTTTCACGTACATTGACAGAAATGCATTCTGGTTTTATCGTTACCATCATCTGCTAATCGCAATCTACCTTTAGACAGCTTTTCTCAATGTACGGCAAAGCTCTCTATTCTTGCCATCCCTATCCAGTGTTTCCCCCACATTAAGTGGGAGGTTTTGTGAAATTCGCCGGCGCCTAAAAAGTCCCACTAATAAACCCTCAGTACCCTCACCGTCTCTTCGGAGGGCGTCACGGGATCGCTTGCGCATACTACCGTGACGCCCCAACGGTTGACCAGCCTATGCGGGCCTCCAACCCTAGTTCGGTTCCCGAGATACAGAAAACCCAACTAGCCCTGGCGGCGGTTATCAGTTCTCATCAGTCTACAGCTCGAGGAACGTATTATAAAATAATACTAATGATTGTTAAAACATTTGTTTTCTATTTATATTTTTCAACCAGTATTTAAATTAAATCAGCAAAAATCATTAAACTTTGAGCACCAATTAATATTCCGAAATAAGATGGATCGTCAACCTCTCGATGAGGTGTCGGAGCGAAACGCGACCATTCCTGTAATCGAATAATAATCGTTATCGCATAATCGATTCATTTAACCCGAAGTGATTCGGGTATGTTGACGTTATTGATTTTTAACACGAATAAAGCAAAGATATTTCCTTAAACTTATGAAATTAAGAAACATGAAGTTTAACTAAATGGTAATATATTGTCAGTATTTCTTTGTTGTATTAATGTTTTATGAGACTTTTTCGTCTTCAATTATTAAGTATATATTTATTTTATATATATTTAAACTAATCACAGTTTTTTTTTTAAATAAATTTTTACAAAATGAGTTATGAAAATTAATCTAAAGTTTTAGAACCTTTGTCAATAGAGACATTGCTCCGGCGCCCGCGCAGTTCGAGCGTGTCAACCCACTTGTTCACTGACTGGACAATTACTATTATATTATAGGTCTGGTTAAAACACTTAGCAATTATGCAACGCATGCATGAAAATCCTACCTAATATTATACATTTACCATAACTTTAACGCCTATATAGAATGCACCTGTGTTTGCGCACACAGTTTTGCGCATACACGCATGTTTTTGTTCTGTGCAATAGGGAAGTTGAAAAAAGCACATGGGTTTATATAAATTTAAAAAATCTTTGCGGCAATTAAAATAAAACCGATTTATATCGCTTAATTTTCATTATATTTTTACGATCAGAAAATATATGAAATAAATGTAATAGATTGTTTTTGTGATTAGTATGGAAAATAAATTGAATTATATATTATCGTTTATTTTTACGTATAGAACAAAAAGATGTTAATTCATATTAGTAACACAAAGGTAGGGCTTTGTGCAAGCTCTTCTGAGTAGGTACTACCCACTCATAAGATTTTCTACCGCAAAACAGCAATACTTGGTATTGTTGTGTTCCGGTTTGAAGGGTGACTGAGACATAACATCTTAGCTCCAAGGTTGGTGGCGCATTGGCGATATAAGCGATGGTTAACATTTCTTACAATGCTAATGTCTATGGGCGTTGGTGACTACTTACCACCAGACGGCCCATATGCTCATCCGCCTACCTATACTTTAAAAAGGTACATAATATATCAATTTCATCATTACCACTCAACCCAATCTTTTATATATCATATTTCGTTTACAATCGAGTTCAAATAAAAACTACTTATGTTTGACAATAGCATAACAGTCATTTGTTTTTTTTTTCATTCACTCGTTAGCGGCATATATATGTTGGGGGTTAAATTGTAAGCCAATTTCACTAAGTTGTAATTGATAATTAATTAAATTTCAGGGCTCTTAATGTACATTAGCCGATGTACATAAATAAATTATAAAGTCCTTGTTTAAAGTTGGTCAGGCAAATTCCTATGTCGATCGTTATCAAGTTTTAAGTTTTCAACGATCTGTCATTCGTTAACTAAATGTCAAAACTAACTAATAATGCTATTCCGTTTTTTGCGACCGCCCGCCCGCGCAGTAGCGCACTCAATGCGTCACTATTGTTAAGAATTATTGACCAAAACCTTATTGAAATAACTAAACATAATAATGACTTTATTTTTCATCGATAACAAAGTTTGCTTTAAAAATTAACAAAAATAAATATATTTTTTTACATTGGTTCCATATTGCTCAATAACATTTTTATAAGTAGGTATAGTCTACTCTAATTACAGGATGAGTGAAGATTAGCGGCTAATCTCAAGAGAGATTAGACGACTGCGCAGGCCAAATTATACTGCACAAGTGTACACAAACCCCGGTGCACCTTTTTCCTTACTTTCATGATCCGATTCGGCAATTCGACACAACTTAAAAAAGATCAGGCGCCGGACCAACGGCGTAACGTGCTTTCCGAGGCATGAGTGTTCACACACCAAATTCCGAATTCCGGCCAATAATTTTTTATTTGCCCTATCTAGGGAATTGAACCCAGGACCTCAGGAACTGCGGCCTTACACACCACTAGACCCATGAGGCAGCAGTAGGCTATATAGTCCAGTCATTAAAGGCTTAAAAAGCGCTGTAGTGGTTAATACAGTTTAGTGATATTCTGAATTAACGATCTTTAGCGACCGCCAATCGAACCACAATCTTAGAAAAATGGTACCACAAATCAGTTTTTCAGAAATATCTTCTCTCCAGCACAATCTATATTAAAAATATTATCCAGAACTTACTAATCAGGATACTTTATTATAATAAACTTCCGCATTTGAACTCTTTCGGAACTTTTGTTTGCCAGGACCTTCCTTATAACCGGCCTAATAGTAATAGTTTACGTTAAAAGCTTTTGACGTATTATTACGGAACCCTCCCACCCACACAAACAATTGTAAAATAATATGCACAGATTAAGCAAACAAAGAAACGTCATTATGATAATCCTTTTGGGTGCAATAAGACGGTTGTTTGTATATTGTTTAATACAAAAGCATTGGAAGAATTAAGATAATTTACGATCTTTATACAATTTTTAATAAGTTTTTAGTATTACAGACACTTGAAGAAAGGAGTCAAGGTTTTTTAATTGTTTATACGTACTTAAAACTATAAAGAGTTTTAGAATTTGAACGTTTAATAATACATTGATAGTTTAATCCCTTAAACGGACAAAAATAAACACTTTTATTGTTAATTTAAAAATTCAATGAATCACAAAAAATCCTAACCAAAACTATTGAGTCTAAATACCTGAAATCTGGAATGTAGATTACATTTTATAATGTTAGCATATTCTAAGAAAGGACTGTTGAATATTTAAACTTTAAGGGGGAAATGAGAGGAGCAACTTTGTATGAATATTACACGTAGTATTTAATATATCACGCCTAAACATAATCTACAAATGCAAAGAGTGCTCGATAAAAATCTCTTTTTACTTTTAAACTGCCATTGTAGACAGGAGTTCTTTACGCTGTAAAACACAACTATACCTTAGTGAGTGCTTAAGAACTTAATAACGAAACAGCATCTTTTGCTTATGAGATTTATATACATGTCATTCTCCAAGTTGAGAAAAATAATCAAAAAATAAATCAGTGTATATTGGCAATATTGACGTCGTGAGGTCAACGGCCTCTCGTATCACACTGGGACTCCTATCGACAGCACTGACGGTTGCAAACATCAATCATCGTTCTAAATTTGTATTAAGAAAGCAAATACAAAATGTATAATATTTGTTACCTTTCTTCAGTTTCTTTATTTATCTTTTCAAGTGTTATAACCATTTCAAATGGTCATGTTATAGAATTATTTTGTAAATTATCAACGTCAAGAACTCAAAAGTCTTTTCCGCCAAATAAAGGTACTTTATGTTATTCAAATACATGTCGTGGAAAGCGATATCGCTTAATATTAAGTTGCTCATTGAGAAGATTTAAACACACACACACACGCACACGTGACGTCACTTGTTATTGTAAAAGCGACACGTGGACAGAGTCGTGTTTGAAAGTGAGGAATTGAAACGGCAGATTACGACTCGGGACTCCGACCAGGTCACTTCTCTAAAACGAAACTGTTGGTTTACCTAGTTTACTTTTAAGTGTGTTTATTGTGTTAAACAGAAAATAAAGTAAGGTTATACGAAGTGTACACTATGATTTTCGCCACGCACACAATGGACCCTGTACCATTTACTCAAGATGGAGACAATGGTATTGCTCAGCCATCGCTCCCGTCGTTTTACAAATAAGTTATCTTTTATATTGCAAGAGTATCGACAAATAATAATTGCAAGCTTTCATATCACATAGCTCTGCTATAAAGGAATTCATCACTAATTTTTTTTTTCTTAATAGTAAAAGCGTTTCGCATTGATTTTAAAGTGTTATCCTAAAGCGTTCCTCTTTCACTGCATTTTTAAACCATTCCTTTGACTGCCACCTTAGTCTCGCTCAAACCCTAGGTGGATTTCTAAAAAGTTCTTATGTAGAAAAAAATCCAGTAGAAGCCCGGAGTCTTGAAATTGCAAGTGTGTACACTCCCATGCCTCGGTAAGCACGAAAAGCCGTTGGTGCGGCGCCTGGCCTCTTTCCGGTGTGTCGGATTACCGCCTTCAACCTTATGATCTAACATGTTACATTCTATCCTTTTCGTGTGTAATAAGAATGCCGAAAACAATAGACAATAATAATTGCTTAATGATTGATACTTTGAAACCAGCAAAAAAGCCCTGCTTCTTATAATATAATATTATACGTTTTGGATCAAATGTGCTATAGTTTAATCATGTGATCATTTCAATTATTTAAAACTATAAAATCGTGCATTCATTATTATTTTAGCACTGCAAACGCTTTAGGGCCAAATGCAATCTTCACCATAGGATGTATTTTAATTAATTTGTATAATTTATGTTATTCTATTACGAGTGTGTTAATGAAATTAATAATAATCAAATACGTATATTGATATTTGATTATATTATTTGTGTTACTAGATTTTGATTTGATTGAGGTATAACTATTTATTTGATTACTTAAACAATTCTTTGTCTTCTTCTTTCAAATGACAAATCACTAATGACAGAAAGGGAGAAATCTATGTTTAAATAAAGCAACATTTAGTAGTAAGGTTGTCAATGATGTTAAAATAAAAAGTGAAAAGATCACTTGGAACTGCAGGTGTATTCTGTAAGAACTCATATCGTAAATCACCCGTGATATGTTAAAAACTTACTGGACTTACTTATGCGCTATTTCGATGTGTGTACCATTTAAATGTTATAAATTATTATAGTCATTGTCGCTTATCACCTAACATTTCATAATCTCGTTTTCTAATGAATCGAGTTTGTTCTTACTTCTTACGGAAAAACTCTACTTTTCTTATAATATATATCGGCGCAAACGTGATAATACATCGCGCTTGTTATAATTAAACTAAATTTTAATAATTGTGTAATCATTATTATTGTAATCTAATGTAATATGTGTGACCATTTAGTTAATTATAAACATTTAATTATGTGATTGATGATTTTAAGAGTTCAATATAAGTTTACATATTTAACCTTATTACGGTTCTAAAATCATGTTATATTTTTAGACAATTTTAGAAGTCATTAATTTACACATTGTTATAACAATAATTTATGTTAATAATTAGTTGACTATTTATTTGTAATTCTATCACCTAATTCTAGATGGCGCTCAAACGCCATCTAGGAGTGGTAAATAAGAAGTGTTTAATATTACAATAATAAACTTTATAACTTAAATAATTAGTAAATATTAAAAGACGAATTAAGAAATAATTACTTTTTAATAATTTGTTAAATTAGTACTTAAGAGTGTCTAAATTATTATAAGTCCTATCTGTGTACGCTAACGGCGCTGGGGTAGCTTGAAGGTAAAGCAGTCCGCGTCGGTAAAAAAGCCGATACCACAATATTAGAGTAGGGCTGGTCGCCCGACATAACATTACGAGCGGCTCACCGGCGCGGACGTGCTGCGATTAAGTTACGTATTACTTTTTGTTTTTTATTATTTACGTTTTGTGAAATTAAGCTTTATTTCTTCTTTATCATTTTATATTGAAAATACTTATTTACTATTTGTAATTACTATAAAAAAATAAGTGTGGTTATGATTAAAATTGTTAATTTACATACAAGTTTGTTTTACTGAATAAGATTTAAAATAAGTGCAAATTATTAGTTTAATATGAGTTATAAATATAAATATATATATATAAATATAAATAAATTATAAATATA
This sequence comes from Nymphalis urticae, assembly GCA_905147175.2. NCBI lineage: Eukaryota > Metazoa > Arthropoda > Insecta > Lepidoptera > Nymphalidae > Nymphalis > Nymphalis urticae. Next base: position 3,781,617 of record LR990004.1, on the reverse strand, counting down.
AATATAATATAAGATATAATTATAAATTAATCAAGAGACCTCCGCTTCGTCATCAGAAGGGGGATACAATCGAACTACTGCGATTCCTGGTGCATCAGAAACCGTAAGTACCCAGCCTACATTAATAACTCCTTTGAATATTAATAATGAAGTTGCGGGTACTTCACAACCTGCAAATACGCCACCTGCACAACCGGTAGCCACGAATATTCCTGCTGATTTCTTTATGCAAATGATGCATACAATGAAAGAAATGTTCGATCGTCTGTCAACACCATCGCGACCGGAAAAGGTAAAAATTAATGATATTTTTCTGCCCTCCTTTGATCCCGACGCTAATATAGGCATGCGAGAGTGGTGCCAGCACGTCGCTCAAGCTATTAGTTTTAAACTTAAATGATTACGAAGTGCGAATGAAGGTAGGTAGCCTACTCAAAGGACGGGCAAAAGTTTTGGTGGATAATTGGCTTGTGACTACGTCAACATGGGAGGAGCTTCGAGGTAACATCATCACAACTTTTGAATCGGAATCCAGGTACTCTCGTGATATAGTTAAATTTCGTGAACATAATTATGATTCTACCCAAGACATATCAGAATATTTATCTAAAGCGTGGGTTCTCTGGAAACGCATAACTAAAAATAAATTAGATACGATAACGCAGTTGAGGCAGTTATCGGTTGTATTAATGATGAACGTCTTAGAATAGAACTATTAAATGTTAGAGCAAAATCTGTACCCGAACTAATATCCGTAGCTTCAGCTTTGCGCGTTAAGCGTCCGTGTAACAATACTAACGTTTCGCAACCACCACACAAACGTATCCGGTTTAACGAAAAAGTAACCGCAACTTATTGTCAGATATGCAAAAGAAATAACCATATGACACGCGACTGCAGATTTAAAACTAATAGCAACCTACAACTAACTAGTAATAATAACGTCGAAAAATCAAAAAGCAGTTATGTTGCTCCTAATAAGCCTGTCTGTACTTTTTGTGAAGGTCGGGCATACATTTGAAACCTGTTTTAGATGTGAAAAGGCTGTGGTTGCTAACGTGAATTGCGTGGGTAATCCGAAACTAAATTACGTCGAGGTTACTATCGGTGATTTCACGTATCGAGCAGTTTTTGATACCTGGCTGAGTGCTCAGTTATAACCGAAAAAGTAGCAGCTAAATTACCGGGCAAAAGAATTCATAGTGTTAATTATCTCCGCGGAATCGGGCGAATACCAGTAATATCATTATTTACATTGACCACTATTTGTGTTATAGATGACGTAAACGTTGAACTTAAATTCTTTGTTGTACCAGATTGTGACATGACTTCGAAAATCTTAATAGGTATGGATCTAATTAACAATTCTTCCCTTAACGTTTTAGTAACTGCATCGGGTGCCAAGTTAGTTCGTCAGTGTACAGTTATTCACATACAGTCAAATAACTCAATTTTCGATACACTTGATAGCGATCTTACTAACGATGACGAAATCAATCGATTACGCGGTTTATTAAACAAATATTCACATATTTTTATACGAGGGTTTTCTAAAACACGCATTAATACCGGACAATTAGAAATACGCTTGAAAGATACCAACAAGTATGTCGAACGTAGTAGACCTTATCGTTTGTCCCGCGTAACGCGAAAAGGTACAGAATATTATTAAAGAACTACTCGAACATAATATTATAAGGGAAAGTGTATCTCCGTACTCAAGTCCTATTATTCTCGTTAAAATGAAAAATGGAGATGACAGATTATGTGTTGATTACCGAGAATTAAACTCGAATACGCTCAGAGACCACTATTCACTTCCTTTAATTTCTGACCAAATCGACCAACTGACAAACAGACACTACTATACTACATTAGATATGGCTGCGGGATTTCATCAGATCCCTATCTCTGAACAGTCTATAGAGAAAACGGCATTCGTAACGCCCGATGGATTGTATGAATATCTTACAATGCCATTTGGTTTGAGCAATGCGTGCTCTGTATACCAACGATGCTTTAATCGAGCACTACAGCATCTGGCATTGGGTAGTGCAGGCATTGCTCAAGTTTACGTGGACGACGTCCTAAGTAAATGCATTAACTTTGAAGAGGAAAATTCCCATATAGAAAGAATTCTCATGGCACTGGAAAAGGCAGGCTTTTCTATTAATATAGAGAAGTCTGCGTTTTTCAAGCGTTCTATTGAATACCTTGGAAACATAATAGCTGACGGGCAGGTTAGACTTAGTCCTCGTAAAGTTGAAGCTCTTTTAAAAGCTCCTTGAAAGCTCCCACGAATGTAAAGCAAGTTAGACAGTTTAATGGTCTAGCTGGCTATTTCAGCCGTTTCATTCCCAATTTTTCACGCATAATGTTAAATGGGAATGGAACGAGCGTCATGAAGAGGCACGTAATACTATAATCCATTATCTGAAGTCAGACCCCGTATTATCAATTTTCCAGGAAGAGTATCCCATCGAACTGCACACCGATGCCAGTAACATCAGATATGGAGCCGTCCTCATCCAGCTGATCGACGGACGCCGGCATGCTGTTGCCTACATGAGCATGCGTACTACAGACGCTTAGAGCCGTGCATCTAAGCATAAGAAAGAGCTTCTACCTCGAGTGTACCACTGGTGGACGTTCCTCCAAAACTATCATTTTGAAATTGAGTACAGAAAAGGACAAACATTTTAACATGCCGATTTCTTTAGCCGAAATCCAGGAACGATAAACGTTAATATAATGACTAATGATTTGGATTGGTTAAAAGTGGAACAACACCGTGATCCTGCAATCTTCTTCTTCTTCTTCTTCCTAGCGTTTTCCCGGCCTAGTTATGCCAGGGTCCGCTTTCCTACATCTTTGCCTCCACTTTGCCCGATCTAAAGCGTCGTCTTTAGTGAGATCGTGCTCTCTCAAATCGTCCCTCACAACGTCGAGCCAGCGCTTCTTGGGCCTGACGCGGGATCTGGGGCCTTCGACAACAAAGACAACAAACCGTGATCCTGTATACGATCCAAAATTAATAACATTCTGCAAAAGCAAGAAGTTCCCGGTTACATCTTGAAAGACGACTTTCTTATGAAGGTTTGGGATGATCCAACACTGGGGCCGCAACAAGCTGTAGTAGTACCCAAGGCATTTCAATGGAGCCTTATAAACAGTTTTCATAATGCATTGAAACACACTGGATGGGAAAAGACCTTACATAAAATTAGAAACTTATTGGTTCGACACCATGAATACCGTGGTGAGAACGTTCGTCGAAAATTGCATCATGTGTAAAACATGTAAAGGTACGTCGGGCGCTATACAAGCACAACTTCACCCTATACCTAAACCTTCAACTGCTTTTGAAACCATACATATAGATATAACGGGTAAACTAGGCACTACTAATGACTACGTCATAGTAACTATTGACGCCTTCAGTAAGTACGTCCTTTTATATCATGCTACAAATAAGAATCCACAGAGCACGTTAACAGCCCTAAAACGTACGATACACTTATTTGGTACACCGACACAGATAGTCGTGGATGGTGGGCGCAAATTTCTGGGAGATATAAAAAATTATTGTGAACAATTCAACATAAACATACATACAATATCGCCAGGAGTAAGCCGAGCGAATGGACAAGTGGAACGGGTCATGGGCGTGCTAAAAAACGCCCTTATTATGATAAAAAATTATGAAACCGAATTATGGCATACAGCTATAGACAGCCTACAGCTAGCTTTAAATTGCACCCCGCATCGCACCACAGGTACTGCACCGCTTACTCTACTCACTCGTCGAAAACACTGCGTCCCGCCCGAACTCATAAGTCTGGTAAATATAGAAGAGCAAAGCATCGATATTGACCAATTATATCAGCATGTAACTCGGAAAATGATAGAAGCGGCTAAAAGAGAAAAAGAACGCTTTGACAAAAACAAAGCAAGGATTCACAGATACCTTCTTCCCAACTGTACTGGCCGTCCTCGCGTTTGGACTCTACTACCACTTAACATCAGGTGGAGTAGGGTCATTTGCCCTTCCGGAAAATATATAAAAAAAAGATATCAAAGAGTTAAAAAGGTAGGACAAGGCCGCAAAAAGTGGATCACGACCAGCTTCGCCGAGCACCGCAACCGGGTCAGCAGGCAACCGTATCGGCGGACACAAATGACAGCAACGCGGGCGCATCTGATGACTTACAACAGCGCACTGCTACAACAAAAGCTTCCAGCCACGAGCCACAAGCTTCCACATCACACGAGAATGCCCTAGAGGAAGCAGCCGACTAACTCTACCACAATTAACCGGTGAGAAGGGTTAGGCCCTTTGTGTATATTTAATTGAATTGTAATAAAACGTCAATACCTAATGAGACGTAATTGTTAACATAATGCGATGTTACAATAGTTAAACATGAACACCATCATAAATACTGCTGTTAGAACCTGCTACATGAATATTTTTCAGAGCCTCTGGGGACCACGGTCATAAAATAAGGCCTAGACCCCAGCATCACCCTTACCCTATTCCTTTAGAGCCTCTGTGTACCACGGCACAGGACCGCCTAGAGCACAGCATCAACCTTTCCACCTTAGTCAAAATATATTGTTGGCGTATTGAGACGTACAATGATAAAAATTTGAATACAATTACAAATGACATAACTGTTACTATGACTAAAAACTAAATTGCTGACGTAGTGAGACGTTTAGTAATACCAATGACAGATAAATCCCAATATAATAATTTATGTATTTATCACTAGTGTGGCAAGACGTCTTATAGTATAAGTTTTGACTTATATTATAAGACGATTTAAGAAATAATTACTTTTTAATAATTTGTTAAATTAGTACTTAAGAGTTCACACCCTGATTGAGTGTGCTGCATGGGGGCCTCAGCGCCATTCCCTGGCGGCCATTGTAGGCGGAGACCTCTCGTTGCCGAGCGTGATAAACGCCATGGTCGGTAGCGAGAGGTGCTGGAAGGAGATGGTCTCTTTCTGCGAAAACGTCATGTCGCACAAGGAGGCCGCGGAGCGGGAGCGTGAGAACAGTGCTTCCGCTGACTCGCTTCGCCGAAGAAGACCGGGGAGAAGACGTCGGGGCTATGCAAACCTTCTCCTCCCGCCGTAAGTGTCGCCGGGGCTAGGGGGTCTCTGTACCCCGAGAACCCCTTAGAATTTGGAGGCCTGCAGAGGCGGGCCTACCGACGGGACGTCACGGTAGTATGCGCAAGCGATCCCGTGGCGTCCCCCGAAAAGACGGCGTGGGTACCGCTGGTTTTTTAGTGGGTATTCCGACCCCCACTTCATGTGGGGGAAACGCGTCAACGCGTTTTTACAGCGAAAAAAAAAAAGTACTTAAGAGTTGCTAAATTATTATAAGTCCTATCTGTGTACGCTAACGGCGCTAGGTGGGTAACTTGAAGGTAAAACAATCCGCGTCGGTAAAAAAGCCGATACCACAATATTATAGTAGGGCTGGTCGCCGGACATAACATAACGAGCGGCTCAACGGCGCGGACGTGCTGCGATTAAGTTATAATAAAGCTTTTATTTATTCCAAACACTGACTTTTTAAATATCAATAATTAAAGTTTTGTTAGTTGGTTAGTATTATTGTACTAATGTTATTCACTCCTCGTCGGTGTATGGACCGCCACTTGCGGTAAAAGGTCCATCTTTTCCGGGGCCTACCTCTACTTCGTTTTTTATCTCTGGGTATCCAGTTGGTTTAATATGAGTGATAGAGGATGACGTCAGCGATGCTGACGTCATGCTTTTTAAAAATAGTCAAGAGACCTCCGCTTCGTCATATACAAACATCTAATTTTAAAAAGTATACCTGGCTACAATATTAATTGCTTTTGTTGATAAAGGATAAACAAATTTAATTATAATTTGGATTGATAAATATTATTTTATTGATCGACCATTATATATATACTTATGGTAGCTCGCTCTAGTCAGAGGCGTTTGTAACAGTATCTATACTAATATTATAAACGAGAAAGTAATAATTTATTATACGCTTTCACGAATAAACTACTGAACCGGTTCGATGAAATTTTGTATGAAGCAAGCTGGGGTCTCTTGGGGTCTCTTTTCTTGGGGTCCATCCCAAGAAAAGACTACATATCTTAAACCCGAGGCCAACATAAACACGCGAACGAAGCCGCGGGCGGGAATTACTGCTTGATAAATATGAAAATATTATGCTGTTGGTTCACGCGCGAAAACATGGCGTGAAGTTGGTATATATGTATACATAGTATAGATAAGTAATGCGTTTCATGGTGTCTGTATCGTGTGACTAAGACCACACAACCATTTAATCACGAACTCATTTCGTTCTCTCCCTCCCGCAGTCCGGTAGCAGAGGTCAAAATGTAATTTAATTAATCTATACGCAGGCGAACTTTTGCCTTCTATATACGATGTATGAAGTTGGACGGACGTGATGAATTATTTAATAGAAATAATATTTAAAAAACAAAAATTAAAAGCGGATCCTGGCGTTACTAGGTCGGGCAAACGCTAGGCAGAAGTAGAAGAATATTTAAAAACAAAAATGATTTTTTTTTTTATATTATAGGTAGGCGGTTTTTTTTTATTAATCTTATAAATGTGAATGTGTGTTTGTTTGTTACGCTTTCACGTCTTAACTACTGAACCAATCTTCATAAAATTTTGTATATACGTATATATATCTCATAGTAACGACTCACCCCTCAAGGACGAAGCTGTGGGCGATAACTAGTTCAAATCTACTATACTAACTCCACGGTTTTTATAATCTTTGTAAAGCTAAGATTGAAACTTCGTCGTATGAATTTCTGCCACGTGTATTATTATACACCAGCAGTGGAGCAACGTGGTGGAAACCAAACCAAGCCTTCGCCATCATTAGCATATTGTGTGTACTGTCATTTTTTACTTTTGTTACATTACAATTTTTAACTATAGCGAATAGTTAAAAATTTCAATGACGAATTCGATTCGAAACGCTTCTGATACGTAAAGGTATTATTTCTGTCACGTGTGTTAAATATTTTTAACTTTGTTTTATCAAAATAGTAAACAGAGATTATTGAATGTTTCAAAACGGATTGTTTTTAAAATTAATCTTACAATTTGTTTGTAAGCCCCTATATTATTGATGTTTTAATATTGATGCGGTTTGCTTAGATACCATTTCTAAAAGCTTAAATTAAATTAAATAATATTTTTAAAGAAAAAAAAACTGAAATTAAAAAAAATTTTAATCATTTGAAATATTTATTATATTATTATATATTCCGAGTATATAAAGTTCGAACTGCCTTCTCCATTTATATTTATATATCCAGCGCCCCGCGGTGATACCTGATTGATGGTAACCATAGTTATTATATACTGAGAATTAAGTTTAAAACTTATGGGTCACTGACAGAACTCAATGAATCAGTCGAGATATATTAGACAATATTTTAATGTTCTTATTTTGAAAATGATAATGAAAAAAAAAACCATTCATAGACACCTTTTAATTTTTTTAGTCGACAACGTGAAGTGGGACTCCCTGGCGAATGCCACAATACCCGGTATAACCAGTGTTACCATTTGCGTTGCTATCATGACGTCTCGAGAGTTGCCCTTCAAAGTCTCAGGATTGTAAGAATGCGAAAGGTCCGCTGTGACCTTTTCATGGTGACGACTTCTGGACAGTAGAACTTATATTCACAAATATTTCAGATTTAGAAACGGGAATGAAACAATTAATTCACAACTACAAGTGAGAATAGTATTTAATATTCATTCTATGCATCGTACTACACACTACTACTAATACACGTACTACACACGAAAATTGTATTTAATATATTAAAGTACGTATGTGTGTTATGTATGTGTCTTTGATCCGAGAAAGTTGTAAGTATAATTACATACTTCATGCATAATGATCTGAATTAATAAAGCCGAAATGGTCCAGTGGATAGGACGTGTGGATCTTAACCGAAGATTACGAGTTCATATCCGGGCGTGCACCATAAAGATTTCATTTGTTTAATATGTGTTTATAGTTCATCTCTTGATCGACGGTAAGACAAGTAAAAATGGCGGACATCACAATGGTCATAAAATCTTAGGTCCCAAGGTTGGTGGCGCATTGGCGATCTAAGCGATGGTTAATGCATTTCTTACAGTGCCAATGTCTATGGGCGTTTGGTGACCACTTACCATCAGGTCCTCCTTCCTGTTTTATAACAAAAAAAAAATGTTTTCAATGATTTGCGATAAATTAAATATAATACAATACTTTAATTAATAATATTGTTGTAGTTTGGTAGAATAGGTGAGATTAGATTAATTGTGAAATATGAGCTTTACCTATTAATTTTATTTAGAAGATAATTAGTTTAATAACGCTGTGTTTTCTTCTTTCATCTGTCAATCAATTATAACAGAAAGAGACAGTCTGTGTTTGACTAAACTCCTTTAAATTTTATGTAGGCCGTTACTTTATAAATTTATAATTACTTTAATTGTGCTAGGGCTTTGTTCAAGCTCGTATGGGTAGGTACCAACCACTTATCAGATATTCTACAGCAAAACAGCAGTACTTGGTATTGTTGTGTTACGGTTTGAAGGGTGAGTAAGCCAGTGTAATTACAGGCACAAGGGACATAAAATCTTAGGTCCCAAGGTTGGTGGCGCATTGGCGATGTAAGCGATGGTTAACATTTCTTACAGTGCCAATGTCTAAGGGCGTTTGGTGACCACTTACTATCAAGTGGTCCATATGCTCGTCCGCCTTCTTATTCTATAAAAAAAAAAAAACAAAAACGTATTGTACGAACTTTTTATATACAGTCAACTTTTGTATGTTATTAATGTCTAAGCACAAGGTCTTTCATTTAAACAAATGAAATACGATTCAAGAACGATATTTACTATAAATTATTGATATAAACAATCCAATTATTAGCCGCGAAACCAATTTATATAACGAAACATACAAATTCGATTACAATCTAATCAATTCTCGATTGGAAATCGACGCGATCATCGATCATTCGATACGTAATAAACGGTAGCTATTCGAATGCATTCGGTAATCATGTAAAGCAAAGTTCAATGACCCCGGTATTGATGTAGTGAGTTTTTTTAATAATTAAGTTGGTGTAACGAGGTTAGAAGAACAGCCACGAAACTTTATTAACTTTATAAGAAATATTTTTTAATTAAAATTTCGAGTTAAAAATTATAGCAAATTTGGATTATCTTAAATAGCACACCCCTAAATCTAAATCAAAATGTAATAAGAGATGCGAAATTATCAAGTTATCTATAATTATAATTATCGATTTTAGTAAATACGGAATTTATTTATTGGTGGTAGAGATTTGTGCAAGCTCGTCTGGGTAGGTACTCATCAGATATTCTACCGCAAAACAGCAGTACTTGGTATTGTTGTGTTCCGGTTTGAAGGATGAGTGAGCCAGTGTAATTACAGGCACAAGGGACATAAAATCTTGGGTCCCAAGGTTGTTGGCGATGTAAGTGATGGTTAACATTTCTTACAGTGCCAATGTCTAAGGGCGTTTGATGACCACATACCATCAGGTGGCCTTATATAACATTATGCTTATACTCGTCCACCTTCCTGTTCTATAAAAAATATATATATTTACATATAAGTTATTATAAAACAAGTCGACGATAGTTTGTAAATATAATGTGTATTGTACTAGTCTGCAATTCCTGTACTAACTAGTAAATCTGGAAAACATTATCCTGCGTCTGCTTATGAGTAGGCCAATACCAATTGTAATGGCGATGAAAAGGTTTGCAACATTGGTTGTTGAATATGTTGATATTTTCCAGACCCATTCCCCATGAAAAAAAAACAAATATGGTGCCAATTTTAATGGTAATCGTTAACATCCTTTCCTAGTAATAGATAGTTATTTAAAAATAGTATGACTCTTTAAAACTGTAATTTAAAAAACTTTGGTGTTTTAAAAACGAAGAATTACAATTATTATTTAATTATATTACAGAAGCGAGAATTTGGTTAAGATCCTAAAATACCATCAACTAGACCTCTAGAACTAAAACTCATGATGCTTAAGAGTTAAAGTAACAGCCTGAAAATATGCCACTGCTGGACTCATCTGAGGACTAAGGACAAGGTTTTGGAGTTTATTCCACCACGCTACTCCAATGCGCGTTGGTGAACAAATGTAGCGGATTCTCATACGACATATTAGGTTTTATCGCGATATTCTACAGCCAGCCACGAAATGATTTATAAACACAAATTAACCATATGAAAATTCAAAGATTCTTGTCCATAGATTTATGCATAGTTAATACATAACTAATGATATCGTAATACAAAAAATAAGTATTATTTTTGTTACTTACATATATTTGAAACCTTAGCTGCACCGCAATTTATAAAAAAAAAACGAGACTTAATCCAGTAGTCAGACACATTAAAAAAAAACAAGTAATACTATTATCGTCGCTACTCTATGGAGATCAAAGCCGGACGATGGTCATCCCGAAACGGAATAATGCAAAAACATTATAACAATAAACTTTTTAAAGTCGGCTCCGCAAACAAACACGAACAATTTATGCTCTAGTGCATATCCATTACACGCAACAATGTTTAAATCCTGCTTAAAACCTCCTTGCAATATTGGTTGTTGAAAGCGATGCTTTGCCGCCTCTACTGAAAAAAAAATGGCGCCGAATTGTATAAAATTATAACATGGTCTGAGTATTCTGACAATCAGTATTGTGGATGTAAAATGTGACAGAGAGTATGTATGTTACTAAACTAATATAGCTTTTAGCTACTCAAATAGTAAATGATTAATATAATAAAATGTTTCCTTTAAAAAAGTAAAAGCCCACTGCTAGCAAGGCTTTGAGCTTATTCAACTACAGTGGATAAACTTGAGGTAGATTTCCATCTGACAAAGGCAGATTTCCTCACGATATTTTCCCATACCGCCGATTATGAAATGAATTATAAACACAAATTGTAATAAGAATGTCATAAGAAAACTTAGTGGAGCTTACCCGATTAGTCGATAGCCGTCTTAGCCGATTAGTTGTAACCACAATTAATCGGCTTCAAGATTCAAGTGCTGTTTCTCCATTACTTTCGATATTTCTATTTCTTATTCATGTCACCGAAGCATGATACATTAGCAATTTGTCACCCAGTGATTTTCAACTTTACTTTTAATCAAAGATTTTGTACTGTATTAGATAAATGATCAATATTCAAAATTACAGTTAAACTGCCTCTTTAGTCTAGTGGAGTGGAGGTCCTGGGTTCAATTCTCAGGTCTGGCCAATAAAAAAGTTATTGGGTTTTTCTGTCAGAAAATTCTCAGTAGCAGCCCGGAGTCTGCAAGTTCCAACCCGGTGTATACACTCCCGTGCCTCGGAAAGCACGTAAAGCCTTTAGTTCCACACCTGAAATCTTTCCGGTCGTGTCGGATTGCCGTTCTATCGGATTATGAGATCTAGGAAATAGAAAGTGAACCTGTGTTTGCGTACACACTCGTGCACTAGAATATGTCCTGCGCAGGCTAATCTCTCTTGAGATTGCCGCCGTGGCCAATTCGGTCTGGAGGACCTTATTAAAAATTGCGTTTTATACCGATTTCATGTCAAACAATTATAACAACAAATAGCTATAACAATTTAATTTTAGAAACACAGCTTTTATTACAACGAAAGTTTTATTAACTCAACGATTATATAATACTCAATGATTATAAAATGCTTTCGAAACTCAGAACCGTTTGATGATTTTGAATCGTTTTTTGAGGAATGTTACTTATGTCCCATGGATGACATTATTTACCTTTATTTTGAATGAATGAAAGAAAAAGAATTCAATTGTTAGGTTTATTTATCTATTTTGTTTGTAAGGCGACGACGCATAAAACACGATTAGCCACATGTTTTTATTGACGTTATATACATTAAAATCTTTAGGCTATATGTTATTCTTATATGTTTTCAAATATACTATGTTTAAGTAATATTACTGCTATATTATTTTTTTTAGTTTATTGATCATACATTAAAAAAATTGTATAAAATCTTTTCTTGAACTACTTAGAGCAACTATTTAAAATAAGTTTAATGGGAGAAATTAATTTTACAAAGATTATAATAATATAATATGGTCAATTTAAAAAGCAACGAGCTTAATTAAATAATTATTTTTGATACTTTTCCTCTGCTAGAAAACCTTAATGGAGGCCAGACGCCGCTCCAAACATAAATACCTTGTTTTTTTCGGGAAGCTAACAATAAAAATCGATTTACCAACATAAAGAAAAAAAATTAACACATACAAATAAATCCGACCCAATGAGTGAAAATAATTTATACACATTAGGACCTACGATTGGCGCTTTGGCAGCGTAAAATGACGTATATACTTCTTGTACATACATCCTATATTTGCTATTTTATGCCAAACATGTAGCACTTTAAAAACAAATAAAAAATAATTATAAACGTCTTATTTGTAAAAATTTTTTCGATTACAACAAAACACTTTGTCCCATCACCAGCGTATATGACAAAATCAACAACAATACAAATAAAATCCGCCACTCGTCTTGGGAGGTTTCGGCGCTTTGACGGATAATCCATACCTTATCCAGCCTTTGAAATGTTTCAAAGCACCGGCAACAGGCATGTCCCTGTTGACGGTGCCGTTGTCGCCAGTACTGCACTTTAATGTACTGTTTGGGTTACCGAAATCGGTAACACACCTTTACGATTATTGATTTCGACATTATAAAAAGTATAATATTTAAAAAAACTTTATTGACCATCTACATACATTTATATTGATTGATGAGATAATGTTTGATTTTTATTATTCTTAATTAGTTATTAAAATGAATAAAAACTAATGAATCATTATTTATATTAAACAATATTTTACGAAGTAAAGTTTTTCTTTGTTTCTTATCAAAAGTTTTTTTTCGTACATATTGTTGGCGCTGAGTAGTACCGTCAGAGTTGAGACACAGCGAGCCTTTGAAATTTTTTTGTCAAGTTCGTCCAATCGACCCTGTCAGCATTCGAATTATCCATATGGTAGTGAACCTACTAGCAAAGACGTTTCTAAAGACTAGCATCACGCTGGCAACCGGAAGTAAAAAACATAACCGCCTTTAATTAATGGGAGAATAAGCAAACGAATGATGATGACTAGTATAATGATACTGGAAATAAAAAAAAAAAAATGTACGGAATATGTTAGTAATTACGTCAACCATTATGTATGAACATACATCGGGTGATTTCAAAGAAAAATCCACTCTCAAATCGCTACAAAACAAATGCTGTTGATTCTCTTTTCACAATGTATCTCTTTCATCGGAGAAAGTAATGTGAAGTTAATTATTATCAATTGAAACTCTTGGTAATTAATGCTTAGGGTTGCCAATTATTTGTGATATAAATTAAGACATAATTAGTTACGATTATATACACATATATTACTTTACTTTAAGAGCTAGCCCAGTGACTAAAACAGATTCTTAACCGAAGATTTAATTAAAACCTATTTGACAACAAAATGTTCTTGTGTATGTGCAGTGACGACACAGAACAGATCTCTAAAGACATGATTAGGTGAGCCAATCCCAAGTAAAATATTCAGATGTTTAATAAATGAAAAATTGAGTATTCTATACCGTATGTCACCCTCCGTCTTCGTTTCATCACTTAAATATTAAAAAATAAATAAAAAACAAATGCTTAACGATCAAAGAAAAACAATGAGTGAATAAAAAGTTATTTTCAAATTAAATATCTCGTGACAGATTTGGTATCGCGTGCTTGTTGGTAGCACATAAATGGCACGTTGGACACAAGCACAGACCTTCAGGTCTGATAGGGTGTGAGACATACAAACCCAGAGTCATTTGTATTCTTGAAATACGCAAACATTACATGATTTAAAACAGCACATGACATTTTATTGAGTTACGTTATATTTCTTAATACTAAGCAACCCTAAACTTTGACGTGAGTTCGGTAAAGCACTTCGGCGGTATAATAGAGGCGGCGCCTTTCATCATTCATATACTTGTTACTTATAACTTTACCTCTACCATGAATACTTACCGCAAACAAGAACGGAGGAATTCTTAGATTCTAGTGATTTGCTTGGTGACTTTCAAATGTACCTAAGGGACACATAAAGTCATTTTGGATATGAACTGGTGAATCTGGTTATATCTAGCGACTAGACCAACGAAGCAGCCCATACAAATATAACATTTGTTCAACAAAACATTTGTAATTGTTAAGTAAATTACAGTACAGATAACTTATTTTAACAAAGAATGATCAAAAAGAATAATTCTTATATTAAGTAGACTTATAATTTTCAAAATATTTAGAATTTTATTATATTGTTATAGTTTTCTTGACACAAACGTTATAATTTTTTACTAATAATTAAAATTCTATTAGCTAAATAAAAACAACGTTACTCATAGCGAGGTTATATTATTTACAAATCTTATTAAGAAAATATTATAAAAAATTTTAAACGAGTTCGAAATATCTAATCTACAAAATTGAGATTTAACATTTGATTTATTATACAGCGTGATCAATTAAAACTTACAATATAATATAGTAGTTTGTTGATTTATTTCAAGCACATTCCACACGGTACGGACGAGACGGGACGGGTCGGTACACCGCTTCAGGTTTGGACCTCACTGTCACGAAGATCAGAGTAGCGATGCCAAAAAAATAATAAGTAGGTATTTTTGTGCTGGCTTTTTTTTCCATTGTACCCTAGGTAGCATTACGTTTAATTAATTTCGTACCAACGGGATTTAAAAGTGTTTAAATGTTAAGCATTTAATATTATACCAGTAAAATAATAAAAAGTTTTGTTACATGAATAATTGAATTAATTTGCAATAAAAATAAACAATTGTTTTCGCTATAAATAAACGAGTGCTAGTTTACATAATACAATAAAATTATATTTAAAAAGAAATAAATGTTGTGTATTTTGTCAACGGTACCCGCGCAAGCGCAACTGCAAGTGCCCAGAAGCCGCGTATGACGTGCGCAGCGTGGGGCCAATCTGTGAGATCTCACTGTCTTCCCTACAATCACTTCCCTGCAACTTGATCAACTAAATAAACCTCGTGATACCATCTATTAACATATGTTTTTTATTATTTTGCTTGTATATGGGAACGAAATGTTATTTACAATTTTGTTTTGTATCACAATATATATGAAAATGTATGCACTAAATCAATTAAAATTTGGTTTAATAAATATTTCCAGTAAGAATATAGAACCATAGCATTTGTAAGAACATGTGATTACTAATCGAATCTTCGGAGTATCCGTCCATGTACCTCTAAACGATTAATTTGTTTTTATAATTCATCCGTGTTCGACGGTTTAGAAAAACATTGTGAGGAAACCTGCATGTGTCAGATTTAAATCTGCAATATGTGTATCTCATACAATATAGGAGGCAATGCGAATGGGAGCCTAACCAAAAACAAACGCGGAAGCAGAAAGTGAAGCAGCGTGGTGAATTAATCTCCAAACCCACCCATCAAACGGAGAGGAAACTTTAGCCAAGCAGTCAGACATTTATATGCTATTATTATACTTTTATATTTTTCGTTTACACTTTCACTTTACAGGATTCTATTACTAAAGCCGAAAAATATCACAATGATTTCGCTACTCTACATTAAAACGTTGGTTAAAGTAATTTATGATTGTATTTTATATAATATCGACACACGTAATAAGTAACCGCTAGTAAGTGATAAGGTACACTATAATGCATTTATATTTAAGGTGCCAGAATGTATACTGAGAATGATCATAGCTTTACCATTTATTTAACATGGATTCTTTTATGCACGCATATTTAAGTGTGATATATAAAATAATTCACACTTACTTTACAATAATGAACATTAAATTTATCCCGTTTCGCTCTCAATACGTATTGATAATTTTTGATTATCAAAATCAAAATTGTTCAATGATTTCGTTTATCAAAAATGTCCAAGCAGTTTCATTTCAATAAACATTTTACGTGGCTATTCTTTCTTTTGTGTGTTTTCTATTGTGGGTTTATTCAATTTCTTTTTCAATTCCTCTAATTGCTGTTTTGCTTTTTGTGTAAAATGACCTTCCTCGTGCGTGGTTTGGGGATGAACGAATCCAGGCATTTTCATTGCGTCTTGTTGTTCTTCTCTAGATGGCTTTTTGCCTGAGCCTTCCGAATATAACTTGGCATTCGTTTTGACAGGCGCCAAAAGTCCTATAGTTGGAATGCCTTTTTCATAATCTCGGGAATGTGTATAAGTTCTTGGAATATAGTTAAAAAATCTTACTACCTTGTGTTTAGCCATATTATTGTTCTTTTTATGAATTATGGTAGCTAATTATATAATTTTTAAGACAAAATTATTACTTTAGCAATTTGTGTTGACATTTTATTTGACATTATTCGGAATACAGTTGACAAACGGTTTTAGTATTAAAAAGATTAGTTAGAAAATCGAAGTTGAATAAATTTATATATTTTTTTAATCCAATGCACAATTAAAGATTATTGAACAAAAAGTAGTGATTAGTAATTAAAATATTTGATTATGCATTTTTAGTTGTTAATAGAGCATAGCAAATGAGGTAAATTTTAGACAAAGTAGGTTAGGATTAGCCCAATGATTAGAACAAAAAAATTATAACCAAATTATTTGCGGGCTTAAGTATGGGGAAAAACTACCATGGTTCCATGTGCTTAATTTGCGTTTAAAATTCATCTGGTGCTCGGCGGTGAAAGAAAACGTAGTGTGGAACCTGCCTCTGTCGAAATTTTTTCTGCCACGAATGAATCCGAACCTTCCACAGAAGAGGACGAGAGGACTGTGGGGAGAACTACTGGCTGTTCTTTACTTCAAATAAGAACAACTGAGTACTTATAGCATTTAAATGATTATTTAAAAAACTTTTACATTTTTTATTTATTTCAAACGTCAAACATTGTTATATACAAGTATTGTATGTAATTGTACATTTTATATATTAATGGACAATTTACTTTTCTTCCTTTTGTGATAATTCATCAGCTTTTTCTTCTTTAAGCTTTTTCTTTAACTTCTCCAACTGTTCCCTTTGTTTGTTGAAGAAGAATTGTTCCTCTTGTGCGGCTCCATACCGTCCAAGACTTCCGCCAGATTCTCTTACACTTCCGCCAGCCCCCCCACCCCTCCCTGCTCCACTGCCAGGTGTTCCCGAAGGGTTTAATAAGCTCTTGTTCCTTAACATGGGTTTTAAATAAGTTTCTTTCCATTTCCGTTGAAAAACATTTTTAATTACATGATAAGACCTCATTTTGGCGGATTGTTTCGAAAAACTGCTTAATAGTCTACATTGTGCTGAATAAAGCGTTACATGGCAGAACATTTTGTAAATTTTGGTTTGACTTTTTAAATGACAGATATTTTTTTAGTTAAAATAACAACTAGTACTATTTTTTTTTCATCAAAAAAGTTTAATAATCTCTACTTATATTAAAAACGTTAGTATTCGGTGATTTTTCGTTCCTTTACATAAGAACCGGAATTTATATTTTTTATTTTTATTAATTAGAGATTTTTTTATTTTAATGTTAATTTAGCCTATAATTAGTATCTATTTTGTAACACTGTTTTTATACAAGTAATAAGAAAATGTATTTCTTAATATATATATGTATATAGCGGGGTTCCTAATTATTAAATAAAATAGTTTATAGGCCATAGAGTAGACACAATCAATTTTTTATACCAGAATGTAAGACGGGATAGTCACATGTATTAGCTTGTATAAAATATCGGGGGCCCTTCCGTCCGGCGGGTCAGTGTAGTTTCCCTTTTGGCAACCACTTGGGGTAACACGCCTCCACACTTTGCCCATCCCTATCGTGGCAATACGTCGCTCGCTTCACGTCTCTTTTGCATTTTTTTTTTCCCATATGGTAGCGCATCAAAACAGGAATAACGGTCGTACAGCGGTGCACACCCCCACCATACCCACGCTGTTTGAGGTCGAGTTCACTAACATCCGCGGACTCCACGCTAACCTCAACGCTGTCCACCACCATCTCGAGACAGCACGGCCAGCAATGTTGTTTCTAACGGAGACACAAATACTCCGTCCTGCCGATACCAGCTACCTTAATTATCCCGGCTACATGCTTGAAGAATCCTTCAAAGCGAAAGCCGGAGTATGCTTGTTCGTTAGGACGGATGTTTGCTGTCACCGACTGCGCTGCTTGGAGGACCCCTCCTTCTCCATGTTGGTGGTACGTGTGGATCTGGTTCGTCAGAGTCGGGTCTACGTGTGCCTCTACAGATCCCATAATGGTGACTTGGAGACAAGTCGACTCTTTGACCATCTTAGTCGGGTGGCAGATGCTGCGCAAGAGCAGTTCCCTAACGCGGAATTGGTGTTTTTGGGGGATTTTAATGCTCACCATGAATCATGGTTGAAATCCCTCAAAACTGACCATGCTGGAAGGACTGCTCATGCTTTTGCTCTCACACATGACTTGACCCAACTGGTTGATCAGCCCACCAGGATCCCAGACATTGATGGGCAAGCGCCTTCTCTACTGGACCTTCTGCTGACTTCTCACCCGGTGGAATATCAGGTTGTGGTTCAAGCTCCACTTGGTTCTTCGGATCACAGCCTCATATCTACCAAAGTGCCACAGGCCAAGCTGCCGCCACCAGCGGTATGCAAACGTCGCGTTTGGCACTACAAGTCGGCAGATTGGGACGGTATGCGCGATTACTATGCGTCAGTCCCTTGGAAGGAACGTTGCTTCAGTGGGAATGACCCGACAGCTAGTGCCGCTGCTGTTGCTGGCGAGATCATGTTGGGAATGGAATACTACATTCCTAGCTCAGATCTCGACAGTAGGGGTGCGCGTAACCGTTGGTTCACTCGCGAATGTGCCGACGCTGTATCATCTAAGCAGGCGGCATATCGCGAGTGGATCAATGGCTGCATTAGCGGGGCATCTAACATTGACTCACTGAAAGCAATCTACAATAAAAACTCCAAGTCCTGTAGGAAGGCTTACACGAGAGCGGATGCACAGCGCATTGTACAGATTGGTCATGACCTTATTTCACATCCTAGGGGCTCCCGTAGCTTCTGGCGTCTGACCAAGTCTGTGCAAAACAACTTCTGCCAACCTTCGCTGCCACCGCTCAGAAGTCCGGACGGATCGCTAGCTCACAGTCCGCAAGAGAAAGCTGATCTCCTGGCTAAACTCTTTGCCGACAACTCCGTCATCGATGATTGTAGTGCTCTGCCACCAATAATACCTTCTTGTGGCCACACGATGCCTGACATCAAAATCAGGCAGCGTGATGTGCGTGCGGAGCTGCAATCACTTGATGTACGGAAAGCTAGCGGTCCCGATGGAATACCAGCCATAGTGCTGAAGAAGTGCGCGGCGGAGCTGTCTCCCGTGTTAACGCGCCTGTTCCAACTGTCTCTTTCTTCGGGATGTGTGCTGGAGGCTTGGAGAAGAGCTAATGTGCAAGCGGTTCCCAAAAAAGGGGATCGGTCTGACCCGGCAAATTATCGGCCAATAGCTATCACCTCAGTACTTTGTAAGGTGATGGAACGGATTCTAAACAACCAACTGATCCATTACCTAGAAGATCACTGTTTAATTAATGATCGTCAGTACGGATTTCGACCAAAACGGTCTACAGGTGATCTTCTAGCGTACGTAACACACCTCTGGGGTGAAGCTATCGACAAACATGGGGAATCGTTGGCTGTCAGCCTCGATATCTCCAAGGCTTTCGACAGGGTCTGGCACAGAAGTCTTCTCTCCAAGCTGCCGGCATATGGTCTGCCTGCTCAGCTTTGCACCTGGATTGCCAGCTTCCTACATAAGCGCAGCCTTCGTGTTTTAGTTGATGGTTGCGCTTCACAATTCTATGTAGTGAATGCTGGGGTCCCCCAGGGATCTGTGCTATCTCCCACTCTGTTTCTTTTGCATATCAATGATATGCTCTCTCTCGGGAACATTCATTGCTATGCAGACGATAGTACAGTGCATGGTGGATACCACGGACGCGCAGTGGCTGGGCGAGCGGAAATTAGGGAGAGGCGGGAGGATCTTGTCATTGAACTCGATAGGACGTTAGAGCTTATCGCCAAATGGGGCTCAGAAAATCTTGTTGAGTTTAATGCCAAGAAAACACAGGTATGCGCTCTCACAGCAAAAAAGTCACCATTTTCCCCTTTTCCCTCCCTCTGTGGCACTCCGCTGGTGATACAAAGCAAAATCGCCATGCTGGGGATGGACGTTCGCTGCGACCTTAGTCCAAGGGATTACATCGAGGCTGTAATAAAAACAGCCTCACGGAAACTCGGAGTTCTGAACAAGGTGCGGCGTTTTTTCACGCCTCAACAACTGTGCCTGCTGTACAAAACACAGGTACGGTCTTGCGTTGAATATTGCTCGCACCTTTGGGATGGCTCCGCTAAGTACCTACTTGAGGCCTTGGACCGGTTGCAGCGACGTGCGGTCCGCATTATTGGCGACGTAAAGGTCACTAACACCCTCGAGCCTTTACAATTGCGTCGAGAGATAGCTGCGCTGAGCGCTTTCTATCGATTGTATCACGGCGAGTGTTCCGAGGAATTATTTTCCCTAATTCCTGCTTCCCCCTTCCTTCACAAGTCTACGCGTGCTGGCTCTCGATGTCACCGACTAACTGTGACATCAATTCCATCGCGCACAAAGAAATTTGGCAACTCCTTTCTTTGTCGCACTTCCAAGAAATGGAATTCCTTACCAGCACACGTATTCCCCTCCTCTTACGACCCGGGTTCCTTCAAACGAGGCGTGAAGAGGCATCTTGCGGGCCGGCAAGGCGAGGGCGGCTAGTGCAGAACCTTCTTCCCGACTGTACTGGCCGTCCTCGCGTTTGGACTCTACTACCACTTAACATCAGGTGGAGTAGAGTCATTTGCCCTCCCGGGTAATATAAAAAAAAAAAAAAAAAAAAAACTGACAAAGGAGCCTTATTTCTTAAATTAAATAGACTAAAATTGTATTCTAAAGTAAAGAATATCGAAAAAAAACATACAATCTAATTCTGAAATCTATAAAGAAGGTTCAGGGTATTTCATAAAAGTATATGTCTTATGTTACCGCTAGGTAGCGCTGCGATTGCGTTCTTCGATTCGCAATTATTTCTTATTTCACACGTACGAAGTCAGGATTAGAAACTAGCTTCTTAAGCTATACAGTTCCTTTTACACATAATTTTTTTAAAGTAATATTTTTTATTTATTAACATTGCATTTTTTATTTTCATTTTATTCATGCGTGTAAGGGCTTTATTGAATCTATATTTTTTAATTAACGTATATTAATGTTAATTGGTCATTAAAACTTTGTTTCACAAGTTAGCGCTATAATTTAATTATATTTGTTAAGACGCTTAATAACTTAATTTGTCTCAGTTAATTGTTTTTGTTGACTAATTGCAATATTGCCATTATTATAAATATATGCAAAGATTGATTAGAAAGCAGTCGGGTTCATAGTGTTGCTTGGAATAGATAGAGACTTTAAAATATGAAATTATTTAAGGTAGGTACCGTTTCTTGCTTTTTATTTTCTTAATATATTTGATTGACATTTTCTAAGTGGTAGAGCTTTGTGCAAGCCCACGTAAGTACCACTCACTCATCAGATATTCTACCGCTAAACAGCAAAACTTAGTATTGTTGCGTTCCGGTTTGAAGGATGAGTGAGCCAGTGTAACTGCACATGTTGTAACATGCTGTAACATGCACATAACATCTTCGTTCCCAAGGTTGGTTGTTTTTTTTTAGCGCTGGCAAAACGCCTTACGCGTTTCCCCCACGGGAATAGTGGGGGGGTATGTGGGGCTCGCCGGTGTCCAAGGCACCGAGTGCGCCCCGAACATCGGAATACCCACTAAAAAACCAGCGGTACCTTTTCCGTCTTAACGAAGAGCGCCACGGGATCGCTTTCGCATGCTACCGTGGACCATTGCACAGCCTACCCAGCCTAAGGAATGGTTAATATTTCTTACATCGCCACTGTCTATGGGCGGTGATCACTTGACATCAGGTGGCCCATTTGCCCGTCCGCCTACCTATAACATAAAAAATAATTATACGATAGATATTCTATATACTATAATTTAGTTATAATGTATTATATATTATTTTTTCAGGTCTTGCTGCTTTGTGTGACGATTTTATCAGAATGCACGAGGTAATATATAAAAAAAAATATTTTTTAATTTTAATATTATTTACATGCTATCAAAAAGTTTAATATATTATGTAAAATGTATTTTTCAGTGAATCAAAATCAATTGATTCTGACCCAACGGAAGACCAAAGAGTTGACTATGATAATCAAGAGGAACGGAGTGCATCCAGATCCAGTACAGAGGAATGTTTTTGTTTACCAATAAATCCTCTAGGGATACGTGTTTCAGAGCATTTTTCACATGACGGCGAACAAGTTAGATTGGTTGTATATTTGTATAAAAATAAAAATAACAAAATTACAATATACATACCGAACAGAGAAAAACAGATTATCTTACCGGATTTCACACTTGACGAGAATGATAGACTAGATATAATCGATACGCAAAAAGTTACTGATTTGTTTTATATTTATGCAGATATGACTATGCCTGAAAACAACCCTTCAAATAATGAGCAGTACTTGCCAGGGAAACTTAGACCACAGCTGATCATACCAGGCAAAAATCCTAATTTAAATGTCGAAAAAAATTTACCGAATTACAAAGAACATTTTTTATATTATCCCGGAGTTGAAAATACATTCCCGCCAACATCTGACACTCTTGAGTCACCAGATACGAGTCTAAACGAAATTCATTTTGGACATCCACCAGAAATACTAAATATAAATGAATACTTACCAAAATATCACTATCATCCAACTGTAAATGGCATACCAGGAAATGGGAATTTTATGACGTATAAGCCAGCAAGAGTTCCATTAGAATATACACCCGAAATTATGCCGAATATAATAAATCTACCTAATGAAGGCGGAATTCTGATGCCTGACACATCTATACCAGGAAGTGATAGTAGACCAAATGTATTTACACCTGACCCGAATCTTCAAAAACCTTCCAAGCAACACCAACAAGTTCACGAGACTCCTATTTCTGATAATATTATTTTTGTTCCATCCTCTGATGTAATTCAACAAGTTGAGCCTGATGTAAGTAATGCAGATAATTTTCAATTGCGCCCTCAAAAAAATGTATTTTTCACTCCCTATATGGAATACACGAATCAGCAGAAGACGTTACCTGATAAAAATTTTGAAGAGTGGTTTCAGGAACAAATCGCATTAATACTACAAAAAAGATATTCAAAATCTCAAGCGATAGATAAAAACGAATTAAGAACATTAATTTTAAATGTATTACATAAAAATGGAATAATCGTAAACAAAGCTGGCCACTCAGTTGATTTCAATGGTAATTTGTTAGATTTAACTAACGTACAACTTCGTCCAGTTTTATTAGGGGATCCTGCTGAATACCATAAATTATTAGCTGCGCATAAATGTGTCATACCGCACAAATTACCATATTTTGAAGCAGTTCTTGTAACTCTAAAGAATCCATCAAAAATTTTGGGTATAGTACCGCTGGGAAAGACTTTCAATCAAATATTATATGAAACTAAAAAAAAATGTCATTCCGGATTGGGTGATAATGAAAAAAAATGTAAGGGAATTCAATGTAACAAAAACAAAATAAAAGCCAATGCATCAGACAAACTAAAACTATTATTAGGAAAAGGCCTTCCGTCCGGTGGTACATTACTAAACTTAAAGCCGATAGGCAAAAACCTTCTTCATTCTTTCATTAAGAAGGACCCAATTACCAAAAGTGGCATGAATCCCGAAGACGAGCCATCTTCAGATAACATTAAGTTTCCAGAGGATTTAGAAAATAATAAAATTGAAGACGATGACGATTCACCGGGCATAAGGATTATTGGAGGACATCCGGCAATAAGCAGTGGCGCCATGCTTCAAAACAAGGGTAGATCTGGACAGGATTACGATTGATTAAATAAGATTTAAAATTATATCTATCATGTAATACTTTTATTGCGAGTTTTCATAATAATAAAAGTTTTAGCAATTTCAAATAGTCTTTTATCTCAATTTGATCCAACAGCTTAGGTTAGAGTTGTAGCAAAAATTTTGCCATTAAATAATTATATACCTAACCGAAGTTTGCATGTTCAGCATATTTGTCCCAAGGTTTTGCGCAACCCAAAAAGAAGTGAAGCTACTGTTGTTTAGTAGTAGTTAGAAATGTTGTTTAGTAAAACAACATTTCTTTAGAAAATAATTGCCAGTGGTTCAATAAAAATAAAACATTATTTTCCGAAAATAAAAATAAATGTAGTTAAGATTATCTCAGTTTTATAGAAAAACCTTAGGGTTTTTAAACCCGTCTACAACGTTTACGAGTACGATCTATAATTGCGGGACTGTGACATACGAATTTGAAACTTTAATTATCTTTATTTAAAGGCTGAGCCATGCAACTATATTAAAAAATGGATATTTATACTTATACCTACGTCATTTATATTCGACAAAAATTTCATGAAGGATGGATAAGAAAAACCACCATGAAAAAAAATGTTTCACATTAAGTCAGTGGGACAATTCATCACATATAGATATAATTAATTGTAGAGACCTTTTCTTTTTAATAAATTAAGCCAGATCGTAAGTTGTTGAAAAAATATGACACCGGAAATGAAACTTGCCAATATATAAAATGTATTATCGATTTAGCGCCATCTATTGAGTGTAGGATGTACTACATCAAATGTGTTCTTTATTACCAAAGAATGCACGCCATCTAACGATAAAAGTTTGTATTTGTTGTGTTTTTCTAAAAGTTACAAGTATGTACTAGAGATGACACTCTTAGTCACATGTAAACAAATATATAGATGGCGGTTATCTAAGTTTTGTAAAAATAAGAATAAATTTCAGATAGATAGTTTTTAACTGTGTTAATTAATCTTAACTATTTAAAAGATCATTTATTAAAAAAATAAACGAGTATTAAGCCAACTAGTGTACTATCACTCATTCATTTACATTCTACAGTTCAATCATTCCAAAAAAATCAAGTCAAACGAGTCTCGAGTTCAGTCAGTCGCAACTGGCAGTCAGTGACCGAATCGAATTGCAGTTGGAGTGTCGCTCCTTCGCGCTAAAAATATCGGTATCGAAACTGTCGTTTTTAAAAAACAAAAGATACTTGGATTTCTGTGACAAGAATGAAACAACTTTGAAATAAAACCGAGTTAGTCTGTGGTGCCTTGCGCGTCAGTTTTATAATTATGTTTTGTTAAATAAAGTTAATTTGCTTATTTGCTGTGATTTCGCGGTATTTACGTTGTCCTGTTGTTTGTGAATGGAACATCAACAAAACGTGTAGCTATGAAAGGATGTTGTTAGTGCTTATTGACCAAATTTCCGTATTAATAGAATTTTGAAAATTAATGGGATTGCACTACTGGTAAGCAAATGTTTTTCTTACTTAAAATAACTTAAGCTAAGTTGCTGGTAAGTTGGCATGTTGATATTTGTCTATTTATATCTTATAACCCTTGAGAATAATTTGAATGACAATATATTTACCATGATTGTAAGTAAAATAGATGTATCTACAATTTAGACGGTTTTTTATTTACTTTTTAGGCAAGTTTTATGATACTTTGGTTTTTAATACATTAATTCGGTAATTTAAAAAATATGTATACATATTATATTTAAGTTACGAATGTTAATACCTAACCTATTTTTTGTTGGTTGAAACATGACTAATATACATCTTACACCGACTACCAGAGTAACTAGTAATTATAAAATTGGTTTGTTTTGCAATATTTTTCGCCACAACAACCTTGAACACTCGTACCGTTCGATCTGTATTTGAGAGATATAATTAATGATAAAAACATACAATGTTTTGACGTAAAATGTTTTTGATCCACTTAATGCTTACATGAGCAAATAAAATACTATTATACATATATTTGGTAAATATCACTTACTCAAATTATATTTATATTATCTCTAGAAAATGCCGTTTAAAACCTTAATTGCTGGTTAAAACGTTACATTAATAAAAATAAAAATATAAAGACTTCAGCGACGGCCCGTAAATGACACAGCCTAGCTAGGGCAAATGCCTCCTCATGTTTGGAGCGTAATCTATAACGCTGCTTTAATACCGGTTGGTGGATATTTAACTGGTAGAATTTCATTTAACGCACGCATGTTCCCTCGCGGCGTTTATATTAAACATGAGAAAACTCAGATGTCCTAATTTGAACCCACGATCTTCGGTTAAAATCCATTATCCACTCAGGCTTCTCGTCGCAGATTTAAAAAAAATAGTTCCATAAATACTTTATAGTTCAAAAACAAATAAAATACTTAGAATAATTTGTTATGTAAAAACTATTCATAGTTTAATAAAACTAACTTATTTAACTAGTATACAAATAAAATGAAAGTTTCAACTGCTCTAAGATCAAACAACTCTTAACAATAAATGACAACAAAGCTAAATGAACGATCTACTCACGATTTTTTATACTTTCAAAGATAATAAATTCTCGTTGGATGAATATTGCGTCTCTTAATCAATTTATTTAAAAAAAGAAACAAGTTCGATACTTTATTTCCAACGAAACTGATTGTGTATTATATATAAATATATCATTTATTATTTCTAAAATACAATTACATTTATATATTTTCAAAAACTTTAATAATATTAGATAAGTAACTGAAAGTAAATTTAAAAGTCATCATCATCTTAAATATGCTTATAAAATCATTTCTCTTGACTGACTATCAGCGTAAAGCCAAAACCACTGAGTCTAGCAAGCAATTAAATATTTTGATTAAAAAAAATCGACCATCAACATAGGCAGGTGATACCAAGATTTACGTATATGAAAGAGTCGAAAAGGTGCAGTGGTTAGAATGCGGAATGAACGCAGTTCAAATGAAGACGAGCCCCCAGAATTTTCATGTGCATAATTTGTGCATATAATTCATCTCGTGTTTGACGATGAAAGAAAACATCGCGAGGAAACCTGCATCTGATGAAATTCTGCCACTTGTGTATTCCAGCTTAGCCCAGCCGTGGGTCGTTTACAGGCTGTTGTCTTTACTATTTTTACGCCGAAGTATGACTTATGTATGTATATATATACAATAAGTTAGCAGCATAGATACCATCAGGTGACTTACTTCACTTGCCAGGTGCGCTCCCTCCCTTAAACATAAACTGAGAGTGTAAAAATAAAGTTATATTTATAAACTGCTATAAATAACAAGAGTTCTCATTTGTCCACATTACTCTGATAACTTGTTTACGATTGTTTAAAATTTATTGTTATAATAAATAATTGAGTGGATCACAATTTGAATACCAATATATATATATATATATATATATAATTTTTAAAATAGGTCTGGTAATTTCTTGTCCAATCTAGCTTTAAAATATAAGTAACAGCAGTCCTACTGATAGGCTAAGGCCTCTTTATTTTGAGGAGCAAGTTAGGAAGTTATTCCAGCACGCTGCACTAGTGTGGGGGGGGGGAATACAGATAAGTTAAGCACTTGAAAGGACAGTGGTGCTTGCCCGGGTTTGAATCTGCAATCTTAGGTTAAGATTCGAGTGTTCTACCCACGGGGCCATCTTGGCTTTATAATATAGATATTAAATTATAACTTTGATTATAACATAAGATATTAGGTTAAATGGTGATACATCATACCTTATTCTTAATATGAAAGTCGGAGTTGTTTATCTTTATTATTATAAATAAAACAATTGCACTATTAAAATAAAACAAAAGATGGTGGATGACGTCGGTCGAGTCAGTCAACATAATTCGACCTTGACATTAGATTTTATTATAATAAATGTTAGTATATAACCACTTAAGTAAGTGATTAAATAAAGCTTTGATGTGTCAAAAACGAGCAATACCAGAGATATAGCCTATGTATGTCATTTAATATATACATATTAATGCAATGGGCTACCTGTAAGTCGAGACCGCCCATAAACATTAGCGTCGTCAGAGATATTCACCATTCCTTACATAGCCAATGCGCCACCAACCTCGGGAATGTCCCTGTTATGGGTGGGTGGCATCTACATCATCATCTCTAAAAAAATAATGTATAATGCTCAAACTCAAATAATTAATTCGTATTTTCAAAATAAGAATACCTATATTATTGTTTTAGGCCTTGCGATGCGTTTTAAATTCGAAATACTTCCTATAAGATATTAAGATAAATACATAATGTCAAGGATACTAACGCAATAATTTATACGAAATAAAAGTATTATTTATTAAACGATAGACTAACCCAGATAAGCTAAGGCTAACTATGTCATAACTCTTAATATTGACCGCGTGATTTTTTCGCCACCAAACGGATTCATTGGAGCGCGTCGGTATTGTCCAGCCGTTCTTACGTAATTCACTAACTTATAGTCAATCTTAGACTTGGTACTTATATATCAATACGAGAGCCGCGGACGCATTATATCGACACGATTCGGCATCCTCGTCGATCAGCTCCGAATACAACCATCGCAGTAATTTTAGTGGGGTAGAATCCCACAAAATAAGGTACCACAAGTTTTACGAATGTTCCCATTGCGTGAAAAAAGTACTCATATTATCTGAAGTTTAGATGTATACAACAAATTTAAGCAATAATTATGTCACGACACATTTTGATTAGGGTGGCCATTCTCAACGGAAAATAACACAGGATAAATAATATTATACTTCTAAAGTATCTGCGCAAACACAGTTGTACTCTCTTTTCCATCGCTCCCATAATCCGTAGGGGAGGTAATCTGACATGTCCAGAGAGATACAGGTGCACCAACGGTAATAAAAAAAAATTACAATAAAATCTTTACTGGCCTGACCCGGGGTTTGAACCTAGGAGTTCGCATTCTCTTGCCATATATCGACTAGACTAACCAGTTCGTTAAAATTTTAAGGAATTATCGTATGTATCATCTGATAAAAGTTCTTTGTGCAGCCCGTCTGGGTGAGCTTCACCCACTCACCAATTATTGTACCGCCCAACGTCAATACTACTGAATTACTGTATTCCGGTATAAGGGTAAGCGAGGCAGTGTTATTACAGGCGTTGTAGCCACTTGGCGTATACACTTAAGCACAAGGGACATAATCATATCTTATTTCTCAAGTTTGGTTGCGCATTGGTGATGTGAAGAATGTTTGCCACTTGCCATCAGATTTTGCCAGCGGGCCGTCATATTATAAAAAAAGGACTGGCACGAAACTCAGACGTTACTATTTAAAACATATGGCAACAGAATGTTTTTTTTTTTACAATGATATAAGAGCATTTACTATTGTATTTACTTGTTAATTGGAAGCTTAATTATAACAAAATAGTAAAATTGTTATGGGTATATTATAGTTGATCTTTTTAGAATATTACTCAAGATATATGTTGCTAGAACACGTAAATCTTAACCGAAGTTCAAAGCTTCAAAACCGGGCTAACAACTCTCTTTTTAATTCAGTTAATGGAAGTTTATAAGTCATTTTTACCTTTGTTTAAAAACATTAATAAATAAGGTACGTTACTCATCACTCTAGATTTAAATAGATAATAAAAAAGCGAGCAGTTAGTTGTTGAATTAAGCATATGTATTTTAATTGTATTAGATCGACATACCTTGTATTTAAATATTGGAAATGAGTAACTACTATTTCTTGCCGCCTCTTCTAGTTCGTTAATATCTTTCGCAATCATAATCGTAATATTATTAATGTGAAAGAAAATCTGTCTGTCTCTATTACGCTTTTACGGCTAAACAATTGAACCGCTTTTGATAAAATTTGAATCCGTAAGCTTGAACCACAAGGACGAACATAGGGTTCAACCAAGCACCTGACTCTTCCCCCTCGGGCAAAACGCGGTCGGAAATTAGTTTAATACAATCCTTTTTAATGACGATTTAAAATAGCTTCTAAAATCATAATTAAATAAAGTATATATTGCTTTAATTTATTTGAATTCTGCATGTGTCTAACTGACTGTTTCTTTACGTTACTTAGTACCTGACACTTACCTTGACACTTACCAAGTTACCTCATTAACAATGCAGACATAAACACACCAAGGCTTTTATTTTAATTACTAAAATATATACTTAGTCCATTATTTATTGCACAATATTTTTGCATGTATTCGAATATCGTTTTTTAATAAAGAAATAATTATTAATTTCGAGATTGACAATATTTTATTAAAAATAACTTAAATATAAAAATATAATAAACTTATTTTAAAAACTTATTACCTCGATATCCACCCTCATTTACTTAAACTGTCAAAACAAAATGTTATATAATATTATTATTTTTTTAATTATTTGCTGTAAGTATTTAAATAATGAACAAATTAAATAACTAATATTTTTTTCTTAAAATAAAATCAAAACAACTTTTCATTATCAACAATAATTCACTAGTGTTAGCTTGATTTTACGATATTGCCAAATTTAAATAAAACCGTCATATTAAATTCCGTGATTTACCGGTGATCGGTGTTCATCATATCAACTGGTTTTCGACATCCTTGAGATAAAATGTCAAATCGACGTCCAATATAGTTATGAATATTTTATTATTATTAATTACATATATTTAATCTAACAAAACGATTTACAGTCATTTTTATAATATATAAAATTTAAAAAAAAACATTAAAAATTTATAGCAAAAACACGCCGTCTAAAAGATTGTCCTATGGCATTGTACTCAAGATGCTGACACTATTGCCTCTCTGCACCGCTAGACGCAGCCTTTGGGCTAAATAAGCGCCAGCTCTTGGGTCACCAGTTATTATTAATTTGTGTGTTATATTTTTGGTAACTTCGTATCAAAGAGCTTATAATTGTAAATATTTATTACTACAGATTATCTAAGCTAGTTGAGATAATACGTGTTAAGTGCATCTATTTATTATTATTATATATTTTTTTATTAATTAATTTAACTCTTTATTGTACACCTCATTACATAATTCAAAAATATCCCAAAACAAAGAATTGGTGGTTCTGAATGGTGATTATACAGAGAACCGACATGAAACTCCATGGTAACTTACTTTTTCCAATAAAATACATCGTTAACTGTATATATATACACATACGATTACATTTATGTGTCCCAATAAAGGATAAAAATAATCAAATGGCCGCCATGATTATGTAATTTTATTGCTTGCCTTGTTGGTCTCCTGATGTCTTGGGCTTAAATGCTAGATCAGGAAAATAAAAAGTTATTTTATATAGGCTTTCCTGTCGAAGAATCTCACTAGCAGCCCGGGCTGGAAGCTGGTAGTGTGTACGCTCCCGTATCTCGAAAAGTACATAAACCCGTTAGTCCTGAGCCTGAACTCATTGCGGACACGTCGGATTGCCGTCTTATCGGATTATGAAAGCGAAAGAACGGTGAGTGTACCTGTGTTTGCGAACACACTTGTGCACTATAATATGCCCTGCGCAGTTGCCTAATTTCTCTTGAGATTGGCTGCTGTGTCCGAAATCAGTCAGGAGGACATCATCATCATCAATTTTATATATTACGATACAAATATAAACGAAATACATTGATATTCAAGATTATTTTAAGTTCAAGATTAAATATCAAAACTATTTAAGAAGAATATATTTGACCTTTGTGCTATCTTAAAATGTGTATTAAAAAAATCACACCAATAAATGATAATATCGGAAACACTTAAGACAGGCTAAGTGGATTCACAAACACATGTTTGAACTTTGAAGGATTTTGCGTCAGCATAGTTTTTTACATCAGATAAAAAAACGTTGATGTTTTAAATTGTGAATTTAGAAACACGCCATTTATACTGAATTAAAAGAATGGAATAACCCTCTATTGTTAGATGTTAATGTACATTTTTAAAAGCAACATCTTCGATATTCACCTTTAAATTATAAAAAAAAATATGTTTTTATTACAATGGTATTTCTACCAACAAATCAATTGCTTATGTTAATAAATTTCTCTACGGTCCATATTTCTACCACATTACTTTCTATATAAACTGGCGATATGGGTATCAAGGGATCGCTCTTTGTAATTAATAAATGCAAGGTATACATACAAGTGTATATATTATATAATATAAGCAGATCATATATTTATTATCTTTTTCTTGTTTTGCGACGATAAATATATATATTTTTAATTAATTTATTTCAAATCTTTTTAATTTCTAATATAAGAAGGCAAAGATACAGTCAAAAACATTCTTAAAATTTTGACACCAATTAAAATTTTAGAAAATTAATGTATTTTATGTTGCCTATAAATACAAACATTTAAACCTAAAAAAATACATTCAAATTATAGAAAACATACACCGAAATCCCAGATACATCTATAGAGATTTGGTTATTTGAATAAAATAAATAATAATAATAAAATCAAAAGTTATGTTTTTATATATAGGCCATATTACCATTGTAACAAAACAGTTTTATGATTTCTTTGTTATTGTAACACTTGTAGAGCTAATGTCATTTATTTCAATTGCCTTCATTGAATTAAGGACGATCATCAATCATTCTATTCTCCACATTACATTAAATCCGTTAGTTATAAAGAATATTATATACTTTAATAAACTGAAAGAAAAAAAAGTAATCTGCTCGTATTTTTTGAAAGATTTTTTTATATCATATTTTCTGTTATAATTTTTTTATATAATAAGTAGCAGGCGGACGATGGATGGTATATAGTAACTGATGCCCATAAACATGGGTACTGTAAGAAATATTAACCATTCCATACATCTCCAATGCGCCACCAACTTTAGGAACTATGATGTTAGATCATTTGTGCCTGTAATTATACTTCAAACTGGAACACAACTATACTAATATTGTTGCTTGGCGGTAGAATATCCGATGAGTGGGTGGTACCTACACAGGGCACGCACATCACCTTACCACCAAGTAAGTAATGATCGACTTTTTGGAAGGCGTCTTCTATAGTCGTGGAGAATACGAGCGTTATCACGTCGATTATCCGACTTTTCTGAAATAACTTACAATAATACATTAGATGTTTAATTAAATTTATACAAATAAATATTTCACAATGAAAGCCTGACAAATCGACAAAGTTAAAACGAATCATTTATCTTTTTAAATCTATGAATAAAATTGTAAATTAGGTCACGTTCATATATTGTAATTAGTCATGGATAGTGAAAATAAATTATTCGTCTGTACGTCCTCTTCTAACAATTTGCAATAATAACGCAAGAATCACTAAATATATACATGATATATATTTACTTATGATATATAGATAATATTATAAGAGCCGAGATTAGAATACGTAAATCTGAGCCAGAGGTAGCGAGTTCAAAGTCTGCCCGGGACAGATAGACAGAAAAACATCGCGAGAAAACCTTCATGTGACAAATAAAAGTCACACCACATATGCCATATATCTTTGTCATATATTATTATAATTTATATCCAATTTCTGAACATGAAAATAGGTTCCAAGTGATCCAAGTAATCTCACATGTTTAATCAATCGCAAGTCTAACCGGTAAAGTTAGGGCTATTTCAATTTATCTCAGTAATATTGTATTCAACTGACCCGAAGATACCGTGCAAAATCGCATTCCAAGGTGAAAAAGGTAAGGTTAAATTTCTCAAGCGCTTGCGCATCTCAAACAGGTTTTCTGCATTAAGACAACGTTTCTTCATATCCACGTGTGTCCGTTTTGCAGAATTAGGCTGTGGATGTACAAAAGATTTAAAAGTTTTTATAAAACAAATATAAAAGTTTTGTAATACTTTTGTTGCAAAATATTTATATACGTATATAATTATTTTGTACGTGTGTGTATCGGCTAGTTTGGAGTATAGTGATATACACATTCGATGTTGATTTTATTTTTGTTATGTATTTCAGTGGAACTTTAATTGTGGTGGTTTAAATTGAACACAAAAAAAAAAACTTAAGTCACCCGTACGATGTCAAAAAATGTCAAAACGGACAGTAAGTTTCATAAAAATGTGAATAAAAAGTAATGGGCATCTATAGTATATTTATGAATTTCAACTTTATTTACAACCTCAAAAAGGTCCATAAAATTAATCAGATAGGATTTTAACATTACAAAGTTTATAAAGAATGTCATCATTTATTTTATAGGTAGAGAGTATCTTATGCAGTTTGAAATGTATCATAGAACTACATAGAATACAGACATGTATAGAAAACTAGCTTCCGTTCGCGGCTTAGCGCACGTGTTAGAGGCTGATAGGTGTTAAGTACCTTATGTCCTTTTCTATACTCCTGACAACGTGTATGCAAAATTTCATGAAGATCAATTGAGTAGTTAAGACGTAAAAGCGTATTAAAAAAATTAAAAAAAAAACTTTCGTATTTATTATATTAGTAAGGATATCTATACTAGCGCCCTCTAAAAGATGTATTTTGTATCCCATTAAAACTTAACACAATGCCGAACTCAAACCAACTCGTCATATTCTTTATTTTAAGTGCATTGTTGTGAGTCTTACCCAACAATTTACCAAATCCATAAAGCGACGTAATCCTCTCAACATTGTTGGTGACCGACGAATATATGTGGGTTAAAGGATCAACTACCAATATTGCTTTGTGGTACAGACGAACAGACGGACGGGAAGCAGCAATTTACGACAGACCTGACCGTTCGGGGTCAATTGAACGCTGGATTGAGTTCGGGAATTGACGCTCATATGGACTGCACACTTCCTAAACTCATTTGTTTGATGACTTCTTAAACTGGCGCCGGCTTTTTACAGCGTAAATATTATGCTTGGATACGAATATTTTATTATGTGATTGTTACGCCTGTGACTACCTAAACTTAAGTTATCATTCTTCATTAATATGTAAGTAAAACGCTCAAAGAACAGTCCACTAGCTAAGCGCTTTCCTCCACGCTGCTCCATTGTGTGTTTGTGGATACATAAGTGTACGACATAAATTGTAACGACAAATTAGTGGTTGTATGGATTTGCACCGGCAATCTTCGGTTAAAATTCATCTTCTTCTAAGCCATATTGATTCAATAAATTCATCAATTCCTTTTAACCTAATTACTTTTTAATCTACACAACATCGGGAAATGACGTCGGTATATTAGACTAGCAATGCGGATAACCATATTGCGCGGTAAAAATTACGTAAATAGTCGATTATCTTTGTTTTTTATTGTTTTACATACGCGAACTGCTCACAGCCTCTCCTCGCCTATCTTCGGCGGTGAACTTGTATTGCACGTATTATATATTGGCACGCGAGGGTAATTTGATTTTTTAAAAGATTTAATTGATAGCTTAAAGGCCAAAAATCCTAAAATCCTTTCAACCAGCTCGGAGTCCGGAATCTTCTAGTGCTTGGAAACTTTTACCGGTTGTGTCGTGCGTGTGTTTGTGCACACGTGGGCACTGTATGTCCTGCATTTGCTCGTCTTTCGTTAATAGCCGCCGTGACTTTAATCGGTCAGGAGGACATTATCATTATTACGCTAGCCCATAATAGACAAAAATGTCTTAAGTAGACCAAATGTATCGAAGAACGATAAAAGAATGATTGAGCCAATTAGATGATTAAGAATCTTGCGTCATGACCGCATTCAATGATATTCATTATCTGTGGAAGGTTTTTTGTTATGGCTCATTTTATTGGTCATAATATAACACTAGTCTCCACCTGCGGCTTCGTCCGCTGTCATCAATTAAACATTTCGAATTGTAAGGCACCCTAGGTCTTTTTCTATATGATGATCGGTTGAGAAGTTAAGAGGTTAAAGCGTTACAAACAATCTCTCTTTTACATTTATAATATAAGCTAAGATAGTCAATATAAGTTTCCCATGTAAAGAGTAGGTCCTGGGTTCAATTCTCAGGTCGGGCTAATAAAAATTCATTGGGTTTTTCTGTCAGAAAATTCTCAGTAGCAGCCTGGAGTATGGAAGTTGGAAGTGTGTACAGTCCCGTGCCTGAGAAATCACGTAAAGCCGTTAGTCCTGCGCCTGAACTCTTACCAGTTGTGTCGGATTGCCGTTCCATCGGATTATGAGAGCTAGTCTAGGACAATAGAGAGTACACCTGTGTTTGCGCACACACTTGTACACTATAATATCTCCTGCGCAGTTGGCTAATCTCTCTTGAGATTTGCCGTGGCCGAAATCGGTCTGGAGAACATTATTATTATAAATATTAGGATCGGTATACTATGTTAATAGGTTTTGCATTTTTAGGATGCCTTTAATCAAAATGAAATGATTATCTCATCTGTCAGCTCATCAGTATGTTTCAAAGGCGATGAACTAAATGTATTTAAACAAAGAATTATTTTACGGTACAAACATTCACATACACACAAGAATAAGAAGTATACTAGCTAAGATGGCGGCGGTCTTTCATATTGATCTGCAGTAAAGGTCAAACCGTTTCGAAACAATGATCTGGTGATCATCTTAAATGCATCAACGTTATAAATTGCATTCTGATACTCATTTATCAATTTTAAAAAATGATAGCGAACGGCACTTAATATTTTGTTTTAATATTTTAATGTTTATGACATAAAATGATGAATTAATGTATTTCATATTTATATTTTAGTTAAAATACATATGCAATTATCCAAATATGTTGTTTTTCAGTTTGGGCAATATCAACTTAACGGACGATATGTCGAAATGTAATTAAACAAATCTGTAAATAATTATATAAAAGATTACTAAATAAGTTAATAGCCTGTGTTATTATTTTCATATGATTATTATAAAAGTAAAAGTTTTGTTGCAGAGTATACTCACGTCCAGCCTTCGGGTCGTTACTGAGAATCTTCGACAAACAAAATACAATACCTTTTTATTTGCCCGAGCTGGGCTTTGAATCCAGGCCCTCGGGATCTGCGGCCATATTATATCGCTAACTAGACCAACGAGTTTTTTTACTATACTCAATAAAAATACGAGACTAACTCTGTCTATTCTCATCACGACGGAACTACTATCAGGCCATCTTTGGTTCCTGGGTAAGGAACTGGGTAAGCAATAATGACAAAAAAGTTAAAAAAAATTGCGTGTAAAAAAAAGTCCTGAGCAAGGGTAATGACGGGAATTGATGTGTAAATAATAAAGTGGTCCTATTCAACCAGTTCTCAATTTATTAAACTATAAATTTCTTAAATTAATTTTTATTTAATATAGTGCGTGCATTGCAGTACGTGCATTTGTTTATTTAGTTCGTAGAACTTTATATAATAAAGAAATAGTATATACATGCACACAATAAATAAGAATTAAAAAAAAATTGTGTTTATTATATACTACTATCCAAAGAAACATTTTTATATAAAAAAAAATATATTAAATAAAACTGAATTTTATAATATAATTTGAATTTGGAATATAGTTAATGAAATATATATATCGTTAAGCTCTACGAATAAATGAATTCTGCCGTGACCGTGTGTCACGATTCACGATCTGTCTTTCAAAGATATTATCTAAATCACCATAAAATGACATTATAAACAAAAATACCATTTGTCTAATAGAAAAATATACTCTCTGAATAATAATTAAAGCTATTCTACCTAAACCGTCTTGTTTGGATCAATACTTATTTGACAACTACAACTTGGGATTACAAGGAGAAATCTCTTGAGTTTCAGTACCTGTAGCCATGAAGAAGAACCTACAGCTTTAAGTACCTGTAGCGGTCCCTTGCAGAGAATCGCAGATCTAGTAAAGATAAACATAACTTTGATTTACATATTCCATGCTGCTTAATAACAGCTATGCTATTATATTAAATCTTTAAAAAGTTCTTGAATAATCTATCTTTATATATAACACAAGACTATTCCAATTAACTACTTATATCCACCTCAATTTGACTTCCAAAGTTCCGATAAAAACTTCGCCGACATCGAGACGCCATTTTTGTCGCGAATCCCACAGTGATATTCCACAGTGACACATAGATTATACAAGATGATATCGAGTCAATTTATTGTTGAAGTTGTTTATTGGTCTTTACTCTTCTTGTTCTTTGAATATGCTACACCTATGTTGTATTTTTGTTAGATAATTTACTTAACATTCTTTCATTTAAAAAAATAACTTCAGACGGATTTTGGCCATGGCGGCTAATCTCAAGAGAGATTAGCCAACTGCGCAGGACATATTATAGAGCAGAAGTTTGTACGCAACCACAGGTGCACTGTCTATTTCCTAACTCTCATAATCCTATGGGACGGCAATCCGACGCGACCGGAAGACTTCAGATGTAGGACCAACGGTTTTACGTGCTTTTCGAGACACGGGAGTGTACACACTACCAACTTCCAAACTCTGGGCTGCTACTGAGAATTTTCGAAAAAAAAACCCAGTAACTTTTTATTGGCCCGACCTGGGATTTGAACCCGAGACCTCCGTGTCGGCGGTCTTACATCTAGGCACTAGACCAACGAGTATAATCAAAACTATATAAATGAATGATGAACATTTTTTTTATGAGTTAATTTATTAAAAAAAGTTTCTTAGAACAGTGTCGGTTTCATTTAATTATTTTTTTTAATTTTAATTAATTTCTAAACGTTCTAATAAAGAAAATGTTTCGTATTTATTTTTTGACAAAATAATTAAAGTTTTAACGGAACACACAGTTTCTTGGTTTTGAATATTTGAATACTTAAAATAAAGGTTATTGCAGGGTTTCTGAATATGTTTGACACGTGTTTACAAGGAGCTGCTAACCAAATATAGTCTTTATGTAGTACCACATAGACTTCAAGATATCCTTTATATACATATATTTTATGTCATCACATCTTGAATACAAATCAGTTGAACCTTGCATCAAGTTTTACCGTATTCAGAACCAACTTTTGACGGGAGTGTTACTTTAAAATGTCTGATTTACAATATCTGCCTTTTTTGCTAAGATCTTAGTAACTATATTTGCGTATCGATTTGATAGTATTTTTAAGGAAGTCTAATATACAGTGCATAAGTGATAGCGACATGGTTCTAACAACGTTGTGTTTGCATTTTGAAAAAGAACTATTTCGTATGTAATAAGTACTAATATTATTATAAGTAATAGTTTTTTTTATAAAATGAAACAAACAAGATGAGTTTTTACCTACAGTTTGTCAAATTGACTGATGTTAATGGTTACTGCCTTATTCAATAAACGCGATATCTGACATAAAAATATATTTTCAAATCGGAGTAGTAGTTTTTAAAACAAAATCTCTCCTATATTTACAACAGTAATATATATTTTATATTAAATGAACTCGGTTCAAAGAATTAGTTAGTACTAACAATTCTTAGTTTTGTAATACGACTAAGGCTAATTCGGTTCTTCCAGACACAACCCAATAGAGATAGATATACACAACATTTGGCAAGATGGTACGAGACAAACGATTTATTTTGATACTGTATGCAAAATCCTCGAACTTCTGAGAAAAAGTGGCGATTTCTCATAATCTTGTCACGTTCGTCAAAATATTGTTATTTTCCAATTGGGTATATCTATATAATATCATTGTTAAATTGTCCTACAAAGTAGAGTATAATCAAATTAAAATGAATTAATGAATGACAATAAATACTACAATGGTTTTGCAAATATCTGCTATTACGACATCCGATCAGCCTATCAGCACCTGCCGTTTAACCTTGCTCCACTCTCTATAACAGAGACCTACATCTGGTCTGTCCATCCATCCGATAGCGAAAGGTGACCTCGGTGATATCATTATAAAATGACTAGCTAATCGCTGCAACTACAGCGTCGAATGTGGGACTTTAACGAGCTGAATGACATTTTCCGTGCTACTCAGTATAGGTTTTTCTTAATACCAGCGATTTCCCGCTGTCATATTCTAGTCGCCAGTCCACGTGGTTCGCCAGTCGGTTTCTCTTG
This sequence comes from Nymphalis urticae, assembly GCA_905147175.2. Lineage (NCBI taxonomy): Eukaryota > Metazoa > Arthropoda > Insecta > Lepidoptera > Nymphalidae > Nymphalis > Nymphalis urticae. The sequence goes on along the minus strand of LR990004.1, from coordinate 3,741,335 downwards.
TATTGCGACATTTATTCGAAATACTTTGTTGCTCGTAGAAAATACAGAAAAAAATTAATTCTTAATTGAATGCCCAAAAACCTTTATCGTATCCTACTCCACCGCCATCTACCTTACATACTAATCTATCCTATCCATCTAATATTTTAACAATTTACTTCTTATTGCTGTGCTTCATGTGAACAGACACACACAACCTTATTTCCCATAGTTAGCATTGGAAGTGTTAGAAGGTGGTGTTGTGACCATGAGGTAGCCTGTTCGTTTGTCATCTTTCTTATTTGATAAATAAGCAAAGCAAAGCTTATTTTATAAATTGCCAGTATTTTTTTTCAGCTTTCTTAATTGCCATATCCAATAGTGTTTACAAATAATTATAGCTGTAAGATTTACTCTGCCAACATTAAGTCTTAAAATAAATACTTATTAGATACGCAATTTGCATTACTTAATTTTCGAACTTGTTTGATTAATATATATAGTAAATATAAATACTTTTGTTTGATTAATATTTTATTTGGATTATATTCGGTAAGATACATAGCCACACTATGATTATTTGTTTTCTGTTATGGTAGTTTCAAACTACCATTACAGAATAGCAGTACATCACACCCATCTGAACATCTGAATATTCTACCGCAAAACAGCAGGTATTGTTGTATTCCGGTTTGAAGGGTGAATGAGCCAGTGTAATTATAGACACAAGGGACATAACAACTTAGTTGTCAAGGTTAGTGGCGCATTAGAGATGTAAGCGATGGTCTACATTTCTTACAATGCCAACGTTGGTGACCACTTACCATCAGGTGGCCCGCACATGCACGTATATGCACGTCCGCCTACCTAGACTTAAAAAAAAAGTACATATATCAATTAACATTTAGTTTTTTTTAATGTTAGCATCGTTCTAGACGCAATCAAAAAAGTTAAGTATCACGAAAAAAAAAACTTAGATCGCCATCATCCGTTCTTCAAATCACGTATGAAGGTCAAAATTAAGTGCTTTTGGTGATTCGCGTAATTTTATTCTAACATAAACTGCTTGTTTTTTATTTTGATTCCGTGTTATGATACCTATCGCTAATTCCTTCACGCTTGACGTATATTATTACGTGTACTTAAAAAAATATATTCCAATTAAAATAATCATAAAGTTCAAACCAAAAAGGATTGACTAGACGATGTGCATAACCTTTAACGTCAAATAATTTCAACAGAATTATTTTTTATTGGCAATATAATATAATAAAGCTGTTTGCGAGATACCAAAACAACCATGTTTTTTTTTTATTTTAGACTACCGTTGCTACATAATAATTTAAATATTTATTATTATACCTACAATTCAAATAGTCATTATGTACATTAAAATGGTAGATTTTGAAAGATTTTCGTCACAAACTTATTTCCACGCTGGCGAAGTCACGGGTTTTGATTTTTAGTTTAAAATAAATTAAAAAAAAAGCTTGCCACTATCCAGCACATTTCGTACGTATTTTTAAATAAAAAAAAGTAATAACATAGACTATAGCTTTAATTTTTTTTAGCATTTGTCTCTGTATTTGTTACTTTATTATTTTATGTAAAATAAAAATATGTGTATTTTTAATTTTAATAGGTATTTGTTTTATTCTAGTGAGCAACCCCATTGTTATTACTATTTTTTTATTGTTTTTTAATTACTTAAATTTTCAATAACATTTTAATTACATTAATTAACCTAACCATCTTCATAGACATGAATTTTAGGAATAAATAAAAATCTTATCTTAAATAAGCTAACGAGACGATAGCTAATAAGCATAATTTATTGTTATGGCAATATTTTATTCCACAGATAATATACAAAGTAATCATTTATATATTATAAGGGTTGTCTATTGACCACTTTAATAAATTATTGTAAATAAAGTTATGTTATAGCTTCTGACCGCAACAAGGTTATTTAGTAAGTGCTAATGATGACAAGTGTAAGTTTCAAGGTTGACGCAATGTAAATTATATTTTTGTACCGGCAACACTGTTTTGCTTCCTTTGTCGAGCGATTGTATAATGATTAGGATTGGACAAAAGCGCGAACACATTCGAATATATTTAAAAAATGTGCTCACGTGACACGCCCAGTGTAAAATATCGAACCTGATGATTTTTGAACGAATTATAGTTGAAAGAACTGTAGATATAAGATATATAGAAATAAAAATGTAGTTTCGTTAACAAAACAAAGAACTACTTTCTTACTATTATAATAATATATAGCATTGCAAAATAAAAGGAAATATATAGTATACCAATCACACAATCACACACCTTTTGTGGTTGGTAAAGCAGTGGCGAAGGGAAATATGACAGCACAAATAAGAAAGTGCTGTGCCGTTTATCGTCACGGCATACGAGTAGTTCTTACGCGATAATAAGTGTTTCATATAAAAATAACTGTTTAAATATAAATATACGTGTAAACAGTACCATTAAATTATTCTTACTAATGTATGTTCATTGTACGTGCGTGCAGTTAACTATGCACTGAAGTCTTAAGAATATATTATTTTGTTTATAAAACAAAAATAATTGAATGTAAATTTGTATATATTTTTTTCAAATTAATTCAAGGATTTAGTGTTAGGAGTCTTGAGATTTTAAATGTCGCTTTTTTGTTCATTATGGCTTATAAAAGATAATTAAATTGTTTTTTGTTAACATATTTTTGTATACATATTAATAATTATCTGCATGTTCTTTTAAACCTTTAAATAATCTTTCTTTTAATTGCTTTAGTTTTATCTAATAATAAATACGAATTATTTTAAACCCTAAATTTTTTGTTATTTTTATTATGACGACAATTTTACATAATATACTCATTAAAACATACTGTTTTATAGGATAATATATCGAAATCCTTAGTTCTAACATTTTTACAAAATTATCCGTATAAAATTAGAAGCACTGCTATGTCAACTGTTTAAGCCTGAATTTGCTGGATTTTCATGTGTTTGTTTTGTATTTAATAATACTATTATGATCTGCGGTAAATAAAACATCGCTAGGAGAATTTGCAAGTGCAGAGTATCCAAACTGGCTTGGTGATATAATCTCTAAGCCATCTCAAGAGGAGAGGACTAGATAATATATCTCATATATCTCCTACTTCATTTAGTTATCATACAATAAAATTTTAAATTAGCAAAACGTATCCGATTTTTCCAAACCTTTACATTCTGTGCTAGTTATAATACACACTTAGATATATATATATATATATATATATATATATATATATATATATCTAAGTGTGTATTATAACTTGTATATTCTTCTCGGTCGTTTACTTCATTGTTGAAAGTCGTGTCCACTCTGATCTAGGGTCTGGATCACGATCTTTGTGAATTTTCTCCAGTCCTTCCTGTCCTCAGCTTTCCTCAGGTCACTTGGAGACCAGTGAGGTTGGTAAGTTAGTCCGACCATCGTGTGGGGCAGCGGCCACTTGGTCGTTTTCCCTCTACTTTGCCAAGCACCATCAGCTTGTCGAGGCTGTCAGGTTGCCTACGCGCTATATGACCAAAATAACGAAGGACACGCTGGTAGCAAATACAAACGCGATTGTCAAGTATTTGCTACCAAGATATATATACATATATATATATATATCTGCAGTTTTTAGTCATCTTTTAAATGATAGATAAGGCAGACTAGTTGTGAAATGGAGTCAGACGCGTTTACTACATACTTACGGGTAGATTATGTAATGTAACTCGGTCAATGTCTCGTTCACAACAAATGTTGCTACGTTTTAAACGACGCCTTTTCGTCAGACGTGCAACTTTTATATTGGTTTGTTAATATTATTATTATTTTTTTATTTATAACTTATAATTGTTAAGTTTATACATTTTAAGGATTAATGGCACAGACCATAAAGGTTACAGTAACAGTCTATTAATGTCCCTGGACTAAGGCCTCCTCTCCCTTTTGAGAAGAAGGTTTGGAGCTTATTCCACCACGCTGCTCCAATGCGGATTGGTAGAATATGGCAGAATTTCAGTGAAATTAGACACATGCAGGTTTCCTCACGATTTTCCTTCACCGTCAAGCACGAGATGAATTATAATTACAAATTAAGCACATAAAAATTCAGTGGTTCTTGCCCGGGCTTGAACTCACGATCATCGGTTAAGATTCTCGCCTTCTAACCACTAGGCCATCTCGGCTATATAAGGCAACAACCCCTACTTATTAAGTGCTAGGCTTGGAGCTTATTCTACTAGTCTATGCTAGTGAGGCTTATTTATATAGTAGGTATTCATTCATAGCAGATTCGCAGATATCTATAAATAGATAGTTATATAAATAGAATACATTATACAAGAATGCACTACTTATTCACCTTCTAAATTCGGAAATGGTATGATTAGAATTTACTTGCATTTTAGAAATATGTACGTATTATGACAAGGTCGCACGAATATACACTACACACGATTTATACTTAACTTGCTTCGCGATAATGACTAACCGCTTCTTATTAACGTTGTGTAGCGAGTATTTAGTTAAATAATGCTGTTTCTTCTTCCGAATGGCAAAAATACAATGACAGAAGAAGACAAAATAGTCTATAATAAACATATATATATTATATATTGTTACATACAATATGGCTTCATATTTTAATTACGTGTTAATGTTTTAGTCGCTTAGAAGGGATTTAACATTCGTATTACATTTAGAAATTTTTAAACCAGACGCATAAATAAAAAAATGTATGTTTCTTATTTCGAATATCTCATGTTTCATACGATTTCTTCCCCTTCGTTAACGAAATCATTTATGCGACTTCTTCTGGTAAAACCCTCTGGAAAATTTTGAGGATGCGCCATTATTTTGAAGGTGACTCAAATTTAAAATCGATTGTATTTTTCCGTATACTTTTAGCATACATTTAAATAAATTAAAGCTGTTTTCTTTAAAACATAAATATATTTATGATATCAAGATGTTAATTTCTTAAGAACAACAATTTTATTGAAATGTGAATATATTGTATCTATTACGACATATCACACGAAATGGTTTAAAGCAAAATACTCAAACAAATTAATAAAAATTAAGAAAGGCGTCTTTTTGCGCGCCCACCGGCAAGTTATCCTTGTCGTGTCATTTTATTTTTGGCCCCAAGGGCCGGGGTCTCAATGATCCAGCGGCAATAGTGGCAGTAGTCCAGATCGGTGGTGCTAGATCTTAAAGTCTGTTTTCGCCCATCGATATATTAGGTGTGCGAAAGTGTATTGTTTCTTGAGGTAGATTTAGGTACACATAAGGCTGAAGAACTGAGGCTTTTAAGACGCATTTATAATTTAAAAAAAATAGTTATTTTTAATACGAGCCTGATTACAAAAGTATTGACATTGACAAAATTGCGCAGGCGCACTGTGACATAACATCGACTGTCCTCATTCGTATAGGATTCACATTATCATGCAAAAACATGCATCTTAAATCATCAAAGAAGGACAAGGCTTTATATGCTCAACTTGTTTTTCTGTTTATTTTAAGGATAAATTTGTCATTGTCAAATAGATATAATAATCATTTTAACTGTTGTCATTAATAAGTACTTTATTTTCTACTATGTATTATTTTCCATAAAAATAATAATAATAAAAAACATTACAAATATATGTAGATCCCACGTACGAAACGCATTTGATAAATAATAATTGTCTTCTGTCTATATTTAAAGGCAAAGGTTTTTTTTTTATAGAATAGGAAGGTGGACGAGCATATGGGCCACCTTATGGTAAGTGGTCACCAACGCTCTTAGACATTGGCATTGTAAGAAATGTCAACCATTGCTTACATAGCCAATGCGCCACCAACCTTGGGAACTAACATTTTATGTCCCTTGTGCCTGTAATTACACTGGCTCACTCACCCTTCGAACCGGAACACAACAATATCAAGTACTGCTGTTTTACGGTAGAATATCTGATGAGTGGGTGGTACCTACCCAGACGAGCTTGCACAAAGCCCTACCACCAGTAAGATTTATATTGTGCCTAGAATACATTAACTATAAAAAATATTATATCATTAGATGCTTCGTAAATGATGTATACATATATGCTATATTTATGTATACCGTAGTAATAAATACGTAAAATAACATTTTATTGGAGTAAAATATCTCTTAATCATAAATAGATTTTTTTACTTCGAAACATATAGGGTATTACTATTGAGTAAATGGAAATAGACTACCAAATATTCGTACATATGTACACTTTCAATTATTCGCAAACAATGTATAGTGTCAAGTTGTTTAGCTGACGTAACTATTATCTATCATAAAAACGCCATCTAACACGTTTCGTAAGCTTTTGTTCTTTTTTTGCTTTACAAATAAAATGTAATAAATTACATTTTGTAAAAATTATAAATGAAGATTAAATTTTATTTACCCACGAAAGATTAAAATCTTCATTAATGTAACCTCTTTGCACATGCGATGAGAGTCAAGTTTCAAGGTCAAAGTGTGAAACGTATTTGATATGTAACGTTTTAGTAGAATACGTCTGACGCAAATAGCTCACGTCTGTCACATGCAATAACCGAGTTGCATATTTTTTTATACGCACTTTAAGGTATATTATTACTGATACGAAGACTTAATCAGTAAGACATATTAGTAAGAAACATTAATCATTGCTTATATTCTCATAGCGCCACAAACTTTGGGAACTAAGATCCCTTCTGCCTACTGTTTGGAGGTGGAATATATGAAGGTACCTACGAGATTTTATGCAATTACAAAAGCCAGTGTAATTACTGGTTCAAGAGATACAGGTTACAGGCTCAAATCCTAGATTCCACAGTATAAGAATATTTATAGCTCTTCTCAAATCAAATCGGAAATAAGAATTAAAACACTGTTAAATAATAATTTATGACGAGTCTGCGTTTGTTGCGGTGTCAGTTTACCGTTTTTTTTAAAGCTGGAAAAACGCATTACGCGTTTGTGCCATGGAAACAGTGGGGGGGGGAGGTATGTGGAACTCGCCTGTGCCAAGGCGCCGAATGCGCCCCGAACATCGGATTACCCATTAAAAAACCAGCGGTACCCTTTCCGTCTTAACGAGGATCGCTTGCGCATGCTACCGACGCTCTGACGATGTCAGTACTCTGGCTTAACATAATATGTACATACGTATAAAGTTTATTATTCCTGAATATAAATGAGTTGTCAAGGAAAAGTTAAGATAAAATGAGAGAAAAATCATGGATGTAATTAACAATTAGTATTTAAATATATTGGCAATACCAAAAGCGATATCGCGTACTCAACTGCCTGCGCAGTAGGACATATAGAAGCTTTGTTTGTTTTTTTTTTACTTTTACTTAATTTTTTTTTAATGACTGACAGATAACAAGTAAAATATATTATTTAGACCTTTTTACATATCCTTGATATGTATCACCTTGTAGCTATTTTAATAGATCCGATTTTTGGAATTCCAAGCCGACAGCACATGTTTGCAATTTAATTAGAAATTTTTTATTTTATTTTTTAATTACGTCGAAGATAAGTTTATGAGCATAATAAAAAATATTGTTATAACGATATATTAAATAGCATTTTTTTTGGAATCGGTACCAGTAAAAGAATTATTTTTAAACGTTTAGTAGTAAATAAGTTTCCTCTAGTTTTCTACCTGTATTTTGTCCAATACAAGACCTAATACAAATTAATACAATATATTTGGGATCTTCTACTCATAGCGATCGGAACAGTAAATGTTTTGGAAATATTACATAATTTACTACTTACTTTATAAGTAACAGAATTGTGTTTCTATGTATATTACTATTAACGTATATACAATAATACGAAAATCAAGGTGAAGTACGAGGAAGAGCGAGATGGTAATTGAGTGATCACGCTTGTATTTTGTAGCATTGGACGTGAACAAGGTCTCCTACATCTACAGTCTATTCCGACCACAGGAAGAGTGAAGACATATAAACAACATTTAACATTGAATTAACGTGATATTTGGTCATTTTGAATAATCTATGGTTTTTATATGTATCCGTACCGTAACAGCCTATGAATGTCCCACTGCTGGGCTAAAGGTCTCCTCTCCCTTTTTGAGAAGAAGCTTTGGAGCATATTCCACTACGCTGCTCCAATGCGGGTTGGTGAAAAACATGTGGCAGAATTTCAGTAAAATTAGACACATGCAGATTTCCTCACGATGTTTTCCTTCGCCGTAAAGCACGAGATGAATTGTAATCACAAATTAAGCACATGTAAATTCAGTGTTGCTTGCCCGGGTTTGAACCCACGATCATCGGTTAAAATTCACGTGTTTTTACCACTAGGCCATCTCGGTTTTATTGGCTTAATCGGCTTTAAATGTATACGCGAAATAAATGGCGTTTTGTATGGTAATATCGGAACTGGAAAATTAAAGTGATTTGTGGTGGAATTATATACTTCAATTGATAGAGCGTGGTATTATAATTAAAAATATATTCATCAAAAAGTTCCATCAAAAATATTACGGGGTGTAATATCTTATTGCCTCTAATGGTGACAGGAGGGCTGGTTCATTTTCGCCCAGAGAATCGAAATTGCGATTCAAAGGAGAAATGTTGTTAGCATTCTTGCAACCATTCCACTCGGTCACGATTTCTACAGTAACTATTTTTAATTTTTATTTGTATTTATTCTGTAAATCAAGAACTATTTGTAGTGCAAAATATGATGTCATAATTTATCACAGAGTACTGTGAGTCAACAGTTGTTATAATGCCGTTAGCTTCAGAATCTGTCAAGCATAGACTATTCGCATTTGTTAGAAAATATTTTTCATAAAATTAATCCTAATTGTGAAAATGTATGTTGGTGTATCGGTTGTCACTAATGGACGAGATTCAGGAAGATAGTTAAGGTGTATAATTCATAAATGTTTTGAATAAATTGGCTGAAAAATGACGATAATTGTTGGAGATTTGGAGGAGAGACTTGGAGCTTCAATGGCGTACGCCGCGTAAACTAATAATTATATGTATTACCTTTTTTTTTTGTGTAGGCCCTTATTCTAACCGTGCGATGTCGGGACGGGTAGTCTAGTCTATATCGTTACAGATACAGCCAGATAACATTGCATGTCAACATTAGGTGTTATTTTCCCAGAGCGCTGCACTAATTCCGTTACCATTGTTGGATTTGTTACCGTTAAAATGTTTAATACTGTACTTTAAAACAATGCCTAGATATTGTATTGTATATTTTTATTTTTAAAATTTTTTTTATTACCATATATTTCAGATAATTATAATGCATATTGCTTTCTTTCGAATTACATATCATTTCAAATAATTTTATAATGATATTTTTATCTAGTTACGCCAAAAATCTCAATTATCTTTTAAAATAAATCCAGATTAATAATAAAATATGAGAAATCAAGTACTAACATATGTATATATGTAATTATAGCAACGGGAACATATTCTATATATTAATATAAAATGATAGCTAAATCTAAAGTACATACAACGCCATCTCCTGGCCAAAAAGTGCAACACACCAGTTATAATTTTAATACAGCTTACGAACTTATTTTTAACTTAATTTTCGATATTAAATTGTTTAGATTTTTTTGATGTTGCTCTATTTTCATGTTGCTTTTGGTTATTTTTGGTTTGGTCCTCCCATAGTTACTTCTATATTTTTATACAAACGTTTGTATATATAACGTATAACCAGTTCTTGAACCGTTTAATTTAGACATATCGAGTATAAAAACTCCAATATTTTCACATCATGAGTACATGAATAAATATTAAGAAACAATCTGAAGATATTGCTCTCTCTTTCTCTTTGTCTGAAAACGAGAGTAAAATTTTAGATATCACCAATTTAGTAAAGTTAACCGATTTTGTATAACAGAACAAACACCAGACCAAAGCATTTAGTTTCCAGGCTCAATATATTATAAAATAGATTACTGGTTGTATTATTATTTTTAATAATTCAATATTTAGCCGCTACATTTAGTGTAATAGTGTAACAAATGAAGTGGGATATGTTCTTCATTGCATACACTTAACAATTTACCCACGCTCTTAGCGTCGTATCAGTTGCTAAACAGCTCCAATGTATACAATATCAATATGGACTTTAACACCATATAATTATGACATAACCTACTTAACTACAAAAGGTAAGGATTTTCATAAATTCGCTTTGTTTTACTTTAACGGTAATAAGGACTTAAAGGTATATCGCTAGTAGTTTGTTTATAACAATCTCTTGATTATAATGTTAGAACTGTGTATAGAAACTTCAATCCTAAGTAATATTGAAGTTCAATCTAAATATTAATGCGAAAGTGAGTTTGTTAGTTACACGCTTTACGCTTACACGTGTACTAACTACTTATACATCATAAAATTTTCCATACACGATGTTAGAAACAGATACAGAAAAGGACTATATATCATAGGGTACTCAACCACTCCACACACACACACACACACACACACATACACACACACACACATACACACACATACACACACACACGCGCACACACACACACACACACACACTCACACGCACGCACGCACACACAACAGAGAGAGAGAGAGACACGCGGAAACTATTCAATTTAAACACAAAACGAGATAAAATCACACAGGTTTTTGATATCTCACTTGGCAAAAGAAGCAAGGGTTTATGAACACAAATTAAACTTGTAAAATTTGAATGATGTTTGTATGAATAGATCAACGTATTGTATCCAGTGAGCACCGACTCACATATTATACCACAATATTGGTAGTGTAATGCAAATTAAATTTTGAGCAATCGTTCATCATTCATTAATAATCCGTGATCTTGACTTTATTATGTGATTTATTGAGTAATATTTGAATTAACATAAGTAATAAATGGAATATATACATGATTGTCATTGTATATTTTTTAAATAATTATCTATTTATAAAAGAATAACTGACTGCCTGACATGAAAGCAAGGCCCTAACTACTGAGGCTAGCATCATAAAAAATTGCATATGGGTTTCTTTTACGCTTGGATATTGGTATTTTCCTTCACCGTATAGTACAAGATGAATTATAATCACAAACTAAGCTCATGAAAATTTATGCTTGCCCGGGTTTGAACCCACGATCATTGGTTAAGATTCACGCGTTCTAACCACTTTGCCATCTCAGCTTATTAAGCTTTTGTACATAATACTCGATAAATATATCAATGAAATAGACAATATATAATCAGACTAATAATATACGAATCGAATTAACGGCTCTGGTTTAGATATTATTTGCACTTGTCACATGCAATAGTCAAAGTTTAGAAACTGCTCCCGTTTCCGAGTGATATTGATTTCTTCCTTTCACTAAATATATTACCCAACGATTTAAGATTAAGGACAAACTGATCTCAATAATATACTTCATTGTTTTATTAATAACGTTTAATTACATGTTTTGTCTAAATATATATATGACGAGCCGGGACGAGCCGGTTGGCGTGATTGGTAGAAACTTGCCTTTCACGCCGAAGGTTGTGGGTTCGATTCCCACCCAGTACATACATTTGTGTCTAACATGTCTGTTTGTCCTGAGTCTTGGTGTAATTATCTATATAGGTATGTATTTACAAAAGAAAAGTAGTATATGTAGTATATCAGTTGTCTGGTTTCCATAGCACAAGCTCTGCTTAACTTGGGTTCAGATGGCCGTGTGTGAATAATGTCCTAGGATATTATTATTATTATATATATTTTAATTGGTGGTTGGTGTGCAAGCCCGTCTGGCTAGGTACCGCCAAGCAGCTTAGAATTATTGTGTTCCGATTTGAAGGATTAGTGAGACAATATAAAAACAGTCATACGAATAATATATAAGAGATTTCTTAGACATCTTAGTTTCTAAGGTTGGTGGCGCATTGGCGATGTCTATGAGCAATGTGACCACTTAACATAAGGTGGCTCACTTGTCAGTCTCCCTACCTACCTAGATAGATAGATCTTTGTCTAATATAGAAACGCACTAGGATAACATTTTGCCAAATTAATATTCAACATGTGAGGCTGTTGTCAACAATTAATTATTACTAATTTCCGATGTATTTGTTCAAAGTATCGTTTCTTTTAGCACGCCAATATGAATGAATAGAAAATAATAGCCCAAAAGTTTACGGGGCGCCTACCGATATAATTGTTAGAAGATCAATCATGACTCCTTGAAGTTCCCATTCTAATACGAGCTGTACATTTAATTAGAGAGATCATACTAGCTTAACGATAAGTTTACTTAATTGAAATAGTTTATCGTATATATAGCAACTGTCACAGAAAATATTGATAGCGCGATTCAGGTCTGCCAGACGTGAAGTGCCAAAACGTAAAAACTATAAAGAATATGTAAATACAATTTTCACGGAATTATTCCTACTTAATTTGCACTAAATTATAATTAACTAACCCTTATTACCTGAGATAACTTAGTATATCGTACACCTGCTCTATTTAACCATTACGTAGGCCTTTAACTGATCAGTCTCGTATCACCTTTCACTATTGCGATACAACAGTGAATTTAAAAACATAATAGACTCGCGAATACTAGCTTGCATATTGTTATATAAAATATTCTTAAATAGAAATTAACAATATTTCCTCCTGCGTATACATTAGTTAGCCGGTATAACAAACGGTGACTGGGTGGTACCTACCCAGCGGTAACATTTAATTTTTGTGCAAAATTGCAGCTCAATCGATTGAATAGCACTGCCTTAAAATTGAGCCCCAAGTCACACTCATACTACAATAAAGTTACAGTATTTATTGACCGCGTATTGTTACTGCTTCTGCTGTAAAAAAATATTATATATTTTGTAAAACACATAGTTATATTACGAAGAGTCGAGTACTAATTGAATTCAGTTAAACAAATTGAGGGATTTTAAATAATTTTTTTGTATGGAAGTCGACCTATATGTCGACCCAATGCCGGGGGAAACTGTATTGCCCTGCCGGACAGGGAGACCCGAAGAAACGGCTATTCCGCTGGCCGCCCGTGGCATAGTACAGGGGCCCGAGCGTGCCTAACCAGCACGCGAGGCTGCCCCACCAGGCCACGCATAATGTCGGGGTGGACCGTCGTGCCGGTTGGTGACCGGAAGGTGGGGTCCCGGCGGCCACTTCCGGGGGGTTCGGGGGACCTTCCGTCCGGCGGGTCAGTGTAGTTTCCCTTTTGGCAACCACTTGGGGAAACACGCCTCCACACTTTGCCCATCCCTATCGTGGCAATACGTCGCTCGCTTCACGTCTCTTTACGAGGCGTGAAGAGGCATCTTGCGGGCCGGCAAGGCGAGGGCGGCTAGTGCAGAATCTTCTTCCCGACTGTACTGGCCGTCCTCGCGTTTGGACTCTACTACCACTTAACATCAGGTGGAGTAGAGTCATTTGCCCACCCGGCAAATATAAAAAAAAAAAAAAAATATTATGATTAATATAATATGTTAAATTATCTTCCAGCGTAAGGTCAATTTGAAAATAAAATAAAAACGTATATTGTTATTAATGTTTTATTTATCAAAAGCCTGCATCTTATAAATATCATAAGTTAAAATGTATTCAAAATCAACATTAATAATAAATACATTAAAAGGTCACTAGAAACACCTTGAAAATAAGACGGAAATTGTTATGAATCTCGATGACTTCCGTTTATATTATAACATATTAATTCACATATGATTAATTAACGTAAATCTAAGTATACATACAAATAAACAACATAGAATTGTACGTGATTTCAAAATAACTGCCTTATTGAATCTAATTAAATGCAAGATACTACCTCGTCTGTATTTTCGTCCGGAAAATAATTGATAAAACTAGTAAAATTTCAAATGTAAATATTTAGATTATTAAAGCGAGTATTCCACTGTTAAATTCAATAATGAGTGTATGTTTATCCTATGTATATAGTCAACAGTCATACATATAGTCGTACCAATATATAATTTTCACATACGCTAGTTAACTATTATAAAATAGCTATGTGATTACTTAGTACAACGTTTCATTAAAACAAGTACAAATTCTTCTTTATCTGATTCATCGAAACGATACGTAATAATTTTAACACACTAACATATACTTATTGCATTATATTTCACTGTGACATAAGATACGTGACAAAAACTCTATAGAAGCAGTTTTCAAGGTCATACGTGACTTCCTTTATAGAATTTGTTTTGTTGTTAACGAAAAGATTGAATAAAACAACAGATGTTTGTTACTTACGAAGTTATAACATTTACATAAGTCATTGTCGGAATAAACATTTCATATGTTGATTTAATTTTAATAATATTGTTGCTGAATATGAAATATATTTATTTTATTTAATACTTATTGCACAACATATAAATAAGATAAGAGAAATAGGAAACAAAGAAAAAAATCTTGCGCAAAGGCGGTCTTATCACTCATAGCGATCTCTCAGACAAACTTTGGTGAAAGAATTTTTGTAAGTGAACAGGTATGTATGTTGTATAAACGTAAGTCATCGGGATAGGTAGCTTATTTACACTAATATTGCCGAGTACGTATCTTACGTGGATATATGTACTAGCTGTTCTGCGCGGTTTTGTCTGCGTTAAACCCAAAAACATCATAGCTCCGTTTGTTGTAGCGTGAATTTATTAACCTTTCTTAATAAATTTTCTTTCTTAAACAATAAGATTTTAAATAAAAAAAATAATAATCGATTCTTAGACACTTTCCGTTGTAACGGTATTGTTTTCAGTCAAATTATTTTTATTAAATTAATTCAATTAGGTTTCAAGATAATTATTTTAATTATTTTTTTCAAAACAATAATTTAAAAAATGACTAAAAGTTTATGAGAAAATCTGTTTAAAAGCAAATAAACAAATGAAGTAGCCATTGATCACGCAATCCAGTTACGAATTCAGCTTTCGATAAATTTGTTTAGTATTATAGCATATTTGGCAATACCTAACTGTAGCAATTATCCAACCAGCTACTTTCACTTACGCTAGCACACCATGAACTAAATTAAGCAACAATTTTAACTAAAACTTTAATATCTGAATATAATATCTAATAGTAAATTTTAAAAAGTATTATAAAGTAGTAACCTAGTAACCAAACATTAAAAACATCATTAAATTCGGTCCAGCTGTTTAAGAGTCCAGTGACATACCGACGTACAGAACAATTATATATGTATATAAAGAAATGTTAGCTTAAGAAATATTATCACTGTTACTATTGTATACTATCAATATTTGTACATTGGCAATTTTTCTGATTCGATTTGTATTATACTTATTTCAATTTCTTAAAATAAATAATTCTTTAATGAATTAAATAATTATTTATTTTGACGTCATAGTAACAAAAACAAGTGAAAATCTTCATTCAACATAAAGCCACTTACTTATCCGCTTATATTGAGTAGTTAAAACGTTAAAGTGTAACAAACAAATAAACTCACTTTCGTCTTTAATGTCAGTAATAATTGTCGAAAACCTACCACCGTTCGAAAAGTTATAAGGTTTAAAAGTAACTTCGCTGGATTATTGAATTTTTAACAATTTTTTTTTTTCTTATTAATATCTGAGTATTTGGTAAAAATATACTGAGTAACCTTTTGAATTTTATATTTCAATTTATTTTTAAATATTTTTTGTAATCGGTAAAAAGAGATTTATCGTAAAATCCCCAAAAATTTCTAAATCAATCTTTTTTTTTTAATAGCAGACTCGTTAACGACTATGTTATGGACTAAATTCATTATTTCACTGTCCAGAAAAATCGCATCATAATCTTCACGTTATTAAAATACATACTATAACAATAAGGATTCTCCCTTTATTCTTGTACTGAGCTAAATACCTCAGCCCAGTTATTTCGTATTTAACATTAAATATCCGTTACATGTCACCTACTTGTTATTCGCTTCATTCTATCCTTTAACCTCTAAGCAGAACATCTAACTGTTAGTGTATTCACGGCCTTACTCTTCGAACATATCTCGTGTTACAATGGATCGTCCGTCACGATCACGATACACGACCAAAGGGTACATCACGGACGTGATGATAATAGGAATATTTGCCATAAACGAGCACTGCAGTGTCAAGTGTATACGAGCTTTATTATTCAACGAGTTATTCATCCTGACTTCGCGCTGTTACAATCAGTATCAAGCCAAGCTATCTCCGTGCTCATTGGTCTAGTCACTAGTTGCTAGATATAAGACAGCAGATTTCAGATCAGAACGCAAAAATGTTATTGGGTTTCTTTGCTAAATATTCTCAGCCGCAGTCTGGAGTCTGGAAGTTGGAAATGTGTATACTTCCATGCCTCGAAGAGCACGTAAAGCACGTTTAACTCTTTCCGGTCCGGATTTGCCGTTACATCGGATTGTGAGAGTGGTATAGAGAGTGCACCTGTGTTTGCTCACAAATTTGTGCGCTATAATATACCTTGCGCGAATGGCCAGGGTATCATGTTCGTACTGGACTAGTACAAAATACAGCAAGACCAATATTTTTCTAAATATCTTATTATTAAACTAAGGCAGTATGTAAGGTCTTAAATAGTATCTCGCTCGTAGGAAACCCAACTGACATTCTACAATATTTGGTACGCGAATGGTTTAAATGTTATTACTATAATTACAGTCAATGTCATTGTCGGATATCGCTTTCTGACATTTAACGATCGCGTTATGTGACTGTATCGTGTTTGTTGTTACAAAATATCTAGTGATTTCAATTCTAAAATGAATATAGAAATTTAAATGAATAATAGACATTTACAATCAATTGCATATATTTTGATTAGGATTAAAAGCTAATGTTTATTTTTACACGTTTTAATTTTAAAGCAATTAGGAGATCTATAAATCTTTCACATAAAGTTTTCATAACATTGGACGTTTCTATAAGAATGTCTATTATCAAAATGCATGCATATTAATGCATATAGCATACATAGATGGTTACTTTAATATATATTAAGTTAATATATTATATATTTTAATATATAACAATTTATAATTTTCATTGTATTTTGATAGTGATGAAATAGCATTTGTTTTGTGTGTGCATTCGCCACACTCCAGCAATTTAATCAAGTTATTTTTTTTTCCTTAAGCCATCGTGATTGCAATCAATCGGTCAGGTTGACATTACTGTCAATAATACTCACACACTGATCTCATAAGACAATTAATTTTTTTTACCTTTATTGTAAACAAAGAATCTGATTTGATAATATTTCTATAGCTTCGAGTTTTGCAGTCACTCACTTCTATTAAGCGAAAATCGACGACCATCAAAAAAGGTAATGACTTTGAGATACCTTAATTTAACTACCATTACGCAATCATTACTACTTGACGGTAATGACACAAATTACAGTTAGAATTTTTTAAATTATTTCTTCTAGCAAATTACTTTTGAGTTAACGCCAAGCCGCAAGGTCGATGAGATATTTAATCTTAAATTTTAGTGACGTATATTATATTTAGAAGGACTAACAAGATAGCTAAACCGTTACATATGAATATCCTGCTAACCGTTTTTCGTCCAGCGTCAAATATTAGTAGGATATATTATGGTGCACAAATATTTGTGCCAACATTGGAGCATTATTTATATTCTCATAGTCCCGTGGAATAGCAATGCGATATCATTGAAATGGGATCAGCCGTGATACCCAAGGCTCGGGTATATAATAAGACCTAGTTTCTCACGACCTGTTGCTACTAAGAAGCCCTTGGCAGAAAACTGTATAGTTTTTGGATTCGTGCTAATGTCTATGGGCGCTGGCTCATCTCCCAGTTGGCCTACTTAATACAAGAAAAAAAAGAACATATACTTTATTTATAATTCATATAACACATTGTGGTGAGTAAAATAAAATCTCAAACTAGTTACTTTTTATTAAGTATATTCGAATAATATTTATAATTATTGTCTAATTACAAAAGTACTTGATCAATAAAATAAAGAATCGTTTCGATATTGCCAAAGTTCTTGGTTTGCCAAGTTCTTCATTTTTCATTTATGTTCAATTGGTCATTTCCAACTTAATGTTTTGTCATTTACACGAATTGATTCTACTGGAAACAATATAGATTAAAGTTGGGAACATCGATAACGGGTTATTGTATTACAATTGGAATTGAAAAAGTTATGATTCGCCAAATTAATTTTACACGCGACATGTCTTTACAAAGTATTGCGTGGTGGTCGAGCAGTCATAGAAGGCTTGTTACCCAAGATTTTGATGAAAGTTTCGGGTGCTTAACAATAATTCTTAATTATTCAGACTTAAGACGGTTTTGCAGTCCATATGAAACCTGTAGTTAAAAAATTAAAATGGTTAAATTAAGAAAAATAAATACTTTTGGCGTTCCACTTATTTCGAAATACCGTAGATATATATCAAATACAGACGTACGCAAAATGTCAAGACTCGAATGATTATATGTAACAAAGGCTCGGCGCAATAAAGGTCACCTTTGTTGGATATTGGATGCGGTTTAAATGATATATGGCTTATTTATATTTCAGGTTAACTATGAAATATAGCTAATATACTCCTAATGTATTACTCAAATACGAATATCTATTTCATTGGTCTTGTGGCTAATACGACTGAATGCCGGCGTCCAGGTCTTATATCCCGGGTAGGCTCAACTAAAAACATTTATTGAGTGTTCTGTTCTATTCTCAATAGCACTTCTCTGTGCCGCGTCAAGCACGTGTCGGATTGCCGTCCTATCACATTTTTTTTTTTTTTTATATTTGCCGGGAGGGCAAATGACTCTACTCCACCTGATGTTAAGTGGTAGTAGAGTCCAAACGCGAGGACGGCCAGTACAGTCGGGAAGAAGGTTCTGCACTAGCCGCCCTCGCCTTGCCGGCCCGCAAGATGCCTCTTCACGCCTCGTTTGAAGGAACCCGGGTCGTAAGAGGAGGGGAATACGTGAGCTGGTAAGGAATTCCATTTCTTGGAAGTGCGACAAAGAAAGGAGTTAAACTTTATTTATACATTAAGCAAGGTTGTGGGTTGAAACTCGGGGAAACGTTCACCTTGAGATTGACCGAAATTCGCCAAAAGAACCATGACATGTGAATCATGTTTAAGTAGACTTGAGCGCTTTTGAATCTATTTAGAATAAACTTTGAATAATTTTACAAAACCAAATTTTGAATCGTAACTGTTAGTGTATTCACGGCCTTACTCTTCGAACATATCTCGTGTTACAATGGATTTTAAAATTTTGGATTTTGAAATTGCATATATTTTGTTTAGGATTAAAAGCTAATGTTTATTTTTCCATGTTTTAATTTCAAAGCATTTAGGAGATCTATAAATCTTTCACATAAAGTTTTCATAACATTAGACGTTTCTATAAGAATGTCTATTATCAAAATGCATGCATATCAATTTATATAGCATGCATAGATAGTTACTTTAATATATATTAAGTGAATATATTATATATTTTAATATATAACAATTTATAATTTTTATTGTATTTTGAGAGTGATAGAATACTATTTGTTTTGTTTGTGCATTCGCCACACTCCAGCAATTTAATCAAGTTATATTTTTAATAACAAAGGAGTGTCAAAGGAGTTAAACTTTATTTATACATTAAGCAAGGTTGTGGGTTGAAACTCGGGGAAACGTTCACCTTGAGATTGACCGAAATTCGCCAAAAGAACCATGACATGTGAATCATGTTTAAGTAGACTTGAGCGCTTTTGAATCTATTTAGAATAAACTTTGAATAATTTTACAAAACCAAATTTTGAATCGTTAAGGATAAAAATTCAAGGCTTATTGATATTACATAAACATATAATTTTATTCAATTTATGAAATGTATTTTATGCAATAATTTATACATATGTTTTATTGCTATGTCATTAACGATTTGATTTGATTGGTAATGACAGAACTTGGAAATGCAAATTATATGAATAACAAAGGTCGAAACAAATGTATTAATAAAAAACAAACGCGGCCACATATAGGACCTTTTTATACAATAACTATAGAATAATGCCAGGTATTCGTTGAAATACCTTTTATTTATTTTTTATTATTATCCTTTACGCCTCTTGCGCCACCTATACCTTGCTATTGATAGAATTCCAGAAATATTTCTAAACAAAAACATTTCAATTTAATAAAATAAGCATAACAACAAAGAAACATTTATATCCACGAAGAGTAAGTCAATCCGCCAAGTGAAGTCGGCTCTTTTCCGAACTCGCCGTCTCCTGGGCCGGTTTACGGTTTCATAAAGAACGTTACAGCCCTCTATATCGATTACATTTCGTAGTATTACTAACACTGATAAACTTTTATTAAAACAATAAAAGCAGTTTAGTTTTTCTAATTCTAAATTTAAAAATCTAATTAAATATGTAACTTTAAAGAAGGAGTCAAGACTCGCCACGCTTGCCGTTATTCAATTAGCGACCACTGTTTCTTAACAGTTTAGTAAATCGATTTAATAACGTATCGAATTAATAATTCGTTATCAAATCGTCTCGGTTCACATTGTTATTGATACTTAACCTTGGCACTATGGTAATGCTAATAATACCTTTATTTATATATTCAAATGTTCGTGCTATGTCAATTCTCTATGGCTATTAATTCCTCTGAACCGGTCGACTCACGTGTATGAATAACTTATTGGTCGCGACTTAAATGACTAATAGGTAAATATAACATGTACATAACAAAGTCAAAATTCCTTTATAGTTATCGTATTTTTTATAGATATAGGAAGGTAGACTGACGCTCATAGACATTGGAACTGTAAGAAATGTAAACCATTCCTTACATCGTCAATACGTCACCAACCTTGGAAACTAAAAAGTTATGTCCATTGTGCCTGTAATTACACTGTGAGCCCTCAACCCGGCACACAACGATGCTTAGTATTGCTGTTTGTCGGTGGAATATGTGATGATAGGTACTTACCCAGACGAGCCCACCAAGTAATTAATATTTTTATACTCTTAATAATATGACGTAGCTTCGCTTCGCGGGAATTTAAAATATATATCAAAGCGTTTTAAGGGCAATGACTTCGTCATATCCCAAAACAGTATATATCTATACTATTATAATATTATACATGCGAAAATAACTCTGTCCGTCTGTTACCCTTTCACGGCTGAACCATTAGACCAATTTTGATAAAATTTCGTATGAAGCAAGCTTGAAATCCAAGGAAGAACATACATTTTAACACGCGAGTGAATCTACGAAAAACTGATAAAAGAATGAATTTTAAACGAGAAAT
The DNA here is from genome assembly GCA_905147175.2 of Nymphalis urticae. Classification (NCBI taxonomy): domain Eukaryota; kingdom Metazoa; phylum Arthropoda; class Insecta; order Lepidoptera; family Nymphalidae; genus Nymphalis; species Nymphalis urticae. The sequence goes on along the minus strand of LR990004.1, from coordinate 3,719,914 downwards.
AATTAATTCAAGAAAAATCGATGATTCCTGTCCGGATTTCAACCGCGATCTTCGCACCTTATTTATTAAATATATTTCTCAGTCATATTTATCAGTTTTCTTCATCATCATCATCTTCTGATGACAATCTTTATATATATAGAATAATAATTGTCTGACTGTCTGACATATCAACGAACAGAATAAACTACTGGGATTAGGACCATCAAAATTTGCATACAAGTTCCTTTTACCCAGGAAGTTAGTACTAATAAACGATTTTTTTTAATTTAACTTCTTAGATAGTAAGGGAATGATAGTTTGTATGAAATTCATTCATTTCTGAATAAGAAGCTGTGGAAATTGATACTTAGTAATTCTGAATTATGACGCGAGCGACGCCGCAAGGAAAGCGCTGGTCTTAGATAAATCATAACACAATGACAACCGACCGAGTTGTTAGTTGATTCAATATGAGTTGAATGTAATCTTCAATTAATTCAATTCAGACTTCAACAAGTAAGTCCGAATACATAAACTTATCTCATAATACTTACAATATAATATTCTGCGAATATATTCGATAATGTTATGTAACTTTATTTTTTTTTTATAAAAACACTTTCTTATATCTCATATGGGTTATGTTGTAACAATCTGCTAATGTCACATTACCAATATCGTTTCCTTTTTGAGTAGAAGGTTCGAGCTTATTCCAATATGCTCAAATACGAGTTAGTGGATACACATGTGATTATTATCGGACACATTCTTCCCTCACGATGTTTTCCGTCAAGGGCAAGCACGAAATGAATTATAAACATAAAAATTCAATGTCGCCCAAGTATGAACCCGCAATTTTCGGTTCGATTCAACTATTCTAGCCACTGTTCGATCTCGGCTTCATAAAGATTATTCAAAATTCAATTTCACACAGATGCTCATATCGAGAAGCGTAATAATAACCAATAAACTCGTCGGTAAGACGAAGTGATCATGACTCATAATTATCTTAACACAGTAAAGATCGCTGACATACGTGTTTTGATCTCAATAGCAGCACAAAATCTCGTTTGTTTTAGGAGTCGCCTGATGACATTTGACATATCTCAAATGATAAGAATGTGTTTCATTTATTTAGTGCGTGTATTAGGTAGAACGAAAGAGACGAAATATTTCAATAATCGTACACAATATACTATTATTTATTCAACTAAAGGCACTTCTGGTTCGTGGTTTTAAAATATTAAATGTACCTACAACGTAGAACCGGTAAGAAATCAATACAAAATTATATACCTCGACTGAATAGAGCCAGTAACTTTTGTGGGGCAATACGGTTTTATGGCAGGATCTTAGAAAGTGATCAATATGTTTCAGGTGCTTAAGTTAAAAAAAAATTAAAGGAACGCTTGCGTGCAAAAAGTTACTATACATTTAATTTCTGGCTTATTCTTTGTTATATTTAAAATTTTATAAACAATGACTAAAATACTTAAATTTATTGTTTTCTTATTAAAATTGTTTTGTTATATGTTATTAATGTGATAAATGATATGAGTGTACTAATTAATAATATTTTTTTAGCTTTATTTTCAATGTTATTAATCATTATTATTAATTTATTTTTAAATCTTTTAATTTTCTATACAAATGTGGTTAGTAATTGTTAGTATTTCAGTATTATAAAAATATTACTTATGTTGTAATCTGTAATAAGTAATACAAAAAAAAATTATATTGTACCTTAGAATGCATGTTGTGGCCGTCTTAAAGAGTCGCACACTTTGTGTTAAGCTTGAATGTGTTTTTATTATTACATGTGTAAGTGTTGTGACTGCTGATGGTCCTTAATAAAATAAAATACAAAAAACCTGCTGTTTCTTGTATTTTCTTCTCCGGACCTACGTAGTTTTTAATTTATCAATCGATAAATAAATGTAATGCTTCTATAATTAATAAACAATTTTGATTTGATATAATAACATGACTGTTAGCGACCACTTGTATATAGCGTGTATTTGGGAATAAACAACATGTTTACTGCACACGAGATTTTAAAGTGCGCAAATATGCATGTACAAAATACGTGCAAACCCTCTCCTATAAAGGATAGGAGATTTTAGCCCAGCACTAACAGGCTGAGGTGTTTATTTCCGAACCGATGGTAGATTTATGACAATCAATAAGTGTAACGCTTCTATATTGAATATAGATTTTTGACTTTCACTTTGTCATTTAACAAATTTAAGTACTCATGACGCGCGGTCACAAATACAAAGCGAATTATTGATATTCGACCACAAATCGAATGACAATGAAGGACAGCCATATGCACTACTTTCATTGCGTGTATCCTTTAATTAATGTTAATTCGTATGGATCCGCAAGAGTAGAATTAATTTATAATGTTATTCTATATAAACCGTGAGATCTGACTGAGATAATTTTTGTAAAGCGGATTCAATCACGGTTGTGAGCAAATTCTCAAGGAGGGATATACAAAAGAAGAGTAAGTATGGCAGATATTTTCAACACAGTCTACACATTGCGTTAATCTCAAATAAATGAAATACGTCAACGATGAAGATCAATCAGTATAATGTATAATATTCAATATTCAATGTCCTCTCATGTTCTGACGTCACAATCGAGTCCCACATCCAGTTTCGAATTTGATCTTACATGATACCACAGCTATGGTCCAGAGTAAATATAATGTTTAATCTTCACAAACAATTACAGTAAGCTGATAAAACGTGAAGATAAACAAGTATTTCGTGTAATCGAGTGCGCACACGCACCCTACATGCCGTATAGTTTAAACAAGTTTAGGCCTAGCTCACCGCAATAGGACTACCCGATATGTCGTCCAGGGCTGTCAAAATCCGAATGAACATCCCTTTCACAAAACCTACAGTACTTAATTATTATAACTGGTTTTTACTAGTTTTATCAGAATATGTTACAGAATAGTGAATTTTTACAATGCGCTAAATTTGTGAGAGTAAAAACAAGATAACTAGCGTGTGTTGCAATGAATTTTAACACGTACATATTCGTAAATCTGAGCCGTCTTATTTAATAAGCTACAAATTCTCCTTAACAAGCGAGTAGAGGCCTTTTCCCAAAAATGGGATATTTAAGTACTCGAACTGTATGATTTTCATGATCGGAATTTTAATATTATGGGCAAACATTTATTTTATCAACTAAAATAGTGTAAAAAATTAATTGTAAAAAAGGCGTAGCATTCCAGATTTTTTTATTTATTTATTGAAAGTAGCAACCCTGATTGAGCAGGATATCGGTGATCGAGCTGGACGGGGCATTGACCTCTAAGTACTGTTATTCATTACTACTAGGGCTTATATACCGTAGTAATACTATTTAAACTACAATAACATTGGCTCTTGTGTTTTTACTGGGTGTAAATTATGTTTATATTTGTCTTCAAATTAATTATCGTTTTACGAATCTACACTAATATTATTAGAGAGAAAGTAACTCGGTCTGTCTGTTACGCTCTCAGACCTAAATCATTGAACCGATTTTGATGAAATTCATATAAAGCAAGCTCTTGTAAAGTAAGAAAGGATATAGGTTACTTTTTTTGTACCTATCACCAGCTTCGTCCGCCTAAAATGCGGGTGAAGTCGCGGGCAAACACTAGTTATGTATATTACAACGAAACTCATAATAAACCTCAAGTGTTTAAGAAATGTGTCTCAAAACAAACTTACTAAACTTAAGTTCATAACAAATACTCGAGCCCCGATTTACTATATTATATATTTTTAGTATATAATTATTTATTGCTTATGGTAAATATGTAGGCTTTTTTAATTATATAATTTTATTGAAACGATATTGAAGTGCTAAATAAGCTGCCCGGGTGAATAGGGAATATGTCAAAAAACATTTTTGAATGAAACAATATTAAAAAATACAGTCGATGGAGAAATGTTCGAATTTCATAAAAAAACACGAATTACAAATATTCACGTAATCAACTAATCCATAGTTTGTATTAACGATATAAACACTTTATTATTTCAGTACTTATAGATATTGTTTTGTAAAGTAGGTATTGGTTTATAGGTAGGTAGGTAAGTCTTTGTTGCCAAAGGATACAAATTTATGTAACACAAGAATATGAAACGCTTCACGCTTGTCTCGTCAATAGTCTAAATTTAAAGCGGGTTAGTGGCGAAGCGCATACTTATATAACAATACTAGTTTCCGCCTGCGAATTCACCCGTGCGAAGGGGACAAGTGTTACATATTCGTGTACATATACGGCAATACTTTTTTTTCTCTTTTCTAGCGTTTAGTGGCTGTCAAGTCAAACACAGAGTTCGCTCTTTCTATCATTATTGATTTGACATTCGAAAGAAGAAGACAAAGGATTGTTTAACTAATCACTCGCCAAAAGGTTATAAGTAAGTAACGATAAGTAATCATAACAAAAAAACATCTATGACCGTCAATAAAACGTCCAATAGAATGTTTGGACGTTGTTCCACCAGCTCACGATGTTTTCAATCCGACCACGAGATACATACAAATATCAGTGGCATCAGACCAGATTTGTAGCCGACGTATTCATCGGTAAAGATTAATGTGTTCTACTGGGCTATCTCGACTCTGCAATATCTGCCCGAAATAAACCTGTTCTTATTAATTTTTATATGCAGTCTGTTTTTCGGTAACAGCCTGTAAATATCCCTCTGCTGGGCTAAGGCCTCTTCTCCCTTTTTGAGGAGAAGGTTTTGGAGCTTATTCCACCACGCTGCTCCAATGCGGATTGGTGGAATACACATGTGGCAGAATTTCAGTGAAATTAGACACATGCAGGTTTCCTCACGATGCTATCCGTATGATGTCTGTTTTTTCAATAATATAAAAATGTTGAAGATCAAATTATATGAAATCATCATTTAATATTCTATATTTAAATAGTCTTTCCCGTGAGAAATGTAATAAAAACCGTGTCATTCTTTTGTTCAGAAATATAATCGCACTTTATCAAAATTCTTGGGTAAAACTCGCTTTTTATCGTCTATTTACTTACGTCTTTAAACAAAATATTATAATTTAGTTTTTATTTACCTATATTGCCGGATTTGTTATTGTAATTTATTTTATTATATAATTATGTTAATTGAATTAAATAAATGAGAAAAATAATAATAGTCTTTTCGACTATAATATTTATTCTATATATACATATATAACGTATATAAACATCGCCAATGTACCAACAACCTTGGGAACTAAAATTGTTATATCCCTTTTACTGGCAGTTACACTGGCTCACTCACTTTTCAAACCACTACACTACAATACTAAATTATGCTGTTTGGGAATAGGAAATGTCAGAAGGGTGGTACCTACCCAAACATGCTTGCACAAAGCCCTACCGCCAACCAACCAACAGGTCTTATAATTATATTATGTATGTATCATAAAATAAATATACCTTATTTATATAAATATTTATCACGTATAAAAAATTTCGACTATGTTTGTATGAGGTATTATTAAGTTAATTTAATTCCAATAAGCTAAGTCCATATATGATATCAAATGCAAAAAAGCACTAATGCTAGAGACACACCTGTTGGCGTTTTGAATTCCTCACACCTCAAAGCGATAATCTATTCTCGCATTGACATTAATATAATTACAAATTACAGTCAGGTTCTGCCGCATTTCATTCAGACATTCACCTCTACATAGGAACTGACTCATCCATATAAATATATAAACCATAACACAACGATAGTGATACAAAAAATCATTTACAAAGTAATTCTAACTAATCTTATAAATGTTTTTTTTTATTGTATGACTGTTTCTTTGTTACGTTTTCATGTTTTAGCTACTCAACCATCAAGATATTTAGCATAGCCGCTGTCAGTGATGCTGAAAAAGATATTTTCTGATCAGAAATATTAATATTGCAAAATCGATATTTTTGATGCTGAAATTATCGATAGTCGATTCCATCCCAATACCATACTAGCAGACGATATCGAGGCGAGACGATACTATTTCGATATGAATAATAAGTGTATTTTTTTTATCTACGAACAACCGGATCTATATTGTAAACATTTGCGTTGATTTGTAGTCGATAAACAATTATCCATATATAATGTGTATTATGATAAGCAGAATCGTAAAATTGTGTTATCAATTTGTCATAGCTGGTGATTTTACACTTTTTTTTATATTGTTGTAAAGTTGTAGATGAAGACGAAGGTGGTACACGCCCATCCAAAAGAAACCTGTTCACTCTACTCTTATGGGTCCCAGAGTTCAACTTATCAGGAAAAGTAGACCCAGGCAGGTCGTTCCAAATCTTGGCGACTCTCACCAAAAACGAGCTGTCAAACCGTTTAGTTCGACTTTGGGTATGTCAACAACGTATGGATGAAACTTTTGCCTGTAGTCCGATAAAGGAATGGAGATGGCTCAATCAGTTCGAAAAGAGCCTTCGAGCACTCTCCAAAGTGTATCCTATAAAAAACCGATAAGCTGGCAACTCGATGACGATGCTCACGGGTGTGTAGTCTGCTACATTTGATTTTGTGTTTGCCTGTTCTATTGTGTTACAATGTAATATGCGGTGCGGTAATCTGCGGTGCTGTTCTTTAAGTACTGACTTCGCATCTCACTCGTGAAATGTTGTAAACCTTATAATGATACTCTACATTGTGCCCGTCAGGGCTTAGCACATCACACTTATCAGATATTATACCGCCAAATAGCAACAGTTAGTATTGTTGTGTGCGGGTTTAAGAATGAGTGACCCAGTGTGACTACAGACACAAAAGACTTTATCTTTCAAAATCCATCACTCAAAGCGAAGCTGAATATCAATGACGTCATTAAAATATCGAATTAATTAGCTATTATTTTTATATATCTAATAAAAGCCGCCATTGTTGTCATGGCATAATGGGTAGATTGCATTGATCTCTGCTGAAGATCGTGGATTCGAATCTGAGGGACACCAATGAGTTTTTATTGCCTAATTCGTGTTTATCATTTCGTGATCAGTGATCAAGGAATACATATCTTATTTTTATTATCTGTGTATTATTTAAGGTTATTTATTGCGACCTGTTAGTAAGTGATTTCCATCGCCTAGTATTGGCACCGAATGACATATTAACCACGCCTTACATCGCCAATGTGCTCAGGCGTTACATCTCTTGCGCCTGTTATACTGGCTCAATCATCCTTCAAACTGGAACACAACAATACCAAGTACTGCTGTTTTGCGGTAGAATATCTGATAGGTGAGTGGTACCTACCCAGACGAGCTTGCACAAAGCCCTACCACCATTAGAAACATGCAGGTTTCCTCACGATGTTTTCCTTCACCGTAAAGCACGAGATGAATTATTATCCCAAACTAAGCAATTGAAAATTCAGTGGTGCTTGCCCGGGTTTGAACCCAGGATCATCGGTTAAGATTTACGCGTTCTTACCACTGGGCCATCTCGGCTTCCAACTACAACTAAGTACATAAATGTTATTAACGATAACAGATTTAAAAGATTTTTTTAATCAATTAGGTGACTAACTAGTATGTATTTCGTCAACGCTAGTCGTTTAACTCTTAACTTTGTAGTTATTTTAACAAGTAAAACATCTTATGTTTACATGAGATTCAATTAGGGGGTAAACGCTAATGCGCCGAATACATGTTGATGTAAAGTACTGATGACAGAACAAGTTTTAATTTCTATTTTTATTTTGACTATCAAATAACCATCATAGCAAAAGTCAAAGATTATTTTATTAAATATAAAGGTATATTAATATAGGAATAAAAAACTATTAATTTTTAAAGACCTAAGTTAAATTGCAAATACATTCATTAATATAAAAATGATTTAAAATTTATTAAGCAATAATAAACCTATTAAAATAATAATATTTCTTTTATAAATGTATAACTTTTATATACATATTATCATTGAATAATTACTAAATCACAAAATTATCAATGTCGCATATCTGACATTTTAGGATAGTGTTCCGCTTTGATTTTCGTGTATATTGCTTACAGAGTAGTTCTACGCCTATATTTCTAGCTATTATAGATTTAACGTAAGAAAAAATCAATAATGAATTGATGTAGAGTTTATATTCTGATGCATTTGGAAATACGAAGACTAGAGATTAGTATTTCAAACGTTCAATACAAAATCTATTTCGTAATTCATTTTTCAATACTTAACAAGTCTTAGTGACGTCACTGAGACACAAACTCAATAATCTAGATTCCGGTGGCGTTGCGGAAGACGAGACTGTGTCAGTGAAACAGAAACTAAACGTGACTAATTACCAATTTTGTAAGTGGTGGTAACGAAATTTTGCAATTAACACTTTATAAGAACGAATTGTTTTATAAAATATAACTGGCACTATTCCCCGGTACCACTTGCTTTGTATTTGAACTATATTTCACTTTCTTGTAAATTTCCATTTCCTGCGTCGGATCTAGAGGTCAATTGGGTCTTGTTGACATGAGTGCCAGAGATCTAAGTTGGCATTTCACTCATCAGATCTTTGGATCAAGTCTCGCACCCTTAGGGCAAAACCGAGATAAGATAGCCTTGTTAGTTCCTCCAGTTAGTTGATACGACGCTACCAACGTACGCCAATATGGTAGCGGTATTAGTATTAGACTGTTGTGCTGTTACCTAAAACGTGTAACCTTTTTCAATAAAGGGATTATCAGACTCAAACATATAATCAAATCAAATTTTAATTTTCTGAGTTTATTATATAAATATCGATACAGATTAACAACTACGCTTACTTTTATAAATAATAATATGTGCTATTATTAATAGGCAATAAAAGATAACAAGAACACATGTGAATTCGATCGTTTAACAACAATCAAATAAATATGATACTATAATAAATTACACTGTTTTTAATGTAATAATATGTTGAATAAATTGAAGTTTCTGGAATAACAGCAGCTTTATAACGTCATTAAACATAAATGGCTTATGTGAGATATATATGTAGTTGATGTTCCTAGTCGAGTTTTTTTACCAAATTATAAAAAAAAAGAAATAAATCATTAAAATTGTAGTCTATATCTCACTGCTAGGCATCTGCTGCTGCACAATCTCATCAGAATGAGTGGGTGGTAACTACCCAGACGAGCTTGCACAAAGCCACTAAAAATAGCCTAGCAGTGAGATATAGACTACAATTTTAATGATATTATACCGCAAAACAGCAGTACTTGGTATTGTTGTGTTCCGGTTTGAAGGGTGAGTGAGCCAGTGAAATTACAGGCACAAGGGACATAACATCTTAGTTCCCAAGGTTGGTAGCGCATTGGCGAAGTAAGCGATGGTTAACATTTCTTAGAATGCCAATGTCTATGGGCGTTGCTGATTACTTTCCATCAGGTGACCCATACACTCGTCCGCCTACCTATACTATGTATAAAAAAAATGGTTCATCTTTTGAGGAGAAGGTTTGGCGTTTATTTATGTGGCAAATTCTCATCCGACATATGCAGGTTTCGACATGTTTTCCTTCACGGGATGTGCACGGGATGATATATAAAATGATGATTATAAACAAAAATTAAGCACTTGACACAGTAGCGCTTACCTGTATTTGAACCAGCAATCTTCGACAAAGATGGATGTTTTTAATCACAGATTCATCTCGGCAATCAGTAAATAAATTTATCTTAAAAATTATAATTGAAGCCATAAGATTATAGTCATTAGTTACAAAACATTATTTCGCAACGTTATATATGACATTTTATTATAATTTCAATATTTCACATACAATCATAGGATTTCAAATCACACCTTCACAATATTACACCTTGAACTCTTGGCTAATGAAGTTGAAATTGGTCATTAATTTTGTTGCAGCGGAGTAAGAAGTTTAGTTTAAAATTATCTTACAAATGATTGATATTTGTAAAACCCAAACATTTTTTTAAACTAAACCATTTTATTGAGTATAGATAAATAAAGCCAAGATGGACCAGTGGTTAGAATGCGTGAATCTTAACTGATGATCGTGGGTTCGAACCGAGGCAAGCACCACTGAATTTTTTTGTGCTTAATTTGTATTTATAATTCATCTCGTACTTGAAGGTGAAGGAAAACATCGTGAGGAAACTTGCATGTGTCTAATTTCACTGAAATTCAGCCACATGTGCATTCCACCGACCCGCATTGGAGCAGCGGGGTGGAATAAGCTCCAAACTTTCTCCATAAAAAAAAAAAGAGAGGAGGTCTTACCCTAGCAGTGGGACATTCACAGGGTGTTACTGAAGTAGTAAATAATTAAAACTGTATAAAATATCAAATATATAATGTTTTTCATAATATAAAATCAAACAAAAAAAATACAGACTAAAAAAACATCATTGTTGTCTATCAGTCTAAACCCGATAAATTCAAATACTAGGTTTGGTGTATAATTCATTAGAGTTTGGTGTACATTGGCTAAAATTATGTCGATTGCGAATAATTGTTCTGCGCCGCCTAAACCAGTTCAGGTATATGTATTATGAAATAAACTTTTTATGTAGTACCTTGTTTATCCTTGCAAAGCCGGGATGATAACTCATAGTAATGACACGTCGTCCAAAAGAACATCTCGAGACAATTGTATCGAGAACGCGGATGATATATAAGATATAATATGAACTGTTTTTTAAAAGCTAATATTAATATAAAATAATGTTGCTCTGTCCTGAGTTCTATTTAAAAAAAAGATAATAAATAAAATTACCAATATTAAAAGCTATCTTATTTTATTTTGCTGTCGGTACAACAGATGCGTTCCTTCCTTGTTATAGCGCAGTTATAAATACCCGCAAGCAAACATTTACCCAAGGGGTATTAACTTGACAAGGGATACTTAACTTAAATGTTTTCAAATAATTTTAAACATACCGCTCACAAACAGAATGACGCCTGATGTAAAAAGATGATGATATAGTAATATTAATAAGTAAAAGTAAAAACTAGTAAACTATTAAACTTTTGAAGAGAAGGTTTGGAGCTTATTCCATCATGTTCTTCCAGTGCGGGGTGGTGAATACACAAAAAGCAGAATTTCAGTTATATTAGACAAATGTTGCGATGTTTTCTCGCAACTGCGAGCACGAGATGAATTATTAACATAAATTAAACACATCAAAAATCAATGGTGGTTAAAATTTACGTATTCTAACTACTGGCCCATCTCGGTCAAATATTCTATGTAACATAATAATAATGGCTTCCTAATCGAAATTCAACTGTATCGGTCAATCTCAAAGAAGCGACCAATCTGCGCAGGACCACAAATGCGTAAGTGCGTGAACAAACATATGGACAATCTCTATTCTTTCGGCCTATCTTTTTAAATATCGGGGAAACCCCCTTTGTTTTTTATCCAATCAACCCGTTCAGTGCAATTATTTTTAGAACTTCACATATATATATAAGACTAGACTAACGCATCATGCTGTTAAAGCGTCAATATATTTATTTACTTTTACTATTTAGTGCATGGTAGGTTAATATTATTCGAAGATGACTACCTCGTTGGTCTAGTGGCTTGATGTAAGGCCGGAGAACTCAAGATCCTGGGTTCAATTCCCAGGTCGGGCCAATAAAAAGTTATTGGGTTTTCCTGTCAGAAAATTCTCAGTAGCAGCCCGGGGTCTGGAAGTTGGAAGTGTGTACACTCCCGTGCCTCGGAAAGTACGTAAAGCCGTTGTTCCTGCGCCTGAACTCTTTCCGGTCGTGTCGGATTGCCGTGACGTGAGAGTTAGGGAATAGAGAGTGCACCGAGTGTGTGTGTTTGCGCACACACTTTTGCACTATAATATCTCTTGCGTAGTTGGTTAATCTCTCTTGAGATTGGCCGCCGTGGCCGAAATCGGTCTGGAGGACATTTTTTATTATTCGAAGAATAATATATCTTAACCCATGTAAGCTATCGCGAATGGTAAGTTTTTGTGCAAGTCCGTTTATGGTACCTAACTACGCAAACATCAGTTATTTTTATGTAATAAAGGTATTGCTGTTTTGCACAAGCACAAATGACATAATATCTTATATATCAAGGCGCATGCGCATTGACGAAACGTGCAATAAATGTGAAACATATTTTATTAATCAATTTTATAAGTGTAATCTAAACAAAAAATTATAATAATATCTTACTTTGTAATTTCATAGTAAAATGTATATTTTGACTTTTACCTTCATATTGTATTGTAATGATAACAGACTGTGACAGTCCATCTGCTGGGCTAAGGCCTCCTCTCCCTTTTTGAAGAGAAGGTTTGGAGCTTATTTGTGGAATATACATGAGGCAGAATTTCATTGAAATTAGGTTTCCTTACGATGTTTTCCTTCACCGTTAAGCACGAAATGAATTATAATCACAAATTAAGCACATGAAAAATAAGGATGTTTTTGCCCGGGTCTAAACCCACGATCATCGGTTAAGATTCACGCGTTCTTACCACTGAGCCAGTTCGGCTGTTGTAATGTATTGTAATGTCTTTTAATATTTAATTAATTTTAGTTAAAATATTTGCATGTCATAAATAAAGTTTTATGTAAATTACGTTTAAAGCAATTGAATTGAATTGATTAGAGGTGGATTTGATATCTTAGCTGCCCAAAGCCTATGAAAGATTGCTTCCGTAAATCTGTAATAAAACCACTAATTACAATACCAGTTGTTGTTACTAATTGTTGAAACGCACGCGTATGTATTTTGGTAACATTCGATGGCTTGCATCATTTCAAGTGTGAGTTCGAGTGCTCGCGTTTTAAGATTAATTAGTACATTTAAATCATAATTGCTTTGGAATTATTACGGTGCAGATTTTATGTGTGTCGAATGCATTTTTGCTATTTTTAATAGTTATAAATATACTTAATAATTATGTATCAAACAATTGAGTCAAGTTAATATTTTTAATATTCGTTGCTTTCTTTTGAAATGGTAAATATTTTATAATGTATTAAATAATTTTCATAAAAAAAAAAACATTTACAGACTGCCAGTAACTATAATATTAAACATTCCAAGTACGATTTTATGTTTCGTGTCCTGTTTCTTTAGAATCAGCTTGAGACAATGGAATACATCGCGTAAGGATTCTTGCTGTATCTGTAAAATTTGTGGGTCGGACATTGGCTCTACTTCCCAAAATTTAGGGTCGGTACTTGATCAGGCTTTGTTACGTATCAACATAGGTGTAGGCTTAAAAGCAAGTGAGCCTTCTGTCTACGTCCTGTTATGTAACTAAACGACACAGTCACCTCGGAAGCCATATCATAAATTCCTTATACCTTAATAATCATTACACTTTAGAATCAGACCCGGACTTATAGATTGAAGGCCTAGGTTCTTTTTGAGAACCTCCCATTCCAAAGCGGTTCGACTGAAATTATATCTTTTCTGACTGGGTCCCCTCGGCTGCTCCAAATAGCCGGTGCCTTGTAGACCTAGGTATAAATCCGGGGCTGTTTTGAATCAAACAGGGATTGTAGGGATGATTATGTCCCGTAAATAAGTGTGCATGTAGTATTTATAAATATTATTTTAAAAAACTTAGTTAAAAATGAAATAAAATTTTGTTACCGTTTGTACTATAACTAAAATTAACTAGTAAAGCAATTTTAAAAAAGTATTTATATTAAACATATATATCTCATATTATTACATTATATCAAACTTGATACTAGCGACATCTGCTATTGAGTTACCGGACCTATTTAGTTTAACCATCAAAAACCATAATAATATTATATTGCCGCTAAATATTAAGGTACTTCCTTACTAATAAATGTAGTTTAGCGGATGATTAGTTATAAGTAACGCCACCAATTTACATACCTTGAATTGATATTTCATCATTACTCTGATTACGAAATATAAAAAAAAAACCAAATAAGTTTTCTCAATTACTTAGTTCCCACATGCAATTGTTCATAGACACTAGCGACATCTATTATTGAGTAATACAATTATTTTCATTTACAGCAAGCTTCGACCAATACTTATAAAATTAAAAATCAACAAGCAACTTCAATTGATTATTTATTCCTAAGTAATACGATTTAGAAATCAATTTTAGTTTTCATGCTTGATCACAGTGGCGTGACATCTTCAGTGAATTACGTTTAAATGCAATCCGTAGAATACAATTGCTTTAATTTGGCGGGAACCGGGTCAAGGGTCAGCAGTTACAAGTGTGAACAATTTGTCTTTTATTGCATCTAATCTTTGTCTAATCATTCATTTATTGGGTCACTTGTTTCCGTTCGCTTCGCCCGCGTCGATGGGAGAGGTGATAGGTACCCCTGACAACATATTCAATATATGGACCGTTTATTTTGAAAGTGGTGTAAGTCCATTTTCTTTTGTTGCGAGAAAATTAAAGGTTACTATATTTGTTGATTTAAAAATACAGGCAAATCATATGAGGTCTGGCATTGTTTCTGTTGTTTTATCAACATTTAATTTGTTTATATAAATTTGTTTTTGACTAATTAGACTACGATAACATATATTTATGTGTTGTAAATGGACTTACACCACTTTCAAAATTAGACAATTGTAAAAATCGTTTAATTTCAATTTTGAAAAATCAAATATCGCTTAAAATATACTTTATTTTAATATAATTTTGTTTACAAATAAGCATAACAACACATAAAATTTTATTTTAGACGGCAATTATATTGTCATTACAAGATACTGATTACAAGAATTTACTTATTCTCTGCATCTGGTAGTGTTTCAAAATATGCATGATGCACCGGAGGTATATAGGGTAGTAGCTGCTTCATGTCTTTATATTTTTCGTACGTCATAGGTCTGGCATTTTGGTACAAAGGCTCCAGGGCGATTTTTTCAAATTTTAATGGTCTTCAAGGACGTAGAGGTAATAAATTGATAATTTTAAATTCTGCGTCCGTCATCGTTCTTTTATAAAAAATGGTATATGGTGCAATTTTGAGGAACCTCAACCAACACATTTGCAACCAATTGACCTGTTCCCCATTAGTATTTTTTTATCTGTTTTTTAATTGCATTTTGGAGATTTTTTGTTGAAATGAAATTCTCCCGTTTCATTTCATATAAAATGAATTTATCCTGTTTTCTACATTGCGCTATTACATTATAGTAATCTTGTGGTGTGTACACAAAATTCATTTTTCTCAATGCCATTTCTATGATGCCAAAATCTGCTTCATTTGGAAGGTATGAATGCCCCGAGAGTATAAAATAAATGAAAAATAACAAAACACTGATCGGCATCCATCTGCTATGCCACCTACCTCTGTCAATTGGACTTACACCACTTTCATAATCGATGATTATGCAATTTCATTTACCGACCGATTTTAAGTTGAACAAAACATGGGATTTTTTTGAGAAATTAAACATGGACTAGTTATATATAAAAAAATTACATTAAATTAAGCATGAATTACGTGATAGCTCATTTTTCTCAAAAATGGACTTACACCACTTTCAAAATAAACGGTCCATATTATGCTTGAAATGTAACTACAGGCACTATGGATATACCGTCTTCGTTCCCAGGGTTGGTGGCGCATTGGCGATATAAGGAATGGTTAATATTTCGTACATATGTCCATGTCTATGGACGGTGGTGACCATTTAACATCAGGTGGCCCATTTGCCCGTCCGCCTTCCAATAACATAATAAAAAAATTAAACACATTTTTAGTATAAGTTATAATTCTATATGTATATATATATAGACTATATTACTATATTTTCTTAATATGTAATATCTTTAGATGCGAAGTAACATTTGAGTACCAAGATGTCTGTAAGTTCTCGTTTTAATTTCCTTTAAATAATATTTATAATCAACTTTCAATGCCTCGATCATATACACGGTTCAAATTAGTTAGATGCGAATTAAAAACCGATCTGGGGAACCGTATATTATATTTGTTGCAATTATTTTTTGTTATGTATTAATGTGTTAAATATAAAATTCACGTATACTAAAAATTTTAATTTTTTAGTTCTTACATATTTAAATCTAACGATAGCTCGATTCAACGTACAGCGCCATCTATGGATCGAAATATTAAAAAATATCTATATATTATACAAAAAAAAATATCTATATATTAAAAAATATCTATATATTATACTACTATATATATAACTTACATACTCTACATACTTGGCTTACTAAATTTATCACATTGTTATGGATAGGTCTCTTACTACTCAGAATGAAATAGACGATCTCGAAGTTAGTAGAGCAATGCAATGTGATATTGAAGACCTTAAGCAGTATATACCGGTTAAAGAAAACGACTTAACTATCATATCACAAAACATTAGAAGTGTTTATAGTAATATATGCGATTTGAATGTTGCCTTAAATGTATTAAACTTTGCCCCTGACATAATTATACTAACCGAATGTAGAATTAATCCTAGTAAAACAATTCCAAACCTTTCTAATTATAATATGCACGCCACGACTCATCACCTCAATCAGAATGATGGGGTTGTGGTATACTTAAATAAAAATATTGTTTGCACAAAAGCAAAAGAAATTAAATTATGTCATGCTTCATGTATTCAAATAAGTATTGGAACTACTGTTATTCTGGACATATATCGTTCGCCATCAAACATAAACGCTGAACAGTTCATCAACTCATTAAATTACCATCTGGAAACTTTAAAATCTTTTAAAAATATTATATTAACTGGGGACATTAATATAAATATTGTCGCTAAAGAAACAGAGCAAAGTCAGGAACGTAATAATAGATTAAACTATGTGAACATGTTATCGATGCACAGTTTGATGCCGGGTCACTCATTCCCAACAAGGGAAAACAATTGTCTTGATCACTTCATGTTAAAATTAGACAAAAACAAAAATTCTGCCCAAATCGCAGTCCTGAACACTACCATCACAGACCGTAATATGATATTTCTTTGTTTGGCTTCACTTACATCTAAACATAAAGCACATATGAACATAAAAACTATTGTAGATTTTGATGGGGCTCTTGTTAGTTTAGCGGAGAAAAATCTGTCAGAATTACTATTTTGTGATAACCCAATAACTGTAATCGAAAAGCTTATTCATAATATTGCTGAGTCCTTGAAAGATAACACCAAAACTATACGTGTACCTAAAAATAAAAGAGTTATAAAGCCGTGGATAACTCCCGGTATATTGAAATGTATTCGAAACAGAAATAGAATGCAAAAAAGGCTAAGATCAGACCCATCTAACGAAATTTTAAAAATCTCATACAAAAGGTACCGTAATTTCTGCAATAAACTTATCAAACAATTAAAACGAAAATACGACAGAGATCAGTTGGAAAAATCATCTAAAAACTCTAAAAAATTTTGGTATAACATTAAATCTATAACTAACTTGATCTGCTCAAAATCAGATAATACAGAATTACTAAACATAAGATCTTCTCCCACTGAATCAATTAATTATATCAATGACTACTTTGCTAGCGTAGGTGAAAAACTGGCCACTGATATTGTCCAAACAAGTGGTTCATTTTTTTCCAATACTCATACAAGTCAGTTAAACTCCTTTGTACTTCTTGATACAGACTGTAAAGAAGTACATGATGTACTTATGTCTCTTAAAACAGATAGTGCCCCTGGATGGGATAATATTCCAACTAAATTTTTAAAAATAGCTAAATTAGTAGTTGTTCCAATAATCTGTCATCTAACGAACCTTTGCTTTAGAAAAGGAATCTTTCCGTCCCAGCTTAAACGATCTATCATAACTCCCGTTCACAAGGGTGGTGACAGAGATGACGTTAGTAACTATCGTCCAATTTCCGTTTTGCCGTCAATATCAAAGTTAATAGAAAAAATTATAAATGTGAGATTATTATACTATTTAAATAAATTTAAGCTTTTGTCAGACTCTCAATATGGTTTTCGTCAGGGCAAATCCACGGAGGACGCTGTTGAAGCTCTAACCTCGCACATTGTTAAGAGTCTTGACAGTGGTAAAAGGTCTTTGGCTGTATTCCTTGATTTAAAAAAAGCCTTTGATACGGTCTCTGTCCCCATTCTTGTGAAAAAGTTAGAAAATTTGGGAATCAGGGATACCTCGCTGGCTCTTTTTAAGGACTACTTGAGCGACCGAACTCAAGAAGTGAAAATTGGACAGTTTGTTAGTCGTGCCTCAAAAATAACTTATGGCGTACCGCAAGGTAGTGTCTTAGGACCTACCTTGTTTCTAATTTACATTAATGATCTCTGTAATTTAAAAATAAACAATGCTAAAATATTTTCCTATGCAGACGATACCGCAATTGTTTTTACAGATACTGGTTGGACTAAAGTTAAAAATACAACAGAAAGAGGTCTCTTCGCTGTCTCCTGTTGGCTGAAGTCAAATTTACTGTCTCTAAACACAACCAAAACAAACTACATGCCTTTTTCCATCTATAATCGAACCCAGCCAGATAGTAACTATAATATTACAGTTCATGTTTCCAATAGCATTAAATGTGAGGATTGTAATAACTGCTCCATGATCAAACGAGTGAACTCTTTCAAGTACCCTGGTGTGTTAATAGATCAAAGACTATCATGGGATGCACAGCTAGAAGCTATAGGATGTAGATTGCGTAAACTAATTTGGATATTTAAGATGTTACGCCACAAAGCCTCTTGGGCCTTATTACATAAAATATATAAAGCTTTGGCGCAGTCAATATTGGAATACTGTATTCCTGTATGGGGAGGAGCTGCTAAATCTAAGTTCATTGAAGTTGAGAGAGCGCAAAGGCTTTTGCTAAAAGTTATCCACTTCAAGCCATATCGCTTCTCAACGGACACGCTATATTCAATGAGCCAGATACTGACTGTCAGACAAATGTATATCCAACGTATCATTCTTAAAGCTCATAAATCATTAAAATTCATTAAATCCAGTTCATTAAATAGAAGAATAAAACATAAAATTGCTGAAAGTTATGGTGCTAAGACTACTTTTGCTAGCAACCAATATATAACACGTTCTGCCTACCTTTATAATAAAATTAATAAAATTCTAAACATATATCCCGAACAATATTTTAACGTCAAACAGAAATTATTTGAATGGTTAAAAACAAAAACATACGATGACACCGAATTAATTCTGTTGCATAAAACATAATCTAATCTACTGTAATCTACACATACATCCACCTACACATACACACACACACATACACACATACACACACACACACACACACACACACACACACACACACACACACACAAGTAAAATTCATTTTGATATAATGTTAGTTTACCTACTGATTGTGAGTTTTAGTATATAGTAAGATATTGTTTATTCTTTTTAAGAACATGGACAGAATTGTATGTTATGGAAGAGCGGGTCCTTCTGTCACGAGTATTATTTTATACTCACTAGAGGGTCCCAACCTTTATTTGCTATGTACCACTTGATAAAGAATAAACTATTTTCATTTTTTTCATTTCATTTTCAAATATTTAAACAATATTTAAATTATTATTTTGTTTAATTGTTATATATACTTAGCAACTTATATACTTTTTACTGGTGGTAGGGCTTTGTGCAAGCTCGGCTGGGTAGGTACCACACACTCATCAGATATTCTACCGCAAAACAGCAATACTTGGTATTGTTGTGTTCCGGTTTGAAGGGTGAGTGAGCCAGTGTAATTGCAGGCACAAGGGACATAAAATCTTAGGTCCCAAGGTTGGTAGCGCATTGGCGATGTAAACGATGGTTAACATTTCTTAGAGTATCAATGTCTATGGGCGTTGGTTATCACTTACCATGCTCATATGCTCGTCCGCCTTCCTTTTCTATAAAATAGTAAAAATACTCTAAAAGTCAATTTCACGTGTTATTACAATAGTTCTAGTTACACAGAATTATGAAACGGATACAACTTAACGTTTTAAAACTCTGTTCTCATCAGTAGTGTCGTAGTCAGCATCCCTGTATTTCGAAATGTAAACTATTATAATAAAAGTAAGAAAATTTTATTTGTATCCCACACAAAGCGTTCTGGACACCACGTACTTCGATGTCTTCGTGTACGCTATTAGAAAATACGATACCCAGAGGTGAGGAATTTGTAAATCAATAATAGAAAGGGAGACAGATATTCGAAGTATTGGTTGACTTTGAAATCACTCAAAAGAACTGCAAGTCTAGTGCCTAATCTTCTTAATTTTTGTTTAGGCTTTTTCCGGATACTAACTAGATCAATAGATCATCAAGTTATAAATATATAACTTTATACAATAGAAGCCTATATACCATTAGACATATTGATTTAATGACTAAATATTTACATAATGATTTTTTATTATTCTAAATAAAAATTATATTTACAAAAACAAATTCAACATACGTGAGCTCACTGTCGTCAAAAACTTGTCGATATCAATATCGTGTCAAAATGTAGTAACTAACAATTCGTTGCTGCAATATATTATGTACTAATAAATCATTTTTTATTTTATTTTTATGCAATTATCTGTTATATTGTTAACGTGCATATGAAATTACTAATCAGTCTGTCGCAGGTTTGATATTATGGCGCAACATACGCTCCGAAATATCGACGCATTGCTTAGTATATTACTAAACTAGCGTTCCACGCGGCTTCATTTGCTTGCTGTATACAAAATTTCCGTAGCTCTTTCTTCTAAAATTAAGAATGTCCTTACAAACTTTTAACTTTTATTATCTTAAGGTTTGCATTTTTAAAAACCCTACTGTGTACAAGGAACTTATATGAAAATTTTCACGGTGCTAGCCCTCGTAGTTTGAACTATGTGTTGATATATCAGTCAGTCAGTTATTCTTTTATATATAAATACATATATAAATTAAAAAATAGATATTTCTGATTTGCTTTAACTTTAAAAATTACATAGAACTAATCATTACGTAGCACAAGAGGAGATCTAGTAAGCTAATTGGCTAGCTTCCAGATGTTAATTATAATGGTTGCTTTGTAGAAATCGCTATAAAGCCACCTCGTGCCTTGTGTGTGTGTGCGATAAAATTAACATTAGCTTGTTTTTGTTATAGGTGTTTAGAGTCGGTGTGATGGTGCGGTTGGCAGTGCTCCTGCTGGCGGTTGCACTGTGCCGCGCCGCCACACTCGACTCGGAGCTCGGCGTGGGCAAGTCCATCAACATATTTATGAGGTATGATTCTTGTACTATCTTCCTATTGCTATATAGATAAGAAGATAAGTGTGCACGTTATACTGGTGGTAGGGCTTTGTGCAAGCTCGTCTGGGTAGGTACCACCCACTCATCAGACATTCTGCCGCAAAACAGTAGTACTTGGTATTGTTGTGTTCCGGTTTGAAGGGTGAGTGAGCCAGTGTAATTACAGGCACAAGGGACATAAGATCGTAGTTCCCAAGGTTGATGGCGCATTGGCGATTTAAGCGATGGGCTACATTTCTTACAATGCCAATGTCTAAGGGCGTTAGTGAACACTTACCATCAGGTGGCCCACATGCTCGTCCACCTTCCTATTCTATAAAAAAAAAAAAACGTATGTTTGCACACACACTTGTGCACTGTAATATGTCCTGCGCAATTGGCTAATGGCCCCCGTGGCCAAAACCGTCCCGGAAGATATTATTATTATGACGTAGGTGCTTTTCAAGACACAGAACTGTAAACACTACCATCTTAGTACAGCAGTTCTGTAAGAACTCACCCGTAAAAAAATTCGTGTATGTATGGAATGTTATAATTATTATGGTCAATGTAGCATATTACTTTCTGTCGGTTTATTTTCAAGGTTATTCTTACAGAATAAACTGTCTGCTTTTGACAATATCTTGAAAAAAATCTGATCCGAGTGCGGCTATTAATTAAGATAACTAATTATGTAATCTATAAAAATAAGATGTATGTTTCGTAAATGTTATCAGCTAATATTATCACGTAACGTTTAGGAGGGCTTCGTTCGCTTCACTAACGAAAAAGGAACACCTGAGAATTTTTATAGTCCTTTGTCAGCGATAGTAAAGAGAAACCTCATCAACTATTACGTGTTCCTAGTACTTAAGTCAAGATAATATTATTTATGTTTATATATAGTGTTTGTAATTTTACTTATTAACGATGTTTAGCGGGTGATTAGTTAAACATCGCCGTCTTCTTTCGAATGTCAAATCAATTATGACAGAAAGAGCGATCAGTGTTTAACTAAACAGTCGCTAAGCAACGTTTTTAAGTAAAACCGTTATATCCCAGAAACATGAAATTTTGAAAAAGGAAATCCTTTTGTAGCGTATCTGACTATTTTTATTTTTTATTGCTGTTAACGTGTATATTGGCCAGTGTTAATAATAAAAAATATATTTGAAAACAGAACGTTATTTATTATAGTTTATTTTTTCATTAAAAACATTTGATAGATCTACGTGTAAATATCTATTTAAGTATGTATTTACAAAAGAAAAATAGTATATATCAGTTGTCTGGTTTCCATAGTACAAGCTCTGTACAAGCTCAATTTGGACTCAGATGGCCGTATGTGTATAATGTCCTAGGGTATTATTGTATTATATTGTCTTATTATGAAATTTTCAATAATGATTATGGTCGAATAACAGCTACTAACCGAACACTTATTGTTTTAAATATATAACATAGTAAAATTATATATTTTTTATTTATCATTGAATATAAAAAAAAATTTGAAAGGCTTGAATTTATCACACATGTGTATATAAGATTAAGCGCCAACTATAAAAAATACTTAATACCTTTTAAGGCTAATAACTACAAACTATTTAATGTTTTTGTAATTCAAACAATGCGATACTAGATATTCATATTTCATAGCAACTATTTTATTTCCATATTCGTTTGTATATACATTGATAATAATATATTTTTAAACACATTCGGAACACGCTCTTATAACCGAGTACATAAGGATTAATTTGTTTTTTTATGAATGTACATACATTATAGTCACTTTATAAGTAGTTAAACAAAATAATTCAAAGCTCGTCAAGAATTATACCAGAAACTGCACCAAAATGTAGACTAAGTTATATTGTTGGAATTTAAATCGTTACATTTAATATGTTTCCAAAAACTATTATATTTTATTTCTCGTATATTAAACGATAATACAGGAAGTATTGAAAAAAAAAACAATGAGAGAAGTATTATTGTTGTATTTTATATCTTTTTTTTTCTGGTGACTTAAATATATCGAATGTTTTGTTATGATGAAATATTTATTATGAAACAATTATCGACGTGGAAAAATATGGAATTATTATACACAATAACAGTGATAAAGTCGAGTCTACATGACATATTTTTTGAAATGAAAATATATATTGTAAGGGTAAAGATTTCTATATATTAGATTTATATAAACTCTGCTATATTATACACTTAAAACAGTTTTTGTAAGGAATTTATATTTTAGTTAAGAATACAACACAATCACACTTAACTACTAATATTTTTTTACTGGTGGTAGGGCATTGTGCAAGCCCGTCTGGGTTGGTACCACCCACTCATCAGATATTCTACCGAAAAACAGCAGTACTTGATATTGTTGTGTTCCGGTTTGAAGGGTGAGTGAGCCAGTATAATTACAGGCACAAGGGACATAACATCTTAGTTTCCAAGGTTGGTGGCGCATTGGCGATGTAAGCGATGGTTAACATTTCTTACAATGCCAATGTCTATGGGCGTTAGTGATCACTTTCCATCAGGTGGCCCATATGCTCGTCCGCCAACCTATACTACTAAAAAAAAGCAAATTCTTTATTCAACATAGAAACATTACACTTAAGCTATTGATTGTCAAATTAGAAACTACTACAACCAATTATATCGCGTCAAATAACCAGTAACTTATAACTTTATCCATAACCCTTCTTCATTTGGAATAGCCATTAAGTCAAAACATAATTTTGGAAATCAAAAGATTCATATCCGCACGTTAGCAAACAGATTTATGAGCAATGGACAAACACGTGTGAATCTTAAGTAAAATTGGTTTGAGTTCCAGCAACTACACTGCAGTGCAGGAAAACGTCGTAAGGAAACCTGTATGACCTCTGCTTTATATATATATTTATATATAAATATATACAAGAGAAATAATATATTTTTTTTAAATGTTGAATTTCGTCCATGAAAGAAGAGTCACTGAGAATCACTGTACTAAATATTCAAACTTATAACCACATAAAATTAGTACCCATAAAGAAATCTATCAAGTTATACGTATGTTATTTTCCAGATATGGCTATCTCAGTATTTGCATGCGCGTGGTACCGCGTAATGACACAGACGGATGGGTTTTCCGTGAGCCGACCGTCAGCGTGTTCCAGGATACAGAACGATTTGTGGTCGCGCCAAAGCCGCGTCAGGCCAAGACGCTCTTCGATGGAGACTTTCATATGGAATTTTGCGATAACTTGAAGCAACTACTGCAGGCATATTTCAGGGATTTTAGTTTTGAAAGGTAATTACATATAGTAATATGATAACAAACATTCATATAAAATACGATTCTATTAATGTAAGTAAGATAGATTAAATATATATATATATCGATTTTGTTACAACTTTATTGCCATGTCAAGCTTAAACATAGAAAGAGAAAGATGAATTATGACTTTTATTAAAATTTGTTTATCATATTTGCGATTTTTCTTTTCTAATAAACGGATACAGCAATATTTGTTAAGTTTTTTATTTAATAATAATAATACCTGCATTTAATAATAAAATTTTATACTAAATTTCAAAACATTTTTTTTTTCAGATTAGAACGACCATGGCGTGCGTTCACCGCCGGCTGGCCCACGGATATCATGGCCCGTAATCTTGGTATCAATTCTTCATTCATCAATGGTGACCATTGCTACGTCCTTGTAAGGGTTTCCAGGTAGGCACTCAAACCATATTTTTGTCTCCACTAGTGATTACACATCCATTATCGTTACATTTTATGTCCAGATAATATGATTCCTCCAGCGCCGAGTTTACACTGAGTCTCGGGACTACTTAAATGATTAAACTTCAATACCTTGGTACGAATTAATTAATATAAGTAACTAATGTATTATTTATGAAAAACCATTTGTATAACTTTAAATGAAATCAACAAAATTATAGCTAAGTTCTTTACATTAACTTACTTATTACTCTTAGGAGCAACGGAACTCCAAAGTTGGGGCAGGGCAAGAGCCCAGCGGGCAGTTCCCTAGATTACATATATGAATTATTATTATTATTATTATTATCTAGGACTAGAGTCAACGGGAGATACTGCCTTGCTTCTATTTCATTTCCCCATGATAATGTTTATTAGATAACGGTTTATAAATAGTTGTACAATTTTTAAATCAATAAAATTGCTATTTTTCATTAACTTTTTGTGATTTATGAATAATTTTAATTGCATTAAAATCACTTTTTAATATCTTAGCATAATTTTCTTAATTGGATAATAATACGAATTCAAATTATTTCAATAAAAAAACCTAATCGTTTGGATAATTGAATATTAAACATAAATCAGTTGTCCTCAATTGCAATATCGCACGAAATAATACGTGCCTTACTTGAAAGAAATTACAAATAATTAATTGTTTAATAAAAGCAATTACTCAACGAACCTTCTTACGATATTTTATCCATAATATTAAAATGACTTTAATATTTAGCGTTACAGAAACCTATGAATTGATCATAGGACCTTTTTTTAAAGGAAAACTAAATTAATTATTAAATCTCAAAATCACCAGTCCCAACTTCTATTATAGCATTGAGCTGTTGTCATCCTATTCACACGACAAATTTAATGATTTCATTAATATGTTATCTAAATTAGGCCGAATATGGCTTGCTAATATATGGAACACATAAATCTCATTCGAAGATCGCGCGATCCAATCCACTTAGTTTTCGAGCTTAATGCTCGATGATAAAGGAGTTTTCTTTTAACCGTGAGAAAATCTATAAATGTGTTTGATAAAATTCTATAGCAAATACATGATGTAATTCTGCTACAGTAAGCATGTTGTTAACGCCTTCTCTTAAACATGAGGCATTCTTTTTCCGTTTGTCCCGTAGACATGTAATTTCTGTGTGTGTGATTTCCTTTATTTATTTATTTCTTATGGTATTAAGTAGGTGGACGAGCAAGTGGTCACCACCGCCCAAAGACTTTGGCAATGTAAGAAATATTAACAACTCCGCACATCGTATAAGTTCGTTTTTTCATTACTCAATATAATGGACACTTTGTAGAAATAAAATCTTCTAAACTTAGTACACAGTTTTGCATCACATATTAGATAAATTGTTAAAAAATGTATATTATCTGAGTTGAGTAACACGTGATTTTTGCGTCAGAAACTTTAAAAAATGCTTTCATACCTCTTTAAATTTTCCAGGTTTCGTGAAACGGCAAAACTCAAAGATTTACCTCCAAACATCGCAGTAGAGGACGTAGTGAACGAAGCCATTCAAGATATTTCCATCGGGGACACGGTGTCGGTAGCGGACTTTATCAGAAAATATGGATCCCACTACATCGCGTCCTATGTCACGGGTAACTCCCTATATCAGGTGAGACCATATAACCTAATTTTCTATCGTTTTCTAGATTTAACTTTTTTTAATACTTAAAATAATAATGTAAATCTGAACCTTGAGCTTTTATGCGATTTGAATGAATCTCGTGCTCGGCGGTAAAAGAAATCATCGTGAGAACTTTATGTTAATATAACCCATGATACCATGAACCATAGTTCAACGAATGTATGTCGTATTTCGTCTCGGAAGTGAAGAAAAACATCGAGAAGAAAAAATTTATGCTACATAAAATTCTGACACATGTTTATGCAGCGTAGTGGAATAAGTTTCGAACCGTCTCGAGAGGAGAGGCCTATGCGCAGCAGTAGGACATTTTCAGGCTGTTACTTCATTGTATGTAGACCGGTAAATGGGACACCTGATTACCATCGCTCTTAGACATTGTCACTGTAAGAAATATTAGTCGCTAGCTGCCCCTCGTATCAACGTCCCAGAATACTGACAAACCATATACCCGGAGTTATTATTCTGTTTGTAACATTAGTTTAATTTCTGACAATTCAATGCGCAGTCATCCATGGGATCTAATATGTTGTATTACCGACTCATCCTTCAAAAAGGAACACATTTGCCGGTAGAATAAATGATGACTAAGTGGTACCTACTCAAATGTAATGCGCAGCGCCCTACCGCTAGATTATGCAAGCGTTATTTACTTAAGAAATGTATCATTTACTGGGTATAGATTTGTCTTTGTTTATAAATAAAAATTTTTGTAGGATTTTTATTATTTTAAAAAGCAAAAATTCCTCGTCTTATTTCAGGCGTGTGCCATAAAAAACTATTTCGTATTTTATCTTAAGCAAATATAAATTGCGGTTTAAATATTATAACGATTTATAAATGGATTATAAATGGATAGAATCGTTTATAAATGGATAGAAATCACGTGTAATACAACGCGCACAATAACGGAATAATGTTTATAAACATACGCAGGAATTCTCCATATATTGAGAAAATTATAAGCAAGATTAAAGCAGTGGACTTTTTACGGTTTCA
Source organism: Nymphalis urticae (assembly GCA_905147175.2). Classification (NCBI taxonomy): domain Eukaryota; kingdom Metazoa; phylum Arthropoda; class Insecta; order Lepidoptera; family Nymphalidae; genus Nymphalis; species Nymphalis urticae. The sequence goes on along the minus strand of LR990004.1, from coordinate 3,692,194 downwards.
GATATTACGTTTTAACCTCATTTACACGCTATATCAGATTCGTCAGATTTATAACAATTAAGTATAATATCAATTGCCCCGTTAGTCTAGTGGCTAGCTTATAAGGCTACGGATCGTGCGGTCATGGGTTCAAAACCCCTGAATCGTTGAGCCAATAAATAGTATTGCACTGACAGTGAATTATTTGAAGCATCCCGGAGATAGCATTTTGGCAGTGCCTACTCGCCTATGTACGACACAAATGTGTTCAAAAAAAGTTCAAAATTCCAAATTTAAATTTCCGAATGTTCTCTTCATATATAATATACGTAATAAATCAAGAAACGGCGATGTAATTGTTGTCATTCAAGAAACGCTTCAAGTAACGTGACTTTGTTTTCAAATTAAACGGATATTTTGCTTAGCGTTAACACGTTTTCATGATCCTTACGTTGTATGTTTATGTTATGACTTAAACCACGCTAAAATAATTCTCGTCGGATTATCAATTCGCAATAATTTATTGCAACTTATTCTTTTTTTTTATAGAATACTAATTCGAACGACCATATAGGTCACCTGATGGTAAGTGGTCACCAACGCCCAACATTGGAATTGTAAAAAATGTTAACCATCGCTTACATCACCAATGCGCCACCAACCTTCGGGACTAAGATATTATGTCCCTTGTGCCTGTAATTACACTGGCTCACTCACCCTTCAAACAGGAACACAACGATACCAAGTACTGCTGTTTTGCGGTAGAATATCTGATGGGTGGGTGGTACCTACGTACTAGTATTCAGTGCTGGGTTATACTTAAGCGTACAGATTGTTTTAGGTGTGAGGACGATAATAGCCCAAAGGGTCAGCACCGGACCTGAGACTTTTATATAAATCATTGTGCTATTGACGCTTTACGATCTTCTTTTCAATGTAAAAATCCGTACCTTGTACATTTTACTAATTTATGACATAAACAGGAATTAGAATAACATGCGACACACATGTCAATTACCACGTTTTTTTTCTTCTTATTCCTAAAAAAAAAAAAAAATACAATATTTTATATTTAAATTTAAAAAGTGTAATATTATTACCTATGTTGATTTCATTGTCCGGGCAGGTACCACATTACCCGTAGTTCTACCGCCAAACATGTTATGTCAGACATATCTGATTAAAAATTATAACAAGTTTAATTTTTCAAGCTGGCAATACTGAGTTTAAATGTCACAAACTTGCAACACAGCGAACAATGTCTATGAACAAAGGTCACTTTGCGAATCAATCAAGGGGATAAACAATTTTTGTTTTTTATTCATTATGGTTATTGTTTAGGTATTCGTGTTTTCTCGTGGCGTGTACTCGCGGATCAAGGAGCGAGTGAAGTCACGAGGCGTGTCGGATTTACCGACCAGCGAAATGAGCAACTACTTCTCGCCTTTGTTCGCTGAGCACGTCGGAGCGGTCAAGGTTTGAATCGAACTGCTTGGTTCTGTTTGCTAAAGTACTATCAAATCAAAAATCTATTATTTCCAATTCAAACTTGACTATATCTAAGTATTTATCTTCATGTTTAGTTTATTTTTAAATCAGTAATAATTATTCTAGTTAAATAAGTATTAGGTATATCAGTAATATTATATATATTCATTCAGAACAAATTAAATATCCGATATATTGTTTTTAATTATGGAATATCATGAATTTCCTAATAACTTTATCGCGAGTATCAAAAAGTTTTTTTTATGATGGTAACATTATCAAACAGAACCAAGCTATTGAACAAGTTGCATCCATTTCGTCTATTCTATATTTATGCTTGACATGGATGACGCTTTATTTCAAAGGAGGCTTAATACATGTCTTCTTGCAACCCATTTTCTATTTCTTTCTTATCATTACATCTCACGTGAGCATGTCTTGTGATCATTATTTATTCGTCTTCATTAAATGTATTCACATTTTCATTAAATACTTTATTTTTCATTTAATGTACTTTAAAAAATAAAAGAAAGTATGCCTGTTGTATATGTTAATATACAAAATACATAAAATGTAAACAATAAAGTAAATATGCTACGTATTAAAATAAAATTAAAATAGGATCGAAATAGAAAAGAGGTTCGTGTTCGATTAAAACCTTGGCAGACAACCGCGAGTGCACGCCCTACAAAACAAATTCACTGACATTTGTCAAACGGCGACCTTATAAAAACGTGAATCTTGTCTATGCTCTCACTCCAGGTATTTGTGTTCTCTAGAACCGCATACTCTATGATCAAAGAAAGACTTAAAAGCAAGGGCGTTGCGGATATAACGGCTAAGGAGTTGGAAGGGTACTTCTCACCTTGGCAGGCCAAACACATTGGCCAAATTAAGGTAAAATTAGCTTTATAGCATTTGCAATAAAGTGAATGCATTATAACTCCATTAAAAAAAACAATAACAATTAAAAAAATCATTTTTTTTACTTTGAGTTAAAGTGAAAAAATAAAACTTATTATTTTCATAGGGCATACCGACTTTTTTAATTAATTATAATGTATTCTTGCATGAGCACGACGTGAAACTAAGAAGTCATTTTCATATTTATTCATAAGTCATTAAACATCAATCATTTTGTCTAAAATTTCTGTATATTTTTCTATTGCCCTTTAATATATCCTAATGATAAATTAAACTAAAAATAAATTAATCTTATTTTGATCTTTTAAAATTGAAACCTTTATTGGTTGTTCTTTTCAAGTTGTTTTTCTTTAAATATTTTAAAATAATAATTATTCAATAGCTTGAAATTTGCTTGACTAACATGATTAAAAATAAACATAGTAATATTATAATTTATTTTTATGTACTTGTAATTGTTAATGATTAACTTAATTTAATGACTATTTATAATGTGATGCTTTTACGAATGATGTGATAACCTATAATTAGCAGAACATTCGTCAAAAAACCTATTCAACCTCTATTTAACTATCTAATGTATCTAACGTTGGTTGTCCAAAATAAAATAAATAAATTTCCAGGTGGCAAGCGGTAACAAAACGGTAGAGAGCTGGGCTATGAAGCGTCTAAGAGTACACTACTACATATTCTCTTATCCCAGTTTATTAAAACTGCACGGAGAGCCGACCCTACTGAGAAACTTAGATACATTACTGGGAAATGAAGCTTTATTACAATTAGAATTAAAGACATTATCGCCTGCATTCAAAGATATAAAGAAGAGAAAGTGGTTCGAAGAAGTAATAGACAATTATTTAAAATTGTGGGAGAGTAATATGTGATAATGGTGATAGAAAATTTAGTTAATTTAAGTAATTTTTTTTCACAAATTTCGTAGGACGACAAATGACAATATACATGATGCAATATTTATGTATTATAGAGAACATAATGTAGAAGAGACAAAAATATTCTTTCCACTTTAATTTATTTACTGTTAATAATGAGAAAAAAAGTATTAATAAATACATTCTTATCGTAAATTCCATTCCAATGATCAATATAGACATTATTTTGTAAATATCACTTTTATTAAACTCTGCATCTTTATTATCTGTGCAAATAAACGAAATTAAAAAATAATAATAAGATTGACGTGTTTTTGAAACTGGCAACACAATTATTCAAAAATATTCGATGTTAAAAAACCATTTCGTTTTCTTATGTGATAAAAACAACAAAAGGGTGTATACATTTTGAGAAATAATTAAATATAATTTGTTTAAATAATAGTTCATAAGTATTTAATATGTAGTATTCAGTATGTGATGACAGTTAAAAGTTACACGTGGTTATTTATAATAAAATGTTATATAGAAAACTTTATTCTTACATAAAAGTGCCTATAAAAATATACAGAATTACTATATATTTTTTAAATAAATATTTACTACATTTTAATAATGATAATGATAAATAAAAAATATTTTGTACACAATAAATATGCAATATTTTGGAATTAATGAAAACATAATTTTACTATTTTTTTATAGAAAAGTGACGCGTAAATATTACTATTTTTATATAATCTATGTGCAATAATATTTAGTATAATTTCCAATTATGTACAAATAAAAATGCGGGATCAATATATGAATGCATTTACACAAACACAATGCGATGTAAATATTACCTGAAATAAGTTATACGCAGAATAAAAACGATTAATAAAAACGATGAATTGACGTGTTTTTTTAAGCAAATAATTATATTTAATGTATTGTATGTAATAATTTTTTTTCAAATATATCTCGTATGTTATATAATAATAATAATAATAGACCTAATCCTCCAGACCGATTTCGGCCACGGCGGCCAATCTCAAGAGAGATTAGCCAACTACGCAGGAGATATTATAGTGCACAAGTGTGTGCGCAAACACAGGTGCACTCAGGAGGGAATAGCCCTAACTCTCATAATCCGATGGGACGGCAATCCGACACGACCGGAAAGAGTTCGGGCGCAGGACCAACGGCTTTACGTGCTTTCCGAGGCACGGGAGTGAACACACTTTTAACTTCCAGACTCCAGGGTGCTACTGAGAATTTTCTAACAGAAAAACCCATTAACATTTTATTGGCCCGACCTGGGAATTGAACCCAAAACCTCCGGGTCTGCGGCCTTACATCAAGCTACTAGACCAACAGTATATATATAGTATATATACAGTATAACAGTATATTATATATATATGTATATGAAGGTGGACGAGCATATGGGCCGCCTGATGGTAAGTGGTCACGAAACGCCCTTAGACATTGGTACTGTAAGAAATGTTAACCATCGCTTACATCGCCAATGCGCCACCAACCTCGGGAACTAAGATGTTATGTCCCTTGTGCCTGTAATTACACTGGCTCCTTCAAATCGGAACACAACAATACATTAATACAATACAATTATTTATTTATTTATTAGGTTTGCTAGCGGCTTTTAACACTAGTTATTCATACATACATACAATTATAATACATCCACAGATTATGTAAAATCATTTAAAAGCAAACACTTCATGCTAAACAATCACTATTACTTGCTACAAAAAGAAAAGTTAAAAAATAAAAACGAAGCATGAGCAAAATAGAAAATTAAAGATTTTACATGCACATAAAAGTCGAGATGGCCAAGTGGTAAGAACGCCTGAATCTTAACCGATGATCGTGGGTTCAAACCCGGGCGATTGTGATTATAATTCATTTCGTGCTTTTCGGTGAAGGAAAACATCGTGAGGAAATCTGCATGTGTCTAATTTCACTGAAATTCTGCCACATGTGTATTCCACCAACCCGCATTGGAGCAACGTGGTGGAATAAGCTCTAAACCTTCTCCTTAAAAAGGGAGTATAGGCCTTAGGCCCAGCAGTGGGACATTTACAGGCTGTTACCGTACCGTACATGCACATATCTTTACAATTTAAATATAAAGCTGATATCTAAACATTGAACCTTCTTTTACATTAATAAATAAATAAATCTTCTTAATTTAAATTACTCTATATTTCTAACTGTTAATTGATTACTATTACAAAGTTTTTGTCGGAAGGACGGCTACAAATGCTAATGCTTTTATGCACGATTTTAATTTATTGTTCATCCTTAATCCTATAATATGGTTATTTGAGTGTTATTAATATTTTGTAAGACACACAATTCCATTGTATGTAAAAAATCAGTACATTTATATGTATGTAGGAACGTATTTTTTTAAATGGGAATATATACTGTGAATTTTCGCCCGCGGCTTTGCTCGCGCGTGAGATAAGCTTATGTTAGGGACTCTATGCCCTTTTCTATACATTGAAAACCTGTACGCAAATTTTCATGATAATCGATTGAGCAGTTGAAACGTGAAAACAAAACAAACTCTCTTTGGCACTATAATAGTTACATGGACTTTAATTATTGTTTTTCATCATCATTATTATGTGCACCGCTGGACATATTAATCTCCAACCTTCCTCAAGTCATCGGTTCACCTGACTTGAGCCTAAGCTGCGTTTGCCGATCCGCGATCTCCACTCAATGACTCGTCTGATCCGACTATCGGTCCTTCGACATACGGGACCAGCTCACTGCTACTTCAGTCTTTTAACTTTGCAAACCGGCGGTAACTCCGGTTTTTTCCCGGGTAATCTCATTTCTGATTTTATACTCCAAAATAAAAATAATTTGGCTTTGAAGGCATACAAAACTATTTTCTGTTTATGTCTTTATTTATTTTTACGAATAATGAATATGAGTATACTATTAACTTAAATTTGGTTCATTTATGTTAAATGTATACTATTAACTTAAATTTGGTTCATTTATGTTAAATGAACCAAATTTAAGTTAATAGTATACAACGGATATTTTAGTAAGACTACATAACAATATTGCATTATTTTTTGTACTCAATAACTAGATTCGAATTTTCGTCGTTCAGCACAGACAGACTCGGTTCCGTAGATTTCGCAAGTAGAAAAATTAGACGTGTAACAAACACTAATATTGATCGATTACATTTTTAGTTATTTATCAACATAACAACATAATTAAAAGGCCCAGCCATAGATCTATCCTCATTATAAAGAATTCCCCAAAAAAATGGTAACACATTAATAGCGTTACATTTTTACATTGCATACAATCCACAGATAAGCTCCCTGTTGGCTTGACCCAATTAATGTATACATCCGTCCTGATCCATGGTTTATGATGAAATGAGGTTATTATCTAAATCACGGGCTTATCAAAAGCAAACCTATGTGTGACCGATAATGTGTCATTCAACTTTATCATTTAGAATAATTTGCCATTCATAACTATTGTCTAGATTTTGGATTATTTGCTTAAAACCATATTAAAAATTTATGTATAGACAGTACAATTGTCTGAAACGCTGTTTGAAGTGATTATAACCAACTTATTAAATTTTAACCTTCAATCTAAGGTCATTGCTTGATGGTAATGGCGATTTTCGCGGCCAACCCCAAGAGCGACTAGCATTTGGCTAGAGCATATGGCACGAGATATTTATGTGTACATACACAAGTGTGTGCGCTAACGCAAGTGCACTCTTTATTTTCTCACTCGGCAAATCTGACAAACCGAAGAAACTTTAAGCGCAGGACTAACAGCTTGACGTGTTTTTCACCACACGAGAGTTTAAGACTAAATATTGACTGATTGTTGATAAAGCTGGATGGACTTTAATGAGGTTATGATGGCGTGAGCCTATGTCAGCTTATCCCAAAATATAATATCAATTTATTTATGAACATTACTCTAATGTATCTTGAATGAAATAGTCGAACTAGACAACTATTATTTAATATAAAATGTCAGAATATTTATAAAAACCATATTCCAGTGCGATAAATGTTAATTCACGCGAAAAGTTCGCCGGGTTATCGGTAAACGTGGCACAAGAGTTTATGTTAGACCTTGATTTTTGTACGTTTGTTCACAACTAATACAATTTAAATGGGACAAATTATTATTAGATGTCATGTTGTAGATAAATTACATTTCATTATTTCAAATACTATTAGGTTAAGTTCCAACTAGCACAGAAATTAAGGTCACGGTGAAGTTAGGAATCGTCGAAACTGACTGACGACTGTTTCTGATTGCGAAGGTTTGAAAACAAGAAAAGTGTCCAATTTTTCCGAGGTAGGGGGATGCGCAGATGGGCCACCTGATGGTAAGTGGTCACCACGCCCTACAAACATTGGCGCCATAAGAAAATGCGCCACTAACCTTGTTAACTAAGTGCTTTTTACCTGTAGTTACTCTGATTTACTCACCCCTCCAACCAGAACACAACAATTTTACGTATTGTCGTTTGGCGGTGGAATATGTAGGTAGTAGATAGTTCTTCATCGCCGAGTATGAAATAAATTATAAACACAAATTAAGCACAACTCGTATTTGTTCGCATTTAAACTCTCGTTATTCTGTTAAGGTCCGTCCATTAAGGTATATGTATTTTAGCCAATGGGAGTTATATTTTAGTAACAAATTAAATCGTAATGATATTACATACATTTAAAGTATAAATATATCTCAAATAATATATGTTGTTTATTTTATACATAAGACAAGTAAAATACAATTAAGAATAAAATATAAAAACTAAAATAAAACTAAATATAACTCATAATCTTTTCACTCCATTTATTTCGCTGTCAGTAGACATTATTAACGTCAATGCGCTCTGAAGTTTGTTTAAATTTTCACAGACCGACGGAATTATATATAAAAATAATACTGTCAATAAACTATACCTAATAATGTTCAAACTAATAATTTCAAACGGTTACATACGAAGGCTTGTATCATTGATATATAACTAATCTCTTGGGTCAAGTTCACACTGTTTACTCATCAACATTAGCAAAATGTTAAAAAAATCTCAGTTAGAACGCCGCCTCCACGCGGCGAGTATCGTACTATGTGCACAATCTGAAACTACCTTTACACAAGTGTGTTGCGTCTGAAGATGTTTTTGTGGTTTCTTGCTGTTTTCTTCTGTTGTGGCCTGTGCGAGAGCGAGGAAGGAGACCTTAGTTACAGTTTGAACATAGGAAACGCGATTGATGTATTTGCAAAGTAAGTTTTATAATTCAATATTAAATTTCGCTTGTGATATTATTGTTTCCAAATCATTTGGTCTGGTTCGTTTTGATTATTAGATAACAAGTTTATTGTTTTGCAATGAAATAGATAATGTGTGTATTTTCGGAGATTCTGCTTCGATTTATTTAACTTATTTGCTTTAATTTATTAAGTAGATGATACAACCGGTTTCACTTGAGTTAAATTTTGTTAATATTTAGATAATTTTGTTAATATTTCCCTCGTATCAATAACTTTTTATTTTTAAGCACAATATTTTTTACGATAATTTTCAAACAATGATGTGACTAAGAATTCATGTCACTAAGAAAGTTAGTTGTAATTACTGACACTTGATTAGTTTTATTACTAAATTATTTGCAAAACTATAAATAAAACCCATCCAACCCCAAACAAGCGGGGTTTTTCCCGCCAAAATATAACATGACTCCCATTTATGTAAGAATGAACTGATAAGCAAGAATTAATAGGAATTAAAGCAAATTAAATATTTACTATTTACAACTTTTTCTAAACTATAGTCTATCTGTGATATTGGTGATGTCATCCTGACCGATCGTCCACAGCGACCATTCGACAGCATAGTGCACAAGTGTTTGACCGGAGAGAGTTCAGGCACAGGACCAATGGCTTTTCGTGCTTTCCGAGGCACGGGAGTATAAACACTGCCAGCTTACTTCGCGTTAAAAAGCCTATTAAATTTTATCACAGTCGATTGGCACTCGATGTCTATATTATGACCTACCTAGTACATACTATACCAAAACTCAACCAGCGTGACTTAGTTATTAAAAATTAGCGTCGTCTATTGGTACTCGACTGTAAAACACCAAACAAATTCCTTCAATCATTTCAGTTACTGTGATACAATATAATAATATTTTTATTAGTAATTTAAAATGATAATTATTAAAACAGCTATGGTGATCTATCACAAGTAACGCAAGTTGTGTCAGCCAATTACGAAGAGAGTGATAATGATGTGGAAACAGAACTATTCCACGAGAAGAACATCAGGGTTTTCGAAAACGTCACCAGCAAGGAGACCCCGGGCGACCTGGGGATTGACATGAACATACTCCTTTGTGAATCATTCGACGATTTACTCGCTAAATACTTCCAGAACTTCAAAATCGAAGGGTAATCAAGTATCTTTATTTAAATAAGTCATAGTAACTAAAAAAATATTGCCTTAAATACAAATTCTGCTTTGTGCAATTCTTTTCTCTATTGCCAAATAGCAATACTTCGTATTGTTGCGTTCCGGCCTGAAGGATGACAGTTACATATACATAACACCTTAGTTCCCAGGATTGGTGGTGGACTTGCGATATAAGGAATTGTTAATATTTCTTACAGTGTTAATGTCTATGGAAGGTGATGACCACTTAGATGGCGTATTTGCTAGTCTACCTACCTATGTTAATGTTATGTTTAACCACTGGTCTCTGTCGGCCTTTAGCCAACTTAAAACTTTAGTTAACTTAAATTCTTACCTATAAAACCCAACTAACTCATTCATAATTCAAACATAACAGCTGATCTGCTTTTAGTACAGAAAGACCATGGAAGGCGTTCTTAGGTGATTGGATAAATGACGAAATCATGAGGACTTTCGGAATGGAATTCGACTTGGAACGGGACAACTGTTGCTATGTCCTCGTCAAACTGTCGAAGATACACAAAACAGTTAAGATGGATGTCAATAACAATTTCTTTTTGAAGGAATATGTTCGTAGAGAAATAAACAGTTTGAACGCTAACGACTCTACAGCCGTGAGGCGTTTTATGAAGAGCTATGGGACGCATTACATTGATTCTTTCGTCACTGGAAACTTTATTTACCAGGTTGGAGACATATTACATAGCATCGATGTATTATATTCACTACAGGTCTTTGTTTATTTATCAACCCACTATATACGTATTCATTATGACAGAGGTAGGTAGGTATCCGGCATAGATGTATGCTGGTGTAATGTATAACTTATACATTCTCTTATACAGTATAAGAGAACTAATCAAAGACATTGAAATGAAATCAAAGACATTTTACTACCTTTTATTGTTTTGACATATTCCTAAAAATGTGGTTTAATTAAATATAGAATGATTAGCGCTTCAAACAAAGATACTTTTTACTATACACAATGAAACTTAACCATATAATACCTACTTAATAATAAGGAAGACGTATTAAAGACTGCAATATCACTAAGATGGCAGTTACGTCTAAGCAACCTTAGGCAAAGAAAAGAAAGACAGAGAACTATTATTTATAGAATTTAAAAGAAACTAATTATAATATTTAAATTATTTTTAAAATTACAAATGAATATAATATATAATTGTTATACAAAGTCAAATTTAAAATAGTCTCTCCTGGTTCCCACCCGGCGCAAAGCTGCCCATAATGCAGGCTGCATTTCCTCGCTGTGAAATAAATTGTGTTCCTAAAAATTGATATTCCCTTGTATGGGATTGTTTTGTTTCATTTTTTAATGCTAACATTCGCATACCATTAGCAAATAATTTTCACTAGGCCACGTAATGTATGTATCAATCATTTGTGTTTACTTTAATTTTTTTTTTAATTTTGGAACGCAAACTTACAAACGGGTCAAGAATGGTTGCAAATGTAAGGTTATCATAAAAATAGAATAAATAACAAATATAGATCTTGCAATTATTTATAAGAAAATATCCATGAAACATCGAAAATAATAAAAAGCACTCCTACGTGTGATGGCATTGTTCAGTCCGTCATTATTTTACATTTTAAATACGAATGAATTGCGAAATTGTTTTAATATACTCATTATAATTATTTGTAGTCCAAAAAAAATCTTATTAAAAAGCATCTTTGCTTTTTTCAAAACTTCCAGGTATTCAAATACAAGAGGCCCGGATATAATCTCCTAAAAGCATATATCAAAGTTCGTGAGCAACGCAAATCCAACTTTGGCAACTTAAGATTTTACTTCTCATCATATTTTCTCAAGCAAGTTGGCGAAATAAGAGTTAGTATGATGTAATTATTTTTATAATAAATACCTATTGTGACGTTTTACTTCACCGCTGAGCGCGAGAAACACAAATAGACATGCCCGAATTTGAGTCCAAAATCTTAGATTAAAATCCACAGGCAGGCCTGTTCAAAAATCAAAAGTATAGCAATTCATTTATGTATTTATGAAACTTTTTAATTCATTTCTAGTGTTAGTATTCAAATACCAAGTATTTATCGTAGAAAATATATTTTCCAGATAGCCAGCGGCAATAAAAGAATAGAACGATGGGCCCGGAACAATCTTCTAGATAGTCAATATCTATATTCAAGACCTAGCCTCCTGAGGGTGCACTACAATCCCATTCTAGCGCACAAACTCAACGGAATGCTGGACAACGAAGCGCTTTTGGGATTAAATTTAAAAATATTAGGACCATTATTTAAAGATCAATACAAGAGAGAAAAATACAGAGAAATTGTTGAGAACGACATGAAACTTTGGGAAGTAAATGCATGAAAATATAAATTAACATATAATTTAAAAAAAAAACACATTTTGGTGCAGAAGATTGACAAATAGAAGGAACGTTATGGCACAAACGATCAAGTTCGTAGCAAGAATAGTTTTTAATAGCAAATAACAAAACCTCAAACTTATAAATACCAGTATTTTAAAAAATAAAACTAAGTAAGTGTACATCTTTTTTTTATTTCGTTTAAAAGTATTGACACAATTGGTTACATTTTGATATTACATAATATTAGTGTACGAAAGCATTGTGTAATTTATTTTAGTTACAAATTAGTGACAAAATTATTAAATGTTTTAATCTAAATTATTATATAAATGTTTTTATTCTTGTTTCTTCAATCATTTCGACATTATAATTTTAACTTCAAATTTTTATACCTTTGCCTAGTTTAGTAGAACGTCGAAGTGAAAAAAAAAAATAACTCCAAACTACATTTTATTAAGATAAAGATTCAAATCCAATTCAAATTCAATTTTCAATGCCATCCATATGCTCATTTCACTTTGAGTGAAAAATTACTTGATTGTTTAAAAAAAAACCAATACAAACATCGATATGTAAAACATCAATTTGTTGTAAGCTTTTACAGCCTTGCTTATAAACACCGATTTCTCTCTCTGGCATCATTGATTTGTCATTTGAAAGAAGTAGATAGCATTGTTTAACCAATCACCATCGTTTAGAAAGAAACATAGCCGATAGAGTATTACATTAATTCTAACAATACTTTGAGATCTTATATCAGCTTAAATATCTCTAAACTAAACTAATACGACGGGACTTACCGTACTAAGAAGTTAGTTTAGTTAAGACACAGCGTACCAACACAACACTAATTACTACTGTTACTGTAAAAAGTCGTATGTGAAAATTCAGTTGCAAATTCTAATTTCAAAAAGTCTTATCCTATTAACTAGCTGTGCCCTGCGGTTTGGCACGCGTTCAATTTGTATTAGACATTAAAAAAATATATGTGTATAATAAGAAAATTATAGTAACGAATCGGAGAAATAATAAATTTCACATACAACTTTTTGCACTAACAATAACGAAATATCATAAATACATTTTTTTTTCTCAAAGAGTATATCCGTAGAGCGAAATAAGTTCAATATAAAATGGTATTATTTCATTATTCTTGTGCATCGTACAAATTTATAACAAACATCCCAAATCAGCCTCAGGGCATATACATTTTGCACCCTGTTCCCGACATTATATTAAACAATTTATAATTAAATTACATTGTATAATATAATTACGAAATTTATAATAATTTATACATACAGATAATATTTAAGTTGTTATTATAATTGAAAATATTTTTAAGGAATCTTTAGACTCGCAATAAATTACATATATATATATATATGTTAAACATTTAAATAATATTGGGACATATATTTTGGCCGCTTCTAAATAGTTTCACTCAAGATTCTAATCTAAACAAATTCATACCAAAATACTTTTTTTTTTGAGGAAAACGCTTCATAAAATACTTTTTTTTAAAGTGAACAGTAGGTAAATCTAAATAAACGTGTGCACACTTAACTAACAGTCGAAAAGAGGGGGTCCTGTCATTTGATAAAAAAAAAATGAAAAATTTTCACTTTACAAATAATTTTGGCAGATTTATTCTCATCTTTATATAAAATACTAGTTCTATAAATAATTCTTTTGAAAAAATACAAGTTGCAGAAAAATTTTCATTTCATAAAATATAATTTTTACAAACAATTGTTTGGTTTGCACACTTGCAAAGTATGTATACACGGAAGATAGTAGATTTCACTATTGTTGTTATGTGTTGGTAAAATTTCATGACAATAAAAAAAAATGTTACATAACCGTTTTATACAAATTTGAAAACAAAAGTCTTACATACAAATATATGACGTCATCATTTTTTTTCTAAACGAAAAAAGTCGCTGATCGAGTTTCTTAATTCCATTCAGACATCGAATTAAGGAAATATACATGCTAATAAAAAATACGGTTTGTCTATGGTAGTTTCCCATGGTTCGGTATAAGCGGGTAGAGAGAGGGTAAGATGGTATTAGTGAATGCCATGCCATTTGCCTTCACGCCATACGAGTTGTTACCCCCAAGATGCACGCACACAATATATTCACATCAAAAAGCCCTTGCAAATGACATTTCATAAAAAAATTAGCTTGATAAAATGTCCGTCGCCAGAATAGTTGGAAACATTTTCTTGTAAAATGATCATTAATCATACATTTTTCGTCAAATATTAAAGAACCCGAAAACAGTTATAATATCTAATTTCTTATTATATTAATAATTTTACAAAATTTATGTCAATAAGCCATAATATATAATATAATATCTTATAGTAACACATTATAAGGCGTCGATTAAATCTACTTGAATAGAGTAACAAAGCAAATAGATATCAAAATTAAATTAGCGAATTTCTAACATATAACGATTATAACCATAGACACGGTATTTACAATTGATTATGTATGTATATATTTTAATTTCTAGTAGCCTTCTCGTAACCCAGTGCAGGTCAAAGGCCTCATATTCCCATTTCATCCCATTTCATCCTATTATATATTTCTTAAGACCAGTCTTCATATTAGATGGTCCAATAAATAATTGATCCACAAAATTTAAGCTACCCAATTCGCTGGCAATTAACTTTTTAAACAAGCATATATAATTAATTAATGGTTAGCAAACGGAGACATATTAAAATTTTAAAGTTATCATAGAAATCAGTAAGAAAAATACATTTTATAACAAGTCTTTTCGACTACTCTTGATACTTTAAAAACTATACTATATCTAAGGTGTTGTGACGTCATCGTGCATAATTTTAACTTTCGAATTACAGTATGTTCATCCATATTGTTATCATTTATAAACATACATATTGGAATGGACACTAATAATTGTATAATATTGAAAATAACACAAAAAGCTAATCACATTAGGATATAACATTTATACTATCAATTATGTAGGTATGTACTATAATTGACCAAACAAACATTTGTTAAACGCACCCAATGTTTGACAAAATATTCGGACAATATTGGGTTTAATGCTCATGAAGTAACTGAAATCTTCGCAAACATATGTTTAAAAGTAATCCAACATTTTTTCCAACAATTTGGTCAAGGATACACACACACACACACACACAAGGTGTACAAATTCAATCGTCCAGCACACATGCCGCAAAAACTCCTAATAAAAACGCATGTAGCGTCTCGAGCCGCACCGTCAGTTTATCTCGTACGTGCTCGTCACACGCGTGCTCGCAAACTGATGGCGGCTGACACGTTTGCCGTTCACCAACAAAAACATTGGATTGTTGACGCGTATCGATTTAAATTCGAAAGGCTGAAAGAGGAAACGATTAACACGATTATATATTTTTTAAATATATAAATATATAAACAAACATCTTGATACTTTAGTGAAACATTTGAGACGCAATTGTACGATTTCTTTGCATTTCTAATAACTAACCAAACAAATTAAATAAATATCTCCGTACATTTAACGTCAATAATACTCGAAGGATGTTTGCCAGTTATAAAAATTGTAAAAGCTGTCATGACGGCGCCAGAGGGGCGCTGACAAATTGATTTTCTAATTGCTTTTAAATTGAAATCGACACTTAGTCCGTCCGATTAGGTACCACCCACTCATCGGATATTTGCCGCCAAACAGCAATATTGAGTATTATTGTGTTCCGGTTTAAAGGGTTAGTGAGCCAGTGTAACTACAGACTCAGGGGACATAACACCTTAGTTTCAAGGTTGGTGGCGCGTTGGCGATGTAAGTAAAGCCGATATCTATGAGTGGTGGTGAGCACTTACCATCAGGTGGCCCAGTAGCCAGTCGTCCTACATCGTTCCAGCCGAAGCTCACCTGCTGTCCGGGCGCGGGGCGGTGCGCGGCCAGGCCGGGCTCGGGCACGGCCACGGCGTCCCCGATGAGCGCGCCGCGCCCGTCCGCCCAGTTGTACACCGTGACGCACACGCACGACATGCTCTCGTCCACCAGCGCGAACGTGCTGCGGGCACACCGGTCGCTCTCAATCGAGACCACGCGCAAGCGCAGGTGCTCCCCGAGAACCGAAATTTTGAGCAACCCCAGCTTCCAGAATCGCAACTCTTTTCATTTATTGACAGAAAAACCCAGTATCGTTTGCTGACCAGGGGATCGAACCCTTCGGGATCTGTAGCTTATTATTCGTTAGACCGGTGAGGCAGAAAATAAATTACTAAATGAGATAAACATATTTTTTTTTGAGATTCATATAATTCAGGTATCCAAAAAAATATATTAGGTCCTTACATGTGAAATTAGCATTTTGTCGTACTGACCACTTTGATCTGAAATATCTCCTCTTCGGTTAGGAATTCCAAATTCAAATTTATAAATTCATTTAGCTGGTACATTTGAGTTTTGAAAACAGACATTCATTTGTTTTTTCCTTATTATTTTTTCTTTGGCGTCGCTTATTACCGCACAATGGACAACATGAAATATTGGTATATTTACGAGTACGAATTCTACCAGTGCTGCAGAAACAGCTCGAAGGACAAGTCGCAAAAGAAAGCACGGTACGTTTTTGGTTTCAACGTTTTCGTTCTGGAAATTTCGACCTTCAGAACCAACCCCGTGGACGGCCGGAGACCAAGGTGGAAAATGAAGAATTAAAGGCTATTGTGGAAGCGGATCCATCACAAATCACTTCAGAGATAGCTGCAGGCTTCGGGGTAAGTGATAAAACTGTATTAATTCACTTGAAGCAAATCGGGAAAGTAAAAAAACTTGAACGATGGGTACCTCATAAATTGAGTGAATTAAACTCTCAAACACGCGTCAACTGCTGTGTTACTTTTGCTGAAAAGTGGATACTGTACGATAATCGGAAGCGCTCGTCGCAATGGCTAAAACCTGGAGACCCAGCTGGAGATCCTGCCCTAAATGAAAATTGACTCAGAAAAAGTTACTTGTGAGTGTTTGGTGGACTAGCGCCGCTGTCGTTCACTACAGCTTTCTAAAATCTGGCCAAACCATTACGGCAGATATCTATTGTCAGCAACTGCAAACCATGAAGAAAGAACTAGCTGCTAAACAACCGAGATTGGTCAATCGCTCTAGGCCACTGCTGCTTCACGACAACGCAAGACCACACACTGGACAACAAACAAACACTACTACTAAGTTAGATAAGCTACACTTGAGTACTCCCCGGACCTTGCTCCAACAGATTACCATTTTTTCCGGAATTTGGACAACTTCCTACAAGGAAAAAAATTCAACTCCGATGCGGCAGTCCAAACCGCCTTCAAAGAGTTTATTGATTCTCGTCCCCATGGTTTTTTTAGTAAAGGGGATGAATGAAATGAGATGGCAAAAGTGCATAGATAACAACGGTGCACACTTTGATTAATTAAATATATTTTACAAAAAAAAATTGACTTTATATTCCTCCCGTACAAAACGCCAATTTCATATGTAAGGACCTAATATTAGCAAAGAGACTCAAACTTTTAATTAAATTGTCAAAAAGATTAATCGGCTTTAAAGTTTTTAATTAAGACTTTCATTCTAGATAGCATGGAACAACTTACAAAGGAACAGCGTTTTCGTTATGTATGGATCCAACGACCCTCCCAAGTATCACTTTCCCCTCATTGGGACCCTCTTTCAACTGATCTATCCTCACGTGTTCCAAGACCACGTCACGCCTGGGCCCGAAACTGTGAAACGCCCCCGTGCCGTAATCGCCCAACATAGTTTTCTTATCCATTGACTGAAATAAGAAATATTTGGATTGAAGAAAATATCTTCTAAATTGTCGGTGTTACACATTAGGTAAGTCTTTTCAAGTTTCGTGTACACGCGCGCAAACGCACGCACACGCCCGCACCTGTATCATGTTGGCGAGGCGCTTGGCCTTGAGCTTGCCGCGCGTGCGCACGAGCGACGTGGCGGCGGCGAGGAAGGCGGCGAGTGCGGAGCGCTCCACGCGCGGCGGCACCCACGCGGGGTCGAGGCGGCACGAGTGCTCGAACATCTGCAGCGCCTCCGCGTAGCACTCTTCGTACTTCAGCGCCTGTGCGGTGAAAATGAATTAAGCAACAACGTACTCCTCCCTCTCCTTTTGAGGAGAACGTTTAGGGCTTATTCAAACATGCTGTACCCATGAGCTTCTGTGTATAAATATGTGGCAAGATTTCATTCGATACAAGCTGATTCCCAATAACTGTTTTTTTTTTTATAGAATAGGAAGGTGGACAAGCATATGGACTACCTTATGGTAAGTGGTCACCAACCCTCTTAGACATTGGCACTGTTAGAAATGTTAACCATCGCTTACATCGCCACCAATCTTGGGAACTAAGATTTTATGTCCCTTGTGCCTGCAATTACACTGGCTCACTCACCCATCAAACCGGAACACAACAATACCAAGTACTGCTGTTTTGCGATAGAATATCTGATGAGTGGGTGGTACCTACCCAGACGAGCTGCAAAAGCCCTACCACCAGTAAAGTTTTACCACCGCAAATTTAAATATAATCATAAATTAGGCACATGAAAACTCAACGGTGCTTGTTATGTTCATTTATGGGTCATATGTTCTAGCTGTAAGATGGCATTTCCGTAGTTTATTATCAAATTAATTATTTTATCTAGATTCATTAACATCACATCAAATATGTAATATTTTAAAGATTATATTCCACAGTACACCACACATATTAGTCTGGATTTATTTAATTCCTTGTGTAAAGAAGTATGAGATGTTTGTCAGACGTAATTATTGTCTTAAAACATGAGAAAAGCAATATAAAAATATAAAAATTAGATTTACTTACAACACCCTTATTATAAAATAGATCCGGCTGTCCCTTAGCCACAGGATCTGCCCAGGCCTGCTTGTAAGCACTCATACTCAGTTTTAACGTAGATGGATCCTGAGCCACCATGAAGAATTGACACAAGTAAGCATTTCCTAGCACTGTCCACGATATACCATCTTTGATATCTTGTGCAACCGCTTCCTTTGCAAGGTCGACGCTTTTTAATATAATTGGTGTTGACTCGCTCCGTTTCATATCCCCAATTTCATGTCGTAGAATTATAGAAAGGCACCTTAGTGACAGACGATTACGTTCCTGTAATCAGTGTTAATTTACTTTTAAATTATTGTTTTTTAAACTAGTCTCAAATGGAATATCTTAATGAATAAATTCAACTGAACAAATACAAGTGTAAAACTATTGACTACTACAAAGAATTTCTTGATAGAAAAACTCAAACATTATAAATGACCGAGTTTGCTTTAATATTAAATAAAGTATTACATAGATGGTATGAAGAAAAGCCTTTCATGGCATAATGGATGTCATATATGATACTTGAATAGTCATTATCAATATAGTCAATAGTCAAAAATTGTTGATCCCAATTGAATAATTTAATGTTAATATTTCGTTATAGGTAACTAAGCACAGCTTAGTTTAATTTGTAGCAGCCAATAAAAATTCATAGTTGTTAATGAATTCACAATTGCTTAATATATTCACAATAGCACTAATAAATTACTATATAGTAAGAAAGCTTTATTGCGTAACAAAATTAGAGATTGTATAAATACTGTACTTATCACAAAAGCAAAGGAATATATTGTTTATATCAACTTACTTGTTTGAGTGCTCCCTCAAAACTGGCCTTAGCTTCCTTTACATTGAGATTTTTCAAATAACATTCACCAAGCTCATTCCATGCAGCGACCAAGTGAGGGTTTAATTTTATCGCCTTGCTTAGGCACTGAGTTGCTCTCGGATCGTATGTAGGGCTAACGTTATAGCACCTTCCTTTCATGTATAGGAATTCAGCCCTTAAAGAAAATGGTATTTGTGTTTCCACTGAAATTATTGATTAGCATTATTTATTTTTATTTTAAATTAAGAATATTATAAATCCAATAGTTAAAAATACTTTTTCTTTACAAACTGTTGTTCTTTTTGTCACTGCACTTCCAAATGAGTCGAAATGTAAATAATAGTAGTGATTGACAAATGCCAAAGATTCAACTGGATTTTATAAAACATTTGAAAATTCATTCACTATTCATTAATTTATTCATGTGCATTATGATTATATCAACATAATATTTTTTTAAGTTATGATTATGTGAAAAAACTAAAGTCTACAGGTATTTAATTTTAATTTTATTATGTATGCTTGTCCTAGGATATATTAATTGATTAAAAGTAGAAGTACTGCTCAAAATGGCCTATATCCAGACCTGAACAAACAAAAGATACTAGACCAGCAGATTCATCACAGCTGTTAAATTTAATACAAGGTAATCTTAAATTCAAGTTCTCAAATTATGTAAAATTTTTAATCTATACTAATATTAACTATTAATAATAATAACTACCAAACAGTATGTTAACTATTAACCGCAGACAAAAACTAGTAATATGTGAGTATCACTGCAAACAAATCAGAGGTTGACTACTATTACTGATTTTTAAGTCATGGCGTTTATATATTACTTAAATTTTATTGATAAAGTTTTCAGCTAAAAGTATTATTTATAAATAATTAAAAAGTAACTGACCATCGATGGCTTCAAATTTTTCAACCAAGACTTCTTTTTTTTCATCTACACACTTATTCTTCTTATAGGCCATATCTAATGGATGATTTTCAAAAAATAAATCTCTATACTTATACAGCTCTTTCAATTCCTCCTAGAAAATAGAAAACAAATACATATTTTTAAAAAATAATAAGACTAAATTATTTGATAGCTATACAGTGCCAATGAAGACAAATAAAGCTTAAAATTTAAATTAAGAATTAAACACTAAAAAAATGTTAACCATCTGTTGTTTTCTTTTATTATTAAGACGAAGTTGATCAAAATTAACTATTAACTCACCGTTAACTTTTCCATGATTTCTGGAAGATTTTCTAATAATTCACCTTGATCTTCTGTATCGGCCGACATGGTTATTTATTAATGAATGTATCGATTAGTTATTTTGTAATCAGTTTATTTTAAGACCAAACAATACATATATACTTCAAGCATTTCACAGCGATATGTCAAATTGACAATGTCAAGTTCAAACAAAATGACAACAAGATAACGGAGCTTACAATAATAAAACTAAAAGTAATAATTAAATTATAATAAATAGTTCAGATTATGTAGGTAATAAGAGATAAGATTTTTTATAATTTAAAAAAAAGTAGAAATTAAAACAATATAAATATTTATTAATTACATATTTTAATTAAAATAACTCACACAAAATCTTTTTTAAGCTCAAAAAATATAAGATTATCTTTGTTTATTGTAAAAGTTATTATTATGTTATTTAGATTATTAAAATGTCTATTAATTGAGAATTATGATTTATAAATTTGATTATCAGAATCATTTGAACATAGGCTTCTTACTTTCTGTCCCTTATTCCGTTTTACTCTGCTGAGTATTATTAAAAGAACACGTAAGGTGTTTACGATCATTTTAAAATTCATGTTCTATTTATGTCTATTTTTATTTCATACAAAATCGAATAATATGATGTGCGTCAATAAGAATATTAATATTATTGATATTCTTATTTATGGTTCTTGTCATACATTCAAATAATAATGGGATTTCCCCAACAAATTTCTCATTTATTTGTTTTTGTTCTGTCCACTTTTTTTCTATTTTGACTTTTGTATGTTGACTAGGTTGTATTGTTTTTTATATCTTAGTACAATACGTGTGAAAAGTGGTCATTAGATAAAGTTTAATTCTATTTAATTATTTATTCTAAGCCAAGTGATACCTTTTCAAGTTTACAATTTGTTTTATTTGTATTTAATAAGCAAATTGGTTCTCATTATCCACGTCGAAAGTGAAAAATACAACCAATAATTATTTTAATTATATTAACCAATCACAATGGCATATTACGAAGATATTATTACCAGTGATGATGGCAGAACAATTTGCGAGCTATGTGAAACATATTTAACAGACGATAGAATAATTGATAACCACCTTAATAGCAAAAATCACAAAAAATTATATATAGACAGGTTAATGATACAGAATAATATTATGATTCGTGATAATAAAGCAATGTGCTTAATTTGTAAAGTGTATTTTGAAGATTTATTAACTCACATACAAAGTTCACCACATCGTGAGTTAGTTTACCAAATAAAAACCGTAGTTGAAAAGGATGGAGCATTTCTTGATTTACCTCATAATATGAGCGGAACAAGATCATATGTACATTGTTCTATATGTGATGTTTATGTAGACTTCAGTCTTCAGACTATAAAAGACCATATTGAATGTTCAAGGCACAAGCGGGCCCGAGCTATGGCTGTACAACCATACAATGGAATATTCTCTGTCGAAGGGAACGATGATGACTTGTGGTGTAAAATATGCCAAATTTATTTCGAAAATTACATTGAAATCATTTTTGAGCATGTGGATGAAGATAAGGAACATAACACTAGATTAACAAAGATATTAGGAATAATTGAAGGTCAAAATATAACGATAGATAAATATTTAACTAATGTGCTGGAAGATAAGGCTACTTGTAACAAGTGCAACATTGAAGTTTCCTGTAATGCAGATAATCTTTTAAGTCACATAAAAGGGAAAAGGCACACTACCATATAAAATTTACAAAAGTGAGACAATAGCCAGCAGCTGTTACTTATATATAATTAAATTGTAATTAAATTATCCCAGGCTACATTTTTTATAGTTATACTACAAATTTTGTTTTTATTATGTTCAAAAAATTATTCTTATATAAGGTTATAAAAAAATTAATCTTTTTATTTATTGATGTAACAACTCTATATGCATACTTTTGCTTGTAATAACAGTACACTATTGATTGAATTAATTTTCAACATTACATAGTAATATATATAACATTATATAGTATTAAAGAAATTGAATATCCCCACATTTAATAATTATTTATGTCACTTTTGCTCCCAATATAGAATGACGATATAAATATAAGATTAGTTTTACGAATAATTAAAAAATAAAACAATTTTTACAAGTAAGATTTTTTTTTGTTTTTCTATTCTTTCCCTGGTGTAATAATTTTACTTGAAAAAATATACCTACTTTTGTACTATAAATTCCATTCAAATTAAGATACAGTGCATCAGATAATGTGTAGGAATTTAGGATTCCCAATTATAGATACTACAATATGGTAATTAGTATCATTTATCGTTGCAGTGACTGCTGACAATTAGATCATGATTTATGACACGAGACATAGTGTTGCAAACTCCTACAAAATATTCCCTCGAGGACCAATATAAATTGTATAGAATCGTTCGTTTTGTAAGGAAAAAAAAATCTGAATAATAGACCTACTAAAAACCCCCTGGATATTTTGATTCCCCGCAAATTTGGGAGGAAAACCCCCAAGTTGGCATCATCAACGACAAGATGTCGATATCAATTTTCAACTCCGATTTTAGCCACACGTCAAAAAAAAGTTTATTTGTTACCTATAAAATATCCAATAATAATTCATCATCTTTCAGAAACCAATAAGCAGTTTATATTTCGATATTTAATTTTCAATTTAATTTTATAGGGTATACTTTGGATTTACATGTTTTTATTAAATTGCACATAGACTAAAAAATTCAAATTGCACGTACCTCTCCGCATTTCTCAACTGGGAAATGTCAAAGTCAGATGTCACTTCTTCAAGTTCACAGTCTACCACTTAAAACAAATTATTTGCTAGAAGTTACGAAGAGGAAATTATTTGTGAAAAATTGTTAACAATTACCGCCTAAGAATTACTGCCTAATACGAATTGAATAGACAATAATGAAAACGGGACCCTTATACGGCATCGTTGCGAATTCGAAATCGCGAATGCGATGTGTTTTTTGTGGAGTTTATATACCGAAGGCTAATAAATGTATTGAAGAGCACACAAATGGTACAAAACATAAAGAGAATATAGATCAAATGGTCGAACATGGAATGATATATAACAACGAAGAGTTATATTGTAAGCCTTGTAACGTAAATCTCAATGAAGAGGAGTCTGTTGCATCCCATATCGAAAGCGATGACCACGCCAATTGGATGGCGGCTGTAGACAATTTAATAGAGGGCGAGTTCATCAACGTTGATTCATATCTAGCTAGCGAGAGTGAAGAAGTATTTTGTGAAGTGTGCAATTGTAATATAAATTGCACGTTACAAAATATAGAAAATCACGTTAACGATATCGTCCATCGTAGCAATGTAGCTGAGAAATTGAAACCGTTAAATGGAATATTTCGCGTTGATAACGATGACGAGTTATGGTGCAAACTTTGTGATGAGTACATTGAGAATACGGCCAGAAGTGTCCTTGAACATATTGATGATTCACCTGAGCACGTAGAATGGTTCATTGAGATTGAAGATCTAATAGAGGGTCAGGAAGTATCTATTCAAGATTTTCTTAAAAACGAGCATGAGAAAAATGCATATTGCAATAAATGTCAGGTAGAAATCTTTTGCAATGTTCAAAGTATCGAGGAACATGTCCACAGCGAAGCACACTTAAACCAATTTAGTTAATGTTGCATGCAAGGTGAATCTCCAAAAAAAACATTGTTACCTAGCTAATTCAATCAGATAACAATTTTATTACAACAGAATCAATAGTTTTTTATTACAAGCTTTTATTTAATTTCACGTTTGGATCAACTCTGGCAAATAAACCTAAAGCAGTTTTTATAACTAATTGAGCTTAATTTTACACATGCTTTTGGCACTGGGGAATTACATGAATTAAATAAATTATCATATTAAAAATAATTTTTAATAATATAATTTATTCTTTCATTAAACAATGTACTTCTTTGAATGTGAACAAATATTGTAGTCTGAAAATTATCTTACAAGATGCTTGTAATTCATGCTTATTTATATAAATAAGCATGAAAAATATATATATGTTTGTGTGTTTAATAAACCTGTCATAAATATTTTATGCATATGGACCAGGCTTAAAAAATTTTTACCAATTTTGTTAATAATATAATTCAGATATTCAAGTTATTATTTTATTTTTGCTAGGACAATAGTATGACAAACTTTCAAATATAGTTTTAATGATTTCACATTAGTTTTTTAATGACATGTTTGATAATGAGTTTTTTAATGAATGTAATAATTAGAACATTCCTTGTAATTTGTAGAGATATCATTTATTTCCATAAATTAAAATATAAATTAATCAAACATACAAATGTTATATTTAAATATTAAATTAATTCATTATTTAACAGGTGTTTTATTAAACACTGATCTTTCTCATCCCGTTATCATTGATTCCTCATTGGGATGAATATGACGACATTGTTTAACTAATCACCCGCTAAGACTACATACACATATACGTGAAGCTGTAATTGTTTATTTTACATTATTAAAAATAATTATTTCTTCCTTTTTTAATTTAATTTTTCTCATTAAATGTTTAAGCTTGTACATTTTAATGAAATCTAATGCGTCTTATGACATGTTTCATTGTATACAAAAATATTGTCAACATCAATTTTAATAAGTAAAGTTTTTGTTTGAATCAAATTTATTTTTAGAGCCTGTAAGAACATTGAACATTGTCAAAACCATACATCTCAACATTTGTTTTAAAATTTTGATTTTCGAAATAAATTTCATTAAATACAGCTTTTCTTTTCACAAACACTAAGAATATTTTAATATGAATGTAAAATAAAATGTACTGTTTTTATTAAACTAATAAAATATATATGAAAATGGTAGTAGCATTTTTGCTTGTAATATCTGTGTCAGAGTAAAGTAGTTTTGTCATTAGGAATAATGTAAAAAAATTAATTAAAGTTATTGGCTATAAAAAAAAGCATATAAACCAAACTGCCAAACATTTATAAACGTTAGCTTAAATCTTTAGACAAATTATCTTCAGAAAATCAATAGTTAAACGGATATTCTTCGTCTTCTTCCTGAATAACGCTTAGTTGATTCTCCTGTACATGAGAATGACTTCTCAACGATGAATTGTTACATGGTGATGTAATCGCCGGAGAATCGCTTTGCTCTCCTTGTCGACCTTTTACACGTTCTTCATCTAAATTGATTACTTGCACTAGATCCTCTCCACAGCTGTCTATATGGGCTATCGCATTGCATAGCTCATTTTGCAACTTTCTACAAGCATAATTATTTTATAGATCCTGGTGATAGTTAAAGAAAACAAAAAAGTTATTTGTTACAAATATGGCGGCTGGCAACACAAGTATACAATTCACGTAATTAATAAATAATGGTCATAGCTCTGGTCATTAAGACTACTAAGCATCTACATATAAATCAGGTTGGAAACGATTTTGCGCTTGTTGTAGTGCACCTTCAGCAGGTAAATATATATATAAGTACTGCAAACTGATTTGTTAAAGGATTTATATTTTCCGATTGATTCCGATTTAAATAAATTCCGATTAATATATATTTTTTGTTTTTTTTTTCCTTTTATAATCGGTTATTTTTTTCAAATAGTTGACACACCACAAAGATCTTAAATGATTTATTTAAGATCAACTATACCTTATATTGAATTTTGTACCATTGTTTCCAGATCTATTGTTATTACAACTCATTTCGATTATTTTTCATTAAAATCTAGTGTTATAGAATATTTTTATTATTCTCGACTTAACTTTTTAACGCAAGAACGCGATGGTTATGTGGAGATGTTATTTATTCTTTTTAGAGATTTTTTATTCTTTTAATATTAGATTAATAAATAATAATTAAATATATAATAAACATTACATAATTCTCTCAATATTATTTCGCAATTCTTTTCCATTTTTTTTTAGTTGAGTTTGTTCGTCTCTCAACTTCCTATTGACATCGTCTTTTATAAGTTCTTGATTTGGTCTTCTTGACCGTTCGCTCAATCTGGCTTCGACGATGCGTTCCTGATCCATAGTTGCTATAAGGGTTTTTTCTGCAGATAGTAATTCTTCCTCTAACGATGTATAATCACGTATTGCCTAAAATATTTATTATTTTATAATTCGGTCCATGTATGTATAATGACAATTCTACCTAATTACTCATACGTACGTACGTACACAGCGATAATAAAATGGCTAGACAGAGATTAATGGCCTGTTTATTATTTAGGAAAGAAAAACACATCGAGAATAATGCTATCTTGGGTTAATTAGTTTTACCTAAATATTCGTTTCCGTGAATTCCTTACGACATTTTTCTTTGAATCTAATTGTTGCTTGGATATAAAATATATAATGAAGCTTGCGTGCAATTCTTTACTAGATTAAAACTTTCTCAATATATATTTCATATTTTTGTTAATAAAGAATAAAAATTAGCATTTAACTCACAAGACTCATATATTATGAGTCTTTCGGCTTTATATTAAATATATAATTAAAAAAAATAATTGCATGCTTTAAAAAACTATTTTAGTTTATGGTTGTGGCGATGATCAGTTTTCAATTGTCTATGAGTCAATGATTTTGCTTCTTTAGAAGATCAATATATAATATTGTAGGATAGTAGTGATATTTATTTACCTCTTCTCTTTGCCATATGAGATCTTGTAACTTGATTTTATTCGAACACAGTCTTCTTCTCAGTACAGCATCAACTTTTAAAGCATATGCTTGAGCGGCTATCGATAATTGTACTCTAGCTTGTCGAACCTTAAACATCATTTCGAATAATTAGTTTGTCTATTCCAATCAAATTAAATTCTTGTTGTTATTCTTTGTTATTTATTGTATGCAAAATTTAAAGACAATCTGCTGAGTAATTAATTCGTAAACGATTGCGGCGCATTTTTTTATCTTATTAACTCAATATACATTTATTTTTAATGGAAACTAAATAGTATTGAGTTATGTAATATATTCATTTTTATAATTTACTTAAACTATGAATTATAACAGATATATCATGTTTCAATTATATAAGTTAATTCACCTGTTGTCGTGTTATGATAGCGTTGTAGAGGGCTTTTAGACCAGCTCTCTTCAAAGCTGTACTTCGTTTTAACCAACGAGCCACAGGGAAACCTCTGTATAATTAAATTAAATCTCTTATTAAGGAGACGGCTTGGAGCATATTCCGTCGAAGTATTTTAGCAAAACCTGTGCCAGACATGAGACACGTGCAGCTTCAAGAGGTTTTACTTCTACAGCCGAGTAAAAGATATATATAATAAATATAATTGTTAAGTTAAGCACATGGAAATGGAACCGTGTTCCATACTCTGAGACATCTTGGTCTATACCTATCCTATTCCAATCGAAGAAGGAGTAAAGATAAACAAACCTTAGATTTACGTATTCGATGCAATTTTCTAATAGCTCTACTGTATTATGCAGTACAAACAGTTCTTGATTAATTTAACTGTATTTATGATACAACACTATTTCAATTAACTATTTATAATCATTTTAATTTAATTTCCAACTTCCGATTGCAACTTTTCGGACGTTGAAAAGGCAATTTTTTGCTTCTTACACAAACAATTATTTTTTACTATTTATTTTTTGTTCTTTTTATTGTTAGTTTCTAGAATTTTCATTTCTTTTTCTGGTCATTGATTTGTACTGTATTTTGTTATAATATTACATTTTCTGTCAATTTTTTTATTTAAGATTGTCTACCAAATTAAAATTGAAATTGAATTGAAATTTGTTAAATTGCTCTTTAAGTGAACTGTATGTTCTTTGAGTAATAATAAAGATCTTTAAATGAACAATTACAATGTTTCATTTAAACATTTTTGGCGCTAGAATAACCTGTGATGCAGTTGTGATGTGCAGATGTGATGTTAGTACCCACCAAGTCGGTCATGCACAAACTCTGTTATCTAAAGGGCTGCCGCCTTACAAGACCTGCCGCCAACCGCTGCCAGAAGTAACGTCACTAGCACAAGTATTTGATAAATAGTAAAATAAGTATCATTGTATAGAGTAGATATTACTTTTTTAGTTTTTTCGTCTTCTCTTGAACCTCTACATTCTTATAATCTTTGTTCGCGCACGTTTCATCTACAGATAACGATTGTGATTTATTGAGAACATCATTTTCAATTTTCTTCATTGTTTTCTCTATTGCAGACGTTTGTTTATCTAATTCTAAAATTAGTTTTTGGAAATGGTTCTGCTGGCTACGTAGATATTCAAACTCCTGCAAGAATAAGGCGAATAATCAAATACGACGAAGATATTGTATTATTTTATCTTGAAATTAATAATTTAATCGTTAACCATATAATTAAATAGTAAGGGTGATGTAAAATACTATAGCATCTTTTTTGTGTAGCGCTTAAGTTCAATAAAAAAAGAAATACTTTACATAAGTAGTCTCTTCCAAGCACTCAGTAAATACATATTATAATCATCCACAATTTGTATCTATCCTGTAAGTTAATTAGCGAATACTAACCCTGAGTTCTTTTATACACTCTTTTGTACAGGATATGGTCTTTTAATATACTTTTAACATGGGATTTTAATATAATCATTGGTAATGTGAAAATATTACTACACATATAGTAAAGTAATATCTTGTACATTCGATAACATGTTTTGTTAGGAATATGTCAAATCTTTAAAAAAAAATCTAAATTGTCTATAATCACTTCAATATCTTTCATAAGATAATATTGACGGTCCGCCACAACACAACACTTGGTGACAATTATTACGTAAATAAAAACGTTGGACAATCTAAGACAATAGACATATAGCAACAATATTACATGTTTATAATTTTACAGTTTCTTTACCTGCACTATGGCTTTCTCTACTATATCCTTTAGAGGACAGATAGCTCCTGGGCGAGACGCTTCTCTAGAATGATGATTTAATTCATCTCGAATCCTTTGTACCACTGTATACAGTGCGTTGTGTTCGTATTTTAAAGATCCTATAGCCTCATCTAGTCGCTTCAGCAAATCTTCTAAAACCCATCGCCACGAGGCTACATCAGATATTCTAATGAAGTAAAATTTTAAGATTATTAGATTTGTGCTCTGGCGTAATTTTGCGCTTTTAAATATATGGGATGAATGGGGAAATGGGATAAGTGATTAAAGATCTGAAGTCGATAACTAAATTAAGATATAAAAACGGTACAAGGCAATAATCTAATAACTACTTCTTGTTAGTTTATGCGACGGGGCGTAGACCAAAATGTTGTGGCCGATGTCCAAGAAATCGATTGGAACAATTAAAAAAAGAGCAAAATAACCCCTGTCGATATAACGTGGATTTTAAGTGCAAATTGGTGCCAAATCTAGGCAAGATCCAATAAGTTTTCGTGGATTTATTTACTAAAACGTCTGGTAGCCTACATGTGTCAAGTCTACTGCACGCTGCTACATTACACACACGCTAATACTGCTATTAGCGTGTGGGTAATGTAGCAGCGTGGAGTAGAGGAGTTCTGTACAGACGTTGGACATGTATGAGCTGTTTTTTTTACCTATCTTGAAGGGACTTTTTGAACTGGTACTCGTTAGATTCTCTCGCGAAACTCGTAAGCATCAATAATTCTTGTGAACCGTTAATCTCTTCGACAACCTTCGCGTTGAGCGCGTCATTAAGATCCCTTAATTTCTCTATTCCACGCGAAGTTCCAAGACATGCGTCTTCGTTGAACATTGTATTTTCTTAAATTAATTAATTAAGTTGTATTGTAAATTAAATAAAAAACTTTTTTTAGCCTAAGATTGACATGACATGACGTCATTGACATCAACTAAATAACAAAAGTCATAATTGTTAAGTAGGTTCATTTATATAAACAAAACTTTTTACTAAAATATAATTATAATAATGTTTTTATTTCATAGGACGTGAGAAGAGAGTAGAAACACGCATAATAAATAAAATACTTATAGTAAATAAATGAATAATTAATATATATATAAATAAACGATAACTCATTGTACACAAATACACTTCAATAATTGGTTATTGGTATATATCAATATTGGGTCCTCTTGATAGGCTACGCGATAACCAGAATTAAATTTAATTGATATTTTATAAACGATTAGTTTTTGCCCACGGCTTCGCCCGTGAGTTAGGGGGAGCGGCACAACTTTTGGGAATTCTCCAAAAACTGTTCGGTGGTTTAGCTGTGAAAGCGTAACAGATAGACAGTTAGCTTCGCATTTAAAAAATTAAGTATCAAAGTATACAGTAGCACTACAGTCACGGAGATAATAGTTGAAAAATAATATTAATATTATTTTTTTAGTGTGCTTTTGCACGAGAAATGTCCTGCCTCACCCGAAGATTGAGAGTCAAGCCCAGACCCAAAAAGCCTCAGAATTTTCATGTGTTTAATTTGTGCTTATAATTCATTTTTTGCGTGACAGTGAAGGAAAACATCGTGACCTGTATTTTTGAAAGCAGCGTGGTGGAGTAACCTCCAAACCTTCTCCTAAAAAAAAGAGGAGAAGACCTTATCAGCAGCGGGATTTTTTTTTTCAGCCTTTTGCCGTCCACTTCTGGACGAAAGCCATAGAACGCCAAACATCCTGGGCAGTCCGCATCCATCCCGTACCTGCCACCTTTTTTAAATCGTCGGTCCATCTTGTCACAGGGCGTCCTACACTACGTTTGCCTAAGCGTGGTCTCCACTCTAACACGTGTCGGCTCCATCAATGCGCCTGGAGACATGACCAGCCCACTTCCACTTTAGCGAGCTATTTCTACGCGCGATGTCGGTGACTTTAGTTCTCTGGCGAATGTCCTCATTTCGGATTCTATCACCCAGAGAAACCCCAAGCATCGCGCGTTCCATCGCTCGCTGAGCGATCTTAAATTTGTGGACCAGTCCTACGGCGTGTGTCCACGTTTCGGCACCGTAAGTCATTACAGGTAGGACGCACTGATCAAAGACTCTGGTCTTAAGCGACTGTGGGATCGACGATTCAAAAATATGACGCAATTTCCCGAATGCCGCCCAGCCCAAACGTATTCTTTTTTTAGCCTCCTTCTCAAAGTTGTGCCGGCCAAGTTTATAGTTTGGCCCAGGTAGATATATTCCTGCACAGCTTCAAGTGGAGAGCCATTTACGACCACTAGTCCCGGGGATACATGTTGGTTTGCCATGATTTTGGTCTTTTCAATGTTCATCCCGAGACCTACTCGTCTTGAAGAATCGCTCAGGTTGTTTAGCATCTCTTCCAAATCCTGCAGAGTCTCCGCCATGATGACAATGTCGTCGGCAAATCGCAGATGTGTAATGTGTTGGCCATTGATATTAATTCTGCGTCCGTTCCAATCGAGCGTCTTAAAGACGTCCTCCAATGCATTGGTAAAAAGTCTCGGTGAGATTACATCTCCCTGTCTCACCCCGCGATGCAATTGGATTGGTCTCGTGCTCTGATCTTGTACTTGGACGGTCATGGTTGCGGCTTCGTACAAACACTTCAACACCTGGATATACCGATAGTCAATTAGGCATCTCTGCATGGATTCCAGAACAGCCCAGGTCTCAATGGTATCGAAGGCTTTTTCGTAGTCCACAAACGCTAGGCATAGAGGCTGATTATATTCCTCAGTCTTCTGTATTATTTGCCTAAGTGTGTGTATGTGGTCTACGGTACTGAAGCCTTTTCGAAACCCAGCCTGCTCAAGGGGTTGGAAGTCATCGAATTTCCGGGCAAGACGATTCGTGATTACCCTCGAAAACAACTTGTAAACATGGCTTAAAAGTGAAATGGGGCGGTAGTTCTTCAGAAGAGCTTTATCACCCTTCTTTAAAAACAGAACCACCACACTTCTGCTCCATGTCTTCGGTGTAATACCATTATGGAGGACGGAATTGAAGATGTTAGCCAGCTCTCTCAGAACTGGTGTGCCTCCTGATGAACATGAACGCCACCTTGGGATGGTTGGTGTCCTTCTCGGAAGTAGAGTAAGTGACCGGAATCTAGTGTCATCGTGTCCTCGCCCTGTCATCGGATTTCTGATAGACCTACTATATCCCAGTTAATACGACTTAACTCTACTTCCAATTTTGTCAGGTGTTCGTCCAGCCGCAGAGAGCGTCCATTATACGTGACCAGAAACAGTCGCCGTTTGTGGTACCCTGCCGTAGCCCGGGGATTCTTAGCACCCCCCAGCAGTGGGATATTAACATGCTATTACTTTTCTTTTATGTCTTATAATTTAATCTTTGCGTTGATAGTCAGTCATTTCCTTTTGTATATTACTAATTGCTCTCCGGTTATTCATCCGCCATAAACGTTACAGCTTAGTTAATGATATTGTATAAGTATATACGTAATCTATAATTTTTTAATAAGTGGGTTATCTAACGGAAAATGTTATTTCCAAATTGGACTTGTAAAGAATTTAGGGCGATCAAATATTTTTTTTCATATTTGTAATATTATAATTATAGATAAAGATTATTAATGACAAGGCAAATTTATTTAGATATGTTTATACTGTTACAACTAGATATTATTACGTTGGACTACAGTACAATATAATATAAAATAATATATTAAATTATGACTTGACTATAATTGAACAGAACAGTTTACTTAATAATGGATATTTATATTATCGTTTTCTATAATAACTATCTTTGAAAGCGATATGAATTGGTTTCAACATGACGAAGTAAACCAGTTCAGCAACTGATATAATGCTGAATCCCAGGAATAGACTGAGAAGACCGCCAATAGCCCCTGAAAAATAAATCAGTAGTTCAAGTAATTTGTAAAATGTAATTAGCCTTTATGCACAGAAATATCGTCATAATATTAATATAAAATAGTAGACGATTGTTGTTATAGTTTATCAATATATAAAATCTAACTGAGCGATGAGAAAAACAATTGACAAAATAAAAATAAAAAGTCTATTGACGTTGAAGGAAAACATGCTTGACGGTGAAGGAAAACATCGTGAGTAAACCTGCATGTGGGTAATTTCATTGAAAATCTACCACATGTTTATTCTACCAACCCGCATTGGAGCAGCGTGGTGGAATAAGCTCTAAAACCTTCTCCTCAAAATGGAGAGGAGGCCTTAGCCCAGCAGAGGGACATTAACAGGCGGTTACTGTATTGAATTTTATATCTGTTTTTAAATAATTAACGATCTTTATTTATTTTTTCAACTATTGTTTTACTAACCTTTAAAAATACAACCTTACAGGCTATAATTTTAATCAGTCTAAAATTATAAATGCTACCGTCTATTGTCTCACTGAACCGATCGTAATAAAATGTTACATGGTACCTCTTAAGCTAGATAAGAAAATATGTAATATACAGCATCCGGGAGTAAAAAAATTTTGGATTTTGCTAGACCAATTTTCCATCGTCGATTAATATCATCGATCGATGGCAGAATGGAACAGTCGATGTCGATCGAGAGTTCTTCCTGACGAGCATGCATGTACCAAAACATTGATACATTTTAAGCAATATTGACGGGGAGTGTACGTAAATTCTACAAAATTATAACGATTACGATACGTTTGCGATTTAATTCCAATACAACTTTGACTATATCTATTCTGATCTGAAGCAAACGTTTTTCTTTTATATAATACGTAGGCGGACGAGCATATGGCCACCTGATGGTAAGTGGTCACGAACGCCCATAGACATTGGCATTGTAAGAAATGTTAACTATTGCTTACATCGCCAATGCACACCAACCTTGGGAACTAAGATGTTATGCCCTTTGTGCCTGTAATAACTCTGGCTCACTCAACCTTCTAACTGGGACACAACAATACTAAGTACTTCTGTTTTGGGGTAGAATGTCTGATGAGTGGGCGGTACCTA
This sequence comes from Nymphalis urticae, assembly GCA_905147175.2. Taxonomy (NCBI): domain Eukaryota; kingdom Metazoa; phylum Arthropoda; class Insecta; order Lepidoptera; family Nymphalidae; genus Nymphalis; species Nymphalis urticae. Next base: position 3,657,114 of record LR990004.1, on the reverse strand, counting down.
AATAAAGCTTGTACAAAGCCCTACCACCCATAGTTACCATATACCGTAATGTCAAAACTAAACTTAATTGTAAACTTTTATATCAATAGTGTGTAATGAAATTAAAGAATAGGAAAATATATAAATTGAATTATGATTGCGATAAAGGGACAATTTGTTAGCAGAATTGGCTAGAATCTGTCGACCAGCCAAGCTGCTATTCGGCGTCTATTAATGGCATCGATCGACGATCGATCGTATGGTGTGGTAGCACCCTAACTAACGGAGTTGCAGGGAAAAGCTAGTCGTACTTATGTTAAAATAGAAAAATACGTAAAAATACGATGGTGATAAACTGTTTCGTGAATTGAACATTTGATTAACACATAAAAAAAATTGGTACATTTATTACACGAAGACTACGACTTTACTTAAGGGACTTCGCTGGATTGTTAAAATAAGAAATGGTCGTTTTTTATAAAATACCCTTCAGGGATGAATTCCGAAGACACATAGAAGGCAATTTCGTTGTTATAAATTGAATATTTCAGACTTATTTATCAGCGGCAATATATTTGTAACTGACTAATGTTATTTACGCTTAGAAATAACGATTTTAGCACTTTAAGTTAATTTCATTATGTTGAGCTACTGTTTCAATTTTATTTTTGTAAAAGAAATACTTTTATTTTTCTTAAAAATGCAAGATTGTGTTCTGCGATGTGTTTTGTTTCAGAACTCCCTTCGTATCTCAATAGTGAAATATTGTACACGCTATTTTGACCTGTGTGTTTTATTTAAATGTTATACGGCCGTATTTATCTGCATTTACTGGTGGTAGGGCTTTGTGCAAGCTCGTCTGGGTGGGTACCAACCACTCATCAGATATTCTACCGCAAAACAGCAGTACTGGGTATTGTTGTGTTCCGGTTTGAAGGGTGAGTGAGCCAGTGTAATTACAGGCACAAGGGATATAATATCTTAGTTTCCACGGTTGGTGGCGCATTGGCGATGTAAGCAATGGTTAACATTTCTTACAGTGCCAATGTCTAAGGGCGTTGGTGACCACTTACCATCAGGTGACCCATATGTTCGTCGCGTTCCTATTCTATAAAAACAAACATTGCTTGCCGGGTGAGTATTGAAACAATGCTGTGTGTTTTTCTTTTGAATGTGAAATCAATAAAGAAAGAAAGAAAAAATATAAAATAGTATATAATAGTTGTCTACAAACCAGCGAAATAGTAGTCATCGTACTGAGCGTGACGGTGCTGGCCCAGGAACATGTCGTCGTAGAAGTGTATGTTTATATGTGTCTTTTCTCCTCTGAAAATTATAACTTTGAATTAAAGAAAAATCGCTATTATGTTATAGGTAGGGAGACGGGCAAATAGGCCACCTGATGTTAAGTTCGTCACCATTGTCCATAGACATTGGCGATGACAGAAGAATTAACCATTACTTACATCACTAATGCGCCACCAACCTTGGGAAGGAAGATGTTATGTCCCATGTGCCTTTAGTTACTCTGGCTCACTCATCCTTTAAACCGAACACAACCATACTAACTAACTGCTATTTGATCGTAGAATATTTGATGAGTAGGTGGTACCTACCCAGACGGGTGTGCACAGTCACCTAGAAAATATTATATTTTATCAGAAAAATAAATACTAGCTTAGCATTATGAAATTTAAGGATTTTTTTTATTTTTATATGTTTTTTTTAATTGTCATAGGTTATATTTTAAACGTGCTCTTGTATCATTATGCTTTACTGTTGATTTAACTTTGCCTGAACAAATGCGGAAGAATTAATTGCCCAATATTCCAGCCTTGTCAATAATAATGTTCTACTAGTACCTTAATAATAAGACTATTAAAACGCACTGTAATAAAACTTACTTTTTAGATTTTCCTACGTTTGCTTTACCGCTATTATGATCTCTAATGAGGTCGGAATAGTAGACCTGGGTGGAGTACAGAATATCATTACAAGCTGGGTAGCAAGAGGTTGCACCCTCGTGCGGCTGTCTTTGTTCTTCACTGTCTGCGTAGTACGCGTATATGAGCTGTTCTCCCACTTTAACTACAAATGAAAAAAATCATTAATATACTTTACTAGCAAAACACGACAGACTTGCTCTACTTGGATATGTACCAATTATAATGGCGATTGGTTGAACAGTATATCACTTGATGTTATGTAGCGCCATCTAGCGTCGTGTTACAACTTAGTGGATGGTATAAAAGTCTACAAATATCCATCTTTCATGACGATCGGTTAAACAGTGTCCAAGTCCATTAATCTCAAACAGATGTTGGTGGTATGTCTTTATCCTTACTAATATTATAAAGGCAAAAATGAGTTTGTTTGTGTGTTTATGTGTTTGTTCGTTACCTTTATATCTCTCTCTCGTCTCTCACTCTCACGTCCTAATTATTCAACTGATCACCATGAAATTTTGCACAGTAATCTATTATACAAGCACTTTGGGATTCGATTTAAAGCTAAAACCTTTTTAGGCTTGGAATGTAGATTCTACCTAGAATAACCGGCAAGAAACTCAGCAGTTACTCTTTGTTACTGATTATATACATATTTTGTTTTATTTATTTTCTTTATTGCACACAATTTTATACGTGATTGCTGTTTATTAAAATATTGAATACAAAAATTTCACTTACTTTACACTACACTTACCTTTAACTTCTGCAACGCATTGGAAATCCAATTTAGTTGAGCATATCGGATTCCATACGTATTTTCCTAAAAACAATATAATATATTATATTCTGTTAACCAAATATATTAATATGAAACCATCGAAAGTTATCGTATATTTTTTTAGTATTTATTACAAGACCTAATAAAAATTTTATGATTTGAATGGTATCGTGTCATAGATAGATGTGGTCACAAAAAATAGTCAAATTACGTCCAAAAACATAAGGCGGAATCTCAACCATACGCGATACTAATCGCGAAATTAATACGTGAAGTGCATCTTGCATGCACAGAGGCCTCTAAATCATTAATGGCCTTAATTATAGAGGTTTCTTAGCGGCTGCTTAGTTAAACACTGATCGCTCTTTCTATCATTATTGATTTGACATTCGAAAGAAGAAGACAGAGCATTATTTACTTATGTAATAACTATTATTTATTCTATAACCAATCACCCGCTAAGCGACGTTTATAAGTGCTTTACTTAAAATTATTGTCATGATTTACGTTCATACTGCCAATGAGAACACAGGTCATGTCAAACTTAAAAATCGATAACCGGTTTTTTGACATTTCTTTGTTTTTTATTTTAATTAAGACAAGGTATTGTACAGCTGAGCCTCGTTTTTCCTCAGTCAGAGAACCAAGGTTATCGACATAGCCCAAAGGATTATAAGCTGAAGTGGCAGTGGGCGGGACACATATGTCGCAGAACCGACGACCGTTAGAGTAGACGTGTTCTGGAGTGGAGACCACGCCTTGGCAAACGTAGCGTAGGACGCCCTCCAGCTAGGTGGAGTGACGATATACGCAAGGTGGCTGGTAGCGGTTGGAGATTGAGAGCTGAGGATCGAGCTCAGTGGCGTGCCATTGGAGAGACCTATGTCCAGCAGTGGACGAGAAAAGGGTGATGATGATGAGCCTCGTTTTTCCTAGATATGTAATAATAGTAATAATAGATTTTATACTTTTATTAGCAATGAATAACGGTCGAATTTCGACAAAAGGGCGACTTATTAATAGATCTTTATTTTTAAATTCAACCACCTCCCACTCAAATCATTTCTTAGTTCACAAGGAAAGTGTTGCAAATCAGATGTAAGAAATGATTAATATTTCTTACAGCGCAAAGTTGCAGTGGGCAGTTGAGACCTCTTTTTATCAGGTGGTCCATTGTTCATTCTGATTACCTAGTACAAATAAATTAATCGATTACATACTTGGCCAATTATAAAGAACACATCTGCAATGTTTCATAGTTTCTCGAATTCTCATATCTAATTTACAATTGGTATCGGTATAAAATTCGTAATATTGAAGTTTCCTCTCGTTCTGGAAGAAACACTGCCTCTGATCTGGTGACAGGGCTCTTAAGGAGGTGTCCGTTTTGTATGTTATTGGAGACACTTCTATAGTCGTCATCCGGTCCATGGGCAAGCGTAATATGGTGCTAGTGTATACGTGATCTGTTGGTGAGCTGATCAAAACCTGTAAATAAACTTCTATTACTTTGGTAATACTAGCGCTTTACCTGCGGTTTCACACGGGTCATAACTAAATTTTAATTTTCATAACTCTCTACAAAAATGAGGATTTTCATACAAACTTTCATTCCCTTTATCACTAACCTTAGGGATAAAATTTTCAAAAAAATTTCCTTGATGCTATTTGTATAAAAGGAATCCATATGCAAATTTTTATGATGCCCCAGTAGTTTGAGCATCGATAAGTCAGTCAGTTATTCATTTATAGAGGTTATATAGATGTAATAAAAACAAATATAGATTAGTGCCAATCCACATAACAAATATTCTTTACATAAGCATTATCAAACTTTTTTATTAAATGTGCGATATTAATTTACGAATGATTTACAGGTAAACATTTATATATGTATATATTTTTATTCATAGACTTTTGCGTCTGTGCGTTTTTGTAGTATAAACACATATTGTTTACAATATATATAATTAAAAAAACAAATACGAGTACTATGCAATAATTATCACAATAGTGAGGAATTAAGTTGCGTGCAAAACTCTTTCATGTCTCATGAATAATTACGTCATACCTCAAAATTTGGTAAAGTAGCTGATGTAAATAGATTAGATAAATCACTTACATTGAATCCAACATTGTTTCCATCACAATCATATTGATGTTCGCTTGTATTTAAATATAGTTCAATGCTTAAACCATTAACTTCTCCCGATGCCATAACCCTGAAGGGCAATGTACCAGGTTTTGGGGGAAAAACCTTTGGATAACCGCTATCGAGATCCCATTCGAGAGGATCAGTAGAAGAAATGCGATTGAAGGTTTTTTGCCATGCTATTGTTTCATTTGTCCTGAAGAAAGATAAATATTACAGAACGATTCTATTATTATCACCGACCTTTCTTGTAACTAGTTTAAAGCAGTCTATTTATAATTTTCCGCTGGTCCTGTGTAAATAAATAACATTTTTAATTTACCAAGACGATATTTCTGTTGTTTTTCCACTTTTTATAATTTGGGGAGAGAAATAATTAAAACTTAACACAGGTTCCTGAAATAGTCGGTTAGGATAGCCAGTATCTGACCTTTTTTTTGCTCGATGCCTACATTATTAAATGCTTTACTTTTTAACCTATGCGTATGGAGCATTCCTTGATATATAAATTAGTGAGATTCGGTCTCACTAATTTATATATCTAATATAAATAATTATGGATTATTAACAAGTACTATCTATATTTTAATCTATTAATATATTTTATTTTCCACTGGTGACCCAAGAGCTGGCGCTTATTTAGCCCAAAGGCTGAGTCTTGTCGTGCAGAGAGGCAAGTGCCAGCCTCTTGGGGACAATGCCATAGGATAATATTTTAGACGGCGTATTTTTTCTATAAATTTATAATGCGTATTTTATTTTTTTATTTTAATTATATATATTATCAAAACGACTGTACATAGCTTAAAATTACTAGTAACTATAAGCAGTATAATTGGTATCTTCCACATATTACATTAAAGTATAAAAATATAGCATGACATTAAATTTTATAAAAGATAAAATAATTTTAAAAATGTTATATTACATTCCATTCAATGGAAGGCTGTTGAAAGTGTAACAGAGTCCATACTCAGTAAAGATTGGCTTCAAAAGTTTTTCACAACAGTCGTTTCTAAACCACGCCGTATCGTAGCCAGAACGCCAATGACACACTTTCACTAGATCCGAACATGTTGGCGATCCCTAAAATAAAAAAATAAAAATAAAGTTATCCTAGTATTTCACTAAGGCCTGTAAGTTATTCTGTAAAAACAAACTCCAAACTCGTCGCAGAAAATGGTCGTGAAATGTTAAGGTGATATGATGACATCAATATCAATTGACCATAATAATTATAACATTTCAAGAACACACTACTACTACTACACTACTGGTCTTAATGATATTTACGAATCCTTTTTGTACAACAGTAATCGATCCTTTCTGAGTTACGAATCAAAAGTCTTTAGCCTTCTTAAAGACTTAGAAACTTATGAATCGTTTTTTTATTGTACCGCTTTCGAATTAGGCCTCGTAGACAATACTACTATCCGTAAGCAAGAACGTTTCTTGAATATAATAAACGGACATAAGAGGCATTGAAATGCTTGCCGTTCATTATACAATTTGTTATGAAATTGTCTTACCTTTAAAATGAAATCTTGTAACATTTTATTTTCCACGATACTAAGGCGTTCCTCTCTTTCGAATTTCCTTTCATCCATTTGAGGGCATACTAAAGATGCGAAAAAGCTTTCCATGCTGAAAAATAATGATTTATTAGAGAAGTTGAATATTTTAATCAATTTTATAGATATTCTGGGTCGTATATGCGAATTAAATCCAGAAAATCTTTAGCAATTGTGGCCTCCATAGCTCTCCAAAAGGCGCTACCACCACACCCAGGGCTAAATTAAACTATGTAGAACCTTTTAGATATTAAATAACTGTCTTAATATAAGTATTCTCGCCTAGGTATAATTAACGTCTTATATTAATACGATTTTTTTATTATAACAGCACTATTGTTGTTTATTATTTTTTTCTCATTTAAAAATATAAACATTAAAATTTTCTAAAACGAAAACAATGCCTTTGTTTTTAATTAAAATGCCAAAATTAAAGCAATGTTGTTTTAAATTTTTTACTAATAACTCTAGGTCTAGCCCCATAGGCGACTTCCTATAATATCATCTTGCAATGCCATTGTGACCCCAACCTATCAAAAGCATTCCCAGCATTGACATCAGGCAAACGATTTTTTTTTTTAATTAATGGCAAAACGGCAAGTTGATGATGATAGTTTGTTAAACAAATGAACAACTTACCTATTTAACTTGGAGACGTTTGCAAACGACAACTTGATATGTAAATGAGGACATAGGACCACACTAGGAAAGGGAACAGCCCATATTGGTGTTGGCAAAGAGTCAATTACGTTGACGAACGGCGTGGACGTCCACTTGCTAACCAGCTGTATGATGTTCATGGCACAGATGCTTATACTGATCACGACAATTATTATCCATGTAACACGCTCGTTGTGACTAAAGGACGGTTCAAATATGTACCTATAATTTTTCAAAAGTTAAAATTAATAACAAAAAGATTAACATAGAATTATTAATATGGCAATGTTTAGACAACCCAAATATAAAATAAATATAACACCAGAATCTGAGCAATCTAATTTCATCCAAAATTATATTATATATTTTAATTCTTAATATATATTTTAGAGTTAGCTAACAAAGAGATAAGATAAGAGAAAATATCATCCTTTATAATATAATAACTTAACTGTAATATAATATTCTGGTATTGGTTATTGAGGTAACATATAATCATTTTTAAAATAAATAACGTACAAAGGTTTTCATGAATTTAATCTTTCTTCTTCCTGCCCTTATCCCACTACGTGGGGTCGGCAAAACATATTTTTTCCTTCCACTTCTCTCTGTCCCTCGTCATCTCAGCACTTACCCCTCTTATACACATATCCTTTCTTACGCAATCCATCCCCATTTTCTTCGGCCTCCCCCGTCCCCTATATTCATCAACATTCATACTCATCACCCTTCTGGTAACATGCCTTTCATCCCTTCTCATCACATGCCCATACCAAGCTAATCTATAACTCTGCAACTTTTCAATTATTGGTGTAACTCTCAGATTTCCTCTGACTTCATCATTTTCGTAAATGTAATGTCTCAAAATATATAATAAACATGCTATACATAGATGAATATTAATAAATCTATATATAGCTAAAGTGAAATTATGTCTATTAGACTGAACGATTTTTAATTCTTACAATTGAATGATTATAAAAGTGATTGACATCGCTTTTCCAAAACTTAAATAATATATATCTATTATCGACATTTGCTGAGAAGTAATTCCAAACATTTTCAACAAGTTAAGCGACATCTGACGCATGAAACCATTTTACGGGCGTTTGGATATATAATTAAAGTAACTCACTTTACACCATGAAGGGACCCTTCGTAAAGAAATTGTTTGAATCCTCTCAACACTTCCCTTAACCACATCTTCACGAACAACGTACAAGCTTCCGTTCTACCGGATGTTTTATTGACATTTTTCCTATTCCTCAACACTTCAGGACTAATGTATTTAAAGTCCTTTATGTAGAAATCTCTTAGATATTGACTACTTGTTATGTAGTCTTTTCTCTTCGTTGTGAAATTGACTTTATTTTTATTATTCACTTTCGGCATATTTTCGTTTTAAAATGTAACGTAAGGTATTCGCATAGAGAACAGTTGTAGCTCTTGAGTGAACTGCAAGTGAGTTGAAACTAAACAAAATGCAATTCCACTAATAGCAATTTGTTTTGTAATTACCCATTAAATACATACTCAAACGATAAATACTTGTCTTTTCATGGGAATTTATTGCACCAATGTTAGATTGTTAGAAAACAAAATAAATAAATAATATTAAACTTATACTTATAAAAAGCTGTATAAAATTTAATAATTTGAATTTAAATAAAATAAATGTATTTATTTAGAGAACAACAAAAGCAACAATTTATGAAATATGCTCCATTTGATAGATGAACCTACCGACACATCTACAAAGCAGCAGACCGAAGTGGAAGTAGACTGGTCATGTATGTAGGAATGAGACTGCGGTTCAGCGAACGCAGATAATTATTTTTTTATATTAAGAATTCGTTATTTTATTAAGTCTAAAATTATATTTAAACTAAACATTTTCTATCAATTTTTAATCTAAGAATATACTTTCATAATAACACTCAAATTACAATAACAACCTTATTATGGTTATAATTGGGAATGTGTGTTTGTCGATTTGAACATCCTTAAAATATCAACGAATCAACGTATCAATGTGATTATTATCCAAATATATCAACGGCAGGGTAAGATATGTAATTATTTTTTCAGGACAATTTAGAGAAGCGAAGACGCAGGCAAAAGGTTGTCCTTTAGAAAGTGCTGTTTTGTATTAAAGTGCAATTGACAAGTAATACATTTGAATGCACTTAACACTATTGTGGTTATTTAAACACCCTTTAGATTAACGTACCCACCCACCCACGAAGTTTTCCTAATGATTGCTACAATTATATTAAAGACTTGACCGTAATGAAAATGGTTTTAATAATGTATTAGAAACGTAAAACAATTTTTGCAATGTCATATTGATGTTTATAAAATATAAAATGAAATAAGAAAGGTAATGTCACTGCTAAGCAAAGGTCTTCTTAGAAGAGAGTTAGGACTTTATTCCACCACGCTCCAATGCGGGTTAGTTTTTGGTGCAAATATTATGACATATGTGTTTCCAGACTACGTTTTTCTTTACCGTCGAACGTGAGTAATTATAGTACCAAAAAAAAACATTAGCGCTTGCCCGGGTTCAAGATCTTCTCTTAAAATTCACGTGTAATGTCCACCAACTAGGACATCCGTAACCGTAACAGCCTGTGAATGTCCCACTGCTGGGCTGAAGGCCTCCTCTCCCTTTTTGAGGAGAAGGTTTGGAGCTTATTCCACCACCCTGCTCCAGTGCGGGTTGGTGGAATACACATGTGGCAGAATTTCAGTGAAATTAGACACACATGCAGGTTTCCTCACGATGTTTTCCTTCACCGTAAAGCACGAGATGAATTATTATAACTATCACCTAGACATATCGATTCGAAAAAGATAAATTTACGTTAATTTTATCTACACATATTTTTATTACCTGCGTTAAAATATATAAAAAGTATCAAAACAGTAGTGTTCTCTATACAGACTTGAAACCGTATAAAGTCAAATGCTCATATTACAGGAAGAAAGGATTAAACACATATTAAAAGAAAACTTCATTAGTTGTTTCTTTTTTATTTTTCTTTTTTTCATGAATTTACTGAAACATTTTTCAACAATTTATTTTATTTTATGATATCTGTCTGACCCGACAACGTACGGATGAAATAAGAATGTTATATTTTTATAAAAAAACAAACTTGAACCCGAACGCAGTGCCATCTATCGGGTCCAATCTAAACCATCCAGGACTAATTTAAACACTTTTTTTTATTAAGTAGGTAGACGGACAAGCATATAGGTCACCTAATAGTGGGTAAGTAGTAGGTAAGTGGTCACTAATCGCCAATGCACCACCAACCTTGTATCCCTTGTGCCTGTAATTACACGGTACCTACCCAGACGAGCTTGCACAAAGCCCTACCACCAGTGACACACACGCGTATAATAGAAATACATATATATAAAGATTGTGTTATGATTCTTAATTAATGAAGGTAACATTAATACCTTCAGCATTTTCGTTTTTAGATGAGAAAAAGAATATATTTTCAGTCAGTCAACTAGTCTCGAAGAAAAGGCAGATTTTGTTGGAAATACGTTAAACTTTCTATATATTTCAACGAGTAATAACGAATCGTTCTGATTAGTTTTGTCTTACGTAATTTGTAAATATATGTTGATGTCATCTCGGGTCATTGACAGATGATAAGAATAAAACTTTTGGGGATAAAATACCACTTGAGAGTTAGAACTGCTTAAAGAAAATATTTCTTAAATTATAAATTGCGCGGTATTTGTTATTTTTTTAATATGAAAAAGAAGCAATGGCCTTTGTGTTATATGAAAAAAGTAAAGTATAATTTATATTGAAATTAATAAAAAAACTATTAATTGTACTTAAATAATTGTATTTAATTATAAAGTACATTTAAATTAAATGATGATACTGTGATAGATAACATTTATTAATGGCAAATTTATTAATACTAGTAAACATTAAAAAAAAAGTAATTTACATTAGATTTGATTAAAACATCAAAATCGAACTTTATATTTTTTATAAAGTATCAAGATTTCCGCGTCGTTGTATATTCTAATAGCATCATGTAAACATACATTCTATTATGTGTTACTTTTATGTACTAGTTGACCAGTTACGAACAAATTACGTTCAATTTACGCGTGCCATTGTGTTTAATTATTAGGTAAAGTAATTCTATTTTAATTATTTTACTTTTACAAGCTTCGTATTTTTTAATTGCAATCATGTATGTGTGTTAAAATATTCTTAATGTGTGCGTTTGTTTAATCTGGAGATAACTATTTAGTGAATTTTATTAATTAAATTTGAGTCTACACAAAATTCAACAATTGGCTTAAGGCAAATAATATTGTGTTTAAATTAGTAATAAACGCTATAAAACAAATGTTCTTATTTTACATAATTGTGAATGTTTTAGGTAAATTACACTAAGATTATTATATTGTGTTTATAATTCCAGATATGGTTTCTTCGGGTAGAATATTTTGTTCCTTGGTGATGCTGTTATCATTAGTGTATAAGTGTAAGTATATTTTGTCCTGTGTAATATTTACTCATTTATTTTAATAATATATAATAAGAAGCATATACACTATATTTTTAAACGTTTATAGAACTCTCGGTACTGATTTTGAATACGTAATAACTTATCTTTGTTGTAATATATATTTTTTGGTTTATTATATGTCGCAATTATTTTTTTATGAATAATAACAAAATTCAATCTTTTATCTATGTACATTTTAATAATATATAAAATTAAAATGAAAAAACAAAATACGCATTACAAATTTATAGAAAAAACACGCCGTCTAAAAGATTGTCCTGTGGCATAACTTATCAATTGTCACCTACTGAATACGGTTCTATAATCAAGTAAGGTGTGAATAAAAATGTCAATTGTTCAAATATTTTTTTAAGACAGCTAAAAAATCTTGCCTCGAACTTACTCAGCAAGCCGACTGACGACGTTGCGTAATTCTCTAACTCACGATAAGTAAGCAACGAAAATTTAGTAATAATTACTAAAATTTAAAAAAAAAAACAAAGTATTTTGCAACTTGCCATCTACAAAGCTGTATTGGAGCAACGTGATGGAATAAGTTTCAAACCTTCTGTTCAAGAACGCGTTTCCCCAGCATTTAGATTTTATATTTTTAATTTGTTCATAGTTAAGGTTATCTCAATTCCTTATATTATATTATTATGTTTCATTAGGTTTTTGTTTCAACCGAATAAAGAATACACCGAAAGTTAAAATTATATAACAAATAAAAAAACGTTCTTAAATTTGTACATGATTATCCCCCTTACAAATGCGGAAAGATTTTTGGGGAGAATCTTTATAATTTATAGTTTAATTATACTTTAGTACATTATTATAAATAACAAAACTTATAATTATTACAATAGTTAATCGTGAGTTAAGGAAGGAAAGGTGATTAGTTAAACAATGCTGTCTCTTCTTCTTTCGAATGTCAAATCATTAATGATAGAAAGAGAGAAATTAGTGTTTAAGTAAAAAGTCGTTAAACAACGTTTATAAGTAAGGCCGTAGATGTTTAATCAAATAATTTTATTACAATTACATATATTATTAATAATATTCCAGCCACGTGTATCAGCTGTTATTACTGCAACAGCGCCAATAACACCGCCTGTTTGGATGTCAACATGTATGAAGATGAAATAAGGTCGCGACTCATTCCGATCGTGAAATGTGACACTGCCATACCAAGTTCCATAGCCCCCAGTTTCTTTTGCAGGAAAATTGTTCAAACTAGTAAGTACATAATTTAGTGTCCGATATATGACGTACGCCGAAGCCGAGATGGCCTAGTGGTTAGAACGCGGGAATCTTAACAGATGTGACTGAACTTTCATGTGCTTAATTTGTGTTTATAATTCATCTCATGCTTGACGGTGAAGGAAAACATCGTGAGGAAACCTATATGTGTCTAATTTCATTGAAATTCTGCCACATTTGTATTCTACTAACCCACATTGGAACAGCGTGGTAGAATAAGCTCCAAACCTTCTCCTCAAAAGAGAGAGGAGGCCTTAGCCCAGCAGTGGGACATTAACATGCTATTACTGTATATATGACATACGTACCGTTGACTAATTTTGATCACGGTCATCGCTAACGAAGGCTCGTGCGGAGAATATATGTTTGTTGAAAGTATGAAAGAGAGCGATATATATATTGAATAATGGCTGTACCATTCTATCCATTGAAGAAGGATAGGCGTGAAACATGTGGCCTGCCATAAAAATCTGCCCAAACGCTTTACACCAAGGCTATATTGTACCATTCCAAATAAATGGAATAAGAGCAAACAAACTATAATGACGTAATGAAGATGAGATGATAATCATAAAAATTAAGGATTAAAAATCCCACTTACTTCATTTATATACCCCATGTTGTAAAATTATTTTACATAATTCTTCTAGTTTTCCATCCTCATCGTGACTCCGAAGTTCGCGTAACCCGAGGGTGTGGCTGGGTGCGAGATGAACGAGATTGCTACAAAGATGACAATAGTGACCACCTGGGCACCGTTTGTCAGTGCTTCAACGATCTCTGCAACAGCAGCGATACCGTGGACCCTACAGGCATTACCATCATATTTGCGATATTAGCGATATTCTTACATTTCTGGCGCTAAAAACGATTGCGACTGAACATAGAAGAGACAGAAGCTGAACGAAATGATGTAATCGGATGAGCCATTCAACAGCATTAAAAATCCAATTCACACAATCTGAGGATGTAATACATCTATTTATTTATATAGCTTGATACTTGATAATGGTATCAAATAAATATGACTACTCTATTTGGTTGGTTAACGTTATCAAGAACAGTATAGAGTAGTTTATGTTTTATCGTGTTCTTGCATTGGTTATTATATAGAGGCATTTTATATTAAGCTTTACAGGTATTATAAGGAAATAAATATGAGTTTTTTTCATTAACCTGTAGTAACGTGTTCTAATATATATCATATGTAAATGATCTTGATATATCTGTTTGAGATTAATAGACTACGACATAGTTTAACCGATCATTATGAATGTTATGTATTATTTTCATGTATTTAGTTGTAACTCGCTAGATGGCGCTTTAGCACTGTATACCATTTAATCTATTGCCATTACAATTGGTGTATATATAAAGGCAGCACAACGTCAGCCAGATTTTGCCAGAAATAAAATGATAAAACAAGTATAAGTATTTTAATTGAATTTTGATTATACTATTTCTTAAAGTATCCTTAATCTTACATTATTATAGGATCACATTGCACTTGTATAAGCATGTTTATTTACATCCTATGTAAATAAGCATGCTTATTCAATTGCTACATAGTCTAGTCTTCAATAGACTATTAAACAACTAATAAGATCATTAGAAGTTTTTGTACGAGAATTAATCCTTATACTTTTAGATGTGGTTTAGCTGACGTTTAGTTAAATAAGATTGTGTCTTCTTCTTTTGAATTTTCTTCTTTTGAAAATTTGAATCAATGATGATAGAAAGAGCGAAATCAGTGTTTGCTAAGCAAAATCTGCTAAGCAACGTTAAACATAAGGCTGCCTGTGACTAGCCATACCGCTATAATTTCGGAGTATATTTTAGTTAGAAGCCGAGATGGCCCATTGGTAAGAACGCGTGAATCTTAACCGATGATCGTGGGTTCAAACCCGGGCATACACCACTGAATTTTCGTTTGATTATTTTGTGATTATAATTCATCTCGTGCTTGACGGTGAAGCATAACATCGTGAGGAAACCTGTATGTGTCTAATTTCACTGAAATTCTGCCAGATGTGTATTCCACCAACCCGCAATGGAGCAGCTTGGTGGAAAAAGCTCCAAAAATCTTTCTGCTCCCTTCCAAAAAGGGAGGCCCCTTTTTGAGCAGAAGGTTAGCCCAGTGGGACATTCATATTCTGTAACTGTGATATTTTAGTTTATCTCATGAGTTGTCATATGTATTCGTATATAATCTGGTTTATATACGACTATTATTTCATCAAAAACGAATTCATTATTTTATTACATTAATCTTTGAACAGAACATAATATGCTTAAAAGTTTTTCAATACAGTTGCATTCACCCGTGAATAAACTGATAGACCCAAAATAGTTTTCACACGAAATCTATTTCGGGTCACACAAGCCACACGCTTCAAATCCCGATACTATTGATATCCCAAATTAAGAGAGATAAACACAGGGCTGTACAAGCAATTATACCATTTTGAAATGAAATGAAAGCTTAATCCATTTAAACTAGGTCTTTGGGCTTAACCCTAAAATACAGGTATCAGTATCAGTGGTCATGGAAAGCCCTTTTAGGGTCCCTAGCACACGGCACCGTATTTACACTTTACGTATTTAATCAAACCAGGAATATGCCCGTAGTGCTGGCGAACTGTTAATAATTAAATTGTTATCCGATATGTTTCCGTAGTGTTTGTTATACGTCCGTTTGATTTAAGTAATTGTTGAAAATACTTTCCTAGGGGAAAATTCTACTAAGAAATTGGCACTATCGCAATCGAATCGAAATTTATATATATAACCATTTTCCTATCCTTCTAACAGTGATCCAGTTGCGGTTTGATTGAAGTTGGATCGGAATAGAATCGAGAATTTATTGTATCCGTTAATAATTAGTACTACGATCGTATTAGCACCAAAGCAATGAAGATTAAATAATGTTTATGGTTCGGCCTTAAAAGACAATTTCTAAGAGAAAATACTAAGGAGATTATAATTTTGTTAGTTTGGTTCTCTAAGCATGTTGTTGTATTTTATTAAACGATATTTGTGGAGACCACACATCTTACCAAATAAACTTATTAGCTTAACTTAATTCGACTTTTGTAAAAATAATACATTTCTCCTCTCCCGCTTGCAGTATGTCCACCCAAGCATACAAAAGAGATAAATGACGCAACCGTGCAAATTAATATACTTATATGCTTTTATATTTAAATAATACCAATCCGCTACACCAGACGTAATTAAGTTAATATATTGCATTTTTTTATTCAATAATAAATAAATAATCATATTCCATGACTTTTTATTTATACCCAACACTTAAGCTTTCATTATTCCGCTCGCGAAGAGTGCGAAGGAATGAGTTTCACGCCTCTTTCAACTCTTCTTTCCTCAGATTTTACCACAGCAGTGGAACATTAAAATAACCTAAACACGCGTCACTCAAAATCTACTTAAAATAATATGAAAATTGGTTTATTTATTAAAACCCCTTAGATTAAATAGAGCTGTATATTTCAAAAATACATCTCAAACGTTTATTGAGTATTATATGTATAGATCGGAATTTTTATTCTATTTTTAAATTAAATCAACAAAAATATTTCGGATAGTCGCCATTATTGTTACGTATATCATCAGTTTGTTTAAAATTTTGTTTATTTTATATATTTCGAATTTTATATTATATATTTCGATAACTAATAATAACATATGTATGTAAAATGCAGCTAGATGCGCGTTTAATTGATTTGAGTTACAACTGAAATAATAATTGCACAGAATATAAATCGCGTCAACTGCCCAGGACATTTTTTTTATTTTTATAGAAAAGGAAGGTGGACGAGCATATGGGCCACCTGATGGTAAGTGGACACCAACGCCCTTAGACATTGGCATTGTAAGAAATGTTGTCCATCGCTTAAATCGCCAATGCGCCACCAACCTTGGGAACTACGATCTTATGTCCCTTGTGCCTGTAATTACACTGGCTCACTCACCCTTTAAACCGGAACACAACAATACCAAGTACTGCTGTTTTGCGGCAGAATATCTGATTAGTGGGTGTTACCTACCCAGACGAGCTTACACAAAGCTCTACCACCAGTATATTATAGTGCACAAGAGTGTGCGCAGTATGCACACACAGATGCACTTTCTAATACCTAACTCTCATAATCCCTTGGGACAGCAATTCGACACGACCGGAGTTTCACGTGCTTTCCGAAGCACGGGATTTGCACAAAGTTAACTTCCTAACTTCCAGAGCCCGGGGTATTGAGGATTTTCGTCAGAAAAACCCAATAACTTTTTACTGTGTCCACCCGGTAATTGAACCCAGGACCTCAGGATCTGCGGCTTCTATATATGTATATCTACCATAGATCAGGCAGTTATAATCGATCCATAATATATATTCAACATTTTAAAATAAAACACAATTTATTGTATCTACAACAATATTTGCTATTAAAAATAAAATGTCTTCAATTTAAATAGTCGAAGCTCATGATATATTTTATCTTATTTGGCTTGAACTCATCTTCTTTACGATAAACAGCCTGGAGGGAGATTACTTGCGATAAACAAATATAATATAATTAAACACCTTAAAACAGGCAATGTAATACAGTTATCTCTTTATGTAACAGACAGTAAGTACGTTAACTTTCAAAATTCGAATATAAAGATTAAAGTTAGTACCGTTGTCCGATAACTTTTCATCGAAGCAATATTCAATCAGGAAGTTTCAAAATGACATTAAATGTTGCATCATAGACATGAAGCTCGGGCTTCGTGGCTAAGACTAATAAGGGCACGTGTATGTCTGTCTCCAGGGCAAAATATACGTGTTAACGTGCACTTATTAAAGGACTTAGAACTTTCCAGAAACATAATCATTTGAGAATTGCACAAAATAATTTTTCTACTCATTTCTAATTGGTTTTATAACTTTTAGTCGTAATAATATGAAATTCTCCGCGAGTCCTATTCGCTCGCTGGCTCGGAAAATGGTCAACGTTTTTTTTTTTTTTGTAAATACTTAAGCTTTAAATTATATGACAAATGAAAATATGTCTGAGGGAATTTATTAAAAATCCTATCAAATGAGTTATATATGTAAATGATGTTCTCCTGTTCGAAGTTTGGCTACAGGGTAGAAAATTTTAAACTAACTATGTATGAGATTTTATAGTAAGCAATTGTGTGACATAATATAGGTGCATTATTATTTTCATAGTGATGGGATCAGAGTAAGATTACACTCGGGTGAGTGATGATGATCGGGTGACGAGTTTCGTGGCGTAACTTCCTAACTGCAGGCTGCCGATATATTCGGGACCGAATATTCCAATAACATTATGTCATCGATATTTGGATTCCAGATTCGAGGACCTAAGAATCTGCTGCCGAATAAGTTAACTTCTCGAATATCCTCGATATTATAAAACCTGTCCAGTTGTTAAGTATCATCCACTCGTTACACGTAACTAGTTTGAAAGGTTGGTGGTTGTATTGCTGTGTTCCGGTTCGTAAAGTGAGTGAGCCAGAATAAGAGACTTAACATCTTAGTTTCCAAGCTTGGTGGCACATTGGTATCAGTAAGTGGTCACCACGCGTATAGACATTGGCACTATCAAACTTAAAATGGATCAAATGTTGTGTACCTTTCTACACAGATCGTTATATTTTCCGATTGCTTTAATGGCGTTACATCGAGAACCCAATATGTATGTAAATCTACCGCAGATTAAAACACTGCAAAACCCTATTTTGCAGTTCGTAGTATTAGGCTACGTGTAAATTAATTTCATTTCATCTCTGTCCTCCGGCGAGATAATCCCCTGTTGTCGTCGTACTAAAAATACCATAAGCTACAAGTAAGCGACAGCAAAATTTTCAGATTTCCCAGCGCGTTTCTTGTTCGTTTCTTTTTTTTTTGTGAATGTCTCTTGTGCCGGTATTTACATAAAGTAAATATTGCTGTTTGGCGGTTGAATATATGATGAGTGAATGGTACCTACCCAGACGGGCTTGCATAAAGTGTCGAAACCCAATCTTTTGTATGCTTTTTTGTATCTATAATGGCCGATAGTCTGTTATATTTTTTATCAATTTCAATCCTTGAATTTATAATGTAATAACTTGCAAAACATGCAAACTCAAGTCAAATATTAGCAATTTATCTCTTAAGTGAAAATAATTAATTTATAACTAATCAACTATCTTTTTATATTAATTGAACATAATACATGTTATTTATTAAACAAGAAAAACAGAAGTTTTATAAAGAATTATTTTAATGTTATCAAAGCATTATAATAAACGATCTAAGACTAATTTATTTTTAAAGTCAAATGTTAAATGTATTTACTAAATTAAAACAAAAATATTAGTATCGTTGCATAACTTTATTTAATTTATTTATAATATATTATAATTATAATTGTAGCATAATTTTACAATGCGAAAATGGTTTCTTGGATTTAAATATCATAAATCCAACCAGCCTTGGAAACGATTGTCGCATTGTTAAAAAATCTCACATATTGATTTTTTATAATTACAACACTAATACATACTTAATCTACATGTACGGTGTATTACATGGCGGTATTTAGATTTAAATCAGTTAAAGAGAATCTATAAAAAAATTGACGATTTTCAAATTTTATTATTTTATATGCATTCATTTATTACACATACCATTTGTGCGAGTGTAACAATGTAAGAGGAATTAAATTGAAGGATATAAAAAATAATTGTTTTTATTTATAATGAATTAAGCTATGCTATAAATTGTTCTACTTTTTTTTAATCTGTCCATATCATTAAAAATAAGACGAAACAAAAAAGGTTTTATGATCATTAACATTGCTATAAAATATTTGCTTAACTAAATTATTATTGCTAAAACCGTTTGTAAATCAATGTTTTGTTGAAACTAAGTTGAAGATATTTGAAAGGTTACTTTTAAAGTTATATTTTGTGGTGATAAGCGGACATCCATTATTGCAATTACGTCCGCGAATTTTGCCTTTTTTCGCGATAAGTTTGAGCTTCGAACTCTTCGGGTTCACTTCGCTCCGTGTCGTTTTGTGCAACATCTGGAAAAAATTAGAAACAAATTAAATATGATATACTTTTATAGACTATAGTAACCGTGATTTTATATTGAATACGATAAAGCATTTTTTTTTTTATAGTACAGGTATGCGGACGAGCATATGGGCCACCTGTTGGTAAGTGGTCACCAACGCCCATAGAAATTGGCATTGTAAGAAATGTGAACCAACTTTCATCGCCAATGCTCCACTAGACTTGGGAATTAAGATGTTTTGTCCCTTGTGTCTATAATTATAAAGGCTCATTTTCATCCTTCAAACCGAAACAAACAAATACCAAGTACTGCTGGTTTGTGGTACAATATCTGATGAGGAAATACCAGTTTTAAATCTAAATAGGTTTGGTATATAGTGAGAAACGCCTTCAATATTTGTGGTTTTTTTGGCAAATATATGAGAAAAACATGGTTTTTTGTCTTAGTTCGGTTCATATGTGTCATCTCTTTTATACGTGATATTGGCAGAATATTTTATGCTCAAATAGCATAGAAACCAGAAAAGGAAAAAACATGTTTTAGTATATTTATATAATTTTTGTATACGTAAAAATC
Source organism: Nymphalis urticae (assembly GCA_905147175.2). NCBI lineage: Eukaryota > Metazoa > Arthropoda > Insecta > Lepidoptera > Nymphalidae > Nymphalis > Nymphalis urticae. The sequence continues at coordinate 3,636,546 of LR990004.1, read as the reverse complement.
ATTTACAAGAGAAAATATAAATAAAAAATAATTTCTACATCACACAAACTTTCCAGAATGAACCAGATCATTCCGGTTAAGACCAAGTATTATAACAATACGCCATCTTTGCTGTAGTTTGTAAGTTTAAACTTAATTATGAGGATCTATCCATTAACCGTTTCAATCGAAAGTCGTTCACGGAAAATGTCAACGATAGGGAGACGTGTTTATAATTTTCTTTGTAATTTGAAAATTTAGATTATATTTTTATTTTTATTATTCTTGACAGTTATATATTTAAAAAGTTTTCGATAAAATACCCTATACCAAACTAAAGTATCTTACTGAATTAAAGCAATTTCCCATATTTATGTATATTTATAGCATCTGCGTGCATACGGAGGAAAGCTAACCTTCTAAGTGGGAAGTGTTTTATAATTGACATTAAAAGACGTAAAGTGGAAGCGCCACAGATAACTAAATATAATTTAAGATTAAAAAAAATACAAAAAAATAACTTGTTAATATTATTGAATAGGTAATAATAGAATATATATATTCTTATCCCTTCACTATGTTATATTGAATATATGTATGTAGATATACGTATACATTATCAACATCGATTAATTTCATAAATTTGTATGATAATATTCGGCGTTGATGATGAAGCTTAAACCATACGTAAGACTGCTGTTCCTGGATTCATTTGGATTTGAAAATGCAAAAGAAGGATTATTTCTCATATTACGCAAACAGAACCTCAGTATCCAACATAAAAATTAAAGTTACGTTCGTAATAAATAACTTTAAGGTTATAAATATCATATAGTATGAAAATTAAATTTTTAGTACAGTAAGTGTGCACATGAGCAAACATTGCTTTTCCACTTAGGGCTACAGAAGATAGGAGCACCAATGAAACTTAAGTGAAGCTTTTAATACACAAAGCTTACAATATTGATTGGCCTTTAGCTGTTAAGAGGGTTTTCATCATAGAAGCTAATGGTTATTATTAAAATGCATTTATACACTTGTTGCCATGAAGTTCATTCAATGTTTTTCATTTAATTTTAACTTAGTCGAATTGATAACGGTTTTCTATGTCAGCTTAATAGATTGAGTCGAATAATTTTTGTATTGCTTAATAAACTGGTGGAATATTCTTAAGGAATAATTTTACTTTATTCACAGTCTAGATACAAACAAAATGTAATAAGAAAATCCCGTCGGTAAAAGATTTATCATAATATAAAAGATATATTTTACCGTCGTCTTCCCTCTTATAAGCTCTTCCAAGTCGTGGACCAAACCACATGCCTGTGCTGTCTTTCTCTGCTTGAGGATCAGATAAAACTTGGCGCTTGACGAACGGGTTGCGTCGACCGAACAGTATGTTTTCAAGTGGGGCTAATTGGACCTCCGATCGAAGAGGATCATTTCTGCCGACTCGTGGAAAAGCGTACAGCTGACGTTTAATTTGATCAGCATCTGCTAAGTAAAATAAATATACTTAGCAATTTGTATTTTTCAGGCTTACCTTATACAATAATACTTTTGCAATTACGGCTTTATTAATGTATAATTAAACAACAATTATCTTCTTCTTTCTAATATAAAATTACCGATGACAGAATGATATAAATCGTTTATAAATAAGGCTGTTGATATCCGGCTGATGAGAAAGCGTTCCTGAGAAATTCGTGATTTAATGAACGACGTAACTTTAGTAGCGAAGATTATAGGACACAAATATAATTACTTGCCTTATTAAACGATAAATTAACGATATCACTATGTCAGCTTCAAATAAATAATTTACTTAAAACAGATAAGAACTAAATAATTTTATTTGCTTTAAAATTCTTACCTAACAAATCGTTGATCGGAACTTGCCAAGTGCGATGAGACGCACGACCCACCCTTGGAAAGGGATACAGGTTCAATACGCCATCACGACGAAGTTTTGCACTGCTGTCTGTAAAATAGAAACAAATTATACCTGGACACACAAATGTTACATAAATAATAAAAAGAAAAAATGTTCTAAAAAGGTTCTAAGTTTCAAAAACTTTCTTTATTCAAACGGATTGATCTGATATAAATTCTTAATTTTTAAGTTCCTATTACGTGATTTTTTTTAATTTTGAGATTAAAATATCTTGAAATCTTAACCGATATCTGTACGTATTCTCTATTTAAGCCACCTTCAATGAAAAACCTGAATCCGAATAGAACTGGCAACGGATAGCTTGTTACATCTTTTGATTGTCCACAAAAGGAAATTTCAAATATCGAACGGATAAAAAACATATTCAAATTCCAAAAAAAATTAAGTTTGTATGTTTTGTGTGGAGCATAAATTATCTAAATATTATATGAGCTGAAGCAAGCAAGGTCATCTAATGGATACATAATAATATATTTAAAATGTAATAATTTTATGAACATTTATTTTTAAATAAATCTAATAATACTTGCAAATCAATTATTAAAGCATCTAAATATATATTGTCAAATACACCAAAACATTCTATCCATATCAATATAAGTCACAACTAACACCTTATTGTTTTTATTTCCACTACGGAACTTTTTGTTTTCAATCATTCGTAACGAAAACTTTTATGAGACCTTTGCCTGATATGATGTATATTACTAAAAAAAAAAACTCCGAAACTGGTAAGAGCAAACTAAATGAGTTATTCATATACTGTGAACATGTGTTTTGTCTCTTAATTTATTTGGTCTGTAATTTATAATAACATAATAAAAATATATCATGTATTTATTAATTTAATGTTATCAAAGATTAATTTAAAGATATAACGGTTTAAACTTTGTACAATATAATATATACATATATATAACAACGTAACAGTTTGAGAACTATATAAATTTGATTTCATATTCCCGTGTGTCGGTCCATTGAACATTCCATTTATGAAAGTTTCAACAATTCTAATAAACTAAGTTTTAGTGTGAACGTAATCAATAATTAAGTTTTAGGAACTTTATTCATTTCGTGATTCGTCTTAAATTTCTTGAATGGTATCTCACAGCTCAACTTAAGTTAATTGATGGTAGTAGATAAAAAATATATAATTTAGTACATTCAGTTTGATAGCGCGATTTACGAATTAGTTTTTTAAAAAATCAGATTTCGAATCGAATCGATTTAGCTGAACGTCCACACGGAAAATTAAAAAGGTTTTATTTAACGACAACAACAATCAAATCTGAAATTTGAAATACCTATTATATTTTATTTGGAAAGGACTCGCAGAGGAAGAATAGCCTGAAGCCCAAATTAAATCATGAAAAAGGATTATATATACCATACCCATACACTGTCATGAATAAAATGCTTATTATAATTAAAATATTTCTTCAAAAACTTATTCTCGAAACAAATTTGTTCTTAATGAACCGTGCACAATATTGTTAACGTTCATCCTTTATGCAAACATCGCCCTACAAGCTAGTCTTGATATCTATTTTTAAACTCATTACGTCTAAAATGAAATTTACTCAAAGAAATCATTGACAATACTTGTCACAGGTCACCCGATAAATATACCCACGTTGAATCCTACACAAGAAAAACTAATATTTGAATACTGTTCCTTCGCAGTCTTTCAGTTTTTATAAAAGTATTTATATCTGTAATTACGCCCATATTAAAGAATTTTCTAAAATATATTTTAAGCCAGATTGTCTCATATTAATAGAAGCTATTGAAATAATTCTAAATAAATAATACACTAATAATTTACGTTTTCGAAAATTATACTAGATTATATTGATAATAAATTTTTTGAGAAAACAAAGTATAGAAATTAAGTTAAATGCATGTTACATGTAATTTGTAGAACACTACGTCGTACCTCACTTTTTTAATAACCATTAAATCCATGATTTTACAAAAAAGGTTTCATATCCGTATTTTAAGTACATTTTAATGATATCATAATATTGGCATCGCTGTAGCTAACAGATCCTTGTCTCATTTGTTTTTCCTTAATTTCAATAATCCTTCGCCTTAATTTTATACACAAATAGCATTAATTCAAATCTTTGATAAGAGCCTTACCTTAACACATAAGAATTCTATTATAAAATTAATATGAATATTAGAAATTATTATTAGAATTCAAAATGAAGAGACTTCATTATTATGGAACAGATATTAGTTCAAATGATTAGACTAATTGCCCATGTCATTACTTTCACTGATTTATTACCTTATGATAGTTGATTCTATTTTTTTTACTCATAGAGAAACGACCTACCTATAGAAATAGGTATTGATACAAATGTAATGCAATAATTGCGCCAAGAATCTTTGGATCTAAGATCTTATGCGCTCTGCTTGCTATTCAGTAAAAACTCTTTTTTTTATAGTACAGGTTGGCGGAGCATATGAACCACCTGATGGTAAATGGTCACCAACGCCCATAGACATTGGCATTGCAAGAAATGTTAACCATATCTTACATCGCCAATTCGCCACCAACCTTTGGAACTAAGATGTTATGTTCCTTGTGCCTGTAATAACACTGGCTCACTCACCCTTCAAACCGGAACACAGCAATAACAAGTACTGCTGTTTTGCGGTAGAATATCTGATGTGTGGGTGGTACCTACCCAGACGGACTTGCACAAAGCCCGACCACCAGTACTGATACTCACTTCAATACTGATCCGTGAAGTGTTGGGTTTGATTTACTATTTTGATGCGTGTACTCTTGAAATGTTATATTTATTATGGTCAATATCGCATATCACTTTTTGACATTTCACAATCAATATCTGCGGTGAGTTTCAAGTTTACTCTACAGAATGGCGCTACTATGCCTTTAATTACAGTCCTCTTTCAAACCGGATTAATAAGAGTATGAGTGTCCATTTACACTATTAAGTACAATATTACAGTCTCTAGCCGAGATACCCTAGCCTAGCCGAGATGGCCTAACGGTTAGAACGCGTGAATCTTAACTGATGATCGTGGTTTCAAACCATTTAATTTGTGTTTATAATTCATCTCATGCTTGACGGTCAAGGAAAACGTCGACGAAACCTGCATGTGTCTAATTTCATTGAAATTCTGCCACATGTTTATTATTTTACCAACCCATGCATTGGAGCAGCGTGGTGGAATAAGCTCGAAACCTTCTTCTCAAAAGGGAGAGGAGGCCTTAGCCCACCAGTGAGCCATTAACAGGCTCTTACTATACAGTCCCTTCTAATTGACGTTTCTATTTTTTATAGACACACTAGTATATTTTATCTTCAAACATTCGCTCTACTATCCGTTAGAATGTAAGTCAATGGCAGCTATGAATTACGCTCCGTAGTCATCTACTAATCGTTTATTGAATATAGTGACCGGGCGTATTATTAGCAGTTAATAACGGAAACCACCAACGCGATTGACAAAAATGTTTCAAGTTCCGATTTCAAATTAAATGACAACTTTACTTGGTGGTACAATTTGGAGGAAGGCCGTCTGAAATCACCCATTCGTCATATATTCAACTGCCAAACATCAATGTGAGAGAGCCAGTGTAACTACAGGAACAAGTGATATATCATCTTAATCTCAAGGTTGATGGCGCATTGACGATGTCGTGACGACGAAGGAATTTTAAATATATTTTTCAGCATTTATGTAGGCGGTAGTGACCATTTACCATTAGGTGGTATATTTTCCTCCTACTTGTAAAAAGAAAACAGGCAGCTAATGCTGATCTGTATGGTGATACTGGTGAACTGTATTTATAAAAAAAAATGAACTTAAATTAATAAAGTACTTACGATATGAGCTGGCAACAACAGATGCTAGCAGTAGTACCGAGAGACACAATCTGGCTACGGACTGCATTTTTCCTGTTGACAATTAAAATGTTAGAATTTCTTTGCAAATATTGGATCTATACATGATAACGACATTAGATTGGAGGACGTGTTTATTATAAAATATGCTTTGATGAGAGCTGTAGTTTTTTATTTACGAAAAGAAGGCTGACTAGCAAATAGCCATCTCTTGTATTTCACCATCCATCGGATCAACGACATGCGTTGAACCGTAACGACAATTTCGAAGCACGGAAATGTAACAGCATACTTACATAGCCGAGATGGCCCAGTGGTTAGAATACGTGAAACTTAACCGATGATCGTGGGTTCAAACCCAGGCAAGCACCACTGAATTTTCATGTGCTTAATTTGTGTTTATAATTCATCTCGTGCTTGACGGCGAAGGAAAACATCTTGAGGAAACCTGCATGTGTCTAATTTCATTGAGATTCTGCCACATGCGTATTCTACCAACCCGTATTAGAGCAGCGTGGTGGAATAAGCTCCAAAGAAAGAGGAGGCCTTAGCCCAGCAGTGGGACATTAACAGGCTGTTACTGTTACTGTTATACTTAATTCCAGGTTGCTACTGAGAATTACTTCACAGAAAACACACAATCTTCTAATGGACCGATCAAACATTTTAAAGGCTATTACTAAAAAATATACCACGATAATGGCTAAACATAACTGGCTTAATATTTTAACGGCCAAGGCAAGTGAAAAAAAACCGTGTTTTGTTTTCGTATGATAGAAATTATACATCATTTTATGATACATATTTCTTTATCTTATATCGTTATATTTAAATCAGCCTCACCTGTACAATATATGAAAGGTGATTCTATTATAAGATAAGAATATTTAAAATTGGAATAATCCATGAAACATTAAACACGTTTACGTATTGCTCGGAATGATACTTTTAATTTTAAAGGAGAATGGCTAAGAATAGATTTAATTAATTAGTGAAAAGCAGCTTTTCCTTGTTTAAATCTGAAGTTGAAACAAATAATACGCAAAATAAATATAACTGTAGATAAGTAGTGCAAAATAAACGGTGAAAATATCAATATTAACTAATTAGTATGGTATAAATGAGGAAGTGACTATGGCTGTCATCATGGCTAAGCTATTGTGTCGATTTTACTGAAACAAATGCATCCTGGGGATAAGTAATGTTACGCAGATCGAGTGGAGGGTACAGCGATGATGAATGAATGATTATTTTAAGATCGCTCACCCTAAGAGGTTTTTTCAAACCCACGAGAGTATAATTTATTATATTTATAATATATAAAATACATAAATTACTTATAAATTATGACTATTAAAATCAATTTTCTGTGCAGGAATACACGACGCAAATGATAAATAAAATTAAGTCTGACTTATAAACTTCTAAGCATACAAAGATATATTAAAATGAAAAAAAAAAATATTATAATAAATTATTATGAATTTAATTTACAAACAACCTAATTTCATTAAAATTAAATAAAATTAAAATTTAAAACCTGTAAATGTCTCACTTTTTTCTCACTGCTAGAGATTTCTCTTGAGGAAAAAGGTTGCTTGGTGGTTGAACAGAAAACCGAACACGAGATGAATTTTACACCACCAATTAAGCACACGAAAACTCAGTGCTGCTTGCCGGGGTTTGAACCCGCAATTTTTGGTTAAGTTTCAAGTGTTCTCAGTTCAAAAAGATCATAACGTTCGTTTATAAACAATTAGTCTCCGGCAAACAGTCCGAATGAAAAATAAAAATGCGAGAGAAAATTACTCGCTTACATAGCTAGGGATATTTCTTTGAGTTGAAACGTCACTTATTAAGAACAAATTATTAAAACGTAAAAGTAAATAAAACTTTAGATGATTTTAGTTTTCAAAAAAATGTTTTTACAAGCTTTTGTGTTACTAAACCTAAACTATGCGTTTGACAGACGCAACGCAATTTTGCTAGTTTTCACTACCAACTAATAAATTAAGCTAAATTGCGTACACACACTTGTTACTCATAATACAAATGAAAATATTAAATTTAATTTGTTTTAGCATAGATATCATTCTTTTTAATATCGACTTATTTATTAAATGTTGCCATTAAAAGCTTGTCTTTGCCAAAATGTAACGATTTTCAAATTTTAATATATTTTTTTAATTGATATGAATTGTTGCAATAATTATAGGTTGTAACCGCAATACGCAACCGCAATATAAAACGGAGTTCAATACTTAGTTCGATTTACGTTTGTTTAATTTTTGCCGATTGTACAATATGACAGGATTATTTTTTTAACAACCTTACTTATAAATTTTGTTTAGCGGGAGATTAATTAAACAATGCCGTGTCTTCTTTCGAATGGTGAATCGATAATGATAGAAAGGGAGAAATCAATGGTTATGACTATGAGATCACGTTTAAATAAAAAAAAACTAATGGCAAAATACGGATGTAAGACTTAATATTCGTCACAATTCGTTGTCACATACTCTCAATATGACTAATATTTTATATAATAACTAAAACATATAAACAGAAATTTTAAAAATGTTAAATTCTTAATTAGCTTGGATTCGTAAATTTTTGCTGAGGCTATCGTCAACTGATTTAGTATTGATATTTAAAAAAAAAGTGATTATTTTTATTATTGCAGAGGCAATAGTGCCAGCGTTATGGGTACAATGCCACGGGATAATCTTTTAAACGGCGTGTTTTTGCTTTAAATTTGTAATGTATATTTTGTTGTTTTTTTTTTTAATTTTGTATAACATAAAAATGTCTGCCGTAAAAAAAGTTATATTATATACAGTACATAGAATTTATTTTTGACTTTAGTGTTTCAGTTATATTTTTTTTTCAGGTTATGATTTGATGACGTAAAATGGCGTTTTTAAAATAATATATTTCTTAATTGATCTTTAAAATTATATTATTATTCCACGTATTTTCGTTATGTTTCTTAGGACTAATAGTAACATTTTTTTTATTTTTTTATAAAAACTATATTTCTTACGTTTTGAATTGTTTAAAAGTCCATAATATCTTTAGAATCGGTTATGATAAATAAATTCAATTGTGATATTGCATTGACTTAAAGCTAAAGCTAAAGCTCGCGAATTAAAGCTTGCGAATCAAACTTTACTTAAACGATGCATGACCAAATTTAACTCTAAAATAGTTCTTAAATCAATACAAACAAAAACCACTTAATATTTTTCACGACTTTTATATAACGAACATAAAAAAACTTTTATAAAATGACGTATATTTTTAGTCGACTTCGAAAATTAGGAAAGTATCACCCCACCCCTTTTTTAAATTAAGTTTATATACATTTATTTCCAATAATATTATTATTATTGGGAAAAAATTAAATTGGATTAATCTTCGTCGACCGCGTGTACTGGAACTATGTAAGTTTAAAGTGTTTTTCAAAATACAATGCAACTTATGAAAAATTAACTGCAAAAATAATTAAATTTATTATTATTGTTTTTAATATTTTTTAATATATTTAGATTTTAAATAATAACTATCGCACTGTTAAAAATGTAATCTATTAATATATTACCTACATATTTTGATTGTTTTTTTAGCTATTATGCTTATGACAACGAGAAATTATTTTTTTAGTTATTTTATCAAAAATTTAACACCTAATATATCGACGTTGTAAATTAAAAAAAAAACGTGACGTGTAAAGTTGTACTCACCTTATCGTCCACCACCTGTTGCCTGAATACTGAAAAGCGCTTTGAAACCCACTTTATATAGTACGCGACGCCCGCGCGAAACTGTTTCCCAAACTTCTTCATGTAAGTTTATTATGATTGCTCTAAATATACGTTATATAATTTTATACAGTTTACTTTCTATAGATATATTTTATTTTTTTATTTTTAGAAGTCATTTAGTATTCAGATTTATATTGCTTGACACTCATGCATATTCTGCGTTATCCCATTTTGCTATAATTCTGAAAATTATGAGATAATATAAATTGACTTGTAAATTATTTAAGTTCTTTACAATTATTAACTACACACACACAAACACAACCTGACAGATTTAAATCACGTTAAGTAAGTATTATTTCAAAGCGATAACAGGCTGATTCTTTATGATACGAAATATGTCAAGCATTTCTTGATAAGAAGTGAAGTACTTCAATGATAATTATTTTGTAAGGTATTTTAATTTATATTTTATCCCTGTAGCAAGCAGATTTCACCCGCAGCGTCCATTCCCTAAATGAGACTAGTCAACCAAGCAGTGCACAAGTGTGAGCCAATACAAGTGCACTTCTGTTTTTTTTTTAATCATATAATCTCATGTGACCTTAAATCCAGGATTCCAAGCTCTGGATTACTACTGAGAATTCCTTGACGTAAAAATATATTGCGTTTATGGAAACGCGATATATTTTTTGTGATTATGTCAAGATTATATAAATTATTCATATATCAATCAACTTTAAAAAACACATACCTAAATTTCTAAATAACATATCAGCAAAAACTTTTTTTTTAAATACAAAATATTTTTGGTTATAAATTGTTAACACTTTGAGAATCACTGTACCATGCGGTAAGGAATCACGTCGCAGTGCTTACAGATAATTCGTTTACATCCCAGGGTAACTATTTCCAGGATCCGACCGACGATGACCCATCTCTTAACACAATATCTAGCCTCTATTATGTTTTGTATAGCTACGGTAATTCAGCTAAACTCGCAACAGTTAATTTGTATTTGATAACGCAATTTAATTCTATTTTAAATTAAAAAAAAACATATTTCATAACTTATTATAAGAAAATATATTATATTATTAATTAATTTTTAATTAATGATAAGAGTAAAAAAAAACATCATCATAAATGTCCCGCACTTCTCTCCTATTAAGGAGAGTGGGCTTTGGTGGATAAATGTGGTGGATTTTCGAGTCACTCGACTCTATGTCACTTGATATAAAAACTTAAATTACACTTTATACTTTATTGTACACCGCAAAGAGAAAAAGAATACAAAACATGGATACAGCCTAAATAAAAGTAGCATACAATTTTGGCGACCTTATCGCTACATAGCGATCTCTTCCAGGCAACCAACGGAGTAAGTGATAACTCATAGGATATGAGGTAGGTGGTGCTCTAATAGTAAATGAGATAATGTTAATTTTTGATTAAACAAACAAATAAATAAATGTAAATATAAAATACACATAATATATATAAAAAAATAAATTAGTTAGTTATGGTAAGTCCGTAAAGCAAGGAAGCCTGTATATTACGCTTTCATCAATAATTCAATCGCCAAACAGCTATCCAATTGGTGTGTGAGTGTAATTAGGCGTAAGAGACATACCATCTTAGTGTTTATGATGGTAGCGCATTGGTGGTCAATTAAATTAATTCCTACACAGCGAATGAGGGGCGGTGAGAATTTACAATCACATGGATTTTTTGCTCAACTGCCTTCCCTACATAATAACAAAACATGATCAGTAAATGCTCGCAAACATTATAAATTAAAAAAAAACACATAGTGACTGATGAATATTTAGTGCACCGCAAAGGTACCTCTTCAAACTTTCGGATGAATTCTCACGGGAATAAGTATTCATACGATCCATTAGACAGATTGTGTCTGCTTAAATTTAATTACGTAATAGTTAGTAAACTTTTATAAATATACAAATGTGGAGTTATATGTTTAATATACATAATTTAAGACCCGTTATGAGATATAATATTTCTGTAATTTGTTTGTATACAATTATCATACGTTGCCGGTACAATGCTGGAACCCTTCACGCGAGTGCTACTGGCGCCCGACGTGGGGCGGTGTTACATGGAAAATAATAATAATTGGAAATAAAATATTTTGACATTAATACTATTTTGAAATAAATCTTTAAATAAGCAAAGTAGGATATTTAACATAAAGTAAGATGTATTTTTTGATGTTGCCTCATACTCACACCTTTAAATAATTTGCAAGAGTGCAGTATGCACAGATTCGCTCCTGGCTCAGATCTGGTTGGGAAAGAAGAGACAGAACGGTGTATATTGGCTTCGATAGGAATAGAAAGAAGCAGTAATTTTTTATTAATCCACGACATGACATGACTTTGACTAAGAAGTCAAAATATATGATGTCGAAGGAAACCATGATCTGATAGGTCTTCACCCTGCCCTGACCATACTAAGTGGAGTTCTATTTTAACTCTGTATTTTTTATATGAAAGCGTTACGTATTTCATACTATATTACACATCGATACATATGTATTGCACAAAATCTTACATAGGGGCTTGTTGTTAATTTTTCTTCTACTTTCCTAAAGCCACTCGTAGGTTGTAAATGAATTAAGGTTTGTGGGTGTGCATAATAATAAATTTTCAGAAAAATATTTTATTCATACACATATGTTCATACAAAAATACCTTCTTTTTTATCTGTATTATATCATTGCATTCAATGAATAATAAAACTCAATCATTATGTTTGTTTGATTATTATTAATTAGGTACTAATTTCCGCCCGCGGCTTCACTCTCGTATGGGAGGGTTAGGTCTTACGTACTCATTGTCTTTTTCAGTATCCCTGTCAACGTGTATTCAAAATTTCACGATAATCAATACGATAAAACGCAATAGAACCAAAAACAATGATTATTAGAATTTTTGTCTGCTTGTTTGTCTTTGCATTTGTACAATAATCTTAGAAACGGTTTAACGGATTTGAGTGCAGTTTTCACTAACGTATTGTGGCTAACTTTGCTTATAATTTAGTGTTTGTTTTATATCAATCGGTTTATAAATAATAAAGTTATGTCAATTTAAAGAATCACGTCGAACATTTATTCGATACAATTGCTATAAACTAACTGTCTTCCAATATAAGTTGAACTCAGATCTATATAATAAATCATATTAAATAGGGTTCAGCTTATACTGGATTTACGTCTATCTTTTAAGGTTGTATGGTAATCAAATGTGTTCTAAAATAAAATATTAATTCTTATGAAATATATCGAGATAAGACCATAGACACTTCTTATAGTTTTGACATAGTATTACAACGGTTAATTGACGGTTTCGGTTTGTTGCCGATAATATTTTTTTCATGGTTTTGTTAAATTTATACTTAGCCGATTAGTTCGACAAGTGAAGTAAAGTAAAACAGTTAAAAATAGTACAAATCGTGACCGCGTGGAATGGTGGCAAGAATGCTAGCAGCATTTCCCCTTTGAATCGCAATTCCGATTCTCTAGGCGAAAAATGAACCAGTTATTAGTTGATAATAAGTACCTATTAAAACAAATCGTTTGCAGTCACAATAAATAAAGCACTGGGAAAGCCATTCAAGTATGTCGGAATAGATTTAAGTGAATGATGTTTTTCTCATGTATGATTAGAATTGTATGTTGCCCTATCTAGATCTGGGGCGGCAAAAACCGAATAAATACTAATATCCCATGAAAATAATAATAAAAATGTTGCATATACTGAAATATTACAAGTCTGCTCTTAATGTTTTTTTTCAATTTAAATCGCGAGCACAACTAGTAGATTAATATAGTTAGTGGAATCTACTTTGTATATATATAAGGTAACGATTTTGAGTCACTTCGTATTCGGTATTTGCGAAAGGGTTTAATATCATGAATCATCAATTGATTATAAAAAAAAACGGATTTGATGCCTGATGCAAACTCTCTGTAGGAATATTTTTGCTAGTGAATTGGATCCCCTTATAATAATAATGATAATATCCTGGTGCATTATTCACACACAGCTATCTAATCCCAAACTAAGCAGAGCTTGTACTATGGAAACCAGACAACTGATATACTACATATACTACTTTTCTTTTGTAAATACATACTTATTATTTATAGAGTCTGTGTGTATCTATAATTACACGCAGACTCACGACAAACAGACATGTTTATGCACACAAATGTCCGTCCTTTGCCGTCCTCCAACCACGCCAACTGGCCCGTCTAACCAGCCCTTGGTTACGTGCTCGATGAATGATTGACTCCCTTCGTCGTTATCTCTATTCTATAGTTCTAAAATCACGGAACCACATGATACAAAATCACATGATAGAATATGATAGAGTTAAAAAAATATTCATGATTCGATTATATAAGACTGCCTCGTTGGTCTAGTGGTTAAATATAATGCCGCAGACCCCGAGGGATTTGATTGGACTTTCTGTCTAAAATTTTTAGTTGCAGCTCGGAGTCTGAAATTGGAAGTGAGCCTCGGAAAGCACGTAAAGCCGTTGGTTCTGCGCCTGAACTCTTTTCGGTTGTATCGAATTGCCGTCCCATCGGATTATGAGTTAGGTTACACTATAATATGTCCTGCGCTGTTGGCTAATCTCTCTTGAGATTGGCCGCCGTGACCGAAACCGATCTGGACGACATTATTATATAGAACGTAAATGGACACTTAGATATTTAATGTCATCAAAAACTATTATTTCTATAACTAAAATATATTTTTACATTCTTAAAACTTGAAAATATAAAAATAGTGAAATATTTTCATAATTATTTGCTCAGTATTTGCATGATATTTGCGAAATCGAATGTAAAGAAATACTCCTTCACTGTACACCATAGTTCACCATAGCCCAGTCGGTTTGTAATACGCTTTGTTTGAATATAGTGAAATTAATTTATCCCGTGGGCGACAGGAAACTGAATTAGCCGGCATTTCCGCTTTCAGTTAACTTAGAAACGGCGTTAGATGTAACCAGTGCGGTTCTTACTAAGGGTTTCTGTTGTCACTAACAAATATTATTGAAAAATAGATAATAGTTTATTTTATATAATTTAATATACATAATATTAAAACAGAATGTATTTTTTGTATTTCTTATTGCTACGCTTGACCACAAATATATTTTTGAGAAGGTCGATATATATATATATACGTATAAGTTCTAGCTTATATATAAATTTATAAGCTTCTTTAAAATAAAATTAATCGTAACTATTAAAATATCATTAAAATAAAACGAATATGTACCAAGATAGTTACTAACGTGAAATACACTAACATTAAAAAATCAATAAATAATAAAACTACTACTACTAACTAAACTAAAAACTTATTCTAATAAAGGTAGCTTGTTATTGAGTCTGCACATTACTAATATTAAAAACAACTAATATAATAAATATGAGTTTGTTTGTATGTTACGCTTTCACGTCTTAACTACTTAACCGATGATCATGAAATTTTATATACACGAATTACCTAACACCAGTCACACGCAGGCGAAGTCGTCTTTCTCTTTTCTTTCTCGTCGGGTATATACTGTAAGAAATAATAAATTATTTTAAATATAACATCAGTCGCATATATGTATTTTTTGCTATTCCCTTTAGTTGTTTGATTAATTACTTGCCTTATTTATCTATATATTAATTTCGAAAATCGAGTTTATGATCAATAGTAAGATCTCCTTTCTGTGGAGAAGCGTTTCATCGCTTTGTACCAACACGATAACTTATTTAATGTGCCTTTTGGATATACATACAAAAATAATTTGGTCTGTCTATTCGTCAACATTAGTATTGATACGGACGCTAAAGATTTTTTTTATATGTAATGATTAAATAAATAAATTAATTAATATTTACATCTTAAAAACTTTTTAGGTATTATAATAGAATCCACATTTTGCTTTAGGACGAATTCATCTTAAATATTCTCACTGATTCGATAATATGTTCTTAAATTACCATTAGAATGTTTGGCGATATCAATTTGATTCTCATTTTAATATTGACACATCAAAATTATCCTATTTTGTTCGTTTGTTAGATAAACTTCATCAGGGGAACACAAAAGGACATAGGAATCACGAATCTCTTGACGCTTGAGCGAAGCCGCAGGCAGATACTTGTAGTTTTATATTTTGCATGAGGCAACATAGCTTAAAACCCAAGGAGATAGACTCGAAAGATATTTTGTTACTGTTAAGATTTATACTAGATACAAACTTTTGATAAACATAGTCATGAAAGTCTGTAATCCAAAACGCATTATCAATAGTATACAAAAGAAAAGAAAAAATATGTATTCCAAATTGATATACATACAATTACAAATCGATTAATTGAATTTTATTTTTTAATATAAATGATAGGAAAAATGAGGCTTAGCTTGACGAAACCTTGTCATGATTGCAATTTAAAAAAGGTGAATGTCAAAACAACCGTTTCTTTTTTCTTTTCTGGCGTGTATCTACGCTATTTGAACGCAAAATATTCTGCCAATGTCACGAATAAAATAGATGTAACATATGATATGAGATTATTCGGTTTCAAATTTTAAATCGTTTAATGACGATAAGTGAAGACTATTTAATTCGACAGTAGATATCTAGAACAATATTATAATTAAATTAAATAATTAATTTGACACAACATATAGATAATATCAAAATGTAACAATAAATATAATTTTAATTTATTTCTTATAATATTGTTATTTTAGCTCATTAGCTTTTCAGGAGTATAGGCATGACCCAACCAAAGCCGACATATAATAGACGTTGTTTAACGATCAAAACATCCGTTACTATAAAAATAATAATATCCTGGGACATTATTCACACACGGCCATCTGATCCGATACTAAGCAGGGATTGTACTATGGAAATGAGACACTGATATATTACATATAATACTTTTCTATTTGTAAATACATACTTATTTAGATAATTACACCCAGACTTAGGACAAACAGACGTGTTGATGCACACAAATGTCTGTCCTGGGTGGGAATAGAACCCATAACCTTCGGCTTGAATGTACCAACCACGCCAACCAGCCCGTCATACTATGTTATACTGTTAAATATGTTATGTAACGTAAAAAAATATTAAATGAAAATTTATCGTAATAGCTTTATTAATAATAATTAATAATATAAAAACTCCATACTAATTATCTTAAAAAAATCACATATAATATATGATATAACATATAATATATACAATATAACAGCAAACAAACTAACTCAATGTCGCATTTATAATATTATGTAAGATATACAAAAATTTGAGCTTATTAGGTTAATTGGTATATATAAATTTCCCTTTTTATAGATCCTTTCAATTTGAATTGCTTATTACTTACTATTTGTTGTTACCTACTCCAAATTAACAATGCTTTCTTTCATGACATCCAATCTAGCGAGATTATAATTTTTCAAATAATAGTTCCTAATATAATAAAAAATTATAAAAGACATTTTATAAACTTGCTAGATATAATAAAAATCCTTTAGCATTATAAATTCTAATAAGTGTTTTATATAAATAATTGTTATATAATATTTATATTATAAAAATAATTATTTAACGTCAAAAATAGATTTTGCTCCCCACGTTTTTTTCTATAACAAGAAAGTTTGCGCGGTACTGTACAAATATTCCAATTTATCAAATTTTATTTATTACGTAAGATCCTCTTGTTAATATATTGACTTTTTTCACGTGTATAAAATACGTTGTAAATATTCCGATAATTGTGTTTGTAAAAATTTGATAACAATCGCGTTATAATAAAATTTCCTTTTTCGAAAACGTTTATTCTAACATATCCTTATTCGGTACAATATTTTAAAATTATGTTGGTATGTGACTATTGAGTTATTGGACTTTAGAGATTGATATAATTCTGAGAATTGTATTTATTTGTGAATGAAATAATTGTCTAATTGTCTAACGTTCCAAAAGTTACGCAAACTCGCAGTCTAGCTAAAAAAAATAAGATGTACAATTCGTAACAGTATCTATGGATCTCTTTTTATATATTAAATATAATTTTCATATATTATAATAAAAATATTTAGTTTTTAAATTTCGGTGTAGATGTAAACCTAACATCGTAATGAATAATGTATGGTGTGTCTTGTAAATTGAGAGTGAGTGGGGAGATCGTCCGTGCGTGGTCATATTAAATGGATCAAGAATATTTATTTTTATTTGCCTACATATGTGTGCACGTGCGAACAAGACATTTATTACAAGGCTTTGTCTTGCTGAATTTGGCGACAGTAGAATTTTATAGATTTTTTTTATTATAATTAACATGGAGTTTTTATATTTTAAATTATTATTAACACAGCTATGATGATAAAATTTCATATATATTTTTTTTATATTACATAACATATTTAACAGCAATACATAGTATGACGGGCTGGTTGACGTGGTTGGTAAATACTTGCCTTTCACGCCGAAGGTTGTGGGTTTGTGGGCATTTGTGTGAACATGTCCGTTTGTCCTGAGTCTGGGTGTAATTATATCTATATGAGTATGTATTTACAAAAGAAAAGTAGTATATATAGTATATCAGTTGTCCGGTTTCCATAGTACAAGCTCTGCTTAGTTTGGGATCAGATGGCCGTGTGTGAATAATGTCCCAGGATATTAATTATATTATTAATAGTATTTTTTTTGGTGTTAGAGTAAATAACTAGTGGGTGATACTCACTGATCTGACACATTACAAAATCGTATTTTCACTCAACATGCACAAATAATATTATACTACAGTAATAATTATATACTTATATATCATAAGTACGGCAGCTTTTACCCTTAGACCTATTAGTTTGTAAACTTTTATTAGGCCTAGTGGTTAGAACGCGTGAATCTTAACCGATGATCGTGGGTTCAAACCCGGGCAAGCACCACTGAATTTTCATGTGCTTAAGTTGTGTTTATAATTCATATTGTGCTTGACGGTGAAGGAAAACATCATGAGGAAACCTGCATGTGTCTAATTTCATTGAAATTCTGCCACATGTGTACTACCAACCCGCATTGGAGCAGCGTGGTGGAATAAGCTCGAAACCTTCTCCTCAAACGGGAGAGGCTTTAGCCCAGCAGTGGGACATTGACAGGCTGTTACTGTACTGTATGTCATGTTGATGATCCTAAATAAATAAATATGTAGGACAATTCTGTAAGGACAAATTTGAGACTCACATGACATTGACCATAACAACTATAACACTTCAAGAGTTCACTCATCAAAAGTCGGTTGTCAACATTTCATGGGCGAATAATGGAGTTACTCACTGTTGTATTGATTTGTGAGAAAATGTGATACTCATAACATTGGTACGAGGAACAAACGCAAACTCCCAAACTAATTTCTCCCATTACTCCACTCCATAATCAGTAAATCTTTTTTGGGGCTATGTGTACGGTTCTACAACAGGATCCCAAAAAGCGTTCAAAATGCATCAGTTGCTAAATTAAAAAAAAATTTAAATGAACGATTGTGTGCTTATGTTTATTATAAAATGAATGAATTTATGGATGATGGAACACCTTGGGAATGAGACGATCGCCGCATGATATTTCTTTTTTTTTTGTAAACGAAACATGATATAAAAAAACCGCTGAGTTTCTTTCGCCGGTTCTTCTCAGGGCTGGGTATTTCATTTCCGAACCGGTGGTAGTTTCTAGTTTGACTATCATATATAAGTATTACACTTAAATTTTGAACAAAATATTTTGATTTTAATTTTTCGATTTTTCAATTTAATTACGTTCTAATTGTTTACAAAATTAAAAAAAAACTTTATTAGATACTAGATGATGAATAATAGACAAACATAACATTATCTGTGAACGCTATTAAGCGATCGACCAGAAGGTGACATAGTCTGTGAGACGCGATGGGGGTGATTTTCATTAACTCTGCATATATTATCAATTCATTGACATGATTACTTTGCTTATTAAAGAAGTAACGATGCAATATTAAATTATATCGCGCTGTAAAACTCTTTTAATTAACCTGTTTTTTTATGGTATGGCTTTTAACACATATATAAAGTATGTTTTACTTGTACACACTGTTAGGCATTCACGTTGGATGAAATATTTCATTTATTAATACGTATTTTTTTTATTTGCTTGAGAGTTGTCATGGAAAAATAGAAAAATTTCGTTCTTTTAGGGCTCTCTAACAACGCGAGTGTAACGTTAATACATTTTTAAATGAAAATGAAATATTGAAACCACAGATAATGATAAACTTACACTTACGTGACCTATATTCAATAAATTAAAAAACCCTAATTACAATAATTCAAGATGACCTAATCGCCTAGATTTATCTGTTTGTTGTGATCTAGTATGGATGGTTGTAACACGTATTTGTGTTATGAATTTAACGATGGTGTTTATTATATTAATTAATACATAAATAAAATAAACTATCATTTATAAAACAATAATTTTAATGTATGATCATTTTATACATAGATATTATAGCCAGAACTTAACTGGCCACGACATCTTTATTAAAAAGTACTTTTGATTTTTTCGGAGTACAACGACTTAAACGCACTTTAGAGATATACAAAAAGAGGTAAAAATGACCGCAATATACGTTTGTTGAGGGATTGCTTTGTATATATGATTAAAATCAAAATTGTTAAACGAACATGGCATAGACTATTGCCTACAGACTATTGAAATACAACAAACAGGTTATAGATAAATATTAGTTGCAAGGAAAATTATCAAATATAAATTTGATATATAAATAAATGGAATCGAAAATTGAAAACTGATCGAAGGCGTTAATTTTCCTTGAACTCATTTAATTAAATATTTTTTTGTAGTATTCTTTGTCATTTGATATCTTGTTGATAAGCCAAGCCAAGCTAGGCCAAGCCAAGCCAAGCCAAGCCAAGCCAAGCCATGCCATGCCACGACAGTTAAAGCCAGGACTGTCCACCAAGCCCGCCTGTAACAATTACTGGTGTCACATTCGAGTGACAAGAGAACTTGATACTCGATCGGCTCATTTCGGAACGTCATTCGTTTTCGTACAAATACGTTGCTATGACAACCAAAATAACGGATGAGATGATGTGGCCATGATAACGGAAAATAACAGTCGTAAATTGGAAAAGCATTAAGATAGAACTATACATTCGATTATTGATATATTGTTATCACTATTACCTTTCCGTTTCATAAAGCTTAGATTTAATTATCTATCATTGATACAATTTTAACCTATATACATTCTTCTCATCGCATTTTATCTTCTATTCTATATAGTCGTCTAGAACGCAACAGTATTATTTCTTATTTTATTGAATATTATGTTAAAAAAAAAAACGGAAATTGCCATTATTATTTATTATATAATATTTTACATATGTTTTATTTTATGTATACCCGACCAATTTCTGTAATAGTGGTCAACCCCAACTGCTAGCCAATGGCGTGATTGTTATTATATTATAGTGCACAAGTGTGGGTGCAAGCCAGTATCCTCTATTTGGACGGCTATCTGACACGACCGGAAATAATTTAGGTGTACTTTTCGATGAGTAAGCACTTCGATTTGCTACGTAGAATTTCTTAACAGATAACCTCAATGACTTATTATTGGCTCGACGCAGAGAATCAATCTAGGACCTCTGGATCTGCCGCCAAATATTTTGGCCACTAGCATAACAAGACATTTAAACATATTTATGTATATATATTGAAAACGATTGTCTATGGCAATAGCTCTGGCAGCACACGACACGTACACGTCGCATGAAAAAAATTTTTATTTTTTATTTTTGCCTTTCTTTACGCGCTGTTACCATGGTAATTATTATCAGCCAGTATGAGATATCGATATGATCTTTAAATGATTTTTATCGCATCATTTGAATTGTACCATTCGTGTCTTGATAAAATGTACTTAAATTTGAATTTAGTGATTTAATACTTATTAATTAATATTTCACTTCTCCTAAAAAATCGTTATATTTCGTAATGTTATAACTTTTTATTTTAGACGTATTTATTTTTCGTTTAATTATTTAATTACTTCTGTTTTCATAATAACATACAGCGTAGTATTTTAATAATTTTATTCTAGATTTTTCCAAGTTATTATGTAATGTAAGTTTTCTATTTCTATTTTATATATTCTATTATTATCTCTTCGACATTCTGCCTTTATGTGTAACACCAATTATTTTGTACTTATACTCCTTCACGGTCACAAGTGGGTTTTACCTTGCATTTGAATATGTAAACGTATTAAGCCCACAGTGTGTGAGAGATGTAGCACGCACGAGAATTACGATGCTTGAATTTTATTAATGATGCTTATTTTATAGAGGGGAAAATTTTGTTTTGCCAACGCATTGTAACTGGTTGTATGTATAATTATCTTCTCTCTATAGATTTTTCCTCTATATATATATATATATAGTACGGTATAGTTAGGCACAAACTTGGTCATTATAATATTACCTGGTTAGTTAGCTCATCTGTATTGGGAATTACAGCCCTCGCTTGCGTCGAAATTCGATCAGGAGAACTAATATATTATGTGTAAAAGAAACTAACGCTTTGGCTAGCAGTGTTTTTTTGTTTTTGTCAGTATGTTACAAATAAAAGTCAAATCACATTTAAAATTCACGTTATTGCTATTTATTATTTTAATTATCATAATTACATATTTTTTTATATATTATATATGTATGTTTATGTATATATTATTTATTTATATGTATACTATGTAGCTATAGTACACATATATTTATATTTATACATATTTAAAAAATAAAAATTGAGATGATCAGTACACCTCCTTACCGCTTAATTTATTGATTTCATGTCCTTCACCCAAAGGTTGTCTGGAAGAGATCACTCTTTTAGCGATAAGACCGCCTTTTGGACAAAATAGTTTTCGTTTTTTTTATGTTTGGTTTAAAATGGTTCTGTAACTCGTGTTTGTTGTTGTTGTGTTTAAAATGGTAGGTAACTAGTATTCGTCCAGTGTTCGAAATTAGATCATAATCGTTTTTGGAAATTTGAGGTCAAATAATTTGAGGTAATATAAATCATACATATTAGAATTGGTACATTTTTTACGGCCGTGTAGGAATACATCGTGAGGAAACCTCCATGTATTGGATGAATATCTGCCACATGTGTATCTATGTGATAATGCGGGTCACCCGCATTGGAGCGTAGTGGAATAAGCTCCAAACGTATTCCTCAAAAAGGAGATGAGACCTCAGCCCAGCAGTAGGCGATTTACAGGCAGTTTACTTTATTACTCTTATATGAAAAAGTAAGTAGGTCCCCCTCAAAATATATAGTAGATTAATATTGCTTGGGGCCCAGATTTGATAAGTGACTTCCGGTTATATATCTTTTATCCACTTAACCATCTCGATTATATGCATGCACACAGAACTCTTACTCAGTGTTAAGAATATTAGTCTATTATTAACAAAGGAGTATTTAATTACACGAAGCTCATGCCATTAAGTTTAAGAAAAAACATAAATTGACACTTCTGCATCGCCGTCCGCTGTCAAAGCACACAATTTTTATTACTCCATATAATTTTCTTTATTGTTCGCTATTCACAATTTAAATGTAATATTATTTAAATACATATAAGTTTGTTACGTCAAAAGAGTTTTACTTCTCGTACAAATTAACGCAATCATCATCAAGATACATCAAGGCACATGTATGGAACCTTAACGCCATAGTCAAATACATCAAGTTACATCCATACATTGACACCATAGTCTACATGGTCCTTCGAGCCGGATATAATATTACAGCAATATTGAAGAAGCGCCTATCAGGAAAACAGGAGTAATACTAACCAGCTAAGGACCGACAGAAGTCTGAAGAAGATAGAAGAAAATCAGCCTTAAATACAAACAATACATCAAACAAACAAGTCATTGATTTGGATACAAATAGAAAGGTCGAGCGAATAAAAGTGAGTCAGTTCCAATCATTCCATATTATATTCCCATCATTTAAGTGTATTAAATATTTCACGTAACTTAATATAATTTCAATTTCTATTAATTATTAATTTTATCATTCCATAACTTTACAAAATGTCTGAGCTTAAGAATTTAATTAGAAAGAGAGGTACATTGAAAGGTCGATTAACAAATTTTACTAATTACGTAAATAAACTAACCGATTTAACGTCTGTAGCAGCGATTTAGTTACAAGTACGATTGTCTAAAATAGATACACTTTTGAACGAATATGAGGCAATACAAACTTTAGTAGAATGTTCGATAACTGACGAGAAAGACATTGACGTTCATAACGCCGACAGATACGAATTTGAAAACTCGTATTATTCAAGTGTTGCCATTGGCCAAGACATCCTAAAAAGCAATAAACCTGGCAAAGCTGATGTCGATAACATCAGTTCGTCTGGCAGTTCTTATGTTTCGGGCAATGATAAACCTTGGACGAAGCATTCATCCACCCGCGGCATCAAACTTCCCACTATCCAGGTCCCACGATTTAGCGGCAATTACGAGGATTGGTTAGAGTTTCGTGATACTTTTATTTCACTTATACACGACAACTCGTCTATTACTAAGCGCGGCTCAGGTAATTGGATCATTGGAATTTTCGTCGAATAATTATAGCATTGCCTGGAATTTATTATGTGACAGGTTTGACGATAAAAGATTATTAAAAAAAAATCATATTCGAGCTCTCTTTTCGTTAGATCCTATTAAAAGGAAGTCATGTCAAGCTATTCGTAAAATCATCGATACTTTTACTAGGAATTTAAGGTTATCGCATCGAAATTTAAGGACACGCTTATCATATATATAATGAACACAAAATTAGATTCGAGGACGTTACGTGAATGGGAAAAAACAAAAGTTAACGTCAAAAGTTAAAGACTTTATACGATTTTTTTAAAATAGGACTGATTTACTAGAGACATTACACATTAATAACACAAATATCAAAGTAGAAAAATACAAATCTACGGAGTACGTCAATGGTTTAGCAGCAGTTGCTGACTCTCATACAACACAAAATAAATATAGCAATGATTGCCCCTTGTGCAAGCAAAACCATCGCATTTACAAATGTGAGACATTTCTTGGTCAGTCTGTTGAGGAGAGAATAGAGTCCGTTAGGAGATTCAAGTTATGTGAAAACTGTCTTCGCCCCGGTCATCAGTCTCGCTTCTGCAGGTTAGGTCCTTGTACCAAGTGCTCACAGAAACACAACATGATGCTACATCACACACAAATAATTCATCCGTCGGTCGTCAGCGCAACATCGCTCTCAGTGAGTCAAACGGAGCGTGTCTTACTGTCGACTGCAGTCATATACATACTCGACAAGGACAACCACCGTCATAAAGTCAGAGCTCTCCTCGATTCCGGGAGCCAGGCATCCTTCATGACGGATTCCTTGCATCGTAAACTTAACCTAAAATACATACAAATACAATCATCCGTAGTTGGTATATACCTACAAACATAACCCTGGCGGACCCAGAATACTTTAATCCGTCATGTCGAGTTACTACTACAGACATATTTTGGGATCTACTAGACCAGGGTCAGATACGTACGTTTAGGTATAAAGGGTACAGTTTTACAACAAACAAAATTCGGTTACATTATATCTGGGCCCACCAGTGGTGTCACTAATTCATATTCAAATTCATTTATAACATGCACACTTGTCACAGAAAATACTATACAGGTTCAACTAGCCAAGTTTAGGTCTATCGAAGATATTTCAATTGATAATAATAAGCAAGTATATTCTAGTGAAGAGCGTTTATGCGAAGAACATTTTAAAAACAACTATACGCGAACAACCGACGGTCGATTTTCCGTTGCCGTATCACTTAAGAAACCAGAACCTGCTAAGCAATGTTTTTATTCACTCGAACGTAGGTTTCGTAGGCAACCACAATTAAAACAAATGTACATTGATTTCATGACAGAATATTTACAATTAGGACATGTAGTGTACACACAACTACAATAATGTATTAATTGGTATTTTATAATATGAATATATATTACCTGTGTATCTATCCATCTGTCATCTCGTATGACACAGATCACGAAGCGCGGGAAATAGAATGTATATATTGGTATTGGCGCGAAGTGAAGACGGGGTGTGTGCATAGCGAGCTGATATATAAAATATGATATGTATTATTTAATTTGTAATACCGATATTACGACGTGAGTTAAAGCACGGTTAAAGGGTGAACATTAAAGGACATATGACGGAAATAACACATTTACAAAAGGACAATAACACACAAAATTCATATTGCCTACCACACCACGGAGTGTTGCGAGAAAGTAGTTCTATGGCCAAACTTCGTGTCGTTTTTAATGCAAGCGCTCCTACTAGTTCAGGGTATTCATACAATGATATTCACATGGTTGGTGTGTATACACCACCACCACTATACACTATACAGAGTGATTTAATCTCGATTTTGTTGCGCTTTAGACATTTTCCCTACGTTATGACCGGGGACATAGAGAAAATGTACCGGCAAGTACTTATTCATAAAAATCACAGACACCTACAACAAATTCTGTGGCGAGATGATCCTAATAAAGAATTAAAGACATATCAATTAAATACAGTCACTTACGGTACGGCGTCAGCGCCATTTCTCGCCGTAAGGTGTGTAAAGCAACTGTCAATTGAAAATCCTCATTTGGCTCAAATACTTAGTAACGATTTTTATGTGGATGATTTGGCTACAGAGTCGCAAACAAAGGAACAGCTAATTCAAATTTATAAACATATGATCAAAGTTTTATATACAGGCTGTTTTCATTTGAGAAAAATAAGATCAAATATTAATCTATGTCCATCAGATACAGATTCGCCCCAAATGCTCAATCTAGGCGATCAAAGCTCATCGAATATCTTCACCATCAAGCCAATAGTTGACACAAATCCAACTAAGCGGTCTGTATTGTCCTCCATAGGACAGATATTTGATCCGCTTGGTTTATTAAGCGTATGCGTCATACAAGCCAAAATTATGCTACAAAAACTTTGGTTACTGAAAATTTCATGAGATGAACCTTTACCTTCAAACATTAAATTAATTTGGCACACATTTATTTCAGAGTTACATCACTTAAATAATTTAAAAATACCACGTTGTGTAATAAATGAGACTTTCAATGAAATTAAATTACACTGTTTTTGTAATTTCTCTAGATGCATATGGAGCATGTTTGTTTATCAGAACAAAGTATAACAGTCACATTGATGTCAACTTGTTGTGCGCTGAAAATAAGGTTGCACCTCTCAAACTGGTAACCATTCCACGCTTGGAATTATGCGGAGCCCTTGTCGCCGCACGCCTTATCAGAAAGGTACTTAATGCATTCAGATTGCCTGTTAATAGATGCATCCTATGGACAGACTCATCAATAGTTCCAGGTTGGTTACAAACTCAACCTAGCAAACTTAAGCAATTTGGTAAAAATCGTGTTGCCGAAATACAGGAACTCACAAGTAATCTTAAATGGCGTTATGTTCCTACTAAATAAAATCCAGCCGACCTATTATCTCGTGGAGTCAAGATTTCAGAGTTACAAAATTATTCCTTGTGGTGGATGGGACCTGAGTTCTTAAAAGAGTCGGAAAATCATTGGCCTGAAAATAAATTTTTTAGCCACCACGGTTACTACCCAATCACGCAATAATTTCATTGATTTTAGTCACTTTTCTAAATTATTATAAATAAAACGAACAGTAGCTTTTGCTTTGAGATTTATTAATAATTGTAAAATAAAAAACCCTAAGAAATCTGGTCCCCTCAGCCTTAAAGAACTAAACAATTCATTTACATTACTCTCAAAACTATCACAAATACAATCATTTGAAGAATACAATACATTAATGCACAAACAACACTTACCTCAAAAATGTAGACTTCTCAGCTTATCTCCTTTCGTCGATGAATGTAGTTTGATTAGAGTGGGTGGCAGACTTAAGAATTCGCAATTTAATTACAATAAAAAACACCCAATAGTATTATCATGCAAGCATCATCTTACCAAATTAATATTTGAAGATGAGCATTTAAGGCTCATGCACGCAGGGCCGCAGTAATTATTGGCTTCCATTAGAGATCAGGTTTGGCCTTTAGGCGGGCGCAATCTCGCCAAGCTTGTCACACATAAATGTCAGACATGTTTTAGAATGAAGGCTCGAACAGTAAATCCTATAATGGGCCAACTGCCTGAGAGGCGTCTCCAACCAGGTTACCCATTTCAAACCACGGGTGTAGACTATGCCGGACCGCTAACCGCTGTCGACCGTAAGGGACGTGGATGTAAGCATATTAAAGTTTACGTTGTGGTGTTTGTATGCTTCGCCACTAAAGGTTTACATTCGGAGCTGGTCACCAGTTTGACCAAGGAAGCCTATATTGCCGCCTTACACAGGTTTATTGCTCGGCGGTCGAAGCCGGATGTAGTTTTTTCTGACAATGGTAGTTTACTGTTGGGGCTATAAACGACTTAAATTCATTTTTAAAACAAAATACAATTTCTATATCCAAATCCATGGCAAACGAAAGTATCGATTTTAAATTCATTCCTGCTTATGCTCTACATTTTGGCGGATTACGGGAAGCAGGAGTTCGTTCTTTTAAAATTCATTTAGTTCGCGTGTTAGGCGATTTACACCTCACCTTTGAGGTATTATACACAACTCTGGTTAAGATAGAAGCGATCCTTAACTCGCGACCACTATCTCCCATGTCTTCAGATCCAGGTGATCTCAATCCATTAACACCTGGTCACTTCTTAGTTAGACGACCACTTACCGCTCTTCCAGTTCCAAAGCTAGATGAGATACCTTCGACTAGGCTGCAACGATGGGATCGAGTAGAAAGACTACGACAACATTTTTTGGAAAAGATGGCAAAAATAATATGTATCAGAATTGCAACAAAAGAAGAAGTGGAGAACTTCAAAAAGCCGCCTTGAGAATGGTACAATGGTCATTGTAAAGGAAGATGCATTACCTCCAATGAAGTGGAGTCTTGGTCGTATCGTCGGCACTTATCCTGGAGTTGATGGTGTGACCCGAGTTGCGGATATCCGAACCAGTAAAGGCATCATACGAAGAGCCTTCAATCGCATCTGTCCTCTTCCATTAGACACTGGACCTGTTAAAAGCTGACCTTTCAACGCCGGGGGGCATGTTAAGAATATTAATCTATTATTAACAAAGGAGTATTTAATGTCACGAAGCTGACGCCATTATGTTTAAGAAAAAACATAAATTGACACTTCTACATCGCCGTCCGCTGTCAAAGCACAGAATTTTTATTACTCCATATAATTTTCTTTATTGTTCGCTATTCACGATTTAAATGTAATATTATTTAAATACATATAAGTTTGTTACGTCAAAAGAGTTTTACTTCTCGTACAAATTAACGCAATCATCATCAAGATACATCAAGGCACATGTATGGAACATTGACGCCATAGTCAAATACATCAAGCTACATCCATACATTGACACCATAGTATAAGAGTCAATAAAATTGTACAGAGTAATATATAAGTAATATATAATATTAAAAGTAATACGTATTATAATTAAATGTTATTGAAGAGTATCTGTCATTTTTCATATTAAACAGTATTATTCTACATTTTTAATCTGTAAGTAAGAACAATGACAGATACTCTTTACGGCGGGAAAGCAATTGACTTTTAAGAATTATCTTACGAGCATTGCGTGCTAAATATAATATAAGGATTTTATGATTGCAAATAATACAATAATTTCGTCGAAACCTCGTTTTATTTCTGAGAATAATCCAGTTCTTACAACTCAGAAGTGGGATTAACCAAAACACACCCACAGTTAATTGATATAAAATATGGAAAACGAAAATGTTAATGAAAGTCGTCTTGGACGGAGCCGCTCCCGCTTTACTCCGGATATGGAATCGATAGATAAACTCCGTCGACGCGATTACGTTTTTAACAAAAACGGGACAAACAAAGAGAAACAACACAAAAGAGGCCGAAGCAGGCATAGTGAGTCCAGGGATCGAGGCGAGCGTCGAGGAAGTCGGAAACTCAGCCACAAGCGTGAACGCGACCATCGAATGAGCCGCAGGTGTGAACACGAGCATCGAGTGAGCCGCAGGTGTGAACACGAGCATCGAGTGAGCCGCGAGCGTGAACACGAGCATCGTGTGAGTCGCGGGCGTGAACACGAGCATCGAGTGAACGACAAGCATCAGTCCAAACGACGACGCAGGTCATCTGATCGGAGTAACACACCGAGTACCGTAAGTGACGCAGTGAATTACGAAACTAGGCAGGTAAGAAAATCTGTTTTTCCTAATAGTGAAACCCATTTGTTTTTAACTGAGTTAGTAAAATCATTGTCAAATG
This sequence comes from Nymphalis urticae, assembly GCA_905147175.2. Classification (NCBI taxonomy): domain Eukaryota; kingdom Metazoa; phylum Arthropoda; class Insecta; order Lepidoptera; family Nymphalidae; genus Nymphalis; species Nymphalis urticae. The sequence goes on along the minus strand of LR990004.1, from coordinate 3,606,407 downwards.
TTAGGCCAGAAGGCAATAAGTTTCCGATGTTAGGCAATGTCATTCCTGAGTTTGATCCAATGATGAAAGGACAAACAATTCAAATTTGGCTTAAAAAGGTAGATGAATGTGCGAAGCTGTATCATTGGGGAGATGATCAGATTATTCATTACGCGTTGCCTAAGCTGTCAGGTGTTGCTCGCACATGGTACCAATCTTTGCCTTCAATGTCATTTTCATGGTCTGTATGGAAAAATAAATTAATAGAATCCTTTCCCAGTAGTGATGATTATGCTGAGTTATTGACCGATATGCTGTCGAAACGAGTAAAATATAATGAATCCTTGGAATTTTATTATTATGAAAAATTAAACTTGTTGAATCGTTGTGAAATTTTTGGGAAGCGGGCTGTCGATTGTTTATTATATGGGATCGACGATCGTTCATTAAGGTTAGGTGCTAAAGCAGCTAAGTGTCAAGAACCAGAACAAGTACTAAATTATTTTCAATCGATCAAACAACAGAGTCGCGATAATGATAGGTCTAAGGTCACCCAAGAAAAAAAAGCTTATCCGTCGAACAGCACTAATTTAAATACAAAGCAGTTTAGCGGGAATGATACAAAAGTTTTTAAACCTCAGAATAGTGCTTCAGTGGTCTGTTATAACTGTAACGAAGCAGGTCATTTTAGTTATAAATGTACGAAAAAGGTTTTAAGATGTAATATATGTAAATATCTTGGTCACTTATCAATTAATTGTCCACGTTTGCCGAATGAAGGTAACAAAGGTACTACAACTATAGAAAAAACCGTTTTACAAGTAGACGTTGATAATTCTGGAAATAATAAATATTTTGTTTCGTTGAAAGTAAATAGTATCGTGACTGAAGGGTATATAGATTTAGGCAGCCAATGCACACTTATACAAGAAAGTGAAGCAAAAAGATTAGGGATTAATTGGACAGTAGGTCAATTACCGATCATGAGGGGTTTGGGCAACAATATTGTTGTCCCAATTGGCATCGCTTGCGTAGACATAGATATTAATAATATCGTAGAGAAGGTTGAGGCTTACATAGTTAATGATGGCGTTATAAAATACCCAGTTTTAGTCGGCCATAGTTTCACTGAAAAACCAGGCAAAATTATAACGAAAACAACAGATTCTTTGATTTTTAGCAAAAACTGTATAGGTAAATTACGGTTGATTATAAGACATGATATTGAAATACAACCAAATCAAACATCGATGATTCCGGTCTATTCCGAAAAAAACTTTTCTGGTTCTGTGTATATCAGAGGCTCAATAAGAGGTTTGCCAGGTAGGGAATATTACTTGCTACCCGGCGAATATGTCTTCAAAAATGGTCTTGGGGCGCTGTTAGTACTAAATGTTAGTAAAAACATACTAACGTTGAATAAAGAAACATTGATTAGTCGAGTTTTTACTACTGAAATAAGTTTAGATGTCAACATTTTAAACTTTAATGATCCTAACACGAGCTTAGACTTGAATTATGGGTCACACTTATCCGATGATGAAATTCATCAATTAAAAACCCTTCTGAAGAAATACGAACACAGGCTACGAGCAATCAGTGCAGAAAATGAAAAGTAACACGTTATTACTGTAGCATAGATGATTGTAGATCGTAGCAGACTGTGTCTAGATGTAATAGTATAATAATTAGTATCATTAAGCATATATATAGATTAATTAACCTTTATAAAACTTTTATGTAACACAAACATTATTGTTTTCTTTATAAGATTTTGTATAAGTTTTATTATTATTTTTGTTTTTTTTTAATCATTTGAGTGAGAGGGCTCACTCATCAAAGGATGGCCGAGCTATAAGAGTCAATAAAATTGTACAGAGTAATATATAAGTAATATATAATATTAAAAGTAATACGTATTATAATTAAATGTTATTGAAGAGTATCTGTCATTTTTCATATTAAACAGTATTATTCTACATTTTTAATCTGTAAGTAAGAACAATGACAGATACTCTTTACGGCGGGAAAGCAATTGACTTTTAAGAATTATCTTACGAGCATTGCGTGCTAAATATAATATAAGGATTTTATGATTGCAAATAATACAATAATTTCGTCGAAACCTCGTTTTATTTCTGAGAATAATCCAGTTCTTACAATAGTCTACACTCGAGTGCTGAGCATGTCCTGAAATAAATTGTTCGAAGGCGTTAGACGAAATTCTATGACGTATTTAGTTTCCGAACAGAAATGAAGCGGTGTGGTGTAGAAGGAAATGTATTTTAGAAAAAGTTTTTAGACATTTATATAAAAAGAGACAATTTTCAATATGTTTTTATGGATGCACCAGCTAACGATTATATTTCTGTTCGAATAAAAATATCACATAACATTATAAATAAATAATATTCTGATTAATTCAGAAACTATTTTATATTTTCATACAAATATGCATATCGAATTCATTAGAAAATGTTTTAGATTTTTATCAGATTTTTAATTTTTTTATCAGAATATTATTCTTTACAGTTTAAACAGCGTCCTCTATATATAAAGAGTGTAACTAATATGTCGTAACTCCACCTAGCGTAAACACGCAAACTGCGCTAGTGCAGCGAATACAACTATCGCCATCTATCGAGGGGTGTCAAAAAATAAATTAGAAATAAAATAACTAGATGGCAGTAGCTGTTGATTACAGCTGACGAGTCTCTTCGTAAAGTTAATAAAAACAATAAAGGTTAACTCAATCGGATACTATTATGAACATTAAAATAGACAACTAAATAGAACCTATATGCTACAGCAGAATATTTATTAATTTTTAAAATGTATCGCCTATTATGATACAATTTTATCTTTGCTACAATAATAATTCGTATGTATAAAAACATTAATAGATAAAACTTTTACGTAAAAAATGAAACAGATGATAAAAAACGCGGGAAATTGAATGGAATCAACAGGACAATGTTATTTCGGTAAAAAAAATATAAGTACATTTTTTGTGCCAGTTCGTCTCGATAGAACAAAATCGGTGTTAGCTTTCCATTTAAAAGTTAAAAAAAAATACTTTATACATTTTTTTAACAACTACCAGAAGTACTATATACAAAATAAAATACAACATTGTCAAGATTATGTAAATCTGAATAAATATTAATCCCGAACTTGATTAAACCATAAAAAAGTTGTCGTTATATCGAAAAAACCGATGTCATAAAGGAAGGAGTTTTTATAGTAAGGTAAAGACTAGCTCCGGTTTGTACCTAGGTCTACTTACCTAGGGGGCTTGTCAAAAATAATATATTTTACTATAACCGCTTCGGAATTTCATTCATTCCGATTTTTCAAATGGATTTCGGAATTTTCAAATGTCAAAATGCCTAGTACCCTTGGATTTCTAATCCCTTCCATTAGGCCCATGTTCTATTAGGCTTGGCTACCTAATGGAACACCTGATGTTTAGTTCTTCGCTAATAGAAACTGTAAATTTACATGAACACCGTCAATGCGCCGCCAACCTCATGATCTAAGATAGTAAATATAGTAAGTATATATCTGACACTGGTTCACTCACCAATCACCATTCAAATTTGAATATAAAATCTTATTCTTTGATGGTAGTATAACTGGTGACGGCCTGGATGTGTTAATGTTGCATTGAACATTTAAATCATTAGGTATTATCGTTTTTTTTTTTAGATTTTCTCTAGAGAATTGTATCTACGATTAAAGGAAATACAGATCTTTATCAATACATTTATTAATTAAAAGCCGCGGCTTCGCTAGCGTGAAATTCGGTTTGTCACGAAAATCCTTCAAAATGTGCCATTCTAATGTATATAACGCCTGTTTAAATTATACGTGACACAAAATGTTGAAATTATTAGGTAGTAGCGGTTAACTAAAGTAGTAATACATTGTTTTTGTTTTAGTAACTCTCAAATAGCTATAATAACCTCAAATGAGATTGTTTTGAAATCACAGACAGACCCTTTAATTTTATTTATATGTATAGATTTCCTTTTAAACATAACAACGAATAGGTACATTCGGTAAAAGGGTTAAGCGCTATTATTATCTATTTGTGATGTAACAGGGTCGTATCTTTTAATTATAATAATAATGTCCCCCAGACCGATTTCGGCCACGCCGGCCAATCTCAAGAGAGATTAGCCAACTGCGCAGGACATATTATAGTGCACAAGTGTGTGCGCAAACACAGGTGCACTCTCTATTCCCTAACTCTCATAATCCGATGGGACAATCCGACTCGACCTGAAAGACTCCGTGCTTTTCGAGGCGCGGGAGTATTATAGTAGGCTATACACTTCCAACTTCCAGACTCTGGGCTGCCACTGAGAATTATCTGACAGAAAAACCCAATAACTTTTTAATGTCCCGATCTGGGAAGTAAACATCCGAGGATCTCCGAGGCAGTCGTTTAATTATACAGACAATATAAAGAAAAACTTACCTAAGTTGATTAAGCTGTCGACACACAAACCATTTATACAGCACAGCAGTAAGTGTCCGTATTTCCCCTTTTAATGGATGAAAACCTGATTGAGTAAAGACTTAAATGATTTCTCTAATATCACCCTTAATGTTATATGAAAAGGTAAGTACTTCAGTATCGTTCGCTTCTTACTACAATGTAACTGCAACATAAAGAATTTCTTAGAACTTTACGGTTTGTCGCCTAACTGACTCCAACTGGTCTTTATCGCTAACCTCCCTAAGCGTCGGTGTGCGTGGGACTCTGTGTAATGTTAATCAAACTACCCACTATAAAACTAGCGGTATATTATCATTATACTAGAATGTAACGGAACTTCTTGTGAATACAACCGTGACAACGCCAACCCTCTAGAAATGCTATCGTTAGAGGGATGATATTCAAACACCATACTGTGTGATAATTAATATTATATGCAAATCGTCGGAACAAAGTAACTACTGAATAGCTTGCAGTTTCATTTCGGTATGTGTAGATATAATAACGATTCATTTTTTATTATTGAAAGGTAGGCGGACGAGCATATGGGCCACCTGATGGTAAGTTGTCACCAACGCCCATACTCATTGGCATTGTAAGAAATGTTAACCATCGCTTACATCACCAATGCGCCACCAACCTTGGGAACTAAGATGTTATGTCCCTCGTGCCTGTAATCTCACTGGCTCACTCACCCTTCAAATCGGAACACAACAATATCAAGTACTGCTGTTTTGCGGTAGAATATCTGATGAATCGGTGGTACCTACCCAGGCGAGCTTGCACAAAGCCCTTCCACCAGTAAGAATTTAAACAGTTCTAAATTTAAAAGTACCTACTTACTACTAAGTTTTACCTACTAAGTTGTATTATGTTAGATATAATTAAAATAATGTTCAAGTATAGATTACTTCTATAAATAATTCACAGTTTTATTATAAAATAATTCAATTGATTTCTTTACATCTAGATAAACGTTCTCATTATATTATCAAGGTTTCACGTATTTTCTAAATTTTAATTATTCAGTAATTATAGTTAGTAATTAAAAATTTATCTTATTTTATCAATATATGATAATGTAAACTAAGAATTTTTCCTTCGTTCTAACTCGTTAATAATATGTTATCTGTGCATCGAAATTGTCTATAAAAGTAAATATTATGCATTTACCTTGATACGCTATTAATTATTATAATAATTTTCATTACAATATGGCGGGCATAATAATATTAATATTTAATATAACCATGTTACATTCAATATTGATATAGATAAAAAGATTTGACTGTATAGTATTGTAGTTTTTAGCCGCGACTTCACCTGAGTGTAGGGTGGTGGTACCCAAGGAGGCAGGTCAATATCGCTTATGTGGTTTAGGCATGAAAGCGTAACAGTAAGACAGACAAATATTGTTTGCACATTAATAATATTAGTACAGATTCTAGTATTCATAATATGTATCCAATGGGTAAATCAGCGGCATTGGGGTTTTCGAGGAGACCAAATCTAGAGTTGAGACTATTCGTTGGTGAAATTCAGGGACATATTACATAAAGGCAAACCTGTATTAGATATAAACATGAATAAAATAATTATAAAATTGTATTACAATACAAATATTTTTAATTTTTTATATATTAGATACAAAGCTCCCATGCTTAAGGGCAAGTCGGTCTGGTCTGATCAGGTGGAGTCCTTTTGCGTAGCAGTTATAGCTTAAAGAAAGACGGTTTACAGTTAGATTTAGTAGGTAGTCTGATACTTAGCTAGGTATCATGTCGCTGACTCGAATTCGACCTTTATCATACCTATATCATAAATAGTTATTCAAAATTTTGGCTTACAATGGTAGGGCGCTGCTCGTGTGGGGTGATGTCAAGCATTTACTAGTTATTTTACTTGCAAACACCAATATGTTGTACTGTGTTCTGATTTAGTTGTAAGTGCATCTTTACAAGGGAAAACACACACATACAATAACTGTGTCTGTGTGTAAGAAAATAAGGCGAGTTTCTGAAGAATTGCACGCAACCGTGTGCATAGTGTGTAACAAAGAACGTAACATCTTAGATCCCAGGATTTTAAGCATATTCAAAGTTTAAGGAATGGTGTACACTTCTTACAATATGAGCAGATGTGACCATATACCATCAGGGAGCCCATATGCCAGTACTTGCATGATAAAATATTTACGCAGAAAACATTAGGTCTATATAAAATATCTCATAATTACTAAAACTTTATTAAATACCGGGAAAATGCAAAAATTTATATCTGATTCGAATAAACAGGAAGTGTGCTCAGTGAACCTTTGCTATTGTTTTTCCACTGAATAGCCGTGTAAAACATATGACCTAGGTATGCGAATTTAATTATCTAGCTTTAACTATGCAATTTGATTATCTACGAAAGCCTGCGACTTCGCCTCTGACTATATGATTATATATTTTTAAATCTGTCTTCTGTAAAATCTTAAGTATAAATGTGAACCGGACCTATGCCATAGATTTTTTTGTCGTCTTTTTTTTATTGTATTAGAGAATTGAAGGGCAAATAGTCACCATCGCTCAGAGACATTTTCGATGTACGAAATATATAACATTACGCACATCGTTAACGCCATCAACCTTGGGAACTAAGTGCCCTGGCTGGAACATATTGCTATTTGTCCCCAGGAGTCAAGGTCATGGGGGGCAATACGGGTCCTTCGTTGCCTATTCCATTACCAGTGATATCGGACATTTTTCACTGCAGTATCCGTATCCGTCTCGCGTCCCACGCGAAACACACCTCCAGCGCACGATGGGCGGTGACCTGGTCCACGCCATAGTGGTGGCTCGTCGTTTCGCGTCCGATCGTGCACATGTATTCGCTAAGACAACCATGACCGGTGATTAACCGTGTAAGTAAAATTAAGGTTTTATGATTATATGTTTAAGGTTTCATTAGACACAAAGAAAAAAAATTAAATCATCATTTCATCATTATTCTTATATATATTTTATATATTGTCTGAACACGAAATGCACAGTCTTTTTTTTTTAGGTTTGTCTTATATCATTAGTATTTATTATTCATGTTTGAATATTGATTTAGATGAAATGTTTAAAGTTAATATAATAAATTAAAACGTATTTAGTGCAAACTATTATGTATAGTATGCAAATTACATAGAAAACAAAAAAAGAATATGTAACCTTTATTTATTAGTACTAGTAGTAGATTTATAGATATGTGTGAAATTGTTCGTGCTCAATTTTTCCCTGTGCAAGGAGAAACTCTTTTGTGCATGACTGTATAAAAGTCGTTTGTGGCACATACTCTTAAAACTTTGGTATATTGCATTCTAAGAGCACTGTACGCCTTTTAGATATAGTTGACCTATAGGCTGGTGTAAAATTTTCGATAAAACGCTTTAAAAAGTTAAAGGTACATTAAAATTCAATATACATTTCGATAACCTGCGAATTAAAATGTTGCACAGAACAGTATCTTTCTTTCTCTCTTAATGCCTCACTAATCATTCAAATCCTCAGTTTTGACACATTCAAGATATTTGAATTCTGGCAATGTTTGCACAGCGAATTCTCGTAGAATAGGCGGAACATGAGCTGGCTTGGAAAATGATTTCCGATAAATCTTTTCACTATAGTCCGCATGTCTTTACGTAGCTCTCACATGTTACCAGTAGCTTCCAAAAGTGCACTTGCTGACGAACAACAACAGGATGTCGTTTTTGTAACTGTTACTATTCAGTACAGGCAGTATCCATAACTTAAGCAGCAAGCTTGCTACTGACCTCTACAATATACTAAAAACTTTGGTATTGCCTTACTCACACAAGCACTCCAATCTATAAAAAAGCGGACTTCTCGGCTAAATCTGGTCAATCACATCATCACTACCAATATTACTTAAATATGTTATCCACTTTTGATACACTTGTAAGTTAGATATTTTGGAAAGTCACGAAATTATAGAAATATAATTTCTAACTTCATTTACATACCATTGAATATATTTTAATTTGACGCTCTAAAAGTCGATGAACACATTCACTGTGACCAATCACATTTGTCAATAGTTCGACTGTCACCCTTAACGGAATTATATCACCAGTTTGATTTTTAATAATAGTAATGGTAACAGTCTTCATTAACTTACCTGGTAGATATGACTGCCTGGTACATGGTGAGCTTAGATTCTGCAGACGATCTAGCTATGGTCCAGCATTTATAAAATTATTCATTTACTGACTTATAAATTGAACTCAGTTTATCGTTTAACTTATCTATAAAAGATAGATAAGTCTATCTATCTTTTATAGATAATTAGAGTCATAAAGTTTTCTGTAATTTTCACATACTTACCTCGTTTTCATGTATCTCTTGTAGTTTTATCAGCGTTCGATTTGAAAACGACATATTTTACTAAAAATATTTTTACATAATATCACAAAAAAAATATGTAACATATACACATAATATATAACTTGTATCCCGTGCTGTTTTTTAAGCAATGAGATATAAATATTCGCCCATAATGTGCTAATACAATGTACAACACACCCAGAACATATTTTTGCTTAACAGCTTACAATATTTCCTTATTTTTATTATTTTATATTATTTATTTATGACAATTATTAATTAAAATTCTGACCGTATTTCCTTTACGGTAACCAATCAAGAAGAATGGCTAACTGCACAAGAGATTTTCCATTTCCATATTGTAGTGCATAAGCTTGTTTCCAAGCACTCACTTTCTTTCCCTCACCCTTATATTCCGATGGGACATCAAGCCGACACGACGATAGAGATCAGGCGCGGGACCAATGGCTCTACGTGCGCACCAAAGCACAGCCTCAGATCGTCAGCGTTTTAAGCTGGCAACTGGATTAAAAACGTAGTTAAATTCGATTACCAAGTACGCAATTTTCGCGTACATACGTTTCGGTAGAACCTAGAACTAGTTTTATAACTAATTGTAGAGCATCGTAGCTTCCTTATTGCATATAGAATGTAAAAAAATATCATTTAAAAAAAATACTATACAATATATACCTAGTCCCTCTATAAGAGAATTTAAAAATAAAAAACATTGTCTATTAATATTTAATATTGCCACTGTTCATTAATCTACTAAACTAGCTTATTTAATAAATCCCGCAAAATGCAAATATCTACAACACTCATTAAAACGAAACAAAAAAGTATTATGGGAGCGGTGTTAAAACGAACAATTCAATTTTTAAAACAAAGAAACATCAAAAGGACGCGCGACACCGAAACGTTTCGAGCACTCGATTGGCTGAAAATGGCTGACGCTCACGTGCTATTGGTCAAAGATAATGTTTGTGGACTATCAGTTTTGCGGGGGAGATAAACCAAAACTTAACCGCAAATGTTGACAGAAGCTTTTAGACGGTCACACAAACAAAATACAACTCTAGTTTATTGTGATAAAATACAAATTCATTTAAACGCTTTTATTGCGTCTGGATGAAAGCTGGATGATGAAGCGAGATGGAAAATCAATCGTCGAGTTTTTAATGGGTGTGAAAAAGAGAGATATCCTGTAAAGGGTTGCGTTACACTCTATAAGTAAAATGTTATGTTAATGTTTGCATACATTAAGCCTACGTCTTCTATCTAATGAATATTAATTTACCAAACGAATATAATTATCAGACAGAAAAAAGTTATTGAGGAGCTTCTATTTTTTGCTAAGAAAAAAAATATGCATTTGCTTTACTTCATTTATTTTACAATTTACAATTATTTATTTACAATTAATATAAGTGTTTGAAATGAAATAACTGAATTATTACATTAAATATCGGTATCAGTATATTTTTGATAAATTAAGTACATCTCTTGAAGATTCGAGTAATATTGTTAAAGTATTGCAAAAAAGGCATTTTAAAATATCGAAACAAATGAAACACGTCATTACCAAAACCAACTCCTTATTTTACGAAATAATTTTATTACAATAGATAATTTAAAACTGTCCAACTTCACCCCACCACTCGGGGATAAAAGAGGAATGGGCGGGGCGCGAATTAAAACTGAAACGCAGATAAAAAGCTAGACGTCTCTTTCCCGCAAATGAGCAGTCCAAAGCGCAGTAAGCGGCTTACAATGGGAGTTGACACTCGATGTTATGGCTGTCCCTTTCTGTTTTTACTCTGTCAAATAGAGCTATCTCGTTAACAGCCCTTCGTAGATATAAAGGTATAAGCGGAGTACAGTCAGTTCCACGTGAGACTGTATTTTGTAATCAGTGAAGTGGCGCCTTTATTCTGAAGCGCAGGCACAATGTTCGCGCGTTTGACAATTTGACATTTAGTTTGGCGGGAACACCGTTTCATGTTTTCAGATACGCAAAGGCTTAATCTTATACGGTTCGGTATTCTATAAGTGAGCTCTTTTAAAATAATAGTTGTTAAAGTGATGTTAGAAGCCAGTTGAAGACTGTTACAGTTATTGCATTTGCAATAACTTGGATTCTAGATTATTTTAAGGCAATAAGGTAAGATAAAATTAAATTATTATTTCGATTTATTGTTTACCCATAAAAACAAGTGGTCGCTGAAAAAAAAGAATGATTTACTAGAAAAACAAAATATTATTAAAATTATTGTATAACAAGATTTCCAAATATAGCCTATATTACAGCCCGATAAAAAAATATGTTAGAACTGTAATAAAATCTGTAAGTACAAGAAAAATAATTTAACAAATTTAAGCAATACTTACGCCTAAAGTACTTCTTTTTACTTGTTTCAGTGTTTTTTTGGAATGTTGTAAAACTTCGGATTGTTTTAAAGTAGTCTTTCTTCTTGGCTTTTCTTTAGCTGAAGTCATTTGTACCGTATCTGTTGTCTCTCGTGACGTTTCTAAATCTGTAGTAATTACTTCACTTTTATTGTTTATCTCTTCATTGAATTGTTGAATATTTTTGTCAGTAACTCGAGTAATATTTATTTCCATCGTGCCTAAACCGTCGTTTGTTACATTTTCTAAATTCATTTTTGCTAATTTATGTTTAGTACTATGTGTATTATCTTCAAATCTTACAATACTTTTATTGGTAGTTGTATTAATAACGCTTATTCCATCTGACGTCGCTAGAACTTTATCCAAGAACTTATTAGTATCTGAATATTTTTCAAATAAGTGTTTCTCGATTCTTTCAGTTGTTTTTTCTTTATACATAGTTTTTGAATTATTTATAGCATCAGTATTGCTAATTGTTAATGTTGGTTTCGTCATAAAAGTATTCAATACAGTAATACTTGGTTCAGCAGCGATTGTGTCTAAAACTGATTCTATTTCTGTAGTTTTAATACCTTCCGTAAAATCAACGTTCTTTGTATTGATAACTTTTATAGATTTTAGTTTATTGTTTATCGTATAAGTATTTAATTCAGTCATAGTTGATCTATCATTGACTGTATCCGAAACTGGTTCAATTTCGTTTACTGGTTTCTTTTTTGTAACTTTATTATCTTTAGTAATATAAACATTACTTTTATTGATCACTTTGATATATTTTACTTTATTATCTAAAGTTTTTGTCGTCCTTTTGAGGTTAACGTTTCTATTGGAATATTTTTTTAATAACTTCATCTTTTGCTTCGTGGTCAATTTATTTCTTTGTATCATCACTCTGTTGGTTAAAATATTTTTAAATTCTTCCAAAGACAGAAAGGCATTTGGAATTTTTGATTCAACTGGATTGTTTATGTAGATCAAAGGTTCGGAATCGGTTCGTAAATTTTCCTTAATCATAAGATTGTGTACTTTAAACCCGTTAACATCTTTAAGTTTCTTAACATGTATCTCGTATTGCTTGTTATTCTTAAACAACCGGCGCGATGACAGGTTATGTTTATCTAAAAAAAAAGAATACAAATCTATAAGATTTTGACAAGCAAAGACAAAAATAATTAAAAAAATGCGTTAAGAATTTTTATGTTTTAGCCCCATTGTTTAACTAGCTGAATTAATAATATTTAAAACTATACTATACTATCTGTAATTGCTTCCTTATATTTTAAATAAAGATCCGTAACAACATCTTCAGGCACTAAATTAATTTTATATTTATCACAAGAAACAAATAAAAACAGGAACGATGAGAATATAATCGATTTGAAATTAAAAATCTCACGACAACAAAACATCTTTCGCTTTACTTGGCATGTTTGTAAAACAAAAAAGGAATTAACGATTTTACGCTCTAATTGAAGCATGCATGTATGCGCTTTCATTTTATTTTGTTTGTAAATGTTTTTTGGTTTGATTACAAAAGCAATTAAAACATATATATTTTTTCAATTTATTTAACAACACATGTGCTTTTTTAAATTAAAAAGTATCTAGTAAAGAATATACAGATAAGAAAATTGTTCGAAATCTAAGTAAAATTTAAACGATTTTAGTTACGTAATATTACAATAATAAAAATCTATAATATGATAAACTATCCGCCGCTTTGTCATTTAAATTAAATGTTTAAAAAAGGTTTTATTGTAAAATGTATTAAAAACAAACCGTCCTATCGAATAAAATTCATCCACTAAAACAAGTTGATTAACACTCAATTTGAAGTACATTACACGGCCCTAATTAAAACATATAATAAAAAAATACGGTTTTAACAATTTCAGGTAAATATAATGGCTCTCATTAGTGAAAGCAATTTTCATACCATTTTACGGAAATTTTAAACATTAACACGCAAACGAAGTCATGTATTTTTATATTTCATAAATTTTACGATTTTTTGTTGAATACTTTGCATATGCAATATATTAATAAAACGCATACCAATAATTAAAACCTTAAAGAACTTTAAAAAGCTCACTTAATAACAAAACAAAATTCATATAAAAGCTATACACAGAAAAAACAAGTCAAATAAAAATTATATAAGGCAACTTTTTGCATGCATAACGATAAATATAATTGTAAATAATTAATACATATATGTACCTATAATAATACGTATAAACATATTCGTATTTTGTTTCTTGCCGGTTTTGCTCTTTAGAATCTACATTCCCAACCCAAAGTAACAGATTTTCTTTTGATTAATCTTTTAAATTCAATAGTCCTTTAAGAACTTCACATGAAAAAATAAATAATAATATTAATATCCTGGGACATTATTCACACACGGCCATCTGATCCCAAACTAAGCAGAGCTTGTACTATGGAAACCAGACCACTGATATACTACATATACATATAGTACTTTTATTTTGTAAATACATACTTATATAGGTAATTACACCCAGACTCAGGACATATACCTATATTGTTTATATATTGCAGAAACAACTATATTAAATAATATACATTAAAATCTAATTAGTTTTCTACTTGTCTGTCTGTTTGAGAACAGATATATTCTAAATAAAGTTCATTTGACACATGAAGAGGGAAACAGTAACAACTATACCAACATTTATTTATTTTATTAAAGACTCATCATGTAAATAAAACAGGTGTATAATCTAAAAACGCTGAAACAGCGGAACATATATACATATATATATATATATATAATTTTCGACTATTAATTAGTGATATTAACGATCGTGTATTTAAAAAACCGTAGGGCTGTAAGAACATTCTCGAAACTCACCGCAGAAAACGATCTTGAAATATCAGTGATATGCGACATTGACCATTATAATTATAACAAGAATACACGCATCAAAATAGTATATCACCATAAGTCGGTTGTCAACATTTTTCGAGTGATTAATGAAGTGAGTTCCTGCAGAACAGCGCTGCTGAATTGAATTTATCCATAAACATATTTTTAATAAATAATGGGAAAATACAACGTAAAAATACAATTAATTCTTTTTAAAATAATTTACATTTACAAAAAACAAGAAAAATATCAGCGTTTATTCTTTTTTGCCGTTTTTTATTTACAAATAGGTAACACTTCGGTTTAAAGACATTTATTTCTCATAAAGAACACAAAAGTTCACTTTTAATAAGAAATTACAATAATTTTGCCTGAGGGTACATTTAAAAGTCTGCCTAATGAATTATATACAGTGAGATAAAATGTTGCGGGTAGTTATATTACACAAACATGTTTAGGTAGGGGTTACATTAACTTATAAATTATTTTGCACATATTCCATTACACGTTTTTTGAATATAGGAAAACTCTTGCTATTAATGATTAAGTCTGATAATTTATTATAAATTTGAACTCCTTCAAATAAAATGTTTTTCTTTCCATAGTTGGTTCTGGTTTTTGGAAGTTCTAGTTTAGTACGTTTTCTAGTGTGGTATGTATGTGTTTTTGTGTATTGTGAAAGTGTAATTGTGAATGTGTTTTATTTGTTATTATTTTTCTAATCAACATACAGGTTTTTAAAGTGTATAATTGATTTATATTAAGAAATTTTGTTTTTTTGTATAATTCAGCGGATGGCGTCATATAATCATATTTATAAAGAACTTTAATAATTTTATTTTGTAAAGTTTGTAATGGCTTTATGTTAGACTTCGCAGCAGTTCCCCATATTTCAATAAGATATTCTATATGAGGTTTTACTAAAGAATTATAAATAATAGGACGAATTTTATTAGATATACATAAGGAAATTTTACGTAGTGCTCCTATCAAAGGGGATATTTTATTTTTAAGATGATCAATATGGTATTGCCAGGTTAACTTGCTATCCATTATAAGACCTAAATATTTTTCATGATCAGTTTTATTTATAGGTTCGTTAAAAATTGTTAGTTGGTCATGATTTGGTATATTTTTATTTTAAGGCGCGAAGATCATATATGATGTCTTTTTGATATTAATAGTTAATAAATTAGACAGAAACCATTCGCTAATAGCATTTAAATCACGTTGAGCTACGTCAATTATATTTTTAATGTTATCACCAAAGTAAAATAAGCTTGTGTCATCCGCGTAAAGAGTTACATCTCCAGACAAATCAATTGTAAGACTTACATAACACTAACACTTACATACAATATCATGAGTATTATAATAATCTTTAACAGAATATATGCATTCTTTTTTTATACAAAACATTAGCTATACGGACTCTTATTTTATAATACAGAATTACCAACAGCAGTACAGAGTAAACTCCTAAATTGATTTTTTTTTTCGATTATTACTGGTGACGTCATATACCCATACGCGACGTTTAAATAATCGGTTAATAAAAAACCGGCTACATTTAACCAATGAATAACAACCGTACCCAAGCACCGTGACAACCCATTAATAGGGTTCAGTGGTCACCAGGAACTCTCGTAAATTCCGTTCCCGTTCGTCCATCCGTCATTTTTAAACGTCAATTAAACATTACAATGTTTTAATAAACACAATTTGCTGTAATTTGCATTTCTCATGATCACATTCAAAACAAATTAAAACATTTTCGTTTAAAGTTTTTAAGTTCAAATTGTCAGAATACTGAGATGAACAAATAGGTTCTAATTGACAGCTTTGTGAGGGTGCAACCCAACCGTCACATAATTTACCACCAAACAGCAATGCTTAGTTTTCTGTGTTGTGGTTTGAAGAACGAGTGGGACAGTGTAATCACGCGCATAAGGGACTAACATAATCTTATGTTCAAACTAATACCGTGCATTGGCAATGCTTAATATATTTTACCGTGCCAATGTCAATGAGCGGTTGTATTTACCATCAGGTAGCCGATTTGCCAGTCTCTATATCTATATTAAATTTTAAAAAAGCCACACAAATCAGTAATAGCGTTTACTTTTAGGATTTCTTTTTTAATATTTTTTTTCAATTATATTGGTTGCGATTACTAGAAATTGTTTCGCTTTAAATACTTTTCAAATGCCTCTTTAGTATAGTGGCTATATTAAAAGAGAGATCTTTATCGAATTATGAGTGAGGGAATAGAGAGAACACCTGTGCGTACACACGTGTACTATATCAACTCCTGCGCAGTTGCAGTTGTGACCAAAAGCGGTCTGAATGACATCATTCGAATTAGTGTCGTCTATGAGTTTTTTTAGTATCATCAACAATAGTTGTGTTCAGGATTTATCCGCCTACCTTATTTTCTATATTTATCCAATATTACAGTTCAAATAAAATATTATTTTAAAACAACAGTTTTACTGGTATTGGTATTGTTGTGTTCCGGTATGAAGGGTGAGTGAGCCAGTGTAATTACAGGCACAAGGCACATAAAATCTTAGATCTCAAGGTTGGTGGCGTATTGGTTATGTAGGCGATGGTTGACATTTCTTACAATGCCAATGTCTAAGGGCGTTGGTGACCACTTACCATCAGGTGGCCCACCACAAGTCACCTTTTTCCATAGAATTAAATGGACAAACGTATTTGACATTTGAATTGTACTAATACAGTTCAATCAAAATCGTTTCAATGCTCTTCTAGAAAGCAAAATATACTACGATATATTTTTACATGATTGCAATTTGGTATTGATAATTTATTATTTCTAATTCTAATTCATGGTATTATTATAGTTTAAAATTACGGTAGTAGTACGGTTTATTTTAATATTACACTTTTATTCTAGTATAAATAATATCTTTTTAAGTAAATAAAAGTGTTTCTTGTTTTAGTATTTGATAAAACACTACGCTAGCCCCATGACAAACGAGAAAGCGATTACAATACCATAAATTCACCGATAAAGTAATATCAGCTACTACGCTACAGCTAATACGACATTGACCATGGACATTGAAATAGGCTACTCAAGAACTGACACATTCTTTGGCAAGGAATGCTTTGTCGGAGTGATTGGTATTTCGGATCGTTATAACATTACAACACCGTACTTTTCTGGAATATCAGCTGATTTAGGAAAGGAACTTAGGCTAACGATAGCTATTGCACGAAATTCCATCGTCTTTGGCTTTTAAAAACACTTCTTACGTATATACTCTCCCATTTGATTACTGCAAAGTAATTTTATTTGACTCTTGACTTCATTCTGTGATCTTCTGTCGTGATTGTGGTTCTTGGGATGTAGCTTCTAGACATACTTTCATCTGAGATAAAGTTGATTGTAGGATACGTTGATCGTAACCGGAATCTCCGATGACTTCTCATGTGTTGAAAAACATCGTGAGAAAATCGGCATGTGTCAGTGTATATACAATATAGAAACCATAGCATACCATCTTCTTTAGTCATTTATATGTTGCTTTGTTTTCATTTAGTTTGTTTAATGCATAACCTAACAATATTTTAAAAGGTAGCCGTGAATTATCGCATTTTTATATTTTATTAAACATAAATATAATTGAGTTTTGACAATGTTTTTCAAAAGATGACTTCACTTGTAAATAAATTGTAAATGATTTTATTACTTTTGTAAAAACTTTTTTTTATTTAATAGTTTCTGTGGAGAGAAGTAATTTAATCGGTAATTTTATTCGCATTATCTTATTTTGTTGATAAATTTTGTATAACGTTTTTTCTTGCTCTTAAGTATGACGCATTTAATGTATTAGTATCCAAGTTCTGAAAATCAAAGGCGGGCTGCTACTAAGAATTTTTCAACAGAACGAAACCCAATAACTGTTTATGGAGCCAACCTGGGGTTTGAACCCAGGATATCAGAACCTGCGCCCTTATATCTAGCTGTGGCTAGACTAGACTAATGAGGCATTTTATTCTAATAGATCATTTAAGAATATTCACTAAAACTTATAGGAATCTACGCAGATAAACCGGCAAGAAACCAATTAGAATAACAGGTTATATTACTGTAATGGTAATATGAATTCAACAATTAACATCATTATAATTGCAGGTCACCACCATAGAAGAGTACGGGGTGTACACGATGCTGCCGGCGCAGCAACTAGCGCCGATAAGCCCGTGGCCACCCGACGCGATGCTGGACCGCATGGACGACCTGGCGCACAAAGGTAAAGGTAATGGTGACCACCATTTACATTTTCTTTTTTATCTTTATCTGTTTTAATGGTTTAAGGATTTTTTACTTTTACAACTCAAAGCATGCAGTTTAACGTCTTTAAGGATTTATAAATTTATCAGTTCAATTTAATAGAATATTAGATAATATTCTATTAAACCATATAGTGTCTATATTATTTTTTAATTTACAACATTAAAAAATAATATAGACACTATCCAACTATGAATATTATTATGAAATACAAATTCAATGTATTACAATATTTCTGAATCAATTTTGGGTATAATATACGTTAATGGGTAATGGGGCTTCATTTTGGAAATACCATAACTTCTGTTTTGAAATAAGTGTTAATAGTTTTGTATAATTATTTGATATCGAGAATAAATGTAACGTAAAATATAAACAAAGTAAATTTAATTATAACCGTTTAAGTTATTATGAATTTACTCCACTTATTTAATTCAGTACACCTGCACCACAAGCATCTTGTGTTGTCTAAAGCTTTCATAAAATCCCTGTGACGTTTCACCTGTACTAGTCTGTCATACGTATAAACGTGATTAATTGGAGTAAGCAGGCTTGTGGTGAACAGGGCACAGCGGTGTTAACCAGCTCGGCGGCGTGTTTGTAGGAGGCAGACCATTGCCCGACTCCACGAGGCAGAAGATCGTGGAGCTCGCACACTCGGGAGCAAGGCCCTGCGACATTAGCCGCATCCTGCAGGTCTCAAATGGCTGCGTGTCGAAGATACTTGGCAGGTTAGTTCAAATCTGGTCTTAAGTTAAGGATATTGTAGGAATATTGAAAATCATTCTAGATGTGATCATTGTTGTGTCCGCCTTAAAAAGTAAAGCAAGACACAGTGGGACACTCACGGGCTTAAATGATTTTTTGGCAAACGCCTTCTCTCCTTTTAAAGAAGGAGCCTCTTCCATAGCGATGCTTAAGTACCGATTGGATACACACGTGTCAGAATTTTATCCAATAATTGTATGTTTCCTAAAAACATACTCTATTCCGCCGAGCACGGGATGAATTAAAAACTCAAATTAAGCACATCTTTTACGGGCCTTGGTGCGTACCCTGATTTGGACGCGCGATCTTTGGTTAAGCTCAGCATATTCTCTCCAAACCATTTCGGCACATAACTATGGGATAGATAATAAGTCAGCAGAATCACTGAATTTCCAAGTACTACTAAAAATTTTATAACGAGACACTAAGATCGTCTTGAAAGTTCTACGCATGAACACTAATGACATTTTTTGCTCAGTTTGCAAATGCAATAAGAAAAATACGAAGATAAGTTTTTCTATAAAATATCTGAGAAAAAGAAATGTGACTTAGATACCTATCCCATCCCATATTCTTGTCTGTATTATACCCCACACATTGTCAGAGATTCCAATAAAGCCAAAGTTATGATAAAATTATTCAGAAAAAAAGAAAAGCGAACTGGTGGATTAGAACGAATATTTTTTCGTCGATAAACTAACGCAACGATTCTTTGAACTAAAAGAATAATACATAACTTGGGTTCCTTGGTATATAATCAATGTCTCATTAGGTACTAAAGTACCGATCTCATTATGTACGAAATATGTAATGCCTAATATAGAAATGTCATTTTCAGTAAATAAAACAAATAATAGAAAGATTCTGTGAATTTTCCACTTATAGTTAAAAAACTGTTATGGTAATATAAGAAATCATTCCACGACTTTGGTCCAAAGTGGCACGAGTGGCATACATGAATCGTCATTTGATAAGATGAAATTAAATTTAAAGTTAGTTCGTTTAGATTCTACTAAGGAAGATAGGCAAGAACTTACTGGTTACATGTATCAAATCCGTTCGGTTGTACTCCTTCACCGCTTAGCATGAGAAAAATTATATAAAGACATTGTTTTTATACAGAATAATTAAGCAATAAGAAAATATTTAACCTTACTACCATAGTTCAATAAGAAGCAGTGAAGTACTGATCTAGTCCAAACCGCAATTGTCATAATACATAACCAACCCTGGCATTATGTTACATGAAACCATCCCAAAAATGCCGTTGAAACGAACACCATATCTAACTGGCTGTGACCACAGAAATGTACTTGTGACCACACCTAGCACTAGTGAAATAACCTTGCCAAATTAAAAAGACCTCAGGTTGTATGGAAGTGGTTAAATAAATACGGGCTTCTAATATTGGTAATGCTATTAACAGCCAAGGTGACTGCGAAGGTTGGTTAGGATGTAATTTGAGAAAGACTATTTCACGTGCATTGAATGTAGATTGTTTTTTGTTTTGCTTGAGGTTAGATATTTTTTACGACAATGAGTGTATTATAAAAAATATAGAATAAGGTTTAATTGAACAGAAATAAAGTAATAAACTATTAGTTACTTGTATTTCTTATTTACTGTAAATATATAATATAACATGGCTTTTATATTGAACCAAAGTACGTTTTATCTTTGCTTAGACTTAATGATTACTCTGCAATAGTTAATTTGATAAGAAGAATAACTACGTACCACAATGAATATTCATAAAATATTATCTATACAAAAAAAAGTGGAATATTCTTAAACTTTTTGATAACTTTTAGTAACTAATTAGAAGAGCCGAGTTGGCTCACTTGAATAGGATTTGTGGATCTTAAACCAAGATCGCGTGTTCGAATTCAAGCACTGAATTTTCATGTGCTTAATTTGTGTTTATAATTAGTATAATATTCTGTAACAGGCGTGTGATAAACAGAACTGTCTGGGAATAAAGTTTGTTCAGAAGCGATTCACTTACGGGCTGTAACACTTTACTAATTTACTTCTGTTTAATTCTAATTAGTTAAGAAATAATACTTAAACCTAACATAATATGACACATGAACTTGATATATTAGTGTTAGATAATATTACTAAACTTATTAGGTAAAAGTAGTATAAAATGCCTGACAGCTGGCCGGCAAGGCGAATAAAAGTACAAACCAGGTATCGAACCTGATACCCGGGAACTTGACACCACGGTGCCCCACCGCTGATGGTATCACCGTAGGTGACAGTTTGTGCAGGAAGGTTTAGAATTCGTTTTTAATTAAAATTAAAAATAATAATACTTTTATGAGCTTATATCTCTTTTATTTCTGATACGTTTAATAAAGTAATAATTAAATATATATGCCTTGAAAGTTAGAACAAGCTAAAATAAAATTTAAAAATAATCATATTTTAAATTATAATTGTGAAACATATCAATAATAGTTTGACCATGATCTTTAGTATATTGTCATAAAAGAGTTGATCTGGAAGAGCTGCTTCTGCCCCAAATAATAATTATCTTACGTAGGAGGACCCAATTTAAATAAATATACAATATTAAATTTCACTAATATGGTATTTAAGTACACTAATGACAACAGTCGATTCCAATAAACAATTCTGACATAGTTTTTAGTGTTTTTGCTTAAGATTATTATTAAATAAATGTTGATTTGTTTGTATGTGTGATCGATATCATTTGAAGAACTCAAGGTATCGTTATGTCGAATTGAATTAAAGTCATTTTATTTCTAGTAATATAATTATAATAATTTGAATTCGTATTAGGTATTATGAAACGGGTTCGATCCGACCTCGGGCGATCGGCGGGTCAAAGCCGCGAGTTGCCACCGCGGAGGTGGTGAGCAAGATTGCCCAATACAAGCGAGAGTGTCCATCTATCTTCGCGTGGGAGATCAGAGATCGTCTTCTGAGTGAAGGAGTCTGCACATCGGATAACATTCCTAGCGTGAGTACAGTTAATTAAATGTTTAAGTGACTTGTGTTATGATCATGTTTTTTGAAACTTAACTTTGGATAAAATAACTTGGATTATGTAGAGTTCAGGCACTCAACCAATGGCTTTATCTGCCTTCCAAGGCTCGGGAGTGCTAACTAGACTCTGGTTATTGGGATTTACTCGATAGAAATCCTGATAACTTTTCTTTGGACCCATGGCTCGAAGTGAGTCTAAAGGCTTTAAAAATTAGCCACCAGATCAGCCATTATTATAAATGTAAAAAGGGCAAGTTATGGACTTAACATTAACTAATTTCGCCTTACATTTACTCTAAGCTATTTCATTTATAGTGTTGGTAAAATTACTATATTTTTTATTCCCAGTATATTGATACTGACTTAGTGGTAGGGCTGGCGCAAACCCGTCTAGGTAGATACCACCCACACATCAGTTATTCTACCGCCAAATAATATTAGTATTCTTGTGTTCCGGTTTGAACTGGACGTGAGTAACATCTTAGTTCCCAAGGTTAGTGGCGTATTGACGATATAAGGGATGGGTAATATTTCTTACAGTGCCAATGTTTATGGGTGATGTTGACCATTTATATGTTGACCTTATATATGTGTGCCCATTTGCCCGTCCGTCTACCTATTATGTAAAAAAATGCATTTTTTCGTCTAAGCGACCTTTGTGTTAACGTTAAGTTGATATTCTGTTCTTTATATAGATTTTATGTTGTAATGTGTTAACGTTGTTAAAATATCTATTATAATGTAACGTGAATCAATTTCGCGATCATAAATACTACACAATTCTATACGTCCACTTATATAAACGTTTCAGATTAAACCACAGTAAATAAAAAAATATATCTTTCCTTGACTTAAAATTTGCACGAAATATAAACCCGAAGATTTTACGGCAACGCCTTTCTTGAGTACTAAAAACGAAAGGGCATCAAAAATCACAATGGTGTCGTATAACGGTAGCTATAGTTCGATTATATACAGGGTGCTATAACGCCTTATCTTCCCCAGCACTATACAGGACTCCCCTTTCCTTTCCCCTTCTCCTCCCCCTACCGTGGCAAAACAATATGACGTTATAGCTTTTTTCTTCATCTTTCCTTTTTTTTTGAATACGATGCCGCTCCCTTCTGGGACTTGGACGATATGACGTACACGTATATAGGGTGCTTTTAAACACAATTCAAATATAAATGAATTTATTTTGCTTTATAATATAATTTTTATAAGCAGATTATAAATATCCATGTTTTTTTAAATTTAAAAAAAAGTCATTAAGTTAATGTAATTAAAAATACTATAATAAACGTATTTCATTCGTTTTATATTGTATTTAAGATTAAAAATAATTTAGTATCCGAATTTATGATTCAACTCTTTAACGTGATGTGTAATGTAGCGAAAAAACTCCTGAAAAGCTATGAATACGAAAATACGATTGTGTTAATGTCTTCTTTTAACGACTACAGAATTCTTAGACATCCTTTACGACAAAAATGTTCCCTCGGGTGCTTAACATAAATTAATTAAGGATTTCGCGCCATCACCCTGTTGCTGACGGCTTAGAAAAAGAACTTTGAATACCACCAAGATCGAGAAAAACATTATATAGAAGGTATGCCGAAAAAAAGGACAAAGATATGATTTATTAATGAGTGCGAAAGAGTTGGTTGTCTATCTCTTTTCAACCGTCTGAGAGGGAGCGATTTTGACACGGTATGAATAAAGAAAATATGAAGGTTTTGTTGCCGTAAAAATTCCAGTACAGGGGATAAAGTCTTTAAGTTATCTGCGAGGGAACCGTTAAGGGTGGTTCTGGAAACAGGTACAGTCGGAAACAAAAGATTACGTAGTACTATGATCAATTTAAATATATTTTATAATATTACTAACTTAATAGTAATTCATGATTTAAATTTTTAAATTATTTATTAACAAATTTATTTAAAACTGCGGTCGTTGATGTGATTGAAGTTATAAGATTAAATTTTTGTGTTTAAAAATAAATTATTAAAATGTCTATCTTACGGTAACCATTTATATCATTTTAATCAAAACTTTTTTTAAACAATGAAACTGTTTACTTATCTCTAATTGGTCTCTAATTATATAATGTATAGTATATTACTAAACATACATACACTTAATATGTTTCTTATCTAATACAAGGTTATAATAATGACATTTAACTAACTCAATATAAACTGGCTGAATAATTTTGGGCTGAATATGCTTTCACCAAAAGCCACTAATAAAAAAAAAATAGTGACTGTGACTTATTTGTAAGATTAGAAGGATCCCTTACTAATATATAAATGTAAAAGTGAGTGTTTGTTAAGTTTTTTAACTACACAACCGATCATCATGAAGTTTTGCATACTTGTTGTCAGGGGTTCAAAATAGGATATCTAACACCTGCCCCCTCCCTCCCCCGAAAGCTAGTACTCTGAATATTTAAGACTCATACGTCACAGAATTAGTGTTTTCTTGACACAATATGTACACAGCAAATAAAGGAATGACACTTTTTTGACGCATCAAACTTTACTTCAGTCTAGATTTATTATGAAGTCGATTTTCATATTCACCTGTACGCCTTCATACATAACAAATATATATACAAAGTAATCCGTTGTTTAGGTACTTGTTCAGTTCGAGAGCGCTTAAAGGTCGAATATATTAATATTAACCATCGATCCGATACGAGTTCACGTCGAATTTTGTTAACTTACCGTAAATAATATTTGATGTTTAAATCTGTGTATACCGTCATTCGCTTACGCGTATCGGAAAATTATTTCGTACGACAACGATTAACTAAAGGTGATCATACATTTGTCAGTTGAAACGCACTTGCGACTTCAGTAAATATTTCTTTAAAAAAACGCTGAACTATTTGTATAACATATACATATTACTTATGTAAGGAATTTTGTTTTTATATCAATTGTTTTTTGAACTTTGAAAATAAGATCTTTTATTTTGAAATTCCAGTTAGAAAATAATGAATATTTGTTTTCATCGACGTCACTAATTTAGTAAAATCGTAGCTGTTGCTTTTTTGAAATATATCAATAATAAAAATACACATATTAAAATTTACGAATGGAGATTATTTTTATTATTTGCCATAAAAACTCCTCAGGAATGAGACAGACGTGTTTAAATCATATTCCAATATGTCCAGGCCCATGTAAACTAATCGCAAGCGGTTTAGATTGACGATGTATACTATCCTTAGGAGTTTGCTGAATATCAAAGGTTATGTTAAGATAGAGACGAGTCTATGAATTATTAATTCGAGAAATCCTACTATATTTATATATATGTCAGAGATAATAAATTTAAGCGGGTATACGACGTCACTTATTTATTAGAATAGCAACACCACACAAGGTGATTGACATCTTATGGGTTACTGGTCGGTTGTCAGACGTCAATTTGTAAAAATATAAGACCTATTATAATGGTGTATCCGTCAGCAGTGTGTGTGATCGTTTCTTGGTCTCACACTTTGGTCGACACACTTTGGTTTCTTGGTCTCTTGCTCTCAGGACAGCGCAAGCGGATGTGCGCACTGACTGATTTAATAAAATCAACATGTTGGACGACAATGGCGGCCATTTACATGGCAATCCATTTGAATCCGCAACATATAATATACAATGGTTACGTTGTAGGTTACTACGCACTATAAGAATGTGAATATATGGAACAGTTTGTTAAGACTAAAACTTTTACTTCAGTTTGCCCTTTAATATCACATTTTAGAATTTAATCAGTTGTTAATAAGTTATTTTTTTTTCAAAATAACCTTTTTTTTTGTAACCTAATAATTAATTTGGATTTTTTTATATTGCCTGTAGTTATGTGTTGTAGATATTGCTATCCACTTTAATAATTCACCGAGAACGATACAAACAGTAGTTTAACAGCAAACATGACGTCACTAAGCCTTTAGTAAGGGCCCTTCGCTCTAACGAAGCCAAAAAAATCGGCCCCGTTTAAACTTAATTTTCAGCCAATGAAAAATGTGATTAATGTTCATAATTATAGGGTTCCATTTTAATTGATATAGTCATGAGCTAGGGTTGTCACATGGTATCGCATGTTCCCGTAGCAAATCACTTCCGGGCCACTAAATGCAGGCCAAATTAATGCGTTTAGCACGCTCCCGGCATGGGGATGACAACTTTATTTTATTATATAGCTATATTTTCTTGTCACTTCGGCATCAGCCGTTGCGATTTTTTTTTTGTGTGTAATATCGTAACCCTTATCGGCAATTTATTTCAATAACTCTTCAAATATTGATACGTGGATATATTCATATACATTCAGCGAAGAAACTTATAATTTGGATTGAATTTTAACAATGAGAGTGGAAATATTTATGTTTTTTTAGTTTTTTTTTTATATAACTACAATTTATATTCATACGGTAACGGTAACAGCCTGTGAATGTCCCACTGCTGGGCTAAAGGCCTCCTCTCCTCTTTTTGAGGAGAAGGTTTGGAGCTTATTCCACCACGCTGCTCCAATGCGGGTTGGTGGAATGTTAATCATACAATACATTAATATAGATATAGTTTGTAGGATTACAAAACCTATATAAAATTGTATACAACCAAATCGAAAATGTACATTGAAAACCACAAGCCTTGTGTTTATATATCAAATGTGATATAATCAAAATCAAAAATATCCTTTAATAGTCCGCTCGCAGCTTCGCTTCAATAACGTGTAAGTATGAAAAACTTCGTGAATCGATTATATAGTTAAGACGTGAGAGCATTCACAAACAACCAAATAAACTCGCTTTCGCATTAATAAAGTAACGATTTAGTTAAAAAAAATTTAGTTAATACTCGGCAATTGTATCTGGGGATCTTTTTATTAATTTATTGTTATTATTATTAAATAACTTTATTGTACACTCGCAAAAAAGACAAATACAAGTAAAAAAGAAAAAAAAAGCCTAAGAATAGTCATGCCATATAAACATAATTGCGGTCTGTAATAGGATGCATGCAAGGGTTGGTCTTATCACTCAAGTAGTATCATGGGATATTATTAAACATTAAAAAAAAGCCGAGATGGCCTAGTGGTTAGAACGCGTGAATCTTACCGTAAACGTAACCGACGATCGTGGGTTCAAAACCCGGGCACGCACCACTGAATTTTCATGTGCTTAATATGTGTTTATAATTCATCTCGTTCTTGACGGTGAAGGAAAACATCGTGAGGAAACCTGCATGTGTCTAATTTCATTGAAATTCTGCCACATGTGTATTCTACCAACCCGCATTGGAGCAGCGTGGTGGAATAAGCTCCAAAACCTTCTCCTCAAAAGGGAGAGGAGGCCTTAGCCCAGCAGTGGGACATTAACACTCTGTTACTATTAATGTATTAAACATTATTAAAAAACTAACGTTTACTATAAAAATTCCACATCATCATTCCACCATATATCACCTATGCCTTTCATATGTATTACATACATTTTGTATCCCACGTCATTGCCGATGATCGGTCCAATGAATATCTCATACAGAACACTGATTTAAAATATCATTAAAGCATATCTAAGATCTCACAGGGCTATCGCAACAAATTGTAACAAAGGCCTCAGAAAAGGAGATTATCGAAAATGGCACGTGGCTGACACGCGACTGGCCCGCGTCCGATGTATAGACCCTATGTTGTTATCCGTTCAAAATGTAACTATAACACACGGTGATATGATTGATTTTTGCTTAACATAAACGCTTATTGGTTTTTCTCAAAACTAAAATAGGTTTTATTTTGAATGCAATAAAGTTCAATTTATATTTAGTTACAGTTATTTAAAACTAAGAAGTGTCGGAGGGAAATTAATACCACAATCGTTGGATTAAAAGCTTATAGTGGAGTTGAGTAGGTAATGACATGAACAAATAAATATGTATTGCTATAGTTGTCTTGTCACATTTGTTTGTCGGGATGTCGCACGCAGGTATCACTTCGGGGCAAGAGGGCGCTGGAGTTGTTATTGTTGCACTATGTGATAAGGTATATGTAACAATATTATATATTCTCAATCTTATTTGAATAAAACGCAGTTATCGTCTGGTCTTCGTAAGTTTCACTTGATACCCTCGGCGCCATACCGTACATGGTGACTGCGAACTCGACGCCTCTCTTTACATGTAGTGGAAGTTTTAGCAAATAATTAAACCTATCAAAGATACAATAATGATATATAAACTATCTTTCGATCTTTACGATCAACGTACGATCTTCAGTACAAGTGAAGAAATTTTTTTTTTTAAATAAAATGGGAAAAATTATTTCAAAAGAAGAAACAGTTATCGTACCAATGCTGCAAAATCAAACCAGGCACGAGCAGAAATCTTAATATTTCACTTATCCCTGGCGTAATATTTTTGACGATTTTTTCGCTCTTGAAATTAAACTTTCAATTTTATATATGGTATAAAAAACTATTTTTGAAAGCTGCTACGACAACACTGAAATTAATTCAGCAATTTTGAAGTAACATTTCTTAAATCTTGTCAAATCCAATGTTTGTGTTAGATTCTAATAAAATTTTCATATAGAATACGACCATGACAATGTTCTGCTTAACCATTTTACCGATCTCGTTATAGGAAAGTCAACGTGTTTTAATAAAACTAGTCCATACCACACTATTCTGTAGAAAAAGAAATTTAACAATGTTGAAAATGTTATGATACGCAAGTTTAATGCGCGTAAGCTTTAAATATTATAACTATAGTAGTCAAAATCGCTTATCACTTTCTTATCAATTTGTTTGAGTTTCGCATATAAACAATAGTTTCACTATTTACTAATTCCATTATTTACGATATAAACTTCAAAACGTATCATATTTAATTATATCGAAGAAGGTTTTCATGTAACTTATTTTCTTTTATACGTCGAACTCTTTAAGTATATTATCACAAGGGTCGGATGCCTTGCGGTTTTACCTTGGCAAATTGTTTGTGGCCTTTTGCGGACAACCCTACATTACAAACTGTATATATATATATATATATATGTATTAAATACGTATAAAATAATTGAATATGTACACACATTGTTTATATTACTACTATTTGCATGTAAAATATGACATAGTTTAACTTTATTATGTATTTGCTATAAATAAAGACATTTTCGACTCCAGCTCACCATATTTCGAATTATATACTTTATACACGGTACATAATATACCTCTGGATTATCTTACACATAATGATAATATGCACGGACGTTCTTGTCTTGTCTTAAAATATCTAATTTATTTTCAGAATTAATCAATTTGATTAGAAAAGAAAAACTTAATTTTCGTAATAACTTATTTAGATTTTTGTCAATGACACATAACGAATGTGAGGATAGAGATTATTTTCATTCATTTGAAACGATAAAATTGAAAAAAATGGACTTTTAAATTAAAACTTACCGGCAATAATGCTATTTAAATGTTAAAAATAAAATATAAATAATTAAAAACAAACAAAACACAAAAACAAAACAAAAAAACATTTTGTTTAGGTTTTTATTTACATGTTATTAGTCTGCTTAAATACGACGCATATAATTTGACGATATTATATGTCTATTATGGACGGATACACGTACACCAGAATGAATATTGAATCTCGCTTAGCAATAAAATTTAATATGATCGAACCCCACACATAATAAGTTAATTACAAGGTAAGATGCAATAAACAGGGGTTGGCGACACGTGCTCTAACCATCGGACGCTCCGCCCACATTACTTATAACTATAATTATCCATTTTATTAGAATTCATACAAAATGATATTCAAAACAGTCGAACCTTATCTATACACAAAACTTTATTATGACGTAAGTATAAAAGTAAATAAAAGAAATATTCTAGAATGTATTGTTAACAGAGCCAAAATTGTATACAAAATTTCAGCTAATACAATTGGTTGGAAACGGTTAATTATATTTGACCCATATATATACATATACATATATATATATATATATATATATATATATAAACAAAAGGATAGATATAAAGATATATAAAATCTTGTAAATATTGACAAGTAAATACTACTAAGGGTCGAGTATAACATTTTTTATTTAAAAATAAAACACAACATTTTTATTTAAAAGTATGTTTTATGCATACATTTTAAATATAATATTGTTAATAACTACAATTTTTTGTCTTAAATAGAAATATACATAACTAACTTAAAAACTATATATATATGTATATATATAGCTTTTGTTGCAACATACTCTGCGATTTAAATACATTATAATCAAATATTTAAGATTTTTTTATAGAATGGAATAAACATATCTGATGGTAAGTGGTCATCACTGCTCATAGACTATTGCCATTGTAAAAAATATTAACCATCCCTTACATCGCTAATGTGCCAACCAACCTTGGGAACAACTCGTAAGATGTTATGTCCCTCGTGCCTATAGTTACACTGGCTCACTCACCATTCGAGCCGGACCACAATAATACTAAGTACTGCTGTTTTGCGGTAGAATATCTAATAAGTGAGTGGTACCTACCCAGGCGAGCTTGTACAGAGCCCAACTAAGTGATAAATTGACATCTAGTTTTCAACTGTTTGAAGCGACTCTATATTTTAAAAGTATTATTCAAAAATTGTTTATACAAAAATACATACGAAAAACCATTATCTAGCTACTGAAATAAGCCTCTCAATTCACTTATCAATCACTTAAGGTCAAGTAACGCAAACTAAATCTCCATTTAAAAATATTATCACTAACTAGCAGCTCAACATTATTGATATTACAAAATGATTCCTATTGCTAATAGCTTTAGGATCGAATATTTCTTAAAATAATGGAAAATCCTTATTAGACCTAGATCACAGTCTATGTTATTGTAAAATGATATTTATTGATAGGTAAATAAGAGCTAATATAATTGAGAATTTGTCGGTACGTATTGCGTTGCTTTTAAAGGCGAGAATGCAATATACACATTTGGATGATCGGATGAGGGGATGAAACGATGCGAGATAAGTATGGCACAGGCACGTGCGAGTAAGAAACATGCAATTTTTGTATTCTACCCCCTTATTATTATTGACTTGAACATGTTTTAACATTTCTCAAGTGTTTTATTGGCGTTTTGATGCTTTTTATTGGTTTTGTAACATAAATATAGTTTTTTACAATTTAGCTTACGAGTGTACACATTCGATGATGTTTTTAGAAGCAATTACTGTTAATTTTTTTTATTGACATCTTTGTTTTGTTTGTATATTTGTAAATATAATAAACACTATAATAATAATAATCATTTGACATTGACGTGTAATAATTTGTTACACTTTTCTGTACCATCGCAATAAAGCTTTAAGGAAGCGTGAAAATGTTTTTGTTTGCAGTTATATTTTCATACTCCAAAGATCCACAAGATCACAGTTTCATTGACTTTTTTTGAATTTTCTAGATTTTATTGTCGTAAAAGCATATAACTACATTGCCTCCCAAAGAAGTCACTTCCTGCATTACTCACGCAAGCAACATAACTTACAAGTTTATTTCTGTTCCTCAAATTATAGCGTCAGATCTTTTACAAATATCTAACATTTTCTTATAACGTTATTGATTTCTAACCTTATAAATACAACAACCTAATATTTTAATAGACAAATTTTATATTAAATAAAATTATACATACATTCGGAGCCAGTGAAGGGATTGTGTATATTAACGCTTAATCCTGCCGCTCTGGCCACTCCTCTTCAAATAATACCACTTGAATCAGATCCCACACGTACGGACAGCACAAAAATGTAACCAATCTATATACGAGTATATTTTTATAAATGTCTGTCTTAGGTTCAAAATATTCGTAGTACTTCTATTTCGTTTTTTAACTAAACTTCTTTCTCTGAATCTTTTTCGAGACTAAGGAGTCAAGGTCAAATATAATTGTAATGTTTCTATTCATATTATTCTGATACTTCAGTCATATATACTGAATGACTTATATTTAAGAACGTGTATTGAAATTGGATTATATAAACAGAATTGCCTTTGTCTGGGACCTGCAGTAACGCTTTACATCATTCATTATCATTAGCCAGTGTTCGTCTACTCCTGGCCTCTAAAACACTGAATCTATCCCATTTCTGCAGCCATTTAGCGTATGACGTCACCTGGCCTGAGCACGTCTTATCTCACGTTTGTAAAGACGCAGACCGGTTATCGAGATTTTGCAATATTTCTTGGTATACATTATCAGACATTAATTCTATATTAATTAGATGATTATATTATTATATAACAATGTAAACATACACAATTACTACACATGACTCAATTGGATTTTTTTACTAATTCACTGTGAAGTGACAAATATCTTTTATTTTAATTTTTTTTTTGCTGATCATACAAACACGAGTGGAGAGTAATAGAAGTTCAACAGATACTTGATAAGATAAAATACGAGATAAGAATCAACTTGTAACATATTGGGGTACACGAAATTAAACGAATTTGTTTGCAAGCATTATGTTTCAAATAACCGGAATCAAATCAAATAAGCTTATGAGTATATATTTCTTACTCAATATAACGTTTTTAAAGTCATATTGGTATCATAATGTGTGTAAATAGCACGACAGAATGAGGATTCGTTTTATTAGTAAGAGGTTACCAGTTTATTATTACGATTCAATTGCTGTGATAATATGTTTTGTGACGTAATGTCTATTGGTGCGCCTGAGATTTAAGATCGACTTTTATACGGTGACGTCCAAAGTTATGACGCACTCTTATAACGTCATGCCCTCCTCTCCGCCACCGCTGTCTACTCCCTTGTGTATGCGTGCTGCGTCTACTACAGACATGCTTTAACTATAATATTGTTTTTTTTTACAATAAAATTATGAAAAAATATATTTTGTTAACGGTACTCTATGTTTTTATTTATTATATTCAATATGTCTTTATAAATTTTTATTAATTATAAGTTCTTTCAATGACCATAAATTTCTATGGTTCACATATGACTCGCCCAACGAAAGAGACATTTTTTATTTTTATTTTACTTACGAGACACGGGTCACCTTATGGCGAGCTGCTAGCTATAGCTAAGCTGTACGCTGTGTCTTTCTCTGTACCACTGACAACTTGGATGCAAAATTTAATGATTAACGGTTGAGCAGTTACGACGTGAAAGCGTAACAAACGAATAAACAAACAAACTTAATTTCACATTTATAATTTTAGTAAGGATTATTACACCGTCAAAGTGATTTCAATCACGGGATCTAAGACGTTACTTGTCTATGCTACCCCTCACTCACTCACTCACCATTCAAACATTCAGGAACCCACCCAAAAGGGCAATGTAAGACTAGTGCTGGAAGATTGTAGATAACATAAAAGGCTTATTATTAACAAATTTCTAGCTCAAGCATTTGTATCCCAATGCTGGGCAAACTCCTGTTTAAGGGGTCGGTGTGAGTTTATTCCACGCCGCTGCTTTATGCTGGTCGTATAATCAAGGCTGGTTTTTAAGCGATATAGTCTTTTACATGCTGTAGCTAATTCGAATCTTCAACGATTATTTAAGGTATACGTGTTCTTTCCACTGGATCATTTCAGCTCAGATTTAGATAAACACTGAGCTCATGCGTTAAGTTTTGGCTTACGAATCAATTTGCACTCGGCATTGATGTTTAATGTTAAGGACCAATTCCTAGGAATTCTTTGAGAAGTTTTTGCCAACAGTGGAATTATAATAAGCTGTTACACCTTAGCTTACTTGGTGGTAGGCTACGTGCAAGCCCTGTGTAAGTACCTCTTGGTATGATATATTGTTGTATCCCGGTTTAAACTATATTATATATAATCCTAATACCATTTAGTCTTTTGCCAGTCTATCTATTTTAAGTAAATCGAAAAAAAGTTACATTTTATTTTATTAATATCACAAATAAAACTTTAAACATAAGGCGTCTTGTAACTTAATTATTTACGTTAAATTATAACATAAAACGCAAATTAAATTCCCTTAAATACGTTAATGTTGTTTATCAAAGAAAGCCTAAACGCCTGATTATGACTGTAGAAGTTTGATCGTTTGATGTTCAGTCAGGCGGGAGGGCCCAAAGAATGCCTTGTGGGGACCCCGGACTGTCTTAAACTGGCTTAAGATATAAACAAATGCTTACTAGAACGCTACATGTTTATGGTAATAGAATTTTCTTTAGGTACACGTAATTTTGTTTTTAGAATAGATATTTAATATTGAGTAAATGGATTATATTTTATAAGTAGCTGCAAAATTTATATTTACATTTATTATTTTGAATATTTTAGTTTTTATTTATTTTCTTTATTTTTATTTATTAGTTTATTTCCCTTAAAATTAAGACAATTTATTTTATTTGTTTTAATCTTGTTTTCATGACGAAATTTATTAGATATTAAAGTATACTATTTAAATATAGAATTTCACATATTAACTTATTACATATATATTATATATTGGTCGTCGCCTTATATTTTAATTCATATATTTATACTATTCATTTGCCACTGTTCATTATATGATTTTAATAGTTTATATAATTTTAAAAACTTTTAATTTTAAAGGTCAAAACACGCTAAGAGTCTAATATGTACTCGTAATAAAAAAAACTTATAAAAAATATATATTTTACGACATAGTTTATAAAGTTCTATTTACGTAGCTAATTATTAAAAATACAATTTATTATAAGTTTGTTATTTAAAAGGTTATAGTTAAGTTAGATAAGTTATAAATATTTTTGCCACCTTGAAGGTTATGACGACAATCTTGTAATTCATTTCATTTTAAAAATCGAATCGAAAAAAAGTTAAATATCACTCTACGAATCTCAGTTATTTGTTTTTTAAATAAAATCTTATTTAGTCGTTAGGGTGCGTCCCTCGGCGCGGCACTCAAATATCGACATATGTTATGAGTTTTACGCGAGCTTAATTTTAATCCACTTCGCTCTCGCTACGTAATATAGTTTATAGTGAGATAGAAATAGATTTTAAAATATAAAAAAATTACATGCACTAATATAATAATGAGTTTACTTTACCTTTGATAAAAAAAAAATGCACAGACTATACCTACATATGTTTTTTTTGTTTTAGCATTACGATGCTTTGGAGAATCTATTACAGCCTACTGATTAAAAAATAGCGCTAACAAGCTATACTTTGGTGCGCTTTTGTTTAAACAGCGAAGGAACAAATGAAATGAAAAAAATCGTATACTAACGATTGGAATCGAACGAATATTGATGTCGAAATTAACTCTCTTTATATTATCAAAGCCTATATACTAAAAGACAGGTGACCCGTGTATTGATTTTCTCGCATATAAAAAGAAATGTAATTTTAATACACTAGGGTCTTTATGGATAAATCTTAACCATGACATAAATAGGCAAACAGACTTAGTACCGAAGGAACTTTTTTTACTTAAAATGACTGGCTGACTATGTTAATAAAAAATTATCATATTTTATGAATATTTTAATTAGAATTGACTCAATTTCACATAAGTAATATTTGTATTGAAAGTTTCTGCACAGCAGAAATCGATATCTTGCTATTGATATGTCTAGTCATACATAAAACTTTTCATTCATAAATGAATCTAAATGAAGTATTTCACATTTATTATACTCTTTGCATTACGTAATACCCCGTACAGAATTAGCAGCTATGTTGTATCTCTGGAGATCGCAATCAAATACGATATTCCCACTAACGCCAGTCAAATTAAACTCGAAAACTGAAAACAATGAATCGATAAGCCTTTTGTGGCTAGCATAACGTATGTATCAAAGCGAGCGATATTGGCTGCGTGTGACTAATGTTAGCTACGGCTCAAACGAGTTAGCTATTCATTAGCCAATCTGGGATTAGCGTTCCCGGTATACCATTGAATAGCCATATTATACCCGCCCGGCCGGGATAAATACTCGAATTACGATTTGTAGAACATCAATAACCAGTGGTTTAACTAAACACACATACACTTATTAACTAATACCGTTATGTCAATATGACATATGACAACGGCATATAATAACTTTTGCAGACTGATAGTTAAATGAATGTTACCTCATGTCTTATTAGTGTAATCTTCATGTTTTGTCATCTGTCGTTTCTATAGTAACTAACGTGATTTTTCAAGAATCGAATCCTTAATTTAAAAACGTATTTAATAGGATTTAATATTTAGTATATATGCCATTAAAAGGGTCTACGTATAAGCTACGTCGTAGCTATTCGCTACGATTGAATTGAAAAAATATGATTATATTTTATCGTCGTTATTGATTTATGAACGACTTCTGAAATGAAAACGACATGTTATAAGTTTATATATATTATTTTAATGTTTCTTTTTCAGAGAGCTATAAATCTATAAAGGGTGTTCAAGAATAGCGTGTCATTATCCCTCGTAGAGTATTGACGAAATTTAAAGCGATTTTACAATAATTTCACAGATGACACTGCACCCCAAAAGAAATCGTACGTTGACAGCGAAATCATCCCACAATAGATCTCATCTGAATCAGAGTTCACAGTCATTACGATGCCCTTCGAGTTAACATGAGTTATGACTTATTACCGTACCTACCCCAGAACGAATGTCCCTATAGTCCATGTCACTGCATTGTCACCTACTAAATTTACGAATGTGGTAACACAGAAGTCATACTAGGGATGACCGTCATCTCTATCTCTTTCGCACGTACAGAAAATTAATACCGTCTTGCTCTATCGATATTTATTATAATTTTATGCGGCGGACGCTATGCAGTGTCGCTTTTGTACTTAAACGATGTCCTCTCGGGGTTTTTGTTGTTCAAGGGTGGGTATTAAATGTAATAACAGCACTATCGAGATGCGTAACTGTTGAATATTTATGAGTTTTTTTTTCGATTGTACGCGAGATTTAATTCGGTGATTATGGATTGTCAGTTGTCCATAATTAAGGGAGACGCCACAAGTGTGATGTTAGTTCGACTTAAGCACTACTTAGTTTGTTTAATGGTTTTGAATTAATTTGAATATAGATGATTGAAATGTTCCAATTTAATTATAAATAAAATAAAATAGATTTAATTATACTAAATATTTGCGGTATTACAATAAAATAAATATTTAAAAAAAAACGTAGAAAATTATACAATTTTATTTTAAGCAAATATAGTTTTTTGATATTAACATTATATAAACAAAGACTTCTGCTTCACAGCACGTCTGTGTCATTTGTCTGTCAAAATCGCAATGGAAATGGCGATGACAATATGGAATCGTTTTAAAAAGTAGAATTGAAAGTGTATTGGTACACCTATCCTGACACCAGATCATATACTCTGCCCTAAGATTGTCTAGAAGACATCCTTCTTTAAGGCCACCGCTTGTATCACATAGTCCTATTTGTTACTAAAATTTTGTCTTTATTTGAAATAAACGTGTTATTATTATTTAATGTTATATACGATTTATATACTATATTATTAACTTTAATAAAGACTCATGTGATGTAATACAAAAGGTGATAAAAAATTATTGCAATCATTTTATTTTGTCAATCAATTTGAAATCTTAATCATACAACTGGAAACATTCTGAGCATTTTTGTATTGGAAACAAGCTTTTAACCGCTGTAACGTTTAGATCAAATTAATATACTTTTTTATAGCCAACGATTTTTTTTTTAATAAAGCATAAGATAATCTAGATTATATTGTATTCTCTTTCCGAGCGTAAGTAATAAACCTTAAAAAAAAACAGTGAATAATATTTTTTTTATTTTGGTTTCTTTATCAAAAATGTACTACATATTTTATATTTTCAGAAAATATCTAAAAAAAAATATTTTATCCGATTAAATCCGATCCAATAAAGAAGACCACCCACTAAGAATATCGTCATTGAAGGTATTTCTTAATTTAATCGCACCAAAAAATAACGTTTCTTTTAACAAAAACTTAACGTATGTGTATAGAACACGCGTCAAACCGAAAATTTTTCGCCCCAAACAAAAGTAACGAATATTTGAACAGAACATAAACGGGTCTAAAAATAATGCTTCGTTCTATCATTCTTAACCATTCATGCGTTCATCCCCGCGTAGAACGCAATAATACACTATTATACTATATTATTATTAATAATAGTGACGTTTATTGTCATTAAAATAAAATCATCGAGTATCGACGGTTCGCGACGTTAACACAATCGACTTTTGCTGTTCGGTTGACTCTCAAAGACGAACGCATAATTGTATTGACCCTTCAATTGTTCCACTTCATTATGGGAATTTTAAAGAACTAATAAATATTTTAATAATACGCTATGTATTACTATAGTTTATTTAATGTATGGATTGCTTATGATAATTAAACTAGTGATATTTGTGTGGTTGAAGAAATTAAAATTCAATTAAAATCATATTTCTGACTTAATACGTTTGGATATTAAAATATAAAATTTGCATTTATTAAATATGTATAAAACTCTTTTATTTATACTATAATTAGTAAGTTCAAGAGTTTCAATTTAAAAATATTTATGTTATCATACTAAAGCAAAATGTGTAAATAATAATAATTGTGTTTAATTTTAAAAGTTATTGGATTTACATATATGGAATCTTAATTTATAAGGAAATTAAACAAAGAAAAAATAAAACACGGATTAAACCAATAAGAACGTATCTAAAGCGATTATTAGTTAATATTTTGTATGTATAAGTTAAATAAAATGAAACATATTTTATGAAAATGAATAAAATTAAACTCAATGAAAATATACACAAACAAAAGAATA
This sequence comes from Nymphalis urticae, assembly GCA_905147175.2. Lineage (NCBI taxonomy): Eukaryota > Metazoa > Arthropoda > Insecta > Lepidoptera > Nymphalidae > Nymphalis > Nymphalis urticae. Next base: position 3,567,255 of record LR990004.1, on the reverse strand, counting down.
AATAAGTTTTTAATACATACTCGAAAATGAACAAAGTTTTAATTGATAAAGATGCTCTAAATATTCGTTAATTTTTTTCATGATATAAAATATCTTCAGATATGTCTAAATTGAAGACCCGCATCAGGGACGCCTTTAAACGTAAGTAATAAAAATATAAATTTAATGGAGTCCAGCAAAACTAATATTGGTATTAATATTTAGATAATTAGATAAAATTAAAGCTGATAGAGTTATGTATAAGTTGAGAAATATTGATGTAATTAATTAAATTAAAGTTTCAACACTTTGATAATAATCGATTCTATCAAACGATTATTAACTTTAATTGATATCAAAACCATCATCGATTACACTCGATCACTTGTTTACGTCCGGAGCAATTATTCTCTACGCATCCTTTCATCCCTCGTATACCCTTATCCGTGTCATAAAATAATATGAAACAAATCAATAATCAATTTTCCGCCAGCTCGGCCGTGTGCTATTTTTGTCGGGATTTTATTATTCTGGCAACACTAAGTCTAGCGGAAAATGTGACAACTGGAAAGAGGAGTAAATTGTCAAAATTTATTATACGCTTGTAATTTCCTTAAGTTGATATTATATAAAAAAATATATATCTTTTTTTTGGATGACTTACTTGTAACTCACTTTAATATTTATTCGTACTGGCAATCATTACACAAAATAAAATAGTAAGTTAAAAAAATAACGATTCGCTCAGTGACGCAGTCGTATTTACTTTAATAGAAGCAGAGGAATATGAAACTAAAGTGTGTAATTTACAAATTCATGTATAATAAAATTACCATAAGCTAGTATATTATGACAACGAATACTATTTAATCAGCATAGTCTAATAAAACTCGTAGAAATAGTACCTAATACTAGTTAAAGGTAAAATATGACAATTTTACAAAAAAAAAACGTATGAGTAAAATCAACTTAAATTGTGTACGTTGTTTAGCGGTTGTTTAGTTACACAATGCTGTTTTTCTTTCTTTCGAATGTTCAATCAATGATGACAAAAACTTCGGCCAAAATCACGGTCACTAATTTAAGGTTACTAATAAACGTTAAACGCTTATCGACTGTTTAGTTAAAAACTGATTTATCTCTTTCCGTCCTTATTGATTTGACATTCGATAAAAGAAGATAGAGCATCGTTTAACTAATCACTCACTTAACAACGTTGATAATTATTAAATGTATAATAAAAGATATTTATTTAAAATGAATACTATTCTATTAGGGATTTTTTTTTGCGTATTTTTTTGTCATCCATTGAAACCAAGTAAGTCAGTTACGTAACTTTATTAAATACCGAACAGCACGAGTACGGTCATAAATTTAAAGTAATCCGAGTTGCTTAAACGTGTTTTGAATATAAAATAAATTACATTACAACATGCACCTACCGTCAAACGGAAAAGTAAAAAGTATGAAAGGTGCCCCCTAAATACCGGGTGAGGTGAAGCGGTAAAATTATCTTATATTTGCTCAGACTCCGTGAACGTAGGGCGAGAATACTTTTCAATAAGCTTAAACAGCGATTTTTTTTTTTTTTTCGCGACCCATCTTGTAAAGAACGTTTTGTAAAACGGAACGCGCAAATAGAGGGTCTGTATTGATCGATTCGATTTTGTAATATTCAAAGGAATTATTAATTTTGTTTCGTTGTCGCCTGATATTAATTCGTTATTTTAATTTCGCAATATTTTATTTATAATTATATGTTTGTATTTACTACATTAAATATATTTTTTTTATGAAATACCGATACATGCAAGTAATTATTCACGTTTCACGTAAATACATACACGCACGCATCCAATTATTTATAATATGTTTAATTGAGATTGCTTTCACGATCGCAAGTTTTTTTTTTTTTTAATTATGAGATACCATTTAATCTCAAAGTGAAACTTAACACTATTGAAAATTGTACATGATTTTTTTATATAAGATTAAAATATGTAGTACCTAAGTAATACCGGATCATATGTTTCAAGAGAGTGAGTTTAGATACTGCGATTTTATTGCTATACTAACAAAAACCGAATTATATTTTTAATAGTTATTGAAATAATAAAATATTATCCTGCAAAACAAAAAATGAAATATTTAAAAATGGAATTCACAATTACTGGAATCACTAAAGTGACTACAGCAGAGCGCCGTATACAACGCTCGCCTACTTAGTTTAGTATTTGATCCGAGTCGAAAAAAGCAGTGCATTACCGTCATTGTTGGGAACAGGGGTCGTCAACAATGGGCAACCTGCTGGGCGTATTGTGTGCCAAGTCGGCACTTTGCGAGTCAATATTTTGGGTGACTTTTACTCTCTTCAGATGTTCTCAACCTTTGCAACGTAAGCGAACAACTGCGCACCTTTCCGCGCTTTGCATTTCATTGATTACGCTTTTGTTTTATTATTTTTTGTATTTTGAATTTCGAATTCATTCGAGAAATCGAAGTATGTTTTAGATCAGCTTTTGTTTATTGTTATGTGAGATTGAGAGTATTGGAATGTGAATATGATTTTGACAGGTTATAATTTTTTTTTAAATCAACTTTTTTTTCTGTATTTACTTTAAAAAGTGAAAATAATCTGCAATTAAGCTTTAAGAAAATAATATTTATTTTTAAACGCAATTGCAACGATGCCCAAATTCCTTCTGGAATTGGTTTTATAAAATTTTGAGTACTTCTATTATCCACATTTTTACTAACAGATGTTTTGAATTCAACGCTAATTTATTTATTTAAATTTATTTCCCATAATAAAAATATAATACACAAACTTCTTAATATAATTGGAATAATGCTAACCGCACAACGCCCCATGTTAAAGACTAACGCCTCCTGAAAAAAATATCCCGCCCATCTCAAGATGACAGCGCGAGTCAACACTTAATTCGCGCCATTCCCACGATTCGAAATTTAAATTTAATTGTCGAAACTATTGTGTGCAATCAAAGAAATGGGTCAATACTTAAGCTCATAAATCTCATTGTTTGATTGAGACTTATAGGCAGTTTGTCAATACGCGGTGCATTGCGCCCCGGCGGGGTGCTTCCAGTCGTGTATTATTGTATATTGACTAGTCTAAGGTGTTTTGGGGTACAATTGGTATTCGGTCTTTTGAGTGAAATGATATGCAACCGTTTATTAGGCGATTTCTCATGGGTGCTCATTGAAGTATGAATGTTGAATGGATTAATTAAATCTCGCCGTCTGCAATGTTTTAATCCTGTTTACTATGTTAATGGACAAAACATTTATTTGTATATAAGGATGAAGAAATTTTAGTGAAAACGTTTAATTAAATTTTAAACAGTACAAATTGTAAAAATCTTAAGCAATTATGAAGTTATTTAATTTTAAACTAGATATCTTTATATCTTCTTTTTCGTGATACATGTTTAGTATGAAATAAAAATCATGATATGCTTTATTCAATTAGGTCTTAGTGCTTAGAATGTAGGATCCACTAAGAAGTACCGTTAAATAACTCAGAAGATTTTTTGTTAATTCTCATCATTGTACACATAACGTGAAATAACGTGAATATGTACAAAATACAAAAAATACTGTTATTTTGAATTATAATACATACATGTATTATATATACAGTAGTTATTCTTCTCAAATGAAATATATAGTCAACTATATACAATTAAATTTATTTGTTATTTATTCTTGTATTGTATAATTATTCTTAAATACTAACACGTTTTCCCATAGTATTTATCTTTGTTATTTGGCTAAGTTAAGAATATTTATGTAAAGTTAATACAGAAACGAATATCGTGCCCCAGGAAGGATATATTGACATAGCGGAGTTGAAAACTTGGTGTTACAAGTTTACAATAATTTCTCGTGTGTTAACAATTATTGTTGCTGATTCTACTACAATGGTTTATAATATTGTGATGCAACTATTTATCAGTATTCCTACATTTTTTAAAACATAAAAAATATAAAATTAGAATGTTATTATTTTTTAATCAATCAACCAGCCGAGATGGCCCAGTGGTTAGAACGCGTGAATCTTAACCGATGATCGTGGGTTCAAACCTGGGCAAGCACTACAGAATTGTCATTTGTTTGATTTGTGTTTATAATTGATCTCGTGCTTGACGGTGAAAGAAAACATCGTGAGGAAACCTGCACGTGTCTAATTTCATTGAAATTCTGCCACATATGTTTTCTACCAACCCGCCTTGGAGCAGTGTGGTGGAATAAGCTCCAAACCTTTTCCTTAAAAGCGAGAGGAGGCCTTAGCCCAGCTGTGGGTCATTAATAGGCTGTTACTGTTACTACTGTAATAAATCAACAATCATTTTTATCCGCTTTATGACATGACATATATTTGCGATATCGAAAAATATTCTGTATGAGAATATATTTTTTAAATAATATTTGATTGAAATCGCAGAAATTAAAGATCATAAATAAAAAATATTTTCTGTAATATTAAGAAATAATTGACTCTATTAATTCTCTATTTTTATAATAATACCAAAACAAAAGAGATCTAATCTAAATCTTAAAATTTTCATCGCCGCTTTCTTACAAGGAAAAACACAACGTGCAGTAAAAAAATAAGATATTAGATAAGTCTATACAAATAAGGTCTAATTTCCTTTAATTCTGTATTAACTTAATCGTGTAATTTAATCTTAAATCATAGATAGTTGCATCTTATCCTAGGATTAAAAAACACTTCACTCTATCCTTTATAATCCTTTACAAATTCACAAAAAATAAAGATTTGAAATCGCTACTAGTATTTAAAATGGCTCAACCTTTTTTACCTCTTTTAAGTTCAATCAAGTAAAACCGCCTATTAAAAAAAATCATGTGTACATATGAGTATATAAACAAATATTGAAGGGTTATTTATTAATTGGTGAATTAAGCGAGTACAATCGTGGAAACAAATCATTGGGCGTGTAAATCGAATTAGGACCGTTTACATGTATGCAAGACTTTTTATGCAAACGTTTTTCACACATGGTCACACTTGCACGGATCGCTTGGTTATGTCTATGGTTTTTTTTAATAGCATTGCTTACAAAACATTATTATGCAATTGCGAATATATTTATAAATTAATTTGAATTTTAATTATAAGAATCTCTAAGCAATTATTTTATTATTATAATGTAATTTTCAATCAGATCATAACATTTTAATTACGAAATAATATGTAATTAAGTTATAAATAACTACAATGTAATATAGTATATTAAAACTTTGTTTTTTTTAACAATGTAAATTTTCAATCAAACTAATTGAGTCATTGTTTCTAACTTAAGAATTAAATTTAGTCTGTAGTCAATAAATTAAATGAATAATTAAGCTAAACGAAATAATTGCAAATAATATTTAATTATCGCAACCAATTTGTCGCTAACTGTGCTGTTTCGTTCAGTAGCTTGTTAAAAATTTCCATTTCATTTTGTATTTAAACTTGTAACGTCAACCCTTCTGAGGAATCATTTTTCTAGTTGAATAATCGAAACTTCGATCGGAGAATTTCAATTAGACAGCTTGTTAAAATGTTCTCATTGAACAATTTTTATCGTTATTAGTTTACCGGTAAATTTCATAGAATAAATATTTCTATTTTATATGGATTGAAGATGAAGTTTATTTGATAAATCTAAAAATTGATACTGAATGTTAAGAAATATGTATTGACTTTTTTATAATTTCAATATATAGATATAATTTAATTAGTCCTACGAATATGCCATTTTAAAACCAAATAAGTTACCCTTTTTGTCTATTTAAATCAAAGGCTTCAGACAACACAATATAAAATATAAAACAATATGATTACCAATATTACAAAACTGTCGACTGATCATAGAGAAAAAAAAAATTAAAACGTTCGTTTTTCGAACGTGCCGCGCTTTCTCGGTCCATCGGGCATCTCGGCAGCTGCCAGTCAGCGAGCGGCGCGGACCACCGCGGCTGTATATCGAGTTACCATCTATCGTCTTACGGACTTCGCCTTCCTGTCCTACGTCTAAGTTACGCGCTACGTCCGTTTCGCGCGCTGTCACATGACAGTGACAGTTGGTAGGCCCGCGGACATTTTTGGTTTTCCTTTATCGCAAGGCTGGGTGGGCTATCGGTTAACACTCGTTTAGTATTGAATTTCATATTTAATTAAATTTATTTTGACATTGTAATAAAATAATTAGGAAATATGTTACTATGAAATACGAAAGTACTTTGAATAGAAAAGTATGCGGTTTTTCTTTAATACTTTAATAGTAGAAGAATAGGATACATTTTAAATCGTGAAAAATGTCTTCACCATGAATAAGCATTTAAATAGGTACAAAGACAATTAATTCTTTATCATAGAATGTAATGAACAATTTATTGCCGTAACACTACTAATCCCTTCATAAAACTTAATATATTAATAAACAATTATTTATTTGTTATAAATTTTAATACTTATAAATTATTGTTATAAATTTTAATAATTAAAATTTTAATACTTGATTCTTGGTTTGTTTATTTTTATTTTTCATTACATTAATTAGGCCTTAGTCATTCAAATTAAAATGAATACATACTAATTTAAAAAGAATAAACGATTGTATTTTATGAAATCGCATAAATGATACCTAAGGCGTAGTTATCAACCCGTTGCACGCCTCTCTGGTCGCATGTCGTCACTACGCTTTATCGAACATCGATACAGTGTCGTGACTCGATAACGATGTTTGGTTATTTTATAACATTAATGAAATATCTAAAAGTAGAAAGTTAAAGTTATGATAAAAAAGGAACATTTATTTTACCGAAACTTTATTTAATAATAATACGATTGTTATAAGCAAATTATAGTTTATTTCGTATTGTATAGAACCTTAAATGTTTCTTTAAATATAGAAACAAGAACTATAAAACACTATGAAGGTTGACCACACAGGTTTAGCTACATGATAAAGTACCCACAGTGTATAATTAGATGTTTTCAGTCAGTTCACGGCATTTTCGTACTTTGCCAAATTACTGGGATTTAAGTGGTATTTAGGGAGGATGTTTTTCCTCTCAAGTTTAACTCAACTCAACTCAAATCTGTTTTAAATAACAATAGAAAGACGTTAACGACAACCCTATCAACCTACCTACCCTATTTTCCAATGGTGAATACGTCTTTAACCTCAATATTTAAGATGCTGCATATTTTTTTTCGTAAATGACATTGACTTACTCTCCCTTCAAAGAAAAATGCAAAGACAAATGTTTGTTAATGTACTTTACACTTACTTATTGAGTTGGAAAAAATCTACCATCGATTCGTAGACTATCACCTAAGAACTGAGAAGAACCAGCAAAATACACTAAGATTTTTTTAATGTTTCTATTTCCAACACTTATATTTACAATGCAATTATTAATATACACATGTATTTGAAACGGCCTGGAAGCGATTATTTCATTCCCATGGTGTGTTATTACCTAAGAAATTTCACTAGCACAATGTACTCTAATATATGTTCTTGTTATTTACTTAATAAAATGTTATAAATTCACCAGGTGTCATCAATCAACCGGGTACTTCGCAACCTCGCAGCCCAGAAAGAAAAATCTAACAATCAGCAAAATAACGACTGTTCGACTCCTGTTTACGAACGGCTACGGCTGCTAGGTACGCCAGGGTCGGCTCCGGCTTGGCCGAGGAGCCCCTGGCCTTCGCAGATCGATACTAGAACGCCGCCATATCAATTGCACAGTCTGAGTCCTGGACCTCAGGCTATGTGTAATGGAACAGAGTTGCCTGTATTAAAAAAAGGTAAGCAAATATATATAGGTTGTGAATGTAGTCCCGTTTTTTATACGAATTATATTTTATACACATGTTTTCATATGTAATGTTTCCTGTGGCAAAAAAAAAATGAAAACTCATAACCACTGGCTGCAGACACGAATAATTAAAAAAAGCCAGCAAAAAGGGCAGAGCATCCGCAACGGTCACACTGTCTGCGTTGAAACACAACTTTTTTCACAACTCGCCGGCATTTTGATAGTCGATTTGCGGCTCCCCCCTAGTGGGGGGCGACCCGCCTCCGGTACCGTCAAAAACATTACTCTGTTCATCCACTTGGAAGATTTAATTTTCATTTTTATCTCAAACATCCCCCTTTGTAGTGGTCTGTAGTCAGTATCCAATTAGGTGGCTTTGAACATTTTTCTCGAACTCGCTAAATTCGGGTTGGAGTTATGGAATTTTTTAATTTTCGATACCCAAAATAATTGATGCTTACTTTATTAATAAACCAAAAAAGGGTACTGAAGTTTGTCGTTAAGTCCGCGGTTGGGAAACTTTTAAAAAAGATAAACTGTCAAAAAGGCAAGATGTCAAATCACAATACGTGCAAATTAAAAATCTTCATTCAAAATAATCTGGGAACAAAAAAGTTATAATAATATATGAAAGTATATAATTAATAACGGATGGGTTTACGGCAAAATATACAAAAAATATCGTATTCACTAGCAATGGCTAAAAAGAAAAAGATGAGACGAAGACAAAATAAGTGACATTAAAGATAACCGCATAAAAGTAAGTGAGCTGCTTAGCTGCTTCTTACGGTCATAGATAAAGAAAAAAACCCAATACATTTTTTTGCCGTCCCCATGTATGGCAAAAAATGTACCGAGGACGAAAGTGTAGCGTATTATGAATTTATTTTATAATTATTTATTTTTAAAACCTTAACTGATGATCTGAACCAGAAGTACTTTTGATGGTAACGGTCGACAAAACGGTCAATTCTGAACATATCACAAACAGTAGTTCATAATCGTATGAGGTAATACCGCAATACCTGTCTACCGTGAAAGTGACCGGCTTTGTAATACGATATGATCTATTTCTCGGTTGCTAACAACTTGAGTGGTTAACGTTATCCGTATAAATAATTAAGAATTTAAATGATAGATATTTTTATTATATAAAATAAAAATAAAATTAAGAGAGAATTAAAAATTTATATAATTTACATCAAATCAAGACAAAAGGTACCATGCTGTAGATGTGCACAAAAAAATGATCGAATTTCGTGCAAAAAATTGGCGATTTTGACCACAGGCGATACCATTTTTTTAAACCTTATAAGCATAAACGTTATTTTTTTATTTTCTCGTCAACTTTTGCTAAAAAAATGTTTCATCGGAACATCTACATCTCTATGACGGAAAATATAATTTATACTAATTATATTTACTTAATCGCATAGATTAAACATATTTTATACCTACAACTAGATTCCAGTACTGAATTTGACTTCAAAGTGTATCCTCCGGCATTTAATGTAACAAAACATAGACTATACTCCGAATATTATAATTTGGGATTTAATTTCAATTACCTTTGCTTGTTTAATTTTTTTTTTAAACTTAATATGATTTTTGAAGATCCTTACAGTTTTTTGATGGCCGATTTGAAAATTGATCTTATTTTTGACATGAACTATGTCAAATCGACATGGGTGCTTTAAAAAAGTAAAAAATATTTTGTAATTATAAGATTGTATTGAAGGTTTAAATATAAGAAACCTACTACCTTACTTTATTAAGTAAATGATTTAAAAAAAGAAAAACAGTTTAATTACTTTTAACTATTAGCTCTATTTGTTTTGTGTTATATCATAGTTGAGAAATCATCAAAATTTACAGTCAACAGTTTTTAGACAGAGGAAGATACTTTGTATATAATCAAAATTACGTTAAATTTTTCTGATTTTTTTACACTATTAAAATCAAATAATTACGGAATCAAATAACTACTAACCGGTAATTTTTATATGAATAAATAAAAAATAGTATGTTTTCATTTTTATGTAATAAATATATGTAATATTTTACACAATAAATAACAATAACGATCACCATAAAATCGTTAAGTCAATAAAATTCCACACCTTCCAAGATTCAACAGACAAACGGACAAGGTCAGAGAACGGCAGTTAAAGATAAATACATTAAGGAGACAAAACTAAATAAACCGTTTCGAATAAAAGGGAGGCTGGGCACTGATAAATGCTGAAGAAGGGAGATAGACATTCGCGAAATTACTAAAGCTAGAAAAAGATGCAAAATCGTCTGGTCTCTTAAGATAAGGCGAAGAAAAATGTCGCGAGATATTTATTCGCAGGGTCTCTAGATAAATGGTTATTATGGGGTTCCGTAGTAGTAAATTAGTGAGATGTATTGTTTGTTGAATATTTATTATAGTGTTTGACCGCTAGGGCGCGGAAAATGGACCGAAATAGAAACAAATCTACCAAACTTTAAGTTTCAGGTAGCTGAGAGTCCCTTGAACGTTAGAACTTATAGCTAACAAAGGCTTTTTTTTATGATTCAGACAGTATAAGAATAATGCAAATTATTGATTATTCTTGCATTATTTGACAACTTTTCGGCATTTAAATTAGTCAAACTCTGTCCTTTAGAATTAGACATTTCCAGAATAAGTACTAACAATTAACATTACAGCATTAAATAAAATCTAGGAATTATCACATTAATTATTTAATTTTCACAGTGCTTTAATATTCTTAATGAATTTAATAACTTACTTGTAACATCCCTAATGTCAAAACTCTTTAGCAATCCAACTGCAACAATTAATTTACAAGATATCTATCTATCTATAGAAATACCTGCCACTGGTTTTCCGAGGAACGGGCGTATAAATATCCGACTCCCATACTCCAAGATGCTCCTAACATATTTTTGAGCGAAAAATAACTCTTATATCGTCGATTTTCCATGCAGGATAAATAATAATTAAATTGTATTATATTTTTAAGTAACTTGATTGTCAAAAAATATTAACGAATGAGTTTCCGGTTCTTCTCGGTAAATAAATTCCGAACCGTTGGTAGCTTTAAAAATTAATTTTTCTTTTAAAATGACTATTCAAGTTCTTGCTAGAGCCTATTTGAATATAGTATATTTTGATTTGATTGGCCCGACTATAAGAACCTAAGACATCGAGACAAAGGCTGTTACTTTTGTTTAGAACTAGAACACACAATCATCGCAATGACGGTAAAAACATTCAAAGTCTATCAGTTTCCCGCCATAAAGAGTATCTGTCAATGCTCTTATGCCAGATTAAAAATATAGAATATTATTGTTTATTATCAAAAATGACAGATACTCTTCAGTTATATTTAATAATCATTCGTATTACATCTAATATTATATAGGTATTACAATCTGACAGAGTCTTACACTTTTCACATATCAAAAATAACAAAATAAACAAACAAAATCACATTATAATACCAAAACATTATTTCAGCTTCAAATATATACTAGTTGAATTGTGTTTCGCGTCTGACATCCACTTGAATATAAAATTATGTAACTGTTAAAATGATATCTCATTTTTCTTAACAATTCTATTGTTAATTCTTATCTTCTATCTTAATATATAAACTTATGTAGTCTTTTATTTCATGCACAGAATTAGTAAAGAGTGTTAGTATTTTATACTTTTTACATAACCTATAAACAAAATCAGTCGGTTCCGCATTTAGGCTCACAAATGAAATTGGACAGACTGCAAATTATTTACATTTAAAATGTTTAAAAAATCACTTCGCTTCAGACGTCACGTGGTACGGCTTTGTGCAAACCGGTCTGGGGGAGTACCACTCACTGATCAGATATTTTACCGCCAAATAGCAACATTTAGTATTATTGTGGTACGGTTTGAAGAGAGTAACTACAGTCACAAGGGACATAACATCTTAGTTCCCAAGGTTATGGCGCGTTGACGATTTACGGACTGGTTAATATTTCATATATCACCAATGTCTGGGCAGTGCTGATCACTTACCAACAGTTGGTCAACTTACTCGTCCGCCTACCTACTTTAAAAAATAAATAAATAGCTTAATATTAAAAGGTATAAAGATTTTTTCTTTAATAGTTACGTATCATTTTTTTTCTCGTATCTCCAATCCTCTACAAGTAATGCGTTTAATTTTTTGTTAGTTAATTAATTTGGTATTGGTGTTGATGATATGAATATCCGTTGACATTTTTTTGCGACGTAAGTTTTCGCCTACCCTTATATTCGTAGTTACACTGGCTTACTCACCCTTCAAAGCGGGACATAACAATACTAAGTATCTCTGTTTGGTGGTAGAATATATGACGAGTGGGTGGTACTTTTCCAGACGGTTCTCATTTTTATTAATAGCTTTATTAAAGTTCCAATTCTCAAGTACATTCGAAAATACATCAAATAACCCATACATTTATAGCTTCATTAAAAATTATCAGTTAGTTAACGACATATTACAGATTTATAATCCAAACATACAATACTACATAATGTTTATATATGAATACAAGGCCAGAATCCTATGTACACATACGTCGGCGAGCTCAAAGTGCGGCGGGCGGTTCCAACCCTTTGATCTGCCGCTCGTATGGAATGGCTATATACTAGCAGCCCTTCTATTTCGGTATACCGTCTTAGAGCTATATCTGTTTCAAGTTATGTTTAATATGAATTATATTTATAGGATTAAAATAATGTCACTTAGTTTCAGTAAAGGAATTAGAAGAAAATTTTATTTTGTACGAACGAACTTTTAAGAAAAACTTACAATTAATTAGTTTTCTAAAGTTCAATAAAATTTACTGGTGGTAGGGCTTTGTGCAAGCTCGTCTGGGTAGGTACCACCTACTCATCAGATATTCTACCGCAAAACAGCAGTACTTGTTATTGTTGTGTATCGGCTTGAAGGGCGAGTGAGCCAGTGTAATTACAGGCACAAGGGACATAAAATCTTAGGTCCCGATGGCGATGTAAGCGATGATTAACATTTCTTACAGTGCCAATGTCTAAAGGCGTTTGGTGACCACTTACCATCAGGTGGCCCATATGCTCGCCCGCCTTCATTTTCTATAAAAAAAAATCTGAATAGTAAGTCTCTTTCAGTCCGATCGATGACTGATTACATATATAATAAAGTTTCTTAATATTATAAACATTTTTGTTAAAAACACATTAAATAATAATCTATTGGTGTAAATTTATTGATTAAATAAAATCAAATTAAATGTTTAATTATTCAAGTTTAGATTTAAGCATTTTAAAATCGTGAATACTTTACCTCTACCAGAACCAGTAACTGGTTACTGAAAGCGGCCTCTAGCAGGAAGAAATGGTTAGAAACTGGTTTAGTTATTCTTTTAAAATCACATACATCCTGTAGCACAACAATTTTATTCGTGATTAGTCCTGTGTTGTAACCCGAGCTGAAATACAACCATCTTCATCCAACATATTATTTTATACGAATAGTAATGCTAAGTGCATTTATTTATTTATATAAGGTGGACTTATAAGAAGCATATTTTGATAATATTAGGAATAACATACACTCGATATGCATTTCTATAACAAGCGCACATAATTTGCATTATTATGTATGTACACATGTATAGATAATGTCCTCCAGACCAATTTCGGCCACGGCGGCCAATCTCAAGAGAGATTAGCCAACTACGCAGGAGATATTATAGCGCACAAGTGTGTGCGCAAACACAGGTGCACTCTCTATTCCCTAACTCTCAAACTCCGATGGGACGGCAATCCGACACGATCGGAAAGAATTCTGACAGAAAAACCCAATAACATTTCATTGGCCCGACCTGGGAATTGAACCCAGGACCTCCGGTTCTGCGGCCTTAAATCAAGCCACTAGACCAACGTGGCAGTCACATGTATGTATAGATACATATATACTTAACCACATACATTTATGAACGCCTACATACATTTATGGATTACTAATTTATTTTAGGCAATCAATTAGTATCGTTGCGAATTAAAAATAAATATGCATAAATAATACTACCTCGTAAGTAATACAATATATAACAAGTTTAGATAGCAAATATGTATAGCACATAAAAATGGAGCTGCAATTATAACTACTATTAATACTTTTTGTTTCTGATTTTGTTCTTTATTTAAATATTTCTTATTTCTGTTTTTATTTTATTTTTGATTTGTATATTTTGTTACTTATTTTTGTAATTGTGTTTGGGAATGGTTTGTTCTCCTGTAATCGGTTGTGCAGTTAGTTTTAAGTTAATGTAAAGCGTTTTTTGAATGTGTGCTATGTACAACTGTTGGAGATCCAAATAAATAAATAATTACAATGACATATAAACAAATAAGCTGTATCAATACGCCGTTAATTATATAACCAATAGAACAAAACACTGGTTAGCCACTTCACATCCTAATCCTCTGAAACAAGATGAAAGCCCGTACGAATCGCACACACATAATAGCAATTAAATCTGCCGTCATTACCTATCACCCCTTTAGGGATAACCGTACGACGAAATATTGTGCGACTCGCGTTTTCTATTTAATTAAATTTTGAATAAAAAAAAAAGAGTGAATGCCTTTATGTTTTGTTATCTATGTCATAAATATTTAAATGTATTTCGAATATAGCAACATTGTTTTTGCGAAATTAAACATTTGTTATATCATTAGTTATTATGTATCTCAATATAAGGCATTTCTTTATAATTATTCGGCACAAATGTCCCATACATTTTTAAGGCACAGATAATAAACAAATATTCTCTATTACCACAAAATCATTCATACGAATGGAATGGTCAAATAAACAAGTTGAAATGATGCGAACGGTTAAAAGCGCACGGTGGTTAGACGAGCGGGAGTTACAAAGGGTTTGTGGGGGGCAATAACGCATGAAACAGGATTAAAACATGGAAATATTCGTTAAAGGGCTGTTTTCCCCTCACACGCTTACATGTAATTATAGCTGTTAATTTGAGAGAGAAACGCTACATGGGAGGATTCATAAATGTTGCTATTTAGAAATATTTAGTATATAATTATTGTTTTCAAATGAAGTAATGAACAATATTTTTAAAGATCGTATTTAACTTTACTGTTATTTAAAATGTGGATGAACCAGTTTCATCCAATACATTCAGCTGAAATTTAGCTTACACTGCGGCAATGCTCTGTATTGCTGTGTTGCGGTTTGAGTGGTAGGTGAGTATGCCTAGTTGGCAGTGTAACGAGTCTTGTACACCTTGCAGGGCCAGTTTTCTATACGCCAAGATAATCTCTTATATCATCATAGCCTCTCTGCTGGCCTCAAAATCATGTCGGCCGCTTGTAAAAAATTACATAGGTATTAGAAATCATATATTTTTTTATGTTTGATTGTAGCACGTAATTACTTGCTAATTTCTTTGTATATGTCTATGAACCTATCTTTACGTTAGAACAATCTAAAATATATACTACGTCCAAGAAATATAAAATGACAATAACGCTAGCATTGTTAAAATATTTATTTGTGAAAAAAAGCTGAGTATTTTTCTTCATATTTAATACATACATAACTTACATATAAAAAAAACATATATATATATATATATATATATATAATAGACATATTAAAAGCTAAAGTGACGCTACCGGTTACATATATCTATATTTTACGTACAAATATCAAATAGTACATAATAATGTACATATTTATTATGTTTTAATATTAATATAATGATTAAAAATGATTAATATTCAAAGAAAAATTCATACCTTATTTCATTCATTTCATTCATTCAAATGTACCCATTTGAAAGTCTTACTATTTAATGACAAAATGAATTTACCCTTAAATACATCGAAATTGAAAACGAAATAAAAGTAGATTACAAAACGAGACACGTTAATTTTAAACGTTTGATTAAACGAGCTTGAGATCGTAATATAAATAAAAATCATAAAGAAATACAATACCATCCGACAGAATTGTCAAATATTAAAATTTATCTATTCTATATAAATTAATACTCCACCATCAATTTCATAGAACAACGTTGGCAAGGTAAAATAATGCGGTAAAAAGCGAACGTGGGCGGAGCCACATTATTGCCGCCCCGCTGCGCGCCGCGCGTAAACAACTCGTATAATTATACTATACAAGTATACACTATACCTACTGTACAAATATACACGTCACATATGTCTTGTCTACCTACTGCCTGTACACAACATTTATTTCTACCTACACTACATTAGCGATCGGAAACTGTTAGTAAATATGTAAGATGTAAACCTTATTGGGAAGACTATATAATATATCATTCACTACCTCATATATTATATGTAATTTTAACTACTATACTAATTAGTAGACTTTAAAGTTAGTTCAATTCACGAAGTCGCGCCATATTATTACAGCTTGCATTGCACACTTGCAATATAGCGATTGGAGAAATAGTGGAGCGCGTCATCGTACTTTGTACTATATATATTACTATCTGTTATATAGTAAATATTAGTTTTATTAAGTATAAACAATAGATTTGATAGCATATTGCTATACACCTGCAGCTCACTCTTTAGGTTATATATTACTCATAAATAATGCGTAAGATTATCATATAACATTGGTTGATGCCAGCTTACCACTAACTTAACTAACCACGTAGAGCTGAAAACATCGCAGTTACGATCTTGACCGCGTCTCTACAATTGTCATAAACATTATCGTTTATTGGAAAGTAGTAATTAAAAAATTACTAATTATTCTTATTTAAAAGTTTGAATAACCTACTTATATGTGCTTTAATTTAACTTCCAATATTCCAGCACCAAATACACCGATACTCAAAACGCCATTTTTTCACGATTTATTTAATAAATATCATTCACTATTTTTGATAAGGACTAATGTTATCATGTCCAAGTCAATTCAGTCTAAGTTGTTTATTTTTTTTTCTTTACTCCTGTCATCGGATTTATAAATTGTGTTTTATTTCAATATACGCTTCTTTATCCGCAACTTCGTTCGAGTATCATAATCATTCGAGCTATGCTATGATTATATCAGCTTTTATTAAATTCCTCCTCCTGGCTTTCAAGTAATCCTTGTACAGACATTGTACGGGGAAGGGCAACACTAAAGAAAACGCGTTTTTGTCTGCATAAAATATAAATGCGATTTACTTTCTTTAAAACAAAGAAAGCAAGTGAAACTAACTTACAATTAATATAAAATAGATGCAAAATAAATAAATCCCATATTTCCTTTTTTTTGAATTATAAAATAATTAAATATCGGAATTAAAGCTAAAAATGCGATCTTATAATTCGATTGCACTTACGAAAAATCGACCTGTAACTTGTATTTTTACCGTCATAAAACCTATGATATACATAATTTGAAAAAAATATATCTGAATATGATATTGAATAAATTTGAAATTCTCATCGCGTTCGTATCGGTTACAAAACACCTGCGCGCTCGAGCGGCGGCTTTTCCCGCCGTTTGCACAAAATGGCCGACGCGTGACTGGACTGCTAAATATCAAATTCATACGGTTACATAAATGATAAACATACCTTATTTTTATCTGTTTCGGCCCATTTTATTTAATGGCCTCTTGTATTTATATGTACAATTTCATTGCTGCTGAATTTTAACAAGATATTAATGATTGCGTGTGAACAAAAGCTTCAGTTTACATATTATCAACATTAAAATGAAATATCAACCATAATATATTTATTATCAATTATTATCACCACATCGACGACAATTTATTTTCAAATATGTCAGTTAGAAATACAGTCTTGATCAAGAAATCAAACTAAGCAAATGAATCGTATCACTCCCGCTATAACCCCAATCTTATCTCGGAGATTGACAGTAATACCTACATTTCATCATAAATACAGATATAATAGGGAACAAAACATAACTCCCTAAAGGGAACGCACAGGGGAATCGCGAAATGAAACACGTCACTGTGACATTTTTTGCGATAAGGCAACACCGATCGTTTTGTTTATTACTAAGACGCCATATTTTCTTCGATGGCGGAAAATAGATTAATAAACATAAAGATATGAATATATCTTAATCCCATAATGTTCCTTACATTTGGGATTTTTTTTGCATAATACGCCCATAATTAATTAATATCTTTAAACAGAATTTAAAGATACTTACATTACATAAAACAGTCATACTTTAAAGCTACATGATTTAACATTTATTATTAAAACCTCTTTTCAGATATTTATATAACATTTAAGAAAGGCAGTGAGAAAATAATATAAAATTATTTTAAATATTAGTACCAATGTACCGTTCCACCCCGTCCCGACTAATTTTGAGTGCCGTCAAATAGAGACACATCTATTATCTGATACGGATCTCGTACACTGCCTTCATGAAACATTAATGTTTTCCCGCGACGCCTGACAGATGGGCTTCTGATACACCGAATGACATTTCGCCACCGATGTATTAATGTCAGGGGAATGACGCCTCTATGTTGTAGATGCGACGGTGTAAATAATAACACGGCTATGTTGGAATGACTGTTTCGAGGTGTCATATTCGTGTGATGAGAAGTGGGTGGGATTATAATTAAGAAATGAACTGTCTCTATGTCATCATGTTACATTAGAAAAAAAGACATGATACTCATAAATAATAACTATTAAAATATAACCAAAAAAATAACATTTAATGTAAATAAAATCATAATTCTTTACAAAAACATATGGTACTTGGTTGCTTCTTTTATGGTGTTCTTCATGTCATGTGTTATAGTATGTTTTTTCATGTACAGGTTTAATAAATTGTTTGAAAACAATTATATCTACAATATTTACATACAATACTTATTTATATAATTATGTTATGTATATAAATAATATGTTTGTATTTCGCACTCTATGCATTCATATATCGTTTAAAATGTATATGATTGATTTGCAAAATGCACATTCTATTGTTCAGTCCCAACGGATAACAAAAAAACATTGCAATTCTGGTATTAAAGAATTATTATTAGTATTATAATTATAGCAAAAAAATAAAAAGTAATAGTCCTGTTGGGTATGTAAAGTTGCAAATGGGTCACCTGATGCTAAGCATATAGTTCACTTAAGCCGTCCGTCGGCGTCGCCAGCCATGACAACTAATCCAAGATGCTGAATCTCTCGTACCTGTAATTACACTGACTCACTCAACCATCATATTACAGATGACACAAACAGACGAGCGAATGGAACTTACCCTCGCAGACCGGCTTGCACAAAGCCATACAGCCTATTATGTATATATTAATTATAATAATTATGTATGAATATAATTATTCATTGCAACAATACATTTCTCGAAATCACAAATAATTCTGTACAATTTAATTTCTTAAATATATTTTCATAGTCTGTTTTTACGTTGGATTAAAAAAAAAAAACACTACTTATCTAAAGGTCATAGTGCTTCAAGATAGAGTAAGCTCGTGAATCGAACGTTGTGAAAACACTCCGGCTCCGGTCCGAGCCAACGGCGCTACCAAAGTTACTCTCCAAGAACAAAACTCGCATACGGAATAAAAATATAGTAAAATTATTCAAATTTCGACGTCAAAACGTCTTATTTTTATATATTAAATTTTAAATATTTTTTTTACTAACTAAAGGTCAAATTATATTTATTTATATATAGTAGTAATACTGTTACATAAATATCAGACGGATTATTTTCGCTTTTATCAAATAAGTAAAGAAATGAACATTTCTATACTTCGTAGTGACTAGTGTAGTGTATATATGTTAATTTTCTATTACATAAGTGTTAACATTTTTCAAGAACTAATTCCATTATAATCCCTATTAAACCCTGTGTTTGTATTTGTCATTGTGGATCTCTGTTTTTCATGTACAGGTTTAATAAAATGTTACCAAATCGACTCCATTATTGGGCATACATTTTTAAACGATAATGCTATCGTAGGCAGGGTTACGTGGTAGGCCGGGCCGTTATCGTCTCCTTCCGCATGAACGCCCACGTTACGGTGCCCCCGGCCTCCGCCCCCCCAACCCCCGGCACCCTCGCGCGACGCTTCTTGACACTTGAATTTAATTTATTTGTTAGATAGTTTACTTTAAATTAAGTACCTAGATATATTTATAATAACTACTAACCGAGGTGTGGACAAGTTAATCGCAACAGGATAAGTTGAAAAGGCGAATTTATATATTTTTGTTAGGGATATGTCAAATAGATAAAAAGTAGTAAATTGTCTATGGTTTCATCTCAGTTTTCTAATTAGTTCTCTTACTATCTAGTAATAGTACTCCAGAAGTTTATGTACTTAAAAAAACCCACAGACTTGTAGTGGTAATAATAAACTTGTAAACAATTTACAAGTACATATGTATATACTTATGTAATATACACTATGCAGGGTTATAATTATCAGTGTTGAAAAGAATTAAATGCATCAATTATACTTAACGGAGTAAAAACTTCTTCTGATATTTTTTTATAATATTGTAAAAAATTAAAATAAATAAATATTAATTATGTCCTAAAAATAATAAATAAAGCTTTGTAAACAAATTATAAAGATAAATAACGGAACATCAATAACAACTGTTTTTTTTTATCAGTTTTTATAGTCTTTGACAATAACGCTAAATATATATGTCTAAAAAAATACAGAAATACGACCATACGCGAAGCTAATCACAGTTATTATTAAAAATAATAACACTACAAACACACAACATTGCAGAGTTTTTATATTTAAATTACAAATGTGTCAAAAATTATTACATAAATTTTATATCAAGACGATTCAGCTGCAGTGCTCGTCCCCTGTCTGCGCGACTCCTCAGCGGATTACGAAAGCGGACTCGCCGCAGTATTACTCGCTAAATATAAAACTTACATTTTTTTCTCTTCAACTCAACTACCTCTCAAGTCTAATCAAGTTTAAAATATCTGTCATTGTTTTAAAATAACAAGACGAGTACTGAGAATGTTTCTTGATATATCATTATAATTTCGTAATGCTGTGCAGTCCGCACGCTTGGTTTTTAAACTTATAAACGAGATCATACATAAATGTATCCCGTGTTGTCGGGACAGAGAATATACCTCATCCGCATGTATTGGTATTGCTAGATCCGATTTAGGGGTTTTTTTAGGTCCAGCCTATTCAACTCGTTTGGTGCAATGAGTCCTCATCAGCAAAAATATTCCAAAGAAAACGTTAACATCAGACTGGATTGGCAGATTTTAGATGGCACTCAGTTTGTAAATATCTGCCAATCCTATTTCATGCAGATTCATATATTGAACCCCAAATAAATGGAATAAGGATACGAATGATGATGATGTTCGCCTGACAAAGAGCGATCATACCAGATAAATCTTTCAACCTCTTTCTGGAGCTACTGATCAGTTAATATTATTATAATTTAAAAGTTTTTCTTATTACTTACAAATAATCTTGATCTTTCGAAATTCATATTGAATATACCCAATTGGAATATTTATATATTTAACTAAACCAATGTACAATAAGTACCTATATTATACAACCCTGAAATACTCTATTGCTTTAGCACTAGAAAAAAACTCTCTATCCCAATTTATACGAATTAATTGCAGACAATGAAACTCAATACCAACCAAAAAGTGTATAAATTCCAATCGAAAGATGACGTAAAAAGGTACATTATGAAAGGATTTTGTTAAATTTTGATTTGAAGACTGTCGCTGTTAAACATTTTCCTATAATTTCATTAATCCCCTTCAATGTAATTTTTTTTGAGAAGCAAGGACAAAAGGGTATTATTAGGTATATAAGTTTTTGGGTTTGGATACCTACACTATATTTTTACTTTCTACCTAATACCTATTAAGTACATGAGAACAATGTAACATAAGAACTTTACGTATTAAATGAACAATTGCATAATTTAGCTATAAAATCTTGAAGCGAAGCTATTTCTATTGAAATAGGAAAGAATAAGCAATGTTCAGAATTATATTCAGATTCTAATATCTAAGCCTAATTTCTATAAATTTAAATGCGTATTGTGTTAAAGGGAATTCGAATAAATCACAGGACGGGCCTCTGATTAAAATCTTAAGTCGAATAAATCCGGCGTTATCGAATTGTTTGGGAAATTAATTATTACTTGTTCACTTCGCGGCCGCCAAGTTTCTCGAGGGGGGCTGTTACAGATTCTTAGACACAAAGTAGATAAACCGCGGGTACACGGTTAGATTGGATTATGGTAACAATTTTAAACAGTGATCAAATTAACTTAATCCCTGTATCTATTTGGATGTTAAATAGGTAATTCAATAATTACATCTATATTTGTGATATATATGTCTGATGGCTAATGTGACTTAAATTGGCGTTATTATATGGCAACTAAGCTCTTTTATTTAACGCACATATCTTTATAACTAAATGTCTACGTATAGTATTCACCATTCAAGGAATAAATTTAAAAAAAAACCTTTGATTTACCAATGCGATTTGTTTTTTATTCCGCTATATTTTGCACTACAACCAGTTCTTAATATGTATACTAATAAAACAAGGTTATTTCGCGAACCCATAATGAATACAGGTGGTAGAGCTTTGTGCAAGCTCGTCTGGGTAGGTACCACCCACTCATCAGACATTTTGCCGCAAAACAGCAGTACTTGGTATTATTGTGTTCCGGTTTGAAGGGTGAGTGAGCCAGGGTAATTACAGGCACAAGGGATATAAGATCGTAGTTCCCAAGGTTGATGGCGCATTGGCGATGTAAGCGATGGGTAACATTTCTTACAATGCCAATGTCTATGGGCGTTGGTGACTACTTACCATCAGGTGGCCCATATGCTCGTCCTCCTTCCTATTCTATAAAAAAAAAGAATATCATTGGTTTTTTTAAGATTTCAATGATATAATGTCTATTCAATATGAAAGTTGTTTATTTGCCTTGACTCTTCCTGTAGTTGGTCGGTACTACGTACCTACAACTACCTACTTCTGTACTAAATGTAAAGGTCAAAACCAGAGTCCAAAAAGTTTTCGTACATATACCTACTTATTATTTTATTAATATGATAATTGTGTTACAATACATACATACATACATATGATTTCAATTAAAGAAAAAAACAAACAAGGTCTGCGTTGTTCATTTTATGTTAACTAGCAAATAGGTACTATGTCATTGTAATTTTCAATCGTTCGTCGTTAAACCTTTATCGTAAATTAAAAATCAGCTCTTAGACTATATATAAATTCTGTTTTATCAAAAAAAGTTAAACGTTATCTTGCCAAATTAATTAAATTCGCTTACCACCGATCACCGGTACAGTGCCTTTGATGTCCCGTCATATATGTTAAATCCTAATAGAAAAATTTACCTATCACAGGGGAAGATCAAATAGAAGGCTTAGAAGGTCTCCACTCAGATGAGACGGGCTCCGGTGACAATTCGAACGCGGGTTCCAGTGGTGCTGATGAAGACGCTGCCAGGCTGCGTCTGAAACGAAAGCTTCAGCGCAATCGCACTAGCTTTACCAACGAGCAAATAGATAGTCTTGAAAGAGGTATGTAGAATATTATACCTAATCTCGTCCTACATTAAATTAACCAAATATCAAGAAGGTTTGAAGCGCTGCTCCAGCAGGTATCCTCTCGATATTTTCTTTAACGACCATGATAAAGACCGTAATCTAGTGGATGTAATGCCGCAGACCAAGGTTCAAATCCCAAGTCGGGTCAGTAATAAGTTATTGAGTTTTTCTTTCGAAAATTCTCAGTAACAGCCCGGAGTCAGGAAGTTAGAAGTGAGTACATTCCCGTGCCTCGGAAAGCACGTAAAGCCGTTGGTCCTGCACCTGAACTCTTTCCGTCGTATCGGATTGCCATCACATCCTTTGACATCCTTCCACAGAGCACCTGTGTTTGCGCGCATATTTGTGCACTATAATTTGTCTCTTGAGATGGTCACTGTGGCCAAAATTTAAGACGTCGTTATTAATGAACCTTTATTAAGAACATAAGCGTCTAATTCCAAACGGCCTATCATATATGTAGTTACAATTTATATTTCGATTATGATTTCAGAATTTGAGCGAACTCATTATCCAGATGTGTTCGCGAGAGAACGGCTTGCGGCTAAGATAGGACTTCCAGAAGCTAGGATACAGGTAAGCTAAAAGTTATTTTTTGTTAATCAAATTATGTTCTTGCCGATTCTTAAATTTATTTATTGCGATTTTATTCTACTTGAATATAAATATAGACTAAATATCTTAAAATATATAAAAGCATATTTAGATTATCTTCATTCAAATGTATCTACAATAAAAAAAATTAGATAAATTAAAATTTAAAAATTGCACATAAACATTTTGGATCAAAAAAGGCAATAAACAAAATGTCAAAAAGCATGAACGTAAGCGTAACGCGTAGCGCGCGCGTCGCGTTAACCTGACCCGACCTTAAGGTGTGGTTCTCGAATCGACGCGCGAAGTGGCGTCGCGAGGAGAAGATTCGCAGCCAACGTCGCAGCCCCGATTGCTTCACGAGCGCGCAGCCCGCCCACGCGCCGCTGGCGCATCCGCACGCGCACGCACACCCGCACGCGCATGCGCACGCCGCGCCCGCGCTCCCCGCGCCGCCCGCCCCGCACGCGCCGCACGCGCAACTCGCACAACATGCGCCTTACCAGTCGCCGCTCAACGTCGACACTTACAGGTAGCTTCAGCATCACATTCGAATTTTCTATTATCATTTTTAGGTTTTATTTGTTCCTATTTATATACAAACTGCCAATAAATTAATTACTGTTTTGAATATCATTGAAAGATATTTTAGTTAATGAAACGGTTTATTAAATTCTATAAAACCATAGCTGGTGTGACCACGGCAGATGCGACACTTTCAAGCATTTTAAAGTTATAATTTCAACATAAACTTGATAAAATACAATAAAACAGAAAATATAATCCAGAAAGTATAAAGTGCAACTTTATTGATTTTATGCCTTTAAATCAACAACAAATTTCAATCTCTTTGTTTATATTTCCAGTCCCCTCACACCCATGGGCTACAGCACAAGCGGTATGGTAGGTGACACACCTGTTTGCGAAAGTGGCGAGTCCGATCTTTGCAAAAGCGGTTTCCTGGGTTATCCTCGGTACGAGTTGCCATACCGACAGCCAAACCCGTATGTCAACCACAGCTACCATCATGAACCATCATCGCCTCCTCCAGGTATGTGAACTAATATACATCATTAAATATTTTAAATTTACTCTTGATTTTTTTTTTAAACAAAGATTATCAATGCTGTTTTCTTTTAGAATTAGGCGGTCTACTAGGTGCAGGCGTATCTGTTCCATTAGCTGTACCGGGACAGGACTCCCAGCAGTACTGGTCGCGTCTCCAGTGACCCTGGTGGAGCTAGGCACCATACATAATACCCAAGGCACATCAAACACACCTTAGACAAAATTGAAACCCAAACACTTTATTTTTCTGACGGTACAGACACAGTGGTATATGTTCCCAAGTGTTTAATATTATAACAAAAGTAGAATCCTAATGATTATTGATTAATTAATTAATACTTGACGTTAACTATCTAAATTATAAATTACATAAAATATAAAATGAAAACCAAGAGACATTGGGATTGGATTGAATAAACATTATAAACAATTGAAAAATATATTTTATTTAAATAATTTCAAATTAAGCTATAACCTTAACCTAAAAGTCCATTAACAATTTAAATATTGTCACCAATGAAGCACAAGAAATATCTCGCACAACCGACTTAAGTATTGTATGAATATTATTTATATTTTATTATACGGAATAGTATAAAGAATTAACATATCTACAAATCCACGAACAAGAATGCGAGCACAAAATAAGGCTCAAATGTACTTGTAACCTTGTAAATTAGACTATTTCATTCAAATAAAATATAAGTGTATTGGGCTGAATGTGTTTCTATCGCGAAAGAAAATTGATTTAGAAAAATCAAGGATAAACTTTATTCATTGTAAATTTAAAGCGAACGATCTACAAGATTTTAAATTCCTTTGAATTACTTTGTCTGATAATGTGTATGGAAGCCGTAATATTAACTTAAGTCAATCGTTTTTTATCTCTTTGTACTAGAATTATATTTTTGAATGAAATAATTTAATAAAATACATATGTATAGGTGTTACATTTATTTTATAATATTCCTTTTGTAGTCTTAGATAAGTTAGATATAAGTCAATATGTATATTTGTTGTAAATCTTTCAAAACAAAATTAATATTATGATGATTCGAGTAGCGACCCTACACTACCAGACTTCATCTCTTAAATATATATTTGGCATTAAATAACTTTTTTTTAACACTGGCAACAAATATGTGCAAAAGTTTTTTTTTACCTTTATTATACAATATATATATATATGATTGTAAAGAGTTGTTAACTCTTCGTATTATTCTAGCGAATTGATGTGTATATTATACATGTTATAATTTAATTTATAAAATCTTCCCAATTCCCAATAAATGTAATTGTAAATAATGTTCTTAGGTGTGACTGTTATTTGTGATGATTTCTTAGACGTAATATTCCATTTTTTCTACATACATGTAATTGCAAGTCCACTATACTTAAGAACAAATAAATTAAAGACGCTAAATTTCAATTATTTAGGGTATTCGTTTCGAATTTATTAATATTAGTTGTAAACTGTATAGGAATTATAAAATTGTGAATAACTGTGTGATGTCGATAATGCATTTTATTGGTTGGATTGTAATTATAACATAAAATACATTTTGGATCAAATCATTATTATTATTTTATTTCACAACCTACCTTTTTTATACTCCACAGGACACACCACAGGACATAATATGTATCTTCGCTTCGTTCATCAATTAAAATTATTTTACCGTCTGTCGTCGGTAGACCTCATAGGAATTAGAATGCAGGTCGCGTTCAAATCTCGTGTAAAGAAATTTCGAGTTTTAATGCCATTAAATATTCAGAAAAGAGAACGTTGGCCTCTCGTGGCGTTCTCCTATATTCTTAAACAGAGAGAGCTGTTAGGCCTGCACATGATATCTCTCGTCGAATTGCCTATTCATCGGATTATGACAATAAGGAAAAATAATGTCGGACGTCTCGGCTTAGTTAGCTTGTTCTTGAAATTGGCTAAACGGGCTTAAAAGGCGGAAAATACTTATCAATTAGACCACCACAAATTCAATGTTTTATATTACATGCAAATTAACGAGAATATAATGTGTAATTGTATTTGTTCACTTTTCATCAGTTGGCAGCGTATATTGTTTACTTACATGCAGATGTGACCTGCCGTAGAAAACCAATCATAAAAATAAATTTGTAAAATTATATATTGATTGATCTGTTACATATTTTGTACATTGTACATACATAGATGGTGTTTACAAAAAAAAACAACTAGTATTAGTAAAAAAATAATATAATTAAAGCTCTCAATATTTCACACCGAAGTGATTTAAAAATGTATTATTATAGATAACTTATATCTATGAACAATTGAACACAAGCATCAACATCACAAGATTACACAATATAAAAGTTATATATTAAATTTAATTCAATCAAATTTCATCTGAAACAATAATATAATATTCCTACCTAAAGGTATGCCTACACGTATTGGTCTTATTTTAATAATTGAACGAATCACTTATTTTGAGCTCATAGCATTGAATATTTCTATTCAGTAATATCATAATTATGTAAAATATCCTACATGCAAAAAACTACATGTAAATTTGAAAACACTGTTTTTAATTATTTTGTACTTTTAATACCAACTAGCACTCTACATTCGTTATATCATCAATTGGTTCGATTTCATTATCTATAATTGAATTTACAACCTAAAAAACAACCTTGATCATAATTTCTCATTCAAAATAGCATCGATATCATTGAGCAAATCGTTCTCAGTGCTTTCTTTTCTCTTTAAATTTTTTTGACAGCTCGCTACAACATCCGGAACATTTTTAACTAAATCTAAGTCTAGATCGGATACAGTTATTTCATTATCTTCATGTTCATCACACAAATCCACAATATCCACGGGTTCAGCTATTCTAGTAGTTTCTAGATCGATGACGTCATCGTCATTCATTATTGCTACATCAGAGTGCCCTAGTTCTACACTAATGAATTGTACTTCCGTATCTGAGTCGTTGTTTTTACTAGAAATATCATATTCGTCGTCTCTACTTTCACTAAACGATTTAGTCGAGCTCCTATTTCTAACTAATCTAGGTTTAGGTATTTGTTCAGCTATTTTAATTCTCTTAAACTCGTAACAGTTGTCGACAAGTTCATTTTGTATATCGTACAGGTCACTGTGTTCTGACAACGTTCGCTTCCTATTACTAATTTCCTCGCTTCGTTTTGGTCCCGTTTTAGTTTGGCATATTTGTGCTGGCGCATTCTTGTCAAATTTCTTATAGACAATTGAATTACTTCTGACGACTTTGATAATTTTATCACCAGACGTTGTAACCGTTTCGTGGGTAGACAATTTTCTTTTCCTACTTAAATTTAGAGTTATGGGTGTTTGGTGTATAATTGTTTCTGAGACTTTTTTCCTCGCTTTGATTTCGTCTAAGGATAGAACTTTAAAATCTAACGAGTTCGACTTTTCTGTCGTCGGCTGCTTACCTGATATCTCGTCGAGAGACAGCTTATCGTATTTACTGGTAAGGTTCGTTCTGACAATTTTCCGCTCTAAAGGAGGCTCGGCTTGAGGGAGGGAATCGTAGCTGTAGAAGGCTGCGGCTTCCGCCTGAATTTTCTCCAAGAGCAGGAGCTCCTGCGATTTCGTGCGCGCAATTTTCTGCGCGTCGTCCGACGAGACAGTTTTAGTAGGCGTCGAGGAGGGGGCACTTTCGTTATCAGACTCTGCAAGAACACACCAAGTAATCGCTTAGTAAATTGTTTTAAACGCGAATGATTTTCGTAATTAATTTTGATACGACCACGATTACTAGCGATGTGTCCTTGTATAAGTCAAATCTGAAAGCGACCCGAGGGTGGGCGGTCAAAAATAATTACAAAAATCATATTATGAAACGAAATTTATTTGCTTGTTGATAAATTAACACAATTTCATTAAAAACAAAGCCAAACTACATTCTTTTCCAATACCGGTTCCTATATCAGATAGTGTTAATTAGCTTAAACGAACCGCCTTAAACACACTCAGTTCTACTATTAAACATATCTTGAAATTCTTATACAACCATAAGTCTAAGATTAACATAACAACAACCCCGTATGCAAACAAGAATATTGCGGTACTAGCACAATCAATTCATTAACAATTCATTATCTAATGAAAGATCTTTTATATAAAAACAAATACAACTTTCCGTATAACCAATAAAAGATATTCCATTAAAGTAATATTGTAAACTTTAAGCGCTCGTCCGACACATGTTCTCAATACATCTAGTATACGGCACTCATTTTATATTTCAATGGATATAAACAAAATAAATATCATATATATCAAAAGTGCATCTCATAACTACATTCTACATCAATTCAATTCAATGCACGACAAGTCTTTTGACTTTATAAACAAATTCAAAGATCTTAGTTATCATTTCCGTTCAATGAATTTAAAACATTCAAAGACAATACTTTAAAATAATATTAAGTATCAACTAAAATAACACTTGTTAATAAAAAAAATATTATGCAGTAATAAAACTAAATGTTATAATCTATTGATTAAAGAGTGAAACAAAAATATATACTTTATTGAATTATACAAAATAATCTTTCGACAATGCTCTCTATAATTTATAATCCACAGATTATAATCTAAGCTTGAGCCCGAAGCATTTTAATAGCTTTATTATATTTTTTTTTATATAACTTTATCATAATTTTTACTTCACTCTTTAATATAAAATATAACGAAAATAATAATGTTTCTTTAAAACTAAGTAGGATAAATAATTTTTCAAATAATTCAAGAATTAACCTTATATAACACCTGTAATATACATAAACACTTAAGAGGTACGAGCGAAACCAATATAAAAAAAAAAAATTGTTACCATCATATAAAGCAACCATATTTTGTACTAACAATTTTACTGAACATAATATTTCATATGAGTGAATTTAAAAACTTTATTATATTAAGATCATATAAATTAAGGTAGAAAAAAAATCACGCTTATCTATATCTATATCCCCCACCAGTATTTTTTTCATTAATTATGGATTTTATCGTTCCATACATAAATAATAATGACTAGGCGTACCATGGACCCTAAACAAATACATTTCATAATCCTGTCCCGTTTTATTGCAGTTCTTTATTATAGGAACTTTGCTATCAGTGCGAAATTATTATAAGAATCACCAGGAGTTACTGTCGCCACACATACCAAAGTACTATCATATTGGTAATTGGAAGCATTATCAGATAATTCCATGAACCGCTAAGCTATCAGTTTTTCGATTATTTATTATATTATATAACTTTCCTAAATTGTTAATACAATCTTAAGCGCGATAATTTTACATAATCGATCATGCAGAAAGACTTATTGTTGTCTTATTCATTTATATTAAATGTCACATTTAAAACAATTAACCGTTCTGCACGATCAGGGACATGTCTAAACATTTTTTTTTTAATTTTTTCATAACTATCTATTCACGGTGCGAAATGTAATACGAGGGATACCCACAGTGTGTATATACTAGAGCCCCTCTAAAAAATCCTATACTAACATACAAACAATTTAAAGGCATAAAGCTTTTTTTTGTTTTTTTTTTCTTCACTTACAATAAATGAGTTATAGTAATCGTGTATATATATTTTTATTTGTATTTTCACATATTATTTAAACCTATTTATATGTACTTTACTATTAAAGACAAGGATTATATCAACATCTATTAAAAAAGTTTGGTTTCATATTGACATTTCTGTCCGTCAAGACTCGAAAGTCTTGAAACCCCAAAATGTTATATAATTTAATTAATATCGTAAATCTACAAAACAAAAAAGCCACAGACATCAATGAAGTATAATTAGCTAAGATATGAAAGAGAAGTACACTATTATTTATTGCACATACAAAAATACCGACTTCACATTTCACATTTTGAGTCGGGAGAGAGCTAGAATATATGACTCTACGACTCATGACATAGAAAGTGTTCAAAGGATTCAACTTTATCCTTTTAATGTCACTAAGTATAAATGAAACAAAAGGCCACCTCCTCAGGCAACACAAACATTGCGATAAATATTTTCGATTCAGTCAACACTAGCTAGCTTAAAACCTCGTTATTAATCAACTGAATTCTGCAGTAGCTCTATAAATACTATTTAATTGACTAACCAATAATATAAGAGAAAATAACTAATTACCTTCAATAATAATAATAATCAGGCTCTTAGTAGCAGACTGGGTAATTCAATAAATCTACATAATCAAAAAGTAAATTCACATTAAATGTCTTGTATATATTCCAGTCTGCGTTAAAACGAAAAAGATAAATAGAACATTCTTAGTGAGTAAAAATAAATAATATTTCTAAGACAATGTTCACACTTGTGGTTTTTTAAGCGTTTATTACTTGTGACTGAATTTTCTACTAAACAAAAATATCACAAGTATGAACAGTGCTGAAAATAGCTACTCATTACAATAATGTTTCTGTTAATTGCATTGGCACATGCTACGTTTACTGCATCCTGTTCATATTTCATGTCATTACATCCACTGATTATTTTAACGACACTCAATGACAGAATTTATATATTAGTGCCAAATTCAGCATTTTCTAAAGCACAGTGTTAGTTTAAAAGTGAGCGTTCATTAATTTAAATTGTTACATCTTAATACTACATGCGCTCACTGTGGGATAGGAGTTCTCAACAAACATTACATAATTTAATTATTATTATTATTTCATTCGGACATTTTGTCTATATCGTTCCTTCGTGTAACACGGTTTGAATGAAAACTCTAGATCCCACAATTCATGTTCGATCTCAACTTCACTGAATTTTAAACCCATGTGTCACAATAATGTCTGTTAACTCACTTCAATGGTTTTAAATATAGTCCGCAGTGAACAGAGACCATAAGCCCAGTCAGACGACTCGAGAATTAAATA
The DNA here is from genome assembly GCA_905147175.2 of Nymphalis urticae. NCBI lineage: Eukaryota > Metazoa > Arthropoda > Insecta > Lepidoptera > Nymphalidae > Nymphalis > Nymphalis urticae. Next base: position 3,535,117 of record LR990004.1, on the reverse strand, counting down.
GACGCTTCTTATTCTTTCATTTAAATCATACAATTTCTATCCAAAATATAAGTATCTCCATATTGTTGTTGAAAATTTATATATTTCATTTAACTGTATATCTATTGTAATCACATATGATCTTATTTTTGTCTTTCCAACACGATCAATATGTCAAGCTCACCCTCAATTCATTATTTATTGTAATATGATTAAAAATGAACTCTGTGTAAATTTCACAACAGTTTAAATTATAAATTTATTAAACAACCTAGGATGGTATAACGCAGAGGGGTATATACACAGTAAGAATCATCATCGATCAGAGAAGCGTCCCTCGAATCGTCCGCGCGAGGCTTAGTACATGTAGTTTCAGTAGAGTCGCATACCTTCCTCGAAGTTGACGACGAGGGGGTCGACGGGCAGCGGCGCGTACGGACTGGGCTGCGGCTCGTGTGCGTGCGCGTGCGAGTGCGCATGTGAATGCGCATGCGCGTGTGCGTGCGCGTGCGCGTGCGCCGCCACTACGCGTCGCGGCAGCAGCTCGCTCGTGCCCGGCAGCACGCCCAAGATGGCGGAATCAAGGACCACTGGAGGTTTTACGTGTCATTCAGCAACATACAGAAAGTTAGATGATTGACTGATTATTAAAAACCAGTAATAAATTGTTTCATAATTGAATGTGAATTATATATTATCATTATGGAGAAAATAGGAGTAGAATCAAAAACTGTTGTTGATACATACCTTGTTGTCTCTGCTGTGGCCAAAGAAGGGGCACCGGTGCAGGAGCAGGGGCGGGCACTGCGGCGACGGCCGCTACATTCGCACTCATCGGCCCACTCTCCACTAAGGACTCTGGGACATTGCTAGTGACTTGAGCCTGGAATATATTATTTAAAACCCAATATAAGTTTTAAACTATGTGTAGAATTGCACTTTCTCATAATAAATACAATTTAAATAAAACAAACTATATTTGAGAGAAACATTGTCTTATATACAATTACATAACAGCATATTATTAAGTATGAAATGTTAATGCTTGTCATTCGAAAAAGCTATAAATTAGGAAGCCAACTACTTCACATTACAACCCTGAGGAGTAGAGCAGTATCCTTTAATGTCAAACAATATGACAGTACTTTCTTTTTTATCTAGTTCGGTTACAGTTATCTACAGCATATTCCAACTACAAGAGGAGTAAAGAAAAATAAACAACATTGCATTTATGCAATATCAGTGGTCGAGATCTTGAATAATATAGAATTTTAATCATGGATTCACAAAGAAATAAAGAAAGAACTTAGGAAGTAAAATTGAACACTTAAGTGAAATAATGTTCTATTATGAATACAAATATTTTAATCAAGAACTGTTTGTAGAATAGCAGAGCTATAGCAAATAGCTTGGAATATGTCAATCTAAAGTCTGTTTATCATTACTGCTTCTTTTTTTGGAATAGGCTATAGTCAATAAGTATGTATTCATTGTGTATTTGAAATGGGCACTGGTGAAACATAGCCAATACAAATATATACTTGTATAATACACATTTAAGCTTATAATAAGATATATCACACATTCTTGCCATCGTTTCACCTGGTCACAATTTGTACAGTATCTATTTTTAATTTTTATTTGTATATATTTAAGGCTATAGTTAAGTAAATTCAGATATATAAATTGACATACATTAATCATGGGTGCTGGTTGGCTGGGTGCTATACCATCAGTGCGAGCATCGGGATTCTTATGCATAAAAGGACAGTGCTTCTTGCGACAGCCTCCAGGCTGATTTTCCCAGTAACAGGGGATCTGCTTACGATTTTTCTAGAAGAAATCACAAAGCATTTTTTAAATACATGAGAATATTTTATCGTTTTATTTTTACTTTTTCTTTAGGTTTGTTTTTTTGTTCAATAGAAGAAAAATGTTTTAAGTTAAGGATATTATTTAAATTTGGGGTTAATATATGACAATGATATTCGTAATTTACTTACCCTAAGTTCCATATGGCGTAATTTACAGCCTTTATCGAGACATTTGCCTTGTTGCCAAGCAGTGCACATTGTTTCACAGCCCAGGGCTGATGGCTCGTGACGAAATACACAATTATCCCCCTATAACAAGTGCCATATATTTTTTTATCGTATCCCGTATAGACATGTTTTTAAAAGCAATGTAATCAATAATAACAAATTCAAATAGTCCTATAAATTGTTTCGGATTAAAAGCTTTAATTCCACTGTTCGATTGTTACACAATTGAAGAACCTTCGAAACATAAACAAAATAATATACAATTGTTATGTAAAATACATTCGATCTATTTTTATTTTCTTTTTTTGTCTGAATAAATACACTAATTAAAGCATATAAAGTGTACCTTAGTGCACGTGGAATAATAATAAAAATAGCAATCGTTAAATTTCCTCGGCGACTCCATCGTTTGATCGGTAACCCGGGCTCTGCAAAAAATTTTTTGTACACTTAGATTTTTAATAATAACACTTTTCACTGCGGCTACGAAGTATCAACTAATTGTTCTATATAACCATTCACTAATAATTGCAATATCGATAATTGTAAGGCACAAAACTAAATTTTCATTTTGACAATACGTGAAGCATGTCGCGGTTATAAATTCTTAATAAAATTATATTAATTAAAATTTTTATAGCACTTCTTACTCACCGTATAATTGGTAAACAAAAACTAATTAAAACAACACGAAATATCTACACAACACCCCTATCTAACATAAAATAATAAGAATGTCACTATTAGAAAGAAAATGTAGTAGATATGGCGGACATGTGGCGGAAGGCGAACTTTCATTTCATTTCACTCAACTCAAGAATCAAGTTGTTAGAAAGTTGTCTATTACAAGATAAGCCATAGATAAAATTATTATAGATAACTTATTTAATAAATTATTTTGAAAAGTATTCAGAATAAAAAAGTAAAATATATTTTAACCTACAAAAATATAAACTTTTAGTTTATATAATTGTTTCCAAGGATTTCTTTCATTTTGTAAATTACTAAGGTTGAAAAAACAAAACGCTTACATTACTTCATTCAAAACTAACTTCACAGTTATGAGATATTCCGATCATTACTTTGACGTTCAAACTGCAACGGTTTTTCTTTGAACACATGGTAATGTTTTTAACACATTTAATGCGATGAAAAATGTAAGATACATCTTACCTTTATTAGTATACCATTTAAGAGCTACAGATTTGTAATAAGGTTATTACAAGGAGGTTTACAGACTTTTCCGTGGACGGTACTTGTTGAACATATGCCACTTCAATTTCCCCTTAAATATCGATTAAGAACCCCTAATTTTTTTTTGCACACTCGGTTTGAGGGGAAATTTAAAATACAAATTTAAAATACATTCAAGTAGTATAATTTAGTTGTTGTATTTATGCGGGTGCGTTTTACACATTTACATACATTAATTAATGACCAAAGAATATTAACGATGATAACAATGAAATTAAATGATTTTTATTTTTCATTCAGTGACCAGAAATCGAAGCCCGGGCCTCCTACGTGTTGTACAAGCACGCTGACCGTTGAGCTGTAACGACCGTTGATATTTTAGTAATAGCCACGCTTGGAGTTTATATTTAGTTTTGTTTGTTGGTTGCGTTCGAGGCTTAATATAAATTGTATAGAGTCGTACGTTTGTAAGGGAAAAAAATATCTTAATTAATAGACCCCCTAAATAAATGTACACTCTAAAAAAACCCCTGGACATCTTGAATCCACCCAAATTTGGGGGAAAACCTACAAGTTGGCATCACTGACATGTGCACACTGTGTTGCGATTGCCACCGTATCATCCCGGTTTTTTTCCTAATTGAAAATATATGGTCTCGTAATGTGGATGTGAATTTAACTAAAGTAAAAATTATTGACTGAAAAAGTAAACATGATGAAATGGAAGAAGTAGAATTAATTGAGAATTTAAATGATTAAAAAAGTTTATAAGACTGTCATTTTAACAATAGGTATAATGGTATTTGTTATGTACAGTATAGATCTGAATTTCAAAAAACAATGCATCAACATGATACAAAAATGATCTTTTTATTTTATTTTTCTGTAATCTAAACATATCACTTATAGATAAATTGGTGTGTTTTATTTAATGACACAGAAACTCATAATTGTTTTACAACTCCTAATAGATACCAGGCAGTTATACCGGGGTGTTATAACGCTCTACCAAGCCAAATTAGTCGATTGTCTTTTTTCAATGGTCGATGTCAAATATTTATTGACGGGTCTTAATTATACTTTTTTAGACCTCAACAATAAAAATCTTCCAAAAGACATAAGAAGTTTTTCTGTTTTAAATTAAGTATTATGAAATGAAATTTATACCCTTATGAAATAAATACAGGGCAAGTTGGTTAAGCTTCTATAACTTCCTACATAAGGAAATTTGTTTGCTCTTAAAATATAGTAAATTTCGTAATTACGGTTTTAATAATAAATGTGCAAATTGAATTTTATAAAAAAAAATCAAATTATTGTCTCTATCATTACTTCTGAAGAATAAGATGGGATTTATCTAATTATTCATCCAGCGTTGCAGGTTACAAATAATTAACTAAGACATGTGTTGTATGAACTTTATTTATCAATATTACATCATGATTTAATACATTAATTTAAAATAAATAAATGCTCAAGTTATAAGTCGTTTCATATAAAGCAATACTAAAGAGGATATTCGCAATAATTGTCGTTAATAATAAAAAATATATCTAGACAATGAAAGTTACTAACTTCACACCTACATAAAAAAAATATTTTCAAGTAACTTTAACAAATCGAAGAGTAACAATTTGAAAACATTCAGAGTTCTCTTTGCTTTATCAAATTTTTAAATTTCAATTCAACAAATTTCCGAATCTTCGTATTTTAACAATATTAACATAACAGGCGTAGGATTAACGGAAACATCTGAGTAACATATATAATTATAATGAAAACGAAAAAAGAGCGTATGTATACAACACAAGTAGCAATACTTTAAATTATGGACGAATGTGATATAAAATCAGTCATAATTATTTCATAACACTCATTTACATTGAATTTTCATACCAGAGTAAGAAAAAAACATATTAAAAATGTTTTACTATTTACCTTAAGCTTAATTAACACTTTAATTTAAGTTTTCTAATCGATCTAATTGACAAATAAATCACTAGTGTCAAAAATATATGTAATTTAAATAAGAAATATTTTAAAATATTAATTTTTACACATACTAGGAGTAAAAAAAATTATGTAATTTCAATGCACATGAGCGTATATAGAAAATAAATATTTAGAATAAAAATGTCAATGGTCCAAAAAAATGTAAAATTGAGTAAAATTTGTACACAATACCAATACTGTGGGAATGTTTTTATAATTTAGTAAGTTAATGTAGTTATGATGGGGTTAAATAATTATATAAAGTTAACGGCCTCATCGCAGCTATAAAAGTTTTCTACAAACCTACTGGATGATTGCAAACAGTTTCAAACACAATATAACACTGAGTATTCCTCGCAAGACTCAACATGAGAACAGTCTTTAAACTCATTAAAACAAACCAATACAAATTACATAATCAATAATATAATTACAAACATTTCTAAAGATTGCAAATTTACTCGTCTTTATTCATTTAGGCGTTTGACTTAAAGTCGACTTTTAATTGCTATATTTAGAAATATTTGTATACAAACATTTACATTCTAAACGAAATACAACAAAATGGGATTATATATCAATCGTAGTTTTCAAATACAATGAAGACTACATTGATTACATACAATGAGAAAAGTTGATTTCACTACTGGACTATTTATATATTTTAGGGTTTATCCCGCTCTAGAATCGTCTGTAGTTTTCTAGGATACACAATATTAAAATATTTTTATTTACGTTTTACTTTATAAGATCACTGGCTGAATGAAGTAATTTATTTATACAGCGTCTATCTAAAATGGGAACGTAATTTTTAAGCCTGGCAACAAAAGTATGTAAACATTTAATAGTATCATTCTATAACTAATGGGACAATTTGATTTTACAACGAACAATTGCCACACGTGCATTATATTTAAAACACCGTGTCAAATAGCTAAACGTTACGTGGTATACACACATTCTTCAAATGGCAAGACAGTCATATTCTCATGAAACCTTATACATTCCCATTACATAACGGTCCCTCGCTAAGTCACTAAAATTTCATATGTATACCCTGCTTAAACGATACTGTTTACCTATTGTCATGTTAATTGTACAAAACAAGGGACCTAGGACGCTTTAATCTCACAAAACAGTAACACAGTGATTCACTAGTACTAGACTTACTAGAACAAACAATTCTAGGAACTAAATGAATGGTGTAAAGCGTTGAAATGAATTGGGGGGATCCTTCCAACATGGACTTCTTATCACAAGGTTAAAGGAGCGTGCGGTTTACGTTTTTATTTAAAAAGTTTAGTATTATATCGTTGACCGCACGTCATGATCGAATGAGAGCGATGGAGCTGTTTTCCGAAGGGAAGAGTGAGTAGGCCTATCTCTTTGAGGAGCTTTTGATCTGTTGCAGCTTAAGGCGTAGGGCGTCCACGGCAGCTTCGTTTTTCTGAGAAATTGCTTGTGTCGTGTGAAGCTGGAAAATATGAAATAGATTATACTTAACGGCATGTATGATATAGATACAGCCTATTTCAATGACAGGAGGTATAAAACAACTTAGTCCTCTAATTGAAACGACATCATAGGTCGATAACTAAAATAATCTACGGCATTAATTACGCATTTGTGAAAAAATTGCGTGTTGAATGTCGGCTAAGTTGTTATCAGATATTAGCAAACAAAATTAATTCGAACATTGGATATTTTTTATTTAATTTAATTCGATTATTCGATATTCGATGATTATTCGAAGTGGTAAAGTTTATATAGTGTTGTATTATAAATAAAGATATAGTAATCGAGAATTGTCTGGAGGAAGGCTATTAGCAAATCTCAAGGAAATGTAATTTTTATCTTTATCCTTCTGTCATTAGAGTAGGTTATAGATGTTTCCTCGTCTATTCACTCGAGTTTACTATGATTGAGCAAATACGTGATAAATACTTTGAGTAATAGCATTTTACATAATTACTGGACTATCATAAAATAGACTCACATATAGGTTATCATGTATAGGTTGTATTAGAAAACAAATATACACATTCAACATCTTATAATTTTAGTTTGAATATAATTACGTACAATAACATAGAATCTAAACAAAAAAAAAACCATTTTGTATGCTTTTAACCAACTAATGAAAATTATATATTTCTATAATGAACCATATATTTCTAAAAACATAAAAAATGTTAAAATCTCCAATAACATATAATTTGTCAAATAGAACAAGTTACCTCTAGCTGTGGGTCGATGCTGTGAGCGCGTGGCAGCGTATTCTCGTTGATTGATTCCGCGAGAGCTCGATTGTCGCTGATGGGTGTTCGAGGCTGCGATGACGGGTTAGACTCTGTTTTTAGTCCTGCTTTAGCCTGAAAAAAGATAATATGAATTATATGTATCTCAAACGAAACGAAAATATATAACAAAAACTCTTTCACATAAAATAAATATACCTGTAATGCTCTCAGCTTTTCTAAGAATATAACATGTGACTTTTCATCATTTTCATTGCTAATATCTGAAATAAAAAGTTATATTTTAAAATACCTTTTGTCTTCTAAATCAAAAATTTGTAAAATTATACCATTTCATTACAAAACAAATTCAAAATGACCAGTCCATATGTCTAATATTTTAAACTGCGCATTGAAAGTAGTAGTAGCATAAGACATATCTCTTCTCATCGAAGAATCAATCAACATTCTAAAGAAAATATGTCATGAAAAATTTGTTATGAAAAATTATGTCATTAACATATGTTAGTAATTAATCGGATCTGCTGACAATATATAACTTTTTTTTTGTAACAGTGACATATTTACCGATATTTTCCGCTTTGTAATCGCTTTTGTACATAGGCATGGAGGCCATTTTACGCTGTTCTGCCACTTCCTTCAGTCCTCGCTCTACGTAGTTGCGGAAATAGAACGACGAGCCTTGCATAAAGGTCCAGATGTCCACTTCAGGGTGACGTTCCTGAAATAATAATAAAGGATTAAAGTTTTACTGGAGATTGGACACACAGTGGGTAGATACTACATATAATTTATAATCATTTTGTATTTAATGGTTCATAATTTTTGCAGTGCCTTTCTTATATAAATAAAATCTAAAATGTTTAATTTAAATATTAAGTCATACAAACCAAATTAACATACTATGCATTTATTCCACTATAATACAAGATTATTCCATTTAACTATTTATAGCCACTTTATGTTGACTTCCAAAGTTTCGATAACAACTTCGTATTTTTTTCACGAATTCATAACGAATATCATTTTATATAAACCTAATTTTAAAATCGGTTAATTTTTATTCAAGGTCAAAGTTGTTTACATATCTTTAATCGACATGCCATTGGAATAGACTATAAAAAGATGTGTAACATAAATATTACTACACTTCTACCAAGAATATATGGTATAGGCGTAAGAGACGCGTATATCGTATAGCTATATAGGTGGATTACCCGCAAGTCGTAGAGCTGCGACAGCGCGTCCCGGTTGTGCTCCTTGGAGCCGATGCGCTTGAGGATGAGCGCCAGCTCCTCGTGCACGGCGCGCGGCAGGCGGCCCGCCGACAGCGCCGCGTTCACGCTGCCCACCGCGCTCGGCAAGCCGCCGTTCATGTTGTCCGACGGGTTGTCTTTTCGTTCGTCTAGTTTCAATTGCTAAAATGCATAGTAGTTAGAATGAATACAATACGTAACTAATACCAGTAAGTCCACTTATATTTTGGAAGGAAGAATACAATTAATTTTTCCGATAAAAAAATACTAATTTGTCGCTTTCATTGACACAAATAAACTAGGCTGTAATAGTATAACATTTTAATTTTAAAATAAAAAATAAATAGACCATGTACCTTGAGAACTTTATGTAAATAAGGATAGAGATCGGATTCGTTGACGTCGGGTATTTGTGTGAGATGATTTGTGATTGATGCTCCTTTCATCTTGACTAATGTGTGGACTAGTGTTTTGACAGTTCTGTAAATAAATTAAGTGTTTGTAGTATTTACTTACAATTTAAAAGAAAAAATGTTCAAATTTTTAGTGCACTTAATGAAGTAGGTTTAATTTTAGATATATACGTTTCATATTTATTGAAGATAAGTTAATTTTTTTAGAAAATCTACAAAGCCTAAAATAAAATACACTACTTCATACGTAAGCCACACACAGGATTATAATCAGTTATAGAAATATATAAACAAGCACAGAGCCAGCAACTACGATGAAAATAACATGCATTTCAAAGTAATAATTTATTTTATGTTTGTTGATATTTCATTTTCATTTAAAAACCAAATTTACATTTGAGCTGCAGTCGTAAAGAATAATTAAATATGAATTATATATTGTTACACCCACACAAATCCATTGAAGAATTAACAAAACTGGCATTTATGAGCAACACCACTTTTCTTTGTGATGCTTTAAGTTTTAAAAATATCTGTTTTTGTGAAACAATGTATATTCTTTGTGTATTTTTTTAATTTTCAATAAATCAGGCCAAAATCATTAAAGATGCCAAGTTGTATCTACTGCCACCTGTAGTCGTAAATTATACTTTAATAACTTTTATAAGATGTGACTCTAAACGCAAGTGGGTATAAACATAAGGGTCGAAACATATGTTTAAAACTGAGCTATTTCAATAGTTGAAGGAAGGGTAATCAATAAGAATACGATAGAAATAATGCTAACACTATTTGCTGTTATATAATACAATTAATAAAAAGCTACCTAAAAAGTGTTGTTATGTCTAAAAGTAGTTTGTTCATTTCATAATTATACTTCATTCGCTATGACTACCACATACAATATAAATATCTTACCGATAAGGTGTATCACTTATTTCCGGATTTTTCTTCCAGTAGCTATTAGGATAAGCCTTATAAAATAGATGTATCTTGTACAGTACTGCGTCATAATCTATAGAATTGACATCCCACGTTGAGATCATTTTCAATGTCTTCCAGAAGCATTTTAGTAATAGATCCTGGTAGCGAGGGAATGCAGGATCAGATTCGACTATGGAGTCGTGAAGGAGAGATACTATTGCACTGTTGAAATGAAAATATATTAATGTGTATAAATACTTTTTTTTAATTATAATTGATGAATTTATGATGAACTAAATCATTTAAATTACAATTAATTGACTACAAGGAAACAATTATGAAAAAGTAGAGCTATAAATACAACTCACCACAATAATGCCGTGCGCGGCGAATGCTCCAACACACGTACACATACGTTGTTTAGTATGCGCACGAGACGCTCCGCGTCTGCCGCCGGTGGCGGGGTGGTGGGTGCAGCTCCCAGAACGAGTAATAGTTCACCGAGTAGTGAACGTAATGCACTTTCACCCACTTGCCTCCCGCAGCCAGCTGTCTCATAGAACTGTGTAATAAGTTTTAATGTCATTAGAAATAATTCATGAAAGCACAGAGACATTGAAGAGATTTTAATACAATAGATCAAAATTTTTTATAATTTGTAGTTTGATGTCCTAATTAATATTTTAGAATCCGGCGGCCGCTATATTGGAAAATTTTCCATGGACAACCAGTTTTTGAGAGTATCTTCACTTGAGCCACCAGCGCTAACTACACCGCTGCCTTACAAATAACTATTACAGAAATTATAGACATAACATTTTCTGCAACTTTTGTATGGAACAGATGAAAAGTGTACACAAACGGAATAAGCAAAATAAACATTATTATGATTAGCTGCGTCAACTTTCAATTGCAGGCTTCATTGTTTTTTTGGTGATGAAAAAATAAACACTAGCTTCGTTCAAGGTCGCAAATCCGGATATTAATTAGGACTCCAAATTGTACGAAGCTACCACGTAAGAACTTAATAAGCTGTGCCATTTTTTAGTAGCTCACTCATTCGACGTTCACTCGCAAATATTTTTTGCAAGTCATATATTTTGATTGAATATTAATTAATATTAAATGCAGAAGTAAAAAGTAATGTAGGTCGAGAACTGACGGTGGTGAGCGCGCCCGCGAGGTACTTGTAGGCGGGCAGTGTCTGGTGCGCGGGCGCGGGCGTTGTGCGCAGGCGCCGCAGCTGCGCCGCCACGGCCGCCACCAGCCGCGCCTCGTGCGCGCCCAGCGCCGCGCCGCGCCCCGACACCAGCGCGCCCGAGATCAGCGACAGCGCGCGGATGGCCGCCTGGAATATTGCACGGACACATTTATAAATTACCGAACGAACGAGAGAACTAAATCCTCCCCCTTGTTTCGTCTGTATCTTATCCGTACCTTAAAGTTGCAGTACACACATTACTGAAGCTAAGATGGCCCAGTGGTCAGAAAGCATGTATCTTAACCGATAATCGCGGGTTCAAACCCAGGCAAGCACCACTGAGTTTTAATGAGCTTAATTTATATTTATAATTCATTTGAGAGAAAACATCGTGTGGAAACCTGCTTGTCTAATTTCACTAAAGTTCTGTCACTATGTATCCACCAACCCGCATTTGAGCAGCGTGGTGGAATAAGCTCCAAACCTTCTCCTCAAAAAAGGAGAAGAGGTCTTATCCCAGCAGCTTTTTTATTTATTAATTCATCGATTGATTTAGACCTGTCAATGATAACTAGGCGTGCCTATAACTACGGATTACTCTTTCTGGTATATAATGAAATAAATATTTTACTACAAACTTTATCAAAAGCTGGCTTACATTGAGATCAGGACTAGAGATAGAGTGTATGGTGTCGGCGAGCTGCGAGTCGTCGACGGTGGGCTTGTGCGCGGGCGGCGCGGACAGCGCGTGCGGGGACACGTGGCGCGGGGGGGACATCGTCACCATACTGGGAACAAATTTAAAAAAAACCTTAATAATATATATTATAGTATATATATCAAAATATTTTAAATTCAAATTGGACCGAAACAATAAATGGTCACTTTCACTCATAGACATTTACATTTATGGTTAAAGATACTTTATTAATACTCGTACGAATTACATTCTCCAAGATTCATCATCGCTATCATTAAAGAGATTATGCAAGAAGTATACATCACTCCTGATATTGCTGATGCACTGTCAACGAAGAGTGCTTATATCTTACATGTTATGTACTTTGTTTTAGTGATGACATTGCAATACACTTATAGAAAATATCAGGTAGTATAATAAACATACGAGTGGGTGGCCACTACGAGTTTGCCTAAAACAGAACCACCAGTTAAAAAACTTACCAAAAAAACTTTAAATCTATTTATCAATAAAGAAAAAACATCGCGTTAATATATTACCTAGGTCTAACAGGTGCAGTGACATTTCTGACAGTTGATGCTGGCACAGGTTCATCTAAGAACTTGAGGTCGAGTTCAGGTAGATCAGGTTTACGTAATACAGGTACAGCTGCATCTAATTTCGCTATGAGATCCGGATCCAATCCAAACGGACCGGTTATTATTCTCGGTTCTGGCACTACTCTGTAAAATATCAAACAACGACAAAATATGAACTGAGCAGTTTTAGATATTTAGTAGTCGAAAAAATTCGTAAAAACCATGTAACTGTTAACTCACATATACAAAATGAATTTAAGTATAAGTTAAATAAGCATATTTCTTGAAATTTGTATGACAATGTAAGAAAATACGTATTTTCTCACATTGTCAGTCGTATAAGGAAAAACACCTTCAATTATGGCATAAAACAAAACAATTAAAAATGGGTTTAATATTATCTTTAGCCACTCATGTCTACAATTGCTTGTAAGAAATATTATGTAACATTAACAAACATACAATAGTTCATTGCATGGTATTTTAATAAGAGAGGTGGCCATGATTATATGTTTTAGTCATTTAATTACAAATTTCTATGAAATGTACGATAAAATAATTAAATAGAATTAAATAATAATGCCATTAATATCGACTTACGGCTGTGGCGGTGGAGGCGGTTCATCAATTTCTTCTTCCTCATACTCCGCCGGCGGTGCCTGATCTTCTGCGATGTCTTGTTCCTCCTGCTAAATATTTACAATTGTAATTGTTTATCACCACCGCCATTATCATTTACACTGACCCCATTGTTTTGGGATCGGCACAGTATGTCATAACATTGTAAGGAAAGCCTGACGCTGTTCCTCCTTGGGAATATTTTTGTTTGTAGGTTAGTTTCTCGCCACATTGCGAACTGCGCCGAGTGCTTATAATATTGATACGATTAAGATCAAACATATTTTAGTTAGCTTATACGATACACTCAGCTGGTTGGCTCTATTTCACTTTGCCAAAAATCACACTGATTGTAACTTATATTAATAAACTTAATTCAATATTTTATCAGCAAGTTAACTTTAATTTATATTTAAAATAAAATTATGTATTGTTATACCATATTGTGTAATCTTTGTTGTATAGATTATGAAATGATAAATAATATATTTTTTTTCCATTATCATTATTATCTTTTATGACTTTTATCCATTAAGCATTCATGTATCGTCAATCTTAATGATATCACAATGTAAATTATATTATAAATATAAAACTTATTCATCATACGAATGTTACGAGTAATGTAATATCGATTACAGTAATATTTATTATTTTACAGGTATTTAAGATTATCGTTTATCTTTTTTGTTGTTTTATTTATTGCTAAAGCTAAGCCAGAATATTTTATCACCTATCAAGCGTGATAAAATATTGTATTAGTAGTATATATATATACTCCCACACCAAGATCTTAGGGGTGGCAAGTTGGAGAACGAAAGCCACAAATAGATCGGACTGGAGAGATTTACTGGACCAGGCTAATGCCCACCCACGGCTGTAACGCCTCAGATAATGATGATGAGTATATACTTCCAGCATATTGATCAATGGGTAAAATTAGCAATAATATATAATATGTTTAATGTCGTTGCTTATTACCTCAGGTACGAGTTGTATAGGCCTTCCATCTGCGGACAGTGGAACTACCATCGACCTACGCTCTTCTGCACTTCGACTCTTACTCGCGCGCTTGATGCGTTCCTCCAGCAAAGACAAATCTTTGTCTGATATCTGAGAACCAAAATGGTTATTTTGAAAATTAAGATGACAAAAAACTTCAGTAGTCTATGAATGTCCTGGACAATAGACTGAAATAATTTGACGTGCTTATATTTTTTTTAAATATCTATATGTATATAAGCGTAATACCACTCATCACGAGATCTCCTAAACTATGCGCTCGATTATGGACTTGATATTTGTCACACTTACTCTTTCCCCAACGCTCACTAAGACAGATTTTACGCAAATCCTATCTAAAATACAGTTTTCTTTTTATGTACCCGCGAGAAGCCGGGACAATAAGATAGTTATAACCGCAAAGCAGACGGGTAAACTGTGGCTGTGACGTCACAGCTGCCTGCAGCGAGGCGCGCACCTGGCCGATCATCTTGTAGACGCGCTCCCCGTCGAGGAAGTAGGCCGTGGCGACGCAGTTGAGCGCGGCGGAGCGCACGGCGTTGTCGCGGTCGCCGATGTGGCGCGCCAGCTCGCGCAGCGTCGCGCCGCCCGCCAGCACCGACGAGCCGTACGTATCCAGCAGGTGGTTGATGCACTCCAGGCACTCTGCAAACACCGGAACCGGCGTCATTATATGCAGACATATTTAGTGACATCGCTGTATATTTTCTTTTGATATTTTAAATTAATATGTTTTTGCTATCCGGTAATAAGTTGTCTCCACTTGCCATAGAGATAAACTCTTTTAGAAAAATATGTACGTGCCTTGTGCCGTTAACGCCTCACGCTTCAACCTTGGGATCTAAGATGTTGTGTCATTTATTTCTATTATAATACGGACTAAGTAATACTGATTTGGCTGACTGAACACATAAATCCGAGGGTATGTATGTTTGGCGGTAAAATGACAGAGAAAGGGTAAAATGTTCAGTACCCAGAGGTGTAAATAAAGTAGAATATTTAAGTTGTCATTTTTACCGGTTCTTTGTCGTGCGTTTTTCGATTTTAATCCCTCCATCAGATACCCGAACAGCTTCGTAACAGAATATACCACGCAAATCTGTTTGAATAGAGCTTTGACACCATTCCGGACTGTATCCTTTGGATCGCCGACCTGAAATAATATATTTTTATGCAATTGATTAATTGAGTTAAATACATCCAACATAATATGGTATAGTAAAATTTGAATACACGTTAAAAAGGAATATACGAGCCGAATTACAATTAAAAACTGGAACTAAGCTCAAGGTTACTAATGAGATTCGTACTTTGTATTAAGTATATAAAACTATGTTGACACAATATAAGAAATATTAACCTTCAAAATCAGATATGGTATGAAACAATACGCCTCATACTCTGCCATAGTATAATCACATTCAGTCAGATACTGGAACACCATGGTCAAGTACTCCAGACCTTTGAGTATTACAGATGGATTAGTGTCGAAGAACCTCAGTGTTAGCCATTTAAGCACTAAATCCAGATTAGCTACAAGTGCAGATCCATTCTCATGTAAATCTTCTGACAAGGCTTCAATGGCTTTCAAATGATACCTAAAATTAAAAAGAAATTATAGGATACTTTATATATTCATGATTTTAAAACTATATTATGTAGTTACTGTTTATGCTTATAAACTTTATTGCTTAATTATCATATTTAATTATAATGCTTATCATTCTGTAATAAAATAAAATAAAGTAATAATTGCTTAATTACTTTATTTTATTTTATTACAGAACGATAAATTGCGGTTTACAAACACAAATGGGATGTGTAAATAAAACTCTTTTTTTACCCTTGATAGGCAAGCGTTTGAACTCATAAAAATGTGTTGGTCTTATTATTTACATGAGAGATTATTTATAATATACTCTATATTATAAAAATCAATTAAACTTGATTTATTAAAGTTGCGATCAAATCTTGTATCAGAAATATGAGTAAAATTTCTTAATTTTTGTACATGTCATGATTAATAAATATGTTGTGCAAGTTGTGTGATTCTTACCTAAAATCATTGTGAAACATGTTGGCCATAAGTTGTTTGTTTAGACCTGCGCTGTTCATTTGTTCTTTAAGCAGCTCAAAGAACTCTTCACGTGGTGTCGTAAAGTTCCATTTGAGAACTGAATAAACAATGATAATATGAGATTAATAAAATTTCATAAGTAAGATGGGGGTTGGTCTATCCATTGAGAGCTGACATGACCAGGTTGACAAATGCTTAGATTTAATCGAAAATATTGTGGCAAAACACCACTCATCTTATACTATGGTGTGCAGAAAAATATCTTAAGAGAAGAGAATGGTTTAGCCCGACAGTAGGACGTTTATAGGATACATATAGGCCTCTGCATCTATGACAGATGATTCAAGCAGCACGAAGGCACTTGCGTTCATGACTAAAGAGTCCAATGCGAGAGAGGATCCTTCGGCCGCACTCCCGACAAGTGTATGCGCCCCCAGGTGGGCGGGGGTTTGAAGCCCGCTCATGATACTTAATATAACTATATAAAAGATGACCAGCATTAAAATTAATTAAATAAAAATTAAATATTTTATACAACGTTACCTTTTAATTTTTGATCATCAATAATTCGTTGATTCTTAGCATTGTTATTTGGTAGCAATGGTGTACAATCTTCATCCTCTTTTTTGCCGCGACTCGAAGCGGACGATGGTTTAACAACCTGTATAAATTAATACGGTTATGTATTGCGGCCTCATAACTACATTTAGCATTGTACTTAACATTGTATCTATAATTTATTTGAAGTTCTTATATACCATTACATATATTTTCTTTTTAGACACCAATTAAATTCTGTAGCAATCTAGTTACCTGTTAATAGTTAGTATTTATAGGATGCCGTGTTAGAAGGTTGTTGGCGTGTAAGAAGGCCAAAAATAAAAACTTTTTTTGTTCTGTTTTTTATGATACACTTAGTATTGTCACAATTTAATACCTTAGATTTGGTGGCTGGTCCACTTTTTTTCTCGGCTTCTTTTTTTAGTGCACCCGCTGACTTGACAGCTTTAGGTTCTTCCTTCTTGGTTTTCGTAGGTAACGGTTGTACGGGCAGATTTGGTCGGGCTTTATCCAGCGCTGCTTGTACTACGGATTTGGAGCCCGGCTAGAAAAATATATGTAGCTTAAATAAAACATTTTACAATATTATAATCCATACTATACCGTATCATATTTAGTTAATTTAAATTAACTACATACAAATCATACTAACTAACCATAAAAGTAACAAAAAATTCACCTTGAATTGACATAACATTAGAGCTCAAATAATGAGATGACGAATATTTCTCAAACTAATGAGTAGATTTTAATTTTTTTCTTTAAATTATTCAAGTAGTATGTGCCTATTAGGAGATGAGGCAACCCACCTTGAGCTTGTCGAGCTGCTTGTGCATGTGCTCGTAGCCGAGGTGCAGCATGAAGGGCAGCACGCAGTCGGCGGCCGCCTTGCGCACGTCGGCCGCGCGGTCCTCTACGCACGCGAACAGCAGCGGCACGCACGACGCCAGCTCCTCGCGCTGGAACGACTTCGGCGGCACTGCGGGCCGCGTCGTGCGTCAGCACATATATTTGGCAATTTCGTTTGGGGAGGTATTTTGTAAAATGCATGCAAAGCATCTAGTGCAATACTGGTGGATTCTAAACTAACATCTTGGTGGTTGAGGCGAAGACGTCCTCAATTGATTTATCCTCCAAAAATGTATCCTTAACAATGACATACATGGATTGAAAAAGGGTCTCTTTATTCAACACTGGAATCATGTGCCAATCACAATTTATAATTAGTATAGTATAAAGATAGTCAGTGGACATTTTTGCATTTCAGCTCAGTGGATATTAAGTATAAAGAATACGGCTATTATAAGATATATTTGCTTCTCTCCCAGGTCTAAATACTTTATGTTAGATTTTTAAGAGCAAAAGGTCCAAAGTGCCCTACCGCTGGGCAGCTTGTCGGCCAGCCACTGCAGCAGCGCGGCGCGCAGCACGGGCGAGCCGGCGCGCAGCGCGTCCAGCACCATCTCGCCCTCCAGCGCCACGTGCGGGCCGGCGGCGCGGCACCACGCCTCCACGCACGACACGGCGGCCGCGCGGATCCACTGCTTGCTGTCGCCGAACGCTGCCGGGGGTGCGACATTAAAACATCCGTCTTTATTCACAAAACGATTCTGTTTTGGCAAAGAATTGTATTTATAAAGTTTCTAAATTAATTGCACTTCATACTGAATGGCACTTTCAAAGTGAAAATTTTAACATTATACGAAGAAATGAAATTCATACTCCTGATCTGTGGAAAACTAGTCACATAGAAACAAAATTGTACCTTGGAAAAATGGTGGGAAAAACGTCCTCACGTGCTGCTTGCATTTCGATCCCATTGACGTAGCTAGCAGTTCACATATTTGCAACGCACTCTGAGCTAATTTTGAGTTCGAGTCGAGAAGTCGCGCAACCAGTGCGGCCGGAAGTTCACCGAGCGTTGGTTTGATCGGAGATGAGTTTGTTATTATTGCCTTCACCTTATCTAGGGCTTCATTGCGAACCTATAATTAAAATAAATAATCTTTCTATCTTACTTTACAAAAACAAATGAATAATAGTGCTTTTGAAATTCTCCAGGTAGTCAGAATGTTTACATAAATGACAAGCATTTATGTAATCAGACACTAAAGTTGCTTTTTTCTTTTTTTTTATTAAAATCAATCGATATCCTATTAATTAATATTCATTTAAATTACTGCTACACATTCCAAATGGAATAAATCTATGTACCTTCCAATTCTTATCGTTGATTTCTGCGACCAGCGAATCTGTGATAAGTGGCGCGATGTCGGTCCGGGGTCGGTTGTCGTCTAAGGCGACTGGCTCATCCTCTGCACCCTCATCGAACGCGTCTTCAATTTCATCAACTACTGAGGCTTTGCTTGCAGACTATAATAAAAATAATTTACAATTATTGTTTTTTTTATTTGATTTAGAAATAGTACAGTAACCATCACATAATAATTATTATTGATAAATATAGAAGAATGATTAGTAAAATTATAAATATACCTTGCTAACTCTGCCCATTTGTCTGGTCGGCGTCGGAGGTGTACTGTTTGCGTATTTATCGATTTCCAAACTTATTAATTGCTTTGTCGCAGGTTTTTCGCTGTCGAAATTATTTATTAACGACGGTCCGACATAGAGCGAAAGAATACCTAGGAAGTTAATTGTCGACGTCCGGACATTCGGGTTTGTAGCTGAGAGAGCCTTCTTTGAGTGAACAACTATCGATTTGACATTCATCCTGTAATAAAAGATCAGTAAAGAAAACGTTCTATAAATTTTATGTTTTTGGTCATACAATTACACATATCACAAGTACTCATGAAGTTCTGTATTTGCAAATGCCACCTCATAGTAAATAGTCACTAACACCCATACACTTCGGCACTGTAAGAAATATGAACAATCCCTTACATAGTCAATGCGCCACCAACCTTAGGAACTAAGATGTTATGACCTCTTGTGCCTGTGCCTTATTACAATGGCTGTCTCATCCTTCAAAGCGGAACACAACGATGTGATAAGGGTGATATCTACCCAAACGGGCTTGCGCAAAGCTGGTGATGGTTACACCACCAAGTAAATTAAACCAGTGTACAAATTTTCAATAACAACATTATAAAAACCTATTACGGATGCATTTCGACAATACAAGAGTGCCAATTTTAATTTTGTGGAGATAAAGCTTTATTACAGATGAATAAACAAGTAAATATAAATAGATATGATATAAGGACAAATGTTTTTATGTACATTTATTATGTGTTTTGGTAATTTAGCACTTACGTAAAGCCAAACTCCTTAATGGCAATTGACATCCAGTTAAATAGCTCAGCCTGGACTTTCGGATTCTTTTGCGAGTCCATGGCGAATGTTAAGCTTTCATTGATAATGTGCTCTAAGCCACAGCTTTCTGCTAACGAAGTGAGGCACTCAGCACAGATCGCTGAGCAAGAAGTTTCGCCAAGCTTCGTGACTATATCTTGAAGGACGAAATCTGCAGCTGTCCTGAGTTAAAAAACAATGATTACTAATAACGCTTACGAAATAACTTAAATTATTCATAGTAAGAAAAAAATGTTGCCGGCAGGGTAAGATAACGTTCGTGCGAGAGGGAAGGCTCGTTAACATGTGGTATATACCATTTGTTCTCAGACTGGCAATATTTTGCTTTTAATGTAATTAGTATTATAATAATGAGAGATTATATAGAGATTATGTTGCATGTTATAATTTGTGTTTTTTTATATATTTTTATTACAGTATGCCATTATATTTTAAATAAAAATGACTAATATCTTTTTAATTGTTAATGATTATATATTATATATCCAATAGCTAGAAAAATAACTTAGTTTTAACAAGAAATATTTTTAGATTTTTACAAACGCAATGGAGGAAAATAAAATAAAGAAAAAGTGTAAACGAGCTGAACTTACGTGGAGACGGGGTAGTTGTCGGTGATGTACTTGCAGGCCTCGAGGCGCGCGCGCAGCACCTGCACGTTGGTGTCGCGCAGGCCCGGCTTGCGCGCCAGCACGCGGAACAGCAGCTGCGCGCCCGCGCCGCCCGCCGCGCCCGCCGCGCGCGCCGTCGCCTGGAAGCTCTGCACGGCCGCCAGCCGGCTCTTCCAGTTCGTGTCCGCCAGGCCTGGCGCGGGCAGTGCGGTGAGTCACTATCACGTTTATCGCTTTCCGATTTTACTCGTCGAATAGAAAGAGGCCGAATGGCCGAATTCGATATCAATTTACTCGATTACCCATGAGACAAATAACTGCTTGTAATAGCTGGTCACATACAGTATTTATATTAATTTAAGAATTATAAAAACTATAAAATTATATCATACTAAACCATCCGATATGTGTTATGTTGTACATTTCTTGAAGTATACGAAGATTAGTGTATCTCTAATGATTACCATTAATAACATCAGGAGGGAATAGCTGCTCAGCTTTAGCGTCGACCTCCTCGGGAGACATCTCTTGTTCTCGCGGAGGACTCGGCTGACCTCTCGGTGCGACCTTCTTGGTTCCACCCGCAGGTTTCTTAGCTGCTGTTATTAATTTTATCAATTAATAAAAATTGTTACGATGACAAATAGTTTATCGTACCATCATGTATGAACAAATACTAACATGAGCTTTTTATCAATACTAATGCAAAAGTAACTCTGTATGTCTGTTACGCTTTCACGGTTAAACCAATGAATCGATTTTAATGAAATTTGGTTTGGAACACCGAAAACTAGTACTAAACATAAATGCATCAAAATACTAACCAGACGCAGGTCTTTTGACGGGTTTTGGTTGCGCTGAACCAGCGGCGGGCTTTGTGTCTCCTTTTCCGGACACGGGGGCTGATACTTTAGGTTTGGTATCTTTTTTTGGAGCTGCCACTTTTACTTTTATTTCCGCCTGTGATAATTTAATTGGTATTTTATTTTTATTTTTAAATATCATTATAATTTACCTTAATATAACCTAATTTGTAAATAGTATTATATAAAGGCATGGTATCTCTTTAGTATTGAACATAACTTAATAAATATTAGAAATAAAGATACAATTTAAATAAGACTAAAGTAAGATTACGTAGTATAGCTACCTAATTCTTTACCATAATGTAAGTTTTTTAATTAACTTTATTTGTACCTTTTCTGCGAATTCTTTTATCTTTTGCTCTTTTAAGTTGTCCAATTTGCCAATGTGTGGTGCAATGTTCTTTTCACCGACTAATTTTGTAGCTGTACCTAGGGCTTCTGCAGCCGCATCACGGACGACGGGATCTAGTTAAAAAAAAATAGTACTGTATTATATGTTTTTTTTTTTTTATAGAAAAGGAAGGTGGACGAGCATATGGGCCACCTGATTGTAAGTGGTCACCAACGCCCTTAGACATTGGCATTGTAAGAAATGTTGCCCATCGCTTAAATCGCCAATGCGCCACTAGCCTTGGGAACTGCGATCTTATGTCCTTTGTGCCTGTAATTACACTGCCTCACTCACCCTTCAAACTGGAACACAACAGTACCAAGTACTGCTGTTTTGCGGCAGAATGTCTGATGAGTGGGTGGTACCTACCCAGACGAGCTTGCACAAAGCTCTACCACCAGTAAGTGTATAATTATGTAATTTATTTCAAAAATATTCTACAAATACGGTTCGAAATTATAATAAAGTATATAAGGCTCACCGGCGCTTTCAAGTAGTTTCAACAACCCGGCCACATACGCTTTAATCAGCTTCTTGTTGAAAGCGGCGGGCTGGGTGTGACACAGCGCGCGAGCCAAAAACAAAGCACTCTCCGCTTTTATTGAAGGATTCTTGTTGTCGAAAGCTGCGAGCATATCTTCCATGATTGCTTCTAGGTTTGTCTAGAATATAAGTTAAAGTGTAAGTAAATAGTAATGTATTGCTAATAGTATTAGACTTGTGTGGATTAATTCAAATTCAATGGCTATATCGTTAATATTGGCATAAAATACCCAAAACAGAAAAATTATAAAATTATTTCATTATTAATTAAATACTTACCATAATATATATATATAGTTATGTTTGATTTATAAAGTTATATCAAGTTATTTAATAAGTATCAGTGATTGTCCTAATGGGATGAGGTTCCTTATGGCCACAAATCTTGTTGTCATGATTGGAAGCAATGTGTCGTGTAAAGTAATCTCATTGACGTAATGATATTAACTTTGTTTTAACATAGAAATCTATTACGGGACACATAAGAACTACTTATTATTATGGCAGTAGCTTATCATTTAAATAATTTGTAAAATGAAGATTTAAAAGTGCTTGTCAGAGTCTACTCTACTAACAATGTAATAAAGTAATTTTATTGTACACCAAATAAAAGAAATACAATACAATGGTACAAAGTATGCAGCTTTTAAGATCTACACAAATAGGCGGTCTTACTGCTGAAAAGCATACAAAAATTTATATTAATTCGATCTTTTTATTGAGTTTAAATAAGGAATTTGGAGCCAAATATTGTTTTATCAGTAGCCAGGTCTCTCACCCAGGGGTAGATGGCGTCGACGGCGTCGCGCAGCGCGGAGACCACGGCCGGCTTGCGCTCCTTGAACTTGTCGAGCGCGGCCTGCACGCACACGGCGGCGTAGGGCGCGAACCGCGCGCGCAGCCCGCTCGCCAGCGCGCCCAGCAGCCGCCCGCCCAGCGCCACCAGCATCACGTTCGTGTCCTTCGTGATCACCTGCACACACCACACTGTACGACTCTCCTGGGCGTATGTAGCTCAGCGCTACTGAGCGACTTGGGGTCACTTTAGATCGAGGCATTTTATTATAGTCTCTAAGGAAAATTTATTTTTACATTGCAGTTTGTTGGAGAAGACACAGTTTACAAAACATTAAAAAAAATCATAATCTAATCGATGATTTTGTCCGGTTTCAACCCGTGATCTTCGGTTGAGATCCGCCGATCCGATAAATAAATAATTTCAGTTTTTTAAATTCAAAAGCCATGAACGGAATTTTTTTTGCAATATCAAAACTCATCTTAAATATAACGCTTTTTCCTATTGCATTAAATAAAACGAATATAGTTAATATCTCCCTAAGACGTGACAAAGATTTTCAATTGATATCATTAATTGTGTATGCAAAACAATATGTAGGCAGTTCCTGTTTCAAGGTCAATAAAACCATTGTTAAAATTAAAAGTAATTCTGTTGTCTCGGAATGAAAACGTCACATCCTATTCCTTAAATGGTGTGGTAGTTTAAAACTACAGCTGTGCTTTTTTTCTAAGGTATTAAGAATAACTGGTGTAGTTAATTAGTTTTCTAAGGAAAAAAAGTTGGAAAAACCTTTGTATTTATAATAATAGTAATAAATGGGAATATAGAGCATTAGCAGTATTTAACGTACATAAAACTTAATTTAACTTTAGTTTATTAGCAGCCAGGTAGAGTTAAACATGGGCAAAGAAAATCTCAGATAATCTTTCTTAAAAAAGTATCTAAATTTATTTCATTTAAATTATCGATATTTTAATCTTTAAAGTAACGAAACAGCATTGATTGTACTGTTTGAGTAATAGTTTAAAAAAAATAAAGTATTTCCATATATGAATACATTGGAAAATATAAATATAGAAATTATTATTAGAAAATTTATCATTAGAAAATATAATATAAATATAGAAAGCTATAATTAAGATTGTATTTTTTTAATGTAACCAATTTCTTATTGTATCTCTAGTTGCTATTGCATTACTTTAAAAACTCTATGTATGTTTATAAATCAATATCTCTTTTGTCATCAAAAATCTATTTTGATATGATTAAGTATTAGTTTAAACTTTACCTTTTTCAATGCTCTGACTAAGTCCGCATAGTCTCCAGGTTCTAATTTGGGGGCGTTTTTCAATAAATTGTCCAATGAATCCAGCGCTTCCTTCCTTTCTTGCCACTTCTTAGCCTCAAGCTTGTCATAAAAATCTTTGGGTAACTTGGACAATATTTCCACCGGATCGAGCAAGTCATAAGTATCCACTTCGGCTGAATCACCGCCGCCAGTCTCTGCGTCCTCGTCATCAGCGCCCCCTGTAAAAATTTAAGAGAAATATACTCATATTCCTTCTGCGTCGTTGGTCTAGTGGGTAGAGATATAAGGCCGCAGACACCAAGGTCCTTGGTTCAAATTGCAAGTCGGATCAAAAGTTTTTCTATCGAAAATTCTCACTAGCAGCCCGGAGTCTGGAAGTTGGAAGTGTGTACCTCGGAAAGCACGTAAAGCCGTTAGTCTTGCGTCTAAACTCATTCCGGTCATGTCGGATTACCGTCCCATCGGGTTATGAGAGTTAGGGAATATAGAGTACACCTATGTTTGCCACACACAAGTACACTATAATACGTCCTGCGCTGGTGGCTAATCTCTCTTGAGATTGGCCGCCGTGGCCGCAATCGGTCCGGAGGACATTGTACTGATATACTAAAACCGCTACAATGGTAAAAATGTGTTTTTAGCTCTGACATATATTACATATCACGGCTACTAGCAAATGGTTTCTGTATGGTTTGGGCGGGATAGCCGCAGCGGGTGCGCGTACCGTCGGGCTGGTCGGGCGCGGCGTCGCGCGCGCGCGCCTGCTGCGAGCGCAGGTAGCGCGTGGGCGCGGCGCCGCCCGCACCGAACGACTCGCGCAGCTCCTGCTGCACCACCGCCTGCAGCGACGCGATGTGCGGCTCGATGGCCGCCCCTATCCACCTGCGGGCGCAACACCACTGTATTACTGCTTAGTAGAACTTATCGCGATACTTTTTTTTTTTATAGAACAGGAAGGCGGATGAGCATATGGGCCACCTGATGGTAAGTGGTCACCAAACGCAATTAGACATTGGCACTGTGAGAAATGTTAACCATCGCTTACATCGCCAATGCGCCACCAACCTTGGGACCTAAGATTTTATGTCCCCTGTGGCTGTAATTACACTGGCTCACTCATCCTTCAAACCGGAACACAACAATACCAAGTACTGCTGTTTTGCGGTAGAATATATATGGTTGATACTGGTTAGAGACTTACTTTTACTATCAAAAATCTATGAACGGTGCCAGTGTAAGCATAGACGCGAGGAATGTAAGATCTGAGATCAACATTAGGAGACGGTCGTCAGTATATAGGCATTAACCACATAAAATCAGCAACTCTATTTGAACAATATAATATTATATACATATGAAACAATATATTGTTTAGACATTGGTAGTGAACGATCTAACCATGTAGGCAGGCTAAATAACATTAAATTTAATGTAAAATATACACACATATACACAGCAGTAAAATTTAACTCAATATTTGTGTACATTTTCTTTAGTTATCAATAGTTGGAAATATAATGACTGAATACACTATGCACATGATTAATAACATTAATAAAACCATTTTTATCTTATATATTGAAATTATAGCAATGAAATGGTTTTATTATTAGGCATAGTACTATGTCAGTTGTTTGGCTCTCTTTTAATGCTTATAATATTCCTTTTTTACAAAATTTTGCTTTCATGATAAAATAATACTATAAATATATTTAAAAAAAAAAACATACCTGTGCATCTCAACAACCAGAGCTTTCATTTCATCTCTCACACCTTTGTCTCGATCAGCGAGTAAGATAGGGATTTTTTTAACCATAGGCTTAATAGCTATCACTTTATTGCCAAACTGCTTGAGGGCAGTGTTCAAAGCTGATACACAGGCTGCTACAACTTTGGGATTTTTTTGTTCCATTCCTTTGAGGAGTTCTTCTTCCACAACCTCATGTTTTTCGATTTCAATGTACATTAAAGTAACCTTTGGAAAAATTACAAAAAAGACTTAATTAATATAACCTACTTTGTCTATAATAATTTGAAGCAGACTACTATAATTGAAACCTAAAATATACTAGGACTTATGAAAATTTAATTTCGCTTTCGTAAAAAATATGTAAATAATGTGTTACTTATTGTTATTTAAATACCTGCAGAGCAAGATCCTTAGTCTTGGTTCTGGGTGCAGCTATACATTTTGCGACAATGCCAGACATCACCTCACCGGTTGTTTTGCCTGCATGACCGCAGTTTTCCGCAAAAACCAAAGCTGCTTCCAAACCTAGGCATGATATAAATAGTTAAGTATACTGTTATACATGCAAGACATATAAGAAAACGAACTATAAGAGCACAATTTCATAATCTAAACACAGCAAAATTTCCAATTTCATATGTGCATCACTTACAAGTCCTCCTCTCGGTACACAAACTCATTTCTATACATTTTCTATCTACATTGACCAGCAGTATTGTATTTAAATTTTTATATTTTTGATCAAACACAACCTTTGCAATTATAAAATAAAATATTTATTTTTAATTTTAAACTAGTTTGTCTCTTGTGAAATCAAGTCAAAGATTAGAAATTTTGTGTTATATTCGCTCTTAATAATATGACAACATAAACAATGGATATATAAAATACAGGCTAATTTGTAACTATATGTTAAAGTAAATATTTATTCAAAAAACACTCGTATCCTTGATATTATTTATAATGCTAGTATCAATAATACAATATAATCAATAATAGATTTAGCATTTTTCTTGAGTGATTTTGGTTTTCTATTCTGAAGAGAGCAAACTTCCTGCCTGATTGTTTAAGGAGATAAAGGTCCAGACATTTTAACTGAATAAATATGTTCCTAATCATGATGCACCAATTGGTTTCAATTTTGTTAACATTTTGTGAGAAATAAAATGATTCATGATAATAATGTTTTATTGAATCCAATATGAAAATTAGTCGGTAATTTGAGGCCAGTAAGTAAATTGCTTCTTAATAAAAAGTTGAAGTAATTGAGTGATTCACAAATGCTGATTCATAAGACAATTTAAAAGAAATTTAAAAAAAAATCATTTAAACTTCGAACATTCATTCAAAAATTTTATAAGCTCGAAAAATGCTTTCACTTGTCTTAATTAACAATTGTATGACAAGTATTGTGAATCAATTATGGTCTTAATTAATGAAGCAGTTGTGATTTCATTACTTACAAATAAATTTAAATGCGCTGTACTATTTTTTTTAATACAAGAATTTAAATTCTAACCTTTTTCTTGTGCAACAGCATTGCTGTCGGTCACAAATTTCTTAATAAGTCCCAAAAACTTATTCCATTCTGGTGCTTTTTCATCATCAATTTGGTTGAATAGTTTTATGGCTTCCTCATAGCCAGCAACTCTTGCTTTCCATAGTTTGTGTACACATTTTTCTTCTGTCGGTAATTTTTTATATTCATTCTCATCCTCCATTTTCAATATTTAATCTTTACTGAAATTATTAAAAATAATGGTAAAAATACAGATATTTATTTAGACTATCATACTATGATAAGTAATTATTATTACTGAATATTTTTAAAACAAAGTTAAATGAAATATTATTATGCAAATTAACTAAAAAATTTAATATAAATAAAAACAAATAACCATTCTCCTATTACTTTGAATTAAATATTAAACAAAATATCAATGAAGTTGATAACAAAAAGAACACAAAACTCTCTGACCAGTTTTAAAGCCAAGTAAAACAAGTTCAAAGGAATTTGTATTAAAAATAACTATCATACTTATAAAGAAATATATATATTTTACATCAAATAGTAAACATTATTTAAGTATAAGTTTATCATAAAAAATAAATTTAAAACTCAGATATTTCATTTTTTAACAATTATTATAATTACTTGTTATGAAACTTTAAAATAAACCGCATACTGTTTCCCTATTACATCTCAAGGACTATATCTTTATAAGGAATTTCTTAACCGACACTTTAATGGGACCAGGTTTTATATTTATATGGATTCTAGTTTACCATGAGAACAATTTGTATACTAAATATGCATCTGGTATGACCTTTAATGTGTTTCCCTTACAAGGTCAAGGATTGCAGGCATTTAATGCAGTATGCATGTAAATTGCAGCAAGATGGACAAAAGTATATATTAATGAGTAAACAATGTAACATAACAGGTATTTAGAGAATAAAGGAACTTCACTAGCATCAATAGACAAAAATAATATAGTTTTTAACATAATTTTGATTCAGTATTTTAATTGAGGTAAATTTATTGATCTTATTAAATTTATAGGTCTTATTATTGTGTCGTATTGGATGTATGCGTAGTTGGCACTGTATTATGGAATATGGATAGGAAGACGTATATCACTCGGAGATGATTCAACCAACCAACGGTCTCCTTCTTTATATGTCATAATGGCTACATGGCAAATTTTATGAATCAGTTCAATAGTGGACCGGTTCATTAATAACCGCATCAAATTTAAAGCGAGATGTGAAATTGGATCACATACAAATGAAGCAAACGCCCGACAACGGTCACTTTCTACAATACAAACAAAATTTATCGAATGTAGAGAAACTTACCGTTATATTGCTGTTATTATTATGTCAAGGTGTTTTAAGAAGAAAAATATAAAATCGAAGCACGTATAAATATTTCACATTATCTAAGCTGAGCTAATCTTCCAACCGACAAAAAGAAATTCTTTTTAGACGTCGTTTTTTTTGAGTTTGCAAATTGATAGAAAATGGACGTATAATAAATGTTGCCACACACATATTGGAACTATTTTTGACTCATGTAAGCAGCTGTCAAAAATCTTTTCCAGATTTTGTAAAATAAAACATTTAAAAGAATTAATGTTTCAAACTCAAAATTTGTTGCTTATATCAATAATAAGGTAGTGCATTAAAACAAACTGCTATTATTCATTTAAAATATAGTTCGTTCATTTTCTCTTAGTCTATGGTTTAAAACATTAACTTTTATTTTGTTTACAAATCATTCATTCACTCTTGACGGAATATGAACGGTTGGAATCGGGCAGGGTTGTATTCATTCGTTACTTCATTCAAACATTTAATTTTTAAATGGTATTGAGAACGTCCGGGAACGAGACGTGTGTTGCGGTTTTGTCGTAACTACTGTGCGTTCGCAGTCCTTACAGCCAATATTATTAGTTACATTTACAAGTTTATGTTTATTTTTGTCTGTGCACTTTAAGTGTATATTTTGTTAATTGATATATTGCGGAAAAGTGAATATCATTAAATAAACAAACGGTAATGTTGTGTTTTCGTTTGGTATTGGGGTAAGATTACGTTACAACTGGCTGCAAAGAGAATTTTTAACAGCTGTTCGTGCATAGTATGCTTCATATTGTAAGTAAATAAACCTTTCTTTCCATTATATCTCTATTTAGTTCAGTAGCATAATTTGAAATGTAATTAAATGGTTACATCTTGAACGCTTTGTCAAGCGGCGGGGTTTTTAAATAATCATTTTGCGAAGTTTCCTTTATATTACTTTGGTTATAAAAAATAGTTCAAAATTATGTTGTTCATTCTCGGCATTTAGAGATTTAACGAAATTACCATTCATTTTAAAATACTTTAACTTCGGTTTGTGTTCGTCTAATTATTCTTTATCTTAACATGTAAGAACAATAAGTTCGAAGTTCGTTATTTGTCACGTACAGAAAATAATCTTGCCGATATTATTTCTTAATTTGAATCACATTGTTTTTTTTTGTTTTTTTTAAACGTCATTTTTAATTGTGATCAACATTGTTTTGTAATAAACTTGTATTAGTCATTACGGACGATATCTTTTTTCTTATTTTATTTTAATGTTTCTAGTGCATTATAATAATATGCATAGACCGCACAACTATTCTTATATATTACCTAAATTAATGTTACATACATATTCCGTAAAAACATTCAATTTGGTAAAAGCCGATTCTTGGGGAACCTATATTATAAGAGATTTTCTAAAATATAAAAAAAGCAAATACCTATTTATAATTTGAATGCGATGTCGATGTTGATAACATTGATACTTTTATATAAAATACATAAATCAACTTACATATTACTTGTATATAGTTACTTATAAATTATCTCGGTACTCTTTAGTTTAAAAGAATAAAAAACATTGTCGTGTGTGATTATTACGGTTATTTATTGGTCAAAATCTAAGCTCAAATTATGCATTAAAAACCAGTCAAAACAAACGATATAATACCCGAAAAACACTAAATACCAAAAAACTATAAAACAAACACTTTATGATAATAAAAACAAGTCTTAATTACAATGATAATAATACACTTTAAACCACTCACATATAATAATTATGCCAATAAAAGGAAGCTATAACTTCAAATGACTGTTTTGAATATATATTGTAGTTAGCTATTTATAATTTACCTTATTTAAAAATAAACAAACAAAACACTATCTCTCCGTCTCGCGTTCGAGTTTAAAAATTGTAAGCTTTTTATAAGCTGTGCTTATAATTCATCTCGTTCTCAGCGGTGAAGGAAAACATCGTGAGGAAACCTGCAATTGCACGTGTCGAAATACATTCACATGAGTTTAGTAAATATAAACAAGTTTAAATGAAAAAAGCCGTGTAAATCGTAAGTAGGTTTGTAGCCATTTATTATTTAGAAGATAAAAGTATGCTATCGCGAAATTATTCGATGTTAAGTTACAAAAATGTAACCGAAGGAAGATAATGTTTTTCGAATTATGTTTACCATGTGTTCTCATCATAATCGAAGCTATTAATATTAATGGGTAGATAAATATTGTTCAGATCAGTTAATACTTGATAAAAAATATATCGACATTGACGTACTTGACTAAAATTTAATGTTAAATCTAGTAAAAGTATTTAGTATGTTCTTATATTTGTATCATCACCTGTTTGCATTTGTATGAAATAGGTTACCAAACTCAATTTAAATAAAATGAGAATGCATAATCATATGTATACTCCTTGTAAATAATGTTGAAACTTATATAAATAATACTTTGTGCTGTTTCCTATTCGATCGATATCGGAAAATTGTCGACTACCCTCCTTTTGACGTGATTTTATGTGAAGGTAAAAAAAAATACGATAATTTATAACGCATTATCTATATATCGTGAAAATAATCGTGCGGTTCGTCACGTAGCGGCTAGCGCGCGGATATGGGTGCAATCCCCGGCCGCCATATTTGCAGTCGCCATCTTTGGGAGTGAATCACATGCGCGTACGATCACAAGCGCTTGATTAAGACAGTTTTCATTTACGACGTTTCGTTTTATTCTTTCCGTGTCAGTAAGTTCAGTGAATCACCATATCCGTTACGTGATTACTTGATTTTGTTACTTATTTTAACTCAAATACATATAGAAGTGCGATACATTAGAAATGTACATTATTGTATTTTCCACTTGAATTATTTCATTACGATTAATTAAAAACCCTAGTCTACTCCATAAACAATTAACAAAATTAACGATCGATACTTTTATATTTCTATAGATACAAGAACTTTTGTTTAACCCATTCAATGCCAGTGACCCACGTAGTGGGCTCACTCTTGTCGCAATTGCGGGCCCGGGAACCCACGTAGTGGGCTCATTTTAAAAGTAAGTTTTTCTTCGTAAAAATGCCATAATAAAAATCGACAACAAAATTATATGGCCATTTTAACAAGACCTATTTAGTATACGCTTTGGTTTTTAGTTTTAAACATATTTATTTTTTCAATAAATTTTTTCTTCTTGCTAGATACCAACGACCCACGTCGTGGGTTCTCTTGCAGGTGTAGAAAACGTTGAAAGAAATAAAATACAAAATAAAAACTTTGTGAAGTTAGAAATGAAATATAAAAAAATCTACACTCTTGTTTTGTTTGCTTTGGTGCGATATATTTTGTTTTTTCTTGAATATTTAATTCCAAATTAATAGTTAGTAAAAAAAACACGCGCTAATTTAAAACCGCCATTTTGTTAATGGATAAAAAGGTACAGTAATTATTGCCGCGACTTGTTATTTGCTCAATGTGTTCAAATTTATAAGATTTCGTGTTATATTATTTAAAAGGCCAATTAGAGATTTTTGTAAAATCAACTTTTTGATGCTAAATATTTATAAATTGGAATTGGCGCGAAGTTAAGACGGTGTTTTTACATAGAGAGCTGGAATTCTACTAATCTATAACAATAGGCATGATGACAGTATTAAAGAATTAAAAAATAAATGATCAATGATGCAATCGGCCATTTTATTTAAAACACTAATCAGAGCGAATGACGTCACGCCTCGGTATCTACAACCTCTTGAACAGGTGTTGTCTTTACGTTTTTGTAAAGAAAATAAAACATCCAAGATCTATCAATGATGGAACAAGGTTTTGTTAAGACAAATTCCTCTAATTTGCCCAAGATTTGTTGATGTTAGTAGAGTTTTTTTCATCAAATAAAGACTTGCATATCTGAATTTTGAAATGTGAAAACTTCCTTGTATGTACATTTTTATTTATTTTTAGTGTTATCATAGGTTTTTTTTCTGTTAGCTTTATAGTATTACTCGCATATGAAGAGCCCTAATATTTTTACCAGTAAGAACTTTTAAGACAATATTTTATTTAGCTCCACTAGTACTGAATTTGTGAATTTACATATTTACGAATACTTCAATAAATCTAAATATATAACAAATCTTTATTAATCTCTGTCTAAATTTGCAATTTCTTCAAATTGTTCTGTAACCATACTTTCTTTTAATTGCTTTTCACATTCTTCAAGAACCATAATCTTACGGTTTTTACTTATTCTTACTATATGGTCGTTCTGCTTCTGTAGATTGTTCTTCGATCTGGTTGGCATTCGAATGTATTTTTACACAGAGAGACCGCATACCACTTGTAAGCTTTGAAATCCATTTTTAACCTTAGGAAATACGCAATACTTTCTGCCTTTCTTCGTTTAGTATAGACACAATACAACGTTTACTGTCGTTTACTGAGCGTGACGTCAGATACAGGCGCCATGGCGTACATGAGTAGCAGCTGCTACTGAGAATTTTCGACAGAAAAACTCAATAAATTTATTGTACCGACCTAGGATTTGAACCCGGGTCCGCGGCCTTACATGTAACCACTAGAAACACAGATATACAGATAGTTTTCATACTAGCGTAGGTTTAGCAGAAGAATTGTTAAATCTACAGATAGTATACAGAACATGAACATTAAATTTAAATAGAAAAGGCACACCATTGCGAATTAAAGACAGCGGAATTGGCTATCATGAATAAGAATGGACTTTGTGTAATTGCATCGAAATAATAATAAATTATTTATTCCTTGACAAGGCGAGTTTTATTAGGAGGTGCAAAAATTGTACAAAAAGACAATGTTCAATGAATTATTTATTATTATTGGCAAACATGATGGAAACTACAAAAAGGTTGAAGACCACTGTCACATGATCGGAGCGAGTGAAATAAATTTTTGTTAACTTACTCATGTTTCATTGAATGCTGGTTTTTACTATCACTAAGCACGGGAACGCCTCTAAAAATACTGCTTATAGCAAAACGATCCGAAAAATATCCAATTTAACTATATTCGAGCGTTTTTTATCACGAATCGTTACCGTATACCAAGAACCCACGACGTGGGCTCAAGGCTATTGCTATACGTATTGCCGAGGACCCTCCTAGAGGGTTCACTAACACAATGTATGACGGCATAGCGTATGAAGATATGAAAAGTGTAGAGGATGCGAATGTGTTAAAGTCGAATTTATGCAATGAAATGGCAAATTACTTGAGATAATTGAAATATGGCAATTAACACACTCTCATTTAGCACAAATAGTGGCACTTACGATATTCCTCTCCAGATCTGTGACACGAAATGATACGAAACAAAAACAAAAATACCACAAAACAAAACAAAAAAATCTAATCTAGAGAGTGTACTTGTCGTATTTACTAAATTCATCACTTATGACGCAGATATTAAAGTGAAAATAACAAAAGAGATGTAAATCATAATTCACTAACAAACACAAAGCAAACAAATTGAATTGCTAAGCAATATTTCGCAAATAGGGTTCCTATTAGGGAAAAAATATTAACGCAAACTATGTGTTAAGACTATTATAAGCTAATTATGCATAATTTCATCCAAATCTGTGCAGCCTTTTTTGCGACATTGAGTAAACAAACATCCAAACCAATCCCCAGTCTAAGACTGACTAGGGGAGATCCCTTTATAGGATGTGCCTTTATACACTATAAACTTAAAATTGCATTAAATTTGTATCGTAAATGATTATTTTTCATATTTAATGTATACAATGTGTGTATAGAAGAAATAATGCAATTTGATTTATTTCACGTCTTAAGTGTGTGCAATTCACAAACTCGCAGCATGACCAAGTCAGTTCGTTCTCGACCGGCTACGCAGTAACATGTAAGGTAAAATTATAAAAACAGCCTTTCTATATTTATGTGTAAAGAAAAAAAATCGGATAGGCGGTAGATATGTTACGTTTGAAATTAAATTTGTTATGGAAATCTCGGTTATATTTGTTTTTTAATTAATTATATTCTCGTTAAACTCATTGTCTATGGTTTTCCTCAACGCAACGAACGTGGTGTGTTAACACGCAATCATAATAAAGCAATTGATTATATCGCGTGTCAAATATATCAAATAGTGATGTTCAATGTGATGACTCAGTCTCCTGACTGCACTTTCGATTATCTTACTCGTATGAGTAATCGATAACGGAAGAGAAGCAAAGGATTGATAATTTTCTGTCGCCTTAAGTTGCGCTTAATATCATTGTTATTTTGATATATTATATATATTTAATATGTTACTGTAATTATTTTGTTGACAATCTAATGAAATTTCATTTAAATATCATGCGATTTGTTTGATATTTGATTCAGTTCAGCTAAAACAGAAATTATTCCCGTGACGTCATACGTAAAAAGAAATAATTTTCATATCATTTGCCGCACTTGCTGTATATATCGTAATGATTGCTGTGGTCAGTAATTTGTTTTATGTAAACAGGAGTTAAATGTCAATTAAAACGACGTACTTAATCACAAAACACAAACACTTCAAAATAATATAATATTCATATAAAAATCTTTTACAGATCACATCGATATCTCACACTGATAGCTAACAATTACCATGGTAACAAAAAAAAAAACAATCTTTACGTATTATTGTCCACAGATAATCATTACTACAATCCAATATATTATAATAAGTATAAATGCATTCATAATTATTAACTGATATATAGAGGTAAATGACCTTTCATTTCCAAATACAAAAATAGAACGTCATTTAATTTTCATTCATAATTTATAGCTACATAAAAAGAGAACAAGATTTTCTATGGTATAACACTAACTATTTGTCACGAAGCCTAAGAAAGCATATTTTAAAGTGTTATTAATAGTATTCACAGTAATTAGATTGTTGGCTTCGACATGTGAGCACTACTTGGGTTTCAACTCTGATTCAATTATTCTAAATCCACATGTTTTTACACGCATTCACATAATTGTATTTGTCTAAAGTTGAAGAGCTTGTTAATTTATGAATTTACAGCTGTTTTTGCGAGTGTTCCGTCTTAACTCTATGGTTTCGTAATGAACGATCTCCTTCAGACAACCTTTGTGCATAAGACAGATTATAAAATATTAATGATTTAAATGACGATGTAATCACGATTATTCCATGGAAAATATACGCATTGTTTGCAAAATATAATTATATTATTTTTGTTGTTAATACTCGTTTTTAGTTCTTAGAATTCCTTTTTCAAATAAAGATTCCGTAGAAATTGGTGGACCATGTTCTACAATTGAATTTAACAAATGTGGAGTTAGAGCCGTAAGATATATCATTCGTTATGGTTGTTGAGCTCTTCTGCTTGATGTAAACGCGTAGTGGAGTGTTTTTATAAAGCTTTTAACGCACGCGCAATATGATGAAATACTGTAAAAAACCAAATAGTTTATTGCAATAGTCAATTATCACTTAGGTCCACTAAGTGATCTTTTTTTTTTCTATAAGAACGTATGTATATATTTTTTTTCAATGAAGAGTACAAACCTTTACTAGTCTAAATCTTTTTTTTTTTATTTCAATACTTAGGCAGTCTGGCAAATAGAACATTGGCACAAAGGAATATTAACCACTCCATACGTCGCCAAAACGCCACCAACCTTAGGAACTACGAAGTTATGTCCCTTGTGCCTATTATTACACTGGCTCGCTGACCCGGAACACAACAACTGCGTATTGCTGTTTAGCGGTAGAATATGTGATCAGTTGTCGATACCTACTCGGGTTTGCAAAAACCTCTAACACCAAAACCCATCTATCCGGAACACAATAATACTGTGTATTGCTGCGTAGCGGTAGAATATGTGATCAATTGTTAGCACCTACCCGGGTTTGCAAAAAGCTCTAACACCAAGTAAGTAAGGTTAAATTTGCCTTTTCATGCTTAGTTTATGAGTCAATGAGTTTGTTTCGAGGTGACGTTTACAGTTGAAATTGGGTGACGATGATTCATAACCTGTATTACCGGTTCTCGAACATAATGGAACTGGTAGGTATTGCATAAAATTTAACATAGTATATTGTATTCAGCGATAATATATATATGTAAATGTAATGAAAACACTTAGTCACTGAAAATGAAATATACTTTATTTAAATAAGAATTATTCACACTGGTAGAATTTATTCAGGTGCTCATATTAAAATCCAAAACAATTACTGTAGTAATCCTGATTAGCAGGATTTTCTGGTCGAATCGCAATTCCCATTATCTGTGTAAATGAACCAGCCCTCCTGTCTTCATTTGAAGTAATTTTCTAAGTTTTTTCAATTGCAAGTGGGATCAATATTGTTGTTTGTATTTAGACTCAAATATTTGCACCGTTGTTAACTTAGCTTAAAATTAAAAATATATCCCTAAAACGGTAAATTAAAGATGACATAATTGTAATGACATTGATAACTTTAATCAAATGTAATTATTTCTGACATGAATTTGATATTGCTAGTGTGTTACTAGCCTAACTGGTGTATTTTTTAATTTAGGTCGACCATATCTATATTCGATTTCCTCGTAATGCAGTATATAAAGTTGAGTGGCAGATAACATACCAATAAACGTTTGTATTAAACCCATTTCTTGCATTTATCTCCACCAGTTCATTGAATTCCGCGCATTGGGTTAATGACTGTACAATAATGTGATATTGGTTATTTTAAGATTCGATGCTCTGACGTGTTATTGTAATCTATTTGTATCAACATTTGATTGAAACGAATTTAGATTACTTTAATTATTGTTTAATGAAAATTTTTTTTGAAGACGAGACCATGTTGATCCCGCGTAGCGTGTGTGACAGAGAAATACGAAAATCACATATACTTGTACGCAAACAACCTTGTTAAAGATAATGCAAGCGTTTAAATACATAAAAGATTACATTTTACATACAAACACACAATGGAACAAAACATCGGCTAATGAAGAAAACAACATGAATAGACTCATCATGATAAATATAATCAAATATTCCGCTGGCGAAATGACACGCTTGTTTGTAAAAATCTTTCGTCTTTGTTTCAAGTGGGCGTTACTCAAAACAAATATAGCAATTTCCTTATTACCCGTAGATATCTTTAAAACAATGATACAAAGGAAGCGAAACCGAAGGTGAAATATGGGTCGCGTTTAAAATTAAGAAACAGCCTTCAGACTTCCTTCGACCACAGACTATAAATAAACTAGTATGGTTTTGCGGAAGCTATACGACCTTCATGATGAAAAGTTTTCCCTATTAGTCGTTTGATGTAGGCGTTCGGTTGGGTTTTGGTGTGTAAACTAAACAAGTTAATTAGTAAAGCAAACACACATCAAAGATGCACTTTACGGAAACTTGATGATACAATGCAAACGACTTAGGCAATTAGAGGAGCTAATATAGATTATTAATTAATTAATTAGGAAATTTGCTTTTTTTAATCCCATTAGGCATTAACATGACTTATATAGATTAAATATGTATACAGTCGTATTATTGATGGTTAAAAATTTATTTATACATATATACCTTTAATATTTTAGGGTATAGTGTGATAGGATGCTGCTGTTTAGACAAAAACCCCACGATGGAGGCGTTCTTGTCACAGAACGGTTACTAGTCCAGTTATTGTTCCATTCTATTAAATACTTTCATACATAGTAGGTATAATATATATAATTCCATGAAAATATCATTTCTATGCTTTTCTGAAAAAAAAACAATGTACAAAATGCAAATAATCTTTAAGAAAACTGTTGCACTCGTTTTAAGAGACAGAGCTTGCTATTGTTCTTGATTTCATAAGAATAGCTACAAGTAATGGACAATTATTCGGTTAAAATGCCGAACATGCTGCCGAAAATACTTCCATTAAAAAGTTTACTCCATTCTTGTTTGACGTGTTATGATAATCTACTTGTATAGAATTTATATTTAAGCTAATTTAGATTCTCTAATTACGAAATTTTGCTAAGTCAAAGAGTTGTAGTCTCTACGTCTCTCATAATGCCGCAGAAGAAGTCTTCAGGCGTTACAATCTTGCAAATTTAATACTTCACAAACCACATTGTTTCTATTTATATTTATACATAAATAGCTTACAACAGCAAACAGGTAAAGTAAATACAAAGTCTATAAAAAAAACTTGATTTTGATTTTTTTTTATACAACATTCGTCCTCGTCTTCAGTAAATCCTATAATAATTCGTAAAGTAGTAAAGCTGTTTATATGTCATAAAAAATCACGTATTTTATATTTAATTACTCATGTTTATTTAATTGTATACATAATTATTTATACTATTATTATGCACATTTATTGCACATCACATTACTTATGAATTCAACTCCTGCTTTTAGTTTGTTTTATAAAAAAATACGTGAAATCTAGAACTAATAAAAGCATTAAATAATCGTTATAGTATAGAATCCAAATTAAAAATATACTCAATTAGAATAGACTTCGATTCGAAATGTATATGTTTCCGCGAAAAACCAAAAAGAAACTCAATAGTTACTCTCTTCCATCCATTAATCCATCCAATAATAATATATAATTACATGTATATCTTGTATGAAAATCAATGAATACTTACTCCAAGCCTCTAAGTAATATAGATTATATATTTATTATATATTTAAAATTGGATATTAAAACGAAAAATCCGTATGTTATGCCTGTGACCACATTTAGAATAATATTATTAGCTGACGTTTACTCTGCGTGTGGTATTTGTGTCGTTAGATTTAATCACAATAAACGTGTAGTACTAAATTTTTAATACCACCATGTGCGATGTTATAAATATACCACGGACCCATGGTGACAACGTTTTTAATCCCAACTCAAAGATTTGATCCTAACTAATATTATAACCATCTTAACCATTCAACCGATCATAATACAGAAAAAGACATATGATACCTAACACACTTCCACACGAGACTATATATTTAAGACACAGATAATTAAAAATGTAAATTACTTTCATATTATCATAGATGCTTTTTAATCTGTGATTTACTATTTGAGTCCCGCAGTTTCTGTCCCATGTGAAATGTTGATCATACTGTATGTATGATGTTTCATAACTATGATTAATTTGTGTTATGATATAATAATGGTCGGTGTTTACGGTTATTGTTCGGCTCCAAAGGTTATTCTTGAAGTTATATAGCATATTATCAAATATATTATATTTCAATCGGTAGTTGCAGAGATTTTATCTTACCTTAAGTGTATATAATAAATATGAGCGTAGTGTCTGTTAAAAAGGAATTAATCATTACAAGTATGCTAAAAATAAAATAAAAAAAAATTTTGATTACTTTCAAACCGGAACACAACAATACCAAGTAAAGCTGTTTTGCGGTAGAATATCTGATGAGTGGGTGGTACCTACCCAGACGAGCTTGCACAAAGCCCTACCACCAGTAAGGATGTTAACCAGTAACCAGTAGGATTGTTAAGTATCTACCAGTTTGCAATGTGGAAAGATATAAACTATAAAAAATAGTATTTTAATCAAAAAAAAAAAAGAATACAAAATGAAATGAATTCAAGTAAAGATCGATTCTACAAAAGCGTTCGATAGCCTTGTTCAAAACATATCTGATAACCGTTTGTTTATGTTCACTGGCCCCGATACTTCTCTTTTTCATCCGACGTGATCCGCTAAGCGCGTCATCTGATCACTTAGGTACAACCTCATTTAACAAATTCTAATTTCTTTATTGTGTC
Organism: Nymphalis urticae; assembly: GCA_905147175.2. Lineage (NCBI taxonomy): Eukaryota > Metazoa > Arthropoda > Insecta > Lepidoptera > Nymphalidae > Nymphalis > Nymphalis urticae. The sequence goes on along the minus strand of LR990004.1, from coordinate 3,494,030 downwards.
TCTCTTATAAACGTCACTGAGTTAACATTGTCGCGTTATTTAAGGTCAGCTTTCAAAGCCTAACTAGAAATCGAGGGCGTAACGTTGTGGTGAAAGATAACAGCGAAATATGTTTATAAAATAACTGTTATACTTATTTAAGTCTTTATTAATATCATGTATTATGTTATATTAACTTGTAAGTTGTTGTTATATTTTAAATACTTTATTGCGGTATATTGGTAGTTTAGTCCAATATAATGGAGACATCCATTGAAGTCAGGAGCTGCGAGCATCTAGCCACCATTCCACATTAATATAATGAACATTTTTTGTAACATGTATTTCTGTGCCTAAAAATAAACCAATTTACATATACCAATAAGGCTTACATATCATAAATACATAAAAATATTGAAAGGCTTGTAAGTTACTTTGAGCACTTCTACAATACTAACATTTATTCGTAAATTTATTCTGAACGTATTAAGCCATAAGATTCTCAGCTGGAACTCTTTAATGTTCTTTGAGAAATAAAGTATCTTTAAACCGACTCGACTGTACGGAGATATTATAATCGCATATATATGGTGGTAGTGCCTTGTGCAAGCTCGTCTGTGTTACCTACACCCACCCACTCATCAAATATTCTACCGCAAAACAGTAGTATTTGGTATTGTTGTGTTCCTGTTTGAAGGGTGAGTGAGCCTTACAATTGTGTTGTAAAGTGAGTTTAATTACAAGCACAAGGGACATAAATTATTAGTTCCCAAGGTCAGTAGCGCATTGGCGTTGTGAGGGATGGTTGACATTTGTTACCATGCCAATGTCTAAAGGCGTTGGTGACCCATCAGGTGGCCCATATGCTCGTCCGCCTATTCCTATAAAAATATAGGTATATATTTTTTATATTCTATAAAAAATGCATTTCAAACAAAGATATATTTCTTTAAGCTCATATTCAGTAATGTGAGAACGATTAGACGAGATCGGAGTGAAATGATCTGGGGAACCAACAGCTTTACGTGCCTTCTACGGCCTGGACTTGTATCACTGCCTATCCTAACTTCAAACTGCTATGATTTACGACAAAAAACCCAGTAACCTATATTTGCCCGACTCGGGCGGGATATGAACCTGATACCTCATCGCTACTATACAAGCAACCCGCTAATGATTCGCCTAACGAGGCAGCTAATTGGGCTGTACATACAAATATGGATATGTCTTACCTTTTTTAAAACAAGAAATAAATAAATATAAATACTTGTATCATAAATTGTTCTACATTGTTTTTGGTAAGGAATTTTGCAAACTATAGACAAGACTCTGTGGCGTCATATTGAGCCACCTTTGTAATCGTGCACAGAATACCTTGCCTTTTAAATTTACTAGTTGTTTACGAAAAAGGAAATCTTTAGTCGATTGGCGTACGCTGCGTAATAGCTAACATCATTAAATTATTGTACAACTGAGCCTTAAAAAAAACAGAATGAAGCAAATATATATTACGTTGAAGCAAGTATCAAAATCGTTAATGAAGTACAGAATTACTAAATCTTATTTGGCATGCTACGCGTCTTGTCTATATAACATGTTTATATAAACGACAAACTTACAAAGAAAAAAAGGGCCAGGCCAGGAACCTTCCCGGTCGTACATAGAACAAATTACCAAAGTTATATCACAATCGGATGAATGTCTTAGAAATGCATAGAGGATAAACATTCATTTTTATTCATATAGATAGATTTATGTGGGTTAATATTTGAAGATGAACAAGTAAGTCACCTGCGGTTGTGGTCTCAAACACTCACTGGTCAGTACCAAATGGTGGTATTTGTTAATCTTTACACCTTTAATGCGCTGCAAGCATGGTATGTCGCTTGTGCCGTTGTTATACTGGCTCACTCATCGTTCAACTCAGAACAGCCAAACAAAGCATTACAAGGTAGAATAATATTACGACGGTAGAATATTTGATAAGTGTGTACTGTGTGTGTTTAATACGTACCTTGTTTATTACTATATTATTAATAGTCTATACGTACAAATCAGTACAAAACCTCCAGGTGAATTTAATTTATATTTAGAAGCATTACATTTATTGTAGTCAAAATACCCTGGCCTGAGAGGAACAGACAAAAAAACTCGGTGGTTTTTTTTTTTATTATGCGCTATAATTTATACAAAAATAATACATTTTATCGAAATGGTATTTGGCTCGAAAAAATGTTTGTAACATCTCATACTGTTGCCAAATTCCCTTTCATTTACAACGTAACAGATGTTATTTATTTATTGAATAGTGTTACCAACTAGAGACAAAATACAACAAAAATAATTCTTCAAAAAAACGTTAAACAATTACTTTTTTGTATATCACTAAATTAAAGGCATGCAAAACATTTTATAAGTATGTAACATTTTTAAGTTTTAATATTAAATGCTAGTTTTTTTTAATTTGTCACTTAATTTGTTTAAAGCTTTAAAGGCAAGGCTATACTCGATAAAAATATGTATAGATTTTGGGAAAAATACATTCATTAATTCGTGTATAATAAACGGTAAACTGAGTTTTTTCGCCGACTGATTTCGATAGTATGCGAACTGGTTATTGATTGAAAAGTGCTCCTAGGTATTTTTTATTTTGTCACCATTTTATAGTTTCAAATGTACAGATTAAATATATTTTGTGTTATTTTATAATTGTTTTTAGCTCGATGTAAATTTCTTCGTATTTTAATTTCTCAGCGATATGACGTCATAAACTTTTCCCTCCACGAATGATATGAAGGTTGTGACGGTCCTTAATGGTTTTATTATCAACATTTGTTACTTTTTGACATGCAAGGTTAACCGTAATCATGTTGCTAAGCATTAGTAAACTTTAACTTTCATTTTACTATAAGTAACTTAACCTTAACCTCAACCCCTTATGACGTCACCAAATTGACTGACACAAGTAAACAGTTCCCGAAAATTGAAAAATCTGTTCATCGACTTTGATCATTACATTTACTTACTAGTAAATAATAATCTTAAATCTTTAATTAATCGGGACGAAATATGTCAAATAAATAGTTCAGGTACTAGATAAGCACGTATGGGTATTTAACATGTAGAGACTTGAAAATAATACATTTATATATTTTTTATTCCTACTCGTAAACTAGCAGTTACTATGGCGTTAAATTAAAAGCTGCTTTAAAACCTTTGAATAATATGCGTTGCTTAAAATATGTTAGTGTTAAAAGCCCTACCACCAATTTACTGGTGGTACGGCTTTGTGCAAGCTTGTCTGGGTAGGTACCACTCACTCATCAGATATTCTACCGCAAAACAGCAGTACTTGGTATTGTTGTGTTCCGGTTTGAAGGGTGAGTGAGCCAGTGTAATTACAGGCACAAGGGACATAAAATCTTAACAATTGGTTTAATGGTTAACATTTCTTACAGTGCCAATGTCTAAGGGCGTTTGGTGAAAACTTACCATCTGGTGGCCTATATGCTCGTCCGCCTTCCTATTCTATATTAAAAAAAAGTGAAAAATCACATGTGCGAAAAGCGACTTTGTTATGTATTATTTAAAAATTTAATGCAACCGCCTAACAAACATTAAATCGAAACATATGTATATTATGTAAGAGTTTGTATAATTAAAGGCGTCAATGTCAAATTGGACATAGAAACAGTCTTGTTTGTAAAATGAACTTTTTATTAATCGGCATTTGAGGATAATATTATGAGAAAATGGAATATAAATAAGCAACCATTATTTATTATCTTTAATTATTATAAAATGTACACACTGCACGTTTCACTATAAATTTTATAAAACAAAAATAAATATGTGTTACAAATATTACTTTGGAGTTGACTATTTAACTTAAATCGTCCTTGTGAACAACAAAAAAATGATTATTTCTACCGCGTGCCGTCTCGCCGTTGATTATGTACGTTTACTAAATGCCGCGCCGATCCGCTGCCGCGCCGCGCCCCTTTAATACCGTTTGACCTTAAAACTAAGGTTTTAAAACACATCGTACTGTATAAAAACAGATCAAATATAACATTAATGAAACTATTCAATTACTTGTAAAATAAATTGTCATGCTGACTGTACAACGAATCAATTTTATTAAAACTAAATAATTAATTACAGTACATTATTTGTTATTTTAATATTTAATAATAAACGCCTCGTTCTAAACATGTTGGGTATACCATATGTATTTGTTTTAGCAGCTGACGACACAGCCCGTACCTACCACAAATGGTTGCGCTCGATCGCCTTAACGGCAGTTCATTCGTCCCTTGTGCCAATTAACGTTGGCAAACCTACAACGTCTGACCATATTTCTTCACAGTCATCTGTACTAAATGTAGGTGAACGTACCTTGCTCTTGATACAAATTATATGAATACCTTTTTTTATTATTCCATATCATATTAATAACTATTATAGTGTTTCTTGTAAAGGTTGTCAATGCAAATGAAGTTTTTTTTTGCTTGACTATCAACGAAAATTGACTTTTTATAAACAACATGCAACAAACGAGTTTGGACTACCTATCAAATGGCACTGACTTGTTTTGTACGTCATATCCTTATCGTACATATTGTTAGTGTCATGTGCAACAATAACACAACAATTAATATTATAACGATCTGTATACCGTTCGAAATCTAAAATATTAACTCTAATGAAATTCCAACAATTTTGTTTGTTTTCAAAATAATCGGCGTCGTCATCCTCACCATAACAATCAATCTCCTTCGTGTCTCCATCCTACGTGACATTGGCGAAATAATCTGTTGTTTCTTGGCACAACTGAGCCATTACGCAAAGCAATTAAATTAAATAATATGTACGACGTACGTTCCAAATTTAAAATGCATAATGTATTAAAAGTGTTAAAATACATAAGGGCTTCTAATTTTGAAATACCGTTTTAACTTCGATTAAGAATAAGCATTTTTTTATTTATGATAGTAATTAAGAACAATCGTATGTAATACGACGTTGGATAAAATATATATTTTTAAAAAGAGTTATCGACATGAGGTGATCTCATATGGAGTTAATAACTGCAGTCACGGACAACCGGAGACCATCGCCAAAGGGCAAGGCTGACCACAATCGGTCAAACAATAGTAATTCAATTATTTACATAAAGCGTCGTAATTGGTTGTCTTAAACAATATTGTATATTAATAGTGTATGATAATGAGTGTAAAATAATCATCGCATGAACTGTAATGACGTAAAAATATCTTATTTATTGTTTAATTGTATAAATGAGTGAGATTCGAAATGATTACGGAATGTATTTAATATCTATTAGCAATATACTGTATAAAACGGATTCGTTTTTGCCTGCGGTTTCGTCCGTGTGTTAGGTGTGGGGGGAGGTTAGGATTTTGCCTATGTACTTCTTTTATTTTCAAGTTTGCTTTATACGAAATTTCGTCATAATCAGTTTATTTATTTAGTCGTGAAAGCGTAACGGACAGACAGCAATACTTTCTACTAATAATATTAGTATAGATTAATGAAATTGAATTAAATTCCTTTTGATGTTCACAATCTGTGGTTTGTTGATCTTGAAGAACAACACCGAAATTTACGTTCACAATTCGCTGATTTCGTGACATTGCATTCACACAAATTACGTGATTTTATTTACGTTTAGTGTGACATAGCAATTTGCTCAGCACATTATGTAATACTAGGTTACGATATTGTGCTTACGACCTTCCCTGACCTCGTGATTGAACTTGCTGAGGGTTGCAATTTGATGTTATTAAATATAAGTAAGGTCAATTCTAAGCGAGAATGTTTTGTCTGTTACATTTAATTGAGTTACGCTCAATATGGCCATGAAAGTAATTTTTTTTTAATATTAGTAGCTACTAGTGTCAGCTTCGTACAGGTGGAATAAAGCTCTACATAAAACGTTTATATACTAATACATATAATTTCGGCGGTATGATTTTTTCCGACATCTTCAAAACAATCATCTTCATAATTCCGCCTATTTACACAAAATCATAATGAATTATACATTTAAACCTTCGTCAACTCTCCGTCCATTGGTGGAAAGCGTTAGAAAATTATTTCGGTAGTTTTTAAATTTACCCCGTTCGGACATACAGACAGAGAAGCACGGTTGGGACTTTGTTTTATACAGAAATCGTGGTGACGCATTAAGTAATATTAGAGAAGTCATTGAACATAATTGCACTATAAGCCCTTGTAAAACTTTAAAACGTAAATATTATGCTTTGTTTTAAAACGTCAAGAATTTTAGAAGCAAATGAAGCTCCACGACCAACAGTAAATTTTCTATACCATAAATTCATAACGTCTCCTCATGAGATCATATACAAGTTTATGTATCAATATTTGATCAGAAAATGTTAAAAGTTGTTTTAAGTATATAAAGAAAATAAATTCAGTTACTTATTAGGTACCAGTTTCGTTGTTTATGCTCTAGTTAGTAATAAAAATACATACATCCACACAATTCAAATGCGTTATATACCTATGTTGCTTTGCTCAGCTGTACTCGATAATAATAGTCATCCACAATATTTATAATGTCATATACTACACACATTAATACATACAATTATACAGATTAAACAATGTGAATAATCTTGGTGCTAGTGCGCAGAATAAAAACGTAATATGTCTAAAAGTGATATGCGACATTGTCTATAATAATTATAACATTTAAAGGGCAGACGTGTCAAAATAGCGTATCACTATAAGTTGGCTTTCAACATTTCACAAGTGAGATACGAAGTCCTTACAGTGCAGCTGTCAGTATGACTCAAATGATTTTGTTAGTCTGCGCCCTCAATTAAAAATATCAATTAAACTGATGTAGCCGGTTATAGTGTTTTCCTATCCTATCATAATATTTTAATTAAAGACAATGTGAAACAGTCGTGAAATTCGGTCAAGGTAGCTGATTTCGAGTAATTATAATCTTAATTACGTAGATATTACGTTTTCATTTCGCATGAATTTCCCAAGAATTTAACGTACAACATATAGGGTTCGGTAGATTAATATTGTTGTCCTGCAACAACAATTTGATTGATACACTACCGACAGTTATCGATTTATGCCTAGGACTATAAGGCACTGGCTTAGGGGTACAGCTAGCCATGAATAATATAATTTTAGTATAACAGCTTCGGAATTGGGACCCTCAAATGTAAAGGGCCTTTGATCTCCAATTCCGGGCCTGTGTACCTAAGTGCCTATTAAAAAAAAAAACAAATAAATCATAATGAAAAAAATATTTATCCTGTGGTCCATGAGACCTACGTAGTGGCATATTCTCACGTCCGTATCGTTGTTTATTTGCCTGACCTATGATCACTGTAACATTATCTCGTAGATAAAAGTGCGATGTGACAATAATGTTGCTCTGCTCTATAAAATATAATGCAGACTTTCTTAAAAAAAACGCTTAATGTACATTTTTGTAGGTCTAGTTATTATCGACATGCATAACATGTTTTATTGTTAGATCAACAATGGTATATCGCGATAAAATTACACTCGGCCACTTACAGTTTCCTATTTACTAATACTGTATTGTACGTTTTTAACTTTCGTGATGTATATAAACCAGTCGAGTCTTCGGTTTACTGCTCCACCCATACGGATCGTAGTATATTTTCACTATATATTATAAAACAAAGTCTGTTTGAACGCGATAACCTCAAAAACTACTAAACAGATTTTCATAGGGTTTCGACCAGTGGACTGATTCATAAGGAAGGTTTAGTTGTATAATTAATAACAGTTTTGTGATAATTGCCTGAAATATGACGATAACTTTTGAAGATGTGTGAAAAAGTCATGTCGAATGGGGCAATGAAGCTGACGTGATTACTAACGTGTGCCGCGTAAACCATTAGTTATGTATTACGATATAAAAGTTTTATTTAGCCCCTGCAACGAGCCAGGACGGGTAGCTAGTGATGTTATATAGTCTTAAACCTATACAGTAATATACAAATAGGTGTCTCGTCGTCCGTACTTTAAGTATCGACCGGTTATGTCTACCAAAAATTTTACTTCAAACAAAATATAAAGTCACGGTTCAGCTGTTTAATTATGGGTTTAAAATAAATTTTATCCTGTCGTAACCCTTGGTTCGCGAAATAACATCCGATCTTTACGATGTAAATATTTATCCAGGAAGATCCTTGCTAACGAGGAAGTTATCGTGTCATACGATGTACGTTGAACCGGTGGCTTGTGAATTTATGGAAATAGCCTACACAAGGACATGTCGTGTATAAGTCGAAGCGTTTAATATCCTGTTTACTTCCCAATACTTGATAGGAAACGTTTCTTGATTCGACTTGTATTTTTATATCAACGATATTAATTTATTTTTATAATAGTTATGTTAATTAAATGACGATTAAGAAGATTAATATTTTTTCGGATATTAATCTTTGCTGATATTATATAGCTGATGAATATTTTTGTTTATTAGTATATTAACATTTCATTATTATAACATTTTAAATACTGATCATTTTTTTCTAATATATCAAATGTGTTATTTTTAATGTCGTTTGGGTCGAGTGTGCGCGCTTTTATCTTTGAAGCTTCATTATGATTAATTTGGAAAAAAACAACAAATACACTAGCTTAGAGTAAACCATAGACGTAGATAGATAAAGTCTGAATGCGTACACTTGATTCTTATTACGGGTAAGTGTGCGTATTCCTATGCGGTAAGTAAACGCACTTGGCGTAAATGAATTCATGATGGATTTAACAAAAAATAAACAAGTATTTTAATATCGATCCATGGAAGACGCAGCTTCGTTTAATTTTAGTCTTTGCTGTTTTAGCAGATCGTTTGCTTTTCCCATATTTAAGAAGAGTTCTTGCTTTTGTAATTTGTAGCTCCGTAATTGACGCAAGTTCAGGTTTTTTCCTTATATAATTTCGAGGTATTATAAAAAATACTGCAACAATTAAATTAGTAATGATACATAATTAGGTACCTACGCATATATTCAGTACTTTATCACTTCGAGGGCAAATGTGCGCGTGCGTTCACTTGCCTGCGCACACTTTCCCCGAGAACCCAAAATTCAGTACGATAGTCACTGACTCCCAAGCGCTGAACATAACCCCAAATTACGCTTACAAATTTTAATATAAAATTTGCCGTCAATTAAAAAATAATGTGCGTGTAAGACTGTTTTCCAAACTCCATCAAAGTTTAGTTACTTTTTTTTTATAAAATAGGAAGGCGGACGAGCTTATAGGCCACCTGATGGTAAGTGGTTAACCATCGCTTACATCACCAATGCGCCACCCAACCAACCTTTAGAAATTATTTGTAAAGTCCCTTGTGCCTGTAATTACACTGGCTCACTCACCCTTCAAACCGGAACACAACAACACCAAGTACAGCGGTTTTGCGGTAGAATATCTAATGAGTGGGTGGTACCTACCCAGACGAGCTGCACAAAACTCTACCAAAACGATTCAATCGAGAAAAATACTATTTGCAAATTATTAACCAACGAAGCGTGATGCAGCGCAATGACGTGTCGCAACTAATTTGCGTTGACCACAAATACGATTGGCCTAAAAAATCACCCCATCCCCGTGCCCCGATCATGAGATACGGGCAGTGCGCATACTTACCCACTGCGCTCGGTTACCCCGAACGACCATATGTCGTTTTCTTTTTTGCAAGATAACTCGTGAACTTTATGATACCATATACGTATAACATATATATATTTAATATTCTAGTATTTATGAAAATAGAAGTGTTAATTGATTCTACTGACGAAGATGGCTGTTATTGGCCGGTTAATTGGTCAAGTCACACTTTGCATACATACATTGGTCGACCAATGTTGGACAACGATATTAATTTGCGACACTTGCGTCGATTTGCTCTTTATATATATGCAATGTATTGACGTTTGAGATAAACGTTTCGTGACGTCATATATTAGCGCAAAACTTTTATAGTCGCATTAAATAATATAATACACACATTCAGTCGACGTGCATGAGAAATGTAACTTATCATTTGTGCAGAGCAGGAACTACTTACCTGTCACAATATCATAAATGGTTCTTGAACTCAATGTCGTTATTAGCTAATCTATTTGCTTGTTTATTGTGGATGAAATATGTTATAATGAAAAAAAAATATATGTACATATAGAAATTGATTATAGACGTCGACGTAGCATGATTACCAAGAACTTTCGTACATATATATATATATATATGTATTTTTTCATAAAAGTTTTGTATACTGTTATCCAATGTCGCTGATAGATGGCGCTGAAGCAAAACAATTTCCTATAACGGTCAAACGGTTTTGATAGTAAAAATAGTCATTATTTTCTTAAGAATTTTCTTAAGAAGAGGTTGTTTTATATTAAAAATCCCCATAAATACCAAATGACAGTGAGAATAAAATTGAGACAATTAAAACACCGTTTAATTGCGTCCTCTGATGTCAGTACTGGTTCAGTTTCGCTTAGAGAATCTGAATCGCGATTCAACGGGAAAATACAGCCAGTATATTCTAGCTACCGTTTCACGAGGTCATGATTTATAGTACATATTTTAAATCTATTTAAGTTCTAAATATATTAATGCAAAAAAAATATTTTTAAATTATTTTATGTCGTCTTCAAATTTGATTAAAGTTTAATTAATTAAAATTCAATATTTTAATCAAAGTATTTTTAAATTTGAACTATAAAAAGTATGATGAAGATGATCAGCTTGTTATTTATAAATGGCGCCAATTTTTTTTGTTTCATAAAATTTGACAGCTACCTATTTTTGATATTCTGCCAAGTAGATTATTTTCAGCGCCCGATAGCAAAAAATCAACGGTTCATTTATACCTACTGAAACGATATGGACAAAAACCAACGATATTTACTTTATTATTAATTAGTTGTATTAATGAATGTGCGAATTAATTCCACATTGTCTAAACAAAAAGTCGTATTTCAATGTAGGTAAACATAGTATACAGGGTGACTGGTGAATTAGTATCAATATTTTCGGAGCATAATCGGTACATGATTCTCATTCGAATTATGTAAAAAAATAGGTACTTAATTTTTGACCAAATTTACAAAAATTTTACTTTAAATAAATAAAGTGTGGACATATTTCCGCGGCGCGTGCGGCGTGGTGTTTGCCACCCGCAACCCCTGCCCCGCGGCTAATCAGTCGGGCGACCGCCGCCGTAAGGTTCGTCCATCTTCCCGCGCGCGCGCCCCTAGCGATCGATCTTACGCGTATACCTAATCTTTCGTGTGTGAGTGTGACCCGTCATTAGTAATTAGGTATGGCTTATCAATACACAAATGCAGAATACTGTGAGTAGTAAAGTGACCCGTTCGTGTTAAAGCGTGTGAAAGACAATATGCGTAAACGTGCCGAACTGTGTATCACACGAGCAGGAGCTCACTTTGAACATTTGTTAAGGTTAGTGTAGTTATGTAGGTAAATAGGTAGTTAAATGATTGACAATCGTTGTAAATAAGTATGATTCCATTTTTAAATACGCCGGAAATACCAAGATAGGTAAACAGTTAATTTTTGTCCCAAGTTCATATCATTTACCTAGTCAACAAATTTGTTGCTTAAACGAGTGAAATATTTTGGTATTTTTGCCTGTTCTAAGCCAGGTTTAAAGTATGAAGGGGATTGGATCATGCTTGTTTATCAAAGGTAGCCTGCTACCCTGTTAACACGCGGCGGCGTTTGGACGTAGGTAAAGTACCGCGCGATTACTAAATGTACCTAACTGTATTGTGTCGTTAGCGCAGCTAGGGTGTCCACATGACGCGTAATTAATTACATAACTTTTGGTTAACTTTACTTAGAAGTTTATTAATATTTATGTTATATGCATTTTTTTTTGGTCATATATGGTCGTCAAATATCACGTCCTTAAGTATTGATACTAATTCACCAGTCACCCTGTATATTAGTATTAGAAATCCAATTCATAAGTTATTGTAAACTGCTGTAAACGATTAATTTGATGTAATAATAGGGATTGCATTACGTAATGCAATCTATAATAACGTCTTTGCTGTATTCAATACAATTTCAATTAAAAAATCAATTGACCTTGAGTTACATGATTCACAGAACATTTTTATTTATTTATTCATTACATAAATAGAAACACAATTAATGCTTATCGTTTTATATTAAACAGTGCTTTAAATAGTCTAAATTAATAAAGTATATTTTGATTATATCCTTGGTCAACACAGAAACGCAGTTGAAAATTAGAATGGATAAGAATGGGTTTCCACAAGAGAAAAAAAAAGGCCACGCCGAAAGAAATACAAATACGAAATATTAATTCATGTAATGTGAGGTCAAAACTATGACTCACCGTGTTTTGTTCAAAGTACCTTATCATATGCTAATATCTAGTCAATTGATTACAATAACTTCATTAGAATACATTTAATTCAAATAAACAACGTAAATAACACTTAAATATTTAATTTCAAATCAAATAAATAAATCGAATGTTTACGTTAGTCTCATAACTTTTTATTTTTGGTGGCAAGGCTTTCTTTCCAGCCAGGATTACCATTAATCTACTGCTAAACAGAAATGATTAAATTGTTCTGCTCCTGGTGAGAGTGAGAGGTGAGAGGTGTGAGTGAGTCAGTGTAATTACAATCTATCTATATTTTCGTTATTTAAATTTTTGAGCATTACAGTTACCTTATGTAAATAACTAAATATTGTAATCTTATATAACTAGTGTGTATTTATTTCGTTTATTCATCAAAATACGAATATTAATAGTGAAAATTGATAATTTTTGTTAATATTTTGCTTATTGAAATGTCAGATAAATTAGTGTGATAACATTGTGTACAAAATGGAATATTCAATAAATGACCTTATTCGTTTTATAACTTATAATTTATATGCCAAACGATGTTATCTTGTAAGTATTGGTATGTTAAATATGTGCACCTAATACCCCTTACAGTAAGTGAGATAGAACCCATAGAGGCATTTAAGCACTGCACTTTTACGGCATCTAATTTGTATGTATGTGAATTTGCGCCTTCTTTACACAGCTAAGAAACCATGCAACAATCATTCTCTAAGGAAACTTAAAATTAAAAGTGTATACAAATATGGTTTATAATTTAAATAAGCTTAATCGGGTGTGCCGGAAATCCTTTATACATAAATATATTGTCTATATCCTCATATTGTTAAAGGACTGTATAAATTTGTATATATTAATTCATACAAAATTACTCAGATTACAGGACTCATAGGTAAGCCGAGATGGCCCAGGGGTAAGAACGCGTGAATCTTAATCGATGATCGTGGGTTCAAACCCGGGCAAGCACCACTGAATTTTCATGTGCTTAATTTGGGATAATAATTCATCTCGTGCTTTACGGTGAAGGAAAACATCGTGAGGAAATCTGCATGTGTCTAATTTCACTGAAATTCTGCCACATGTGTATTCCACCAACCCGCACTGGAGCAGCGTGGTGGAATAAGCTCCAAAACCTTCTCCTCAAAAAGGGAGAGGGGGCCTTTAGCCCAGCAGTGGGACATTCATAGGCTGTTACGGTTACAGGGCTCATAGCAAAGTATATAATAAAGGCTAGGCTTGCACCTAGACATAATAACGCTAACTTCTCCGAACTGCCTTATGTTATCTTTGGATATAAAGTTGCAATAACAGTGATTTTCATATAGTAAACTATCCTAATTCAAATCTTAAACATTACATTGATGGTATTGCTTTTTTATGTTTTAAATAACACCTTCCATATTTGACTATCTCGACTTTGTACCGGTTAAATAAGAATTTTATGTAAAATCATGTTATGTAAAATACATAACGAATGCATCTCGTTAACTTTGATCGCTCCAAATCTTTCTGAATGTTTTTCAGTATAGGTTATAATATATGATTTTTTTAAAGAGGTTATTTAGGAAACTTGTTCAACGAAGATAACAGGTTCAAACTCGGGCAAGCGGCAAGCACCACTGAATTTTCGCGTGCTTAATTTCTGTGTTCATAATTATCCTCCGCTCAGCGTTGATTGATCGATGAGTTTCCTTTCATCGTCGAGTGTGGTTAGGAGCATGATCGTGAAGAAAGCTGGGTGTGTAGGATGAATGCGTGTATCCACCAACCCGCAATATAGCGCCGTGGATTAAGTTCCATACCTTCTCACAATAAGAGATAGCCTTTTGCCTTTGTGCAAAATTAACGTACTCAATTTAACTTATGTGTAATGAATTATTCGTTATTCGTTAATTTAATGGAATAAAATATGAATAACAGTACAAAGGAGGGAGTGACTTGTCCCATTTCTATTGTATTGTTGAAACTTTATACTCAGCTTTCTCGCTACCACGCTTTCTTTGCAAAGCATTGTTCTGGTAACTAAATACTACTGATAATGGTTACTAACTTAATAAAAGACAGTCCTTTATTAAGCAAGAGCTTTTTACTAAAGTAAGCTTTAAATTAAGTACTAACTAATCATAAAGTAAAAATTACTAATATTATAAATGTGGAAATGAGTTTGTTTGTTTCGCTTCCTACCGAACAACCAAAAAGTTTTTATTTTCGGAGCTTTATTTAATAAACATAGACAACTTATTAAGTTAGAGCTGCTTATCAAATAATGGCCTTGACAGAAAAACCTTATAATATTTTTAATGGCCTGGATAAATCCTGATCATAAATGGGATCTACAGCCTTTTATTGTTAATCTCTAGACCAAAAAGGTAAATAAATGTTATAGGTATGGTAAGAAGTATCTATTATAATTTGAGCAAGAACGGTAGTTAGACAATATTTTTAAATATTTCACTAGACACAATTGTTTATAATGTTATTTCAGCTAAAATAAGAAAAGGCAATTTTAACGAGAAAACGAGAGTACTAAAACGCTTACACGGTTTAACAGATTTCCTTATTGATTATGATCAAATATTATCATGCTTATGTCGATAATATATTATGTAAGTCAATAAACTATGTATTTTTATTGTTTGATAGAACAATGGTCATAAATTGTGTAATTCAATCAGTTCATTGTATTGAAGATTATTTCGAAATTATCCTTGAAAATCATATTTCCTGAATTGAGAAACTGGGTAATAACAGCTCTATATAATTGATAGTATTATGCAACTATTACGTGTAGGCTGTTCCTACTACAGAACAAAAACGCTTGTAATATTACCGTAGAATCGTGAATTACAAGGAAGCAATTTTACACAAAAAACTGATGTACAAGGTCGCTTGATCTTCTAAATGCTATTGATTTTTTATATTAAAAATAGGTAGTACAGTACAGTACAGTAACAGCCTGATAATATCCAACTGCTGGGCTAAGGCCTGGGCTCTCCCTTTTTGAGGAGAAGGTAGACAGACTAGTAAATAGGCCAGTTGATGGCTAATGGTCACCACCGCCTATAGACATTGTCCCTGTAAGAAATATTAACCATCCCTACAACACAACAATACTAAGTATCCTTACCGCAGACGGGTTTGGACAAAGCCCTATCACCTAGTAATTGTTTTCAAATCATCAAACTAGCAACCCGTCCCGGCTTCGCACGATTCTTCATCAAACGTTTATATAGTAATATTACATAACTATGATTTTTCCTGATTTTTTTTCACGGTGATTTTTCCGACATCTTCAACAGTATAATATTTTAGCCTATAATTTACACAAAACAATTATGAATTATACACCTAAACCCTCCTAATTAATCACTCTGTCCATTGCTGAAAACCGTATGAAAATCCGTTATGTGGTTTTTGAATTTATCGCATTCACACAGACAGTCACGGCGGGGGCACTTGTTTAATAATATATAGTGATAATATAATTATAATCGTAACTCAAGCTTCGTCATACCATATGTGGACATGTTTTTAAATGAGTAATTACTGAGATGTATACACGTTGTTCGTGTTCTTAGAATCCACACCACATTCCAAACTTGGAGCACCTTCACGTTGGTCTGACATAACAAATATTTAATGTAAAGTAATACAGTATCTGTGGCTTTGTGCAAGCCACTCATCGGATATTTTATTTAACAGCAATAGAACCAGTGTAACTACAGGCACAAAGGATTTTACAGGAGGAACATTTTAGTTTCCAAGGTTGGTGGTGCATTGGCGATGTAAGGTATGTGTAATATTTCTTACATTGCAAATGTATATGGGCGGGGGTGTATCATCATGTGGCCCGTTAGCCCGTTCGATTACCCCCGTAACATAAAAAACGTTCTCTCTTGAGGCTTAAATCCTGGTTGGTGGATACATGTGAGGTGAAATATTATTCGTCACGTACAGGCTTCCTCACATTTTTCATCACCGTCGAGCAATAGATGAATTATACACAAATTAATGAACTGTTTCGCATTTAATCTCCTCTAGAATTGCTAGAATATTCTTTACTAAAAGTAATGTTGTTTATTTTAGAAGGCACTTTTTAATCGTCAAAGTTAAAATCAAATATAAAGATGCCATCGCCGATTCGGAATGTAGATTCTACCGAAAAGAACTGGAAAGAAACTGATTAGTTATTCTTTTGTCACAATTCTTGCAGTCAACTATCTATATTCGAATACATATGAATATGTTCTTGTACAGAATTCAACGTGTATGAATTTCACGATTTGTTATCATAATATATACTATTATGTATTTAAGAACATAGGCTACTTTTTCCATAAATAACATAATGTTTTTATTAAATCTTTTCACAAACGAAGACGTGTCGTATTGTGAGTGCCGGTATATTTATTATTTATATATTTGCACAATTATTTATAGTCATATGGGGGGGTAGAGGTGAGGTAGTACATGTAAAAGTCGTCCGTAACATAGCAAACCTCATTCGCCTTCAATTTTATAGTAATACTTCACACACTCTCGATAGTGACCTTGTTTTTACATAATACTCAAGATAATTAATACTTGGGATGTTTCTGGTTTGTTTTTCTTTGTGTTTGTGAAGCGTAGTAGCGACATTCGTTTCGTGATTAATGCTTTATTTGCTAATCATATCAGCTAATAAATACAGATGTAATGTTTTACATAATACTGACTGCCTCGTTGGTCTAGTGGCTATATATAAGGCCGCAGACCCGGAGGTCCTGGGTTCAATTCCCAGGTCTGGCCAATAAATCGGTCTGGAGGACATTATTATTACGTAATATATTTATAAATATTTATTGGGGACTCCTAATCTTCTAAAATTAAATTAATTTTAATTAGGTTGTGGCACCCACTCAACCGCGTTACTTTCTAATTTAATATAATTATAAAAGTTAAAATACAGTAAAATAAAAACAAAATACACAATAATTTAAAAATAATTTTTAAATAGTCAAAATATATATATTTTTATTATGATTTTATCTTAGAAATCCGTTACTTGACCACTTTAGTGAAGATCTAGAAGGAACCGTTATTATGTTAGGTACGTAATATCTCTAAACCTAAGCGCACAACGTAGACAAATAAATCAACCGTCAACTTGTGCGAATGAGTGTGAAAAGATAACTCGGAAATTAATGATTTCACACGTACGTACTATTGGGTGAGCCACTTCAGTTACCATACATTATCTATATATGTACAACAGTGAACGTCGAAGGGTTGATGATGATGATGATGATGATCTATATATGTCATACTTGTTATTTCCATAGGTTTTAAAATTAAACAGAAATTGATATACCATAATTGGGGGCACGAAAGTAAACATTTATATTTCTAAGCTATACACATTTTCAGCGGAATAAAAAACTTCAATGTGCTCCTCATATTATTACGTGTGAAAATTCGCATGTTACTTATCGTTAACAGCACAAAAACCTGCTATATTTTCGTTTAGGTAACACTGTACTTGTAATAATAGTTATATCGGACTTTGCGTTAGATACAAACTTGGCAATATCAGCAGGCGAAAGTCGATTACATATTGAAAGATTACGATACATATTACCATATATTTCTTTCCGTATGTTAATTGAGACTTACCTAATATTAAAAATCTTTAATGGACAAAGCATATTTCTTCCGTACAAGGTTACATAGATGATAAAGAAGTGTATATTAAAATTTTATTAGTCTAATATATATATATGTATATATATATGAGTTTTAAAAGAGTTAAGTTTCTTTCGATTCTCTGCGGAGAAATCTACTTTCTGAACCGGTAGATTTTCGTTTAATTAACTCGTAAAATTTTTGCAAGGTCTACACGACTTAAGCGCAGAGATATAAACATACATACAAGTATATTTTGATTAAAATTCGAGTATCTTCTGATAGGTCTATTTTTATAGAAGGCAAGTGTGTGTGACCTTCGCTTACAGTCATTATCACCGCAAGAAGTATAAGCCACTCCTTACAGTTATGCGACGGCTACCATAGGTTCAAATATGTTCACGGTAGCATGCGAAAGAGATCCCGTGGCGCTCCTCGTTAAGACGGAAAGGGTACCGCTGGTTTTTTAGTGGGGATTCCGATGTTCGAGGCGAACTCGGCGCTTGTACACCGGCGAGCACCACATACCCCCCACTGTTCCCGGGGGGAGGGGGGGGGTTTTATACGCGTAATGTGCATTTCCAGCGTTAAAAATAAAGGTTCAAATATGTTATATGTCGTGCCTCGTCATCTGTAATTACAGTATTCCATCCCCCTTTAAACGATATAGAATTTTGATGGTTGTTTAATAAGCCCGCATAAATTGAACTTTGACGACATAGTTACAATTGACCAATTCTTTATAATAATAACATCCTGGGACATTATTCACACACGGCCATCTGATCCCTAATTAAGCAGAGCTTGTACTTTAGAAACCAGACAACTGATATACTACATATACTACTTTTCTTTTTGTAAATACATACTTGTATAGATAATTACACCCAGACTCAGGACAAACGGATATGTTCATGCACACAAATGTCTCCTATCTATCCTGGGTGGGAATCGGACCCACAACCTTCGGCGTGAATTCGGCGGCTCGTCAAATATAAATAATAAATATAAAAAAATGGCGTGACGGAATTGTTACAGTTTTTTTTTATCTTATAACATACTTGTATTACAATAAACTTTAGCGTGTAGCTAAAATAATAATAAAAAAACTATAAAACTTATAAATTCCTTATATGTATATCGATAAAATTTTATTAATTTTACTTACAATTTGACAAAATAAAGACACTAAATTTTAATCTTTGCACCTAAAGTTTGCTTATCTCCGTTGAGAATGGCTGATGTGAACGAAATATTTCAAGAGGGCATTACCACTTACTAATAATCGTCCTTACTTCGCAGGATAAACACTCCATTATATTGTTTTAAATAATAATAAATACACAAACATTTCTTATAAAATCAGTAAAGAGCTAAGCGGTTTACAAGTATTAGTAGTTTTGTGAAAAGTCTATAGCGAAATGCGATCTATTTATAATTGTATTATTTTATTAATCACTAATCTGTGAACAATAGCTGATGATGTATTAGTTTCGTGTCGGGGTATTTTTCGATGGAGGTCACGCCTACCATATCCGTTTAAACTCCCGTTGACTTAACACGTCATTCTTAGTCAAGTTTATCTTTAACAATCCTTTAAATCCCATCCATTGTTCGAATTATGAATGCTGCAATAATAATTTAAAAAAAAAACACATAGCGTGATAATATCTAATAAATTGCTTATAACTTTTCAATAGTTTATATTAAATTCATAATATATATAGATAAAAAATGTTTTTTTTTTAATTTATAAATGGCAATGAAACCTTCGTTCAAAATTTGATGTGCAAACTTTTTACACCATCACCACGCTGGCATTAATGGGGCTTAACATAATTCCTGTGCCTGCAATTAAATTGGCCAGTATCACGAAGTATTTTGTTAATAGAATAAAAGTATGTTTGTTAGTAGAATAACTGAAAAATAAGAACCTCGATTATACCTTGAACCCTGAAAATATGTATTAATGAAAAGGCGACATTGCATAATTGTTTTTTATAACATTTTTTAACATCGGAAGTGGTCTTATGATTGCATAGGACAAAAACTGGTCAATTAAAAGTGCCGCGCTCCATTTAGCGAGTTGATTGACGTCTGCAAAAACCAGGCCAGGAAGTATCTTCGTTCTGACTGAGTGATGGTGGAAATGATGAGAAAAAGTCAGTTTAACTATCGTAATGGTTTTTGGGTTAATATTTATTTAATTAGCAACTTTTTATGTCGAACTAGAATAATACAAATACATTTAAACTAATATTTTAAATGTGATTGTAACTCTGTTTGTTTGTTACGTATACACACACGGTTAACCAATTTTGATGAAATTTGATATGAAGCAAGCTGTAACACCAAGGAAGGACATATACTGACACTCCCCCCCCCCCTCCAACGCGCGAGCATTATATGCAATAAAAAATAAATTACTAAAGTCTGTATATTCCGTCAGAAAACATACGAATACAAAAGTCATATATATTTAAATAAATATATTGAAAATACAATTAAGGTTACTAAACCGTTTTTGCGTTCCGCGGTCAAACAAGGAACCGTTATAAATACGTCATATCCGATCGAACTTACACATACATACGTTTGATTTTTATGTTCTTATTACTAACTATACTGTTACTCCCATATGTTTACATTATTTTAAATCTTATTTGAATAATCTCAGTTGACCAATCATTCAAGCGAAAATCGTGCGTCATGACTATTAAATAATGCTGAGGTTCAACCTTGGAGTCCCCCGAGGTATTTTCAATTTAATTATTTAATGTGTTCAAGTTATGAGCTAGAATAAACTTTCTATTTTCCATTTAATTTAAATCGTTATACCGTTTAACTAAACTACTATAATAAAACTAGTTAAAATAAGCCGATAAAAGTACGGAGGCCAGGTGATTGTTTAGAGAAAATCTCAAATCCAGGCAAGCGGCACTGAGATTCGGGTGCAAATTTTATGCTCGACGGTGAACAAACCATGTGTCGGATGAAATTCAGCAACATATGTATCTCATAATCCATATCTGAGTAACGTGAAAAAAAAAAAGCTTTAAACCTTAAAAGAGAAAACTATGTTCTATATTCGGACATTAACAGAATTACAATTACAACTTTGTTCTTTAGTTTAAATTGCATTGATTATTTTATCTTACCTACTTGCTGTTGCTAGCACGTACTATTTATGGTAATTAGCTAACAGATTCTAATTAACTTTTTTTTTAAATTAACATAAATAAATGTAATCTTTAAAGCCTTATCTATCAGTACACAAATAAAACTTTAAGATATTAATAATAGTCGTATTCTAAAGAATCACATGCGATCATTTTTTTATAGTCATTTTCATTTTTTATAAATATGTCGATTCATTGTAATTTGTCAATGACATTCCAAAAGGTTCCAAGTTCGTGGCCTTCAGCTAACAGCGTTACCTTCAGGCTGAAGTTCACGATCCAGTCACGCGAGGGAACCGCCCATAGAGCGACTCTCTTTTGAACGAGGGACGTGTATTCGTATATCGAGTCGTAATTTTTTTTTCAATATTAATAAACATATATTATGTGCTTAAAGTTATACCGTAATATGTGACTGAATACCTAACACATGATGTTACAAATATATTAATATAATAAATGCTATGACGACCGTAAAATATTGGAAAAAGATTCTTACGTTTATCTTGTAGAGGCCATTTAAATAGTTTGCGAGGTACATAAAAGTACATAGGTACAGAGGTACATATTACGGTTTGATGTCGTTATTTACCCTGACTTACCCACCTTTCAACCCAAAACACAACAATACTAATTATAGATGTTTGACGATAAAATTCGTGATGAGTGAGCTGTACCTTCCTAGACCGGCTTGTACATAGTAAAACCTTTTATTGTTTTCTTTATTACACCACATAAAGTTACTTAACATCAAAATTCATAATTATCAAATAAAAATCTTATCAATGAAGGTTACATTCGAAGGTAACTTGCTAATAACAAAAAGTCTTCGTCCATTGTCGATAAGGTACGTGTCACACCACTCGAACGACGAAAGACCATTAAAGCCCGCGAAGGACAGACCTTGCTCAGTCACGGCCGTGGAGTAACCTTCGACAAAGGAACAAAACAAATATAAATTATTTCCTATTATATAACACTTAAAGTGAAAGTTCACTTTTAACTTTAAATAATTATCGAGTCACGCAAGTATATCCAATGTTATTAATATTAGTTAATTACTCAAATTTATTTTAATAATAGGAAGTGAACTAATCTAAGATAATCCTTATACATTTCATGTTAACATCACATACTTATATACAAATAACAAATATAATCATAAAATCATGTTTGTAAATTGAAGTATTGATCGGAATTGATAGTGTAATTTGAGTAACCATATCCAAGAAGTTTTTATATTTTTATTGGATCTGTGCATAAAATAATTCTAAAAATTACAATTGAAAAAAAAAACAATATAGAGTTTCAATATTTAATAGTATCCGAAACACAAATTATGTAAGTATTTGATTAAGAAATTAAAGAAATATATATTATCACATATAAATGATAATATAAACCATGTTATGAGGGCAACTAAGCCATATTATCTCGAGTTTGCCTCACAAATAAGGAATGCAGATAAAGAAATATACCTATCATTCCTTAGAATTCCGCATTTTCTACTACAAAACCGTAATGCAGTGAAAGTTCTTATTGTAAATTAAAATTTTCTAACTAAATAAAGATAAAGAAATCATATTGAATGAATATCGACTTATGACAAACGTTCATAATTCCTATTCGAATTATATATATAAAATATTTAAATACTTAGGTAGCGCAAATATTACATAATTAATATTTCAAGGCCATTTTAACTTAGTTAATTTAATTAAGTACGAAATGGCCCAGTGGTAAGAACGCGTGATTCTTAACTGACCATCGTGGGTTCAAACCCGGGCAAGCACCACTGAATTTTCATGTGTTTAATTTTTGTTATAATTCATTTCGTACTTGACGGTGAAGAAAAACATCGTGAGGTAATTTGCATGTGTCTAATTTCACTGAAATTCTGTCACATGTGTATTCCACCAACCCGCATTGGAGCAGCGTGGTGGAATAAACTACAAAAACCTTCTACTCAAAAAAAAGGAGACGAGACCTTAGCCCTGCAGTGGGACATTCACAGGCTGTCACTGTACCGTATATTAACATAAAAAGAGTTAGTTTAGAAATCACAGAGAGATACTTCAATTATAACCTACGTATGTTTGTATAAGCTATTTGAAAACTCAAATATATTTTACTATGTATTACATCAGACAGACACCGTAACTTTATTATTTTATGAAAACATATTATTATATTAAAAGCACGGTTCTTAGAAGTTTATTTCCTTACAATTAAAATCATTGCTATCGAGAACCATTACTGCGTGCACTGTGGCAATAGGCATTAATTAAAGAAGGTATATATTCTAGAGCTATAGTATTATACATAAATAAGTTTGTGGTTTTCATGTGTTCATGAATAACGGGATATTCATTGTAATATTTGGTACTCAAAGTATTATTATTGTACATAACAATATATAAATTGAAAATAAGCTATAAAAAAATAAAAGAAGTTTATTTTCAACACAAATCACGGTCTCGTCGCTTACTATACAATATAATTACTTTCAGACTACTTTTGTTTCAGACACATACGTTATAATAACTATGTAACAATACGTAAATATTAGACATATTATGATAATACAAAAAACGATCAATAGCCAATAAGTGCATCGCTGCTGGGGCTTATTCTCCTTTGGAGCTTATTTCACCACGCTGCTGGATCGTAGATACACATGTGGTTTTACATCCAATACATGCAGGTTTCCACACAATGTATTTCTTCACCAATTATAAGAAATTATAATCACAAATTAAGTATATGAAAATTTAGCTTCAGCTTAATGCTAATCTCAAATTATATTGCCCAAAAATGTCCACTTCCAGGCTACTAAAAATTTCTTATAAAAAAACACCGCAAACTGGGTCTGTGGACGCCGCCGTTGATATTCTTTATCCGTCGCCTCAATAAATTTACGCTCAAAATCATGAAAATGATTATACGATATAACATTTTTGTTTATACGTACGGAACCAATGAACCGAATTAAATTTTACGCACTGTCGTACCTTATCAGTTATATAATGATCTTTATGTATACATCCCAGTACGCGCGGAAGTGTCGTGAATACGACATTGCTAGCGAATTAATTTCGTAATCACCTTACAAGGAATGGGTACATCGAATTTCCTAGGTTAATTACGAAGCTGATAAAATATACAATTTCATATGCGTTCAGATAAACTCACGTCGTGATGTAGTGAGGATTGTATTTAAAGTGATTCGTATGTCTCGGCTCTCCCAGTGCGCGTGCGCCTCTTTCGGCATTCTTTTGACATCATTGTTAAAAGGTAACTTTACTTTATAATATTTAAATATTATTTGCTGTCAAGTTGGGTGTATACGTTAAAATGTGTTTTTTTCTACGTTGAAGTTCAGTGACCTTTGCTCATAAATAATTGAAATGATATATCCTGAGGAGTGTAACTGTTTTGTTTCCTTTAACAATTACAATATATAAAATTTCATCAACTGTATAACTACGTAAGAAAAATCCGCCAAACTGTCTTGTTTTTGTATACATCGGTCAAATCGGAGTCAAAGAGATCGGTTACAGTTACAGCGCCATCTAGCGGTGTGTTACAACAAAGGGGATCTAGAAACCTTCATAATGAAAAGTGTATGTATTTGCTAACTTGATCGGTCAAGTTATGTCGAAGTCTATTAATCTTAAACAGATACACACATACATTATTATTATTAACATGATTTCGCTCGTGCTGTCATTATTGATTTGACATTCTAAAAAAGACCAAGCAATTTTTAACTTATCGTCCCATAAGCATCGTTTATAAGTATGGCCGAGTAGAGCAATTATTATTATAACACGTAATGTATTCAAATGATTAAGTAAATATGTATTAAAAATAGGTATGATTGGGTGTTATCTACACGTTTCAGATTTCATTTGTTTCCTTTATCATTCACGATAAGCAATACAAAAATGGATTAAGACAAATAAACAAGGTCCCATATCAATATTTTTAATCTGTATTTATATAAATCTAATCAAAATTCTTATCTATATCGGAGTCAGTTATAATAACGATTGTGTTAGATACTATTATAAAAACTCAAGCATTCGTTCTCTTTCTTGAACCTTCCCTTGAACATGAGTAAGGGCGCATTTTCATTGGTCGATAAGGCCCGCATTCGGGGTGCGGGAGATTTCTGTAACGCATGCCATAGGGCCCGCAAAGAGTTTATCGTTTTCACTGGTCGTCAGAGCCCGCATACGGGGTGCGGGTGATTTCTAAATATTTAATGATTTATTATTTTTATATTTCATTATATCACCCGCACACGTTTAATCGACCGAGTTATCGACCAGTGGATTTCATTGGTTGTTAGCTCGCATGCGGGTACTCCCCGCAATCGGGCTAACTACCGACTTATCGACCAATGAAAATGCGCCTTAATAACCATTGTGCTCGGCCCTTTTTCTAATCCTTTTAAACTCACAAACTAAATCCTTGAGTTAAATATATGTACCATTATTTTAAATATACCTTTGAGCTAATGCTGAAATGAATTCTACTTCGATTTTGTAACTTTAGTTCACCTTCTTATCGCTCACGTAAACAAAATATAGAAAATATAAAGTGAAAAAACCATACCGTAACCGTAACAGCCTATGAATGTCCCACTGCTGGGCTAAAGGCCTCTTCTCCCTTTTTGAGGAGAAGGTTTGGAGCTTATTCCACCACGCTGCTCCAATGCGGGTTGGTGGAATACACATGTGGCAGAATTTCAGTGAAATTAGACACATGCAGGTTTCCTCACAATGTTTTCCTTCACCGTAAAGCACGAGATGAATTATAATCACAAATTAAGCACATGAAAAGTCAGTGGTGCTTGCCCGGGTTTGAACCCACGATCATCGGTTAAGATTCACGCGTTTTTACCACTGGGCCATCTCGGCTTTTTTTAAGTGAAAAAACGTAATAGCCTATATAAGTATGGCATTGCTAGGCAAAAGCTTCCTACATTAAAAAGTTTTGAAGCTTATACCACCACGCAGCTCATGCGGGTTGGTGGATAAATATATGGCACATGGTAGATGCAGGTATGCCTTACGATGTTTTCTTTCATAGCTGATCACGAAATTAATATTGAAATGTGACCATTGTCTTCTACGTCTTAAATAAAGTGAACTGCGTCAGATTCACGAATAGGATCCCGTTTACAACATTGATTTAATTGATAAACGGAAATTGTAGTTCTAAAAAAATTTCTCGTCTTTCTTGTTTATTTTGACAACATTCTTTTTTCGCGTTTTGTTAGAATAATATTTAAATAAAAAAATGAATACGAAGTAATCGTCGAAGGTCGAAATCGTTTTACTGACTTTTTTTTTAATTAATGAATCGTGAGTTTTCGTAATCAGCCTTTAAAAGATCGTGATGTCTTAATTTTTTTAAAACATGTAGCAAATGACTTACGACAGATTATATTGTATACGTAATTCTATTCTTATGAAACTTTATATTTCAAATTGCAATTTATTTACATAAATACACACATCATACCAACATATTTACTACCTATATACAAAATTATTTTGTTCGATTGGTTGTTTTCTTCGTCTATACGGCTTGTCCGATTTTGTAAATATATTTTTTCTAGTTATGAAGACCTGGATGGTTCTTAGCTAAAGTTCGTAGATGTCGCTGATGTCGACTTACCGATTTTTTTCAATTTTTTTTTAATTTGTATTTGCAACAAAAAACAATTAAGTCCGATTTTTTTAAATTTAATAATATGTTTTCGTATTCTTGACTTTATCAATCTCTCGATTATAAATGATATATCGATATATTCATAATTAGATAAAATGGTTATTTTACCCATACGAAGTCGGTACAGGCAAATAATCCTTACTAATACTTAATATTACGAATTTGCGAAAGTGAGTTCCTTTGTTTGTTACGCTTTCACGTCTAAACGACTCAACGGATTATCACGTTAAGTTTGGCCTACACGTTGTGAGGGGTATCTGATCATCATTCCTGACGTGATCCCTACACGCGAAGCCGGAGGCAAAAGCTAGTAGAAATGTAAAGCATTCGCTAACTTATTATCAATAACTCATCTAGATTCATTGACGTTATTTATCTAGGAATACTCGATATGTTTCGAAAATACTTACGGTTCTCATCGTCACGTCGCCGTCTCCGAACCTCATTAATAATATTATAAACCTTATGTATATTTAATTAATTGAAGTACAAAGTAATAAATAATTCAGGCGTTTCGTGTGAGGTCACGCACGTGGTAAAAGCATGAAAATAACAAGGAACTTAATATGCTATTATGTATTTGGTTAAAGCATTATATGTACTATAACTTTGTGCAAGTTTACGTTGAATGAATAACAATCTTATAAAACCCGCCTCGTTTGGCTAGTGGCTAACTGATACGGGTACTAAATCGAAGTCCCTAATAGTAATTGAGTTTTTTTTATCAAGAAATTGTCAGTTAGGTTGTTGACTTTTTTTTGTATTTTTTTGTCTCGAAAAGCACACGAAGCCTACGAGAATAGAAGAGAAATCCGTACATAAAAAACACTGCCTGCACTATTATATCTATTTTTGATATTGGCCGCTGTGGCCAAAATTATAGATTATCCGGATAGATATGATATTAAAATATACACTAAGAAAATACTATGATTACTATCAAGACTTTTTCGTCTCGACTACAAGCCATAGAAATATAAAAAAAAAATTGAAATTTGAAAATATTTCGTTATCGCTAGTCGTAAACGGAGGCGTTATCACAATTTCATGAATCACGATATTTATTAAGAATTCTTATAGAACTGCGGTCGATGGCCGGAAGTCAACGACCTTAGGTTTATTTAGGTATGGACTATACACGTTTGTATTACGTATGACCTAGTTTTTTTTATATATTTCTTATAGTTAATTTTGACCGTAGATTTTATGCTAATGGTATGGTACTTTAATGATATTTTGATATGTTTTTTTGGCTCTGGATTCTTATTGGTAAATATATCCTTTAAGATACACTTAAAATTAGCACTGATGTAAGACATAATTTCGAATGTACTCTTTAATATACTATATTAGATACATTTTACTTCTTTCATGCTTAAACTCAACTTTAGATGTCACCGATTCATTGAGGCTTAATACAAATTACTACTACTTTACTACCTTACTACCAGACTACTACTCTACTACACTACTACTACTCTACTACTTTACTACCAGAGTAATTCTATATAATAAAATACATATGCACACAGTAAACCTGAAAGCAATGATACTCTTTAGCATCGTAAACGATTCACTCAAACGTTGCCTTCAAATTGGACCTTTAAAAACCCAACACGTTATTTCCAACATCTATATTATTATATATATTTACCATATTTGTTTTAAATTTATTGATTAATTTGATCGTTTTAATTCGACAGGAGATGACATTATTATTTAACTTATCACCGTTAAATAACAATAACAAAACCGTAAGGTAATAAGTATTTCAAGAGTTACTCAATTTTGTTACTCATGGTTATTTGTAGATGAGATGCGACGTTATCTCGATAGTGTTTATTTTACAAGATCTCTTCGCGTGTGAATATAGTTATTGCTTACTACTGTTTTAAATGTATGTCAGCTGTTACGAGAATGTGGCTGACTCGTGTTGTTTTTATCCGACTGTAAAATGTGTGTGTGTGTGTGTGTGCGCGTGCGCGCGTGTTGAACCTTTGCTTATCAATTTTGCTGGTGTTGGACACGGTTAAGTTCTTATTTTAAACGTACATTCAAACAAATATTAGAAGGCTGTTATATATTTTAAAGTATCTTATATATAATAATTTAAAATAGGAGTATATTCATTTTCCTGACCTAATTTCGTGCGTATCAAGACAATATTTTTGCAACAAATATTTATTTGTAAATGTAAAAAGTATTTATATTTTGATGAAACAAATGAAAAGTGGTTTCTTTGAAGAAGATACCTTTACAACATTAAGCACCATAAAATGTTTATTTGTTCTAATCACTGAGTCATCGTTTTATTTAAAATTAAAAATATCTTCGTATCAGAATATCTTACATTAAGTTTTAAGTAACAACCTGTGAATCCCACTGCCGGGCTAAGGCCTCCCCTTTTTTTAGGAGGTTTTGGAGCTCATTCCACAACGCTTATCCAACGCGGGTTATATTTTATATTGTTATTATGAAATTGCGCAATGTTATGTAAATAATACAATGTCTGTATCCGTTGTTCCAGTTACCGGCAGCAGCAAAGTTCCTCGCTGGGTATGGAG
This sequence comes from Nymphalis urticae, assembly GCA_905147175.2. Classification (NCBI taxonomy): domain Eukaryota; kingdom Metazoa; phylum Arthropoda; class Insecta; order Lepidoptera; family Nymphalidae; genus Nymphalis; species Nymphalis urticae. The sequence continues at coordinate 3,464,436 of LR990004.1, read as the reverse complement.
CCGCAGTCGACTTCAACTCTAATGCTCTGATCATATAGCCAAGATAAATGCGGGAGGCTGCGTCACACGTGATATTATGACGATAACTCTCGCATACAAAATATAACGGCTAATAAAAAAACTGGAGTCAACAAAAATTGTATTTTTGTTGCGAGCCGGTTCTGTTCAATTTCGCGAGTGATAACGATAAAACGTCACGTTCTTAACTAAATCCGTTGCGTCTGTTTTCGTTAACCGATAGCGAAAGATAAAAAAAGTTGCTTTCGTTTTAGTTTCATACAGTGAAAGATCACGCTCGAACGTCGACGTGTGCGCTTATCGTCGGAACACATCGGTGGAGTGACTACGAGTGTAGTGTTTTCTTTTTTTTTTTTTAAATATTCGAATGTGCGTTTTTTTTTAATTAAAATGCGCGTAGGAAGTATTTGGTCTAGACTGGCAACACTCGGCTGGTTTGTCAGCATCGTGGGATGTCACACGCCGGGCAGTGAGCTCGAGTCAGTCAGATACGGACCGACCGACGATAGATTTGGAGGCGATATATATACAGTCGCCAAAATTAATATTACATATGAGGACGAACATGGAGAGCTGTACACTGACACATCAGAGGTAAGTATCTAAGTTATATACTTATAAAAACTTGAACCTTACTTTAGAATTTTAATGGAGGATTATATTATTATTATTTGTTGTATTACTTGTTGCTCTTGAAACATTAATAAATAAATATATTATTACATAGTAGTATATCATTAATTATATAAAAAAGATAAATTATATCATAGTATAATGTTTATAATATAATTTCTAAACCTAATTCTAATGTATGAATTCTAATATATAAAATCTAAATTCTCGTAAGTTTTATTGAATTCATTTAAAGTGAACAAATTTATATTAATAGTCAAATTTTTCTTACTAAGATATTATAATAAGATATTATAAAGATATTAACGTCGAAACAACAATTCATAGTATTAAAAGTTAAGCTAAAAGTTTTTATTTTTCAAGTATTTTCGTACTTTACTAACCAAAGCCTCGTACCAAGAAATATTGAAGTGCGTTCAACGGTAAGAGTTGCGTATCGAAAATGTTTCAAAGAAATGTTACATGAACAATCGTTGCACTAAAATATGACCGTGAGGTTTTTCTGCTATCACGCCAAATAAGTTTCATTACTAAAAATTTAAACCGATTTAGTTGTAATTCCAAGTAATAAACTTTATTTGTCGAACTTTGTCACAATATAAACAAAGTGTCTGTAATACCTGTTACTCCACTATTTGAATTAATGACTCGACCAATTACAAGTTTTACGACTAATCAAACACATACGAAATCCTTACTAATATTACAAATGCGATAGTGAGTTTGTTTGGTTGTTACGCTTGTTTCACACCTAAACTACTAGACCGATCGAATGAAATTTTGAATACACGACAATATTACAATTATAAACAAAAATATTAAAAAACAAGTCTATGAAGATTCGATTTGTGAAATTTATTAGTATTACGTTTATTTGGCCACATGTTTGCCTAATCAGAAATACGTATTATACGATCTTTTTTATTTGTCTTTGGGTCTTTATAAAAACTCTTTGACAAGTTGTATGAAGCTGGAATTCTTCAGTCCTTGCGTGGATAAGTAGGTATAACTTAACTTTACTTACTTTATACTTTATTGTACACAAAGAGAAAAAAATACAAAACATAGATAAAAGCCTAAATAAAAGTAGCATACAATTTTGGCGACCTTATCGATACATAGCGATCTCTTCCAGGCAACCAACGGAGTAAGTGATAACTCATAGGTAGGTGCTCTAATAATAAATAAGATAATATTAATTTATGATTAAACAAACTAATAAATAAATATAAATATAAAATACACATAATATATGGTATAACGTATAAAACGCAGGTCTACCAATCCCAAGTTTCTATAACTTATATATAAGACATTAGTTAGTAGTCAGAGCAGCCTTGTTGCCAATTTCCGTCCCCGTCTGAAGGGGGTTATGTTCTAGGTAGGTTCTTAACAACGTATTTGCAAATTTTCATGATAACTTGTTGAGCAGTTAAGATGGGAAAGCCTAATAAACAAATAATCAAACTCACTTATGTAAGAATACCCCAGTAAAACAATCCTTCATATTTACTTTTAACATTTTATTCTCTTCCACATGTATCTTGTTATATAATTTATTACTAATTAATATTTTACAATTCTATTACAATTTTATTTGGAATTCCTGCAATCATCCTGGCAACCATGAAACGAGTCAATTATTTCGTGTTTTGTTTCTTTTTTTATATATCGCGTAGTTTTTTTTTATCAATAATTTCTAACCAGTCTTAATTTAGTTAAAAATACAACCATTATTTTCTAAAAATCTCAAAATAATTATTAAAAATCAGTAAAACCTTACATTTATATAATTCGTTAGGATAAAATCTTGCTCGAATTAAACCTACGATATCTGACTAAAGTTCCACATCCACTGGGATATGTCGGCTTATTCTTTAATAGAAAAACAAATTGAATATTTATTACTGAAATAGATAACATAACTTGTTTCACGTCCTTGATAAATGGGAACTCGTGGGTTTTGAATATATAAGGTACAATTAGTAATTTAAGACATAAATTCTAAGATAAAGCGACAGTGTAATTAATTAATACATAGTAATTAATTTAAGGTCGACTTTGGTAATGTACTATTTAAATATTAAGTAAATAATATGATAAAGTTTTTTTGGATTCATACCAATAATAAATTAATCCGATGTTTATGTTATTTTCACATTGAAAGTAAATTTGGGTTCGTCCGTGGGATGACTAGATGTCATTTCCTTGTGCCTGTAGTTACACTATTTCACTCACCCTTCAAACCAGAACACAACAATACTAAGCATTACCGTTTGGCGGCAAAATATCTGATGAGTGGATGGTACCTACCCAGACGTTCTTCCACAAAGCCCTACCACCAAGTAAAACATGACGAATGTATATATATTATGGCATAAAATCTAGTAAAATTTAATTCAGTGATTATAGTACGTCTTCATTATTAGTACGTAATATAAACATAATAATAATTTGCAATTATCTGATCGAATTAAATTAAGCTAATTAGTTTCGCTATGTAATTGAAACTTGAATATATATTTAATTATTATTTATAGCACAATGTTATAATAATCTGCTGTTAACAATTAACACATTTTTCTTAACTTTCTACATTTATATTAATTTGAATCACTCGGTTTGTTGAAATTGTTATTGGAAAATTTTTAGTTAAATTATAATTAAATAATATATATCTTCTAATTGATAATTATCAATTGAAGAACTACCGGTTTTAATTTTCATTACATTAACGGTAAATATTCTAATAATATAAATACATATCTAAAACAAATATAATGAATACATAGTCCATAGAAGTATAAGCTTACTAAATTAGGTGAAACGATATATGTAACTATATATACTAAATGATATGTTTCAAAAAGTTATATAAGGTTTTAGCCACTTAGGTTGTCTGAACAATTGATTATGCTTGTTTGCTGTATTGTGGTCGGGTAAAACTGTAAATATTTAAAATACGTACACATATACACCTTTAATGTGTTTTGTTTACCAAAATTTTCAATACCTCGTCCCAAAGTCAACGATCCTCGGGTGCGACTTTGGCGAGTGTCCAACCGCGTGAGCGAGCAACTATGGCATTCGTTAATAACAATAAAATAAACTTTAAACTTCAAACAAACATCGACAATTGAGATTTTTTAATATCTTCATACCATTTCGAAATACTGTTAGAATATTTTGCTAGAACTAGTAATATGAAATCAGTTAAAAAGTGATGTTTTTTGGCCGATTTCGAACTCGGCGGCCATTATCATGCCAGAATAACCAACTGAAATATTGTAGTAAACAAATCCGTGAACAAACACAAGTGCACTCTATATTTCATTACAATTCGACAGGATGGTAAATACGACACGATCGGAAAGAGTTCAGAGGGAGGGCTACTGGTTTTACGAGCGTTTCGATGCATATGATCACAAACACGGCGGGCTTTGAAACGCAATAACTATTTATCGACCCGGGTATTAAATCTTAGCATTCGGGATCTACATCCTCATAAGCTTACCAATAAACCAACGGGGTAACTACTACTAACAAACGTCGTATACCGTGAACATTATTTGTCATTAGTTTTTTGGCTTTTGAAAATATACGTCCGTATAACTATATATATATATAAGTTGTAAGGGAGGTTATAAATGGTTATGAATGTTGAATTCGTGTTTCTCACATTGGTCGTTTTATTTTTGCAGTTTTATAGCAGAAGGGCTATAGGTCACTTCCTATATACAGATCTAATAGACAATTCTTTACATTGACGTTGCGAAATATCTCTTGTGTCAGTAATTACAATACCCTTAGTAATTATAACCTAACGCCTCCATCCTCATACCAAACTGAACTAGTAATCAATAAAATCGTTCGAATTTTAAATTTAAAATATGTAATTAAAATTAAATTCACAATATTGTTATTAGTGTTTACTATAATCGTCTATAGTGAAGTGAGGTTGGCTCGCCTAGCAGGTTTCTCCTTCCGATTAAACGTACTGCGCCTGTCCTCCACTTCAAGTTCATTGACCCTCGTATCAGAATCAAACCACTGGCTCCATGAAGCTTGGATAGTCGACTCAAACTGATTCAGCTCCATGTAGGATTTACAGTCGATTGTGTCATCGAATTGCTAATTTGTTAAAACAAATGAAGATCTTAAATCGTAAAACCCCGCTGGGAAACCATTAGTGCATTCTATTACGTTTTTAAGAGTTGCTTCTTTCTCCTCATAGTGAGTAGTTGGGAGAATAATGGCTCTTAGATATTAGCTACCTAAAATGATTTGGCTGCAAGCCATGTAATGTAAATTGTTATCTAATAAATAAATTGTTGTATATAATATATTATATACGATTCAGTGGTTGTTGACACTCGCGTATAGGTTTCTTGAATTGCACCATTAAATTAAAAAAGGTGGGGCGCGGGTCGTGTTTATAATTGTTTAAAAAAGGTAATTATGCCGTTTGTATCTTTGTAGGAGATTTTTTTTATTAGGTATGAACGGACTGCTTCTATTGGTCGCCATTTCCTATTAATTTCATTAGTCACGGAGTTTCGAAGTTACATTACAAAACAGATCATTTTCGATTTATTTTAAGTTATATTTCGATACTTAAGGCCCCTAACGTTGGGTGGGACGCACGCACACAAAAAAATCTCTGAAAATAGTTACATTTTTCCAAAAAAAAATATAAAGTCATTGCAATGCGGATAAATAACCTAGTTCATTGAAAAAAAAATGTAGTGACAGGCGGTTTTTTAAAATAACCGTCGTTAGTTGTGTACGGCTTTTACATAAAAACGACAATCTAATTTTAGATGTGAATGTAATATGTACAGATATTTTTTATAAAATACAAAATTAAAATTAAAATTACACAAAATACACATACAAATTTAAAGAAAAAACACGCCGTCTAAAAGATTGTCCTGTACATATTACATTAATAGGATACAATGTTCTTGATACCGATGTAAATGTTAAATATTACTTGTTTAGTTTAGGCCCGTTTCACACAACGCTATGAAATACATTTCGATGGAAACGCGTGCGCATGCGCTATCGGTTATTAACGCTTTAATGGTTAGTGTACTACTTTCATTTTTTAATCGCATTGTACGTCAATAATCTATACATTACAATGAAACTATTGCGGTCAAATAATATAAAAAATTAAATATCATTTATGATGTTATTTGAAAACACGTTATGCAGGACTAAATAATTTTTATATAAAGCTTTACATATACCTTACTATATGCTTATATATTTATCTTTTTATGTTTATGTATATAAAAGAAGGTGATTATCTACCATCAGATGACTCGGTATAATTCTTCGTATATCTTCATAAATTAAAAAAAATATGTTTTTTTTAAATAAACACTATAACAGATTAAATAATAAATAAAGCAATATACATGTATATACTTTTTTGTAATATTATCATTATTTTACAGTTTTGTTATTTGTCGATTCAATTATTATATAACAATATATAATTTAAAAACTTATTTACACATATCATTTCACACGTGACCTTGCTTAGTTACTGTTAAGAATCGGCATTCGATTTAATGAATAATTATTTCGTAACAATTACTCATTGTTATAAACATTCAATTGTTACTGAACTTTGAAATTTTAAACAATCGTATTGCTGTACGGCGTTAATACTGTGCATTTTTTTTTCATAAAGACGTTTCGCCTTGACACTTCGAACAAGGCACATGCTCGGCTGGTAGTAGCAAGTGGCGCCATCTTCAGGGGGACGCAAAGTCAATGTCAAAAATCTTTATTCAATATAGAAGCGTTACACTTACTAATTGACTGTCATAAATCTACCACCGGTTCGGAAATAAACACCTCAGACCTGATAATAACCGGGGAAAGAAACTCATTGGACTACTTACTATAAACTTTTTTTATATACGTATGTCGTATTTTACAATTATAGGTTACAGACCCACATACTGTAAACTCGGACACAGGCACAAATCACACACACATATAATCAGAATAGGAACCATAGAAACAAACTCGTGTATAATGTATTGTATCCCTTCCTATAGAATAATAATAACTATTTGTATGCTTTAATTAATTATAATTTCAAATTTATTCTGTCCTCGAAAATAAATATTGGAGGGACAAAATACAAAAGTTATAAGAGGCGCTCATGAACCAACCACTGAATGCTGTCCGCGAAAGATATATTGCTTCTTTTAGTACGTAATATTATTTACACAACTAAAAACGACTTATGACTGATCGTATATGCGACGTTGCAATCAGACAGACGTATTTAAATACATACTTTATTCAAGCGTATTTAAATTAAATTAAAAGTTCTGAAACAAAGTTCAAAATGTTTCTACTGAAACGAACCGACAAGAAACTCAGTAGTTTCTTTAAACTAATTAATTTAGTTATGGACATATAAGTAAAATAGTCCGAGATGCCGAGAATAAGCCGAGATGGCCCAGTGGTAAGAACGCGTGAATCTTAACCGATGATCGTGGGTTCAAACCCGGGCAAGCACCACTGAATTTTCATGTGCTTAATTTGTGATTATAATTCATCTCGTGCTTTACGGTGAAGGAAAACATCGTGAGGAAACCTGCATGTGTCTAATTTCACTGAAATTCTGCCACATGTGAATTCCACCAACCCGCATTGGAGCAGCGTGGTGGAATAAGCTCCAAACCTTCTCCTCAAAAAGAGGAGAGGAGGCCTATAGCCCAGCAGTGGGACTTTCACAGGCTGTTACATTACATTACATTACATTACAAGTAAAATAGTAAAGTTACAGCCTGAAAATGTCACGGATAAGATAAGCTAGATATTTATTACTTAGCTCGATGTTGATGTGGTCGTAATGGATGAACTTTACAATAAAAATATTATTTTACTTCTCAACCAAATAAACTTCGTACGGTACAAATGAAACTATATATTTTTCAATATCATTTACAGAAACTATACTTTTAGGAGAATTTTGTAGCACATTCCACCCCGCAGTTCCAATGGAGCAATTCCTTCACCGCCGCGTGTCCACAGTCGATCCAAAGTCCTGCTTGCCCGAGCTTAAACCTGCAATATTCGGCTAAGATATAGTAGCTCTTACGATAGCTCGTCTAGTAAAGTACAACTATCTACTAAATAATTATAAAATTCTAAGCCAAGTACAGTTAGCAAGAACACTAAAAAAATAAATGGAACTCTTGTCACTTGTTCTTGGAAGTGGTTAACCACTTAAGGGCATATCATAGAAACTTGATGTTAATGTTACGCAATCGTTAAATCCCAGTGAAAGGTGAACAACATTTATTATGTCAGCTTGCCCTTCAAGCGAACAAACGTTTTGCTAGATAGTTTACGCAATAGATAATCTAAGAAAATTATGAAATTATAAAATACAAGATTGATTTGAAATCTATGTTGCATATTATTTATGCCAATGACTGCCTTGATGGTCTAGTGGCTAGATATAAGGCAGTTAAATATTAAATAAAAAGTTATTGCGTTTTTCCTGTCGACGATTCACAGTAGCAGCCCGGAGTCTGGAAGTTGGAATTGTGTACACTCCCGTGCCACGTAAAGCCCTTGATGATTACGATTACGATGAGTACGATTTAGCCCTGTGCCTGAACTCTTTCCGGTCGTTTCAATTTCCCGTCCTATCGGATTATCGTGAGCCGGATTATCGTACAGCGCCGGTCCTGGTCAGGGTAGAGTGAGATTGTCTTTCAGCGCCTTTTGGTCGAGGCTTCCACTTCACATAAATTTAATTTCTGTTAATGTGATATAAATATTAATTACCACATTACTCCTGGGAATTGAATATAGTAAAGTAACAGCTTGTAAATGGCCCACTGCTGGGCAGACTCGATGCTCCAATGCGGATTGGTGTGTGATTAACACATGTGGGAGAATTTTAGACAAATTAGACATGTGCAGGTTTTCTCGCAATGTTTTTTGACACAGACGAAAACGAGATGAATTATAAATATAAATTGAAATACGAGATGAAGTATGAATTATAAATACAAACTTGAAAAGTCAGTGGTGCCCATGTTTGAACCAGGAATATTAGCTAATGGGTATCTTTAGACCTGAATAGGAAATTCTTGTTAAGAGCATAATGCAATAAAGTAGTAAATTATTTGAATTGCCATATAAAATTTCGTTGTTTGTTATTAATGCAGTTTTTATATAAATAAATGAACTTATTTTTAATTTTTTAAGTATTTATGTTTTATTTTTGTTGAGTCTGCACATTTTCATTAACCTCATATTTGATAATGCACAAGATTGGTAAACCGAGTGCAACAGCTGCTGTTACCGATTCTATTTTAAGTCAAGAACAATTTTAAACTCTACTTTTAATTAACTTTATTGGTCATCGGTTAACCGAGCTTGTCTGCAATTGGTAATCTAAATTTAGCCAAAGAAATACCATCCTGATATTCTTACTTAAGTTTTGCTTCAAAATTTATAGGTGTTTGAAAATTTTAGATAATTAATTTGAGTTTTACATTAACTTAGGTTTAACAAAACCATGATAAAAATACAGTTTTATTTATTGCTCCAATTATACGAAAAGTATATACGAATATTAAAAGAAAGTAAAGTTAAATTTAAAAACAGAGAAAATGAATCTTAGCTGTAAAGAAAAAAATCGTGTGTGTGACCTACATATGTGTAACGAAAATCTGTTACAAGTGTACCAAATCGCATTGAAGTAGCGTTACGTTAATTCCATATAAATTTCAAACCTCGAAAGGGGGGGAGGCCTTAACCCAGAAGTGGGACATTGACAAGCTATTTTCACTTTAGAATTTAATTAGCTTGAATTAAACCTACCGAGGCAGGAAGAGTAGAAAATAATGGTTATTTATGTTGACTAGTATAGATAAATCAAAACTAAAAATAGCCGATTCACAAATCATAACCGCTTGGAATTTTAGCAGCATTTCCTCTTGAATGCAATTCCGAAGCACTCGGTCAAAAATGAAACAGCACACCTGTCACTAACAATGAGAATATATGTTTGAATATACAATTATTAAGAATGCTACATTAAAAATATATAGTTTTGATGTGAACAATATTACTTGAAGTTGTATTGTGAGCATTATTTCTCACATTATTAGGTAGAGAAAGTGAGATGTATTGTAACATCTGTTAAAATACCTATATACCTTAAAGTTGTCTAAAAAAGTATATTTTGGGGTTAGGCTTTAGGTAGAAAATCTTAGAGCTCGAGATTCCGTTCTGGGGACCAATTCCATTAATTTATAATAATAACGATATATTCCCGATTCTATTTCGATAAAACTAACTTTGACCTCTGAATTATTATGTTAGAAGTGTAAGAAAAACAGCATCGATTACGTTTCTATAAGATTGCGATAAAGGGACAATTTGTTAGAAGAATTGGCTCCTAGGATGTTTTTAACAGTCGGAGTACTTGCGGATAATGAGTATATTTACAGTATTTAAACGTATTATATGTATTTATATATATATATTATATATATTATATATATATATATATATATATATATATATATATATATATAAATTGCAATTATATTATATTAATTCACGACTTAACTACTCAACTACATCATGAAATTATGCGTACAGGTTGCGACGTGACACGTTGTAGAGGTGAAATGACATAGGGTACACCTGACTCTCGACACGCGAGCGGAGCTGCGGTCGGACACTAGTATTGAATAATTACTGTAACAAAATATACAAACAAAATGTAATTAAATAGAAATTGTAGTCATATACAATATGTGTGATATAATCTACTTCTATGCCAGATTTATTTTTGAATTCGTTCAACCGTTTGGGCACGGTGGCTTGACACACGTCCAAACGTAGAAACTTAAACGTAGACATTTATTTGATTCTTCAGAGATTTTTCCCTAAATATTAAATTGGTATTGTTACAATTGCCTACACTTCTATATTACACTTAATAATTCACACTAATAAATGTTACACTCAACTCACCATGTGTAAGAGTTATATGTTTAGTTTTGTGTGCTGTATTTAGGCCTTCATCAAAATCAAAATATTCTATATTCAAATCGGGTCATACAAGCACTGAATAGTCATGTTACAGTTTAACGTAAAGCACCACCACCGGTTCGGAATGTAGATTCTACCGAGAATAAACGACAAGAAACTGTATAGTTCCACCAATTTTGTATAGGTATGGTTATTAAATACAATTAATTAATTAATTAATCTAAGCATATCAACGAATACCAGCTCCCCATTTTTTATCATATATAGACTTTTATTGAGTAATTCCATCTATTAAATCTTTATCATTTTTTTTATACATGAGATTTATTAACAGAACAAATTTTAGACAAATTTTGGACAAATACTAAGTAAAATTTTTACCTTATACAAATGCTTGGCATAACGCCAACAGATTTATCATTTTCGACTTGTTCAAATATATCTGAATTATTTTTGGTATTTCAAAATTCTTCTTATATATAAGCCAAAGTAATGGTTCTTATTATAAAGTTTTCATTAAATAATACGGGGATTTGGGCCAATGTCAACGTTGGCACCTGAAAATAAGCATTTGTCACTATTATTTGATGTGGGAACCAATCAAACAACTGTTTGGCTCCAAGGTTCGTTTGTTAGCACGTACACTACAATTAACCACAATCAATAGTATCTACAATCTTAAGATTAAGATTTTTCGCCTCTAAACAGTAACTTTTCTATTTTTGTTTAAATTATTACAATCGAGTTAAATATTCGAATTGCTGTTTATATAATTAAATGAATAAAATTAAATATTCGAATTGTTGTTCAAGGTTAATTCGTGAGATAATTCGCTATGCAAAATTAGCCTTAATAAACTTTGTAAACTATGAATTTTTATTAGTTTTCGCCCACGATTTAGAAATGTCTGGTATAAAAAAGTAGTCTTTCCTTGGGTATGCGCTTGTTCACTTACCAAATTTCATCAAAATCGGTTCAATCGATTAGTGAAAGTGTAACAGAGATACTTTTTCGTTTATAATATCAATATAAATATCTTGTTAGACGAGACCCTGGTCCTTTTGAAAAAATATTACTATAAGTATGTCTGTAGTTATACTATTTATTTTAGAAGGTCAGTCGTGCAAATGAACCGCTCGGTGGTAAGTCGTCATCAGCCTATAGACCAGTATCTATAGGCTGAGGGCATTACAGATTAGTCACTTCACTTACACGGCTTATATTCCTTGTAGCCTCAATCTTAATTGCAAAATCTGGAGCAGTTTATTTATTGATTTTTGGCGGTAGAATATTTAATGACTGGACAATGGGTAACCTGTGCAAAGCCCAGCTGAAACTACTGTATAATTTGTCCTATAAAAAAACATTACTACCAAGCATTGAAGGTCTGTCTACTGTAACGACTTATCGCTCCCTACTGTTTTAATTGAATTGTTTGCGTTCACAATAACAAATGAAAACGTCTATACTTTACGATGCTGCTAATAATAAAATGCCATTCTTATTTACACCAATATGAACCGTAACGTGACCATGTACCGTCTGTAATTGCTTGTTTTATTTATTTCACGGTTCGACTGCGTGATATTAGGTACGGTGTACACCGCGTATCGGTTCACGAATAATACCGTTTTTCGCATTATACGATTATAATTGACGTATCAAAAATATTATGTAAGTGAGTATTTAAGATGTTTTATTTAAATTGAATATTAAATATTTTGTAATTTATGTAAAGATTTGCTTTGTAAGAAAAATAGTTTTGAGTGATCTGATATTTTATTAAAATTTATCGTTTTCTGCTGTTTATGACTAGATTTATTAGTTACTTTTCAAAAACACGTAGAACTTTGTGTTATATATGAACGCACCTTAACATTTTCATTTGTTCGCGTAAATTAAAATGATTTTATTCGTTTTAAATGATACAAAGATTCAGAATTTTCTTATAAAATTGTCACCTAAATATTTGTTTAAGTTTTTATTTGTCATTATCATTTTCAAATATTTAAATACATAAGTGTTAAGATATTATTACTATATATATTATATTTTTTTAGTAACAATTAGTATTATGCCATGTAGTTGCCAGCGGAGTAGAAAGTAACCATTTCAATCCGTAAGTGGCGTATGAGACAACTAAGAGAATTTCTTTAAGGGTATCCAACTCAACATGTAAGCTTTTCAACTGTGTTGACCGAACTCCAATGAGATTGGTTCTTCCAATATTACCCAATAAGAAAATAGTTCTACGAAGCGTCAGAAAAGCGGCCGGCAATAACAGTCTACCCATTCTTTTCCATAGAGTTACCACACTAGGCTGAGTCTAGCGAATATTGATGATGATTGTAACGTCTTTTTGCTTACGGGAACATTGTCGGGTTTCTTTTATATTTGTCGTGTCGGCACCGTCTCGTCGACGTCTTATGTAAAAACTTATAACACCCATTTCCTACATGCGTTGGTGAGTCAGTTCGCATTTTCATATGTCACCGAAGTTCACACTGATATTACGATTACGCTTTAGTTGAATATTCAGCTTTGTATCTGGTTCAACAACAGTATGGTTATTGAAAATCATTTCCAATAGGGTATTGGACCCATTTTTGAAGTGTCTCAATTAGATTCTATAATGCTAATAAACTACTAAAACACAAAATTCTAATTTAATCGATAAGTGCATTAAAATTTTTCATTTTCAAATTTTATTGTTCTGTTTTTTTTTTTCGATTAAAATTTCCTCTAGTTACTCGAATTATATTCATATGTATATAATTTAAATGAAATCAAAATTATTTTTGGAAAACTGACAATGTATCATATACTATATACTAATATACAAAGCCGAAGAGTTTGTTTGAACGCGGTTCTAACATCTAAGAATTTTATAAAAAGAACTCGTTCGATTTGAAAAAAAATATTTTTGCGTTAGACATTACATTTATTAAAAAAGGTATAACAATACATCATATAGTATCACAGCGCGGAACTATGTACAACGCGAGTTTTTTTTTTTATATAGTAAAGAAAGGCGGATGAGCATATGGGCCACCTGATGGTAAGTGGTCACCAAACACCCTTGGACATTGATACTGTAAGAAATGTTAACCATCGCTTACATCGCCAATGCGCCACCAACCTTGGGACCTAAGATTTTATGTCCGATGTGCCTGTAATTACACTGGCTCACTCACCCTTCAAACCGGAACACAACAATACCAAGTACTGCTGTTTTGCGGTAGAATATCTGATGAGTGGGTGGTACCTACCCAGACGAGCTTGCACAAAGCTGTACCACCAGAGTGAAACCATTTTAAAATTTTTATTAAAAATACTAAAAAGAGTATTAAATACGGTGAATATCTTCATTTATTTCTCTCTAATTATGATGAACACGGAGAATAAATTTTATTGTTATATAAATAAGTATATTATGTAAATGAAATTAATTATTTGAGATCGTTGAGCTTGTACCAGCGTTTGTTAAAATGATTAAGATATCTATCTTATTTACATATCTATACGTATGTATGTGTAGGCAAAGACAAAATGGCACAGTAGCTTTTGCTCCACTATCCGTCAACCAATAGCTACGAAACAAAAAATATTTTATATATTTCGTAGCTATTGTCTTGTTTTAGTGTTATCAATAAGAATGATATACGACTAAAACAATCTAAATATATAATACAATAATGAGTCACTAGTAATATATATAAAAATACTCTTACATAATATATGTTACTTTTATCTTGCTACAATAAAATGCTTTAGACTATTAATATTATCCGTTGCTTGTAATCTCGTCACGACTAAACGACTAAACTGATCGTTATGTAACTTGACATAGAGATAGATTTAGATTAAGACCATATGAATTAAAATAACGTTAAAATTTGCGGGTTGCTGTCGCAGATAATTACTATGCCTTATGTATGTTTTGCAAATGTTAGTTTAATTTGATTATCTTGCTTGCTTGTATTCCTTAAATAAATTAGTTTGTCTATATAATAAATTTATCTTTAATATTTTCTCTTCATATTGTTTCGATTCTGTTCTTGACCAATATTTATGTAAGCTGCATTTATTTACTACGAACTGCTTATGTCTATAATATAACCGTTTGTTTTCATTGTTTTTAAAACACGAACACAGTATTTCTTATTTATTGAAAATGATATTGTTTTTTTAATAAAACATTCTAAAAAATAGTATTAATAAAATCGTTTTTTAATTTATTTATTGTTTGAAACTTTAGATTCAAAGACTTTTAATAATAGCTATAGAAAATTGTATGTTTAAGAGGGTCTGAAACAGTTAATGGTAACGCAATTGTATATAATTAGAATTTTTAAAAATATGCAAATTCATGTAACTAATATTGCACAAAAATAATTATTCAAATCTAATGTCTAGTTCCTGAGATAAACACAAATCTGCAAATTATTTAGATTATATAGATATATAGCAATGTACTAAAAATATATGAAATTAAAAAAAATTATAATAAATAACAATTATTATATAAATCTTACTGGTGGTAGGGCTTTGTGCAAGCTGGTCTAGGTAGGTACCACCCACTCATCAGATATTTTACCGCGAAACAGCAGTACTTGATATTGTTGTGTTCCGGTTTGAAGGGTAAATAAGCCAGTGTAATTACAGGCACAAGGGACATAAAATCTTAGATCCCAAGGTTGGTGGCACATTGGTAAGCGATGGTTGACATTTCTTACAATGACAATGTCTATGGGCGTTGGTGACCACTTACCATCAAGTGACCCATATACTCGTCCGCCTTACTATTCTTTAAAAATATATATATATAATTAAAAACGTTTATCTTTTCTGCCATAGCAGGCAAAATAATCATCCCTTTATGTATCTATTAAGTAACATTAGTTAATACTAATAAACAACACACCGTTGCGTTATATAACGTTTCTATGTAAATTCTTAGCATACTTTTTTTATATAAAGCAGCGTTTACGTCGCTTCGAGGCTTTTCTGAGCGTCAACGTATAAGGAAGCGGAAGGGTTTATGGCCGATTAGTAGTGCGCTCGCGGCGAGCGGCCGAGACCGCAATACTGATCGTTAAGAATAGGACTCACGACCGTAATATAGGTATATAAAATATTAAAAGAAGTTGAAAAACATAAAATAAAAGTAATGGATTGTCTATTATAAAAATATATAAACAAATGAACCTAGATGGCCTAGTAGTTAGCGCACCTGAATCTTAATTGAAGATTGTGGGGTCAAAGTCAGGCAAGCATCTCTGTTCTTTCGAGATTTATGTACTTAATTTGTGTTTATAATTCATCATGTGAGAAAAACGTGCACGTGACAGATGAAAATCTTACACATACGTGGGTTACAAAATCAACCACTCTTGGAGCATGGTGGAATAAACTCCAAAGACATCTCTAATAGGAGAGGCCTTATCCCAGCAACGGGACAACAACTTTACGCAAACAGAACAAATTTTGCGTCATAAAAGTTTTACTCAAATGATACATTTAGTGTCGATATACCTTAAGAAGTTATAAATGTGTACTCGACCTAATATCAACAAGTTTTGTTAACGCTGTTATATCAAACCAAAGCGATTTCATTGTGCCGGTATACTATAACTGGTTGCTATGTAAACAACTTTTGATATTACAATACGTAATAAGACTTTATTACGTTATTAATACGAATCTCGAAAATTTTGAAAATCGAATGTTTTCAATTGATTTACAGTTATTATGTAAAAATCAAATACCGTCAAATCAGTGTTTATTCTAAAAGTTATATATTACCAATCGAATATATAATAAATGATGTGGTCCTATTTGAGATTAATATAACTCGACAGTTTTTGATCGAATCCTATAAAAATTCGCATATATGTATGTGTATTTTTTTAATGGAGAAGATATTTTATACTATGCAGTTTGTTACAACTTGCCGCTAGATGGCGCTGACGCACATGATTTCTATACCATTCAATCGATCGCCCTTACTATATATATAGTTATATGAGCCGATGGTCTGATGGGTAAATCGTCTGGGTATGTACCACACAAATTTAAACTTTAAAATAGCATTTTTAGCAACTCAGTGTTGTTCTGTTTCGGTTTGAAGGGTGAGAAGGCCAATGTAACTACAGACACAAGAGACAAACCATCTTACTTCCCAAGGTTGGTTGCGCATGGACGATGAATGAATGGTTAATATTTTTTATAAGCCAATACCTATGGGCGGTCATGCTCACCTACCATCACATTTGCCTATCCGCCTACCTTTTCTATAAAATATAATAATAAGAGGTGCCGCAAAGCAACAGGGCCTGAGTCTGAACTGTATTTGTTCGTGCCGGAATTCCTGTTCCATCGAATTAGAAGAGAAAGGAGGTGCATTTGTGTGTGTACACACACATGTGCACTATAATCCTGCGCAGTTCGCTAGTCATGAAATCGCTCAGGACATCATCATCAAGCTAAAAATAAGCAAATTAAATTATTTATTAATTGCAATGTTCTAAATATTTTTTATCGATATTCATACATCTGTTTACAATATGCTAAAGAACAAACGAAGTGTGAATAACGTAGAATACATCCCTCGTTGAAATCCACTCGAGGCGAGATTTATGGAGTACTTCAAAGTGATTCGTATTTATTTGCAAGTGTTAACAACAGACGCGGCCATCGCATTGAATAAACATAAGGCAACCAAGGCCTTTACGTATATGTAGACGACGGACGGACGGATGGACGAATGGACGATGTTTTGTTAATAGTTTAGTGTAGGCATAACAACCTGGGCATATCTAAGATAGCGGTGTTTCGTGGTTTCATCCGAGAATATGTTATCTATCCGATTTTAATGTCGGTTTTGTTATGGATATATTTTTTGTTATGAAACGTGTTAGAACTTTGGCGGTAAGTTCGACTCGTACGCCGTGACGGTGAACCGTCTCCGACCACTTACTTCATTGTGTTTTCGTATCACGCATACTAAATTTTTTATCTGCCCGTAGTCCCGTAACGGTCACTTTATTAATAACTATATAGCAGCTACGGTGCCTTCTATTTGATATTTCAAGCATCGTTTTGATAGATGTTTATACATTTTTTCTTAAACATTTGTATCATTGTAAAACAGGCACCCAGAGCAATAGTACAGCGATCGAAATTGACAGTACAACTGCCCGAATTATTGCGTCATCGTTATTGTAACTATTTAATGCGCGTTTCACTTTCTAAGAGACGAATTTGTGTCACTATGCTTGTACAAAAAAGTCTTTATAATGATTCGGAATATATTAACTTTCCAAAACAAATCATCTCTTATCTGGTATTCTGATAGATCGTGCTTGTTATCAACACGTATATATAAATGAGTGATGGTAAATCCATCTGTTTAAGATTACTAGACTTCGACAGTGTTTGACCGATTACCATAAAAGTTGGCACACACATATGTATTATGTATAATTTTTTATGGAAAAGATTTTGATACAGTCCACTTTGTTTTAAACCGCCGCTAGATGGCGCTGTAACAAAATGCATTGCCATCTTAGTTGGATTATATATAAAACTTTATTTCGCAGAAAAAAGTCAAGAAAAATTTACCATAGTGAGACAGTTTTTAGAAAAACGGTATTCGTTATTGGGTGCAAATATAACTAAACGATTGTTATTCAGGTTGGCTTTATAGCACTGTTACGTCATCGTTTCACAAGATGTATTAAACGTGAAACTAAACCCAATATATGAATCATTACATAAATTCAACATTGACATTGAAATGAATAGTAAAAAAAGACATGCTTTAAGTCTTTGTATTAGTTATCATATATTTATAATATGTCCATAAATATATTTTTACATATTTTTCTTGTTTAATTGATATATACATTTGCTTTATATTTTATTTTTTGTTTAGTCATTATTTATATGCTTGCTGCGGTATCCTTTAATTGAAGGACACATATTTTAAAATATTATTCCACGATGTAATGTACTCGTAAGCGTGTATCCTTTGTTGGAGATCCCTTATAAATAAATAAATAATTTTTCCACAGTCCGGCAAATATGGCGAGGGGTACGTTGGCTCCTCCCGTGGTATGGCGGTTCACGTTCGCGCGAAGGGGCCGGACGGTGAAAACGACCACACCGGCTGCACTTGGCCCCTACTCTCCGTGGCAGCACCGACTGAACCGCTGCCCAGCGAACCTTGGATCGCGGTGATCCGCCGTGGAAGCTGTAACTTTGAGATTAAGGTACCCATATATTTATTTAATCTAACCGTTATGTTAGCTGTCTGGAAATCTAAAGCTTGTAAAGATATTTGTATGTCATGGAATAATATTCAGTGTATTTTTTTAGTTATATTATCAAGTAAAATTTATTTTGTACCGAGTTATAGCTCTGCCCACCAGTCTAGTAATTCTATGCAGAGAACAACAAACAAAACGGAATTAAAGTGCTTGATTTGTAGAAGTATCTATAATAATAATAGCCATTAATAGTTCATCTGGTGTTTATACGTAAAGTATAATGAACATATAAATACATCCAATGGAAGGCCAAGTGCAAACAAAGCAAGTTACCTTAACCGGCCTTGCAGTTTGAGCCAGTCCACATACTGTGGGAGTGATGACGTTGTTTCAAGACTCTGCCTATGAGGCTAGTATAATAATAAGCAAGGGTGACCATTAGCTATCACGATGAACTTTTCTTACCTAAAGCCTTTGGTGATGCCTCGATTTTACTCTGTTCCCATGTCATTTCATTTGACAAAAAAAATTGTTTTGTTGACAGCATTATTTCATTTTAGAACATTTATTTTCTGCGTTGCTAAAAAACACTTATCCTTTTCGGTTTTTGTAAAAAAAAAAACCGACTTCAAATATTTGCCTTCAAATAAAAACCACTTATCAGATATACTGAACCCAACACATGGGTCCATACTAATAAAGTTATACATAAACATATGTATACGTACAACTGTGTTATATAACAAACTATGTATATATATTATATATATAGACGAATTGAGAAAATTCTCATTTTCAGTCGCTTAAAAATGATACATATTTTCTTAAAAAAAACAGTTTTCTCGAGTAACGGGACTAACAAGCCTGTTTGCTCGTTGTATTAATAATGACATACATGTCGCAATCTAGTAAATTTGTTTTATATTCCTACCCTTCTTTAAGCCGAGATGGCCTAGTGGTAAGAACGCGTGAATCTTAACCGATGATCGTGTGTTCAAACCCGGGCAAGCACTACTGAAGTTTTTCATGTGCTTAATTTGTGATTATAATTCATCTCGTGCTTTTCGGTGAAGGAAAACATCGTGAGGAAACCTGCATGTGTCTAATTTCACTGAAATTCTGCCACATGTGTATTCCACCAATTCGCATCGGAGCAGCGTGGTGAAATAAGCTCGAAAGCCTTCTCCTCAAAAAGGGAGAAGAGTACCCTTCTTTTACTTTGTAAACGTTTGCTATTCGTATTTTATCAAATGCTTTCAAAGCAAAGACTATTCGGAGCTTCTAGTTCGAAGACTATCAGACTTCAACTTATAATAGTAGCATTATCATATGTGTTCTACCACCACTACTGGATCCAATTTAACCTGATGGGTTCAAACACATTTTTTTTATCAAAATCGGTCCAGCCGCTATATAAAGATGATAACAAGTAATGTTGGTGTAAATTATATAGTAATGGAAGTTTTTTTTCTAGATAAATCTATCAAGATAGGTTAACATATTTTTCACGAGATAACCTATCGTTAAAAATACAAATATAAAAGATATGATTTTTTTTTCATTGATACCTATTTAGTTTTATTGTATTTATTTTATATAATTTATAATAGGTAGGGGTACTAGCAAAATACTCACCTGATGGTATAAGCAATGGTTTACTGGTGGTAGGGCTTTGTGCAAGCTCGTCTGGGTAGGTACCACCCACTCATCATATATTCGACCGCAAAACGGCTGTACTTGGTATTGTTGTGTTCCGGTTTGAAGGGTGAGTGAGCCAGTGTAATTACAGGCACAAGGGACATAAAATCTTAGGTCCCAAGTTTGGTGGCGCATTGGCGATGTAAGCGATGGTTAACAATTCTTACAGTGCCAATGTCTAAGGGCGTTTGGTGACCACTTACCATCAGGTGGCCCGTATGCTCGTCCGCCTTCCTTTTCTATAGAAAAAAAGTGGTCACTATCGACTCTGTTGCTGTAAGAAATATTAACCATTCCTTAAATAGCACAAGCACCATCTTGGGAACTAAAAAATTACGTATCTTGTATCTGTAATAACACTGACCCATTCGCTCTTCAAACGGAACACGACAATACTTAGTAATTATGTTTAGTGATTGAATACATGATGAGTGGGTGGTACCACCCAGACTGGCTTATACAAAGCCTACCACCACATGAATTATTTTAAAATTAATTGAATATAGAACTATATAATTACAATGTACACGAATCTAGTAGTTGTTTACGTGCTTAATATAAATTATATATATTCTATAAATAGTAATAATTGCATCTATTCATGATATTACTAATGGTTATACATAATTAATCTTATAATACCTACAAAAACATAAATAATTAACTAGTCTACGACAAATAACTTTTTACTAGTCTTAAGAAGTGTCATTACACAGGCCAGGACTTGGAGATCCAAGGCGCTAATTTTAGCCTCTAGGCTAGTGCCTTGTAGGCCCAGGCATACAAACAGCTTCAAACAAAGCGGGCTGACTTCACCCGCGTACTGTGGGTTCAGGTGTGAGGTATAAATACGTAGCATATGTCCTTTGGGGTTCAGGCTTGTTTCATACCAAATTTCATCAAAATCGGTTCAGTGATTTAGCCGCGAAAGCGTAACAGACAGACAGAGTTACTTTCGCGTTTATAATATTATTTCATTATAAAATTATATTAATCTCCACAGACTAAGTGCCCTTGTTTAACTTAATTGTTAGTTGTTTTATGACATAACAATATAATAACGACAATTATTGTTTCATTATATAAATGACCACTATAAAAAAAAGCCGAGATGGCCCAGTGGTAAGAACCCGCGAATCTTAACCGATGATCGTGGGTTCAAACCCTGGCAAGCACCACTGAATTTTCATGTGCTTAATTTGTGATTATAATTCATCTCGTGCTTTGCGGTGAAGGAAAACATTGTGAGGAAACCTGCATATGTCTAATTTCACTGAAGTTCTGCCATATGTGTATTTCATCAATCCACATTAGAGCTGCGTGGTGGAATAAGCTCCAAACTTTCTCCTCAAAAAGGGAGAGGAGGCCTTTAGCCCAGCAGTGGGACATTCACAGGCTGTTACGGTATAAATACACTTTATATTAATGATTATCTACACGTATTTGGCAATTAGAATCCGATACTATTCAATGATATGTAACGTCAAATTAAAAAAAAAGATCTTACCGTGGTTTTTTTACAGAACATCG
Organism: Nymphalis urticae; assembly: GCA_905147175.2. Taxonomy (NCBI): domain Eukaryota; kingdom Metazoa; phylum Arthropoda; class Insecta; order Lepidoptera; family Nymphalidae; genus Nymphalis; species Nymphalis urticae. Next base: position 3,442,237 of record LR990004.1, on the reverse strand, counting down.
GAATCAGTATCCTTGTAACCTTATTTAAATCGAATAAGGACTCGTGATAAACAAACCTTAGATTTACATATTCCATGCGATATACAAACATTTGTTGTTCAAATATTTAATCATAATACAACATTATTCCACTGCACTTTTTATATCCACTTTAATTTTACTTCCAAAGTTTTGATAAAAACTTTGCCGACATTCAAGATGCTATTTTATCGCGGATCCATAATAGTATCAGATTATTAATGTCCCACTGCTGGGCTAAGGCCTCCTCTCCCTATTAAGGAGAAGGTTTGGAAACATCTTTCAATCTCGACCAATTAAATCGCGTCAATTCAACGTCGAAGTTGTTTATTTGCCTTTACTTCTCTTGTGGTTGAAATAGGCTACACTCACTATACCAAGGTGGCATTTCGGTGACTAGTGTTCTTTGGAGAAGCACCGATAGATAGTATTTTTTTTTATAACGAACGAATTTATCAATTGATGGTAAGTAACCAGCGCCCAAAACATTGGCGCTGTAAGAAATATTAACCGTTCCTTATATAGCCAATGCGCCACTAACCTTCACTAAGATGTTATTTCCATTGAGACTGTGGATCACTGGCTCACTCGACCGAAACACAACAATACTAAGTATTGCTGTTTGGTGGTAGATTATCTGTAGACTGGGTGGTACTTACCCAGACGGGCACAAGGCCCTACCACTAGGTAAACCATTATAAAACAGTTGATAATCAACTATGTTTAAGTACCTAATAAGTAATGTAAGTTTTATACGTGCTTACATATGTCTTCGTAGCAATTTAGGTCATACTATATGCACAGCTGTATACATATACCCATACATACAAGACATTCCTGGTATTACATGAAATCTATTTGTAGATTCAATTTCTCGTAACGCTAATGACATTTGCAAGTAATATCTGCAAATGTACAGTCGGCGTCATATATAAAGTAACAGATAACAATATATATATAGAAACATCAAAAGTTATCAATAGTATTCATACAGCCAGAGTCGTCTAATTATTTGAACCATTCATTTTGCCTAAACGCATACATCGTCAAATATATCGGTTCATTCAAATCGTCATTTATATGGTAACAAGGAAAATGCTATTGGTTTCTAAGCGTCCATAGTATTATGAAAACGAACCTTATCCCAATCCAATTTAAGTACACTTCACATAGTTATATATGACCATATATTTATGACCTTTTGTAATATCACTAACAGCAGAAACTCGGGTGATTTCAAAAATGGTTACAGTTTATCTATAATGTGTACTGAAGAGTCCTCGATGTTGGGGACGCGCCCTTCAATTTCGAAACTGTAAATTCCATTAAAAGCATTGGACCTTTTATAAAAATGAATAGAACTTAAATTGATATAAATTTATTTACGAGTACTTAATTTCGTTAAAGTTAACGTACTGGATTTCTAAAGGATTTCAATATTATTTGAGTACAAAACCCCCACTACCCACAACTCACCCATCATTACTGGGGACTTTTAGTATGTTACTATTAGTATACTCGCGACAAGTACGTTGTTAAAAGTACAAATCACGGAATTTCCATGAATAAAAAATAATATTTGAATTCAACAAAACAAAATATTTACATAAATAAAATCAAAAACGTCTAAATCCTCGACCACAATAACGTCGCTAATCGCTGACACGGATCGCAACGAGTTAAATCAGAAACTGTCTCCTCGTAGACTCCGTAGTTTCGACGTGTAGCCCTAAATTCTCAGTACTTCTCAATGATACTGTTATTCCATAGTTGAACCATTGGCGTGTAAGGATTGGTTTAACTTGTCAGTGAAATAAGCGAATCACGCGCCCTGGCGATCAAACATTTGCTCGTTTGCCATATCATTATAAAAAAAAAGATAATATAAATTCCCTATAAGCTGCTTAATACCAACATTTAATAATATGTCACCTCATACAGATAATATTTGAAATGGATATTGACAGCGTAGGGTGCCGATAATATCATTTTTTACCTATGTACATACATAAGTTATCTGTGATGGTGTACTTTATTTAAAGATAGTGGGTGTTTTACAACCTCAATTATTCTTTAATAGCCATTACATTAAAACATAAAGTGATTTAAATAAACGTCGATACGATGTTTAAAAATCAATGAAATTATATAAACTTTTCATGTAATTGTGCAGTTTTAGTTTTTTGTTCAAAATCGGACCCTAATTTCCTTATTGTTCCTGATTTGGCCATCCAATATGTATTTGATTTATTCCTATGACCACTAATTGACTTAGTACAGTTAGACACAGATAGAAGATAATAAGTGTAGTCGTCTCCTAAAATAAAAAGTACGTACCATTTATGTAATGAATACTTGTACCACACAAGTAGCTTAAGTTAAAACTCTTCCTAATACACTCAACAAAACGTAGATAGAATTTCCATATTACTTTTATTATTTTAAATTATTTTTTTGATCTATTATTTTGTGTGTATGAATAGTACTTAAATTGTCGATAGCGAAGATTGATTGCACGATATCAAGTATTTTTAGAGGACATGAGAATAAAAATACCTTGTCAAAACAGCATATTATATGTCTATTTTTCTAAGTAAAATAGCTGAGTCCGACTACGTTTCGCTGTGGCTCAGTGTGATATGAAATAAATTAGGAAAAATTCAGAGCAAACCTTTTTGGCGCGCTGCTGTGTCTTTGTGGTGCTGTGGAAAGAAAAAAAATTTAAAAAGAAATATATATTTTTTTTGTTTACAGAAAACGGGTAACCTAGTATTGTATAGGGAGCAAAATATACTTTATTCAAGTAGGCCTTTACAAGTCTTACCTTTTAAATCGTAATTTTCAAGATGAAAAAATGTAGTAGTAAAATAGTTACGTCAACTATTATCGGTTCAAAATGCAAATATAAAATACAATTCTGTACATCCGGTACAAAAATGAACGAATACTTTATAAGTCTTTTAACGTCCTTTGATAGGAGCATATAAATAATTAAACGTATAAAGGTCAAGTCACTTAAACAAAAATACTAATTCTTGTCTTCTATCCCTTTAGGTTCAGAATGCTTGGCGGGCTAACGCTTCCGCTGTGCTCATTTACAACGACCGAGATACCACCGTACTAGAGAAGATGAAGCTATCCACTGACAACGGACGTAAGTACAGATAATATATACTAGATATTAGTATCGTGGTCGAAATTAGAACATTCCTTTTTTATTTTATTTTTTTAATTCTTAACTCCTAATCTATTTAGTAATTTAAATTTAATAATGTTGCTAGCCGAAATTAATTATAAACAGTATAGAGTTCTTTATATTATATATGTATATGTTAAATGGTACATAGTATTATCGATATTATCTTAGATATAATCTTTGATAAGTCTAAAGTATATAGTTAAATACTACTATGTATAAGGGCAACATAAGTAATAAAATTATACAATATCGTTAATCGTAATTTCACATCCCGTAACTAACAAACCATAATACAAACCTTAGAGCGACCTCTCCCTCAGTCGTGCCTTTCTATAGTTAATCATGATTAAACTTTCTAACTCGGCCCCTCACAACTGGTTATATTATCCATCCAATAAATATTGCATAATTTTGAATATCAGAGAAGAAATTATGTTAAATAACCATAAAAATTATAATTTAAAACATTTTTTTATGATGATAATATTATAAAAATATTAGATTATTAACGTTAAATGAAAATTTAATAATCGATACATTTTGAAGGTAAACGGATGATATGATGATGATGGAATTGAAGTTTATAAGTAAGTCTGCTAGTTGTTAAATACAATTTAAAACTAACAAAATATATTGAATCAAAAAGTGGTCAACTTGATTGAATGCTATTAAATATTTATAAACACATTTGATAAATGCCCATTATACAAGGTAAGCTAGAAGAAGGATATAAATAAAACGCTTATATATGTAGATATACATATAACTCTGTTTTCGATTTATCTTCGACATCTTCAACAATCTCCGTCATAATTCAGCCAATTTCCGCAAAATCTTTATGAGTTATACATCTCAACCTTCCTCGTGAATCACTCCGTTCAATAGTGAATCCGTTTGGTGGTTTTTGAGTTTATCGCCTTTAAATAAACAGACAGACAGACGCGACGCGTAAATAAAGTCCCCCTTATATTATTTGTAGTAATTTTGGTTTTGTTCTTAATAGCTTCTATTGTGAACCGATTAGAGCAAGCAAATATTCGAAAATCATTTTTTATTTTTTTATAAATCAAAAATCAATAGAGGACTCTTTCAGTAAGAGTTGAAACTTTTAAAATTCATATGATTATATATATAAATTATATAACTTCTATATAGTAACACCTATATGCCACTGACATACAAATCTGATTAGTTATTATGCATACACGTAGTGGTCGGACACGTTCCTAATATTTTTTTTATAGCTATTCATATTATGAATATCCGATTAAAATATTTACATGTATATTTATAGAATAAGGATAATCAAACGGTTGATTAACATATTTATTTATTTTTTCGAGAGAGTTCGTGATAAGAGACGAGTTATATATAAAATATATTTCTTTAAAGTACTTCCGTTTAGAAATTAAGTTTGATTATAATTTGTATTATATTTATGTTTTTATTGAAATTCTTTATATGTCAACAGTATAACAAGGTCTTATTTAAGTGTAACGTTTGAATGAAACGATTTTGATGAAGCTTTATTTCATTGACGCTTACTTAGTTGTACGATGTGTGATGAGTATTTTAGTTAGGTACTTCTTTTTTGTTTTTTTTTTTTTAATTCTGGAAATCGCATTTCGCGTTTCCACCACACGAACAGTGGGGGGATATGTGGGTTCGCTGGTGTCCAAGGCGCCAAGTACGCCCCGAACATCGGTACCCTTTCCGTCTTAACGAGGAGCGCCACGGGATCGCTTGCGCATGCTACCGTGACGCTCTGAAAATGTTAGGTACTTGTGTAACTTTATATATTGTGTAAATATAATATATAATAACCGGAAAATATGCCAATGTTGTCAGAGAAAATTGTCAAACGTTGCCAAAACTTAACATATAAACCAAAACGAACAAGCTCAAAAGCTAACGAACGGATTTTAATACATTTTTTACAAATGAATAGAGTGAGTTATATATTATAGTAATATATTATGAGGACTATAATAAAATATAAGGTAGGTTTTGATTCTTAACGTTTTGTGCGAAATATAACGATAATTGTATAAGATGTTTGATAAATACGAGAGATTTGTACATGATCTCTGTATTATTAAAATAAAACAATCTTAAGGGTTAAAGTGAGAAGTAAGATTTTGTAGTAACATAAAAGACTTATTTCCTGATAATGCTTAAATGGTAAAAATAATCGGCCTTCGTGACCGCAAACAATAATATAATGATAATATCACTAGAAGTCATTGTCCTTACGTGCGTTGGTTTTCGATGAATATTAATTTGTTTTTTATATATACCTAAGTTTTTTAAATGACCTTTGGACAGAAAAATAGGCTCGAGCTTGATACCGGTAGATAAATCAATTTGATCTCAGTAGAAGGTTCTTTAAATTCAGATTAAAAGTATGAAGTTTAATTTTTTTAAATTAATTTAGAGAACGCAAGGCCTTGATTCTGTCCACACACTCATCAGATATTCATCCGCAAAACCGCAGTACTTAGCATTGTTGTTTTCCGGTTAGGGTGAGCCAGTGTAACTACAGGCAAAAGGGATATAACATCTTCGTTCCCAAGATTGGTGGCGCATTGGCGATGTAAGGCATGGTTAATATTTCTCACAATGCTTTTTTTGCTCACAAATGTTTATGTGCTGTGGTAATCATGTGATCGACATTTTACCGTAAGCCTACCTATTTTATAAAAAAAAAAATCTCCTGCCATCAAGTATAGCTATCTTATTATCTTATTAATATGAAGAATTAGTAATGATTTAAATGTATACTGTATATAAATACCTAATATAACATATGGCATGCCTGTATGGGGCTATAATATAGGCGAGTAAGATACATCATAAAAAGTCAAGATTGAAGTGACAAATACGAAATAGACACACAAGCACAAAACATACACACATACATGTTTCTTTTTTCTAATGGTGTAAATCAATTTGTACAAGGATTAGAAAGAATTAACCTGTGATACAGGTTTTATAAAACTTAATCTAATATAACTGACGCATTATCTAATATAATAAATAATAATAAATATAGTTATTTAAAATCAAAGGTGCACGAAAACGTTTATTTTCCTCGTCTTAATCGACCAATTTATAAACACTCATAAATTTTTATTTATTATGTAAACTATTTTTTTATTTACGATCCGACGTTAACAGATATCTTACTAAAAATATTTCTAGTATCGAACCTTCAGGTCTATTGATTATGTGTACGTTTTATTACATTTCAATATAATTGTCGATCTTGAAATTAAAAAAAAAGCGTCCGGTTAAATGGGAAGAAAGTGCATGGTGTCCGTGCAAACTTGTGATATCTCCTACGTAGAAGGCTTATCTCGAGATTGGCTGTCAAAAGCTCGGTAGGAAGTTATATCAAGTAAGCTTGGTCAAGTCCGGACTTAAGAGACCCAAGGTCCCTAGTCTCTTTGCCATTTGAGGCACTCTATTTCGAAGCGGTTAGAGTAGAATGTGCAAGCTCGTCTGGGTAGGTACCACCCACTCATCAGATATTCTACCGCAAAACAGCAGTACTTGGTATAGTTGTGCTCCGGTTTGAAGGGTGAGTGAGCTAGTGTAATTACAGACACAAGGGACATAAAATCTTAGGTCCCAAGGTTGGTGGCGCATTGGCGACATAAGAGATGGCTAACATTTCTTACAGTGCTAATGTCTAAGTGCGTTTGGTGACCACTTACCATCAGGTGGCCCATATGCTCGTCCGCCTTCCTATTCTATAAAAAAAAAACTTTTGGCTGGGTGGGGTCTCTTTATTCCGATGCCTTGTAGGCCTAGGCATAAATCAGGGTCAGAGTTTGGTGCAAATTTCAGCAGTAGTAGTTTATATTGTATGAATTCAATACTATATTTTTGCCTACGTTGATTTGCGAGATCCTTTGCGCGCGCTCGTTGTATGTATGCAATATGCTTATATGTGTCAGTGTGTGTGTGATGTATACCATTAATAATATAAAAATGTCCGTGTTTTATTATATACAATCGAATAACACATACAAACAAGCGTAAAATGTTACATATTGAACAGAATATAAAATTTATACTATCCACATAAAGTATAGTGTATAATTCCAGTAATTCGCACTGTTGAAAACCTATAAACAATTGTATGTCGGATTTGTAGCTTACCTTGGCAATGAAGCCGGGTCGTGAGGTCGATCGCTTACACGGGTTGAGTAAATTAGTCACGCGAGTAGCACGTTGTACTACTTTGATAACCATTTGACTAGTGCAGTTAGCCTGATCGTCAGCCAGATATTGACTATTGCGATGACATTTGAAGCATATGATGACCGTATGTGATGGGGTGTACCATTGGGTGATTTTTATAGAAAATATAACTTACCTACGTTAAGTTGTTACGTTGAATAGAATTATTCCTTACATATTCTATCGCTAAACAGTATTACTTAGTATCGTTGTTTGAGCCAGTGTAATTACAGGCACAAGGGTATTCTTAGTTCACAAGGTTAGTGATGTATTCGAGAAGTATGAGATGCGTAATATTTCCTACTTCCGATTCTTTGTGAGATGATAACTTATAATTATGGGGGTATATTATATTGCAAAACCTTTTTATAAATATATTTTGTTCTCGATAATATTTATTGACTTGTATGATTTGATATCAGTTCTAAGTAAGATTTGGAGCTTATCCCACCACGCTGCTCTAATGCGGATTGGTGGAATACACATGTGGCAGAATTTTAGTGAAATTAGACAATTCAGGTTTCCTCACGATGTTTTCCTAAACCGTAAAGCACGAGATGAATTATAATCACAAATTAAGCACATGAAAATTCAGTGGTGCTTGCCCGGTTTTGAACCCACGATCATCGGTTAGGATTCACGCGTTCTTACCACTGGGCCATCTCGGTTATATTTAGGAATTATAAAATCAATCGATATAACGAGTTATTTTTGATATCTTATTATATTGGGATCAATAACACTTAGCAAAGATATCAAGCTTTCTCATCTCGCGAAATTAAAAATGATAATTTTTTAAATTCATTCTAAGAGAACATAAATTAAAAAAAATACGTTTATATTTGTATTACTATATATATAAATCTAATGGTTCACGCGGCTCACGTTAGAAGATCTCTCAATTGCCCTGTTCCAAGCGGCATGGTTTTTTTCTGGTATCTTAATATTTATTGTCATTTTTCAGATTTTTTACAAAATCTTAATAAATTATAAACCTTAACCTTCTTTATGGTGAAAACAGTATGAAAATCTTAGTAATTTTCGAACTTATCACTAAGAAAGGCAGGCAGACGCGGCGCTGGACTTTATTTTATAATTTGTAGTGATAATTCCATATTTAAAACAAGTACTCAAATAAAAACAAAGACACAGTACACTCTCTTCAATGCGCAGTTAATGATATTCCTATGAAAATATCCATAGTAATATTAATAAATAGTTATCTGGACAATTAGCTGATACGTCTCAATGACAATTTATAATAGGAGATAACACACGAAATAATCGTGTATGAAGCAATCGAACGCTTTGTATAAATTCAATATAAATTAAAATAACATTTGCGTTTACGTGATTTAAAATTTTCAGATTAGTTTTATACGACCTTGAGTTCAAGATAAGCTATCTAAGATTAAATATGATAATTATGCAAGAACATTTCATTGTTTTATCGATATTTTATCGAATGTTATGAAATGTAATAAAGATTCCGGTTATCTTAGATTGATTTGTTAATTTGAATGAAATGAAAACGGTATATGACGTCAAAGACATCTTATTGTAAATTGAGGGCTTTGCGAATGAGGAGTGACCTGAATGGGGAGTGAGCGTATTGTGCTGAAGGCGATACTTTATGTCATATTCATACCAAACCATTTGTTTACCGTTATTTATTTATTTGGGTTGAAGTTGTTGAGGGCCTTCAGCCCTAGATCCCGCGGCAAGCCCAAGAAGCGCTGGCTCGATGTTGTGAGGGACGATATAAGAGAGCACGATCTCACTAAAGATGACGCTTTCGATCGGGCAAAGTGGAGGCAAAGATGTAGGAAAGCGGACCCTGGCATTTCTAGGCCGGGAAACGCTAGGAAGAAGAAGAAGAAGATTTATTTGGGTTGAACGCAGTGTGTTATCTGCAAATCAATAGGATATAGTAGCAGCTTAGAATGTGGTAATCGACTTTCCATGGGAATGCTTTACGTTGATAGCGTATCCACAATTATAAGGTGGTTGGGATTATCAGGTGGTCGATAGATGGATAAAATTAAAAAAAAATCATACAAGCTTAGTTTTAAATGTAGTACTGCTTAGTTTTAAGTATCGTTAAGGTACATCAAGATCGCTTACGAGTTAGAGTTACAAAGAACGATTTTTCGTTCCTGTACATATAACATTTCGAAGCTTACGAGTTGTTTTTGGGGATGCTATTGAATTACCATCCGTAACCAAAACGAATAAACCTTTTTTTTATCGCTGGAAAAACGCCTTACGCGTTTCCCCCACAGGAACAGTGGGGGGCTCGCCAGTGTCGAAGGCGCTGAGTGCGCCCCGAACATCGGAATACCCACTAAAAAACCAGCGGTACCCTTTCCGTCTTAGCGAGGAGCGCCACGGGATCGCTTTCGCATGCTAACGTGACGAAAACGAATAAATCTAGCTAACCGGTGTTAAATAAAAAAAAAAAAAACAACGGTTTGAGATGTGGTGTATTACACTCTGAGTGAAACAACCGCCAAGCCATTTTGAACATACATTAAATGTCATTCTAATTTAATATATAATGTTTATTCCAGGCAATATAAGCGCCGTGTTCACGTACAAGTGGAAGGGTGAAGAGATAACTCGGCTCGTGGACAACGGTACAAAGGTCATCATAGCGATCATCAAGGGACGCACTTTCACTCACATTAGCAGCAACATTAACAAGTTCGTATATACTTCTTTTTTTTGTCAGTTAAGGTGATTGAATTGTTATTATATATCTTAGTTATGTTTATATTCATTGTATATAACATGTAAGTGTAAGACAAACACGTTTTATTACTATAATGCAATAAATGGAACGTTAAAATAAATTCAATTTCCTGTTTCCATTTATGTCACAAATATATTTAAAGGCAATTTAATGTATCGACATATTTTATTTGAATATACAATGTTAATACGAAATCCGTTTATTGGCTATGTGTTTGCACTTTTTAATTTCTTATATTATTTAAAAATATGATTCTATTTTTAATCTGTATTTAAACAACGTCCATTTTGTTAAAATCTATGTTATCTGTTATGTTTATTCATGAGTAGTTTGTTTGTTTATGCTTTTTTATATTGTTTATGCATCCTTTTTTTTCTTTTAACTCGCACCCTTCGACGAGTCAGCGCGAACGAGACGGGTTCTGTTTACGCGTATGTACAAGACAAAGATAGATAATGAAATGTATCTTGACCAAAATGCTAGTGTATAAATTAAAAAATATATTATAGAAGATTAAAGCTAGTTATTGTTATTTTAATATGTACATGCCACACCGCTAGATATAATATTGGGTTGGACTCGTAGAATATGCGTGCGTATCAAGGTTTTCACTTTCAATTTTTACGAAAACTAATAACATTAAGTATATTTCTTAAAAGGGATTTTGATGCAACGCATGTATATGGCTAAGATTTTAAATAATGTTTCCTAAATAATTATTCTACAATACAAAAACATTGTAATGTCAGTAACTCACTATTTTCAATGGTTATATTTAAATAAACTTGTCTAAGCGAGTAATTATTGCTATAAATCTTATTTAATATTTTAATATAGATAGCAGACTATAATTTAGTTTGTTAATAATACTTAATATGTACAATTAAAGTACCAATACTTATATTATATTTAAAATAAATTATTTAATTAATTAATAATAATAATAATTTTTTTATCGCTTTTATCAGTGTTGTATTGTATTGTAATAAGTTGTTATAATAAGTTGTTGTATCAGTATTGTATTGTAATAAGTTAGGTTTGATTTTAAGACCAACCAAACCAACCAAATGCTTTACTTTTTATATTATAATTTCAGGACGTCGGTTCTCTTCGTGTCGATATCGTTCATAGTTCTGATGGTCATCTCGCTGGCCTGGCTCGTGTTCTACTACATACAGCGCTTCAGATACATACACGCTAAGGACCGACTCTCGGTACGTTTATTTCTAATGTTAATAATATTTAAACAAAAATATTTTTAAAAATAATTTTCATTTAACACATTTAGAAAAAAATATATTGTACTATTATTTCCACTGAATTTTCATGTGCTTAATTTGTGATTATAATACATCCCGTGCTTTACGGTGAAGGAAAACATCGTGAGGAAACCTGCGTGTGTCTAATTTCACTGAAATTCTGCCACATGTGTATTCCACCAACCCGCTTTGGAGCAGCGTGGTGGAATAAGCTGCAAACCTTCTCCTCAAAAAGGGAGAGGCGTTTAGCCGAGTAGTGGAACATTCACAGGCTGTTACGGTTACGGTACATTTAGAAAAAAAAAATACATTTAATTTTACATTTGTTTCTTATAATTGCACAACCAAGTGATGGATATGATAATTCGATTGTAATTGTATTATATGTTATAATTATATTTACAGAAACGACTATGCTGCGCTGCAAAGAAAGCCTTGTCGAAAATACCCGTCAAGAGTTTGAAATCTGATGACAGGGTGAGTAAATAAGTATATTTATGATATACGAGTAATGGTAAAGTATATAAAATAAAAATAAAATAAATCATTTATACTCGTATTACACTCTGTAAATGATCCACTGGGTCTCTTCCTTTTTCTATGAGGCCTAGTGGATAGAACAAATCAATCTTAACCAAAGATTACGCGTTCAAACCCGATAACGCACCACCGAGTGTAAATGTTCTTAATTTGGTACTTGCATAAAAATAAAAAGTAACTGCTATTGCTTTGTTCCGTTATACGGTATAAATTATAATTATCATACATAGCGACGAGCCGGTTGGCGTGGTTGTTAGGTTGGGTTCGATTCCCACCCAGGATAGACATTTGTTTGCATGAACATGTCTGTTTGCCCTGGGTCTGGGTGTAATTATTTATATATGTATGTATTTACAAAAGAAAAGTAGTATATGTAGTATATCAGTTGTCTGGTTTTCATAGTACTCTGCTTAATTTGGTATCAGATGGCCGTGTGTGAATAATATCCCAGAATATTATTATTTATAAATTTTAATATAAAATGTTTATTATATAAAATATTTTTACTCAACTCACGGTCAATAATCAAATATACACAAAGGTGTAAAAAATATTTAAACACACTTTGAGCAGTTAAACCGTATTCTTTAGAATCGTAAAACATCGTAAAGTGCAGAGCGGTTAACAAGATCGACTTAGTTCGTTTCACAGTATTCGGTATCAATTTTCACTTCAAAAAACTCCTCGAGTATTCACATTTACATATGACAGCTGCGTGACAAATTCCCATAGCGATTGACGATCTCTTCTCTAGATAACTGTTTATATATTATTTTTATTATTATTTTCCATTTAACTCTCAATGTCATAAAATTTTGAGCTATGTATTCAAAATTATAAGTCCGTAACTCATCAAGAAGTAAGTTAAAAATCAATTACAAGAAATCTTATAAATTGGACGAAGCGATAAAACGTATGGAAATTTAAATGTATTCGATTTATCACGTGACAAAAGATTCAAAATTGGAACGTGTCATCGACAATCGTTTATTTTTACGATCGCTCTTTTAAAGTGTCATACAAACGATAGATGATAAATTAATTAATTAAATAGGAATATTAGTAATTCTTTAAATAAGGGCATTGCTTGATGATGTTGATGAAGCGAAATTCGAAATCGCTTCGACAATTATCGGATGCACTTTAGCCAAGTACCTCTGACGAGTACCTCTTCTGTTAATGTCAGCTCTGAGAGAATGCGTTCCTGCCATGTCCGTGATCGAATGGACGATGTAATGACAAAGTGGGAAACAATTTACGATTAGAAACCAATAATACTGGTGGTAGAGCTTTGTGCAAGCTCGTCTGGGTAGGTACCACCCACTCATCAGATATCCTGCCGCAAAACAGCAGTATTTGGTATTGTTGTGTTCCGGTTTGAAGGGTGAGTGAGCCAGCGTAATTACAAACATAAGGGACATAACATCTTAGTTCCCAAGGTTGGTGGCGCATTGGCGATGTATGCGATGGTTAACATTTCTTACAATGCCAATGTCTAAGGGCGTTGGTGACCACCATCAGGTGGCCCATATGTTCGTCCGCCTACCTATTCTATTAAAAGAATATAATTAAAAACTACATATATCTTTATGGCAATTTAATTTGAAATAAAAAAGGAATTGTTATTTTAAAATAAAAACTGCGCTAATACAATTTTATGTCGTCAGTTATGCAGCGGCAGTACTTTAATAGATACATATGTATGTATATAGAAAATATTATTTATTTTTATTTTATTTTATAACGAAACATTAGTTCTTATAAAATCGCAGTTTAATTTTAAATAATTACCTAAATTATAAGAGAAATAAAAAACATAGCATTTTATTAAATATTTGTTTTTCTTTACCAATTATTCGAATATTGTATCCGATTTGTATCTCTATCTCATAGTCTTAGGGTTTATTTTGGCGCTATGTTGTTTGAGATGTTGATTAGATAATGTTGTTTTGTCTAGACTTTATACCGAATTCAAATCTCTAATGACATACAACAAAGACTTATGTCAATAAATGATAAAAATATTAGGTCAATTGTTAGTGTTAGACATTATTTTGAATTGTTATTATTAAAATGTAATAAATATTATAAAGATCAATAAAGTTTTACGTATTATGTTTTTATATAAAAGGCAATGTTTTGACGCACATTTTACAACAGCTTTAATTAATACATAGAGACCCGGAGAAGACCTTCGTTTCTTAATGTACAGCCTTATTAAGGCATGCGAAATTTTGATCAAACTTCAACTTCAATCAACCTCTCTAAATTATTATTTTTAGCACACCAATCTTGGGACATTCACACACGGCCATCTGATCCCAAAGTAAGCAGGGCTTGTACTATGGAAACCATACAACTGATATACTACATATACATATATACAGGGTGACTGGTGAATTAGTATCAATATTTTAGGAGCATAGTCGGTACATGATTCTCATTCGAATTATGTAAAAAAAATAGGTACTTAATTTTTGACCAAATTTACAAAAATTTTACTTTAAATAAATAAAGTGTGGACATATTTCCGCGGCGCGTGCGGCGTGGTGTTTGCCACCCGCAACCCCTGCCCCGCGGTTGATTAGTCGGGCGAGCGCCGCCGTAAGGTTCGTCCATCTTCCCGCGCGCGCGCCCCTAGCGATCGATCTTACGCGTATACCTAATCTTTCGGGTGTGAGTGTGACCCGTCATTAGTAATTAGGTATGGCTTATCAATACACAAATGCAGAATACTGTGAGTACTATGAGTAGTAAAGTGACCCATTCGTGTTAAAGCGTGTGAAAGACAATATGCGTAAACGTGCCGACCTGTGTATCACACGAGCAGGAGCTCACTTTGAACATTTGTTAAGGTTAGTGTAGTTATGTAGGTAAATAGGTAGTTAAATGATTGACAATCGTTGTAAATAAGTATGATTCCATTTTTAAATACGCCGGAAATACCAAGATAGGTAAACAGTTAATTTTTGTCCCAAGTTCATATCATTTACCTAGTCAACAAATTTGTTGCTTAAACGAGTGAAATATTTTGGTATTTTTGCCTGTTCTAAGCCAGGTTTAAAGTATGAAGGGGGATTGGATCATGCTTGTTTATCAAAGGTAGCCTGCTACCCTGTTAACACGCGGCGGCGTTTGGACGTAGGGAAAGTACCGCGCGATAACTAAATGTACCTAACTGTGTTGTGTCGTCAGCGCAGCTAGGGTGTCCACATGACGCGTAATTAATAACATAACTTTTGGTTAACTTTACTTAGAAGTTTATTAATATTTATGTTATATGTATTTTTTTTTGGTCATATATGGTCGTCAAATATCACGTCCTTAAGTATTGATACTAATTCACCAGTCACCCTGTATATAGCTAAACATGTATATTTTTAGGACGAGGCCGCAACGTCTAACACTAGTTAATAAAATAATGGATATATATTTAAAGGTTATTGAACCTTTTTATAGATAACTATATACTATTTACTTATTTATCATCTGAAGAATGCAACAGTCTTCATACAATGCCAATAGATAGTTATTACCTTTTAGAATTAAACCATCCGTTCGAGCGTTGTGGTTGTGTAACATACATACCATCACATAACGTTTCGTATATAATATTAAATGTATGTATTTTGTTATTTCAGGAAGTGCAGGGCGACGGCGAGTGCTGCGCGATATGTATAGAACCTTACAAGGTGTCTGAGACTCTCCGCTCCCTGCCTTGTCGGTGAGATTCATAATTCTAGTGAAATTTATATTTATTGCGGCAAGTATTTAATTAGTACGGTTAGAAAAAACATTTAATTTTTTTTATCATATATTTAATACATTTATATATTAAAATTATGTTCAATTAATAAAGATTATACTTTATGCTATATGTAGGCTACCTGGTGAGTGGTCACCACCGCCCATAAACATCGGTGCTGTAAGATATATTAACCATCCTCTACATTACCAACGCTCCACCAACTTTGGGAACTAAGATTTTATGTCCCTTGTGTCTGTGCCGTGGCTCACTCACTCTTCAAACGTGAACACGACAATACCAAATATTGCTATTTGACGACAAAATATGTGATGAGGGGGTGGTACCTACCCAGACGGGTATTAAAAGCCTTACCATCAAGTATTAAATATCAATACAATATAATATACAATAATTGCAATAAATATACAAATTCGCACTAAATTCTAACCGTAAAAAAGCAAGAGCGATACAGATGGCGTGCGAGTGAGACGGGACGATATTTAAAAATATTTTATTTATTGGCTTAAACTGATTAAAATGTATAAAATACAACAATAATTAATTAATCATAATTAACAACAAGAATAATTAATTATTAATAATATATTAATCATTTGAACTACTTTATTTCCAGGCACGATTTCCACAAGAACTGCATTGACCCGTGGCTGTTAGAACATCGGACGTGTCCCATGTGTAAGATGGACATACTGAAGTACTATGGCTTTGTGGTGAGTTATATTTTATGCATTATTTTTTTTAAATTACATTGATAAATTATATCCTTTTTTTAACGCTGGAAAAACGCCTTACGCGTTTCCCCCACGGGAACAGTGGGGGAATATGTGGGGCTCGTCGGTGTCGAAGGCGCCGAGTGCATCCCGAACATCTGAATACCCACTAAAAAACCAGCGGTACCCTATCCGTCTTAACGAGGAGCGCCACGGGATCGCTTTCGCATGCTACCGTGACGCAAAATGTTAAATTATATCCTATACGACTTGGGCGACATCTAAATCCTATTTCAAGGTCAAAATTAGTACAGATAAAAAACCTAACATTTACAAATTATATGTAATTTATTTATAACTTATTTTATCAAACGTTACGGCAGCGTGTCCTTACAATTCTTAGACAATGTTAAATGCAGATCTGTTAAAGTGAAATATTTACCTTGATTATATATCTTTATATTCGATTCGCTTTGCTACTTACCTGTATATATGTACGTCTGCACACGTCAGTTCACGGGCAGCCAGGAGAGCATCCTGCAGCTCGAGGCGGACGACCCGCGCGCCTCGCTCGGCCGACAGCCGCTTACGCTGGTACGTCTCACTCACCCACTCGCTCACTCACTCACTCACTCACTCGTATCGCGAGCTTCACTGATATAAACATTCGCTTTCACCACTCCCATTCATTTAGTGTATGAAATATAGAAAAAGTTACTTGGGCTTTGTGTAAGCCCGGCTGGGTAGGAACCACACACTCGTCGAATACTCTACTGCCAAATAGCAAACCAGTATTGTTGTATTCAGGTCGGATGGGTAACTTTAGCAGTGAAACTTCAGCCACAAGGGACATTAACATCTTAGTTGCAGATGGAAGGAATGGTTAATATTTCTGACAATGTAAACGTCTTTGAGCGGTGGTGACCAAGTTCCACCAGGTCAATTTGCCTGTCTGCCTGCCTTTTGTTTAAAAAAAAATACATGAGATGTTTCCAGCCGGCCACCGGCCTCACCCCTGCGTGCCCTAAGCTAATCTAAGCGCGTGTGGTGTTGCAGCTGTCGAGCGAGGATTCGTACTCGGAGGCGGGCAGCGCGCGCAGCTCCCGCTCGGCCTCGCCCGACCACCTCGTGGGCACCGCCGACCGACAACGGTACCTCCTGCCTACAGCTTATATGATTTGTGTCGTTAGTCATTCAGACCATTAAATATGAGAAACAGTATTGTACTTATAAAACCATCAAATATAATTTTAAAAACCTTTAAAAAATAATAATCGACTTAGTGGCTATATAAGCTGTGCGTCGAGACGTAGGTCAGTTTTGGAAATTAGCATCGATTAATTAAATTACTTACCTCTAAGGAATTAGAATACCGAAAAAAAAATTAAATTGTATTTAACGCCACCAAAAGTCAATTGTAAGTAATTGTGTTTTGCGTGTACATTAATGAATAAGCGGTGTTGCTTGCAGGTCCTGCGAAGGCTCGCCCGCGCACAGCGAGCGGGCGGCCGCCGACCCCGCCGGCGCCGAGCCCGCGCGCGGCTGAGCCTCGCCGCCCCCTCCCCGCCCCCGAGCGAGTGACCCCGCAGTGTTGTGTTCATTAAAGAAATCACCACTCAAATACTCAAAAAGTAAAAAAAAATGACTTCCAGTGATAGTATCGGTGGATGACGAGTGATATTTTTTTTATTGTAATGAACTATTTAGTTGTATGATCTAGTTTAGATAGGAAACACCGCGACTCCGCCTAGTCAACTTGTGTCCTTCGTAACGGTTACGTTTGTGCGCTTCTACATCGAGAAACATTTTATGTTAATGTTGCTATTAACAAATAAAATCCCTTTGAGTGTTGCCATAATTAAATTGATTTCTGCTAGAAAACATATCGTACGTTCATTTTGTAATAAGATTACGTATTTGAAATTAAATATCGCTATTAAATCTTGAAATACATACGAGTATGTTAGTTAAAAAATTTATACATTAGAAATAAATTGAACCTCGAAGCGCACGAGCGTAACAAACTAACTGTACTTAAAGAAGTGTAATTAAATATTTAAGCCAAAATAGTTATAAATTTAAGGAGACTTCTTTTAGTGCAGTTTATATATTTGTTGTGCAGTTGTTATACGCCATTCGTGGATAAACGAGCCCTCGAAATTGTACTTAAAATATTTGGATGATCTCATAATTGTATCCTTAATTTTGTTTATCAAAAATCATTACCTAGAATGTTTGTAACGTCGGTTGTGGCCCTCTTCTACTGATTCATTACTGTTAATGTCCGTCCAAGTTTGTAATAAACACTTTCTGTAGACGTCTTGAGCTCCCAAATGAAGTTTGTTGTTTTTCCCCTCTATGTGATAAACTAAGGATTTGATAATCAATATTTTACGTCGCTAGACATGTTGTGTTTCCCTTTAGGGCTTTCTCAACCATTTAAGTTGCTAGGAACAGCGGTAGAACTGTACTTTTATATTAATTTCGTGGCTCTAAGAGGTAGTTTATTAAATCTAGTCTGAAATGAACTACGAATTATATCGCTTTTGAGAACTATGTACCTAAATGTGCCTAAAATATTCGGTTCTATTTACAATTATTAACCAAAGTCACAACTAATATCTAAAGCGATGTCTTTCGTTCGAACATTATATATATTTAAGTGTAAGCTAAGTGAGCATTTAAGTTATGAATTACGATACCATTTAAGGTACTTATTATATAATAAAATCCATTGGATTTAATATTAACAAGGAGACTGGTATGTACTTTATGTAACTACAGATATCGCGTTAAAAATATATTTACATTCCTTTCTTAAAATGTTCTTAAAACGTACTCCCGAGTGTGGACAACTTGTGTTGAAATAAAAACCAATACAGTATTGAATAATTGCGTTTTATTGTAAGATATATAACCGCTACAACACTACGAGGCGTTTGTTACTGCCTACATATGTATTAATGAGTACAATACATATATTCATAAGAGATTAAAAATAACGACTTGCTTCATACATAACAAGAGTGACTGTAATCGATTAGCCTAAATTAACAATTTAATTCGTTTGAGACATTAATCTAAGGATTTTCTATAAATTTTTAACATTATTATTATTATTATATAAGAAGTTTACTATTATCACAATTAATGGACTACATTCATTATTACAAGATATACATTTTAATGTATTTTACCTCGACCTCGAACAACGACAATGTTCATAATTCAAAAACTATTTCAATATAACTTACATCTAAACCCATATCATTAAGATAAATTAGAGTGTACGATACCGTAATATATTTACAACGAATTAATTATTTTCAACCTATTTGTCATTTATTTATCGTTCAGACGATTTCCTTGATCCCCTGAGCAGTGCAGAGCTCCTTGAAGAAGAAATCGTCGAAGTTAAACTCCGATCATTTCTCCCAGAGGCCGCCTTCCTTCATTTTCGCTTGGAAGTATTTCTCTAAGGTGTTGGCGCATCTGTAAAGAGGCAACTCAAGTTTTAGTATATTCAGTAACAATTCTATACGATACATAATAGTGACACGATTAATTGCGATGTAGGCAGTCATTGCTGGTACTTTAATATGATTGCTGACTTAATCAACTCAAAATCACATACAGCTTATGTGGTTTGAGTTGATTTAAGTTACCAATTTTGTGTAAAAAATTTATAGTAAAAACATGATAATTTAAAAAACAAACTTTTAGCAAAATATAATTTTTAATACATACATTAAATTAATTTTCACAAAGGAAAAATGTTTTATATTCTGATAAAATGAGATGCGAGTGCGTGCGTGGTATCGCGTACCTGTAGTAGTCCGTGTCGGGCGAGTTGTAGAGGCGGCAGTTGGAGAAGATGCGCGCCATGTCGGCCGCGAACAGTCGCCGCGACGAGTAGTAGCGCGCCTTCAGCCGCTCGCCCACCGTGCGCAGGTCTGCACAGGGGGGGGGGGTACACTAAATATTGCTGGCCTCCTGGCTCGCTTATGAGGAGTTTAGAAGCCAGGCCGGACTAGTAAAAGTCAATGGATCCGATCGGACTATGAGCCGGCTGTGGCCGATTCGCGAACAGATATACAATACTGTCTATAAAACTTTATTTAATTTATAATAGCCGAAAATACCAGCTCGTTTTATAATAAATATTAGCAGTATAACAAATATAAGCTATTTCTTTCAAAGGTAATACTCCTATATATAATTGTATGAGTACAAAATTAAAATTTAGTCAGTATTAATTGACAAAATACTTACCCATTGGATATTTGATGTGATCATAGTAGTCCGGTACTTCAGTTTTATCGACAGGTTTTAAAAAGGGCCAAGCCGCGGCGTGATTCTTAACCTGTAAAATTAATAAAAATTTAATATATAAATTGATAGTTTAAATTTATATAGTATATTTATACTTTTTTTTTTGGTGTAATAAATAATTTTGTGTGTGTGTGCGTGTGTGTTTGTGTGTGTACGTGTGTGTTTGTGATTGTGTGTGCGTGTGTGTCGTGTGTGCAGGAGTGTTACCGCGTGCAGCACGGCTCGCAGGGCGGCGGGGTCGGCGTCGGTGTCTGCGGGTGTCCGCGTCGCGCGCACGTCGCGCCACCCCGCCTCACGCACGCCAGGGATGCACTCCACTGGGATACTGCGCACCTGACAATTGAATAAGATGAAGATTTTAAATTGGATATTTTACGTAAATTATTTGTCATTTCGGCCAAGTGGTATAAATCCTAGAGGATTGCTTGAACTCAATATGTATTTACTCATGACTTGTCGTGTCTTTCTAATAATTACGTTTTTTCGAGAGCCATTTTCAGTTTCACTTAAAAATCTCTGTTTGAACATATTAAGGAAGTCGATTTGAGCCTATATACATCTAATTTGGTACAATTTGGTACCATGTACCCGATGTGATGATGGAGCTAGTAGGATAAAAGGCGCGAGTGCAATTAATAACATTTGGAATGAATAGGTGGAGTTATAAGTTGGCCCAGATGAGTCGGCCTAGAGCCGAGATGGCCCAGTCGGCCTAGAGCCGAGATGGCCCAGTGGTAAGAACGCATGAATCTTAACCGATGATCGTGGGTTCAAACCCGGGCAAGCACCACTAATTTTTCATGTGCTTAATTTGTGATTATAATTCATTTCGTGCTTTACGGTGAAGGAAAACACCGTGAGGAAACCTGCATGTGTCTAATTTCACTGAAATTCTGCCACATGTGTATTCCACCAACCCGCATTGGAGCAGCGTGGTGGAATAAGCTACAAACCTTCTCCTTAAAAAAAGGGAGAGGAAGTCTTTATCCCAGCAGTGGGACATTCACAGGCTGTTACGGTATAAGTTGGATATCTTTTAACACGTCGCTCAAATTTAGGAATATTTGGTGTGTTTTGTTCTTTAAGCGATCCATAAAACATCCATTTAAACTATAGACCGTAAGATATCCCATCGCAAAAAAGTTACATTAATTATATAAGTATTGTTGTCGGTAATATTACAAATGTTAAGATTATATGTTACAAAAATATAGTTCAATTACCCCTTCTTTGAAACAATTTAATCCAGGGTGTATTTTTCGCACTTCTTTTTGCCGCATATCGATCAACTTTTTCACTATCTGAAAGAGGAAACATAAAAATATATTATATAATTTTTTACTTTACTTTAGGAGAGCAGACGGGCTAAGTGATATTTTTAAACGGATGAATGTTTGACCGTAGATTAGCTGTTGGGGGGGGGGTGTGTTGTTGCCCACTCAGATGACCTTACAAAACCCCACAACCGGAACTATATACAATGTATATATATATTAGATATTATCATATAGGTAACAAGTCATTTTTCCCCATACCTCTTTCTGTCGTCGGATGACGGCTGTGAAATGTGTATAGACAATGCGCGGATTGAGCTCGCAGTGCATGAGAGTAGCGCCCTCGTAGTCCTTGATGTACCCGGAGAACATGGCGCGAGGCAACTTAATGTCTTTGCTGAAGCCCTGCTTCTTGAAATAACCTAAATAAACAAAAATAAAAACGTAAACCTTTTATACCGTTAAAATATGTACTTGTTAGTCTATTAAGAGGGGGTAGCTCGTGTTATTTAAAACAAAAAACTTTCTGTCGAATCCACTGCTCTATTATAATTTAAATAAAAACATTCTAAAGTAATACACCCAACCAAGTAATAATAATGTTTGTGCTATGTATGTTACTATACATTACTATACATTTACTAAGCTATGTATGTTTGTGCAAAAATATTTACAAAAATAAATACAATTAAAAATATTTAAAAAAATATTTACAAAAATATTGTAAATATTTTTGCACAAACATACATAGCTTAGTAAATGTATATTAATTAAGTCTTTCTTCAACAACACTTAATGATTTCCAAAAATCTAACTCTGGTTCGAAAAAAACCTTTTTTTATAGTATATGGCCACCTGATGGTAAGTGGGCCCGACGTCCATTAACCTTAAGAACTAAGATGTTATGTCCCTTGTGCCTGTAATTACACTACAATACCAAATATTGCTGTTTTGTGGTAGAATATCTGATGAGTGGGTGGTACCTACCCAGACGAGCTTCCACAAAGCCCTACCACCACCACCACAATCAAAATAATTCTTAAGGAATTGAATAAATAAATATGAATGAAGGGATGTGTAATGAAACTTACCTATAGCAAATTCATCAGCAAACGTAAGAAAGTGTAGAATATTATTCCTGATGTGGTAATCCTTTAGGTGGTTCATTAGATGTGTTCCATATCCCTTCACTTGCTCATTCGAGGTCACAGCACAGAATACTATTTCACTGAAACCCTAGAAATATAAACAAATATTAAACACCTTAAAATATTTTTGTTATTTTCATAACGATTCAAGTTCAAATACTATATAAAAACACGTTTTGCTTATGCATAGTAGAATTGTCAAATTGATGTTTCTATTTTTTTAGTGAAATATTTATCTGTCATCTTGTTAAACATAATTCACAATAAAAGACATTCATAACGTTCAATCTATAAAATGGTAACAAGTAAGAAGCGTTTCAAGATATTTATAATAGTGCAAATAATTAAGTGTAAATGCATAAATGTGATCAAAAATAAACTCACCTGTGAATGGAACGTTCTAAAACAAATGCCACCGATTGGTCTTCCTTCTTTGATCAGAGCCAGAGTTTTGTGTTTTCTGAAAAAATAAATAAAAACAGATAAAAAATAATTCCAAGGTTATATTAAAATTGCAGTTTATTTTGTATATTCATGGTTTAAAAAAAAAAAATATTTTACCTTTATAATAAAAAATACATTTATTTATTTATTTTAATAAGGTATTTTAAGTACTTACGGATCAAATACTAATTGTGATATGTATTCCTTAGTCATTTCAGGTAGTTGGTGGGAGAAAACATTATGAAGACCTGTGAATGAAAATAAGTAATTAAAAAGTTGTTCAAACTTTATTCCAGTTCTAAGATTTTTTTCAATAGCAACCCTAAATTTAAAGTGTTGGTCGTTTTACACTCTCGTTTCTCGAAAAGCAAGTCAAGATTCTGATCCTGGTCTTTATCTCTCTCTCTGCTTGTGTCGAGGTCAGAAGAATGGCGTAGTGGAATGACTAGCGAACCGCGTGTTGGTCACATGCAAGTGGGCTCACAATGATTTCCTTTATCATCTGATTTCTGGATTCAGGATTTGATTTCAAAATTTCAGGAACTGATTTCTGGATTTCCAACCAGTCTTATAGATCCACGTGTTATATCCACTACATACTAATGTGATTGTATGAGACAAACACATACATTTAAAATTATTCGACCCAAATTAGTTATAATCCAGGTTTCACACCGTGAGAAAATATCCTGTCATATGGATTCCTAGTTCTATGTGAATTCCAATCTCTTAAATATTAAGAAGATAGAAGGAGACAACGTTGGAATTGTTAGTCTTACTCGCTTACCCTAATCTCATTCATTTGAACACGACATAGTATTTGATAACATTGTAAGAAAAAAGATATGGAAGACTGCGTCCAGTCGTCCGTCTTCTCCTTGGGAATTCTCATGTTAGTGGGTTTGTTTATCTTACGGGGCTTTGATGGTAAAAATTTTAATAGTATTGATGGATGCGTATTGATGTTATTTAATCATACTTTTGTGTAACAGCTGTTCTGACTCTTCTTCACTTATGCGTTAACATAACTTGTCTCTATACCACTTTATCGAAAACCTTACTAACCCTACTATAAGTATAATATATATATATATATATATATATATATATATATATATATATATATATATTATACTTATAGTATTGTACTCACCAATGAGCCAGAGCATGGTCTGTTTATTAACCGGCCCAGTCAACGAGTTACCGATGACGTGAAACTCAATGAGCTTTCGCTGTTCTTCCAATTTGGCCGCTTCATCTCTTGGCGCCTGCATTTGGAATAAGGCCTGTAAAATAATTACGAGTACATGAATAACAACAGAACATTCGGTTTTAAAAGAATCTAATGTTTATTTTAACAAACAATAAGACAATAGACGAGAATATTTCGAAAAACAAAAAAATTAACATACGATTTAACAAAGCTATAATCTGAATCAATATATTTAATTTTAAAGAAATTGTAAAAGTGCAATGGTTAAAATGTTTCTCTTCCTTACCTAATATTAACTTGCTATATTTTGTGTTGTATTAGAGGGCAATCTCTGTACAGATTATTGCGGAGATAAAAATTGACCAACATCGATAAGATAACTTTAGATAAAATTATTGGAAAATATTAGGGAACACATGTTTAGATGAATGATAGTATTTCGATAGAGATCGTCATGAGCTACTGTATATTTACGTATACATTTACTCTTTGTGATTATTTTAATTATTAAAAAAGTATTTATATATTTTTCATAGCAAAAGCATATAATTCCACTAGGCGAACCTCAGTGGATTGTATTTTAATATTTAAAAATAAACAAAATTTTACTGGTGGTAGAGCTTTGTGTAAGCTCGTCTGGGTAGGTACCACCCACTCATCAGACATTCTGCCGCAAAACAGCAGTACTTGGTATTGTTGTGTTCCGGTTTGAAGGATGAGTGAGCCAGTGTAATTACAGGCATAAGGACATAAGATCGTAGTTCCCAAGGTTGGTGGCGCATTGGCGATTTAAGCGATTGGCAACATTTCTTACAATGCCAATGTCTAAGAGCGTTGGTGACCACTTACCATCAGGTGGCCCATATGCTCGTCCACCTTCCTTTTCTATAAAAAAAAAAAACATAAATGTCCGACTTTTTAGTCGAATATATTGTAAGTCGGACTAGGCGACGCTAGAAGGGTTTCGGTCAGTATCCCGATTAACTACTACTCACGTACTCATGTCGTCATGTAGGTCGGGTCCGCAGATGTAGTGCGCGATCTAGGCTGTACGTCAGTGCGCGTGCGCGACCTAGGCTGTACGTCAGTGCGCGTGCGCGACCTAGGCTGTACGTTAGTGCGTGTCTGCAGTACTCACGTCGGGTCCGCACATGTAGTTGGGGTCGGAGATGGTGGCGACGATGTCGGCGACGGTTCGTTCGCTGACGTCTTCAGCTCCGTCGTCGAGCCTCCTCCGCTTGCCGCCCTGGTCACCACTGCGCTCGTTCGATCGTTTCAGACTTTCCTGTTTTATCGATCCTGAGGATGAAAAAATTTACTATATAATTTTTTTTTTACTTTCAAGTTACACGTGATTATTTATCCTGTAGAATATGTTAAATGCAAAACAGTTTATGTGAAACGTACCCGATGAAAGCGAGACAGTAGTGAAACCATCCTTACTATCCCCGGACGCCGTGACTCGCTCGAATTCACCGGCGCGTCTTCCAGCTGCAGGAAAACATAAATACCAACATTTAAATAACGAACATAAACTCTTCACCGTTTTGTTAGCGATTTCAATACGTTTTGTAAGTCTTTAATAATATCGTATTTTACTTACTGGTTTTATTATCTATGATAGCTTGTAAATGCACGGGTGGCATTTGCTTGAAGTCGGGATCCCAGATTGGCGAGTTAGCGCTGAATATTTCCTCCTCCAAAAGACCGAGGAAACGCGGGAAGTGGTTTAAAACTAGTACCTAAAAAATATATAAAATGATTAATTCCTAGAGCAATTGCTTGAATATTACATGGTCCTTCGAGCCGGATTCAAATGGCCCGATGATGTAATTAATCTACACATTATACTTACTCTCTTCTCCGGCGGCATCCTATCTCTCTCGGAATGACATTTATCCATTAACTGTCGACAGACCGACTTGAAGACGGCTCTCAGTAAAGTCCGTCCGAATACTATGGATGTTTCATAATGCGGAAGAGAGTCGCAGAACGCTGGCACGTGGCAGAAAACTAACCATCTGATAACGACAAACATTTAATTAATATTAAGCATTCACTTATTTATATTATTGAGTATGTCAAGCAAATAAATATTAGAATTAATATTTTAATCTATGAATTTCAATTAAATAAAAAAATACTGGCTTTGAATTTATTTTATACAAACAAGCAAATTATTTAAAAAATAACAAAACAATATAAAAATGTATTGTAAGGTATATTGAAATTACCTTGTATAATTAATTTGGTAAGCTGATATGTCCTCCGGGTTTGAAACTTGCTGTGGAAAAACATTTTAATTTAATAAAATAATTGTTATATATCTACTGATATTATTTCACTATTTACATATTTAAATGGCAATATAAATTTATAACTAAACTATTTTTAATTTTTATTATTACATTACATCAGTCCCAGTTGAAATTTATTTCTTAATTATTATGTAATGTATTGTTAATTAATATCCCAATATTGGGCAAAAGGCCTTGTTGGGCTATGAGGAGATACAATTGTGGCAGTATTTTGCCCAACACATATAAGAACACATTGTAAGTCACACCAAGCATCGTAATAATAATTATTAAATTTTTAACACAAATTAAGCATATAAAAACTCTTTAGTTCTTGCCAGATTCGAATCAGCTATCCTCTAGCCACTGGGTAATCGAGGTCCAAATAATTAAATAATAAAATATATATTAATCTTACCAGTTTTCTAACACTAGGCGTTTCAAAATTCCAATGATTGAAACAATGCAGAAACATCTTGGCTAGGTCGTACATGGTCTGCCACTCCCTCTGAGGTAGAGAGTTAAACTTGTATAGAACAAAGTTTGTGATCGCCTTTGCTATAGAGGGTCGCTCGAAGGGAGGCTGTCCTAGGGGTCCTTCGATGCGAGGCTGGCTGCGAGAGAGGATACATTTGCGCAGGAGCTGTAAAATATATGAATGATAAATCACATACACATTCCCTAAATCGTGTCCATATATGTATAGAATAAAGATAACGGTCTTTACATATAAAAATTGTTTAGCATGTGATTTTAAACAATTATATATGTCTTCTTCTTTCGAAAGTCAAAACAATGATGACAAATAAAGAGAAATTAATGTGTAACTAACTTCTACTAAGTAACCCTAAGTAATTCATAAGTAAAGCCAAACATGTCTTAATTTTTTAAATATCATATAAATAAGTATGGGGGGGCATTGTCCTTAGCAGGGACTATATATGTATTTACTATATATATATGACACCCTATTTTTTTTTCTGTATCCCCGATTAAGTTAAGGCATGAAAACATAACAAGCTAACTCGCTTTAGAATTCATAATATTAGATAGGATATAAACATTTGTTCACTCACCTTAAACAGATAATAGTAAACCCGTTTTGTATCATGATCATCTTCTCTGTGCATGGACATGAATATATTCTCCACATCGACCACTGCCCCAAGAAGCCGATTCACCTCCGCAGCAGAGAGTGCTTCTAACTGAGTTACATGTTTTTCTGCAACAAAAGTCAGATATTTGTTAAAAAGATACATAATAATCATCATATACGTAGACTTTTACACTTTTGAATTGTCATTTTTCAAGAACAAAAATGAATTACCAGCTCGCATAGCTTTGAAATTTATTTTTTAGATAAAATAATCTGCATTAACTCGGTAGTTGTTTTCATATATTATAATTAATAATTAATGGTATATTGTTTAGATGTTGTATATCTTACATGAAAATCAATGAATACTAATTTGACAGCTGTGTTTTTTCATTTTATATAAATGCATACATATTACATTATATATGTAGTAAAAGTTACTAGCGTTTTCTTTTTTGTACTTTATTTATATTTATATCAGGGACAAAAAAAACATATTAATAAATATAAAAAAAAAACCGCAACATTATCTGATATGCATATCTATAACTAGCGTTCTTAAGGAATTACAGATACTTGTAATATTCAAAAAGACATAAATTCAATGACAATTAACAGAAACGAAAATTATGAAATAATAATCAAGAGACATATAAATAAATACTTTCTATTTATTATATATTTGTACGAGTACACACATTTATAAAAAATATGCATATACACACAAAGAAACATTACTTTTACATTGAATAAAGATGAGAATTGACATTTGGTAATACTTAATTTCAACATAACAATATGTAATCAAGTCATAAGATCAACGGGTCAATTATTTTTGCACAAGGTTTGCAATTTGTATGGATCTGTATGAAAGAAGAGTCATACCTAGTTGTCAACAAATTGGCTTCCTTGCATATTTTTTGCTCATTTATATGTTTTGGTAATAGACTGATCACCCAAATATATAAATCATTGAACTTATTAGTGTACAAGTTTTACTCACCTAGAATATGGTTGCAGTTTCGACATAGATCAGTGAAACTTGCTATCGGTTGATTGTCTGTGCGATTGTTCGTTTTACTAGTTTGCTGTGGTAGCGGTGTTTTCCAACCGGTACAATTACAATCCGGTGTCTGAAATAAAAACAATTGGATATAATATGTCTATGTTCCAACCAAAGACAATATGATAAGATACTTTAAATTAAATTTTTTTAGTAGCTTATGGATTGTTCTCTCTTCTTACAATATATAATAATAAACAATTACTACTTGATATAGACCAAGAGAGTCCCTCTTGGCCTACATCAAGTAGTAATTGTTTCAAAGAAAACAAATGACCAGTAATATTGGTACAAGTTCAATACTAAATTGAATAACTAAAATTTGTGTTAATTTAACATCTTTTAACAATAATAACATCTTGTAGTACTTGATATAACCAGAGACATCATGTAACAAATGTACATGTTCCGCCATTACACATATTCTCAAAGCAAAGGTTGATTCCCATAGGTATGATCTATAATTCAGAGTTATCACATTGGTTTATAGAACAGGCTATGTTGCACTTATACTTCTAGAATGGCTTGGCTTATTGGGGTTTTAAACCCAAGTACATAATTGTAATAGTAAATAATTGCAAGTAGATAATTTTGAAACTTTTTAGCATTTTATTGATAATGTTATAATATAAGATTACATTTTAATGGCATATCACTGATTACTGTGATAACATATGTTATGCACTAGAGACATTTTTAAAGCAATTTAACGGGAACTGAAGATTTACTGTTAAGCGGTTTTAGTAATCTTTACAATATTGCAGCACTTTTCAAGGGTTCTCATCAACAACATAATCCTTTTAATTATTAATTTATATTTCTATACTATACACATACAGAATATATTCTATGCACATACTGTGCACACACTGTTTTAAGAACTGGACTATTTAATATATTCATACAAACATTTCTGAATATCATCAGATCTGTGGTGTGTTCTAAATGTGAATCTTTAATCAAATTATAGTTAATTCATTAACTTATTTAATTTACGCTTAAACATTGGCTTATAATAATAAAAAAAAATGAATACACTCACTTGACAAGATGAGTAAATGGCTAGTTTAAGCAGTTTCTTTGCATGTGGCCAGTTATAGACTTGTTGTTTCCTCTGTTGGATGCGTTGAAGGTTAGACTGCCTGGACGCTTGTCCTTCACTACTCGCTGGAGTTGCTGCATTGCTTGATGATGCATCATCGGCATTTGCACTAGAGGAGGCTAAAATTAAATATATACATTAATGGACTTTATTAGAGATTGTTTATTGTTACCAAGTAGGAAAAATAGGCAAAGCTGATTGATTATTTATAATTCTATCTATTTCAAAAGGATAAGAGTAATAATAAATATACATTTGATTTTTTTTTTTAAATATTAGGATTTGTTTTTAGCTTTGCTGTTTAAATTAATTAATTATGAGCCGTGTTAATAAGTGCAGTGAAAATGCTGGTCTGAGGATGAACACATCAAAAACGAAATTCATGGTATTGTCTAAACACAGCTTCGATGACATTGCTATCATTGTAGCAGGCCAAAAAATTGAGAGAGTGCGCAAGTACAAATATCTGGCTGGACTATATATCTGTATATTTGTACTGTACATTACATATATTATATTATGGACTACATATACTAGTATTTATTGGACTGGACATGGCTTAATGACACTTGGAGCTGTGAACAGGAGGTAAAGACTCGCATCGAAATAAATCGAAGTGGCTTCGGCACGTTAAAAAAAGTACTCTGCAATCGCAGACTTAAGATCCCTGTGCGCATACGACTCCTACATTGTTACATCTGGCCTATACTTCTTTACGGATGCGAGGCGTGGACAATTAAAGAAGACCTCAAAAAACGTATAGAAGCTTTCGAGATGTGGGCATATAGACGTATGTTGGCCATAAGTTGGACTCAAAAGGTCTCGAACGTGGAAGTTCTGCGACGCGTCAACCAAAACCGGCAACTTTTGGAGACTATCAAGAAGAGAAAAATTGCATATCTCGGACACGTGCTTAGGCATGAAAGATAGGAACTTTTGCAACTCATTATGATGGGAAAAGTTGCCGGAAGGAGAGCTGTTGGGCGCAGAAAAAAGTCTTGGCTGTGCAACATCCGAGAATGGACGGGAATTGCGAGTGCTGCCGATCTCTTTCGCCTCGCGAAGAATAAGAAGGAATATTCAAAGCTGACTGCCAACCTTCGCTAGTCGGAGTGGCACTCGAAGAAGAAGAAGAAGATAAGAAATAAAAAGGAAAATGTACCATGTGCAATTCTACTACAATAACAAACTCATAGGTGCAATTTCATGATAAAGGGTCTAATATAATCAAGTTTATTTGAAAAATAAACAGCCGAACAAACTTACATACTTATTTAAATATTATATTAGTAGGATACAAATAATACTATATTATCCTAGAACGTCTTTAGCCAATTTAATCATTTTATTCAAAATTTATTACGATATACTTATCATACAATAATACTGTCTCCAGAGTGCGGAATGAGCGAAAACTTCAATTTCAGAGAAATTTATTAGAGTATTTCAATGTATGTACTTATATTTTAAGTAAAAATATTTGTGTTTATTTAATGATTATCAATGAAATAAGTATCTTATTGAAATAAAGAGTTTTCGCTTTTTTCACCGTTGTTGGACTAACAAGGACATAACTATAAAAATCACATTAGATTGAGCGAGACAATAAATGATAAACAACCAAATAGATTGATTGGGTGTTGTTTTAGTACCAGTTTACCTCAACATCATCATTTTATTTGAATCAAGTACCTGAGTACCGAGACATTTATAGTTTATTGAAGATCCTTTTAAAAGCTATTTAGAATTATATGCACAAGAAACAAGAATATAATTTTCTTTCATGATAACACTATCTAAAAATCTATGCATGAATACATAACAATTTTAATATATGAATAATATACAAATTTAATAATCCAAAATATCTTTAGCAAATATGTATAATTCAAAGTCATAAGTATAATATACTCAGATACATTTTCAGAGCTTATGAAAATAGTAGAAAGAGAAATAAATTCAATATAAAATAAATCATATGTTTACATTGTCAGTTGTATTATTTTTGTAACATATAAAATTGTTTTGAGTTGCTTTTAGGTTTTTGCAGATGCTACTCTAAACCTAAGGCATATTCATTAGTTTAATATAAATTTGTATATTAAATACTATACCATGTGTTAATAATTTTGAAACAAAACTAATGAATATTTACAATGATGACCATGTATAGCCATAGTAAACTTAATAGACTAAAGGTAAACCTTTTGGACTTTATTACAAGTTTATCTTATTAAATTTGAAAAAGAAGAAAATAAAGTATCATTCTATATTCAAAACATTCATGGATTCGATTTTAATATATGGTATTACCGATTAGATAAACATACTGTTTTAATTAAGTATGTTTATTTACCTTCGTGTGTTTGAGACGAATCAGCGTCAGTTCGTGTCATGGCTATGTCAGCAATATCTTCTCCAAGTTGAGAAGACATAATACTAATATAATTAACTATTTAAATACTTTCATCTAAGTACTAAATTAAAATATTCTTTCAACACAGACCATTATAAAATATTATATTTATTTTACACGAAAAATTGCTTAAAATGCTAAAATGCATCCAGCTAATAGAGTAGACGCTAGCTTGACAGTTTGTGACATATGACATTTACAAATACCAAATGGTACGTCAAACTTAATCATCAAATACAGATGTAACAAATATAAGCAAATTACGAGCAAGAACGAAGATAGCTTATAACGTAGACAGAGAAACTAATAGACGCAATGACGATTTCCTTCTCACTTACACAAGTAAGAGAACGAAAATTACTTTACAAACTGTTTAGACAGAAATAGAATTGTCAAATCTTTTGTTCCTTTTTAATCAGTTTTATCAAGGTCGGCTACTCAAGTAGCGAAACAAACTTGATAGTTGGTTCACTGTATTTATTGCATAATTTTTGCTTATTTTTTGTTAGAAAACGATTTTAATTCATCGAGAAGACAGATAAACAATCCTTATATCATATTGAAGGTTTAACAATGGTGCATTGTCGTATTATTTCAAGTTAAAGCGATAGAAAGAAGAAAATTGCCTGCGTGTGTTTTCACGCATAAGTACGACGGTTTTGTCTCCAAATATAGTTATTCAACGATAATTATTTATGCCGTAGCATGATGAACCCTTATATCGCATTGAAATCCTGAAGAAAATAGTATTTTTCAGTTTTTATCATTCATAGCCTATAATCATATAAGTGCTGCCAGTGTCAGCTAAAAAAATTTTCCAATTTTCGATAAAAATATCGATTCGTCGACAATGCACGCAAATAAATCCGGGGTCCAATAATAGCTCAAGTGCTTCGTTATTTAATTAATTTAAAATTTTAATTATGTTATTTTAATTTATCCTTTCTCCTATTTATAATTTCCTTATGAAAACATTATTTAACATTCTACATGAATTTATAATATTATATTCCGAGACAAGAGGTTCACATAGAAATATGTGTGGCAACTACTCTTTATTAATAATTTAATTGAGTGTTTTAGATTTCAACATCAAAGACCAAACAAACACCATATAAAGATGCTGAAGTATTATTGATAACGGAAACAAAAACAAACAATGCAACGGTTTTTGGCTGTATTTGGAAAAAATATTTTAAATAAAAAAAATGTATAATAAATATTAAATAGTAAAATTGAAAAACCTCGTTTTGTTATATTAATTAAATCCTGAGAATTATTTATCTTCCAAAACAGGGAATGCAGTTACTATGGCAACATTAAACGCACACATTGACAAACTATCTCTGTCTCAATTGCGGTTTCACGGCCCCTTGGTCTATTTGTTTCTCTGTCTACGGTTTATAATAATAAATAAATTGTAACATAATAATGTTAAAAAGGTAATTTTGTCACACAAAATTAGAAGAAATTTTGTCATTATTTTTGTTTAGCGCTTAATAAAACAATATGTTTAGTTCTGTGCAATTAATAAATTAAGCGAGAATCGTGTATTGTTTTTAATTCTAAAGCATTTATCAATAATTATACAGAATAAACAATTGGATGCTATAGATATAGATATAGATTTATTCTTTTAGAGTTAATCATTGATACTTCTGCACAATAGTCTTCGATAAAATACTTTTATTTAATTTTATAATTATACAATAGACACTTTTTTCCAATTTTTTTTGATTTTTTAGTAACATTTTGTTTTAACACAACGAAAATATATTACGTATAATTGCATGTTAAAACAATTTCAGCTCCTTTCTGATAATCTGTAAGCATACAAGGAATTTAAGTATGATGACTATTGACTATTTTGTACGTGATAAGCAATTTATTTTAGTTTTTCCAATCCAGTAGGGATTGGAACTAACTTTGGAACCGTAGTCATTCTACGAATGGAAGGACTTCCAATGTCAATTATTTTATCAATATTGTGGATCGCTTTGTACCAGCTAAAACAGTATACGATATCAATAAATATCCTGTATGGTTTAGCAAGTTTTTAATTAAATTGATTAAAAAGAAATTACAAGTGCATAAACGATAGAAAATTTATGGTCATAATAGTGACTATGACAAATTTGCTAACCTTCGACACAGAACTAAATTGATGGAAAGAGTGTTATAATGTCTTTATTGCTAGGGCTGAAGATAATATTTATCACAGTTCCCGGAAATTCTGATCATTTATAAAATCAAAGAAAGGTAGTAATAATATACCTGACACCATGTTTCATGATAATACGGTTGGCTCCGACGGCCCTTCGATCTCTAATCTATTTAGTAACTTCTTTAAATCAGTTTTTGAAGTAGAAGTGAATCAACCCGAGGTTGATTATTTAAACAAGCATATTAGTCAGTCCTTAATTAGTACTATTAATGTATCATGCCGTACCGTTGAAAGATATCTCTCAAAACTCGACTCGTCTAAAGGCAGTGGCCCAGATGGATTACATCCTATGTTTTTTAAACGATGCAGTAAAACTGATAATGATATTGATAAAATTCCACATACGCTATTAATTAAAAAACTTGCATATATTGGTATACACGGCGATTTGCTAAGATGGATAACATCATATCTCCGTGACAGAACTCAAGCAGTCGCTGTCGAAGGACACATTTCTAGTTTTGTCCCCATAACATCTGGGGTTCCTCAGGGCTCTCACCTCGGTCCCCTATCGTTTAACATTTTCATTAATGATATACTAAAAAAATTTCAAAATCCTAACATACTTCTATATGCCGATGATACAAAACTATTTAAAATCATAAAAAGAAATTTGCTAAAGGATTTGGATATTTTAGTGCAATATTGTTCATCTAATGGCCTACATCTTAACTTTGATAAATGCATTGTAATAACATTTTCTAGAAAAAAAAATCCAATTTTATTTGATTACCCGGAATGATTGGATATTTCCAATCATTCAATTAAGAGGGTAACCGAGGTTAGTGACCTAGGAGGGCTTCTAGATTCTAATTTATTATTTGACAGGCATGTGAATAAAATTATCGCAAAAGCTTACAGTATTTTGAGTTTCATATTTCGCCAGGGAAGAGACTTTAAACATATCAATACATATAATGTGTTGTATAACTCGTATGTAAGATCTAATTTGGAATTCGCTTCAACGGTTTTTTCTTTACAAAATTGTAAATAATTTTGTCGATTCAATGTACTTAGTCAACCACATTTATATCAAGTGCTCACATTCCATTGTCCGTTCAAAACATACCTCCCATGTCATGTCCCAATGTGTAGAACGAACTATGCTAAAAATCGCTTTTTGGTAAGAGCATGTGACAATTATAATAAACGCTACACTAGTATAGATATCTTTAACGAAAATTTATTTAAGTTCATAGAAGCTCTAAAAAACTGTATTTGTCATTAATATACTTATCGTTTATTTTTTCTGTTTTAAATTATTTTTTAATACTTTATTTATATATTTTAAAAAATTGTTAAATAACTTGTTATCGTTAGGTTCACTCCATGTTTGTTGTATAAGTGGAAACTTTGTTGGCTTAAGTGAAATTTATTTTGTTACTAAATTTTATGTATTATATTATGCTGTATGTTTCCCAAAATAAATAAATTAATAAGTTTGGAACTTGGAAAACTTATTGTAAATCGTATTGCAAATCAATTATTTTGTCATTGGATCGGGTACTAATAATGGGTAGAATAAAACGGCGGCTGCAAATAATACTTTCGTTGAAGGCAGGCCCCTTTTCGATCGTGGGGCTCTGGGCACTTGCCCAGAGTGCCCAAAGAAGACGGGCCTGCTACTATTAAGATTTAAAATGACTCACGTTGGTTAAGCAGCTCACGCTGTGTAATTAACGCATTACACATGGCCGCCAGAGCTTTCTCTGATGAAGCTAAATAATCTTTGCCTTTAAAAAATTGCCCGAGTTCATCATTTACCTCCAGGTCTATAAATCCTGGAGAGGCAATGTGCGTTTTTAAAGGGTCAGCATAACGTACAGCTTTCCATGAAAGATCTCCGAATCTTTGTAAATTTTGAAGAATTCTTACATGCTCAGGATCGGCCCGAGGCACCTTTGGCTCTTTAATTGATGTATTAATTAACGCTAAATTCAAAAGAGTATTGTTCGTCCTATTTTGACAGTTGTGACAGTAGGCCGTTTCAAGCAAAAGGATGTCGTTGCAGAATCTAGACTTGCTTGAGATGCTTAGTTGTTATCCGGAGGAAGCGAACTAAATAAATTATTCGAAGTCATTTGCGTGTAAGGTGAGGATTGATAAATATTTTGTAATAAAATATTGGTTAACTCACCGATCCTGTTTTTCAAGACCTCGAGTTGATTTGAAGTCTTTATCCGTTTCCTTTTTCTACCCTCTGACTCGCTATCAGAGGAATTTAAAGAAGACGAATTTGAATAAGATGAATTTGAAGAAGACGAATTTGAAGAAGACGAATTTGAAGAAGACGAATTTGAATCGCTTCGTTGTAAAATTTTCTTAGACGCCGGGCCTAATACCGGCGAATGTGTAGACCGGTAACTACAACCGGCGCCTTGCTCTAACCGAATATGGTCCAGGTGCACATTTTCCACTTTACTTCGACTACTCATAATTAGAATGAGTCAAACACTTGTTAACAAATAATCACTAAAGTAACCTCAAAACACTGAACAAAAATAGGTGTTTACATTAAGAGAAGTAACGACGCTATGAAAGCACAACGGCTGGCTGCCAATTCAACCAATCAAATGGTGGGGAGCGGACGTGACGTCACATCCCCACCCCAAATTCAAGAAAAAGGAAAGGGAAGTATACAACGCACTCTCACGGATGTTGTGCATCGTCACATGCCAAATAATAATAAATTTGAAACGTTTATATATCATTTTTTTTAATTTTATTGAAATATAATATAATACTGTTTTAGAAATTAATTGTATATAAATAGGACAACACAAAATATAAAATAGGATATATTTATTGTTTTATTATTTCTAAAAATTACGATACATACCTTATGCTAACAACAATTATTTACAAAAAAATATCTTTATAATTCATTCAATAGTGTATATATTCTAAAACATATATGTAGTGACATAGAAACATTCAACGTTTACTGTATGAAGTATCATTAGGTACAATAATACTATATAATAAATATGCTACTGGGCTTAGTTCAATAATAAATCGTGGCTATACATATTATGTAATTAAACAATTAACATCGAGATCTTGTATAACCCTACTACTCAGGGCCAACTTAAACCAATAGGAGACCTGGGCACATAAGGATCCCGGGGCCCCTGTGAAGACAAGAGTCGATAGCAAGCAAAGTGTTAAAAATATCTCATTTTTAAGGTTAGACATTTTATTTTCTCAAAAGATTTACATTTAAATCACTAACAGAGAAAATTTGTCAGTAAAGAATGAGAAGAAGACGAAACAATTTGTTAGTCATAGGATCAGGTCAATAATATGGAGTTAATCATTGATACTTGTACAATGGTATTCGATAAAATTCTTTTACTTAATTTTATAATCATCAAATAGATACGAGAATATTATAACTATAATTAACTATAATTAATTAATTAATTATAGTTAATTATAGTTATAATATTCTCAGACAGTCAGTTGGAGGTAATTGAGTGAGACGGTCGTGTCATTAACTAATTACCTGCGCGAAATAAAAGTAAAGAAAGAAAAACAAACACCGGCCCGGCGGACGCCTATTGTGCGACCCGACCGGTTCTTATCAGTTGCAGAGTTGATGGCGATATGCGAAACTGAAACAGTAAAAATGAGTGATTCTGAATTAAATCAAAAAAGTCATGAGGCAAGTTTTTATTGTACGAGTCTTACAAAAGAAATAATGGTTGATAAACAGATTAATATGAGTGATGAGTTAGAAGATTTAAACTTGCAAAATACAAGTATTAAATTTAGAAGAGAGGATAATTTACAAAATGAAAGACAGAGAAGTAAGAGAGAGCGCGAAGAAGAACTGGAGAATGAAACACAAGGTTTTGAAACTATATGTAGTCTAAAAGAAAAGAAACGTTTCAAAGTACAAGAAGAAGTAGATATTTATATTTTTTGTAAAGACAAAATTCATAAGCAATTTGCTTTAGCCAGATTATTTAAAGAAGAAGGAATAATTGGGATAAATAAGATTAAATATTTAAGTTCTTATAAGATAAGAGTTACAGCTAAAGATGAAATGGTAGCAAGCAAAATATTATCCTGTAAAAGATTTAATGACATGGATTGGCGCGTTCAAAGAGCTATGGATGTTAATGTGTCGTATGGAGTCATAAAAGGTGTTGATTTGGATCTTGGCGATAAAGATATTTTGAAAAGTATAACGTGTTTAGAACCAAGTGTTATGATAGTTGCTAAACGTCTTAAAAAACGAGATGTCAACGGGAAATGGATTCCCTGTGATGTTGCAAGATTAGCGTTTAAAGGAACAGTTGTTCCAGCACACGTCTTTGTGGATCAGCTTAGAATCGCTGTAGAACCTTATATTTTTCCAGTCTCCCAATGCTCTCGGTGTTGGAAGTTGGGTCATACATCTCGATATTGTTCTTCCAAAGATATTATTTGTCCAAAATGCGGTGGACCACACGAAAATTGCACCACTAAGGAATTTAAATGCGTTAATTGCTCACAAAATCACATGTCTCTCGAAAAAATGAAGTGTCCGATTTTTTTAAAAGAAAAGAAAGTGCGTGAAATTATGTCAGAGTTTAGATGTACCTACAGAACAGCACTGACAATGTATGTCAAGCCTGAAAATGTAATTCATCATACCAAACAGACGGAAATAGACATACCAAAAGGTACATCTTCTACCCCATGGTCCTTTAAAACAGAAGTAATACAAGAGGCTAAAAAAGAAGTTATAAAGGATAATGTTATCAGACACAGAGAGAAGAAGGAAAAGAAAGACCAGAAAGAAAAGAAATCGAGGAAGAATGTATCGAGTCAAAATATTATGGAGGATTGTTGGTGGTCTTCCAATTCAGATTCTGAGCAAAGCTTAAATAATTTTGTTAACCAGGAGAATAAAAAAAGTAGACGTAAATTAAAAGTGATCCCAGAACGTGAGGTATCTTTTAGCAAGCTAGT
This sequence comes from Nymphalis urticae, assembly GCA_905147175.2. Lineage (NCBI taxonomy): Eukaryota > Metazoa > Arthropoda > Insecta > Lepidoptera > Nymphalidae > Nymphalis > Nymphalis urticae. The sequence goes on along the minus strand of LR990004.1, from coordinate 3,402,177 downwards.
AGGAAGATTAAAAGAGGTAATTTTTAATAGGGGTATAAGTGTCATAGAAAAAGTTGCACAAGTAATTAAACTATGTTTAGAATGGTTAGCTTTAGTTGTTTTTGAAAATTTAAGTGAATGACCGTTATTGAAGACCTTATTTGAATATTTTAGTAAAATTTAATTCATTGATTAATATTAAAATTGCACAATGGAACGCGCAAAGCTTAAGACCTAAGTTAGTAGCTTTTGAAAATGTTCTGCTTCAAAATAAGATCCACATTGCTACCCTGAGCGAAACCTGGTTAGAAAGAGAAAGTTTTTTAAAAATTTCTAATTATAATATTTATAGGCGAGATCGTAATGATAGTTATGGAGGCGTTGCTATCATACTGCATAAAACCATCCAAGCTCATATTGGTAGCATAATAAACATCGGTTTAAATGAAAATAATGAGGGTATTGAGTTATTACATATAAAAATATTAAATTGCGATGTGATTGAAAATATTATATCTGTCTATTGTCCTCCTTCGGCTCATACTTGTTTACAAAATTGGCAAAACCTGTTTTCATTGTTTTCTAAACAAACCATCATAATGGGCGATTTTAACGGTCACCACACTAATTGGTCCAGAAAGATTGATAACAGAGGTTCTCAAATTTTTGATGCTCTTCTAGATAGTTCTTTTGTATCATTAAATAATAGCACACCAAGTCGTATAAAATTAGTTAATGGGGTATTGCAACAGTCGTCACCTGATATCACCTTTGTATCGACAGATATTGCACTTAAGTTTAACTGGAATGTCACAAACGAAACATTAGGCAGCGACCATAGAATAATTGTTTTGTCTACTTTTTTAGAAAAATTTAAACCTTCTAAATTAAAACGAAACTTTAAAAACGCTGATTGGTACTTTTATACTAACTTGTTAGAAAATTTATTTTATAGTAATTTTCCCGAGCAGAATAACTTACGATTAATTTGTTGAAAATTTAAACTTAGCTGCCGATATTCACATTCCATATATTAAAATAAGTCAAAATCCGTGTAGTAATTTTGTTCCTAAATCTTATTGGACGTCAGATTTATCAAAAGTAGTAGCAGAACGTCGACTTGCATTAGCTAATATGCGAAGAAACCCTATTCCAGCAAACTTAGAGATATTAAAGACAAAAATTAGTGTGGCGCAAAACCGTATACGAAAGGCTAGCTTTGTAGATAGACAAAAATTTTGGTCTTCGGTAGACCACACAGTTTCATCAGGGAGTATGTGGGGCAAAATGAAAATGATCAAAGGATATAGAGGGCCAGGGCGCCAAATACCTAAACGGTTGATTAGTGAATTATTATTAAGTCTTACACCCGACTATGTTTCTCCGAAACCACCCTTATTCTTAAACAATAAATCAGTTTTAAATTAAGCCATTACTATGTCAGAGTTGTCGCAGTGCCTAAAACAAGCCAAAAATACCTCGCCTGGCTATGATGCTATCCCGTATTGTATGTTAAGTAACTTACCGAAAAATGGAAAAGAAATATTATTGAAACTATTTAATAATTTTTTTGCAGCTGGTTTCAGCCCCAACCAGTGGAGGGATATTAGTATTGTAGCAATCCCCAAACCGGGTAGGGAGGTCAATTCTATATCATCTTTGCGCCCTATTTCAATGATGTCTTGCATTTGTAAACTTTTTCATAGCATTATTAATAAACGATTAGAATGGTTTTGTGAACAAAAAGATCTCTTTTCAAGGAATACTACAGGTTTTAGAAAAGGACACTCTACATACGATAATCTAGCTTCATTAGTAACTAACATACAGATTGGGTTCTCTGACAAAAAGTGCACAGTAGGATGTTTTCTGGACATAGATAATGCTTATAATAACATTGACATCTCATCGTTGCTTAAAATAATGAATAATTTAGGAATTGGAATTAAAATATGCACATATTTATGGAATTTTCTTATAGAAAGACGTCTTACTATAGAAATAAATGATGGTATTTTATGTCGTTCTACAGGCCGCGGCTTAGCGCAAGGTGATCCGATTTCACCACTCCTTTTTAATCTAGCTACATCACATGTCTCTAAATATATTAATAACGTGTTTTTATCCCAATATGCAGATGATTTTGTTCTATATGCGACCTATATAAATACAGGGGCTTGTAGACATAATCTACAAATAGCATTAAATACCTTATCACAATTACTCTCAAATCTGGGCTTAGAAATATCTCCTTTTAAAAGTAAAGTGTGCATTTTTAAAAGAGGGTATAGACGGGAATCGATACACCTAACTCTAGGAAATCAAAGCTTACAATTAGTGGATAATGTTAGATATTTAGGGATGTGGTTAAATAGGTCGTTGAAATGGTCGAAACACACTAAAGAAATTATAGAAGGTGTCACAAAATTCTTAAATATTTTAAAAATTTTAGTAGGATCGGGGTGGGTAATACACCCGTGTCATTTGCGTAGTTTGTACTTATCTATTATTAGAAGTAGGTTAGATTATGGTAGTTTTCTTTACGATTCATGTAGTAAGGCTCTTTTGAAGAAGCTTGATGTGATACAGAACCAATGTATGCGAATTATAGGTGGTTTTATTAGAACTACAGCCATTCACGTTATGGAATCCAAATTAAGCTTACCGCCTTTAAGTATCCGTAAAAAATATTTAGCAGGAAAGTATTTATTAAAATGTAAATCGTTAAGTAATAAAGACATATGTAATTTAATAGATAATTTAGAAAATCGAATCGATAATAGCTATTGGCTGCACAAAAAGAAGCCCCTTCTCCTACAATTACATCAAGTTTTAAAAAATAAAAATGTTTATGTTAACAAATTAGAAATGTTTTCTCTTCGGACTTGGGTGAGTAATATGGATCTTGACACGGCTATTCAACCAAACATTGATTTTATGGATAAACCAAAATGTAATTATAGCAATACTTTATTAAGCAATATGTGTAATCATTTCATACTAGATCGCTATGAAAATTTTTATAAAATCTTTACAGACGGTTCTAAGGATCAATCAGGTGTAGGTGCTGCTTTTTATGACATCCAGAACCATAGTCAGGTATCTTTCAAAATTTCACCAAATATATCAATAATGCGTGCGGAACTAATTGCTATAGCTGAAGCTTTATCGTATGTTGCTGACATTCCGTGCCAAGATATAGTTATTTTGTCGGACTCAAAAAGCGCAATACAACATGTGGCTCGGTGTGCCTCGACAGTTCGAGGATTTCCGATAGTCTATCCCGTCATGCAATCTATGTATGAAATGATTGCACAAAATAGAAAAGTCATACTGCACCTTCACATGCCGGCATTCCAGGGAATGAAAAAGTCGACGCCTTAGCTCGAAACGCAACTACAGAAGGAATAGAGATCGACTGTGTACCATATGTTTCAGAAATACTAGGTTCCGTGAAGGAAGGATATATGTTGGAAGGAATGGAAACAGTATTTTGACGAAAGAGCCTTAAGTTAAGGAATATGGTACAAAACTATTCAGCCTACCTTATCACGGGCTCCCTGGTTTGCCAACAGTGGTTTGAGTAGACAAGATATTGTCACAGCACATAGGCTCCGATCCGGACACATTTCATTGAACAGAATCGGTTTCCTGATGAAGAAAATTGAGTCGCCAGTGTGCACAGAATGCAACCGAGTAGAGGATATCTATCATGTATTAGTGGAATGTGTGCGGATTGAAGCTGAAAGAGTCCTCTTTTTTATGCAATACCCGGGATATAATTTGAATAATGTAACAGTATACTGGCCTTACCAACTTCTGAAGAGGCCAGGAAAATTTATAAAATAGTTTTATGTTATTTAAAGCGACGTAGTTGATTTGGTAGGAACGATGGAGGTGACGTGGTCACTTTGTGACAAAACCTCCGGTTTAATTCAATAAAGAAAAAAAACGAATTAATTTTTGTTATAACAGGCATAAGTATTTGTGCTAATATCATCCCATGGTAAAACAATTTCAGCTCCTTGCTGATAATCTGTAAGCATACTAGGAAATAAAGTATGATGACTTACTGACTAGTTTGTACGTGATAAGCAATTTATTTTAGTTTTTTCAAAGTTAGTTCCATTCTAGTAGCTTAGTCATTCTCCAAATGGAAATACTTCCAATGTCAATTATTTTATCAAATTTAGTTTCACAGATAAAAGAGAAAAAGTTGATGAAAGTTTTCTATAAAGTCTCATTACAACTTCACCTCAATTTCCACAACGAGAACTTTTATTCATACAACTAAATAACTGTTACAAAACTCCGTAACTTTTTTCACTCGATTTGGCTAATTTGTCTGAACTAAATGTGGTTAAATTTTATAAGTGATTATTATTGTTATGTGCATTGGTCCTTTAAATCAGATTTTTAATTATTAAAATTATAAATTTGCAGCGTTTATATAGCATTTTTTTTTAATTTTATTGAAATATAATATAATACTGTTTTAGAAATTAATTGTATATAAATAGGACAACACAAATAATAAAATAGGATATATTTATTGTTTTATTATTTCTAAAAATTACGATACATACCTTATGCTAACAACAATTATTTACCAAAAAATATCTTTATAATTCATTCAATAGTGTATATATTCTAAAACATATATGTAGTGACATAGAAACATTCAACATTTACTGTTTGAAGTATCATTAGGTACAATAATACTATATAATAAATATGCTACTGGGCTTAGTTCAATAATAAATCGTAACTATACATATTATGTAATTTAACAATTAACATCGAGATCTTGTATAACCCTACTACTCAGGGCCAACTTTAACCAATAGGAGACCTGGGCACATAAGGATCCCGGGGCCCCTGTGAAGACAAGAGTCGATAGCAAGCAAAGTCTTAAAAATATCTCATTTTTAAGATTAGATATTTTATTTTCTCAAAAGACTTACATTTAAAGCACTAGCAGAGAAAATTTGTCAGTAAAGAATGAGAAGAAGATGAAACAATTTGTTAGTCATAGGATCAGGTCAATAATATTTTGTATTTCGAGACAAAAATTAACTAATTAACTGATTCTTTCTATGAATTTATTTCTTTCTAAGTATTTACTTTACAGTTTAAGGCTTAATTAGTATGGTAATTAAATAATTATTCAATGTCATTGGCACATTTAATCTCATTTTATGTATTTGAATAGTTAGCAAATTGAATTTCTTTCAATCAAGAAAACTAGAAACATGATGCAAATATTTCATAAGTTTGGAACTTGAAAAACTTATTGTAAATCGTAGTGCAAATCAATTATTTTGTCATTGGATCGGGTACTAATAATGCGTAGAATAAAACGGCGGCTGCAAATAATACTTCTGTTGAAGGCAGGCCCTCTTCGTTCGCGGGGCTCTGGGCACTTGCCCAGAGTACCCAAAGGAGACGGGCCTGCTACTACTAAGATTTAAAATGACTCACGGACATTTTTGCACAATTTTGAATAAATAATTGTTAACTTAGTTTTTGAGATTTATACCCGTATAAATAATGCGTCTATATGTTTGCTACTCGGTGGTGAGCAACTATCGTTAAATTTAGTCGTTCAATCAAATTGTGCACAGCATAGCCCGTTTCTTTTAGTAAGAATATTTTACTAATAATCGTCTACGAATGCACCGAACCCAGTTACATGCTTTACTTAATTATATTTACCTTCTTATTAAAATAAACAATGAACGCAAGCAGTGTAAATACATCTGAGCGAACCAATTGTTAAACGTTAACGCAAATATTTGCCTCTGATTAGTAACTAAAAACCGATGATCGCACGGAAACAAGTATTTGTATTTGCGTTATTTGTCATATTTGTGCAATTAATGTAATATTTTATTACTTACACAATTACCCTGAATAATAAATATGTAGTACGGCCGTTATACCTACAGAGCTGGCGATCATTTAGTTTTGATTTGCTCACGTTTCATACCGATAGACGATTACGCTTAAAATTCAGATCAATATAAATCGAATTTCCCCTTAATATTTAACACCCAACATTGCTGAGGTTTTGAGTTAAAGCGCTTCAAAGTTATAAAAAAGCGGACAAAATTATTTGTTCGTCATAGCTCAGTTCTGAAATTGTTAAAAAGATAAGCTCTAGTAAATTATTATTTTCTTTTTTCTTTTCTTTTTTGGCCTGTATCTACGTTATTTGAGCGCAAAATATTCTGCCAATGTCACAAATCATTTGCTGAGTTGTAGTAGATGCGTCTATTCGATTCGTAATTTGATATTTGACAATCGATGTCAATATAAGAAATCATATAGAAAGTTTGTTCTCCAGCTACCTACATGTTATTAACAATTCATTTTGGAAGTACTGAGTAATATATAATAATATTCGTAATTAGTTACTGTCAATAAGTAGAATATTAGACAATTATATTTATATTTTTTGCATTTTATAATTTGTATAAAATATTTACATACTTATATTTAAAAACAATTAAAATACATTTATAATATCATGAAACATCAAAAAAGCATAGATATAATTGTTTTTTTTTTAAATAAAGGATCATAGTATTAAAAAAAAAACACCTTCAATGTTTATAAAAATTTGGAAACAATAAGACACAAACGTTCTCTGGACTGTTATTTGACATTCAGGTGCAAAATAACGAGCGGATAAGTACAAAAGGGTACAGCGGATATTGTGCAATCGAAGTGTCTAGCCAACTATAAATAACGTTAAAATTGTTTTAACATTGTTGTTAGGGAATCGCACGATGCGCTCTTGGTCTAGAACCGTAAATTATTAAAAAGTTACTGTATTTCTACAGTATTACTGTTATTTTGTATATTTTTAGTATCACTGTTTGGAAAATAGAAAATTGTTTTTTCGTCAATTTTTGTTTCGATAGAAAACGGAGAGTCGTCCTTCAAAAAGTCTACTTTGCTCGAAGGGATTCTAGGTTCCTGGTAGAAGCTCGACTTAGGTTTGACGTATGTAGACATAGTTGTTTCACGACGTGAGTATTCGAAACTATTGCGATCGGCGCCATGCTTACAGAGGAGCGTCTCGTGGAATGCCATTCGGTATCTGTGAAAAATTATATATTTTTTTGTATTAAATAGATAATATTAAAGTCGATAGGGTGGATATACTGTTTTTTTTTTCAACTCTATATGAAATACTATACTTATGGATTGGTATACGGGTAATCAGATACGCTTAAGTAATTATTTAGAAAAATTATATGAATGTAGCATATTACATGAGTTGAAAAAAGGAAGAGTCCTTAAACAAAACATGTATCATTATTTAATAAAAAAAAATATTGTTTATGAAAATGTATATTAAGTTAAATATTAATAATAGTCGATTAATCTTAGTCAGTAAACTTGTTCCTTTATTTTAGCCTCACTTTCAATAAATAAAGAAGATATCGTACCTACTTGGTTCTGTTACTTATTAAAAAATAACTTATCGTTGTGTTTTAATATAAATGTACGCAATGTACCTTATTGACACTTTTGTATTTACCTTGCGTGTTATATATGTTGCTTTAATGCGAATTAACTTGTAAACCGTGCTATACTTTAATTATATTCCAGTTAACAAAAATAAATGTGAATAGGTACTTTGAAATTATTTAATGTACCTATAATTCTCAATTCGGTAGCATTATCAAATAATGTCATTATAATAATTACATTTTTCACCAGGCCCAGACGCTAAGGCAGTGACCTAAGGCTCACTCAGTCTGAAATTACTATTTAAGTGATCAATTGATTTTTTTTCAATCAAATGATATATTGGAATATCGCTCGTCTAATTATGTTATTTCTTTTAACGCAGAATAAGTAAGTAATGATAAAAAAAGTTTTAGATTTTACTTTCTTTATTTATTTGTTAATATTTTTTTATTCAAAATGACTACAGCCAAGGCAATTTTGGTTCAGCCATAATGTTATTTTTTTTTCTATGTTTATCACCATGTTTCTATTATATAGTTTGTTAAATTATATACACAAGGAAAGTGCTCTGAAGAGTGCGTACCGACCACGCCCAGGCACTATGAGGAGAATTTGACATGAATATAATTGACATAACGAAATTATAATTTATATTCCTACTTAAAATTATAAGAATGCACGTATATATATTATATAGTTCCAGATACGACTCCTTAAAAATATCAAAATATTAATAAAAAGCAATTTTATGGTCTCACAAGAGAGAGAGAGAGAGTGAGAGTGAAAGAGAGAAATTAATTTTGCGGTGATTAAAAATTCATTGTGAGAATCACGGCATATTTTGAACTCCTATTAGTTTAATCGTCCTAGAATCCAACTAGTGCTAGCGAAAACTAATTAAAACAAATGACGTCATTGGCATCTTAAGTTTATATTCACATAATATACAGTTAGAAGAGCCGAGATGGCCCAGTGGTAAGAACGCGTGAATCTTAACCGATGATGTGAATTTTCATGTGCATAATTTGTGATTATAATTCATCTCGTGCTTTCATTCTCGGTGAAGGAAAACACCGTGAGGAAACCTGCATGTTTTTAATTTCACTGAAATTCTACCACATGTGTATTCCACCAACCCGCATTGGAGCAGCGTGGTGGAGTAAGCTCCAACCCTTCTCCTAAAAGGGAGAGGAGGCCTTAGCCCAGCAGTAGGACACCTACAGGCTTTTACGGTAATATACAGCTATGATTGTACCTGTTGTAGTTAATAAATAAACATCACTATATATCGTATAACTAAATTACATTGGTACTTTTAGTTTAAAATTTCTACCTTATCGTATATAATTCATGAGATAGTCATAAAAGTATAATCCTCAAATAGATTTGAAAGTAATTCAATATACTGAACACGGCGCCGGTAAATGAGTTAATAGTGACTAAATCAGTCCAGGCAGCGGCTGAACTTCCGTCGTCTACAAACAACTAGATACAAATAAATGACGTCATAACTCTTTTCGCCTTGGAGTCAATGTAAATAAAACTTTAGATCCTGCAAACTGGGTGAAGACTAAAGTCTGTATCCGTTTAACTTACCTTATTATTGGTCTGAGAGAAATAGCGAACGACATTACTTTATAAATACGAATGTAATATTATAGGCCAAATAATTTAATAATTCATCTCGCGCTTGACGGTGAAGGAAAACATCGCGAGGAAACCTGCATGTGTCTATTTTCACTGAAATTCTTCCACATGTGTATTTCACCAACCCGCATTGGAGCAGCGTGATCGAATAAGCTCCAAACCTTCTCGTCAAAAAGGAGAGGAGGCCTTAACCCAGCAGTAGGACATTCACAGGCTGTTACTGATTACTTGTATAAATAAGTTAAGTGTCGGACTCACTTGAACATTTGAGGCTTATCATAAAATTGATTATTTCTATATGAGTATTAATCTCTAGCACAACATTTTTAGTTATAGTAAAACAATACAATGTCTCAAGATGTCATAGATTTAAATTTACAATACAATATTTATACACAATATGGATGCGAGGCGTTTCGCGGGTAACAGTTTACGTAATACTTAATACCTTACCGAGCGCTCATGACGTTATAAAGTATCGGATTGACAGTCGCTGACACGTAGTACAAGGCACCAGCGACGTTGAAGAGGTGTTCGTTGATCACGTGGAACTGAGGGTGGTCGTAGCCGTAGATGAAGAACAGGCGCTGTACGTGGAACGGGGTCCAGCATACGAAGAACGCTATTACTACTGCCACTGTTAGAGGAAAACAATAAGTATTAATTTTACATTACACAGCGTGGAAATGCGGTCTGCATTATGGGCAGCTTTGCATCGGGTGGGAACCAGGAGGGACTATTTTAAATTGGCTCGTTGGTGTAATAGCTAGATATAAGGCCGCAGGCCAAGGTCTTGGGTTAAAGCCCCAGGTTAGGCCATTATAATGTTGTTGAGTTTTTCTGGTAAAAATTCTCTGTAGCAGCCCGGAGTCTGAAAAAGCACGTAAAGCTGTTGGTTTTGCGCTTTAACTCTTTCCGTTCACACGAACGTCCCTGTGTAGGTACACACACACAGGTGTGTTTGCTCACACACTGGGGGCACTATAATATGTCCTGCGCAGTTGGCTAATCTCTTTATAGATTGGCCGACGTGACCGAAATCGATCAAAAGGACATCATCATATTACTGATTGGAATCTTAGGTCCCAAGATGTAAGCGATAATTAACATATCTTACAATACTAATGTCTATGGGCGTTGGTAACCACTTACTATCAGGTGGCCCATTTGATCTTCCGCCAACCTACTCTATAAAAATAAAATAAAAAGGGCTTTGTGCAAGCTCGTCTGGGTAGGTACCACCCACTCATCAGATATTCCACCGCAAAACAGCAGTACTTGGTATTGTTGTGTTCCGGTTTGAAGGTGAATTAGCCAGTGTAATTACAGGCACAAGAGACATAACATCTTAGTTCCTAAGGTTGGTGGCACATTGGCGATGTAACATTTCTAACAATGCTAATGTTTATGAGCGTTGGTGACCACTTACCATCAGGTATGTTAGTTTTGTTTATTCCAACAAATGTATATCACTATCATATACACACGGCCATCTGATCCCAAACTAAGCAGAGCTTGTACTATAGAAACCAGACAACTTATATACTACATATACTACTTTTCTTTTGATAATACATACTTATGTAGATAATAACACCCAGACTCTGGACAAACAGACATGTTCATGCACACAAATGTATGTCCTGGGTGGGAATCGAACCCATAACCTTCGGCGTGAAAGTCAAGTATCTACCAACCACGCCAACCAGCTCGTCAAAGTCGTCGATAAAGTATTCTTAGATCGCTAACTTCTAGTTCTTTAGATAAGAAAATACTGCTTTTTGCTTCATAGTTAGAAATCTCTTTCCCATCTCAATATTATTAAGTGAATAAAAGTTATAAATTCATTGAGTACTTCGTTGGGATACAAAATACAAATACCAAATGAAACTTATAACTTCTGCAAACAAAGGAAAATGTTTACCAAGCCAATGTTTAGTAAGTCTTTAATATAAATATAACTTTTTATAGATACCACAATCAGAAATCAACGGAATTTCAAAGCAACAATATGTTTTATCACGAAGGAGTTATATAATAACAATTCTATACAATAAAATATATATGGAATACTGGAATATAATATATTTTATTCTTAGGTATTCAGAAGACAAAACGAAAAAATAGATCACCTGTTGGTCAGTGGTTATCACCGCCTATCGACATTGGCATTTAAGAAATATTACTCCTTACATCTGGAGCGTTGATGCCGTAGGAGATAAAATATTATGTCCCTTGTGCTACTAGTACTGGCTCATTCATGTTCCAAACTAAATCAAAGCAATACAAAGTACTGCTATTTGGTGTTAGAATCACTAATGATAAATGATACCTGTAATGATCACACTTTAACTAACGGCGTAAGCTTGGTATTAAAAGCTAAATAGAATATAATATATTTTATATACCAGCTCGCTTTGTACACACACCGCCTTCATTTCGCGCCAATTCCAATATAGTATATTTTATTTTCCCGCGCTACGCGATATGTGTCATCCGAGATGACAGATAATATATACACAGATAACATATATTCATATTGTAAAATACTAATTAATATATTATTGTAGATGTGTGTACATTACCTCCAGTAGAGAATACAATAAACAAAGTCGTGACCTATGTGAATAATGCGATCCAATATTTGTGATTGTCAAACAGAAACGTTTTTAATCATAAACTCTTTTATCGAAATATTGCTTGATATAACAGACTTCAATTGGAATCAATGAAGTTAGTTCATTACATCGTCAAAGTCAAATCAAGTTTTTCGGCGTTTATTATAACGCGTCCAAAAATCTGGTAATCCAACAATTTAATGAACTTGTCAGAAAAAGGTGTCTACGTGGTTTGTGTTTCAACAATATATACTAGATTATAAAAATCGTGAATCCTCTTTTTAGTCAAGTTATAGTCAATCGCTAATATTAATAAAAACTAAGACAAAACATTAGTTAAAACAAATTATAATAAACAAGTAAATTGTTTTATTTCAAGTAGATATTACAAGTAGGAAACGTAATGAAAAAAATGTTATAAGAATGCATAACACCGTCGGGACAGATTTGTAAAATTATAATATTCTCAATTGAATTGAAATTCTTCTTGTAATGAGAAGAAAAAGATATATAGCAAGAATACATAATGGTTTACAATAGATACAAATTACAATACTTTCAACTTTCTGACGTGATTTAAAAAAGCTACTATTTATTCTTTTATAATTCACCCCCATTGCTTATATTATTGTCGTTTATATATTTTTTATTGTACGTATTAATAAATAATGTATGCATGTGTGATGATGAGATGTATGTAAAATATTTTCAGAGATAGTTCTAGGGTAATGAAATTCATAGAATTCCGAAGCCGATGAAGCGTTAACTTTAATCTTTTTGACAAGTAAGGGGAATAGTGCATTTTCTTTATATAAGTTTTAAGACTTTCAAAGAAAAAAATCTTAATTTAAATAAATCTAAATAAATAATAAAAGAAAATAGAATGCATATGTAAATAGAAAGTTTTTTTTTTTTAATTTTTAAAGAGCTTAGTCACCATTTTTGACTATGACGCTCTGTTAGTTATATAATACACTTTTATTTCCTTAGTCGTAGACATTTGTTGGTTAATTTGTCTAACATTTTTACCTCATTGCTGTTAGGAAATGTCATAAAAGTTACACATTTATCAATAGTTAATGTAGTTTTAAAATACTGATTAAAATCCTGCCTAAGTGACTCGCTCCGCACACATTCCAGTAATATATGATATATGTCTTCAGTTACACCACATTCGGTACAATTGGCAGTTATTACGTTTTTAAGTAAAAACGCAAATGAGTTTAATGGAAGGTGTCCGGAGCGAAGTCTTAAAGCCGTGATTAGGTCTTGACGACTAAGGTCACATGTGTCTATCCATGGCTCATTCCAAGGTTGTGGTTGCATTGTTCTGTACCATATGCCCTTTTCTTTAGAACGTTCATCATAATATTCTTTCCACCAGAACCTACATCTTTCTTTATACATCCAAATTAGATCAGTAAAATATGGGTCCACAGTTATTGTTATACCATCGACACTAGCTTGTTTTGCCAGGGGGTCCGCTATCTCATTGCCAGCTATTTCGACATGTGATGGTATCCACTAAAGAGACACAGATTTTGTGGTTTTATTTAATTTATCAATTTGATCTAGGATAGTGTAGGCTATTGAAGTACCTCGATAACTGGTGGTGCATTTAGTCAGATGCTGAAGAGCACTTTTGAAGTCTGTTAAAATTACGAAATTTTGAGATTCAATAGAATCAATATATGACAGTGCCTCCGAAATTGCTTGTAATTCTATGAACATAATACAATGGTATTTACTAAGTTGAAATTTCAAATGATTTTTAGTTTGCGCATCATATAATGCTCCTCTGAAGCGTTGTTATCTTTTAATCCGTCTGTAAATATTTGTAATGATTTTTGTATGTATTGTTAATAAACTGGTTAACTAATGTTTTAATTTCTATTAAGCTATATTTATTTTTTTATTTTTTTAAAGGCATAAGGTTACATTTAACAACGTTATTTATATCAATATTGCTAACCCAAGTTTTTAAGGAGAACATGTCTAACTGCTTGCTACGTTGAATGGGGATCGATTGTAATTCTGCATGGATTGTAATCAGTAAGGGTTTCCGTTTATTTTCCCAATAACTAAGACTTTCATTCGAGTTAGATATGTTGGAAAGTAACTCTATGACTTTATTACTTTTTAAGGATTTAGATTTAAGCCAAAATTTTCCAGCTAAATAACGTCTACGGATAGACAAAGGTTCAAACAAAGTTCACTCTCCATGACGTGGATAGGTGTAGTTTTAATGGAGCCCCCTACACTTCTAATTGCTTGATTTTGAATAATATCTTACTTATTTAGATTTCTATTAGCAGCATTGGCATATAAAAAGCAGGCGTAATCAATTCTACTTCGTATTAAAGAAGTATATATACGTCTTAAATGTTTTGGGTGAACACCCCAACCCGATCCAGCCAATACCTTAAAAACGTTAAAATATTTTGAAGCTTTTTGTACAATTTCATTTATATGTTTACCCCAGCGTAATGAACGATCCAACCACATCCCAAGATATTTCACAGATTCGACATATTGTAATTTACAGTTATTAACTTTTAATATGATTTCATTTTGTTTTCTACCTTTTGAAAATAGACAGACTTTAGTTTTGTTCGAAGAAATATCAAGACCTATCTTACATATCTGTTCATTAAATATATCTAATGCTTTTTGTAATTGCATTCGTACATAAGCGATATTTTTATTTGAAACATATATCGCATAATCATCAGCGAACTGTGAGAAGTTAACAGAATCATCATAAACATCACAATAAACATGAATCGCAGCTATATTAAATAATAAGGGTGACAATGGATCACCTTGTGCCAAACCTAAACAAGTAGATCGCCCGCATTTAAGATCATTACCACGAATATTAAGCCAACGGTCACTCAGAAAGTTCCAAAGATAGTTGCAAATTTTAGATATAGTAGCAAACAAAGATAGTTGCACACCAAATCTATGGAGAATGTTTAAAAGGACTGAAGTGTTAACATTGTTGTATGCATTATTTATATCGACGAAACATGCAAGGGTATTCCTTTCTAGCAAAACCCATCTGTATATGAGTAACTAGATTACTTAAATTATCGTGACAAGATCTAGTTTTTCGAAAACCTATCGTATCTTTAGAGAACTTAGTATCTTTTGTTAAGGATAGAATGAAACATTTTACATAAGCAAGATAACAAGGATATAGGACGGTTGGATGTAGTAAGCTTTAAGTCTCTTCCTGGTTTTGGTTTTCGTATAGGGACTATTTCAATATAACGCCACTGATGAGGTATTACATTCAGCGAAAAGAATTTATTATATAAATTATATAAATAGCGCAAAATGAGAATACCTTTTTCTGGTAAAATTTTTAACATTGAGTATGATATACCATCACAACCAGGAGCTGTGTCAGTAGACTTAATAGCTAATAAAATCTCATGCATAGAGATAGGAATTTCTAAATTGCTATTGTGTATATTAAAATAGGGCTTGGGCGGCAAAACATAATCGGGGGTTAAGGATTTTAAAACATTTTGAGTAAGTTGTTCATCAATATATGACTTACTAGTTTTATAGCCTTTAATCCAACGCATACGTTGCCACAATTCACTTGAAGAAGAAGTTTGATTTAATGACGAACAATATTTATGCCAGGAAATAGAATCAGCTTTTCGAATTATTTTTTGTAATTCAGATTTTCCTAAAGTTAGTAAGAGCCAGTCGGCGTTCTGCAACTAATTTTGATAATTTACTATTCCAATATGGTTTCGGGGTAAAATTACGTGTTGGATTTTGATTTATATAACTATTTGGAATATATGTATCCGCTGCTTCATTTAAATGTGATATAAAAACATCGTAAGCCTGTTGAGGATTTTCTGGTAATCTTAGGTCGGAGAATATGCGATCAAGATATTCCCGATAACATGCCTAGTTCGCTTTTTTAAAACTTCGTTTTTTAAGAGGTTTTAATATGGGGTTAATAATAGTTATCAATTTGATAATAAGGTGATCACTTCCTAATGTCTCATTAGTCACGTTCCAATTAAATTTCTCAAACACGTCAGATGATACTATTGATATATCGGGAGAAGACTCTTGTAGAACGCCGTTAACCAGTCTAACACGAGTTGGCGATGAATCGTTTAATGTTGCAAAATTACTATCTAATATAGCTTTATAAATTTGAATACCTCTTTGATCAACCCTATTTGACCAATTTGTATGATGGCCATTAAAATCTCCTAAAATTAGTGTGTTTTTATCAACTAAAGAAAATAAATGGTCCCAATCACTCTGACTAGTTCTTACGGAGGAAGGACAGTACACTACAATTATATTATTAATATGTGAACAATTTTAACAAAAATTATTTCAATGCCTAAATTAGGTCTAGAATTTAAATGTCAACGCCTCCATAACTATCTTGTCTATCCATTCGATAATTGTTATATTAATTAATAATAATCATTAATAAAAATTATACGGGTTTATATATTTTATTCGAAATATGTTTAATATATTTTCTTTCTTTAGTAGTTTTGCTAATTGAAATTGTTTAGGAATTATGTCTTTCGAATACACACAAATTTCTATTAAATCTTCTTCAAAACTTTCTTTGCTGTTCCACGTATTCCTTCTCACCATCATTTTTCCTTTTTTAGTAACAGTTGTCCATTTATTATTTGAATCTAATTCTCTCATACGTTTTGTTGGTCGGCTAGTATTTTCTTGACTATATTCTTCTAATTCATCCTCCACATACACCTCATTCTCCTATAATTGTATTTGTTCCCTCGATGTTTTTATGCTATTAGACTCGGTGTAAATAATGTTATCGCTTTCCATAGTAACGCACCATACGGCCGGCCGCCGTAATCTTAGATAAGACCGAGCGCGTGTTTCTTAGAATTACGACCGCAATTAGTGAACAACTACAAAAAACACGACTGCACTTCTAAGACGTATCGTGCGAACCAAAATAGGAAGTTATTGTGTAAATTGATTTTAATTTTTAGACAATGCTTGTTAATTTTTTTAACAAATATAATTGTAGGTTTACAAATACAAAATTAAAAGTATTGAATAATGAGGAACATACATTTTAAGTTACGCCCAAAAATCCTTATTATAAAATCCCTATTCATAAAAACTTGCGGAATCCTTTGAATAACGATAAGTAAGTCATTCGTATTGTATCCGCGTTATCAGTTTCAGTCAAACACAAAGCTTTGAATAAATCACAGAATACGCAAACAATATAAGATACATTGTTATTTTTGCAAGAGTAATAAAAGCGTACTTAAAATTTCCATTCCTTCGCATCACTTATTCAGGGACCCTTAGTACAACAGTAGATTTTACTACTATAATAAAGTCCACCAAGGACGTTACTAAAGGAGTATTTCATTGTATTTAACAAAATATTAGTTAACTTTTAATTAAACTCTGAAAGGACGGACGTTCCTTCAGCAACGTCCTTGGTGGACGGTATGTTTAAGATTGAAATATTGCCGAAATATTGCATTATGCCTAATTTTATTTAGTTTATCTTCTCATTAATAGCTGGCGTTAGATGTATTACATCGCGCTATAAGAATGTTTGTTTCAAAGTACTAAATAAGTTTTGTAAATTAATAATGAGAGGGAACAATTATATCTGACTAGCAGTACATACTCGGTGGTTTTATTTTGAAGTCTCACAGTACCAATTCTACCGGGTAACCCCAAACAACTACATACATTAAATATACACATGATTCGAGTGTTTACTATTGACAATATAATCAGAGAAATGATAGTATAATCATATGTTCAGCGTAAAAAAAACCATGACCATTATTTATCAAGCAATTATAACAACATTTAATTTATAGTAGACTCAGGTTTGATTGTTTGAAATTTTTAAAGCAATAAGTATTTATTCAAACATTCAAACATTGCATTGAATAATTAAATATGATTCAGAATAATGATATTATTTCTAGAGGATTTTATTTTGAATATTGTCAAAGTAATTTAAACCCTTTAACAATAAATCAAAACATCAAAAATGTCTAAGAATTTCAAACAATCAAAACTGAGTCTACTATAAATTAAATGTTATTATAATTGCTTGATAAACTTAATTCCATTTGAATTCCATTTGAAGTTTGTTTGAAATAAATCATCTCGAGGTGTGTAAAATATTAAACTATATTTCAAAAAATATTTAGCAGTAATTCAAATTGTCTGTTTTAATAGAAACTGTTAGTTGTTAATAATTGAATCGATTGAAAGGTAATAAAAAGACGCGGTTGCCTCACTGGAATTATAAAAGGATTAATTTAAATTTATATCTTAGGAGTCACGGAAAAATTAAAATTCTCGTGCAAGAAGAAAAATTATGGTGATGGCCAACGACGCGATGGCGAAATAGCCAGCGCAAAGATTATGTTCCATTCGTATGTACAATGTTTATCCCTTATTCTACCGCCAACCAGCAATATTTAATATTATTGTGTTCCGGCTCAAAGGGCGATGGAGCCAGTGTAACTACAGGGACAAGGCACAATTTAGTTCCCAAAGTTGGTGGCGCATTCGCGATGTATGGTTAATATTTTTATAGTGCCAATGTGTATGAATGGGGATGACCATTTACCAATATTATAAAGAAAACAACTTTTTCAAAAGTTCTGTCTCATAATGTGGGACGAATGTACGATGAGCCACCACTCAGACACAAAATCCGTAGACATAACCTAAGAAAACAATAATAAATAAA
This sequence comes from Nymphalis urticae, assembly GCA_905147175.2. Lineage (NCBI taxonomy): Eukaryota > Metazoa > Arthropoda > Insecta > Lepidoptera > Nymphalidae > Nymphalis > Nymphalis urticae. Next base: position 3,383,688 of record LR990004.1, on the reverse strand, counting down.
CGCATGAAAAAAATCGCATGGTGGTGCTTTATACATAACTGTATAATGACAATCGATAAGTCGCAAGGTCAAACGATGTCCGTTTGTGGCTTAGATTTGGGCACATCATGCTTATCACACGGACAAATATACGTGGCATGTTCTCGGGTGGGCAAACCATTGAGCTTATTTGTGTTGGCTAAAGACGGACTGACGAAAAATATCGTAAACTCAATTGCTCTTCGAAATTAATTAACTGCTTTAGGATAAAAATATATTACTTTTTTCACTTTACATTTAACTTTTAATCAAACAATGAAATGTCCATTACATTAATGAAATACATTGAATTGAGAAAATGAATGGTTAATGTTTTTTTGGTTTTTATCATCGGTTATCGTCTACAGCGCTCCTTTCGTTTTTCTGTCATAGATCCCATCCCGATACACCACCTTGTACATTCGTTAAAAACAAAAATATTCAGTAGATATCATTTATATGGCAGAACAACGTTTGCCGGGTCAGCTAGTTAATACTATATACATACATACAGGAGATTTTAGTTTTGAGCATATATTCTCAACTTTTTTTATCAAAATGTAATTAATATATTTTATTAATATCGAATAAATTAGTACAATGATGTCGAACCGAGAATACTACTTTTTATTATGTGCTATAAATTTATGATTATTAAAATGTATACCTAGTATATGCATTAAAATGTACAAGACTTGAATTGAAAATAATGTCAAAAGTTGGTAACCTGATCGGATAATAAACTAAAGATTTATTATTCTAATAAAAAAAATTTAATATTGAATTGACGTGATATATTCGAGATCATGAATAATTTGTGGTGTTCATTACGGAGTCGTGCGTTATGAATGTCGGAACTTTGGTAGTAAAATTAAAATGGATATCAATAGTTAAATAGAATTGTGTGATATCATACACAAACATACATTATTCAAGAACTATTTGTAGTGCATAATATGGCAGAGCTAGTATCAAATCGCGCAATAGGTATATAAATCTAATGTTTGTTTATCCTTAATCCTTCTTCGATTGTAATAAACTGGAATAGAATGTAAGAATCTTTCGAAGTTGTTAAGATCAATAACAGATATTTCTATGTAAACATGAAATCAGTTTAACTAAAAATCTTTGCTAAAAATTGTGTCAAATAACTTGTATGATAATATTAAGGGCATAAAGTAATGAATGAATGGTGAAGACTCTCTGATCTCTGATATTCTTAATACTGGATTTTTTTATTTTTACTTGGAATAATGGTTTTGTTTGAATTACGTATTATTTGAAAGTGCGGCGAGTATATATTACCTATATCCAATAAAATATTGCATTAACTAAGATTTATTATTTATTAATAAATTTTAATTAGCATCTCGCTTCAAAAATAAATAAAGTTATTCAGATAATCAAATATAACAAATATAACCAAATTGCTTATGCAATTATTAGCATCAAGGTTACGGTGATTTAAGGACTTTTCAAACAAAAATAAAACTTGAAAAAAAAAACTACGATTTCTTATTTCATATGAACTATTTACAAGTCAAATCAAACTGGCTAATAAAAGAAAGAAACGACCTAAGAACCAGGACATTTTTGAGGCAAGTTCTACGTCAAAATCTTTATTCTGTTACTCCACTTAGATAAAATATCTCAGACCCTAGCAGAAACGGCGAATAAAACTCTTGGTGGGATTTTCTTGCTTTGTTTACCTCAATAATCATAATTATGTTTGGCAATAAGTTTCAATTTAGGTTCAACTTAGGTGACCGTTCACTCATTACAAATGTATCGAATATAAATTGTAAGACTTCCTTAAGATATTTTGTTTTTGCTTTTATAAAAATAAGTAACAAAAGCTATATTTTAGATTTTATCGCCGTGTTATTAGTGTAATTGATGAGTGATAGCATTTAAGCCTTCAACTAAGCAATTAAAAACAACGCTAATAGTTGAATATTATTCTGTAATTCATTATATTTATTAAATACTAAATTAATACGAAGTTAAGGTAAATTATCTGCGAACTTAACAAATATAAAGAGTAAATGCACACAGTTATATTATTTTAATGGTCGATTTTTCTTAACATATTCCACATTCTTAAATATATTGGTCAATTTAAAGCTTTTGTAAATATCTATTCGCCTACAAATCATTTGAATTACACTTACAAAGTGAAAAGCAATATTAACCTCAATACGGCGAATTTGTTATTTGATACTTAACAAAGTTTTAAAAGTATCATTCAACTGAAAATATATTTTAAGAAGTAAGTTGCTTATAAATAAATATTTATTAATTATATAAAGTTTTATATGAATAGGCAAAGACAAAACAGGTTATTTTCTTCTTCGTTAGTCAAGTTTTTTTTTGTTTGGTAGTTATAGATAGTGTTGCCAAAAAAAGGGAATAAAAGCAGAAAAAAAACCTAACGCGCAATATTTCTATTAATTTTACCACTGAGCGAATAAAAATAAAGGTACTTTTGTTTGTCTTACATTATATTCTTTACCGTTAATGCTATTGAGTTGAAATTTTATATCGTTGACATTTAAGAGAAAGTTTCTGCCTCGATGACTGCCTCGTTGATCAACTGGCTAGATATAAGGCGGCAGACTCGACCGAGGTCCTGGGTTCAAATACCAGGACAACGCACAACGAACGAACCTGCAAGCCCTCGGGTGTTGCAGGTGTCCATTGGCGGTAGTAGTCACTTTCAATCAGGTTAACCTTCTGCTCGTTTGAAAAAAGTTCTCGAGTTTTATGGTTCTTAGGAATTGTACACGGAATGTATTAGAGAGAAGAAAACATTTCAGATTTTAGGTACCCTATATCCTTCCAAAGTGTACACAAAATTTTATGATGATCAGTTGAATAGTTATGTCCTGAAAGTGTAACAAACAAATAGACAAACTTTTGTATTTATAATATTAGTTAGGATGTTTTAAAAAGTTTTTACTTACCGAGCATCCGAACAACCGCCTTTCTTGACTTCGCCTGTCTCGATTCACCGTGCACATGGTCTTTGAACAGCCCTTGCTTTGCCTTAGAGCTTACTCGGGTTGACCTTGAGAGATAATTTTTTTTTTTATGAATTTATTTTGATCTCCAACAGTTGTACATACACACATTAAAAACACGCTTTACATTAACTTAAAACTAACTATGCACAACCGATTACAGGAGAACACACCATTCCCAAGAGGTAACAAAATATACAAATAAAAAAAAAAATTTAAATAAAAAACTAAAACAGAAACAAAAGGTAGTAGCTAATTAAATTTTAAAACAAATTAACATTTTATACTACATTACGTTTTACTACATAATTTTTTGAGCCGTCTTTTTAACAATTTTTATCTATATTTCTCATTTTCTTCAGTAAGCAAATACTTTACATGATAAATTAAAAAAAAACTTGTTGGTTAAAAATAAGAAACCTTCAAAAATTCAGCTTCTTCATTTTTACTAAAAACCATAAATGAAGTGGCTAAAAAAGTACAATTCACGTACACAGTAAATATATTGTATAATAAAAATTTAAAGAATGAATTACTACGTAGTTTTGTGTTTTAGTTTAATGATTACGTCTATTCTGTTGTAATGCCGAGTTTTTTATTTATAGCAATTTAACGATTTTCATTCCTTTTATTGGATGTCCCCTAAATAAATATTAAATGTGTTGTCAATTTTGAAAAAACTAAACAATATAAAAAAATATCGTTTTAGTATCTAATACTTCCAAATTAGTGATTCGGATTTTACTGCCACTTAGGACTTTTCCAAAAAATTCACATAATTATGGATGTTCTCAAAACATCACAGAACAAATAACAGGGACAGCCGGTTGGCTGAATTTAATGAACCAGCGATTATCTTTGCGTTATTAATTTTTATGTCGGATAACATAGAAAATACTTTAATAATAAAGAGTTATTTTTAAGATGAATTAATAAGATTATAGATTCTAAAACTCTTGTATGACTTTGCTCTATATTTAAAAAGAACCATCTTTAACTTCAAGTTCCGACCCTAAGGAATGATGCGAGAACCATTAACGTCTACCAGTACAGTTTGCCATGATCTGGCAAAATGTACTCGTATTTAGGTACTGATACACATTTGTTTTTGAAAGAGACATATTTGAAATTGAAGGCGGTTGAAATCAAGGGCTCAACTAGTTATTTATATTAATATACCAACATAAGGTAAAATCTATCAACAGGCTTTAAATTATAAAAATACATTTGGTACTTTTCTATTTTATTATATTGAATTAAAATGAAGATTTAGTAAATAGTAGCAGGTAAGTTAGTATAAAATCAGACAGTATACATACACAATTGTCCAAAAAATCCAGAAAATTAATATATTTTTATCAAAGTCATGAAGTATTGTTGATCAAAGCTTGTCATGCCCAGTATACACAAGGCAAGTATTCCAAGTACAAAGCAATCTAAGATTGTTTGGAACTTATAATACAAAGTTTAAATGACACTCCTGAATGTTCTTAACATTTACATATGATTGGCCTGTCTAACTGTTATCTCTCTAGGAGATGTTACATCGTATATATAACTTACAAATATATTGTTAGATTCAAATGCGAGAGTAACGAATACGAGACAATATTATGTAAAAATCTCTTTTAAGACTTATTTAATTAGGCTGTTTTGAACAAAATGCCATTTTTAGTATAATGGATTAAACTATTTTGCCAAATTCCACCTCAACAGATTGTGAAGTTGGTTTAAAATTCAGTTAGAAGTTTTGATCTTCTTTAGTATCTAGATGTATCTAGATGATCATTTAGTAACTAAGATGTTAGTATATCGCGAAAACGTACAAGATATAAGCAGGTCTTTCATTTTATGAAAATACGTAGTTTTTATTCTATTTTTATCAGTGTTTTAAAATAAAGTTTTTTTTATAAATTATAATTTGAGCATTATCTCTTCGATTTCATTTCTTAAGGATCTCTGAAATGGATCATTTTGTTTTTTTTATTATATTAAAATAATATGAGAAAATTCCTTATTAATACATGTCCTCATTGTAAATGTGCTTAGCTCCAAAGATTTGTATGTATCTTTAAAATGATTAATTTTATTCGATCATTACATTTAAATAATAAGAAACATATATGTGTTAATAAAATACATACCGGATATGTATTCCCATAGTTAAATATAAACAAAGTATGAGAACAGCTGGCACGAAGAAGAAGAAGATGCTACTGATCTCCAGGAGAGGAGACGACGCTGTCAGGGTGCAGAAGGCGGAATTCAATGACAAGTTGCCGGAATCTAGAAAAAAGAGAACTTTCTAAAATGGAGATTATATTCATAACAATGATTATAACGTAAAAAGTTCAAAAGGACAATGCTTATATAATGTGAATTAATGACCTAATCTGAATCCTTAGACACTTTAAAACTGGTTTCAGATTATCCACGTTCGGTTGTGTGAACGCAAATGAATAGACTATTCCAATTTCAAAGCTGAACAAGTTTTAGATTCACAAATTCCATACGATTAGTTAATAGCTCTGCTGCTCTCTCTCTCTCTATATATATATTTATTTATTTATTTATAATACAAGGCTTTTTAAGTTCTCGAACAATAATTACGCATCAATTCGGTGGCAAAGTTGTTTATTTGTCCTCCTGTTCATGGGCCTCATGCATGTTTGTGACGCGTTTTCCGCTCCGAGTCGGTATTAGCTTCCGGCTTGCAAGCTGTTACCGTGAACCCAGCATGAACGTAAATGAATATTTAAACGTCTATAATGGTCATTTGCGTGAAAGCTGTTAAAGATTTCGAGTGTAGAAAGATAAGTGTTTCACGATGATTGCGGTAAATGATGATAGCTTGAGTTTATACCGTGATTAAGACAAACCCTGAACCTTGACATTTGACATTGTCGACATTTGGCTCATTGGTGATGTAAGGTTCGGTTCATATTTCTTGAAGCGCCAATGTCTATCAGCGATGGTCACCACTTACAATCAGGTGGCCCATTTGCCTGTCCGCCTATCTATTTTATATATAAAAACAATAAGATATACTCATATACATACGTAGAGGTAATTTATGTTTCTGAAAGCTTTAAAGAATAATTGCTTTATTTTATTATTGGCTTGCATTTGCATAAACAACATTATTACCGGAAAAGCCTTCGATATTTGAATCACGTAATCATAATATGTAAATGTTATTGAGTGCAGAATTATGTGAAGCTGTAATAGAATTGGGTAACTTTACGATTATTATAACATAAAATGGGAACTTATTATAGGAATAAGTCGTTTCTAATTTCAACGAATAAATAATCTATAGTAATGCTAGCTGCTCGACCTGACTTGTTACGGGGTAAATAACAATTGTATTTGTTTGAATTTTTAAATAAAAAATAAAAAATCTGATAATTTACCTCAGCACCACTTAGAGTGTATCATAAGATTTATATTAAAATGAGACTTATTAAATATATAAAAATACATCAAACTCGGTCGGAGTTTCAGGTCGATGATCGTCCACATTCTAATATCACATCATGCTGGGACCCTTGCTCGGGAAGCAATAATGTTTAACACGAACGTATCCGTATGGAGCAGTCAGTATTCGATGTTTCGTTCGCTATTCTACTAAACTGTTCCCATGTAGTTGTTCAAATGTTTCAATAAAGAATAAACGGACATCTATTGGATTCTTTACTGGCTCGTGGCTCTTGTTTTAAATAGTGTTTGTTTTATTAAATTGCTAAAGTTTATTTTGTTGATTTACTAAATAACTCTTAATATTATTTATTTTGACACATATATTCGCGTTATTTTATAGAATAATTAGGTTCATTTAACTTCGTTGCAAACTATTTTTCTTAGGCTTTACTTTGACTGAATAAATTTCATTCTCTTTGTTCGTTAATTCATTTTGGTTGTGTGGTTGTCGTTATAAAAAACAGACATATCCTTATAACGATTACCGTTTCATAATATTATTAATATTGATTTTTTGTTAATGTTATTATGTTATTTAAATGTAGTTTTTAAAAACACTTTCGAAATATTTGTATATACTCATTTCAGAGAATTAGTAGTTATCGAGGCATATGTAATTAATGGAGTCTTGTCATTTTGTACAGTATTTCTATATCTGAATACCATAATCAAATTTGCAACTATAATAGCTATTGACTAGGAGTCTTAACAGTATATAATAATTTACTTTTTTTTTCACGCAGTGGAAACCTTCGGAAAGGTATCTGGCTCCCATGGATTCTTACCCACTAAAACCACTGCGATGGCCGTCCTCGTCACGGATCGGAGAGACTGCGGGATCGTGTTGATATAACATCCGCGGACGGAGCTCTCCTTAGGGGGCGAAGGTAATCTCGCCCCCCCGTGAAATTAATTATACTAGCACAACAAAACGTATTTTAGTCTAAGTATCACTCGTTTCCGCCTTCGCGTGCATGTGTGAGGTACCTTATGTCCTTTTCTGTACCCACGACAACGTGTATGCAAAATTTCATGGGAATTGGTTAAGTAGTTAAGACGTGAAAGCGTAACAAACAAGATCACTTTTGCATTTATACGACCTATAAGTTATTCGGTCGTAAATTGAACGTGAGCTTATTCGCATCATAATAAATAGTAATTTGGCAATCCCGAAGAGAATCTTTCGAGATAATAATAAACTTGTATTAAAATGGAACTAACTTGAAGTTATACTGAACAAAATGAATAATAATAACCACAAAAATAAGTTTATAAACAAAAAGTTGTACCCGAATATACATAAGAATACCTACATTATCAGACGAATTGAGAACCTTCTACTTTTATTACACAAACATATATGATTGTCAAAATATTTTTTTTTGTTTATATTATACTATTTGCCTTTATTATTGTAGGCTTAAATATTATGAATATTGGTTAATATTTTTATTGTTTATTCTACGTTGTTGAGCTGCCAGGAAACGTTTATATTAGGTTCTTACATATGAAATTGGCGTTTTGTACGGGAGGAATATAAAGTCAATTATTTTTTTTGTAAAATATATTTAATTAATCAAAGTATGTACCGTCTCTATGCACTTTTGCCATCTCATAGGTAGTTCATTGATCCCTTTACTAAAAAAACCATGGGGGCGAGAATCAATAAACTCTTTGAAGGCAGTTTGGACTGTCCCATCGAAGTTGAATTTTTTTCCTTGTAAGAAGTAATCCAAATTCCGGAAAAAATGGTAATCTGTTGGAGCAAGGTTCGGGGAGTACGGTGGATGTAGCAGACATTCCAAGTGTAGCTCATCTAACTTAGTGGTTGTTTATTGTGCAGTGTGTGGTCTTGCGTTATCGTGAAGCAGCAGTGGCCTAGAGCGATTGACCAATCTCGGTTGTTTAGCAGCTAGTTCTTTCTTCATGGTTTGCAGTTGCTGACAATAGATATCTGCCGTAATCGTTTGGCCAGATTTTAGAAAGCTGTAGTGAACGACGCCGGCGCTAGTCCATCTAATCCTTCCGATTATCTTACAGTATCCACTTTTCATCACAAGTAATGATTCGATTTAAAATCTCTTCATTATTGTGTCGGTTGAGCAAAGTAACACAGCAGTCGACGCGTGTTTGTAAGTTCGATTCACTCAATTCATGAGGTAACCATCGTTCAAGTTTTTTTACTTTCCCGATTTGCTTCAAGTGGATTAATACAGTTTTATTACTTACCCGGAAGCCTGCAGCTATCTCTGAAGTGCTTTGTGATGGATCTGCTTCCACAATACCCTTTAATTCTTCATTTTCCACTTTGGTCTCCGACCGTCCACGGGGTTGGTTCTGAAGATAGAAATTTCCAGAACGAAAACGTTGAAACTAAAAACGTACCGTGGTTTATTAGTAGGCGACACCAGCGCCGTACACATCAATAATCCTTCGAGCTGTTTCTGCAGCACTGGTACCACGGTAGAACTCGTACTCGTAAATATACCGATATTTCATGTTTTTCATTGTGCGGTAATAAAGCGACACCAAAGAAAAAAATAATGAGGAAAAAACAAATAAATGACTGTTTTTAAAACTCAAATGTACCAGCTAAATGAATTTTTAAATTTAATTTGGAATTCTTAACCAAAGAGGAGATATTTCACAGCAAAGTGGTCAGTACGACAAAACACTAATTTCATATGTAAGGATCTAATATTACACAGACTAGTAGTTCTGCAATCTTTGTTATGCTAGATCGAGAAGACTTAGCTTTATCTTATTACGAGCTAACCCACGCGCTAAAGTTTTTTAATTTTAAAAACTTAAGTTCGTAAGTACATATTTCCTTTTTGTATTTATATCCGCTTTGAAAATATTAAATCCAAAAATGCGAAGCCCTTCCTGATTACAAATGTAGGTATACTTCAAGGGTGTAGGAATTTGTAAGTAATATGTCAAACCTGTCAAAAGCAATCCCTAAATTGTCTAAGGGCAATCTTAATGTCTTTGATAATTTGGTAGGTAGTAGCGTGGTAGTGCTTTATTGTTATTATTCAATCGACTTCTTAATTATTATATTATTACGTGTTCAAATCATCGAGCCAATGTGGTTCAATGGTTCACGCACGTGATTTGTAACCAAAGAACCAAAGATTGTTCAAATCAGTACAAGCACCACTGTACGGTCTGTGCTTAATTGGTGCTTATAAAAGCTCGTGTTCAGCGGTGAAGACAAACATCGTGACCTACAGGTCTCTAACATGATTGAAAATCTGCCGCTTGTGTATTGGAGCAGTGTGATAAAATAAGCTCCAAAGGCCTAGCAGTGAAGGTTATTACTTTACTATTTACTCTTAGAGAAGCCGGTAGACTAGTTGACTTATATTAAGCAACAAACACACTTTTATATGTAAGTAAAAAATACTTAAACTAATATTTTCGACATAATATATCGAATTTAATTCGATAAATTAGACAAAAATGTTATATAAATGAAATGTAGGATTATTTTAAATAATAATAAATACTTTTTATTATCAAAATTCTATTGATTTCATCGGGTTGCCAACAATTCAAAACGTTCTTACAATAACAAAAGAACTTACGAAGAAAGCAAGCTGTAAGTTACGTAAAAATAATATTTAAAATAAAATACAACCTTTTTTTAAACTGTTAGAGCGTAACGAATAGGTAACTGTAGTTACCCTTAATACTCCTTAAAGCTTCCATCCCGTCTCAGAAACAATACCATTAAGCTTAATACTGCCTAAGAGAACACTAAATTCATTTAAACGAAGGATTTGTTATTGTGATGTATAATAAAATAGATACCTCAGCGATATTATCTTCACGAGAAATTTCGTCGTAAGTAAGCAAAATGGCAAACTATTATTATTGGTAATATAATATATATTTATTATTCAGCGCTGTCATAAATAGTTAACAGAGACCACCTCAGTAAGTTTCAAAACATTCCATTTCTCTTCAACGACTAAATAGCCTCCTTTACTTATGGTATTTAAACCCAATTACAAAGTATAAAAATTAAAAAAATAACTCCAAGTCGATTAAAATTTTTGATACACTGTTTTATTTCACAGCTCCTGATAGTTAATTAGAATGGTAAATGGCAATCAAAATTAGTAACATTGATTGTTTATCTTAATAAAATAAAATTTAATAGTTCTTAATTACAAAAATATTGCATGCGTCATAGTACTTTAAGGTTTAAAATAATAGTTCCCATTATTTGCGGTACATTGGTGGTGTAAAAAAAGTAAAGTAAAAAGGTAATTCTCTTCCAATTATTATAAATTAATAAAAGGTTTAAATTAAATTACTTATTATGAATTAATTCCTATATTCTTTATCCATTAATTATTCTTCACTTTATCGAAATGGAAATAATTATAGGATTAATTTTCCATTTGTTATCCTGATAAACAATTCTGTGCTACAAAGTCTCTCCGAAACATCGGGCTTTTACGAATAATTATTTAAATATTAGTGCGAGCAATTAAAATTATACTAAATGTTGTACTTTAGTCTCTCTTTCTTAATTTGTAAAATTGTTTGGAAATAGCTATTCAGTCCATTACCCAATGAAACAATTCACACCGAAGTTGACTAAAAACTCTCAACACCTCGATAGAAACTATGACATGCGAATTGAATTAACGACAACATATTCCTATAACACGAAGTTTCTTGAATGTTTGCCAAGATATGCGTAATGCTTGAAAACTTCTGACGCATCGATAGCTGGTGGAAAGTTACATGGTATGCCTGACTTATTCGTAATACAATGTCACGATAAATGACGAATACTACGTCATATGTTACGTCAGTTTTAAAATTTTATTAGGCAGTAGGTACATCATTTATTTGAGTATTAGGCATTTTAATACTTGTATCGCCTTCATGTATTTCAGATTAGCCTATAGGTAGTTTAGAATAAAATCCGTCTTGTGTACGAATTGCAATATTTTGTTCAATTGTGTTTTTTTTTTTTAATTAATAAAAAATAAAGAAACTAACGTTGCTTACGACTATATGGTGTAACTTTTTACCCCATCTTAGCGTTTTCATTTCAAACATTACAATTTGATTAACTTCGCTGGAATAGAGATCGAAGTATTTCATATTTTGGATCCGTATTAGATATCTAGTACCTGACTAGACTTCAGGGCTGTTATCTGTATTGCTTCGTACATTTAAAGTTGAAACTTAACTAATTGAGATAAGAACTATAATATATACAATTCTATACTAATAACGAGATTGAAAATCGAATTCCAGAATTTATTTTATCTAAACTATATTTAAAATGAAGTGAACGACTCGAATGAATTTATATATTTTCATGTATACTAGTAATGCAGTTTACAGGATGAGTTTATTCTTGGTAGTACTTTAACCATATTGATTCGTTACTAAGTAATGGTTCGGAAGTTTACGTACTTTGGTAACGGTCGGTCGGTCGGTATATTTTATCATTTATATTTGGTGTTTATATTTTATCTGTATGTCGACGACTAAAAGGTCGAGCAAAGGTAAACAAAAACATGTTCACTAATAAAGCCGTGATTGTAAATAATGGTGACGCCATTTTCTTTATTACATTAGCCAATTCTATTATCAATAAATAAAAAATATATTTATTTTGCCTTGTCTTTTAATATGTTTTGACAAATGATAAATGGTCACTGCCTTATTAGCCGCCACAGAAATTAGCATTGTATATATATTAAGTCTTACGTTTCTTTTGGCTTTTTAAACAGGCTCGCTCAACCTTCAAACCGGAACACAACGATATTGGCAGTAGAATACGTTGTCAGTTTGAACAGCTTACACAAAGCTCAAAAAATGTTTGTTTGTTGAATGTTTTACAAGAATATAAACGGCAAGCAGGGTTTGAATCAATAAAAAATAAGGAAAAAAATGTATGTTTGACGAAAAAGGACGAATTGAATGATAGGGGAGCGATGTTTGCCGTGACACAGCATTTATTAGAAGATCGAAAAGAAAATGACAAAAACCAATGTCATATATACTGAAGTTACAATTTCAGAATAAATAATATGATGAAAGCTACAATTGATATAATCAATTTCACTTACGTCAAAGATGAGCACTACTATAATACAAATTTTTATGGGCGTGGCTATGTGTTTCCATGAATGTAAAATGAACTAATAATAGCATTAACGCATTATTGCTCTGTCAATACGATGCCAACTATTTCATTTTAATATATTTTAATGTTAATGTTTTTATATTGTCTTAAATCAAAGTCATTTATTTTGTTTAATATATTATACATATATCTTGACCTGATGACCTCAAAATGCTGACATAATGTGGACACACGCTGTATAAAATTCGTACTATTCGTACTATTATTTATCTGTCTATTTTTTTTAATACTGTGTCCAGTATTCGCGTTGCAGTATCGCCATTTCGTGTTCCCTCATTCTGGGAGTCTTATCTAAATAGGTTTAATGTCGTGGGCTCCAGTACTCTAAATGCTAGTCATTCGGACGCGAAAGTAGGGAACAAAATAATATAGAAAAATGAATAGAATATAAAAAAAACGTATGTTACTTATTTGTTTATGTATGTATTATTTTACGACTTAACTTCTCAACCGATCATGAAATTTTTCATACACGTGTCAAAGGTAAAAGGACAAAGCAAACACGAAAAAAAACACGATTTTTATTCATGATGAAAGTTTAGATGTATAATTCATTAAGATTTTGTGTAAATTGACTGAAATGTGACGATTATTGTTGAAGTTCTTCTTCTTCTTCTTTCTGCCCTTATCCCACTACGTGGGGTTGGCACAACATGTTTTTTCCTTCCATTTCTCTCTGTCACTCGTCATTCAGCACTTACGCCTTTTATACACATATCCTTTCATACGCAATCCATCCACATTTTCTTTGGCCTCCCCCTATTGTTGAAGTTATCAGAAAAAAAAATGCCGACCGTAAATATCCTAATCTTTTCTGGAATACGCCGCGTAAACCAATAGAGTTATATGTATTACGATATAAACGTTGTATGTACATCCTTGCGAAGCCGGGGGAGTAGCTAGTTGTGTATAAATTATATTTGCATATGTTTTTCTCTTTACATCGTTACCTGTTTCATATTTGAAACGAAGAAATATATATATTTCGTAAATATTTTACAAACCGTTACTAATTTACTAACGCGAAATTTCAATATTCATGTTTAGAATTTTCAATGTATTATTGTTCAATGTTCATCATCATCATCATCATCATTTCAGCCGAAAGACGTCCACTGCTGGACAAAGGCCTCCCCCAAGGATACCCATTTTGGCCGGTCTTGCGCTGCCTGCATCCAACGGCTTCCCGCGACTCTTTTGATATCGTCGGTCAAGGCTGGGAATAGCAGGGCTGCCGGGGACTAGGGGCCGTGGTTTGTTTGTAACTATCATTGGGGGGATATGCCATAATCGCCACGCTTGGCAGACGGGTTGGCGATCGCAGTAAGTTGGTCATAGTACTCAGAGAAACGCTGCTGCCCGTTCTCTGGTGTATATTCCCTCGGGTCGACTTCTACGCCCCCCACGGGATGAAATGGGGTGGTGATATTCGTTGCCGTCACCACACGGCAACGAATATCACCGGCAATGTTCAATGTTGAGTAAACTTAAAGAAAGTTCTTACAACTAGTTACATAACTATGTAAATATCTCTCTTGTTCTTTTAAAATTCTAAATATCACGTACATTTATTATCATTTTTTTCCATCTAAACTTTCTGTTTGTGCAAAGGTTTACGGATCATAGGTATGAATAACAAAGATCAACTCATTGTAATGTTCGATTTGAAAATGGAATTTCATTTCAAAATAATTCCTGGATTATACTAAGCAACAATAATAATGAAAGCCCTAATAAATGTTTAAGCGAAGAGCTTTGTTATCGAATAAGAGGATTAAGAGTTTAATTTACCGCGTTTCACTTCAGGTAGGTTCTTAAGACTCACTAAAATCATGACGTTTTGCTATTTTAAATGTATACTTATATATATTTTATTTGAAATTACTTGATAGGTGTGTAACAGTAGTAAAAGTAAAAAAAATAATATAATTCCATTATATTATACATATATACAACTAAGAACATGTGGGAAAATCTTAATACATAACGTTGCAAATACACATTTTGATTATTTTACATCCGATGAGAAAACGACACTCTTATCTGCTTGTCCGTCCATCAGATTAGTGTCACCTACCCGAGTGAGATCAACCTTTTGGTACAGTTTTATTATCTAATCACTTGTATCATATCCAACTTTATATAATAGTGTAGGTGTTAGGTATAACCTTCCTTTTCTATAACACATAATACAAACATGTATGCAAAATTTCATGATGATCGGTTGATTAGTTAGACGTTAAAGCGTAACGAACAAATAATTTAATAAATAAACAAACTCACTTTCATATTTACAATATTATTAAGGAAAACTCTCAATATTATTCGTTTATATTTCAAAGGATCGTAGCGATATTGACGCACACTCCGTAGTCTTACGTTTCACAGATTATAACCAGCGCTGTTACCTTTTTTTATCGCTGCAAAAAACGCGTTACGCGTTTCGCCCACGGGAACAGTAGCTTTAGTATGTGGGGCTCACCAAGCCGCCGAGTGCGCTCCGAACATTGGAATACCCACCAAAAAACCAGCGGTACCCTTTTCGTCTTTGTGCCACGGGATCGCTTTCGCATGCTACCGTGACGCTGACGCTACTAGCGCTGTTATCGGCTGCAGCTTAACTCATTACACTTATATTTGGTAGCATTATATAATTATTTGCAACAGCAAGAATTCAAACGAGATACTGAGACAGCGCTTAAGAAATAATTAATAGATTGAGAGGATCGACGCGTAGTCGCATATCGGCGTGTTGATTACGATAATTTTCTTTATACATATTATGTACGCTTCTAGTTTAAACCGAGTCAAATTAACCACAATTAATTTATATTATTATATTATTAACTTACCAGTGTAAGTATAAATTAGAATAATATCCTATTTTGTGTAGTTAGGTTAGGTTAGTTACTTGTGATGAATAAAGATTTTGTAGCTCATTTTCATCTACTTAGAATAAAATAAAGCCCGATTTTAAAGTAGACTTAACCGGTACATGCTGTTTAAGATTTATTTATTTATATCTTATTGCACACATGTAAATAACGGATTACATAATAGTAGTAGATAAAATAATAATAAATAAAACAAACGGTGCACAAAAGCGGTCTCATCTTAAGAGATAGCGATCTCTCACAGATAATCTTTGGTGAAAGAATCAAACCTTTCTTAATTATAAACACAATATACATAAATTAAAAAATCTGATCATGTACAATAAATTATTTATATATACAATACTAATAGTATTAATTTTTTGTATATTATTTAATATTATGGTCGATGCTTTTGTATAAATTAATATAATAATACAAATAATAATTGTAACTAACGAAATCTTATATAATCTGGTCTAACTTACGACAAGTTAGACAGATAATTAATGAGCCAAGATGACCCAACAGATTAATACAAAATCTCGGTATACGGCTCCGTTTTTTAAGGACTTTATTTATATTTGCAATTCATTGCATGTCTCTCTTCATTAACCCGCATTGGCATAGCGTAATTGACTTCAGCTTCATTTTGCTGTATATAGTAAATATATTTCATATTTGCTGTAGGTATATGCTATATATTTAGGTAAAAGATTAGGTATGCTGTTAAAAGAAAAATATAATATACATTTTTAAATTGAAATTTTGAAGGAAATTGTGGTGATGTATAGCATTAGCAAATGATAATAAGGCTGTAAATCTGACCTCTGATAAATCTGATCTGATTCTGTTCCTTCGACTTCCGCTTTGATTGTAATCATGGAAACGAGATCACACATTACTTGAATAATAACACAAGGGTGTTTTATAATCATAACATATTTTAGAAAGACATTTCGTTTTTTATCATAATAATGAAAAACGATTTTCTTGTGTAAGCGAAAACATCTTATTGAAATTTATATTTTCCATTTTGGTCCAATACCTTTTACCAACTGTCTGGAATGATTCCACGTTCATATAATTTTTATTTTTTGCTGACAAAAAACTGGTTGAACGATCGATTTCGGTAAATTGAATCTCTCAGATATCTTATGAGTTGTAATTCGCCGGCTTGCATCTGGAAGGCCAGTTTCAACTGACTTTCTAGAATGCATCCATGGTCTTGAACATAAAAAAATCCGAGTCGAAAATATCCAAACCATATTTGGCACTGACGTTCTGTCATAACATTTTCCCTATCGGATCATTTTTTCTACGATAAACAGCATTATTACCTGTTCGATAGAAAAATAAGTAAAAATTGCCAAAATTTCTGCATTTTACTTTCTTTATTTGAAAAGGTACAAAATAACCTCATAGCAAAAATCATTGGGTGGTACCATAGGCTAACTAATTCCCGCACGTGGCTTCGCCCGCAAGTGGGGAAAGTACTATAAGTAACATAGGATACTAGATATACTATGTTATTTCTGTACTTCTGACAGTGTACGTAATTTCTCGATGATCGGTTCAGTTAGTTAGGACGTGAAAGCGTAACAAAAAATAATCTCATTTCCATTTATATTAAATTAGTTAGAAACAAGTTATTCGCAATAAGCATATCAAGCAGTTATAATTACGTAAATAGTCAGAAAGTTTCAGAAAGCCTAACTACAGGCCAGCCAACATAAAGCGATCCCGTGGCGCTCCTCGTTAAGACGGAAAGGGTACCGCTGGTTTTTTAGTGGGTATTCCGATGTTCGGGGCGCACTCGGCGCCTCGGACACCGGCGAGACCCACATACCCTCTGTTCCCGTGGGGAAATGCGTAATGCGTTTTTCCAGTGTGAAAAAAAGGCCAGCCAACATAGATTACTTTTTTTTATGTAGTCCACAAAACTGACTACAATTATACAATCAACAATGATATACAGTAATACCGAAAACCAAAAATATTTACGATTGAGTCTTCTTGATGTGGACATTACATGCTTATATGAGGGCTAAAGAGCAAAATAAAATAAAATTTACATTAGAACAAACACATGAAACTTATAAAGACTATTCCCTATAAAATAAAAATAAATAACTTTGGCAAGACAAAATTAAAAAGTAAATAAATACTAAAAATTAGAAAAATAATTTAAAAATAAAACTAAAAATTAACCGATTTGTGTAGATTTTTTTTTTTTAAATGGCCCTTATATTATCATTGAAGTTATCTATAGTATCTCTAAAACGGTTAGCAAAAGATAGCATTCTATACAGCGGACCATGCTGACCAAGATTGCTTCTTGTATAAGGCAAACTAAACGTCTTGCGATTCTGTAGGCGGCTACCGTCCCGAGGCACTGCGAAACTTAAACGCTCGAGCAGTTCAGGTGCATCAATTAGGCCATTTATTAATTATGACAAGAAAATCACATCTGCAACCCTTCTACGCTCCTTGAGTGACCTCATATTATAATGAGTAAGACGAGATTCGTAAGTGAACAGCTGACAACATTTAAAGTCCGTGTACGATAGGTGGTACAGAAATCGTTTCTGGATTCGCCTTATTTTGTCGGAGTGAACTTGGTATCCTGGACTCCAAACAGTGCTACAATACTCAAGGATACTACGCACAATACTATTAAACACAAGAATTGACAAATTATGGTCCTAAAATATTTTCATTTGCCTGAAAACTAGGCCTGATATCTTAGATGCCTTAGATGTAATATGCTCAATATGTTGTCAAAAGCTTAAAGCAGAATCTATGATAACTCCCAGATCTCTAATACTAGAAACTTCTTTTAAGGTCATATTGTTTATTTTATAGCTACAGTACCTCGGCGACTTCTTCCTAGTAAATTTTATGCAAAAACACTTTTTATTATATTTTTATTATATTCAAAGACATAGCATTTTTTGTGCACCACGAATAAACAGTATCAATGTCATGTTGTAAAGCTTCCACATCGGCTTGGCTTTCAATGGCTCTGTAACTGTATGGCTCTGTACTTAACTTAAGAAAAAAAAATACATTATCAGCATAAAATATCTAGTTGTAAAATAAAATGTCTTACTTGGAGGATAGTCTCGATAGCTGATGTCACTGTAGACAGCAAAGGGTGAAGCGCTGATGAAGGCCAGCATCCACAGGACCACGATGATGCGAGACGCCCGCGTGAGGCCGGCCATCGCATAAAGATGTAGAGGATGACATATAGCCAAATATCGTTCCAGGGAGAAAGCAGATATTGTTAGAACTGATACGTATGTTGCCCTATAGAAAAATAAAGAGAATATTATAATTTGTTATAAATATGATATTATCTATATGTATAGTTGTTATTATCTATATGTATTTTATAATAAAAAAGCATCGATTAAATATAGTACTGGTGGTAGAGCTTTGTGCAAGATCGTCTGGGTACCACCCACTCAACAGATATTCTACCGCAAAACAGCATTACTTGGTACTGTTGTGTTCCGGTGTGAAGGATGAGTGATCCAGTGTAATTACAGGCACAAGGGACATAAAATTTTAGGTCCCAAGGTTGGTAGCGCATTGGCGATGTAAGCGATGGTTAACATTTCTCACAGTGCCAATGTCTAAGAGCGTTTGGTGACCACTTACCATCAGGTGGCCCATATGCTAATCCGCCTTCCTGTTCTATAAAAAATAAAAATAAAAATTATAGTACATTGTTATTAAAAAAAAAAACAAATTTAAAAGTATGTATTTAAAATATGATAAATTAGTTTTTGCCCGCGGGTTTGACCCTGTATATAGATATTAGGTATAGAAACAGCGGCTAATTTCCTTCTTGGGGGTTCAAGCTTGTGTGACCAAATTTCATTAAAATCCGTTCAGTGATTTAACCGTAATAGTGTATCAGACAGATACGTTACGTTACGTAACAGCCTGTAAATGTCCCACTGCTGGGCTAAAGGCCTCTTCTCCCTTTGAGGAGAAGGTTTTGGAGCTTATTCCACCACGCTGCTCCAATGCGGGTTAGTGGAATACACATGTGGCAGAATTTCAGTGAAATTAGACACATGCAGGTTTCCTCACGATGTTGCCTTCACCGTAAAGCACGAGATGAATTATAATCACAAATTAAGCACATGGAAAGTCAGTGGTTCTTGCCCGGGTTTGAACCCACGATCATCGGTTAAGATTCACGCGTTCTTACCACTGGGCCATCTCGACCGTCAACAGACAGATAGACAGAGTAAATATGTCGAATCTAGCTTCACCTCAAAATGGCTCCAAAATTTTATTCTATCACTGTTCTTCATCATCACTAAAAATAGTTACCAATGCGATATAAAGATAGGAAGGTTTTAGAAATGACAAGAACGTAACTTTCTAAATCAATTAGATCTTAAAGACAAGATGGCGAAGCCGTGATTCGACATATTTATTATCGACTAAAGCATATGTTATAAAATCTGACGTGCCTTTAAATTAGCTTGCAATATCTTTGAGAATGATTCCTAGTTGTAGTAACGTTTAATGGTTTCTGTCAAATTTGTCATAACGATCATAACGAATACAAAACTCAAATAATAAATACATTTCAAACTTCAAAGAGACCGCATTTCAATTCAACGAAGTAACAATTTTAATACATTCGAGCCAATTAAAAAGCCTTTACTTATCTACATATTATTTTTTATATAATATTGTTAATATCTAACTACCATATATCTTGACAAAGTATATAAACTTTTAGCAAGTTTAATGTGTTTTCTTAAAAGCATATTACCGATTTCATCCAAGATTTATTTTCGGGTTATATTTTTAAGTTAATTTCAAAGCTCTTTCCATTTATTGACAGACTTCATAATTTCGACGACAGTGGATAGCTGTTTTGAACTACAATACATTATAAATGGATCTTTACCAAAGATATAATCGCTATCATTTTACGAAAATGTCGAAAAGAAAAATTGTAGGTTTATAGATTTTTCGTAATAAAATATAATTTTTCAATTACGAGTAATCGAACGTCTAATGTATATTTTTATTATTATTTATTCTTAGAAATATTCCAAAACTATAAAAAGAACATAAATTGTCTATGACCCCATCTCGATACCTTTCATAAGGTCAGTGACAACTAATACGTTAATAGTATATAAGTGTAAACAAAGACTAAAGACTAAAAGAAAATAACAACATTACATTTATTAACAATACAAAGACACATATCAGATACCAGACAGATATTTGTAAGTCATTCACCCCCCCATACACGTAGGTAACGTGTATGGGGGGTGAATGACTTACAAATAATAATTCTCTCATCTTTTTTTCAATATACATAGATATTTTATTTTTATATTCAACGTCGCCTTTTAACATGAGACATATCCGCTCTTTATGATATTTGGTTCTGCATATAAGAGGTCTTTTCAATGTGCAACCCGGTCACAATAACTGTGTCCATGGTCGATGATTTCATATCGGTGTACTGGTATGGTGTGAAAAACAAATATCAATAGAAAAATTATCTAACAATTTTTTTTTTTGTTTAAAGAAATTAATAAGTGCTGGTAAAAAAGGCGAGCGAGAGGGGATGGAGGGGATAGCGAGAATAGCATCTCATTCCAGCGAGTTGCACAGATATATTATTTTTTATAGAAAAGGAAGGCGGACGAGCATACGGGCCATCTGATGGTAAGTGGTCGCCAAACGCCCTTAGATATTGGCACTGTAAGAAATGTTAACCATCGCTTACATCGCCAATGCGCCACCAACCTTGGGACCTAAGATTTTATGTCCCTTGTGCCTGTAATTACACTGACTCACTCACCCTTCAAACCGGAACACAACAATACCAAGCACTGCTGTTTTGTGGTAGAATATCTGATGAGTGGGTGGTACCTACCCAGACGAGCTTGCACACCACCAGTACGTACGTATTATAGTAAAAGCGTAAGAGATCAGATTAAACGGTTGTTTTATTTTTATGCGTTTTCACCTTTTCCACCATAATACTATATTATGATCGATCAAGTATACATATTTCTTTGATCGAATAGAATTCAAATAGTTAAATTAATAGACTCAAATAGTTTCATTTTAACTCAACGTAGACATATGAAATTTTATCAACGAAATTTAAAATAAACTTATGTCGAATCGATTTTCATAGCTTCAATTTGAAAGACTGCTCAGAAGATTCAAATCGTTTTCGATCATGATTGCGCTTTTAGTATCTCGTTAGTATGGATAGTAAAACGACAATGTGAACATTTAATAGATGCTAATGTAAAAAATTATATTTGGTATATTTATTTGTCACTCGTTTCGAAAAAATGTAAGTGGTTCGCAAATATCTCAAGAAGGGTCCATTCCATTTGCTTGACATTTCAAAGGATGGATCTCAAATTGTCCCTTTAGGATTTGTGAATTATCCTATGCCCTATATTTTACCCTTTCAAGTAAAGGTTTCAGTTAGTCATTATTGAAGTATTTGTTCGCCTTTACCCTTATTTACATCAGAATGTATTGAATTCACCTTCCAACAGAGACGTCGGCCAATTCAATAGATCATTATGAAAACAGGTTATAGCTCTTAGCTCTATCGCTAAGTAAACATTTTACTTGTTGGTAGCTTGGAGCTTTTTGTAAGCTCGTCTTTGTTGGTACCATCTCATCCATATACTTCACCGCCAAGCATCAATACTTAATATTGTTGTGTACCGATTTGATCGGTGTGTGAGTCAATATAATTACAAGGGACACAACATCTTAATTATCAATTAAATATCAACATTGGCTATGTAAGGGTTAATATCTATTACAATGCGTGATGGTGACCACTTATCATCAGGTAGCCCATTTGCTTGTCTGCCACTTCAAACCATAACAAAAAACGAATTTATTATAATCAGCAAAATGTTTATCATAAGACGTCTGTTTTCATTGCATCAAAATTATGATCATAATGATTGTGTAAGGAAATATCTGTTGCTAGTTTTTGTTATTCGATAAATATGGTCTGAGAGAAATTGTAAGATTATATAATAATTATTAACTACTTACGCTTCCGATATGAATGCTCGAAGTTTGCAGAAAACTAAGCCCAGGCTGTAAGGATATTGGTGCCAATACACTGCAAGATCATTTGGAAGACCTGGAGAAACACAAAATCGTTATTATAATAATATTATGTAACATTTTTACTTTCAGTTGTATCAACTGTTTTCTATGAGGATATTGTCGCCTTGTGTGTGTGTGTGTATGTGTGTGTGTGTGTGTGTGTGTGTGTGTGTGTGTGTGTATGTGTTGTGTGTGTGTGGGGTAAGAACGACTCGTATGCCGTGCCTGCAAACGGTATGACACTCTTATACCGCCATGCATCGTGTGCTCACTCGTATACTATATTTCGTTTTGTATTATCATAATATTAAAAAAAAATATCTTTACTAACAACACTCAGTATTTTATTTATTTAACTCAATGTCTCTTAGTTTTTTTTTAATTATTAATTATTTCAATAACCATTAACTTCCCGGCATATAATGCACATCCGGCATCGAGTATCGGCCATTTATTTTAATAGTGTGGTTTTATCACGGTACGTTACGGTGAGTTGACACTGCAAAATTATAATTACTTTATTACGTACTAGCTTTTTTTCACCGCGGTCCTACCCGCGTTTTTGTATTATGTGGAATTATAAAAATCCTAAATGGATCAAAATAATGGAAGCTAAACAAAGCTTTTCATCCTACCACGAGATATCAGAGTGCCTAGCACTGGTGCTGACCAATGTGCAACAGTTGCTTTAGAATTAATTTACTTTGCTATTTAGAAGCTTATTATTAGTTAACTATATTTTGAAGTATGTGTAGATATTTTTTTCTGGAATAGATATTTAATCCAAGCGATTAAACAAAAAAAATCTATTGGCTAATGGCTAGCTTATAAAGACGCAAGTCTCGAGGTATCAGGTTCAAACCCAAGTTCGGGCCAATATAAAGTTATTAGATTTTTTGGGTGAAAAACTCTGAATAGTAGTGAGCCTGGAATGTGTTTACACTCCCGTGGCTCGGAAAGCACGTAAAGCTGTTGGTCCTGCGCCTAAACTTTTTCTGGTCTTATCGGATTATGAGTGAAGGAATAGAGAATGTATCTCCGTTTTTGTACATACTTATGCAATATAATATATCTTCACGCAGTTCGTTATTCTAGCTGTAGGCAAAATCGGTAGTTTTTTTGTAAACGGATCACATATTATAAAAGTATGTCTTTATGTTTAATAATTTATTTTATTTCATTTTGAAATATCAGGATTGTATTTGAAACTCGTATGATTTCGTTTTAGAAATAAAATGCATAAATTATATTCAAAGAAAAGCAATAATAAATAATTGAATATTAATAAAATAAAAATATTATAATTTAATGTGATTACTTACTAGAAGCCATTTTAATTATAGTTTAACTTTATTTATTTACTTATATATTTCATAAAACGATAAAATAAAGTGTACTTTGTTTGACAAGACTCAAAACAACTTTTTTCATATAGCCAATTCATTTCGTATTTATTTTTATAATTCTCAAAAAACATTTAAAACAGGTAATATAAAATAATCAAAGTTTAAATAAAATGATATTCAAAGTAATATAAATTAATGTGTATTCTACGAACCCGCATTGGAGCAGCGTGGTGGAATAAGCTAAAATCCTTCTCCTCGAGAAAGGAGAGTAGGCCTTAGCCCAGCAGTGGGAAATTCATTGGCTGCTACTTTATATATATATTCGTATCACATAAACATAGTTTTAACAGCAAATATTTTAGACGCAGATCGTTTTAAGGCCTCAATACAAAGTTACCAAAATTGGTAACATAATTTAATTAGGAGAAGTGATTTACTAAGAAAATTTCCCTTCGTTAATGAAATAGACAACATTTTGACATTATTAATTTCGAAGTCGAGTTTTTCATTAGGAAATTTATATTATTTCATTAGCATGATTTTAATTACTTTTATATAGTCTAGATTTCACAAACTCTTTAAGAATTTCGAAAATGGTAATTATGCTTTAATTTGTAGTGTATTTTAATGAAAACAAATTCTGTAGCCTCAATTTCTTTAGACTAACATTTTATTTTTAACTTAAAAGAATATATATGAATAATTTTGATATATTTATGTATTTATCTACCCTTCTATAATTACTTTAGTTAGGCCTAAGTCATATTAACATAACATTAATGTACCTATTTTTTCCTTCTTTCAAGTTTAGCATTTTTCTTTCTCAATTATAATATTATTTGAAAATTCGTCCGTATCGTATTTATACTCCTGGGAAAATTTGACCTTTGAACAATGAAACAACTATTACATAATCCTTGACGACTTGACGACATAAGTTATATAACGTACGGAGAGATTGATTTGCTCAAGATTAATAGTTTCATATTATACATCAATTATATATTTTTTTATTTCTATGTATGTCGACTGCTTCGTTGGATGGACAGGCATAAAAAAAATAGCGTTTTTTGCAAGCATTACTTAAAAGTTACAGTGAAATTAATCAAGCATAATAACATATGTAACAATATACCAAAAAAAATATCTCCAACCATAAGTTTTGGGGTATCACGCGTCGCTCGTTGTAAGCCCTAATTCAAAACTTCTCTGAATATATATTGCTCATAACGTTTTAAAACTTTTATATTTACGAATATTTAAATTTATGATGATTACTTCAATGAGTTTGTTTTTTATGACTTTTCTTAACACATTGATACATTTAAGTACCTCCTTACAGTAAGTCACATGTCAGTGTAATTTGCGTTTATAAATAAACCTATTATTGCTAATTACCCGTGTGTACTTAATATATAAGAAACGAGGACTCCTTATCAAAATCAAAATAAAACAGAAATTCTTTATTCAATATACAAGAATTATACTTGTTTATTAATTGTCAAGTTTGAAACTAACACGGGTTCGGAAAAGAAATACCCTGACCTGAGAAGAACCGGCGAAAGAAAGTTTTATTTACAAGTTTTTAGTATAAGAAAACAAATAGCTATGGGGCGATCGTTACATTCACAAGTTGTGCTATCATCATAAGCTCATTAATTGTATAATATAAACCTTTTGCACACAAATGTTCCTTTCAAATTTTTGTTATAAAACCGTTTACATTATATAAACTCCACAAAAGAGTTACCAACTATATGCAATAACAAGAGTAATTAGTTTGATTAACGATTAGTATTATTAACTTAACCAAAATCTACGCGGCCTTATGCTGGTTGTAATATAAATATAATAACCTATCATTTTTCATATATTTAAAAATACATGAAAAGAATAAATTATACATAACCGTAACAGCCTGTGAATGTCCCACTGCTGGGCTAAAGGCCTCCTCTCCTCTTTTTTTTGAGGAGAAGGCTTTGGAGCTTATTCCACCACGCTGCTCCAATGCGGGTTGGTGGAATACACATGTGGCAGAATTTCAGTGAAATTAGACACATGCAGGTTTCCTCACGATGTTTTCCTTCACCGTAAAGCACGAGATGAATTATAATCACAAATTAAGCACATGAAAATTCAGTGGTGCTTGCCCGGGTTTGAACCCACGATCATCGATTAAGATTCACGCGGTCTTACCACTGGGCCATCTCGGCTTCAAATTATACATATTATAAAAATTTGAGAATCCTATAAATATTTATAAAAAAATCACTAAAATATCTCTAGTAAACTACTTGTATTTTTCTTAAAGATCATATTCGAAATTATATTTATCTTTATCGACTAAAATAAGATTTTCTTCTTTCTTGTAAATATGGAACAAATATTATACCTATTACACACATCATAGACGCCTTTATGAGAAAATTCTACCTACATTTCTTTATTATAACCAAGTCTGGCTTTAGACACAATATTCTTAAGATGAAAACCAATTATGGAGTTACTTGAAAAAAATCATTTGGCCCACCCAACAACCATGCATTTATGTGATAACCATTTACTGACAATAGAGACGACGTTTGAAAACATGGTTAGTAGTGGCATATTATCATTGTAAGGATAGATTTATGTTCAGTGTACTAGTGTATTTTTTTTTACTGGGACATTATTCACACACGGCCATCTGATCCCAAACTAAGCAGATCTTGTAATATATAAACCAGAGAACTGATATACTATTTTTCTTTTGTAAATACATACTTATATAGATAATTACATCCGGACTCTGGACAAATAGACATGTTCATGCAAACAAATGATTGGCAACCTTCGGCGTGAAAAGCAAGTATCTACCAACCACGCCACCCGGCCTGTCAAATCATGTCTATGAGCGAAGATGACCACTGAATATTAGTTAGTATACCAAACATTTGTAAAATACGAGATAAAAAAGTATCCCACCGTGTTTCTTCCTTTGGTTATTCTCAGGTCTGAGGTGCTTATTTGAGAACCGGTGGTAGATTTTTTACAATCAATAAGCAAGTGTTACGCTTCTATATTACCCAAATAGCAGGGGAATCACCAGCAGAGAGGGTAAAATACCCTATGTTCTATTTCACGACTTATTTGACTTATGCATCTTTCTTTATAACCATTTCTCGGTTTAATGGAGATTTGAGCTGAAATACTTAATGAAATCTTATTTTTTTACTACTAATAGCTATATCGAACACCAATACCTTGAATCTAACAAATAATCATACATGTTATTGTAATATTAAACGGACAGGGAGGAACAAGTTATAACAATAATAGTTATTGCGAGACACTTATTGGTTGAAAGCTTACACAATAAAACTATAAACTGGACTGTTCTGTTCCGTAAAACGATTTAACGATTAGTCATCCTTGTGAACGGTAATAGTTTCATAGAAATTTGATTAGCATGAATCTGTATTTAAGTGCTGTCTGAAAAGTGCCTACGTAACTCAATTTACAAATGCGGATTTCAGAATTGAAAAGTCTATGACAATCGTGAAAACTTAAGTCTACTTCAAGATCAAACGTGCTTACGACTTTCCACAATTTTCAATTTTTCGTACCTTTGCCGAGGTTTATATATATATAT
This sequence comes from Nymphalis urticae, assembly GCA_905147175.2. Lineage (NCBI taxonomy): Eukaryota > Metazoa > Arthropoda > Insecta > Lepidoptera > Nymphalidae > Nymphalis > Nymphalis urticae. Next base: position 3,355,996 of record LR990004.1, on the reverse strand, counting down.
ATATTTGTTAAAGAGGTAGTTATGTCAATCTAACTATTTATTATTGTTGGCACACTTAACTTTTAAATTATCAATCTTAAACTTAGATATTTTATATTTTTATTTTAAATTTCGGCCTTGGAGGATTTTTTGTTGATTGTATTCATTAGTCATTTGGCGGTACCAAATGTATTGCTGGTGTTTTTAAGTCTGTAATAGACCGAACTTGTTAGTTTCTAACATTAGAACGAGCATTTGGCTTCAGTGCTTCGCTGCATTATTCAAAACACGATAAAAACTATTGGAATTTATATTGGAAAAGACACAACGAGGGAAAAGTAACATTGCTTGCAATGTTTATGGAAATTGTTTATCACTTAATATTAAATAAGTATAAGTTTTACGTTAACCCTATAATAAAACCCAATATAAACTTTGCTTTTCGAATGATATCTCAAACTTTTATTGTCATAACTTCTGAATGTTTTGGAATAAATTCTTATACTATTTGATAGCAGTGGGATCATCTTCTCCGATATTCATATATATATATATATATATATAAAGTATTAAATCCATATAAATTCGCTATTGTGTGTTCGCCAATATGATACATTATTAACAGATGTATCATATTACATTTCAGGATAATAGTTTAAGATAATTGTTATTTCTTAGAAAAATATCGTAAAAAGAGAGATTATGTTATGAGAGCTCCACATTCGCGTTGTGAATACTTGTGAAATAGGGCGAAAACAAATACACTTTTTACACAGTATTAGTTTTTTTTTTACGTCAATAGATATAGATCTCTAACCTAACGAAAACGCATCAACGCAGTAGAAGGGCAATGTCACAAACCTATTTAAACTAATTGCAATTTAATCCCCTTAATCACTATTAAGGGGATTAATAAGTATTCATATTAATAGTTTTAGTTTTTAAATATTCATAGTAATATTTCATTTGTTTGACTTTGTTATATGTTAATGTACAATACTATAAATGTAATACAAATAAGTATGAGATATAAACAATTTTAACAAATTAACAATTTTATTTCGTAAATTAAAAAAAAAACTCAAAATAATAAATTAATAACTTTGAATACATTGTTCCAAAGTTCTTAAATCTACATATAGATTTTAATTTAATATGAAAACTCATATTCATGCAGTTACTAAACCTTTTTTTATAAGGTTAACTTAACTATAAGGTTAAATTCATTTAACTTTTTAAAACAGTCAACCGAGAAACCGACACAATGATTTAGCACTTAATTCCATCTAATTATATATTTATGTATTGATCTTATTTTTCTCTGTAGGCCGCTGGTCACGATATCCCATCATTGTATGATACAAGGAAATTTTTGCTGGCCGATTATATTAATCTTAATGTAATTAGTATAAGTGAAGTCTTACTTTAAAACGATGCTAAATATCTAAAACTCACCTGTGTTATTAACAAATAAACGAATATAATGTAAATTGAAATTCAATGTTTTAAGTCATTTTTCATAGCAAAGTATTTACGAATCCAGATCTTTATTAGAAAACAGAACATTTCGAAAGATGGAGGAAACGACTAAAAAAGTAACGAAACCACAGAATAAGTTAGTACTGTATTTGGTATTTCCAGGATTAAAATGTTGAAAACTTTTTAAAAATGCCTTTAAAAGATTCTCTTTTCGAATTTAATATACTACGTGAAGAAAATATGAAAATGTATTACCAAAATGAGATGGAATATAACGACTATATTTGGGAATCTTAGAAATGTCAAAAAAAATATATTAAAAATATTTCTACGATGTAAAATTTAAAGGCAGAAAGCAATAAATTTTTAGACAGACTTATTAATTCAAGAAACATATCACCGAAAGTAAAATCACTAAATAAATCATTTAATATGGTTTTAGTGTAAATCCATATTTTCGTCTCGAGAGGCGAGCGTTGGCCGCCACCATAAATGACACGTTCTTGCGATTTTTTCATAAATGATGTGTCATAAGAAAACTTCATCGTTTCTTGACGCAAAGAAAAATCAAATCAAAATGATATTAAAATATTTTTTATTCAAATATAACTTTACAAGTACTGTAACTGGTGGTAGGGCTTTGTGCAAGCTCGTCTGGGTAGATACCACTCACTCATCAGATACTCTACCGCAAAACAGCAGTACTTGGTATTGTTGTGTTCCGGTTTGAAGGTTGAGTGAGCCAGTGTAATTACAGGCACAAGGGACATAAAATCTTAGGTCCCAAAGTTGGTGGTGCATTGGCGATATAAGCGATGGTTAACATTTCTTACAGTGCCAATGTCTAAGGGCGTTTGGTGACCACTTACCATCAGGTGGCTCATATGCTCGTCCGCCTTCCTTTTCTATAAAAAAAAAACATGAATCGTCAAGCGCTAACAGTTCAGAATGTGGATTCTACCGAGAAGAACCGGCAAAAAACTTAGTTATATAAAGTTATTCTTTTTTTTCTTTTCAAATATACACATTTGTATCAATTACATACACTAAATTCCTTCACGAGAAGCAGCAAACATTTAATCCACGCATTTTTGTAATGCGGTACAGTTACAGTTTTGATATGACAATTTCCCTTTTTAAGCGTTTAGTGCTCCACCTCCGTGGTCCTAACGTGATATTAGTAATAATCTTTAATCTTCTTCAAGAATTGGACTATCATTAAAGTTTTTTTTTTCAAATTCCATTCGTAGCTTCCGTGATTCGCGAGTTCAAAAAACAATAAACAAACTCATCGCTAAAATATATTAATATAGATTATACATATATGTAAATATAATAATAATAATATCCTAGGACATTATTCACACACGGCCATCTGATCCCAAACTAAACAGAGCTTGTACTATGGAAACCAGACAACTGATGTTTTTTTTTTTAAACGTATAGGCTAGCGCTTGACTGTATCACGCCTGATTTAAAGTGAGATACAGTCTAAGATGGAGCGCGCTTGCCTAGAAGGTGCCTATTCACTCGAGACTTGAAGGTACCCATATTGTAGGTGGTGGGGAAAACGGAGGTCGGGAGGGTATTCCAGACCTTGGCGGTGCGTATCAGAAACGAGGAAGCAAATCGTTTCGTACGTGCCTTATATACGTCAATGTCAACCACGTACGGGTGCAGATCCTTTGTACTACTTTTCTTTTGTAAATACATACTTATATAGATAATTACACCCAGACTCAGGACAAAGAGACATGTTCATGCACACAAATGTCTATCCTAAGTGGAAATCGAACCCACAACCTTCGGCGTGAAAGGCAAGTATCTACCAACCACGCCAACCGGCTCAAGTATGCATCATAATTATGTATAAGTGTATGTATATATCATAAAGCTATATATATCTTGGTCATACCTTCTAAACTTGTACCATTTTTGTAATAGGATACTCCAAAATTACAAGATTTCAACAATTAAAAGTCGAAAGTTGTTGCAAAAAAGCTATTAGCGAAACATACTTAGCGTAATTAAACCATCAATGCTGGGTCATGACTGGCCTTAAATTTAACGCTGTTTCATTCCTTATCGCGTTCAGTTTTTCGTCTAATTGGATGGCAATTTAGGGAAACATTTGATCCCGTAGTAACATGGATATACAATAGTTGCAGATTCATTTTCCGTAAACAAATAATATAATGCCATACGTCATATTTTAACAACAGAAGTTTATCAACCAAACTCACATTATGTACATCGTTGGATTTTGGAGTTGAATGAACGTTCAAACTAAAGTGCTTCTTATGTCCTTTACATATGTACAATATAGTTTTTTTGTCCATGAACGGATTTTAATGCTACTCTTTGTGTTTGATTCATACTTATCGTAGAGGAGTTCTGGGGGCCAACTGTGGTCCTCTTCTTAAATGATACTTTCTAAATGCAAATGCGTGACTTGTGGATAAAAACCAAAATCGCTATATGTATCCCTATAAAATTTGAGGAGTTTTCTTAATTCCTTATATTTATTCCTTTCTTACTTTTGATAATAATAAGATTAACCTGAAAATATATCCTTTCAAAGAAAAAAGGCGCTCTGAGGTAAAAAAAATACTATAATAAACAATCGAATTGAGTACCTCTTGTTTGAATCACTTTTTAACAGACGGTTCGATGGATCGAAAATTATATAAAATGAATGTATTTTTATGTACACACATAGTAATTATTATTTAACTTAAAAGATTTGTAAATAATTATAATTGTATAATATTCTCCGAGTTATTGAGTAATATAATATTTAATTACAGATTTTTATTAATGTAATAGATAATTCTTGGTTTGAAGTCTCTACATTTTATCCATTAAATTTAGAAAAATTATATTGTAATTTTGACATTGACATTAATGAATAAAAGGAATGGTTGGTAGTTATATGATAAGGATATATTGTAATTGCTGTTTTTAAAAAATGAGAAGTATATGTAATAATACTAGTGGTAGGGCTTTGTGCAAGCTCGTCTGGGTAGGTACCACCCACTCATCAGATATTCTACCGCAAAACAGCAGTACTTGGTATTGTTGTGTTCCGGTTTGAAGGGTGAGTGAGCCAGTGTAATTACAGGCACAAGGGAAATAAACTCTTAGGTCCCAAGGTTGCAGTTACAGTGCCAATGTCTAAGGGCGTTAGTGGCCTTGCCATCAGGTGGCCCATATGCTCGTCCGCCTTCATAATCTATAAAATAAAATAAAAAAAGTATAATCATTGTAAAATGGTCTTATTGAAAATTATTTAAAGTTCTCTTAAGTATAAGCGTAAGTATTAGCATTCTGTTGTTACATTTTCATCTCTCGTACTTCACATCTGTTACTAAGTGCCTCTTAGAGATCGTTTCGAACAGATAGGATATGCACTCTATAGCTTGAAATATTGTGAATACTCGTCTAGATACTTTAGCATTAAGATGACGTGTTTTTTCCATTATTTGTATTGGAATTTTGATACATAATTTTTAAATTAAAAACTAGATCTCAACACGCAATCCACAATGCTCGTGAATAGAATTTAAGTGTATCAGTTTCCCGCCATAAAGAGTATCTGTCAATGTTCTTGTTGCCAGATTAAAAATAAAGATTATTATTGATTAACATAAATATAGATGAAAGACAGATACTCTCCAGGAAAATTTAATATTAATTCGTATAAAATCCAATATTATATATTACAATCTGACTTAGTCTTACAATATTATACACATATCTACACTTGCCGTGGTTAGAGCATGTGAATCTTTACCGATGATTGCGGGTTCAAACCCAGGCAAGCAACATTGAGGTTTCATGTAAACGTAATTTTGTGATTACTATTCATTTCGTCCCCGGTGGTGAAGGAATACCTTTTTTGTATAGAATGATATTCTGCCACGATTGTGATCAACTCTCATTGAGAGGCTCCTTAAGAGAAGGCCTATTTTTTCATGTCTACTAAAAAGGATCATATTTTTTGCTTTATTAAAGTTGTGTCCCATTGTGTGTACACAGGATTGTCAATAAATATGTTTTATATATTTTATAATTACTATTATATTTTATTAGTGGGAATTTAGTTCTTATTTTTATGATTTTTCTTAGATTATGTGTACTCATTGGATCATCGTGTTTTGTTATTAAATAAACAATATCTAAATACATATCTTCATTTATCTTGTCGATTGATTTGTTTCTCGATTCGATAAGATTTATTATGTTCATATTAAAAATATTAGGGTATTGTATCAACCATAAAGGATCAAAACTTAGACTTTGCGGCCTGATATTTTGATATAAAGAGGCAAACAAACCATAGTGTATGCTTTACTAGTTTTTTTGACGAAGACAAAATCTTCGATAAATTCGGGGCCTGGAGGGGTGAAGGACAACGGGTTAGGATACTTACTCCCTAAACGCATGATTCGTCGTCACGGTGAGGAGAGTCCGCGAGGTCTTTTTTACATAACGCATCCGCTGCCCGAATTTCGTATTCCGTTCGTTCGTCATTATACAAACTACATTTAGTTTATAAGTTTCGAAGTCGAAGAGAAATGTTTAGTTTACTGAATTTTATCGCTTCAAATAAGAGAAAATATCGACGTCTCAATATTATGTACAGGATGTGAATTATAATATAAAATAATAAATTCAACTTTTAATGTATAAAAATAAATTTCATTGGTATCAGATCTGAATGGCTATCAGTTCCCAATAAGATATTACTATGTGGTTTAATCGCAAATCCATTCTAGGTTAGGTTTCCAGGGTGCAGAAAATATAGGGTACCAAAAATCTGCACACGCAGGCGATACCACGGGCGGATGCGGAAGCGGACTAGTATGTAAAAATAGTTTTCAAAATTGATATGACTTCGTGAGATGTAATTAAAAATACTTTTACATTTATTCGCGATGTGTTATAAATATAATTCCAAGCATTTTTTATTTATTACTTTTAAAAAGGAATACTTTTATATTTTTTGCTTCATTCAGTGGAACAAAGGGAAAGTACGATGAAGTGCAATTTTGTGCTATCTTAGTTTTAAGCCTTATGACTCTGATGATGGTTGAAATAAGATATTTTCTTGTTATTACAAGCAACTGTTATACCGATCCCCAACTTAGACGCGCCACGAAACAGGTTTATTAGTTTCCCGACGGTAAAATTATTTCAAAGAATTTATTGCTTTTGTGAACTTTCTAATGTTGATATCAGACTTTTTATTGTCATTATTACCTAGTGTAACGTCATGCCATATAACGCCACGCTTTATAATGCCACGCCACATGCCGAGGCGAGACAAGCCAAGCCAAGCCAAGCCAAACAATGCCATGCCACGACGGTTAAAGTCGAAACTATCCGCCAAACCCCCTGAAACCATTCTGGCGTCACATTCGAGTGACAACAGAACTAAATACCCGATCGGCTAATTTCTGAACGTCATTGGTTTTTGTACAAAAATGTTTGCTATGGCAACATACTATGGCATATGTTTGCTATGGCATACATTGCTATTATTATTACCTTCCCGTTTCACTAGTATTATAGAATAAAATGGGTTTCTTGGATAGAAGATGTAGATATTATTCAAAGATTACGGGATCAAACCCGACCAAGCACGTCTAAGTTTTCATGTGCTTTTTTTTGTGTTTATTTTCATCTCGTGCGTCATTAATCAGGTGAAATTTCTGTCATATTTATAACTATTCAAAAAATCAATACAAAAAAGATATATTTCATTAACATACATATAATATAATTTAACTAAAAATGTTGTAATTAAATCTGGGGAAATTATAAATTAGATCAATATCATAATGAAAATTAAATTTGCTTTAATACCCTATAATAATGCTTATATCCAATTAATATTATTAACATCAGTGAGTCGGGGTCCTCTGGGATAGGACACATTAATTTGCTCTTCCAATTTAATCATATTACGTAACACCATATACAGGGTGACTGGTGAATTAGTATCAATATTTAAGGACGTGATATTTGACGACCATATATGACCAAAAAAAAATACATATAACATAAATATTAATAAACTTCTAAGTAAAGTTAACCAAAAGTTATGTAATTAATTACGCGTCATGTGGACGCCCTAGCTGCGCTGACGACACAACACCGTTAGGTACATTTAGTTATCGCGCGGTACTTTCCCTACGTCCAAACGCCGCCGCGTGTTAACAGGGTAGCAGGCTACCTTTGATAAACAAGCATGATCCAATCCCCCTTCATACTTTAAACCTGGCTTAGAACAGGCAAAAATACCAAAATATTTCACTCGTTTAAGCAACAAATTTGTTGACTAGGTAAATGATATGAACTTGGGACAAAAATTAACTGTTTACCTATCTTGGTATTTCCGGCGTATTTAAAAATTGAATCATACTTATTTACAACGATTGTCAATCATTTAACTACCTATTTACCTACATAACTACACTAACCTTAACAAATGTTCAAAGTGAGCTCCTGCTCGTGTGATACACAGTTCGGCACGTTTACGCATATTGTCTTTCACACGCTTTAACACGAATGGGTCACTTTACTACTCACAGTACTCACATTATTCTGCATTTGTGTATTGATAAGCCATACCTAATTACTAATTACGGGTCACACTCACACACGAAACATTAGGTATACGCGTAAGATCGATCGCTAGGGGCGCGCGCGCGGGAAGATGAACGAACCTTACGGCGGCGCTCGCCCGACTAACCTACTAACCTACTAATACTAATAAGCCGCGGGGCAGGGGTTGCGGGGGGCAAACATTACGCCGCACGCGCCGCGGAAATATGTCCACACTTTATTTATTTAAAGTAATTTTTTTGTAAATTTGGTCAAAAATTAAGTACCTATTTTTTTTACATAATTCGAATGAGAATCATGTACCGATTATGCTCCTAAAATATTGATCCTAATTCACCAGTCACCCTGTATAGTATTTGTCAGATAAACTAATTTGACGTTAAAGTGACTGATCATTATTCGGTGACAGCAGATGACAAAATATTTGGCCAATGAGCGATCAGTCATATTAGTTGATCTGAGCCAATGAGCTGTCTCAGCTAAGGAATAGAGAGTGCACCTGTGTTTGCGCACACACTTGTGCTCTATAATATGTCCTGCGCAGTTGGCTAATCTCTCTTGAGTTTATCCGCCGTGGCCTAAATCGGTCTGGAGGACCTTATATTGTTGATCTGACATTGTTATTCATTTCAGACACAAACGGATAGTCTATTTACTCTTCAATTATCGAAAATGTTGTTTTTAAATACCTGTAACATTCGATCACATGTGTATTCCATCAATTGAAGCAGCGTGGTGGAATAAGATCCAAACCTTCTCGTCAAAAAGGAGAGGAGGCGTTAACCCAGCAGTGGGATATTCACACGCTGTTACGAGTACATTTCAGAGAGTCAAATTGATTTGACGACGCCATTTAATTAACTGTACTGTTAATTGAATAATATTTTGACCAGACTTTCAAAAATTGAACTATAAAATTGTTGATAAGGGTTGAAACGCATACAAGCCTCTATTTTAGTTTGAACAAGTTTTCTCTTAGAACTATAGTAACCATTGTTTTCTAAATTTCCAAACCCGTATAAAGTTTTTTGTTAACAAAGCTATATCAAAATATAATAGCTATATTAAAATAATTGTTACAAATTATATTTTTGGTCCGTTTACAGTTGATACGCTTGGACCTTGTAGTAATAGTGCAAAAACTTTCAGCAAAAATATTACACCTCTTCTTATTCGCCTCTACTGGTGGATAGGAGAGTTGGTATATTTTTTGCCTAGAGAATCGGAATTGCGATTCAAAGGGGAAATGCTGCTAGCATTCTTGCCACCATTCCACGCGGTCACGATTTGTATAATACCCGTCAATAAATATTGCACAACGACCATTGAAAAGTGATAAATTTTATTTGTATTTATTTAAGGCATTTAATGTAAATAAATATTATATTGTAATTACAAATGAATTATTAATAAACAAACGACAATTAGGGAGAATAAAAAAATATTGCATGAAGCAACACTGCAGATAACTTGGCTTCGAGATTGTGGCAATGTATATAATATGATTAAAAATGTTGCAAAATTATTGGTTATAATTTAATTACGTATTTGATTTTATGCGGACTAAATTTATTTAAACCTATTATAATGGCGAATGATGAAGAGAAAACGATTGTGTACAATAGTGTCGAATATTGTAGAAAATGTTAAAATGTTTTCTTGCTTTTTATTTAAATATGTTTTCATGTTTCTATCACTGTATACATCGGTAATGCCTCCTGGGGATTTTCTACACCATGGCCTTGAGACATAAAACATATTATAATGCTTTGCCTGGCAACAATGAATACCCAACAGAAAGTTTCAGAATCAGTGCTTAAGGGTAAAGGTGACCACAACTTATATTCAGATTGCCTATTTACTCGTGCCTTTCTAAAATATAATAAAGAGAGAGAGAGAGAGAGAGGAGTAAATATATCATTATTTTTATAATTATCATTATAGCGACTTCTTAAAGAAAGTTAAGTTACTTTGGTTCAAGTGGCCGTTTTAATCAAATAAGTAACAAACACAATTATACGCCCAAGTTTAATTATAACCCTTGTAATATTAGAAAGTTGAATCAAGCGCAAGTATCGTTTAATTCGCACATAAATAGTGTGTTTGGTTTTGGTTTTGGGGCCGGTTGACGTGGTTGGTAGATACTTGCCTTTCACGCCGAAGGTTGTGGACTCCCACCCAGGACAGACATTTTTGTGCATGAACATGTCTGTTTGTCCTGAGTCTAGGTGTAATTATCTATAGAAATATGTATTTACAAAAGAAAAGTAGTATATGTAGTACATAAGTTATCTGGTTTCCATAGTACAAGCTCTGCTTAGTTTGGGATCAGATGGCCGTGTGTGAATAATGTCCCAGGATATTGTTATTATTATTATTTTTTAGCAATATAATATTACAACCTATTAAATAGTAAACTATTTTATTGTGACGGCTTAAAAAACGAGTAATTAGTATAAAATCTACAAAACAGAAATATTGGTTAGAAAAAATACAAATATGCGATAACGGTCTGCTGGTTACTATTGTTTTTTTTACGAAATTTATTTACTAATAATTGAAACTGATGCACATACTGTCCAGATGGAAAATTTTAGTAAAACTGTATTAACTAAAATAGGTCAAATCATTTCAATTGTTTATGGGACGCCATTGTGTTATTGCCTTTATTGGCCCAACCCGGAGTTTAAGTCCAAAACGAATCTCGGGATCTTTTATAAGCTAGAAACTAAGCCAACGAGGCAATCTATAATCAATATGAAACAAGATTGACTCAACCGTATTTATTTATAAGCGTAAATAAAAATAAAAATAAACTTTACTTTTTTTCTTAGAGGCGTATTTTACTGACTTAGCGATTAATCTACTTATCGAGATTGGATTACTGAGATCGTCCAGATTTCGCACCAGTAAAATTATGTATTTACTATGTATAAATTTAAATATGTTACAGTTTTGGCAGCGTTCGCGTACTAGGGAACAAAGGATTTCTCTCCGACTACGTTAGCATATTAACTTATATATCCAAATATAATTTAATATCTTTACGTACTTCACTGTCTTAGTTGATCCTGAATTTTCAAACAATCACTATTCGAAAGCACCATAGTTACGAGATTAATAGTTTTTACGTGAATTTAGAAATAACAAATACAATGACACCGAATAAAGTATGTTTTTTTTTCTGTACTATAGTGTATATGAATTGAAAGAACGCCACAAAGCACATAATGAGAGTTATTTTTGCATTTATAATATAATAATAGACTAACTTTAAATTTTACTTTATATATATTATTATTTTTTTATATTTTCCTGTCGAGTAGAATATATTGTACCATAATCCACCCGTCGGTATCGTAGGACTAAGTAAATTTATGTTAAGTACATTCATCGATCGATCACATAGGAGTATTAACCAAGCGTATGGTGGCGGAAAACTAATCAACCAACATAAGCATTCTTAAGAAGGGTGAGCGTCAAGCTACAGCCGCCCATAGTCAAAACTTTTTCCGTGGAATTACGCCTTTATACTCTTAATAAATGGGATAGCAAATATGTTGTATGTATGCAAATGTTGAAATTTGAAAGAAGAATAAAATATCCGCCTTCAATAGTAATTAACTTTTTTTTATGTAACCCTCGTACATATAACGGTAAACCAGCTGTAGGCTCACCTGATGGAAAGTGACTACCACCGCCCATGGACACCTGCAACACCGGACAGCTTGCACGTGCATTGGCGGCCATTAAATACTTGTCTTCAATTAATTTTGTTTACACATAGTTCTTATTTTAATAACATAGGAAAGGTAAATAACAATCTATAGACGTCCTACTGAGAAATAGCCTTTTCTTATAGGTTGGAGCTCGCATGACCGTGCTGATCCATTGCGGCTTGGTGGTTTATTCTCGTTACATTATTTTACTGTCCAGCATGAAGTAAATTTTAATCACAAATAAAGCTCATGTAAATGATATATGAGTGGTTCTTGTCCAAATCTTCAGATCTATAATTACGTAGACATGGACAAGGATGTAAACATCTTTACCAACAATACATTTAAATTTAGAAGGTCCATAATGCCATTAATAAGTAATACTTAATTATCCATATTAGTTTTCATTATTATTTTTATTTTAGTTTATTAATTTTTTATTCATTTTTTTTTCTTTTTTTTTTGTTTTGTAACTTGAAATTTTGATTAGTCTTTTATTAGCTTTTTTTTGTGCTTTAATGTATATGTTGCCTTACTGTTCATGCAGTTATCACCTGTAATTGAGGTACCACTTCTTTTATTTTTTATTTTACGAACTGTGTGCTATCATGTATCAGTGTGTACTTTGTTGGTGATCTAATCTTCTTCTTCCTAGCGTTTTCCCGGCTTAGTACTGCCAGGGTCCGCTTTCCTACATCTTTGCCTCCACTTTGCCCGATCGAAAGCGTCGTCTTTAGTGAGATCGTGCCCTCTCATATCGTCCCTCACAACATCGAGCCAGCGCTTCTTGGACGCGTCGCGTAACGCCACACATCCACCGCAGCATCTTCATTTCCGCGACGTGAAGTTGCTGAACATGTCTAGCGAGAGCTGGTCACGTCTCGCTGCCGTACAATAAGACTGGTCGGATGATGCACTTGTACACAAGGCCCTTTAATTTCACCGGTATCCTGCGATCACAGATTACCCCGGTGACTTCCCGCTATTTGGCCCAAGCTGCGTTTATTCGAGCTCTGACGTCGTGGTCGATAGTACCAGACTCGTGCAGTACGGACCCGAGGTATTTAAACTTTTCCGTCTTGATAACGGATTCTCCGCCTATCTTTATGGGTTCGGGGTCCGTACTGCCACAGGCCATATACAGACCACCCCTCGCTAGCACACCCTTCCACTGGTTCACCTTTTGCTCCAATACCTGCTTGTCCTCATCTACCAGTGCAATGTCATCAGCATACATCTTGAGCCAGGGAGACGGCTCATGGGCTTTCGCTGTGACAACGTCAAGCACTACACTGAACAGAAAAGGACTCAGGGCCGAGCCTTGGTGGACACCAACTGTGATCGAGAAAGGGTGTGTGTCGCCAACGGCGGTCCTTACTATTGATTCCGAATGATGGTACATGTCTCGGATAATGTCAATATATGTTGGTGATCTAATAAATAAATAAAATAAAATAAATCTATCTTAAGATTAATGTGTACCTCTGGACGTGTCAACTCAATAATTATATTAATCAAATAAGAGTCAAAATAGTTATATAGTATATTTATATATACTTATAGGTGTATTTCCTTAATAAGCAGTAGATTACTATCATAGCTCTTCCTGTCTGAATGTTTGCTTGAGATAATAAGTTTTTTATTAGTCGTGAAAACTCTTTCAAATTAACTCTACTTACCCAACTTTTATAAGTTTATTAAACCAAACGGACCATATAATATTATTTTTCTAGAAAAGTTCCAGCTGTGTAAGTTAATATACATAAGTTATTTAACAATTTTAAATTTGGATTTGTGCAAACCCGTCATTACATATCCTACCACCATATAGCAATACTAAGGAATGGTTATTTCCGGTTTGAAGAGTGAGTTAGTGTAACTACATGTATATAACATCATTCCCAAAGCTCTTGGCTCGTTGGCGATGTAAGGTATGTTTACCATTGTAAGATCAGTTGGTTCAGCTACCAGTACGCCTAATTATTATCAATACATTCCTGTACAAAAGCATATATTTAAACATTTCGTGGATAACTCGAATCGAGTACTAGAGTCCGTTACCGATAATATACTTATCGCTGGCGATTTTAATCTCAGTAGCATTACATGGTCATTGGATCCACATAGTCATCTTTGTGCAGAACCCTCCAACAGTTATTTACAAAACCTTTTAACAGACTTTCTCTCATGCAATGAGTTGTATCAATTCAACTGTATAAAGAACAATAAAAATAAAATTCTTGATCTTGTTTTATCGAACATTGAAATTCATACTACATCATGCCTTGATCCTCTAACATGTGTCGATCCCCTTCATCCGCCTTTAGTTATTTCTTTCGATTTAACAAATTCTACGTCGCTCATCCCTAATAGCAACATTACCAAATTTTGTTTTCACAAGGCAGATTACGTGAATATAAAGAAAGAACTAAGCGAAATTGATTGGAAGGAAATTTTGAGTAAATGCTCCTGTGTTGATGATATGGTCTCATTATTTTATGCCCAAATTCGTAAATTGATATTAAAATATGTACCAAAAAAGAAACCCCGCAGTCATAAATATCCTATTTGGTTTACTTCGTGTCTGATTAAGTGCATTAAAGAAAAATATAAATATAGAATAAAGATTCGAAAATACAACAATCCTCGCGATAAACTAACTTTTGACTTATTGAAGAAAAGGTGCGAAAAACTCTTGTCATATTCTTATTCTAAATATATAGATCGTCTTGAGTTATCTTTAAGGTCTAATCCTAAATTAATTTGGTCATTTTTAAAACAAAAAAAGGGGAAGAGTTCTTATCCATCAAAAATTAAGGGCGACAACATAATTGCGTCCAGCGGAACGGACATCTGCAAGGTTTTTGCTAAGCAATTTTCGTCAGTTTATAATAAGAATGATGGTTACCATGCTACCAATAATGGAGACATTTCTGTAAATTTATGTAATATTACGAACCTTAGTCAAATATCTTTTACTGTAGATCAGGTTTACAATGTTTTAAAAAGACTGGATTCTAATAAGGGAGCGGGAGCTGACGGGATTCCATCAATTTTTGTCCATACTTGCGCTAGAACATAGGCTTTACCACTGACACTAATTGTCAATACTTCTCTGTCAACTAGCACTTATCCTACCTTGTGGAAAAAGGCCCTTGTATTGCCTTTGTTCAAAACTGGTGATAGAGAGGATGCTAGGAATTATAGACCTATATCAATTATGTCTGTTTTTGCGAAGGTATTTGAGGTACTTTTATATCCTGTTGTTTCTTGGCACTTCCAACAATTCGTTGCACCTGAACAACATGGGTTTGTGAAAGCCCGATCCACAGCAACTAATCTTGTGTCCTTTGTTGAAGACATTACTGAAGTTCTTGATACTGGCATGTGCGTTGATACAATTTACACAGATTTCAGTAAGGCCTTCGATAAAGTTGATCATGGTGTTTTAATTACTAAACTAGAAATTATAGGTATTTCAGGCCCATTACTGGAATGGTTTCGGTCTTATCTTGTCGACCGGTCTTCAATTGTTATCGTTGATGGTTATGCTTCGGAACCATTTTTTGCGCAAACCGGCGTACCACAAGGTTCTCACCTGGGTCCTTTGCTGTTTAACATATTCATCAACGATATCAGTAGTTGCTTTAAATACTGTAAATGCTACTTGTTCGCTGATGATCTGAAGATTTTTAGACCTATCTCTACAGATAACGACAGAGAACTCCTACAGGAGGACTTGAATAAGCTATCCTTATGGTGTCGAAATAATGGCATGACTTTGAATGCTGAGAAGTGTCATGTAATAAAATTTTCCAGGAAAAAGACTTCTTTTGCGAGAACATATTTAATTGATGGTACAGCTCTGTCCGAAGTTCCTCACATACGTGATTTAGGAGTTATACTCGATAATAAACTTCGGTATAATATCCACATTGACAATATTGCAAACAAAGGTTTTAAGACTCTTGGCTTCTTTTTACGTAACTGCAAGCAATTTAAGAATTCACGCTCTAAATTAATTATTTATTCAGCCTTGGTACGTAGCATTTTAGAATATTGCAGTGTTGTGTGGAATCCTCACTTCAATATTTATTCACAAAGAATAGAAAGGATTCAAAAACGATTTCTTTGGCATTTGTGCTTTGATCTTAACCTAGTCAAAACTCTTAGGACATACGAAGACAGGCTTAAGTTCTTTAAACTTCATTCACTTTCGGATCGAAGACGGCTCCATGATCTCACTTTCCTGTATAAATTGGTGAATGGTGTCATTAACAGTCCCTGTTTATTGAAACAATTAAATATTCGTGCACCGGTGAGGACACTAAGACCGTCGTCTTATACTCCATTTGTAGAAAAACCTACACGCTCACGTCAAAGACGCTACTCTCCAATTAATAGATTAATGTTGAGTTACAATGCCATCTATAAATTAACAAAAAATAATTGTACTCTTTCTACTACGTCACCCACTATAGATAAAAAGAATTTAGATAGAAAGATGGATATTGACATATTTTGTGATAGCCTTGTGAAATTTAAATGTAATTTATTAAATTTTTATTCATCATATAATTCTAATTTAGAGTAATCTAATAATTATGATGGTTGTGATGCATTAACTTATTAATTTGTTATTGCCTAATATCGGAAAACCTTGTTACTCAATTATTCTTCAATTGATTTGTTTTATATTTTATTTAATTGGACATTGTAATTCTTTATTTTAATATTTATTAATGATATTAAAGTACAAATTTATAAATATGCTCAATTTTATCTAATTTGTTAGGATATGTTATTATTTATTATTTTAATGTTTATGTTGATGATTTTCTTTCCTAATTTTGTTTCTTTTAATTTGTAATTTTACCTGCATGTTGTGTCTATTTTGCTTTGAAATGTGTGTAACACCTATAATTAAGATAACATTTAGATTTTAATATTAGTTGTTTAATTATGTTCTACTCGCTTTTGTTAATGTATATCTTGTTGGTGTTAATAAATAAATAAAAATAAAAAAATAAATAAAAATAAAAATAATTATTAAGAAAACATACTCTATTATATAAAGACATTCAGCATAGTTTTGTAGGTTTACTAATATAATTTAAATCCAATCATCATTACTATATATTTATCTAAACTCATTGTATAAATGCGAAAGTAACTCTCTGTCTTTCTGTAGCGGTTTACAGCTCAACCTATATTATATTATATGATACTCAACCTATATTATATGATATTTGGTATTTTCAGCAGGTTACAAATAAGGCACCGTTGTCAGCGTTATTTATTGTCCAATATCTGTATATAAAGTGAAATTATATTTATTTATTACTCAACACAAAGGAAATATATAGGTAATTAATTAATCAGTAATATAAAACCGTTAACAATGTTTACATTCCTTTTTCTCTCACAAAGGTCCACACTAGTTATAACTGTTTTACAGATTACCAGGCTCCACTCGTAAGGAACGGTACAGGTGTACTGGTAGGGCTTTGTGCAAGCTCGTCTGGGAAGGTTCCACCCACTCATCAGATATTCTACCGTAAAACAGCAGTACTTGGTATTGTTGTGGGCTGAGCTTTAGATTAACTGACGTCGAGTTGGTGGTTGATATTTTTACAGAAAGGTTACATTATTATAAGCACACACGAAAAGTTTCAACATGCGGAAACGCGTAGTTTTTGAGAAAAAAAATATTGAAAATTAATTATTTTTGCAATATTTATGTCAATTCGGTAGTAACTTTGACAGATTATAACGTTTCGTTTTAGCTACGGTTAAGTTAACACGTTCGGAAACATTTTATTTTATATAAATTTAAGTAAATACTTATATTTTGTACTCATTTGAATAGTTTTCATGCACACATATATTTAACTATTAATGTATAGTAAATAACAGCATTATTTAGCATTACGAAATATTAAAATTAAAATGTGTTGTGTTTACCATCTTTTGCTGTCATGTGAAACAAAACGCAAAACTGACGCCATTTTGTATTGTCATAGTAATAGTTCTATTTTAACAGTACCTATTAGGGCAATAACAAATGAAACAGGTTAGGTTCAACTTATGTCAAAGAATTGAATTAATTGACTCCGACTCCATCTGATACGAGTCTGTCTTACCCCTAGAGTGTTTTTATAGAGCCAGAGGCGCGTAGGCAGAGCCGAAAAAGCCGAAGCTGCGGAGGCGAGGATGGATGCCTGCGATTTGCAACGCAAGGACCTAGAGGCTGTTCCCGCAGCGCCGGAGACGTTGCAGTCTCAAAATAGAAACAGAAATCCCTCTAAATCAGTCCCCGTTTTTTTTCTGATTAAAGCCCTCCCCTTTCCGTAGTGGGAAGCCACTCCCCCCAAGCCCCCCCCCAGTTTTTTGCACCTATTATTAATTTTAAAGTAAAAAAAATCGGAATTTTTTTCTCAAAACTAAAAATTAAAAAACTCGAAAAGGGGGGAGTTCCGCAACTTTTCCTTTTAAGGGGGGGTAGTACCCCTCAACCCCCCTCCCTCTACCCCCCTCCAGACCCTTACCGTACCATTAAGTCGTACCATTCCAAATGTTGGTGGTGCAATGGCGATGTAAGTGATGGGTAACATTCGTTACAATGCCAATGTCTATGGGCGTTGATGACCACTTACCATCACGTATGTATAATCTTAATACAAAAACACCATACCACTATCAATTAACCCACTTTTTATTAAATAAAATATATACTTGATATTTTAACAAACTTAAGTAAAGCACACGTCCGAACTCCATTAAGGAACGATATTGAAAGTCCCGTGACTGTTAAACAATGACAGTTGTTGTGTCACCAATAATGACATTGTCAATGACCTTGACTGACTTATCTAACCGACCAGTACCGACAATCAATAAAGTATTAACAGTATGAAACAAGATTGAACCCCGTGGAAGGTCATAGCTTTTTTATACCTAATACACGCCTCCCCCTTAACACACAGCCAAAAAGTCGTTATTTAATTTTAGGTATATTTTAAGAATTTTATAATTATATAATAAAACAAGTGTTATCTAAAACAAAAAAAAAGAGCGTTTTATACTCTTTCGCTTGATTTTTATTTATAAGTAGTTTGTACAACAACAATTCTGGTTGTAAATATTTATAATTTATTTCAGATTTCGAGAATAAAGTGCTGTCTAATTATATTTTCAATGAAGTATTTATTTTCATGTTAATGATACACTTATGAATTCATTATCACATTCTTTGTAGTTTTTACGTGATAATATTTCAAGTGTGGCAAGCCTGAACCATGCTATCAATATTTAATGTGTACCTATTGCTATATACACGTATCTCCTGTACCAATTAACAGAGCTAAATTGCTATTCTTTCGACTTATTTTACAAGCGAAAATTAAGGATTAAGATAACGTTATCTGGGTCAATAAAAGCCTAATAGACGTAATAACAATTAATTTGCTATTCCGTCGATTGTTGAGTAAAATAAAATATTTTTCATACGCATATGTATTATCATCGAAAACATGAAATATTCGTCATAGAAAAGTATCCCGAAGTACTCTTCTATTTTCACATTTTTTCTCGTAATTTCTTTACATTATTGAGATAAATATAGTAGGTATAATCCTATCTGAAGTAATATTATTAATACGACATTTTTTGTTACGTTGGTGGTGTCTTAACTATTCAACCGATTATCTTGAAATTTCGCATGTTATCAGGGATAGGGATAGGGCGTAGTCTTGGGCGGAAACAAACTAATTACTTCTTCTTCTTCTTCTTCCTCATGATACTCTTTTCAGAGCGGTCGTGGTCGCCATGAAGTATTATAAATTGTTCGGCGCAGATGTTATTCGCCTCACGAGCCTTCGCCATATGTCGCTGTTAGTGGTGAGCCTGGTGCATTCATGCATAGGACCGCCAACAGTTGTTTTTATTTGGTCGGTCCATCGCATGGGCATTTTCACGTGGTCTGGTGCCATCCACCCTGCCTTGAATGACAAGGCGCTCTATGGATAGACGCTGTTTGATGCCGAGTTCTTGAAGAATGGAGATATTGGTGCGAAATTCGGTCCACGAAACTCTTAGCATTCGTCTTCAGCACCACATCTCTAGAGCATCGATCTTCTTTTTTTCGACCTGCCGCAAAAGTCCACGTCTCTGCAGCGTATAGAAATATGGGGAAAACAAGCGTTTGTACGAGCCAGATCTTTGTTGCTTTGGTAATGTTTCTGTTCCTCAGCTAATATTTTCTTCAGCTTCTCCATTGCAGTTTTCGTAATTTCCATACGTCGCTTGACCTCATCTACGCATCCGCCATTTTTCGATATTAAAGCTCCTAGATATATAAAGGATTGGACGACCTCACAGTTCGCAATCTGAGTGATCTCCGGCGAGTTGTTTTTCGCCCGGTCTACGATCATCATCTTCGTCTTACTGCGGTTAAGCTTTAATGCGAATTCTTGACATACGCGCTCCATTTTAAGAAGCAATTCTTCCATATGAACCGCGTCAGACGCAAACAGGGTCGTGTCGTCGGCATAGCGCAAATTTGTAATCTTGCATCCACCAACTGCAACACCGTCATTCCAGTCCTCAAGTGCAATGCGCATTACCAGTTCTATGTAAGCATTGAACAAGAGCGGTGATATTATGCATCCTTGGCGGACTCCAGCATTGGCATGAAAGTCTTCAGATAAAGCATCATCCGTCCGCACGGATGCAGTCCCATCTTCGTAAAGACGCCTAAGAAGATGAACTAAGTGTTTCGGTGTTCCCATGACCAATAACACCCTCCATAGTTTAGGCCATTTTACCGAGTCAAATGCCTTTGAGAAGTCAACAAAGCAATTATAAGTAGGCTTGTTAAACTCTCGTGCCTTCTCTATTATCTGGCGACCAATGAGGATCTGCTTACGTGTACCCCTTTTACAAAACCGGCTTGTTCTGGTGCAATTTCCTTGGACAGAAAGTTCTTCAGTCGTTCATTGAGTATGTGTAGCAGGATTTTACTAGCATGAGATATGAGGGCTATAAAGCGGTAGTTGCTACACTTCTTAGTTGAACCCTTCTTGTGCAGAGGAATGAAAACCGTGTGAGACCATTCTGTTGGCCATATTTCTGAATGCCATATCTTGTTGCATATGTTGTGGAAGATATTGACAGCTATGTCGCCTAAGGCTCTTATAGTTTCGATCGGTATAGCATCTCTTCCTGTGGCTTTCCCCTTCTTTAGATGCATAATGGCGGCTTTTACTTCAAACAAAACAAAACATCATGAGGAAACCTGTACGTGTCTAATATCACTGAAATTCTGCCACATGTGTATTTCACAACCAGCATTAGAGTAGCGTGGTGGAATAAGCTATAAGGAGGCTAAGGACGCGCGAGTGACATTTGAAATTTTGGTCGTATTATACGTCGTCTGAAGTGGAGTATACTTAGGTTATACTACTCAGACGAGACAACTTACTGGTGGGCTTTGTGCAAGCTCGTCCACCCACCACCCACTTATCAGATATTCTGCCACTAAGCAACAGTACTTAGTATTGTTGCATTCCGGTTTGAAGGGTTAATGAGCCAGTGTAGCTATAGGCACAAGGGATATAACATCTCAGTTGCAAAGGTTGGTGGCGCATTAGCGAGGTAAGGAATGGTTAGTATTTCTTACCTCGCCAATGTCTATGGTTATTGATGACTTACTGTCAAGTGGCCCGTTTTCTTGTCCGCCTCCCTATAACATAAAAAAAAACAAATATTCCTCGCACATTTATTGTTTATATTAGCTGTTTGCAGTTTCACCTGTTATCAAATTGGATTATACAATACATACATACGTGCTTGATTACATGTTATAAGGAGAAAACTAAGAGGTTTAAATGACTTCCTCATACAATTTTTGTGGTCGTATGGTCAATTCTGGATCCTCCTTCAATAAATGACTTATTATTTTATGCATCAAAAACTTCTTAAAATAATTTGCGTTTTAAACAAACCTGACTGACTATCGACTGATTATTGACATTGAATCGCTAAAAAATACAAACCCAATAATTTATTTTATCAATATTACATACAGTAGTGTTGTTTACATATCAATTTCACGGTCAATATTTTAATATTAATAGATTTATTGTCACGTGGTATATTTACCTATTAAATTAAATCTTTTTTTTCTTTAGTATTTGTATTCATATACGATCTCTTTACGTATAAAAAAAAAAACAAAAATTGATAATATTCGTATATCGTATCGATATCACATCGATATTTGTTTAGTTTGACAACTCATTAAGTCGCAGCATAAATAAATAACGGTCCATTGTCTTTTTTTCAAATCAACTTTTTGCAATTTGTTGAATCATCAGTCAATGAGGCAGAGGCCTATGATATATTTAGTATAAATTTAGTCGTCCAATATGTACAGTCGATTGACATACAAACATTAAATTCTATTTACATACATAATATCAACAGCAAACAATATATAAATCTAGGTGTGGTTGTTTAAGCAATGTTATGTCTTATTCTTTCGAATTTCTAATCAGTGATGAAAGAAACAGAGAAAACAATTTTAAACTAATCACTTAAATTTAGTTATTTTGATAAACTATGAAATAAGTATGTTCGAATTATTATAGAGTGTATTGAAATAATTTAGTAATTTATATTGAAAACTTTATTCATCGAAACAAACATTTATTAAGAACTCTTCAAATAGTTTTCCTATAAAAGCTTGAAAGCTAATTCCATCAATTCATCAGGCTATTTGATTTAATATAACAATTTTTCCTAAAGCTGAAATGGTAAAAATAAAACTTTGTATACATTATACATAAATCACCGTCAATTTTTTAAGGACTGTTTATATAGTCAATCGAGATAGATTATAAGAATTTCATTTCATTTAAAATATAACGCATGTAGTTTTCATAGTTTATAATAAATATTATAATTTCGGTTGGTATTGTGTGTTTATAATTTAACCTAACCTTGGCCCGTAATAAAAACAATTAATATCCGGTGGTATACATAATAATTTTATTAATAATAAAATCGTAAATTGAAATGAATAAACAAGGCTGTATGGGGTTTTAAAAATGTTTGCGGTGATCCTAAAAGTCAAATGTTTTAAATTTAGTAATTTACTCTCTTTGTTGTACACGCTACATTTTATAAACAAAAGATAATATACAAAAAATACTAGACCTTTTTTAATTACACAAAGAGGACTTAGCCCAACAAGCGATCTCGTAAATAAACATATTATAGTAAGATGTAAATCCGTATAAAATGTTTTCGATAAATTCGTACGTAAACTCATGTGAATTAGATATAGCTTAATAACAATAATATTTAAATTAAACAATATTTAAGGCAATCGTTAAGTACAAAAAACAATTACACATGTTCACTTTCGAGGGACAGGGGATGTGATTGGTTTTGATATATTTTGTTCACTCATTCATTCAATATAATTCGAGTAACTCAAAACTAATGAAATTACTAATAAAATTGACGAACAAATAACAATTACCCTTAAAAGCTCTATGTATAAAACATTTCTACTTGTACGTTCGAAGTAATAACAAGTTATCGGTTTTGCTAATTAAGCCTGATGAAGGTCAGATTCCAATGTAATATTATCAGATTGTCTTCGATAACTTTGAGATGAGAAGACATAACGAAAGAGGAACTCGTTTGCTTTATTTTATGTTAAGCACAATTAACTTATTCCGCAAAGTCAGTAATGCTTAACCGGATATGACATTTTTCTTTTACAATTAAAATATTATCATAAAAATCGTTAATAAATAATTCACATTAATACAAAATTATAAAGATATTAAAAAACGTTCGAATTATCTGACAGGATATATGAATTTGGTTGTGTTTTATTAACACGGTAATTAATTGGTAAAAAAGAGCAACTTAAGAGTTTCTTGTCGGCTCTTTTCGGATGAATCTACATTCTGAAACGTTATTTTTTTTATAAGTCATAGTGTGATGTTATATATAACCTTTTTCAATAAATGAGTTATAATATATATATATAATTAATATATAATAGCCATTTTGTTTTTCAAATAATAAAATTAAACTTAGATAAATGCGTTAAACTATATAAACACTTTCTGTATACTATAAATACACGTATGCCATGTAAAATTAAATCGCTGTACACGTCGTCCGGGTCGTTTTTCGTTTTCCATTCGACTGGAAATTTGTTACAGTAACCCTTTTTATTGGCGAACAGTGAAACATTTTTTACATTGTCCTTGATGACTTCACGATCTAAGTTATATAGCGTATGGACAATTTTACTTACTAAAGATCAATGAAACTATTATAAATCTATCTACATATTTTTTAAAATAGATAAATGTTGACGGCTTCGTTGGTTTAGAGGCTAGAGATAAGGCCGCAAATCCCGAGATCTTGGGTTTAAACCCAAGTCAGGTCGATAAAAAGTTATTGATCCTTTTCGTCGAAGGTTCACAGTAGCAACCAGGAGACCGGAAGACGAATGTGCACTCGTGCCTCGGAAAGCACATAAAGTCGTTGGTCCTGCGTCTGAACTCTTTCCGGTTGTTTTGAACTACCGTCCTATCGAATTATGAGAGCGAGTGAATAGAGAGAACACCTGTGTTTACACACACACTTATGCACTATTATATATCCTGCTCAGTTGGCTAATCTCACTTGAAATTGGCCGCCGTGGCCAACTTCATTTACTGGAAAAATAAACTTCAAACCAAAGAAAGCGGAGAAAGATTTATGGGCTCTTAGTAGAATGATTTAAATATACCTCATCATCATTCAGCCAGTAGCAGTCCCCTGATAACGGAGCGCCCTTCGATACCACCGAAAAAAACTCGTTTGATAAATACCATTGAATCAGTTAATAGGAACTTTTGATCTTGAGGTCAAGCAATTTGTCGGTCGAGAACGATTTATTAAGGAAAATTTTGAATTAATGTTGATATTTTTTTGAAAAATGTTAACGATGTGATAGATTATTTAACGATTGGATACATTATTTTACGTTAATGACCCAGGAAATAAAATTAGAGCTAGTTGACTTAATTCTATCTGAGCAAAAATCTAGACCTGAATAAGTTTAACGAAAATAAATTTGACACCGATTTTATTGGCCTAAAAGAAGCTATTCCCTTGCAAACTTGATATGCAAAGCGAGATCCTTAAGTCTATCTTAGTTGAGTAGTAGGAGTAATTTTTCTATAGTTTTCTAGTCTATATTAATAACCTGGCATCAAAATATATTAATGCTGCACTTTGTTTTAAGTTAAGTAACATTATAATCGTGATGACCTAGATACTGTATTATATTTTGACTTGGTTTTGTTTATTACGTCTACGCATTTGTAATTCATTCGACATTATTGTAATTCATTCATTCAATCAAAATTCGATTACACGCGTTATAAAAAATTAAATATAATAGTCATTTTAAAATAATTACATAAATTACCTTATTTACCTACCTACTACATTATTTACCTACGTTATTATATCAGTAAGACATACTTATAATTCCATACATACAGATATATGTGTCAATGGAGAATTAACGCATTTCATAAAAGAAAATACTTTTCCATATCCTGGAATAACTTTTTGTCTAATTTCAGCACGATCGGTTTATTGGTTTAGCCGTGATGAGGTAAATAGACTGTTTTATGCTGGCATTTATATGGTTATTATAAGTATGAAAATTTATGTCAAATAATTTTGTATAGTCGGTATACAACGTTCAACAATGACCTTCATCCTGTAAGGACGAAGTCGGTAAACTCGTCGATATTACTTCTGTTGGTCTTCGGTTCATAGACAGACGCAAAATTGAAATATAATGTCGTAAATAAGTATTTTATATCTTGTTTACCCTCATCAGCAATGGTATAAAGTTTTATAGCATTTAGTAAGAAAAACAAGTGGTATCCAATGGGGTTCAATCGTTTTTTTTTAATAGTATTATTAGCCCTTCTAGCAATAAATGTGGTCAATAATCACGTTTGAAACACAAACGCTGTCAGAACTTGGGTATAACATGTCATCGTTTGAATTTTTATTTGTTCCAACTATTTAATAAAATATATAAAAGTTATTGAAATTTTCTACCGTAAAATTCGGAAAGCGCGTGAAGCCGTTGGTCTTGTGCTTGAACTCCTTCCAGTCGTGTCGGATTTTTCGTCTCATCGGATTATGAGAATGGGGGAATAGAGAGTGACACTTGTGCGCAATATGTCCTCCGCAGTTGGCTAGTCTCTGCAGTGAGTGGCCGCCGTGACCGAAATTGGTCTAGAGGACAACGATTGTAATTTAAATCTCAAAAATTAAAAACTCGTATATCACAGGCTGGTGTAAAGCCATTTTCTCTATTACCTTTTAAATTGATGAATTAAAATAATTTTCCTGAGTTCTCTTTTTCTGACAGATGTTTTGATATAAATTGATTGATGAATACTTGTTTTTGCTCTACAGTATTAGCGATAACGATTATAACTATTATCTGTTTTTACTTTTACTTATAGTATCTTATGGCGTATTTAGATATATTGTATTATTAGTGATTTTAACCCAAAGGCTACGTTCGGGGTGGCACGGTCAGCACGGTAGTATGCGCAAGCGATCCCGTGACGTCCCCCGAAGAGACGGAGTGGGTACCGCGGGTTTTAATGGGTATTTCGGCGCCTAAAACCTCGTAAAAAAGGGTGTTATAAGTTTAACGTGTGTAACTGTGTGTTTGTTCTGCTTAAGTCCTGATGTGATTATGAAGATCTGTGCAGGCGCTTACAGATCATTAGCTTATTTCTTATTTGAAAAGTGTCTTACCAACTTTCACAGGTCCGATTGATTTGAAATTGCTATCCCCCAACGCGATAACGCTTGTATTAAAATACATATAACTAGGTATTTATAATAAAATTTATGGGCCAATAAACAAGTTAATTTTTTTATTTTTAGGATGGTTACATAGGTTATTTTTTTCAATTTAACTATAGTTATTTTAGTATATACCTTTATCAATACAGTAGGAGATACAGTAGATACTTCCTTTTATGACTCTCTCCTCATATAATTGGTGTTCTCATGGATGTTTCTAATATTTCGAGTAAAATCGAAGATCTTGCGAGAAAAAAGCTGTTTATATGAATATCTACATAAAAAATATATAAAATTATACAAATAAATAATTGGCAGATATGTATAATTGCATACGGATCGAATAATTTTATTTCGAGGTATTGTAATTAATAATCAAATTTTCAGTTGGTAATGAATGAAACAAATTTTCTTCCTCTGATTAAGCTTTCAAATTTATTATAAAAATAGTGTGTTAATAATTCTACATTAAAAACACGCTACGGTCATGAGAAATTATGTTTTATAAAATGGTAAAATTGTTTTCATTTGAATAAATTTACTTAGCTTACACATATTACATATTACAGTTTATTTACATATTTATCATATTAAAATTATACGAATAATTAAAATATTAATTACTATTTTTTTTTTCAGCCTTTTGCCGTCCACTGCTGGACGAAAGCCTCCCCCATAGAACGCTTGTGCTTACTATTATTATTATTACTATTATTACTATTGTGCTTACTATAATATTCAGGAAACAGTAACTCGATGTCTAGTCTAACACAAATAAACAAATCAAATGTCTGTCTAGTTGTAAAAAACGAATATAAATAAATAATAAAAAAAAAACTAGTCAATTCTTTTAAAAATACAAAACCTAAAAGTATGCATTAAATATAAATTTTAAAGAGTTAAGTTTATTTTTTAATTTTTAAAAGCTTAGTTATCCTTGCTGGAGCTTGAAACCGCAATAGTCGGTTAATATTCACGCGTCCTAACCTACTTACCGCCAAGGTAGCTAAATAAACCAAGCAAAGCAAATACTAAATAAACCAAAAACATTAAATTTCTGTGGAAATCACATTAAAAGTCGTGAATTTGTTTTGGTCACATTCATGATTTTTAAAACACGAGTAACGAAAGTATGTAATTTTGACATTTTATAACGAGTTATAAAGGTGTAAACATGGCTATGGTACCAGTTTTTTTTTCCTTGTTCGAAATCGTTGACGTTAAATCGATAAATATGACGGTGAAGTCATACGAGTAATTTTGTGGAATTAGCACTATGCACGTCATTTTAGTTTTTTTCAAGACATACGAGATATCGTTTTTAGACAATTTGTATTGTGTTGTGTTCTCGGTGGCATACAGAATGAGAGCTCCGGTGTATATATAATGTATTCTTGATGATTTTGATCAAGGCGGACTGGTTATTTTCAAAGCGCAAAGCGCATGACCAACGGATTTACGTGACACTTAAATTATGCTGCTGCTGAGAATTTTGTGTCAGCAAAACCCAATTACTTCTTATTGAAATTTAAAATCTTGAAAGACCTTGAGATGACAAAGAAGCAGTTACAAAAACCAGAAGAGGAATGAAGAGGTTTATACATAATTTAAATTCATCACGACATGACATTACATACCAATGTAAGAACTTATTTTTCATTTAATCCCAGGCAATGAATTGCTATCAGAAATCTCCATAAAGCTATGAAATCATTTCCAAAGTTCGCACGTCCATTTTGTCGTCATCACTATAATTGTTCCCTCGAGTCGCTGACGATTGTGCCAGTTCGACTAATGGGCAAAGTAACTCTCTCCGTTCAGCAATGGACTGTTACCGAAAATATATACAGCGGAGAGTTATTCACGAAGATAATTTTATCAATTTGATCTTTGCTGAAAGTGTATTTATAATCAAGTCATTCGATGAGTAGTCTGATAGAAACATATAAGCTAGTACAACTGGAAACCAAATAAATTTGAATACCTTTTTCTTTTTCTTTACATGTACATTAGTATCTTTCAGGGACTTCCGCAGGGAACATTATAAATCAATTCATGCCACGTTTCTTTCTTTATTTAAATAAATTACTTGGTTTTGTCCACAGTTCATTTTAAGCTACAATTTAAATGGGGATATAATTTTCTGTGATTTATCGTCGTTCGTCTAACTTTGGTCCATCTGTCATCTGTATGTTTCTAAGTGCTTAAATCTTATAACTAAATAACAGTCAACTTGTTATTATTTCAGTATTATATTAATATTGCATTTATTACGAGTGTAATTTTGTCTAATCGACTGCCAAGATCAAATGAATATTACATTTGTAGTGACGCATATATTGGTTTCTATTTTTATATTACAAAAGCTATCCCCGATAGACTTTGTCAAGACAGTGTACAAATAACACCAATAGTAATGGCGGTCGGTTGAACGGTATACAGTTTAAATAAAGTGGGTCGTATAAAAACCTTTTTGTGTTGGACACAAAAATATACAAATATGTATGTGTCAATTTTATGGTGAGCTGTCAAACAGTTTCGAAGTCTATTTATATCAAGATACCAACATCCAATATATATAAGATATTCGTGTCGTTTGCAGTTGAAACACATAGGACCTTGGTGTTAGAAAATTAAAAAAAACACGCTGTCATATAGCACTGTTGACACAAGTTCATTTTTCGCAAGGAATTTGCGATTTAACTGGAAAATTCTGATAGCATTCTTGAATGCTGACGTCATTACACGTCGACATGAATTTCAGTAGTTATTTAAAATTTTTGTCTATATATATTGAATTTATAAGTGATAAGTATAATAGAAATATATAATTATCTTGTAATTCGTACAAAGAAAATGTTAATTATTTATAAAAAAATTCTGATCATTCCAAAAAAAATATTATACGGGCGTTAATACATTATTCTTTAATTATTTATTTTCCTTTTAATCCAAAAAGCACACGGGCGTTATCAGTTACAGATTAATATTCAATTTTCAAATTTCATCCCGCACGAAATAAACCTTTTCATATTTATTTCATTTGCTTATCGAAAGCCTTTTCTGTTTCAACGTTTCAAATTTTGTGGAGTTAAGTTAATTTTATTATAAAGATTTTTTTATATAAAATAGGTAGGCGGACGAGCATATGAGCCACCTGGTGGTAAGTGATCACCAACGCCCATAGACATTGTCATTGTAAGAAATATTAACCATCCCTTACCAATGCGCCACCAACCTTGGGAGTTATCCCTATAGTCCCTTGTGCATTGTTACACTGGCTCACTCACTCTTCAAATCAGAACACAACAATACTAAGTACTGCTGTTTTGCTATATCTGATAAGGGTGCGGTACCTACCCAAACGAGCAAGCACAAAGCCCCTACCAGGTAAAAACTGCTCATAAAATTTTTGTTTTTTTTTTTATTACTATTAGTTCTGATATAAAAGATTCCTTCTAAATGATTTATTGTATTAGTATACTATTGTTTATATGTTAATACTGTTTATGTATTGAAAATTATCTTGAATGAAATGTTTACATTTGGCAAAGTCTGCGGTCGATGAAAATCGATCACAGTATGTCTGTCTGTAGGTTCCACAGACATATTGTTATTTCACAGCGCTTATATAAACATATTACGAGCTATACATAACGACCACAAAGCAGTACCTAATAATGAACGTCGAGTTCTCCCTTTGTATATATTTAGATTATAAACATCAAAAGGGATTATTTTTCGTTTCACAAATTGAGTTTTAAGCTTCAAGGAGGATCATGGAAAAATGAGTCTTATTTTTGGTGAAAACTTTTGATATAATTATGACGACGAATATGAGCAGAAAGAGATTTTTTTTTACTACGAAAGGATTTACAATATTTAGAATATTTAACAAAGTACTCTTTATGATTTGCTTAATTTTTAAAGTAGATCTTGGAAGTCCCTTTGACCTCGAATTAAGTCACTGACTGACTGATTTATTGGTGGTAGGGCTTTGTGCAAGCCCGTCTGGGTAGGTACCACCCAATCATCAGATATTCTGCCGCAAAACAGTAGTACTTGTTATTGTTGAGTTCTAGTTTGAAGGGTCAGTGAGCCAGTGTAATTACAGGCACAAGAGACATAATATTTTAGTTCCAAAGGTTGGTGGCGCATTGGCGATTTAAGCGATGGTTAACATTTCTTACAATGCCAATGTCTATGGGCGTTGGAGACCACTTACCATCAGGTGGCCGATATGTTCGTCCGCCCACCTATACTAGTAAAAAAAAAACTGATACATTATCCTCACGAGAGCTAAATCAATTTCAGTGTTTAACTTACACACGATTTCGAGAACTTAGTAAGAGTAATTTATATGCACCTGCAAGCGATCTATTGTTCTACGGAACTGGTAACGTATATGAGCAGAAATTTACCAGAGGACAGAGAGCTTAGTTCATACACAATATATTAAGCAGGAATTAGGGAATTATTTTCCCTAATTCCTGCTTCCCCCTTCCTTCACAAGTCTACGCGTGCTGGCTCTCGATGTCACCGACTAACTGTGACATCAATTCCATCGCGCACAAAGAAATTTGGCAACTCCTTTCTTTGTCGCACTTCCAAGAAATGGAATTCCTTACCAGCTCACGTATTCCCCTCCTCTTACGACCCGGGTTCCTTCAAACGAGGCGTTAAGAGGCATCTTGCGGGCCGGCCAGACGAGGGCGGCTAGTGCAGAACCTTCTTCCCGACTGTACTGGCCGTCCTCGCGTTTGGACTATACTACCACTTAACATCAGGTGGAGTAGAGTCATTTGCCCTCCCGGCAAATATAATAAAAAAAAAAAAAAAAACTGGCAAATGGTATATATTCATATAAGTAGTTGTTTGAAATCGCGTGTTTTTATAATAATTTAAAACCTTTCAGTACCAAGGCAACCGCCGAGCGTAATTTCATTTGACGTAATTTAATAATCATTCTTCCACTAACACAATATATCACTTAATAATATCGATAAAGTATATACGTATTGCGGAATCTTCTCGTCTTGACGCTGGTAGCGCGACACCTAGAGCAACACCTAGCGCCGATACTCATATGAGTGATATACACATTCGGCAAAAGGAAGTTCGCAAAATGCTACGCAGTCTGGACGTGAACAAGGCTAGCGGACCTGATGGCATTCCAGCAATTGTCCTGAGGAACTGCGCGCCTGAACTGTCCTATCCTGACACGTCTGTTCCGCCTCTCTCTTGAGACAGGTAAAGTGCCTAAGTCCTGGAAGCTAGCTAACGTGCAGCCCGTGCCTAAGAAGGGTAGTCGTGCTGACCCTGCCAATTACAGGCCCATCTCGGTTACGTCCATTCTGTGCAAGACAATGGAACGTATCCTAAATACTAGGCTCCTGACGTACCTGGAAGCCAATGACCTTCTCAGTGACCGACAATACGGATTCCGCCGAAATCGGTCCACTGGTGATCTTCTGGTATACGTCACACACATCTGGAGTGAGGCCATCGAGAAACACGGAGAGGCACTTGCTGTCTCTTTGGATATCTCGAAAGCCTTTGACAGGGTTTGGCATGATGGCCTTATCAGCAAGCTTCCTGCATATGGCCTGCCTGCTAGCCTTTGCGCATGGATTTCAGACTTCCTGAGGAACCGATCGTTACGAGTGGTGGTTGATGGCCACTCGTCGGATCAAACGGCTATAAATGCCGGTGTTCCCCAGGGGTCAGTGCTCTCGGCGACACTATTTCTGATGCACATTAATGATCTGCTGATGCCCGGTATCCATGGGTACGCAGATGACTGCACAGTTGTCGAGAGCTACAGGTCCAACGCAGGAGCTAGTGAGGCCCTAATTCAGGCTCAGAGAGAAGCTATGGTTGAGCGACTGAGCATGACCCTTAAGGCAGTGTCCGATTGGGGTGATGCCAATTTGGTCATGTTCAATGCAACCAAGACGCAGGCGTGTCTATTTTCCGCCAAAAAGAGGGAATTCCAGCTACCTCCCTCTTTCCGAGATGTGTCCGTACCTATAACTGACCATCTTGACCTTCTTAGCGTTACTCTCACGTCGACTCTAAATTTCGGCTCTTTTATTGAGTCCAAAGCCCAAATAGCCGCCCGAAAGCTTGGTATCCTCGCCAAGGTGAGACGTTACTTTACTTCAGAACAACTGCTCAGCTTATACAAAGCACAAGTGAGGTCTTGTATGGAGTACTGCTCTCACCTTTGGGACGGCTCTGCTAAGCACCACCTTCGGGCTCTAGAGTTGATTGAGAAACTTGCTTGGAGGCTGATAGGAGACGACACATTGGTCGAGTCAAGACTCCAAAGTCTTGAACATCGACGTGTGGTTGCTTCGCTTTCTGTCTTCTATCGGATACATTTCGGAGAATGTGCGCAGGAATTACATGATCTGATTCCTTCCACCTCCTTCTACTATCGGACGGCCAGGCAAACGCGACCAAAGCGCCATAGGTACACAGTGGAACTTCCCCGCCTACGTACGAAGCGCTTTGAATCCACATTTATTATTCGCACTGCGAAACTGTGGAATGCTTTGCCTGAGTCCATATTTCCAGATGACTACAATGTAGATGTGTTCAAATCCAGAGTGAACGGGTTCCTTCTGGGCAGGCGCGCTCCATCCTAGACCGTGACTATGCTTAAGATCAGGCAAGTCAACGGTCAAGCGCTTGCCTATTAACGGTAAAAAAAAAAAAAAAAAAACGTACGTAACAGCCTGTGAATGTCCCACTGCTGGGCTAAGGCCTCCTCTCCTTTTTGAGAAGAAGGTTTGGAGCTTATTCCACCACGCTGCTCCAATGCGGGTTGGTGGAAAGTTGGTGTAAAGTATATAGTATTTACCAAAATGAAATATCCTACAATTGATGATAATATATTTTTATTATTAACGAAACTATGTTTTCATTTTTTTTTCTTCATATTAGTTTATTGGTTTTCATTAAATATATATTTTAAATAACCATTCGAGTTTCACATTTGCCGGGCGTCCGGTGGCGGCCACATTTTTATTTATTTATGAGAATATATTTTATGGTGGCTTAATTTTCTAGAAAGGTTATTAGAAATAGCAGTGCTCATTAAGGCTTTTTTTATTATTATTGATTCTGATACCTAAAAGAATCCCCCAAAATATTTTGTATCGAGGTATAACTTAACAAATTGAATAATTGTAATTTTATTAATTTTATATTTTAATATTGTTAATATAAATTTATTTATAAAAAATATCTTGTATGAAATGTTTACATTTGGCAAATCCTGCGGTCGATGAAAATCGATCACAGTATGTCTGTCTGTAGGTTCCACAGACATATTGTTATTTCACAGCGCTTATATAAACATATTACAAGCTATACATAACGACCACAAAGCAGTACCTAATAATGAACGTCGAGTTCTCCCTTTGTATATATTTAGATTATAAACATCAAAAGGGATTATTTTTCGTTTCGCAAATTGAGTTTTAAGCTTCGAGGAGAATCATGGAAAAATGAGTCTTATTTTTCGTGAAAACTTTTGATATAATTATGACGACGAATATGAGCAGAAAGAGAAAAAGATATTTTTTTTACTACGAAAGGATTCACAATATCATTTTAAAATATTTAACAAAATACGAACTCATTATAATCTGCCCTTAAAATTAAGTGAACGACATTTTTATAATAGATCTTGCAAGTCCTTTTGACCTTTTTAAAGTAGATCCCTTTAACCTCGAATTAAGTCACTGGTATATTATCCTCACGAGAGCTGAATCAATTTGTGTTTAACTTAACACAACACAGGA
Organism: Nymphalis urticae; assembly: GCA_905147175.2. Classification (NCBI taxonomy): domain Eukaryota; kingdom Metazoa; phylum Arthropoda; class Insecta; order Lepidoptera; family Nymphalidae; genus Nymphalis; species Nymphalis urticae. The sequence goes on along the minus strand of LR990004.1, from coordinate 3,321,462 downwards.
TTTCAAGAACTTACCAAGAGTAATTTATATGCACCTGCAAACGATCTATTGTTCTTCGGAGCTGGTAACGTATATGAAGAGAAATTAACCAGAGGACAGAGATTAGTTTGTGCACTAGCAATGGAAAATTTATATATGCACTCCTTTGTTTGTTATTATTAATTTTATTTTAGTTGCTACCGTCTCAACAATGGATTATTTGTAAAGATTTTATTGGTTTGTGATAATATTTTGTGTATTTTGCAACTGTTTGTCTTCCTAAGAATAAATAAATTCTTATTAATTATCATTAATTCCCAGCTCTGCCACTAAACAGAGTTATTCGGTCAAGTACAAATTGGCAAATATGTCGATTATTGGGTAATAAGCTAATACGTTCTTGACCCTCATCTAATAAAGGATAACATTTGCGTCTTACATTGATAAATATTATTTTTTAAATACTCACCAAACAAGAGCAGCAATAAGTCACTTACAGCCAAACTGAATAAATAATAGTTGGTCGCGGTGTGTAGCCCCGGATTTCTCACAATTACGACACATACACACACGTTACCTACCACCCCCGTTAAAAATATAACCACGAGTATTACACTAAGCGGCACGATTTCGTTTAATGGTAATCTACGCGAACCCATCAACCACCATAGCATTTCCTCTTCACTACAATCAAAGTATGTTAAATTATTACATCTATTGTAAAAGTCTTCGAATGTCTCATTTAAACGGAGATATGATTCGGATTCCATAGCTTCCAAATTTAAAAGTACACAAATAAATCTGTTATTAATCAAACCAGGCAATACTCTATAAAAAAGTAATCCAAGTATCACAATACCACACAACTAAATATATGAGCAAACACGAAATTTAAAAATAGTTTTTAATTTAAGTATTTAATACACTTTTTACAAATATGTACTCGGTTCATGAAATCTTAATAGATAAACTATCAAATGGACAAAGATTTTGCATAATTAAAAAAAAAAGTAAAACTATTTTAATTCAAATTATTTAACTGATTTAATTTTATTTATTTCAGAACTTTATCAGGCCAAATATTATACTTTAAAAATCGACTCGTAGAAGTTTCCAATAATTTTATGGATACGTCTATCTTGTGCGAGATTCCCGCACGCACTGATGGAATATGGATGGGATCGGAAAAACGGGGAAGGCTGCAAGGAACATAGATGGAAGTTTCTCTTCATTGCTTTTACCCATACTAATAAATTTAAAAGTTAAAGCCTGTAAAATGAAACATAAGAGTTTTTGGACTATGCTACATAAAAGGTAAAGGTAACGTTTTAACATAAAATAAAATACCGGAAAATATAATTAATTTGCCGTTTGGCGGAAAAGCGTGTTTGATAATGTATTCAATACGATAATTCCCGAATTTGTGCTGTAAAAATAATGTTAAATAGTAAATCTGTACTAATTATGAGTGCGTATATATCAACGGATGAAGCCAATAACTTAATAGATTTTATGGCTTGTCTTGGTTCAGTAGATAGTAGATAGTAGTGTTTGTTTTGGTATTTTTTTTTGTTACTTGAATAAATAAATTATTATTATTTAACGAATTTCGAAATTCTTTATTAAATCACAATTAATACAAAATTGCTTATAATTTTATTAACTCTAATTACAAGTAAAAAGTGCATATCAGCTTTGCCTGGTACCGCGCAAGCTAGGTACCATCCGAAACAGAAAAACAAATACAAAAATAGAGGGTGTAAGATCAACCAAAAGATAATGAGCATAAATACTTATAAATTATAATAACGACGGGGCATTTAGCAGTTACGCGGTTTCGTGGTTTCGTCAATTAAATGTGTTGCTATGTAAAAAAAAAAAAAAATTTATAACGCATTAAAATAATACTTTTTCAATATAGATGCTCGAATTTAAGGTCGGGTTCCAATGCAGGATTGATCAGGAATAATAATTGTGAATACTGTTGAAACCACATTGTAAATCTGATTTATTTTACAAGCGCAACTACACGAGGTTCTTCTCGTTAGTGGCTGCTTTCCGAAACGATGGATTAAAGTTAAAAACGTGACAATTCTAAACGCTTGGTGTAAAGCTTACTGGAATAAAATATATTTGATTTGATTTAAAAATTCTCATTCTAAATTCAAAAATGTATATTTTTTATATTTTAAATAAAGTTAAATATGTTTATCAAATGTTTGCGACATTAAAATAAATTATATAATTATGTGTATGACTATACAATCTGAATTTAACAAGAAACAATCAACGAGTTGTTCGATATTATATACCAAATGTGGCTAATTAAAATTATTTATGAGAAGGCATTTAATACTTGGAGTGAAATGAAAGAAACTTACTTATATATGAAGAAATTTTCATATGTTAAGAAAATAAATTGGGCATATAATATCCCCACATTCAAACCGCTCAGAAAAGCTTTCAATCCAAATGGGAATTTGTTTCTTAACGACATAGAGGTTGTTATATACGACTCGTATTTTTGGTACAAATTTAAGTTATTAATAGAAATGTGTTGTTTAATTTATCTGTACATTTTTTATTAATTGTATTTCTTTCTCAGCCGACTTGCGTTGTTGCTTTTTTTTTCTTTTCGTATACATTACACATTAATATTGTATGGCTTCGATAAATTCTTATTACTAATGTGATTATATATTGTATGTAATGTCACTTTATGTAAGGCTTTTTAACGTAAAATATTACGAAAGAACACATTATAAACAGTGCTAAAAAGCTGAGTCTGGAATGACTTTTAAGTGTAAAAAAAAATATGTATTTAGCAATACTTTTCAATTATATTAAATTAGATTAATATCTCCAAAATTGGATAGCATTGTGAAACGATTTCCTCACAATTTGATTAACATTCACACAGACGGATTTATATAAAGGGGCTATACACACAAACAGCAAATGGGATACATCGCGTTGCGACGACATGACAGGACTTATGCCGTCGCTCATATAAGCAATATGACGTCACACGTTAATATATACGACAATCCTTAGGTTCTGTATAAAACATATTTTAATTCCCCATTTAAAACAGTCGAAGATCTGCAACTTTATTTGAGACATTTTTATAAGATGCTTTTTTTATATTGCCAGAGTCGTGAATATGACTGCCTCGTTGGTCTGGTGGTTAGCTTATAACGCTGAAGATTCCCAGGTCCTGAGTTCTAAGCCTGGATCGGGCCAGTAAAAAGTTGTTGGGTTTTTCTGTCCATAAACTTTTAATAGCAGCTAGAGATGGTAGTTGGCAGTGTGTACACTCCCGTGCCTCGGAAATCACGTAAAGCCGTTTATCGTGTTTCTGAGTTCTCCGGTCGTGTCGGATTGCCGTCACAAGGGATCATTGAATAAGGGAATAGAGAGTGCACCTGTGTTTGCTCGCACACTCGAGCGCTGTAATATCTCCTAGGTAACTTACTGTTCTTCGTTCAGAATGTGCATCTTGGCCTAAATCAGTCAAGGGGTGATTTTTCAGAGTTTGTAAATAAAACAATAAATATTTATTAAATTGATGTGTTTATACTTCCTTGCAGTATTTAAAAATATATTTTTCATAAAGCATAATTGAACTATTTGAGTTTACAATTATGTGAAAATGACACATGACGTTGAGACGTTTGCGGACTTATGTGAATTAATTTATTTGTTTGTTAAATTAGTGACAACTGAAAATAAACACCATTTTAATATTTTTTTAATTGTATATTATTTATGCGGTAAGCGAAGTAAAATAATTTTGTTTTTCTTTATAACATTTTATGGGGAATATTCCTTATTATGATCCATGGTAGACAGGTCCAGACAATATGTCAACGGTCACGATCGATGTTCGAAAGTATGGCAGCGCGACGTCGCAACGCAAATCTTTTATGTGAACAAGTCCTAAGAAAATGTGCCTTAATTAATTGTACACTTTAGCAGTTTCATAATCAGACTCCTTTTATCTCTTCTTAAGATGGTTGATTCAAAATTAATTCATTACGCGATGTAATTGTAGCTAATTAACTTAATAAAGATTTCCTTGCGATATTTTCTTTTTCCAATGATTTTATGAGATATTCACATTGCCGTGTGGATTCCGGGAAAACGGAATAGATCCTAGGCTTCGTCAAGGGTGTCGTAAGAGCTGATGAGTTATTTTGTATTAATCACATACATATATCTATATCATCAACACTTTGTGCATAAACAAGACGTATATTAGCAGGACCAAGCCACAAGCAAAAGCAATCCTAAGAAAAAAAAAGGTGCCCGAAACTACGTCTAAACAGGATGAGGGGATTATGTTATTTATATTATTAACTATTTATTTATATAAGTCAATTTACAAACGTAATTTTAACTCAAACTCCCTTAATACTTTATTCGAAACATTTTGTAAAAAAACTGTTACAAATTTAAATTTACACAATACAAATCTGTCACGACATTTCTACGTGACTACCAGCTTGAAATAAGGATAGTAAAATCCGTGCGCTATCAAAATGGGATTTGGAACTGGGTCTCTTTCGCGGACGCTAGCAGTAGCGTCGGCTAACTCGCGTCGATAGTCGCGAGGTGATAGGACGAGTTTTATTACTTTAGGTGGTGATAGGGCTTTGTGTAAGCTCGTCTGGGTAGGTACTCTCCTCTCATCAGATATTATACCGCAAAACAGCAGTACTTGGTATTACTGTGTTCCGGTTTGAAGGATGAGTGAGCCAGTGTAATTACAGGCACAAGGGACAACATCTTATTTCCCAAGGTTGGTAGCGCGTTGGTGATGTAAGTGATGTTTAACATTGCTTACAATGTCAATGTCTATGGGCGTTGGTGACCACTTACCATCAGGTGGCCCATTTGCTTTTCAGCTTACCTATTTTATTAAGAAAAAAACGTAAAGTTTTGTTTACAGTGTATAAAACCTATACTATATAAAAAAATGGTCAGATTGACGTGCCGATACTGAGTTTAAAAAATAAACAAGTAACGGAAGAGCTTTATACTTTTGAGCTAGCTTTTAAATATATTTTTTTCAATTTATAGTAAAAACCAATTTAATTTGCAAACAAACTATTCCCGCTTCGTTCACGTTACCTTTGATATGGAAATGCAGTTACTCAACTGTCTCTCGGAAACTTGTTAATCACCAGGTTACACATACATATATATACTCTACATATTGATCTCAATAAAATCCCATGTTTTCTACGTGTATTGTGAAATACCAAGGAACAATATCAAAAGATTAGAGTATTTTTCTATAGAAACGCCTACAACCGGTCACATCTTCCTGCATCTTTCAAACTAAGAATCCAAATATAGGTACTTTCCACATCTTACATTTGTTATAACTCCACAAATGGAATGGAAAACTCACTATGATCGTGTAGGCTGGTCTGTTAAGTCGTAGTTATATGTATTTTATTTGTAAGATCCAAATCTATGTTGTTTACATATACATTACACGAATGCTGAATATATAGCACAGATTGATGAAATAATGAATAAAATGATGCTGTTGAACTCTGTCGCAAATATTATTATATTACAATTTGTAAAGATAGTTGCCGAGATTCACGCGATCAAATTCACAAATTCTTTAGCTTCAAAATTAATCTAGGGACATAATAATTAATTCCTATTTACTATGTACAATAAAAATATAAAAAAATTGTACGTTGTTATAAAACAAATAATATACATAAATATATATATAAATTATCATGCTTTATTCAAATGACAAAGTCCGTATACTAGGTCTTAATGGTGGTAATGTTAAAATGGAGAAACTTTTATGAACGGCGCCCTTTTGTAAAAGCCATGGAATTAAATAACGGCACGGGCTGCAATTGTATATAGCGATACTTATATATAAATAATACGATAAATTATGTATAAAGCAAAAATGAATATACAAAGACAAAGTGGTATTACAATAATAATGAGATGACTTTAAGTGCTCGTGAATTTTAAACAATAAACTGATAAATGATTTTGCCAGCATTTTACATGGTCATGTACAATAGCTATTTTTATTTAAAATAATTAATTCTGGCCTCGGCACCCTGGGGTGAATTCGGGTTATGCGGAATTTCACCGATCAACTCTGTATTATCCTTGACACCAATTGTTTATTAGGACCGCGTAAATGTCTTTGGAATACCATAATTAAATTGCCAATTATTTTATTACTACTCATGATAGAAATTTTTGTAAAAAAAAATTATAAAATTACGATAATCTAAATTAGTTGTTCACAAGTTCACTCTAATTTTTGGGTATCCCCATATTCTATCTCAGCTCTAAATTGAACATAAAATTTTATGTAATCGAAAGATTACGTTACATAGAACCCCTATTACAAACAGGGTGGATGTAATTTCACAAGCGAAGCGAAAAACGACTGCGGGGTTTTTTACTTTACAACCGTAGATAGGTACTGTGAAATGAGTTAATAATTCCTTGCTCCGAATCATGGGACCTAAGATATGCATTATATTGAATTGCATGCCTTGTGCTTGCAATTGCATTGCCTGCACCGGCACACAACAATACTTTGTAACCCTGTTTAGAAGTAAAATTACTGATGGTCCATACTGTAGTATCATTATCATCATCAGCCCGTGTTCATCCATTGGTGGGCAACTCTTACTCAACAACATCTTAGGCTATTATTTTCCAACCGCCACCAGCTATTTTTCGTCCTCACACAATATATGTATTTAATGTGTCTAATATATTTGTCAAAATCGTTATTCACATAAAATTATATTTAAATATACTTGTAACAACAAAAAAACATATAAATATTGACACTACATATTGGATTAGTGCAAGAAATTAATACGACATGATTATGAGTTATCATTCCCTAGACGTAGAGAAGTTGTGTTTTCAATCGTTAATAAGGCGTTTTCTTGATACGACTGCAGTTCATAGTCGTTCGTGTGGAAAACACGCGTGTTTGCTTAATTACGTAACTAAGCGGATATTTATGTGAACCACAGATAAAATATAATATCTGAAGGATGAACAGAGAAAAACTGATCACACGTTTATATAGGTATGTAAAAAGAAACTGAATGTAAATCTCTTACTGGGCTCAGGGATCCTTTCTTCTTGAGAAAGTTTTTATTGGACCCTATTCCACTACGCTGTTGTGGCAAAATTTATTACCTCATTCATTTTCGGTTCGAATTAGAGTGTGCAACAAGCACTCTCTTTTGGAATTTAATATGTATTGACCAATCGGCTAGTTTCACTTGAGAATGGCTGCCAAAATCGATCAAGAGGACATTATCAACAACAGGTTCTCATCATTCCGGAGGTTCCAGATCATTTGCTCCTCTGTATTCCTATGAAAAATAAAACTCCAAAAAATATAAGGTGTCGGAAAATTACAATGTTTTTATAAATAATAATATATTTTGATTTCATGATCTTTTTTTAAATAAAACAATTATTATATTTTGACCGTGAATCCTGAATGCTCGAGTTGCATGCAACTATATAATGATTTAACAATATTACAGTATCATTAAAATGTATCCTATTAGTACAATCAGCTTAACAAACTAACTCGTTATCAAACAAAACCAGAATGATAAATACCTTGTTTATAAAACGGATTAATGTATCATACTACCTAAAGCCGCGGTTCGTATTAAAATATTAAGGCCATGGAACACTGAACGAACTAGTAAAAAATAACAAAACTAATTCGGCGAATCATGCTGACTTTCCCATGTAATCACCCTAGGTTCCTCGGAACCTAGAAATCTCATTGTCAAGCGTGTTAATCGACATGATCGGCAGCGAGAGATGTTGGAATTTGGAATTGTCTCCTTTAGCGAAAGCTTAATATTCCAGAAAGAGGAAAAGCTTAATATTCCGTGAGGCTGGAGCGCTCTCATGGAAACAATGAGATTTTATTTTGTTTAAACTGGATTTTATATACTGTAACACACATTTGTATGTATAAATCGAATAGATTGCGAGTAAAATGGCACGAGATCAGCCTTAATCGTTAATATTTCTTTATATGCACGGGCATTAAAAACCATAAAACTTTAGTGTATTAATTAACTCAAGGTCAAATTAAGCAGCGTAATGCACGTACACATCCTGAAAGCTGCGGTCTATTGTTAACAGCGGTTGTTTGATGGACGTAATTAAAACATTTATAAACGACTAATAATGATTACTTCGTTAATCGTGATTCAGAATATGTTAATTACGTTACTACTAATTAGTAACGTAATTTCATTAATTATTACTAATCCTACGGACATACGATACACACAGACACTAATTATTTAATTTATTCGTTTCCTCAGTAAAACAATTTCGAAACTCACCACAGAATACATTCGGAAAGTGATATGCGACATTGCTCATAATAATTGTAACATTTCAAGATTACACACTTCAAAACAATATATCACCTAGGTCGGTTGTCAACATTTCACGGGTGAGTAATGAATTGAGTTCTTATAGAAAAAACACTCCTGTTATGATGTCGTGAGTATTCTTGATATTTTTATTAATGTCTACATTTTTATGGACTACAATAATGCCATATTTTGTTAAGATTTGGGAGCTTCTAATATTATGTGGCAACAGTACAGTATCATAGATATGCATGTTGTAGAATTTCAGCTAACTCATGCAGATTTTTTCATTACTTTTTGTTTCACCGGGCTAGATGAATAGTTCGAGCAGCGATGCTTGCCCGAATTGGAAACAGTGATATTCGGTATAAATTTTTAAAGAGATACTCTTACAAAAAACACTACTATATTTAGATTCAAATCCGGGCACCACGAAGTTTTCATGTGCCTAATTTGTGTTTATAATTCATCTCATGTTCAGCGAAGGAAAACATCGTAAGGAAACTCTGCGTGTCTTTCACGTGTGTATACATACATGTATATGCTTGTGGCAGATTTTCAAACCCAACCGCAATGGTGTAGCTTAGTGCAATAATCTCCAAACGTTCTCAAGGTAAAGAGACCTTAACGTAGCAGATAGGTATTCAGAAGCACTCAAGTATTAATCTAATTTTAATTTGAAAAGTTACAAATGTATTTTATTCCACAGTAAAAATGTAATTAAACATAAATGCGTACAAATTTTCAAAGTTCTCTTAGAGCGAATAAGTTTTAATGTCAATAAACTTGAATTTATATATTCTTTGTAAAATATATCAAAGCCTTGGAACAATAATATTAATTGATTTTGACTTGAAAGTTTTGATTTCGTGCTAATTTGATAAAATATGATACTAATAAAAAGCGAAGTTTTAAAAACACTAATGTGTGTGTCGGCGTCTAATATTAAAGTTTATAATAAGTTTTATACTAGCGTCTTCTAAGAAATACCACCCGTCATTACCAATTCTAAAACATGTTTCGATCCTTAGATAAATATTGCGATCATAACAATTTTACATCAATCATTTGTTATGATTATATTTGATTTAACTAATATCTATATTTTCACTGTTCGTTTTATTCTTATAGTTAGGATTCTGGAACAAAGAACACTTCGAGGATATCACTTTAGGCCTATGAACACATTTAACCTACTGTATATGCTATGCTATGGTAAAATATGGTTGTATGCAATCAAATTTATAAAATCTTTACACAACACACACACACTACAATCAAATTTATAAAATCACTACGTAGTGCCCGTGAATCATATCTTGATAGAAGTAAATAATCACGTGACTACATAAGTAGTACAATTATTTACTGTATAATATTTAAATAAGTCTCTAGGGTTGCTAAGTTCCATTAGTCCCGACTATCGACCTGACCAGCACATTTGCATTATGTGTCCATAGGCTATTTCGCATGTAATAAACATGTGAATATTCTTCTTGACTGCCTCGTTGGTCTAGTGGTAAGTTATAAGGCGGCAGATCCCGAGGTCCTAAGCTCAAACTCCAGGTTCAGGGTCAAGCCAGGGCATGAGAGTGAATATGGGGAGTGTATGTGTGTTTACGTATACACTTTTGCACGATAATATGTCCTGTGCTGTGTTAGTTAATCTCTCTTAGGCTGACATGGCCGAAATCGATCAGGAGGACGTCATTATCATTCTTCTTAAAATATGTACTATTAAAATAAAAAGTTATTGTCGTATTATATACAAATATTAGGTCCTTATATATGTAATTGGCGTTTCGTACGGGAGGACTATAAATTCAATTTTTTTTTGTAAAATATATTTAATTAATCAAATCATCTATGCACTTTTGCCATCTCATAGGTAGTTCATTGATCCCTTTATTAAAAAAACCATGGGGGCGAGAATCAATAAACTCTTATTTTTTTCCTTGTAAGAAGTTGTCCAAATTCCGGAAAAAATGGTAATCTGTTGGAGCAAGGTTCGGGGAGTAAGGTGGATGTCACAGACATTCCAATTGTAGCTCATCTAACTTAGTGGTTGTTTGTTGTGCAGTGGTCTTGCGTTGTCGTGAAGCAGCAGTGGCCTAGAGCGATTAACCAATCTCGGTTGTTTAGTAGCTAGTTCTTTCTTCATGGTTTGCAGTTGCTGACAATAGATATCTGCCGTAATCGTTTGGCTAGATTTTAGAAAGCTGTAGTGAACGACACCGGCGCTAGTCCACCAAACACTCACAAGTAACTTTTTTAAGTAAATTTTCCTTAAGGGCAGGATTTTGCTGGGTCTCCAGGGTTCAGCCATTGCGACCAACGCTTCCGATTATCGTACAGTATCCACTTTTCATCACAAGTAATGATTCGATTTAAAATCCCTTTATTATTGTGTCCGTTGAGCAAAGTAGCAGTCGACGCGTGTTTGCAAGATCGATTTAGTCAATTCATGAGGTACCCATCGTTCAAGTTTTTTTACTTTCCCGATTTGCTTCAAGTAGATTAATATAGTTTTATCACTTACCCCGAAGCCTGCAGCTATCTCTGAAGTGCTTTGTGATGGATGCGCTTCCACAATAGCCTTTAATTCTTCATTTTCCACTTTGGTCTCCGGCCGTCCACGGGGTTGGTTCAGAAGGTCGAAATTTCCAGAACGAAAACGTACGATGCTTTTTTTGTGACACCAGCGCCATACACATAATTAAAGTTGCTCACGTCCGTAGGTCTCACCAAAGACAGGTTTTATCCCTCAATACCCTATACGTGGCCCCTGGGTGGTGCTAATTGAGCAAAATATTTTAGGTGGAAGGCTCCGGCCGTAGCTAGCATTACCACCCTGCGAACAAAGCCGCACCGCCATAGCGATTTGTCAAGTGGCTAGATTCACACTGTCGCGCAGCATGTCGTGTTCCGGTGCGATGTTTGCAGTAGCTTACCATGGGGGATTGGGTCTGTATAGTTGTGCTCTGCATTTGGTGACAGGTTCTGACCGTAGTCACAGTGACGCCGGGCGGCTCAAACTGGAGGGCAGCGGGATCCGAAGCACGGTGCACCGCTGGCCGACCGCAGTTAGTAGGGGGCCCAATTAGTAGGTTCGCCATCTACGAAAGGCTGCCCCGCCAACTTGCGAAAAATCCTGGGATGGTTTCCACCGTGCTGGTTGGTGACCACAGAAAGGTCCCGGTGGCGATTCCCAGGGGGGTTCGGGCGTCCCCGCGGTCTCCAGTTGAGTCTACCATCTCCGTCTCTGCGGTAAAAGTCACGGTGTCCAAAATGCGGCACCTCGTACAACTTCCATTTCCCCATACCTATTCACGCCCACAATTAATGAGTTATAAAAAAAGCAAGAAGAATGTTTCACAGCGGCTGCACCACCTCTCATTTTCAGTACATCTCTCTAATATACGAGGTTTGCACTCCAATCTCTTTGCGGTCCACCACCACCTTGAGACCGCCATGCCGCACTTGCTCTTTCTCACGGAGACACAAATCACCAGTCCAGCGGATGTAGCGTACTTACATGCCCCGGATATTCTCTCGAGCACAACTTCAAACCTCGTGCTGGGGTCTGTATGTACGCTCGTAATGACGTCTGCTGCCGTCGTCTCCGAAACTTGGAGGTACCCGATTTTTTGGTAATGTGGTGCGTATCGGATACAGGTTTGGAGCAGATTGTATACGCCTGCGTCTATAGGTCGCACAATGGTGACCAGGAGACAACTCGGATGTTTGAGTATCTCAGCGTGACGGCTGATGCCGTCCAACGTCGTTACCCGACTGCTCAAATGGTTTTTCTGGGGGATTTCAACGCTCACCACCAAGATTAGCTGTTCCCACACCAGAACACCGACCACGCCGGGAGAGAGGCGCTCAAATTCGCAATATCCCTAAACCTCTCTCAGCTGGTACATGAAGCAACTCGGGTGCCGGACGTGGACGGTCATACACCTAATTGTCTGGACCTTCTGCTGACTACCGACCCTGACCGATTTTCAGTGTCAGTTGCAGCTCCCTTGGGCACTTCTGATCATTGTGTGATCAGGTCGGTCTTCAACTTCCACCCTCTGGACTCCGGTCCCACTGGAACCAGACGGGTGTGGCGATACAAGTCGGCAGACTGGGACGAGATGCGACCCTTTTTTGCATCCTACCCTTGGCGGCAGATATGCTTCTCTTCCACTGATCCGTTGAGCTGCGAACAAGCCATATCTGAAGTGATATGTCAGGCTATGGAGTTCTTTATTCCATATGCTGACATATCACTGGATGGCAAGATCCCTAGGTGGTACAACGCTGAGTGCGCCGCAGCTGAGGCCCGTAAAAACTCAGCGTTTGTAGCGTGGGCAGCAGCCCGCACCACCAAAGCTCCGGACATTGCGCCTAAGAATAGAGCCTTTAACTCTGCTGCCAAGTCCTACAAGAAGGTTCTCAAGAAGGCTTGTTTCAACCGAACTAGACGTCTTGGAGCCAAAGTAGCTTCCTGCCCCCGTGGTAGTAAAGCATTCTGGTCTCTGTCCAAGTCGGTTGAGACGAACTTCTGTCGTCCATCGCTGCCTCCACTGCTGAAGCCTGACGGATCCTTGGCCTTTACGGCAACAGAAAAGGCTAACTTATTAGCGGCCCTGATTGCCGAAAATTCGCGTCTCGATGCAGGAAGTGCCTTACCGCCAAATATACCACCTTGCGACTCAATGATGCCAGAGATACGAATTCGCAAAGAGAGGTCCTAAAAATTCTGCGCACCTTGAACGTAAATAAGGCCAGTGGCCCTGATGGGATTCCAGCAATAGTCCTGAGGAATTGTGCACCTGAGTTGTCCCCTGTTTTAACACGCTTGTACCGCCTTTCTCTTAATTCCGCTTAAGTCCCTAAAGCCTGGAAGATTGCCAACGTACAACCAGTACCTAAGAAGAATAGCCGTACCGACCCGGCCAACTACCGACCCATAGCAATCACGTCCATACTTTGCAAAGGTTTGGAGCGTGAATTGAATAACAAACTCCAGGCGTACCTCGAAGAAAACGTTCTCCTATCGGACCAGCAGTAGGGCTTACGTCGGAATCGATCAACAGGAGATCTCTTAGTGTACGCTACTCACATCTGGGGCGAGGCCATGGACAAGTATGGTGAAGCGTTAGCCGTTTCACTTGACGTGTCCAAGGCTTTCGACCGGGTCTGGCATGAGGGCCTTCTTAGCCAGCTTCCTAGCTACGGGATACCTGTTGGCCTTTGCAACTGGATATCGGACAATACATTGAATCCAAAGCTAAAACTGCTGGTAAAAAACTTGGCATCCTCAATAAGGTCAAACAGTACTTCACACCAGAACAGCTTCTGACTCTATATCAAGCCCAAGTCAGATCGTGCATGGAGTACTGCAGCCATTTATGGGACGGCTCTGCTAAGTACCAGCTTGATACTTTGGATTCAGTGGATCGTCGTGCTAGAAGACTCATTGGCGACCAGACACTGGTTACAAAACTCCAGACCTTAGAACATCGTCGTAAGGTTGCCTGTCTGTCGGTATTCTACAAGATATATTTCGGCGAGTGTGCTCAGGAACTATTTGATTTGGTTCCCCCGTCACCTTTTTACCAAAGAACTGCGAGGCATCGAAAGGATCTGCACCCGTACGTGGTTGACGTTAACGTATTTAAGACACGTATGAAACGATTTGCCTCCTCGTTTATGATACGCACCGCCAAGGTCTGGAATACCCTCCCGACCTCCGTTTTCCCCACAACCTACAATATGGGTACCTTCAAGTCCAGAGTGACCCGACCAGAGTGAATAGGCACCTTCTAGGCAAGCGCGCTCCATCTTAGACTGTATCTCACTTTCCATCAGGTGTGATAACAGTCAAGCGCTAGCCTATACATTTAAAAAAAAAAATCCATCGAGCTGTTTCTGCAGCACTGGTGCCACGGTAGAACTCGTACTCGTAAATATACTGATATTTCATGTTTTCCATTGTGCGGTAATAAGCGACGCCAAAGAAAAAAATAATAAGGAAAAAACAAATGAATGACTGTTTTCAAAACTCTAATGTACCAGCTAAATGAATTTATAAATTTGAATTTGGAATTCTTAACCAAAGAGGAGATATTTCAGATCAAATTGGTCAATACGACAAAACGCTAATTTCATATGTAAGGACCTAATATTACATATACATTAATATTATAGAGGTACGTTTTGTACGTTTTATTTTTTATTTTTTTATTTACGTATCAACTCCTAATTAGATTGAAATCGAATTAAGTACAAATATCGTAGTCTTGTAGACTAGATAGAATATCGTAGTCTACAAGAAAGGTCTTCCAAATATTGACTTCGAACAAAAAATTCACGCCCAATATAACTAATGTGGCGAAAGTTTACCAAATTTTTCGGGCAAGTCGAAAAAAATTCAGAGGAAAGGTCCATATTAAGATTATTTCTCATGACAAAGTGAGTAATTTGTGGCTACTGAGATAGTAAAGCTGATATGTCCGACATAAAACACGTTAATCTCAACAAACGTGAAGTTCTTTTCGAATTCAAATAGCCAAGTTACGTCGTTGTTCTGACAAATATCGCGTCCGCTATTCGAAAAGCTTTCTTTATATTTCTCTTGCCCCTCACACTTGAGTGTCGACGTATAAAATGTTTTATTTACTTATTCCAAAATCCGACTTCGTATAACTAAAATTAGACAGAGGTCAAAATTGCAAAGTATTGTAAATATCAATTGGTTAAGTTCTGTGCTTTTTCTGTGGCTTTGTTCATAGACAAAGGGTATCATAATGTAAAATATTATATATATATATCAATAGAATTATAAGCATAAATTTAACAGTAACAGCCTGTCAATGTCCCACTGCTATGCTGAAGGCCTCCTTTCCCTTTTTGAGGAGAAGGTTTGGAGCTTAATCCACCACGCTGCTCCAGTGCGGGTTGGTGGTATACATATGTGACAGAATTTTATTGAAATTAGACACATGCAGGTTTTCTCACGATGTTTTCCTTCACCGTAAAGCACGAGATGAATTATAATGACAAATTTAGCACATGAAAATTCAGTGGTGCTTGCCCGGGTTTGAACCCACGATCATCGGTTATGATTCACGCGTTCTTACGCGTTCATAAGCATTAATTTTATAAAATAGGATAAATATAAATATATGTTTTAAAGTCAAGATTACTCTGTGAACAATTGCTTAAGGTGTCCTTTTGTCGTACAATGGCAGATTAGATTAGGTACCTTGTATATACATTGTATCTTATACATATCTTGACAAATAATATGTAATAAAATATTGACACTAAAAACCAATTTAATATAAGTCAAGCTCATTTAGTCTCACCGTTCACAAAAATAGTCAAAATTAAAAAAAAATAACATGTGCCCATAATAAAAAATATATAAAATGCAGTCAGTAGAAAACTGCCAGACACTCACTTTTTCTTATGTCACTTTGTTCAGTACAGATTAATATGTATAGGTGAACTAGTCACGCACCATACATGAGTCGCCTAAAAGGCCAGCAATATTTTTAGTCGTAAACGACGGTTTCACAAATATGAAACTTGGTGTGAAGTTTAGGGCTATATTTTATCAGTTCAATATAAATTGCAATAGTTATAGAGGATTGAAAACCAACACAATCCATTAAACATACCACGAACCGGTAGTAACTTTACATGTATTATAATTTTGCAAAACTTGGACAGAATAAGACAGAATTTTCAATATCACAAATATCGCGGTGTAAATACACAGGACTGGTTGCGATGGGCTCTCATTGTTTATGAAAAAGTGTGATGTCTTTTAATTTAAGTCGTTTTAAAATTTAATTAGTGTCTACTGTTTGTTTCTGTTTTTTGTTTTTTTATTTCAATACTAGCTGAACCGGCAAACAAAAAGTAACGAATGTATGGTAGTGTGTGGGAAGGGGATCTCTGACAGAAAAAGGAAAGGAGCGCTGTAGACAATATCCGCCGATAAAAACAAAAAAACACCAACCATTCATTTTCTCAATTCAATGTATTTCATTAATGTAATGGACATTTCATTGTTTGATTAAAAATTAATTGTAAATTGTAAAAAGTAATATATTTTTATCCTAAAGCAGTTGATTAATTCCGAAGAGCAATTGAGTTTACGATATTTTTTGTCAGTCCGTCTTTAGCCAACACAAATAAGCTCAATGGTTTGCCCACCCGAGAACATGCCACGTATACTTGTCCGTGTGATAAGCATGGTGTGCCCAAATCTATCGATTGTCAGTATACATATATGCATAAAAGACCCACCTGCGAATTTTTTCATGCGTTTATTTATTATTGTTTTCTTAGGTTATGTCTACGGATTTTGTGTGTGAGTGGTGGCTCACCGTACATTCGTCCCACATTATGAGACAGAACTTTTGAAAAAGGTGGTCCGTTATTTGTTTTCTTTATAATATCGGTAAATGGTCACCCCCACCCATATACATTGGCACTATAAAAATATTAACCGTGCATCGCGAATGCGCTACCAACCTTGGGAACTAAATTGTCCCTTGT
This sequence comes from Nymphalis urticae, assembly GCA_905147175.2. NCBI lineage: Eukaryota > Metazoa > Arthropoda > Insecta > Lepidoptera > Nymphalidae > Nymphalis > Nymphalis urticae. Next base: position 3,304,492 of record LR990004.1, on the reverse strand, counting down.
CCCTGTAGTTACACTGGCTCCATCGCCCTTTAAGCCGGAACACAACAATCCTAAATATTGCTGTTTGTTGGTAGAATATGGGATAAACATAAACGCTGGCTATTTCGCTGTCGCATTGTTGAACATCACCATAACTTTTCTTCTTGCGCGAAAATTTTAATTTTGCCGTGAGTCCTAACATATTAATTTAAATTAATCCTTTTATAATTCCAGTGAGGCAACCGCGTCTTTTTATTGCCTTTCAATCGATTAAATTATTAACAACTAACAGTTTCTATTAAAACAGACAAATTGAATTACTTCAAGTTATTATTTTGATATTGTTCATACAAAAATACTAAAATCGTGATTACAAAATGGGATGATGGATTAGGAGTTAAAATAAAATACAAATAAAAAAAAAGTACAAAAAAATAGAAAAAAAATCTGGAAAGCGGCACCCTTATCAGCTAGCGGTATGAAATATACTTTACGACCTATTCTCATACCTCCCAAATATACATAACAAATTTCATAAAAATCGGTCGAGCCGTTTCGGAGGAGTTCGGCCACAAACACCGTGACACGAGATTTTTATATATTAGATTTCTTATATCTGTTTTTATTTTAATTTGTATATCTCTCTTTGTAATTGTTGTTGGGAATGGTGTGTTCTCCTGTAATTGGTGTAAGTTATGTACGACTTACAATGTTGGAGATCCAAATATATAAATGACGATTGAAAGTGGTATATATTGATTTTAATTCGCTTACAAAAAATATACATTATAATCAGCAGCTTACTTTAAAAGTTTCGATTATTATTCGTTACAAATATATCTTATATAATAAATTTTATTCCCAGGTACATTTAAATTTTTCTTTCCTTAATATTTAATAACAAAGAGATGAAACCCTAGTGGCCTAGAAGGTCACGTTCAGAACATTTCCTTCGTAAACTATCCATCATCATACTGTTATTGTGAAATTTGTTTGTTTGTTTTTTCTATAATCACAAAATAACAGTAGTATGAAACATTCGCAATCATTTTTGGTTTCATGTCAAGTATAGAAATAAAATTGAGATTTCTTTTTTATGTGTTAAAAAAAGTTTACTAATAGGTACACGTACTATGGAATACGAGTAGTGTGGTAATCTTATGATGCTGTATATTTCGAGGACCAAGGTTCAAACGCCGGTTCGTCGCTTCAAACGCCATGAAGAAGTTATTGGTTTTTCCTATGAAGTTCAGTCGCAGTCCGGTCAAACTTGGAAGTTATCAGTGTAATAGTCTTTTGCCTTGGGAAGTACGTACAACTTGGTCCCACACCTGATCTCTCTCCGGTAGAGGTCGAATGGAAATTTTGCAATTCTACACTAAATTTCATGCTCTCGATTATGTAAATTGTTTTTATGTGAAGGCAAACTATAAACTTATATATACTCATATGATGACGTGGTTGTTAAATAGTTAGAGATAAAGAGGTAAGATGATATTTTTAAAGTATTCTCGGATTACTTGAGCAAGCACCACGCGAACATCGTTGTATGGATACAAAAACTTCGAACATTAAGGGTACATTCTGGGATAAATTCCTAAGGGATATCGAAGAAACTTAATCAGTTTTATCAGTATCCATACAACTACTACTATAAAATAAAACTCTTAGTAGTAGTTCATATTAACGATTAGAAATATCACCATACTGGTAACAGCTTGCCGCAGACTAGTCTAGAACGGATTTTCTAACAAGCTTAGTACTTTGTTATTTGTTAAGCTATAGTGATTGTTATTAGGTGGGATTTTGAAGACAAACTGGTTTAATTAAAACTATTGATGGGAGAGAAGGTGACCTTGGCCATGGGCACCACGAACTCAAAATTTTTTCCACCGCCTGAAACATAATTCGGATTTAAAAGTGAGTGAGATGATGTATTTACTGTACTACATAGGTAAGGGTGTAAAAATGGTTCAATTTTTTTTACGATCTGGTATATTTACACTGTATAGACGTAGGAAGATGGCCACATACCATTAAGATCAGTATTCGCTTTTCTGGGATAATCCAAAAAAAAATGTAAAAAAAAGAGACCTTATTCATGTTTGGTATATGTATATTAATTAAACTTTATGAGCAAAAGCAACTACCAACTAGAGACGATTCATTTGCATATTTCTGTTTCTACTATTTTAACGAAAAAAAAAACCATCACCAGACGCCCGTCACATTTGCATTGAGTAAAACGAATAAAAACTTAGGGTTTCGTGAATAGAAAAAACATATTTCTCGTCTTATTTATTACTATAATAATAGTTATATAGCAACAAACTATAAAATATACGCTACGCATTTTTTTTATATATATATATAAGCCAGCGCTTGACTGTTATCACACCTGATGGAAAGTGATGATACAGTCTAACATGGAGCGCGCTTGCCTAGAAGATGCCTATTCACTCTATACTTGAAGGTACCCACATTGTAGGTGTTGGAGAAAACGGAGGTCGGTAGTGCATTCCAGATCTTAGCGGTGCGTATCAGAAACGAGGAAGCAAATCGTTTCGTACGTGTCTTAGATACGTCAACTACGTACGGGTGCAGATCTTTACGATGCCTCGCAGTTCTATTGCAAAACTGTGACGTAGGAACCAAATTAAACAGTTCCAGTTTATAGTTAATAGTTTAATATTTAATGCACGTGGAAGTCTAGATAGTTGTCAGAGAACCTCCATGACAGCATACGAGAGCGTCATGCCGTTTGCCGTCGCGTCATACAGTCTTAGACCGTGGACACATGTCTACGGTGCGGCACCGGCCACTTTGTAACGGCACGGCCTTACCACTATTGTCTATTGATATTTGATATTTGACATCAAGTACATACATAATCTAACGTATATATAATTAAAAAATAGCACATCAAAAACTTAATTATTCAAATAATATGATTTATTACGTTTTTCTATATACGTACCGTAACAGCCTGTGAATGTCCCACTGCTGGGCTAAGGGTCTCCTCTCCCTTTTTGAGGAGAAGGTTTTTGGATCTTATTCCACCACGCTGCTCCAATGTGGATTGGTGGAATACACATGTGGCAGAATTTCAATGAAATTAGACACATGCAGGTTTCCTCACGATGTTTTCATTCATCGTAAAGCACGAGATGAATTATAATCACAAATTAAGCACATGAAAATTCAGTGGTGCTTGCCTGGGTTTGAAACCACAATCATCGGTTAAGATTTACGCGTTCTTACCACTGGGCCACGTCGGCTCTTTTTCTACATACGTACATATGTATAAAACAAAGTTCACTTTAAAGTTACATTAAACGAAGCGCTTCGCCTGAAGTTACGTTGAGTTAATATCGCTCAAAGCAAATAAAACATGCCGCACATATTAATGACAAACACCACTCTTTTCAGCGCTTTCGAGGTCTATCTATTGTTTTTGTGATTGTTTTCCAATGTTCCATGAAGGTCAACATTTCTTTTTAGCTTATGAAGAACAATCTACTGAAATAACGGTCATAATCATAACCACCCTGGATACAGTGGGCCAGTGGAACAATGGATGTTATTTGATTCTATAATTATCGCTAGTCTTAAAATTTAGCTTGGCTTTGGCATGTCGACAATACAAACAAAACGAAACATTTTTTATAGGATCCGTGAATGGCTAAATGTAAAGGTAACGCCTTCTCCTCTTAAATATATTTTTTGTTGCTCATCCGACCAAGTTGCTCTATATTGGTGGATACACATGTAACAGAATTTCATCTGTCACAAGCAGGTTACGTCATGATGTTTTCCTTTTCCGTCTAGCACGCGATGAAATATCTAAGGACGCAACCTAACCTCAGTAAGTTTTGTCTCTGCTTATAATATTAATAACTCAATAAGTTAATGTCCCACTGCTGGGCTAAGGCCTCCTCTCCCTTTTGAGGAAAAGGTTTGGAGCTTATTCCCCCACGCTGCTCCAATGTGGATTGGTAGAATACACATGTGGCATAATTTCAATGAAATTAGACACATGCAGGTTTTGTCACGATGTTTTCCTTCACCGTCAAGCACGAAACGAATTATAAACACAAATTAAGCACATGAAAATTCAATGGTGCATGCCCGGGTTTGAACCCACGATCATCGGTTAAGATTTACGCGTTCTAATCACTGAGCCATCTCAGCTTAATAACTAGAAGTACTTAATTAACGTTAAACAATGTATGAAACACGGTGTGACCCACTTTAATTTCACCATATTTCGATTCTGGTAGTAAAATCTACAAACCGGTGGCAGCTCTACGTTTAATTAATGTGATGACTCGATGTTAGGGTTTGATTGGAATATATAAAGGCTAGCCCGCCATTATTAAGTCAAACTATCAACCATCCCTTACATTGCTAATGTGTTAACGACCTTGAGAACTGAATTGTTAATGTCCCTTGTCTATATTTAAACTGGCTCACTCACCCTTCAAACTGGAACACTACAATATTATGTATTGCTATTTGGCAGTGGAATATGTGATGAGTAAACGATACCTAGTACCCACCCAGACGGGTTTGTACTGAACCTTACACCAGAAAGTAAAGATTAGAATTTACTTTGATGTTATATTACTGTTGATGTTATAATAAATAATATGTATCTGGCGAGGCAAAAGTCATTTGCTTGGCAGATCTCACTCACTTTGACATTACCATAATTAAAAAGAAAATTAAAAAGGATTTATGTTATACATCACAAGATGAAATCTAAACAAAATAAAAAAAGCTTTTAAAAATAATTTCGTTTCTTTGCGTCGTCCACGTCGTTGGGGGAGGTGTTTACTCTACGCCCTTTTCTATATCTCTGACAACGTATGCAAAATTACGTGATTATTGGTTGAGTGCTTAAGACGTTAAAGCGTAACAAACAAACGAACGAACGAACGAACAAACTTGTTTTCTCATATGTAATCTTAGTAAGGATTAATTCCTTAATCATTAAATTGTAAGCAGTTATTTTCATATTTAATTTTTTCTCTAATAGTCATACCCGTACCTTTTTCTTATATTTGGTTTAACGATATTGTAAAGTTTCCTTAGTGTAATAGTGCAAGAATAAATCAAAAAGATTTAAGGAAACATGCGGTGCTGCAAAAGAAGCGTGTGTAAATTTGCAAGATACACAACACGTTTTGATACAAGCGATGAATCATGATATCCCTGCGTCAGCTGCAGGCTTTGTGCTGCAATTCTTACAAATGTTTTAGTTTAGATCATTACAACTTCTGGTCCCGACTTTTGGTGAGTAAAATTAAATGATCTGAATTATGTTTAATCATAACATAAATATATATACAAAAATACGTGATAATTTTCATGCCTACTTTAAACAATTTAAAAAAATGAGGAGGTGTTCAATTCCACTGAATAAATATTTATTTTATGTATTAATATATGCGATTTTTATGTTTCTATTTAATTTTGGTTCAGTATAACTCTAAGGGTTTATTATTCTCATGCGTTTATTTAAACATACTTTAATATCTTTTAAACTGCTCCAAATTGCAAAGTGTACTTGGCAAATAGGACATTCAGATGTTATAAGAAAATGCTTTATTTATTTAGATAAACAACAATATAAAAAGTAAAAAAAATCTGTTCTTAAGTGCCTGACTTATCCATACAAGATATATGATAATAAAGATAAGACCTATCTTGTATGGATAAGTCAGGTGAAATAATAACTCAATGTATACTAAAATGCTCAGAAAACAATTATACAACAGAAATGATTTACGTTTATAAGAGATCAACTGTAAACTGATCCAACAACTGAATTATTTTCAAGACAATTACTCAAAGTCGGTAATAGCGCTATACAAATAAATCCAGAAACACGAAAATTCACTTACCGATCTTGTTTGCGGTTTGTATTTAGAAACCGAATGCTTCTCTCATGAGCAATAACACGTCACAAGCGCCAATATAAGTATACCGTCTAATATTTATATTTATGTATTGAAATGACAGATGATAAAGTCCATCCATTTACTGTAATATACATTCAAGTGTTAAATTCAAACGATTTTTCTTTGTTCAGTGAATGCATTCGTAAGTTACTTAGAATACTTTTAGTTACTTCCCTATTTATATCAAATAGTCCGTCATAGTCATCGTTATTTTAATAGTCTAAAGACAAAATTCTAGTGAAAAAATAAGCCGGGCTTGTGCTTTATGCATATACATATATTATTGTATGCCGATTTCGGCCACGGCAGCCAATCTCAAGAAAGATTAGCTATCTGCGCAGGACATATTAATGTGCACAAGTATGTGCCCAAATATATGTGCACTCGCTATTCTCTAACTCTCCTTATCCGATGGTACGGCTTTTCGTGCTGTCCGAGGCACGGGAGTGTACTCATCCAACTTCCATCAAAATTCTGAGAGAACTGAGAGTGAACTGAGAATTTTCGACATAAGCATCCAATAACTGCTTATTAGCCCGACCTGCGATTTGAACCCAGAACCTCGGGGATTGCAGCCTTATATCTAGTTACTAAATAGACCAACGAGATATTCACGTACTGTGTACATCATTTTTAAGCATTCGACTCAATGAGATTTACTTTGCAAGGTCAAAGTTTAGTACAATGTTTCTATATATGTATATCGTTTCACAATTAAATAATTGTGATTCAAAGTTGAACACACTCTTTTATTATTTATAACTATTTATTCGTTTTTTTTTTAAATACGTATTTTAGCTTCATTATAAACAGATCCCGTACAAAAACACAATTATTAAAAAGGAAATGAAAATCCAGACAAAGAGTATTCTTTGACTAATTAATTTAAATTAAATTTGTAAAGTACCTCCTTCACAAACAATTCATTTTAGTTAGTATAATGTAATAAATGGCAACATTGAAAATTTCCCTTCGTTTAGCTTTATTACAAATCTTACATGTGATTCTTTGATACAAGGACTTATTAAATATTTTTATTACTTTACCAACCCTTTTTTTTATAAAAGATAACTTATATTTTTATATTAATATTGGGTATATTTAGATTATTTCGCGAATAACACGTGCGATGGGGAAAACATATATTTTATTTTGTATTCTGAATATATGCATATATGTATGTCAATCATCTGTTATTTTCAAGGTCATGCTTTCCATTGCTAGAAGACTACAAATAAAACAAAAAACTTAACATAAACGAAATATTAAATATGAATAAACCCGACACTCCTAAGGAGGAGAGGTAATCACAATCATATATCTCATTTTATTTATCAGTTCGTTTTACATTGTGTCATTAAAGTAGAAAAAGGGCAATTTTCATTATATTGAAACACTAGACTTCACTAGCTTTCTATATTAAGTATATTTCTTTCTAGACTCGAGATATCTGGTTTAACTACCTCGTAGTTAATTAATTAAAAGATTTAATATCTCAAAATTGGTGTAAATCACGGGTTGGACCAGTAAAATCTTACTATTTACTGATTTAGGATAATGGTATTGTTACAAGTGACTGCTTCGTTGGTCTAGTTGGACATATAAGATCGCAAGCCTTGAGGTTCTGCGTTCAAAACCTGGGTCGGGCCAGCAAAAATATTGATATTATTGTCGAAAAAACTAGGTTGGTTCTTCTTTCCGGCCATGTTGGATTTGTCGTCCCATCGGATTGTGAAATATATATTATTTCAGCAAGTCAGCACAAATCATAAAAGACACTGGTTTGACTCATCGAAGCAAAGTGCGCGATTGGCCGGCAGATGGCGTGGCAGTTTGCACTAACGGAACGTCGGGGCCGGCGCAAGTCGACAGCGGGCAGTTCTCTGTCGACACGCGTTTAAAGCCCACGCATTTATACGACGGAATGCTTCTCCTTTTCTCTTGCTCTAAATCTAAGTTATCTAATTGAATATTGTAATTAATTTTTAAGACTATTATTGTAAACCAATGAAATTGTAGACAATCATTGTGCTTGTACAAATTCACAAACCTCCCTCATAAGTCAAATTTAATACCATGTCTAATGCGAAAGATAACGGTAATCTTGGCTATTTTCCGACAAGTACAATTGAATATTGTATTATGAACACTTGTGCCTTATGATGTCTCCTGCGCAAATGACTACTATTTGAAAATGGCCGCTGTGGCCGAAAATTGGTCATGAGGACCAGGTCAGGTCATTGTATTTATGTCCTTTAGAACTAGTAAATTAATTAATTAAATATATTTATTAAATTAAATAATACAATCATTATTATAATCATTTGATTGTGTCACACAATGTCACTTTCTAACAGGAAATATAAAAAAATATGGGCAATAAAATTAATTACAACACAAGCTAGTACAGTCTTTAATATATTCTTATAAAGGTAAGATCAAATTAAGTTTTTAAAAAGAAACACATTAACAATCCTAACCTCTATTTATTCAAATAATCTTAACATGAGCAAATCACAAAATAAACTAAATAGCAAAATAAAACAAAATTAGCACAAATAAATGAAATCAGAATTAGCGATCACCAATATTACGAATAGCACTTGAGAGCACAACCACACAACCGTCTCGCCCCAGCGCCCACGAAAGTGAAGCGCCGCACGGTATTGCCCCGTTCTTGTGTTGCTATCCCTTCCACCTGACGTCATCGCGCCGATGTACTAGGTTGAGAGGGATTTTCCTCTAAGACGGCCGTTCCTGACAGCTGAACGGCCTCGTCAGCTTGGATTTCTGCAACAGGGTCTCTTTGTAGTCCATCCTCACTTGATGGTTCCTCATCAACATCATTCTCTTCTGAAATGTTAAAACATCATTTTAGAGATGTATTATTTTGGCTTTGGATACTCAATGCAAACGGACCGCAAGCGTGCACTCAAGCAATCCCCTTACAAAGGGTAACCAAAGCAAGAAGGCATCGTCAATGAGGAGCTCTACTCATGAACGATGTCAGCAAACATAGTATGAGCAACAGTAAAACAAGAAGCTCTCGAAAGTGGCCCTCTGGCTTTCGCCAGGACAACACATAAGTAACAACAAATCAAGAAGCCACTTCCGAGGCCCTCTGATAAACCTCCGCATTGAGGAGTATCAGGACAACACACACAAGGTCACCTCCGTGACGATCTGGCTGCCTCGCAAGGGTACCAGGTAAACACACACATGGTCACCTAGGTGACGTTCTGACTACCCCTCAAGGGTATCAGGTAAACAACACAAAAGTCACCTGCGTGACACTCTGGCTGCCACTCACGGACACCAGGACAACACAGCTTACTCACCAGTCCCGAAGAATGCCTCGCATGTATCCGGGGTCCACTCACCCCGCCACTGAACCATATGTTCTGCGGCGCTCTGAGTCTTCTTTCCATATGAGCCTGCCAACAACTCAAGCTCGTAACGGTGGTGAGGCAATGCCCGGACAACTTTGTACGGACCTCGCATCCCGGAATCTAGTTTGCCGGTACTTTGTGAACCTTTGCTGACGAACACGAAACTGCCAACAGAAAAAACACGGGGCTGTCGACGACCTTCATTAACGTAGGCGTCCTGGCGTTGCTGGTTGGCAGCGAGCAGTTCAGAGACCCTCTGTCTTCTCAGAGTCTGCAGGGCTTCTCGGTTCGGATGAGAGTCGCTCAACGATCGCTGGTCCGAGACATTGTCTCGGACCAGCGATCGTAGAACCGGAGTGGTTCCTTCAACACCGGTCAGCAGTTGCAGGGCAGAAGTGCGAGTTGTTGCCTGATTCGTGATATTAAGGGTTAGCTGCACCTTCCATAAGACGTTGGACCAAGAAGCACCCTTGTTGTTAACCTCTATGCGCAGCATGTTGAGGACTGTGCGGCAGTACCGTTCGACTTGGCCGTTCTCGCGATGCATCCCAGGTGTGATAAGGTGCATAGAGGACCCAAGCTCAGTTACCCACTCTTGAAACGCAGCACTTTCGAACATCCTAGCTCTGTCACAGACTATAGTTGACGGAGTGCCAAACAGTGAGACGGCATTGGAAAACACCCTTTTCAATTCATCCGCGTCTTGTCGGTATAACGCGTATAATAAGCAAAATTTTGAAAATGAGTCTACAGCTATGAGGATGTATTTATAACCGTTGGACTCTGTTAACGGCCCAAGAACATTTCGGGGACTTAACTAGAGCATCAGTTTTACTCGGACTCGGCCGTACCTGACCATGTCCAATCAGCCGTCCTAAGTATTCAACCTCAGTATCTAAAAACGTACATTTCTTCAGATTGACCGAGAAACCTGCCGCTGACAGGGTTTTTAAAACCTCTCGCAATACCTTTAGGCCTTCCTCGATCGAATTGGACATGATCAGTACGTCGTCAATATAGGTCAATACGTGGCCAGTGTCTATAAGATGTTTGAGTGTCTTTGTGATAATGCGCTGATACACGACAGGGGCGTTAGCCAGCCCGTAGGGCATTTTCAAATACTCATAATGCCCTTCAGGCGTCACAAAGGCAGTTTTACTAATAGAGGCATCGTCTTTCATTGGTACTTGATGAAAGCCAGTAGCCATATCAAGACTGGTAAAATACTTGAAGTTGCCTAATTTATCAATGTGGTCATCGATTAGTGGCAATGGAAATCTCTCTTTAACAGTGACAGCGTTTAAGGCCCTATAGTCTACGCACATCCTATCTTCCCCGCTCTTTTTCTTTACGAGGATGATAGGACTCGCATAGTCTGATTGGGATTCTCGTATGATGCCCTTACTCAAAAGCTCACTAATTATGCCGCGAACGCGTACCTTCTCGTCTGCCGAAAGCTTGTACGGTCGATAATTTATTGGACTGTCACTGTTAAGCCTAATCTCCATGCTCCCAGTTTTTACTGTGGAGGTCGCTGTGCCAGTGATGAACGTTTCAGAAAACTCGTCAATCAAAGATAATAAACGTTTCTTGTCATCACCAACTAAGGGTGTCCTCACTTGGTCGGCCACCTCCACAGACGACACATTGTACACTTGATCAACCCTCATCAATCGTTGAGAGTCACTTGTCCTAATGTAGGTGACACCATCGCGATTTAAAATGTCAGTCCCTACCAAGACAGGTGCCTGAATGCAATCTGGTGGTACTACATAAAGATCCGCCTCTAATGATAATTCAGGGAACTCAATTATTGTCTTAACAAAAGAAGTAGACTCGATGTCTTGACTACCGATACCTCGCAATCTACGATAGGTTGGCAACTGATTAAAGCTAAAATGCTTTAAAACCGATCTAGAAATAAGTGAAATATCAGACCCAGAATCAATTAAAACATCTACGGGTAGTTTTTGAATAATCGTCGTCATCACGTTCTTTCGTCCGGAATCGACGCGGAGCAAAAATTTACGTCACTTCCACTTTTATCATTGGACTTAGAATCCATACGTTGCTTTAAATAGCATGAATCAACGAGAGAACCGCTCTTACAATAGGTGCAAATCACTTTGACTGGTTTTGAATTAGACTTTGTGTCTTTTACATTCAAAGTCTCAGAGGAGGTAGATTTAGAATTAGAAGTGGCTGAATCAACTTTTAACTTTTTTGAACAATCAGCTTGTTTGTGACCGTGTTTGCCACACGAGAAACACGTCACCTGTCCCCTCCTAAACGCTTCGCGTTTACGAGGATTGGACGTTTCAGCAGCTGACGAGCGTATGGGATTACCGGTAGCACTCTGCGTGTTCTTAGGTTTCACATACGCGGACAAAAATTCGACCAAATCTTTCGGCTGCAGTTTGACGTTGGTAGCCGCGGCTTTTACCTGAGGATCGGAGATGCCACGAACTACTATAGCGGTTTTGAGCTCATCCGAAAGCCCTCGTACGATAGTTAACCGCAGTAGGGACATTCGAGCGTACTCTGCATACGTGGTGAACTTGTTAGACGTTGTACTCATAACGTCATACAGCACAGTCGCTATATCGACTTCACGTGGACACAACGATCGAAACTCGGCTTTAAAATTCGACCACGAGCGATCGCCTGTCACCCAATGGTTCAACCACGTTTTGGCGTCACCGCGTAGGCAGCCACCAATACGCCCAAGACACTCATGATCATCCCAACCGTTCAGGTTTCGGCCACGGTCTACCTCCGCACACCACACATCAAAATCATGCATACTTGGGTCAAAATTTGAAACGTAGTAATGCTTAGATCTTACTTGTAACAATGAAGAGAGTGCACCGACAATCCCATCCGCCGTGCTGCTGGTATCACGCGGCGTTTCTGCAGGCCGGCTCGTAGAGGGCGTTGCCACGCCAACCTCAGCAGCAGTCTCGGTAACGTCCAAGACCACAGATGGGGGGCTGCCTCTAACGCAAGGACGAGACGGAGCGGTCAAATTAGTCGCCGTTACCGGCAGGCGGTCCTCAAGTGCATTCAGTCTTTGCAAAATCTGATCTAACGGATCGCGTAGTTTTGAACGACGGTCGCGACGTTTATGTGAACCATGCCTACGTTTTCGATTATCACGACTCCTACTTCGACGCGTGGGTGGCGTTTCACCACCAGAATAATCACTACTCGACATAATTACTACCCGCAACTATTTACAAAAAAAAAAAAGTACTAAGCTACCAGAAAAAGATTAATCGACCTCGTGGTTTTAAAATAAGAGGATAGAGAATGATCAAAGTCGCGTGAACTATCCCACTTCTGATCTTATAAAGGTAAGATCAAATTAAGTTTTTAAAAAGAAACACAATAACAATTCTAACCTCTATTTATTCAAATAATCTTAACATGAGCAAATCACAAAATAAACTAAATAGGAACTAAAAAAACAAAATTAGCACAAATAAATGAAATCAGAATTAGCGATCACCAATATTACGAATAGCACTTGAGAGCACAACCACACAACCGTCTCGCCCCAGCGCCCACGAAAGTGAAGCGCCGCACGGTATTGCCCCGTTCTTGTGTTGCTATCCCTTCCACCTGACGTCATCGCGCCGATGTACTAGGTTGAGAGGGATTTTCCTCTAAGAATATATTATCTTTATTATATATTCAAAAATGGCCTCTGGGATCTTTGGTAAGAATATTTGAAATCTTGTCTCGCAATATTTCCAAATTGCTGTCATTAATTTTATTATAATTACTACTAAATATTTAGGACGCACATTCTCTCATAGTCTGATCAGACGTAAGTTGTGTACGTTGTCACGAACGATATTTTATGGTACGAGATTTATCAGCCTATTTAAAAATAATAATTTTATAGGTTGGCTAGGATATCAATATTTATTTATTGAGGCTCATCATCAAGATAAAAAACGATATACACGCAATAACATTAAACATGAATATGAAATAATAATAATTTATAATACATTCTGAATATATATATCACTACGTAACATTTCTTTACATTTTTTTAAATTCTGGTTAGTCATTATTTTGTGTGGTTAATGTGGTCTATAATTGAGAGAATACACATACTTAAACATTCCACTATGTAATGTACTCGTAAGTGTGTATTCTTTGTTAGAGATCCTTAATAAATAAATAAAAATATTCCGTTATGTAAGCAGTCACATTATGCGCGTCTACGATGGCCACGCACCAAATAACTCTTCAGAAAGAGACTTACCCAAGTCTCTTTCTGTTAATGTTACACAAACTGATGTGAGACGAAATGCTAATAATTTCATGCCTCTAATTATTTCTAAACATTTGTTCTAACCAGCATTCATAGACACAGGGGCCAGCGTTTCATATATCTCTAATTTCCTCTATCTACTCTCGATATAGATAATTTACATAGCCAGATTCATGAATTGATAAAAGTGCAGTAAATGCAAGAATTAAATTTTCGAATTTCTGAACTTATCATTTGTTTATTTGCCTTCAATTAAGATATCTTTTTTAATAATTCAACTATGAATGAGAGGATACTGCTCTTTTTTGATTACATTGCATTCTGACGGTGGTTTTTTTTCTGGTATTTTCCTGATAAGGAAGGGTAAATCATTTGATTAATTAATAAAGATTCTACAGAAAGTTTGTTCTCTTTCGAGATTTCGGCTACTAACCAACAGCCCAGGACATATTAAAGTCCACAAGTGTGTGCAACAACAAAGTTCACTCTCTGGTCCGTCACTCTCATAATCTCTGATGGCACGAGAAGTATGACATGAAAAATTTAAAAAAAGTGATAAGATTTTAAATATGGTTTCAAGTGGAGTTACCAGGAAATACCGATAACGTAGGAGCTAATTATATTATAAATAGTAATTATAAAAGAAATACGTACTAAATTAGGGAAATCTTACTTATATTCGAATTAAAACAAAACAAAGTAACTAAATTACCAAAAAAGGACTTTTCCATTTAAAATATTTTGGAACGGCTTCAACTCCGTTCCAGATACAATTCTGTAATTAAATAAATATTCTAATCAAACTCGCATTTCAATTTAAGCTAACGAGCTATATTCTAGTTGAATGAAGGGATTTCAAAAATATCTAATACTTTTGTATTTGTATACAAATATTGTGTATTTTGTTTTTTTATACGCTTAACGTACAATTTTTAACTGGTGGTAGAGCTTTGTGCAAGCTCGTCTGGGTAGGTACCACCCACTCATCAGATATTCTACCGCAAAACAGCAGTACTTGATATTGTTGTGTTCCGGTTAGAAGGGTGAGTGAGCCAGTGTAATTACAGGCACAAGGGACATAACATCTTAGTTCCCAAGGTTGGTGGCGCATTGGCGATATAAGCGATGGGTAACATTTCTTGCAGAGCCAATGTCTAAGAGCGTTCGGTGACCACTTACCATTAGGTGGCCCATATGCTCGTCCGCCTTCCTATTCTTAAAATTTAACTTCGTTGGTTTTGGGAGTTACCCAAAAACGTAACATTTTATACTACTATGCAAACATATTACAAATAATACATTTTAAGGTAGCAAATACATATATCTCCATTATCGGTAGCTACATTTTTAATTTCCACAACACTGATAAATATACGATTATAATTACGAAATTGGATGCGATAAGGTGAACGCAACCATTTTATCAGACAGAAGTGCCTATTTTTTTTCAAAAGCTCTTTTAATATTAGCATTTGTTCGTCTAGTTAATGTGAATGTAGACAAGATGAAAGTTAAATGTGTTATATTTGCAATAGAAAATTAGTATATTGTGTAGTAATTTTTAATATTGGTCGGATTACGAAAAAAAAGAAAAAAAAAATTTTTTGATCCTTAATTAAATTTAAATAGCATAAGACTTAAAAAAAATATTTTAAGTCTTATGCTATTATCTTATATTTACAGTTTTAATCCGAACAGAACTGAGATTATGATGGTTTATGGTTTTGAGATAGACAAGCAATATCGTATTTCAATACCGCAGTCGGGGGGGAAAATTGTTGATCTAGTCACTTTTCGTAAAAATGCGTAACCAAAATCATAATTTGTTCAAGAAGATTTGGTATTGAGGATTACAGAAAGTGAAATGACAGTTTTGAAGTTGAAATATGTTACAAAAAATAAATGGAAATTTTATTTTTTTTATCTGTCACACATTAAACCTTAATAAAACCAAATTAAATAACATATTGTTTAATTAAAAATATAACACCTCTTATTGCCTCTACTGGTAACAGACTATTTCTATTTTCGCCCAGAAGATCGGAATTGCGATTTAAAGGGGACACGCTGCTGCTACTGTCTTGCCGCCATTCCACACGGTCATGATGTGTATAGTTATTTTTAAATTTATAGAAATAAAATGTACACTAATAAGGATTTAATATACAATTTATTAATTATATCATTTATCCACTTTCCGATAACTTTAGTTTAAGATATTTAGGTTTGAAGATCTTTATTTTCCATAAGAGGCACAAGAAATTTGAAATTAACTACAATTGGTGGCGCATTGGCGATATTTCAAACCAAAGAAATCTTTTTTTACATAGATTATTTTATCTAATAGAAACGGTGGGTTACTTTGATATTTTCCCACGTAAACTTTTCCTCATAGCCGGCCTCTTAACGCCCATAATCGCCTTAATACGGTCTCCCGCTTTAATAGTTACAGAAATCTCAAGTAAAAGTAAGTAGATCTAAGCTTATATTACTTAGTAGTTTGTATGTAATCAATGTTGACTCATTCCTTTTCATATGTTTATGTACAAGTTTTTATTTACGTTGGTATGAAACAGCGGTACTCAACTTTTTCTTCAGCTACTACTACAGCTCGTCTAAAACAATGAGGAGCTACATTAAATCGTGAATGAAGCTAGTATATTGAAATAAGCGTATTTCTATTCATATTTTAATTTCATATATATATTTATTGAGTCTATTCCATATGAAAACATGACAATGTAACTTTTTACTTTAGGTAGATACACAGTATGAGCTACAAATAATTAAATATTCGTTTTCATTGATTTACACACATACCCTACCCAAAACATATTTACGCTTAGATAAAAGTAAAGTAATTAAATATTTAGAACACAATTTACCAAACTCTTAAAACTAACCTAATGTATAAAAAATTAAAGAGTGTTTGGTGACAGTTTCGAGTTTTACTTTTGGTCTTGACTGTGCATCTTGGGTTTTTTTATATATCAATGGTTTTATAGATACTATTCTATGGCTACTGTGAAATATAATGTGGGCGGAAAAATAAGAAATAACTATGTAATATCTGCAGGTATCTGATATGATGCAGGTTGAATTCAGCATGAAAATAGTCAAGTCACTGGTGTCTTGGAGTGTGGTGACCATTGCATTAGCATTTGCAGTGGCATTTATTATTTATCATGATAAAATAAATATATAAAATTATAGTCTACACAATAATGTTTAAATTTCAAATGTATATAAGTTTATAAAAGTATTGAACGCTTCATATAATTTATCTGATAATATCTGAAAACAATTAATTTTACGAAAAATTGTGAAATTCACGCTATTTTTTAAAGGAACAAACTTAAACTTTTTACTCCCGATACCGGATTTTCAGAAAATGTCTCAGAGCTATTAAATAATTATGAATTAAAAAAGAAACCGCCCATCTTAGTAATATATGTATAACTTATTATAGTTGTTTACTTAATATGTATTTGTTTAATGTTGCGTTAGGAACTAAACTGAAGGGGTGCATGTCAGTCACCTCCACGTGGTGCACCCTGGGCAACGGGGTCGACCAGCAATCCGACGTTTTTTCCGGAATGCTTGTCGACCGCGGCTGAGACTGACGCGGCGTAAGTGTCACGGGCCGCTCCTGGTACTTCTCTGTTGCAGCAGAGTGGACTAGCGAGCGGCTCCGTGGCAAGTAGGTGGACTCCGGGGTCCTTTGGACTGCCGGAGGGAGGAGGAGTTGGTCTCCGGTGTCCTTTGGGGCAGCCGGAGACAGGAGTAGAGTAGAAGGAGGAGGGAGAGGCGGGTTCGCCCAGTTTCGGTGTCGTTGCTGGGTGGACAGACCGTCAAAAGTCACCGCCTCTCAAACTCGTTTCCCCATCCAGGCGTCAGCCTGCGGTGGGACCGAGGGTCTGGCCTTCACCGGCTGGGCCAAGAGGAGACAACCTCAATAAAAAACACCCGGTGGGTCGCTAACCCATAGCGACGGCCGCTGGCGGGGTCGCGGTGGTGAGCTAACGCGTTCCCGTAACCCCGCCGCCTGCGGTGAGACGGAAACGGGGAGGTTTTAGTGGGTAGGACGGTGGCCTTCTGCCCCGTGAGTCCCACATAACCGTCCCGGTCGCGGACCGGGCGGTAGGCGTAAATGCCTTTCCTCCTCGAGAAAAAAAAAAAAAAAAAAAAAAAAAAAAGGAACTAAACTGAAAAATATAATATCTTAGGACATTATTCAAACATGGCCATCAGATCCCAAACTAAGCAGAGCTTGTACTATAGTAACCAGACAACTGATATACTACACATATTACTTTTCTTTTGTAAATAAATACTTATATAGATAATTACACCCAGACTCAGGACAAACAGACATGTTCATGCACACAACTGTCTGTCGTGGGTGGTAGCTTACGTAATATAATCGTGTTCTTATTAGTCTGTATTTAGTCAACATATTATAGATCATTCACATCGGTCGTTCACACGATTGAGACTTGCTACTAAGGGCTTGTGTGTATGTTATTATTGTGTATGTATACTCGTGTGTAGATAATAAGCTCTTACGTACACAAGCACACAGTAATAAGATACAAAACACACCAACTGTAGTTAATTTCAAAGTTTTAATAATTCCATCAAACGTTTCGTTTCATTAATTCGTAGATGTACGAATTTTAATGAAAAGTGATATAAAAATAAAATAAATGAAATATTAAATCCTTCATATAAAAAAATCTTCATAGTCTTTGTCATAGTTACAAAGAAATGTGAATGATAAAAAGATAGTTCATTGACTTATATTTTGTTCACTCTTTCATAAATGAATAAATTCAGAGAATTAGATTAAATTATTAACTGTTTGTAAACAGAGAATTGATCTCATAAACCAAAGTATATTGTATAAATAATTTTACCCACTTGTATTTTTTATATATAATAATATGATATGTATGAATACCATTTTAATTCAATATTTCACAGAATTTCCAATATTATATTTAAAAAAACATATTAAAACATTTCTTAACGCTTAACTTAACGCTTGAATTAATATCAAACAATGTTTTGTTAATATTTTTTTCGTTTTAATTTGACTAAAAAAAAATCTTATGGTTAAAGTTTCTCTCATTTTTATATAAGTATTTTGGGATTTTATAATGTCAAATATTGTCTATGATAATAGACAATATTCGGGTTAGTAATATTTACAGTACGCTCCACCCTGTCTCTAGGATAGTTTACACAAAGCTTTTTTATTATGAAGTTCTGTTGACCGGACTCCTACCTCAAAGGACAATCTCAAGGATAAACAAACTCAATTTTATATTATCCCTCAATTCACAGATTCCCTAACTTTTTAACGTTTATTTTTACGGGATTGGCTGAATATTTTTCTCTATAAAATTTACGAATCAAATAAAATATTATAAAAATATTTCTAATCAACATTTACAATTTACATTTTTTATGACGAGTTTACGTTTTGGTTTAATTATAATAATGTAATATATAATAATATAATATCTTGGGACATAATGAAGCACAACTAAAGCAGAAATAGCGATACATATGAGAAATCACGGAATACTATTGGCATAATCTGTGATTTATCTATAGCTTTAAATATTAGGCCGTAAAAGAAAAACTAAGAAGCAAGACGTTGCTTTATATAGTGGCTCGACATATATTGCTATTTATCACAAAGTATACAACACAAGTCTATGGCATTATTAACAAGTCTATGCCTTAATAAAACTAAAAAAAATATATAAAATTTTAAATAATTATGAGACAAATATAAATGTCAGAACCGGTGCGGTGCAGCTTTACATTTAATTTAAAAATGTAACATGACGATTCATAAGTGCCCTTATGAGCCACTTGAATCAATAATTATTTGATTTGATTAGCTTATATATTCCCGTAACAGCCTGTGAATGTCCCACTGTTCGGCTAAAGGCCCCCTCTCCTCTTTTTGAGGAGAATGCTTTGGAGCTTATTCCACCACGCTGCTCCAATGCGGGTTGGTGGAATACACATGTGGCAGAATTTCAGTGAAATTAGACACATGCAGGTTTCCTCACGATGTTTTCCTTCACCGTAAAGCACAAGTATAATTCATCTCGAATTATAACCACAAATTAAGCATATGAAAATTCAGTGGTGCTTGCCCGGGTTTGAACCCACGATTGAAATTGAAACGTTATCTAAAAAAAAATTACAAAGACTTTTTACTTAGTGTTTTTTACGGATTTTTTTTTTATATATAGCAATACCTAATTGTAGCTTCGCTCGCGTCAGTGCGGCTACGACAAAAATCTTCAAAAATTTCCATCGCATCATCGAAATTATTTTCAATGCTTATGTATAATAATATTTTATTATCTAATATTTTGGATGCGGAAGGCGGAGGACCGGGAGCTTTGGCTCACCTTGGGAGTGGCTTATGTTCAGAAGTGGACTACGAAAGGCTGTTGATTGATCTAATATATAATATATAGATAGATAGAAAGAATATAATAGAAGAAAGAATATATAGATAGATAGAAGGGATGTAAGGGAGCACAACTTTATCTAGCTGTTCCCAGCCAACCTCACCTGCACGTGGTGCATCCTGCCGATTAACAAACGAGGCTCTGGCGACCGACAAATGGCGGTATAACCATTTCATTAAGGCGTAGCTAAATACTGCAGACCGGTGACGGGCAGCAGCGTCATCTGTGCGACGAGCTACACTCTGCGATCACCAACCCGCCTGCCCAGCGTGGTAATTACGGGCAAAACCTTCTATGGCACACACGAATACGCAACGGCCCCTAGTTCCCGGTCGCCCCGCTGCTCTTGGCCAAGGCGGCGGTCATGGTAAGGGCGGGGCAAGGGGTGCTAAGAATCCCCGGGTTACGGTAGGCCGCCAACACCGACTGACCCTGGCTACGTATAACGGACGCACGCTACGGCTCGACGAACACCTGGCACAGCTCGAAGAAGAGCTGAGAAACATAAGATGGCATATTTTGGGGCTATGTGAAATCCGAAGAAAGTGAGAGGATACCATAACCTTGGAATCAGGCCATCTTATGTACTTCAGACAGGGAGACCAACCATCCCAAGGTGGCGTCGGGTTCTTGATCCACAAGACTCTCTCTGACAACATCTTAGAAATCTCCAGTGTGTCGGCAAGGGTAGCGTATCTTGTAATCAGACTCACCAAGAGGTATAGCCTCAAGGTTATCCAAGTATACGCACCGACTTTGACACACTCGGATGATGAAGTGGAAGAAATGTACGAAGACATTTCTAAGACATTGCACACCACCCAAAAGGCCCACTTCAATGTTGTCATGGGGGACTTAAACGCTAAAGTGGGAGTACATACTAGCAGCGAATCGGTAGTAGGACAACACGGATTTGGAAGCAGGAATCATAGGGGGAAAATGCTCGTCAACTTTCTGGAGAAAAAGGGTCTGTTCTTGATGAACTCTTTCTTTAAGAAACAGCCTCAACGGAAGTGGACGTGGCGAAGCCCAGACACTATGATTAGAAACGAGATTGACTTTATTATGACGGACAAGAGACGAATATTTAGAGATGTCTCTGTGATCACAAGGTTTAATACAGGAAGTAATCACCGACTTGTACGAGGCACTCTAAATATTGACTGCAAGCTCGAGCGCGCCCGTCTAATGAGGTCTACACTCCGACCAAAACTGCTCCAAGCCGTGGAGTCTAGTACATTTAAAGAAAAGTCGTCGCCTCTAAGCTTGAGATTCTTAAGGAAGTTACACGATTACAGGACTTCTACGGTAAATTATACACATCAGTAGTTCCTCGTCCCCAACCCGACCCTAAGGATCCTAGAGCCACTTTAGCCCCCTTCACAGAAGAACCGCCAGAAGTTTTTTTTTTTTTTACCGTTATTAGGCAAGCGACTTGCCTGATCTTAAGCAATATCACGGTCTAGGATGGGGCGCGACTTCCCAGAAGGAACCCGTTTACTCTGGATTTGAACACACCTACATTGTAGTTGTCTGGAAATATGGAATCAGGCAAAGCATTCCACAGTTTCGCAGTGCGAATAATAAATGTGGATTCAAAGCGCTTCGTACGTAGGCGGGGAAGTTCCACTGTGTACCTATGGCGCTTTGGTCGCGTTTGCCTGGCCGTCCGATAGTAGAAGGGGGTGGAAGGAATTAGATTATGTAATTCCTGTGCACATTCTCCGAAATGTATCCGATAGAAGACAGAAAGCGAAGCAACCACACGTCGATGTTCAAGACTTTGGAGTCTTGACTCGAGGAATGTGTCGTTTCCTATCAGCCTCCTAGCACGTTTCTCAATCAACTCTAGAGCCCGAAGGTGGTGCTTAGCAGAGCCGTCCCAAAGGTGAGAGCAGTACTCCATACAAGACCTCACTTGTGCTTTGTATAAGCTGAGCAGTTGTTCTGAAGTAAAGTAACGTCTCACCTTGGCGAGGATACCAAGCTTTCGGGCGGCTATTTGGGCTTTGGACTCAATAAAAGAGCCGAAATTTAGAGTCGACATGAGAGTAACGCCAAGAAGGTCAAGGTGGTCAGTTATAGGTACGGACACATCTCGGAAAGAGGGAGTTAGCTGGAATTCCCTCTTTTTGGCGGAAAATAGACACGCATGCGTCTTGGTTGCATTGAACATGACCAAGTTGGCATCGCCCCAATCGGACACTGCCTTAAGGGTCATGTTCAGGCGCTCAACCATAGCTCCTCTCTGAGCCTGAATTAGGGCCTCACTATCTCGTGCGTTGGACCTGTAGCTCTCGACAACTGTGCTGTCATCTGCGTACCCATGGATACCGGGCATCAGCAGATCATTAATGTGCAGCAGAAATAGTGTTGCCGAGAGCACTGACCCCTGGGGAACACCGGCATTTATAGCCATTTGATCCGACGAGTGACCATCAACCACCATTCGTAACGATCGGTTCCTCAGGAAGTCTGAAATCCATGCACAAAGGCTAGCAGGCAGGCCATATGCAGGAAGCTTGCTGATAAGGCCATCATGCCAAACCCTGTCAAAGGCTTTCGAGATATCCAAAGAGACAGCAAGTGCCTCTCCGTGTTTCTCGATGGCCTCACTCCAGATGTGTGTGACGTATACCAGAAGATCACCAGAGGACCGATTTCGGCGGAATCCGTATTGTCGGTCACTGAGAAGGTCATTGGCTTCCAGGTACGTCAGGAGCCTAGTATTTAGGATACGTTCCATTGTCTTGCACAGAATGGACGTAACCGAGATGGGCCTGTAGTTGGCAGGGTCAGCACGACTACCCTTCTTAGGCACGGGCTGAAGTAATCCAAGATGATGGCCCTGAGGCAGCTTAAAAATGGAAAAGCCCCCGGGGAAGATGGAATTACGACGGAACTACTAAAGGCAGCTGGAAAACCTTTACTAGTACAGCTCCAAAGAATATTTAATTTAATTCTTAAGGCATGGAGCAGGAGTGTTGTCGTAATGTTCTTCAAAAAGGGTGACAAAACCGCGCATAGGCTTGGCTTCAGCCCCCGGCTGAAACTCGGAACAGGCCGGGTTTCGAAGAGGATACGGAACCATAGACCACATTTACACAGTGCGGCAGATTATACAGAAGACTGAAGAGTATAATTAGCCCCTGTGCTTAGCATTTGTGGACTATGAGAAGGCTTTTGACTCTATTGAGACCTGGTCTGTTCTGGAGTCGTTACAACGGTGCCAAATCGATTGGCGATACATCCAAGTGCTGAAAGATCTGCAAGACGCTGCTGTTATGACCGTCAAAGTACAGAATTAGCAGTCTGAACCTATCTTCTTGCATCGAGGAGTGAGACAAGGGGATGTCATTTCACCGAAATTGTTCACTAATGCATTAGAGGATATGTTCAAGACGCTACACTGGGAAGGGCGGGGCATAAACATTAACAGCGAGTACCTTTCGCACTTGAGATTTGCGGACGATATCGTCATCGTGGCAGAGACCTTGCAGAACATGCAATATATGCTGAGCAGCCTGGCTGATTCTTCTGTTCGAATTGGTCTCCGGATGAACTTGGAGAAAACCAAGATAATGTTCAATGAACACGTCAATCCGGAACCAATAGTTCTTAACGGAGTTCCTCTCGTTTGCAGTTGGGTCGAAATAACTTCGAGAGGGAGGCACGAAGAAGAGTACAGCTTGGCTGGGCAGCGTATAGAAAACTCAGTCAAGTCTTCTCGTCACGGATACCACAATGCTTGAAGACAAAAGTCTTCAACGAGTGCGTCTTACCGGTTATGACCTACGGAGCCGAGACGTGGACACTGACAGTGCGTTCGGTCCACCAAGGTCGCTTTTAAGGTCGCTCAGCGAGCTCTGGAAAGGAATCCCAAATATGGTAATCCGACAGAGAACCAAGGTTATCGACATAGCCCAAAGAATTAGTAAGCTGAAGTGGCAGTGGGCTGAACACATATCTCGCAGAACCGACGACCGTTGGAGTAGACGTTCTGGAGTGGAGACCACGCCTTGGCAAACGTAGCGTAG
Organism: Nymphalis urticae; assembly: GCA_905147175.2. NCBI lineage: Eukaryota > Metazoa > Arthropoda > Insecta > Lepidoptera > Nymphalidae > Nymphalis > Nymphalis urticae. Next base: position 3,280,342 of record LR990004.1, on the reverse strand, counting down.
GACGCCCACCAGCTAGGTGGAGTGACGATATACGCAAGGTGGCTGGTAGCGGTTGGAGACTGAGAGCTGAGGATCGAGCTCAGTGGCGTGCCATTGGAGAGACCTATGTCCAGCAGTGGACGAAAAAAGGATGATGATTATGATGATGATGATGATAATATGTATATATAGCGGCGCATTGTTGAAAATACAATATTAATTATGACGTCATGCGCTTCGACGAGGAAAGCAACGGGCCCATCTTCACTACAGTACTGACATCGTACGACCGTAAACTATGTTAAGGAAATAGATAATGTAATTGTTTTGATCAATGAGTTTCTATTAAGATTTTGGTTCTCCTTAATCCGTCAGCTGTTCAGATATTAATTTTATTTGTGTACAATAAGTAGATTAAAAATAACAAAAAAAGTAAATCGGTATTTCATAAGAAAAATATCAAAAATATATAGCGAGTCACATTTGAAGTCAACAAATTCTATCAAATCATCTACAAACATAGTTTTCCGGTTCATTACATATAGGGACAGTTAAAAAGTTTTTATTAGGCAAAGTATGGAAATTATTATCCTGAATAAACTTTTTCTTATATCCCGTATCCTTTGATAAATCAAAGTTGAGATATTTTCAATATATTTATAAACATAATGTCGAGTATCATTAAAAGTATATTTCATATGTCAACAGATAAAATAAGTTTACACGATGTTACAATTTTTTTTTAATTTATATCTTCGAATATATAAACGTAAGTATTGAAAGTCTTTACATACGTATTAGTGAAGTAAAATATCGTAAATATCTCAAAGGGACGTTAAAGTCAAAATTATGAACGTTGTAGAGCATTCATCTGTCACTAAGATTTCGGTAAATGTCATAATTTTCAAAATATAAGAAACTAGTTTTCGCTTGCGGTTTCGCTCACGCTGTAGGGTGAGGGGATTAGGTATTGGGCAAAAACGTAGCCTATATCCTTTGTTCAGGTTCAAGTTTGCTCAATACAAAATTTCATCAAAATCGGTCCAGTGGTTTAGCCGTGAAAGCGTGACATACAGAGTTAATATCGCATTTATAATATTAGCATTGATTAAAGTGCAGCAACTTTATAGTATTATAGAATAAAACATAAATTATTATTTTTTTCACTTAACAAGCTTGAAATTAATGGCACTAGGAACGAAGAAAAATAAACAACTTTGACCTTGAATTGCCATGACGTCATTGGTCGACGTCCAAAATAATCTATGGCATTAATTAAAAGTTGTAAAAAAATGCGTTTGGAACTTTGAAAGTAATATGATAACGTAGTCAAGTGGAACAGTGTGAAGTAAATAAAGTTATATTATTAAAAATATTTGTAAAAGTCGTGTGAGTAATCATAATTACATTTTAATTATTAATTTAGTGAAAAATCATCCAATTTCATTTCAAAGTATATCTCTTTATTACACACAAACGCTCATACAAGGTGTAAACCAAGCTAAACAAAAATAAAATAATGCACGAAGGCGGACTCAGCACAATAGGAGATAATTCGTTGCAATTGTATTGCCACTTGTACAATTATGATACGACTTTAATAATGAAGCCAAGCCAAGCCGAAATGGCCCAGTGGTAAGAGCGCGTGAATCTGAACCAATAATCGTGGGTTCAAACCCGGGCAAGCACCTCTGAATTTTCATGTGCTTAATTTGTGATTATAATACATCTCGTGCTTGACGGTGAAGCAAAACATCGCGAGGAAACCTGCATGTGTCTAATTTAACTGAAATTCTGCCACATGTGTATTCCACCAACCCGCATTGTAGCAGCGTGGTGGAATAAGCTCCAAAACCTTCTCCACAAAAAAGGAGAGGAGGCCTTAGCCCAGAAGTGGGACATTCACAGGCTGTTACTGTTACTGTTTAATAATGAACCTTCAATATATCCATCAACCCTTAACAGAAATTAGCAACCTTTACCATAATAATGGGAAACTTCTATAACTTAACAGTTAAGTAACATTATCATTTAATATGATTATTAATATTCTTTATTTTAACGAAGGCCATCGAAATATACATATCGCAAAATGGAATTCTAATATTTTAGCAAAGTTTAATATGGACTAAATTTCCTTTTAATTTATTCGAGAAGATTCACGAAGACAGTTATTGATGAGAGTTTCGATGCAAGTGACATCTTCATTTATTTTATTTGAAAAGCTACAAAATTGTATTTTAGATGGAGAACCCCTCAAAAGGAATACGGACATACAATAATGACTGCAAGCATATATCTCTTGATACGCGATCTCATTTCCATGCTATTTGACAACCAGTATGACATTGCAATGTGTTTTTTCGTAGCATTTATTTTATATGTACAGGAAGTACATGGCTTTATGAAAACTCGTTTGATACCAACCATTCATTACATTTTTACTACCAAGCAGTAATACTTAGTACTGTTTCCGTTCGAAGGATAAGTTAACCAGCGTAATTCAGGCACAAGGGACATCTTCTTAGTTCCCAAGGTTGATGGCGCATTGACGATGTTAGGTATGGTTAATATTTCTTAAAATGCCAACGTTTACGGATTGTGGTGGTCCTTGCTATCAGGTTGCCAGTCTGCCTACCTAATTCAATAAAAAAGCAACACCTAATGGTTATCCTAAAATAATAAAACATACAAGTTTGTCCGTTGTTGTGCTTATTATTAAGAAAATATTTGTAAGATTCGTGTTGTCAAAAACGTATTTACTATCTAAGATATATTATATTACTACTTTCAAATGAAAAAGTATGACGTCAAATCACCTTCCTCTGAAACAAATGACGCAACATCGCTCCTTCTTTATAATGAGATAAACTTTAATAAAAGTCATTGACCCCACAATTAACAGCATAACAAATGGTGAATTTAAGCAGAGAGTGATAAGAAAACAAAATGAAAGTGGAAATTAAACTCCAGAGAAAATTGCCATATTTTTGTAGTTAAATTTAGGCGTGCTTTGAATAAAATTTATTTATTTGTAATTTTTGTAAAGTTTCTATTTAATAATATGTTCCAATGGCAGAAGCAATAAAGACAATCAAATCTTAGATTTACATATTCCATGCGCTTTGCTAATAGCTGATATATAATGCGTAGTGCATTGCAAACATATTGATGGTATATTTATTTATTTATTCATATACTTTAATTTTACTCCAAAGTTACGGCTACAATTTCTTCGACATTCTAAACGCCATTTTCCACGAATCCACAATAAACACATTATTACCCAAGAGCCCATGAACGCCTCACCTTCTTTATCTTATAGACCTCTCAGCAAGTGCAACATAGGTAAAAACGATTTGCTGGGATTGACTTTGGGTTAGATATCAGGTTGCAAAGGTACATAAAATACCAACTTAAATTTATCAAATTATAAAGCGTAAAATTTTTATATTTTCTTTTTACCTATGACAATGAATTCATTAGCTTTATTGAAAATAAAAATCTTCGTTGTAGTATATGATTAAAATTATCAGAATTAATAAAGACATTCTGTATAATGATTTAATGAAATTTAATATTAATTTAATCGTTCTGTTAGCGATGTTACCACCTTCTGTATAATACGTATAATACGTTACATTAATAAAATTGTTATTTATTCATATCTTATTATATTCATTTCTTATTATTTCATCTTTCAGTGTACAAAATCAAATTCTATTCTTTTCAGATTACATTCAAATTCAAAGGAAAAATGAAATCCACTTAGATATTAGTTAGATCGTTAAACTCTTTCGCTTTGACATTTGTTATACTTTTTATACTACATGAACTCAAAGAGTATAATCTAAATTAATAAAAGTATAGCATTCATTATAATAAAAAATATGCACATTTAAAAATAATAATAATATAAATAGTTAGGTAAGTTTCATGTTAATGTATATATATTACTTTTATGTCATTATTATATTAGTAAGTAGATAATAGGAAAAAAAAAGAATACTTTATTTTTTAAACATTAAAAAAACTAGATGGGGATATAAATGCTCTTTTTCCCGGTGACCGGGACGGAGTATTTATTAAAGCCGACTCAAAAAAGTCGAGAAAGTACAAACTTGGTGTACAAATAATAATAGTATCATACATTGCGAATAAACATTAATGATTTATATTAATTAACAATAACAGACGTTCACAAACATGTCAAAAACATCGTACAATCGTACCTAAATGTTTGTTATCTTTTTAATTTCGTTCAATTACTCTTAAATTCATTTAGTGCTTAACGCACCACGCACAAAGCTAATCATAATAAAAGGTATTATGAATGCTATAATATAATTTGTATTTGTACTCTTTAGTCTTTTCTTTCAAACAAATATTTAAACATGCTTTCATTTAACCATGGGTATATTTCATTTAATATGGACAATGGTGACAATGAGCTTTGTGCTTTATCATTATAAGTATTAATTTAATTGTAATTAATTAACACACCTCGATATTCCAAAGCGGTGGTATAAAAAATAAAGATCATATATTTCAGTAACTTAACGTTAAGTTTTAGGAGGATGTTCTTACTTGGAAGAGATCGAGTACTGTAAGTGATAAGGCCGCCTTTGCATACCATATGTACTACTTGTTCTTTTATGTATTTGTAAATTGTACGTAATAAAGGATTAATAAATAAATAAATAACTTTTTTATAGCTAATGTCTATGGTCAGTTGTGACTGCTTAACTCTTCCTAACTACAGCATAAAAAAAAAACTTATGTATACAAATACCTTATTAGGTATAAATCTGTTCAGTGGTTAAACCGTGAAAGCGTAAGTGTAATCTAATATTAGTAGATAATATGAGTTTATAGACAATATATATCTGGCTATTTATAAAGCCTATGAATAGATTTTTAACTGACATACGAGTAACACAAAAAATAAAATCAACACGAACTATAATCCCATTCCACGTGGATGTATTTTTTCAACTGTTCTGGATTTCCATTCTCGTAACAGATTTATGAAAATGCTTTCATTTCCATATAGACACGTAGTACAAATAAAATTGTTAAATAATGGTTGAAATAAAAATGAAATTGAATTGTATTTTCAATGGAATTATAAATTTTTATCCTTTACAACGCAAATCAACTTTACAAAGTTTATCGTCTTACAAGAAAGTTTAACAATGTGTCATTTGATTTAAATCAACATTACCGCAAAACAGCACTAGTGTTGTTTTGTTCCGGTTTGAAAGGTGAGTGAGCCATTGAAATTACAGGCACAAGGAACATAACTTCTTAGTTTCCAGAGTTGGAGGCGCAATGGCGATGCGAGGAATAATATTTCTTACAGGTGTATATGGGCGATGGTAATAACAGTTGAGTCCGCGTACCAATTTATAATAAAAAAACCAGTCTATTGGCCTAAAGCCAATAGATATCTGACTCTATGCCTTGGCCAGTCACTTTAAAACCTGGTGCTTATCGTAATCTCAACGTAATACTTAATTCTCTTTTCATTAATCAACGTCACATAATGCAAAATATTTTTTAAAAAAACATTTTGAACTCTGTAAGGGTTATTTTTACGGGTGATAGTCAGGTCCCTAAGGATTTATCAATTAAATAATTAAAGCTTAACTGAAATTTTCATTTAACACGTCGGGAACGAGCGCTATGCTAAACTACTAAAGCTCAAATAAAAACAAAATAGGGTTAGTTTTTTAGGTAATGTAATGTTTTTTTATGTATGTAAATAGGCTGGCGGCTCACCAGATGGAAAGTGACTACCACCGCCCTTTGACGTCTGCAACATTTGTTTGCAGGTGCGTTGCCGCCATTTAAGGAATAACTATAAGCTCTATGAAAATTGGATATAAGTTTTAGTTTGTAAAATGTATAAAAATAATTTAAATAGTCTGTGGCTTAGACTTACTGAATGTAAAGTTTTCTTTGAGTAGAAAACTCGGTCGAAAGCAACTCGAACGACAAACTTTTATATCATGAGAACTTATAGTTATCCAATTGCTGTAGAGGATCATTTGAATTTTGTATATTTACTAAGATACATATGTCAACTTAATATGTAGTATATATTTATGCGGATGTTTTCGTTAAAACGTGCCAAAGTTATACATCATTCTTTGTGACAATTTTAACAAGTTTCTTTAATAAATTTTATACAAAGATGGGAAAGAAAAAAAACGGTTTTTTTTTCTTTTGTAAGCTACGAACTAATATGAAACGCTACGAAATAATCATTGTTTTAAAATGTTATATGTTTTCTAATTAAATTATATAGAATCTCGAGATATTCAAGCGTAAAAACAGGTTAGTAAAGTTTATTTTTTGTAAATATATGTATTTTTCGTTCTAAACAATATTAGAGATTATTAGAAAAGTTATAGCACAAATAATTCTCTATAAATTTAATCGTATACGATAATTCGTTTTTTGGTATGGTGTCAGATATGTCAATGCAATCTTCAGGAATGTAGTTCTTAAAATAATAGTGGTTTATTCAAAAACAAATTATTATTTACTAATAAATAAATGACATTTATAAATATTATGCATGATTAAAATATCGGTTTAATTATATTTACTAATATTTTAAATGTTAAAGTATGTCTGTCGTATGTCCTTCTCTCATACAGCTACGTAGCAACTGATAGACGTCATTTTTAGCATGGAAATAGTTTATGAACTGAAGAGTAACGTAGGCATTACCAAGGTACTGATCTATAGCATAATAATAATAATAATGTCCTCCAGACCGATTTCGGCCACGGCGGCCAATCTCAAGAGAGATTAGCCAACTACGCAGGAGATATTATAGTGCACAAGTGTGTGCGCAAACACAGGTGCACTCTCTATTCCCTAACTCTTATAATCCGATGGGACGGCAATCCGACACGACCGGAAAGAGTTCAGGCGCAGGACCAACGGCTTTACGTGCTTTCCGAGGCACGGGAGTGAACACACTTCCAACTTCCAGACTCCGGGCTGCTACTGAGAATTTTCTGACAGAAAAACCCAATAACATTTCATTGGTCCGACCTGGGAATTGAACCCAGGACCTCCGGGTCTGCGGCCTTACATCAAGCCACTAGACCAACGAGGCAGTCAATCTATAGCATAATTACCGTATCAAGCTAAAACGGATTAACGGATTTCGGAAAAATATGTTTGAATTTTTCTTTCATTTCACATCGAAACCTTATTTACACGATATACTTAAATGATATTAATAAATATAAGAAATTGAGAATCGTACTATTTTAGAGATGTTACAACAACGACTAAGTACTCTAAAGTGACATACAATTTTGAGTGCACAGGTTAATGAAACACTAAATTTCATTACTAGTCTAGACATAAGTTACTCTTTGAATACTTTATTTGAATGTTTCATTTACATAAGATATATTATTTCATATAAAACTCATACAAAAGTAAGTACAAGAAACAGTAAATTCGCCAAGATAAGCTTAAATTAGGTAACAGAGGAACAGACATTGTAAAATACAAATAGTATGATTTAATTATCCTTTAATATGTAAATGAGTATGAAATGTGACGAAAAGTTTTTTATTGAGCTGACAGTATAAGTGTCAAACAGAATTATAGAAACACGCATTGCTTTTGTGAATAATTTGAGAACGTCGAATTAGATTTTATTTCTACGTTCGCTTTATAGAACTTAATAATTACTAAATTACAAACCTTTCTCTATAATAGTATAGCTTTTAAGACCTTCTTAAAAAGTTTTTCTTTGTTAGCGAAGTAGGAAATTTTATTTCTAGATTCAAGCAAAATCTTCACTCAATTAAATATTCCAAAATATGTAATTTTAATGTCCTTTTATTATACGCCAGGAAAGTAATTATTAACAACTGAGCAGAAGATTTAATAGTAGTCGTTATAAGACACAACCAGAAAGAGATCAGGTGCTGGACCAAAGATGTTACAGGCTCTCTGAGACACGGGAGTGTAATGACAAACACTAGGCTACAAGTAGAATCTCGGTGGATGCACTGGATTTTATTACTACCTTATAAGTGTTAAGAATATTGTCAAATCATTAAAAAGTTCTAAATTGTCTACAATCTCGTCCTAATATCTTTGATAACATTAAATTACCGGGATTGATATTATTCTTTAAAAATAGGGGACGGAGAGAATGCTTGCTGGTATGGTATAATACAATAGGTAATTGTAAACATTTCAATCTACGCTCCGGAATGAAACTGCTTCTGAATTATTATGGTGTCAATGTAAGTTCAAAAATGACAAAAATTATGTATAAAATGCAATAAATTCTGAAGTATTGCTTTCGGTTTACTGATACAGTACAGTTTTAGGGTATTAATGATATTGCAAAACGTAGGTATATATGTCACTTTTTATTTTTGTTGTTTTTAATTTTATAACTTTTTTGTAACACCGTAACCTCTTGGCATTATGACTTTATACCTTTTCATAATTTGTGCAAAAAGACGACACAATTTTTGCACTCTTGTTTTCTTCTCTAAGTATCGGTTAACAGTTAACGTAGTTTCACTACACATTAATGACGTTAGGTTAATAACGACATACCAAGTTAAAGTCGAAGTTTGAAACGCTCTCTGAATGGCAGGCGTTTGGGTCAGTTTGAAGGTCGAATGAAAGAGCATCACTTTATTCATATAGATGTTACATATTTTTACGCATATAATATTTATTGTTTTATACCATTTTTAAAATATATTAATTTAATTTTGTAGGTAGGGAAGGCCGGGCAAAGTAAATACCGTAATCTTTGACAACTATAAGAAGGGAACCAATACAGATAGATAAAAAAATATTATTGAGTTTGAAACAGTATTTATTGAACTTATTAATATAATCAACAAAAAATACGTAACATTAGTACTTTACTTAAAATTATTAATCACATTAAAATTGATACCGCTATCCGCTTTGTCAAACAACTGGGTAAAGTGGATAGGCTTAAAGGACAAAGTGAAAACACAGTTAATTAAGGCACAATTACCGAATAATATAAAGAAACATTGGTAAATAAACGAGATAATAATAAAAAAAATCAACTATTCAGTCATCAGTGCAGTTATCACACAGAAATATGCCATTTCTCTCATAAGCTGTGCATTTCTCGTGACTCCATTGCTTGAAGGAATTGCATTGGATTCAGTCATCAACCGGTTGTTTGTTAATTTAAATATAATCCTCTCCACAAAAACAGCACATACACTTTTCATCATTTTCTTTGTCCTTAGAAACTTTAGCTTTAATATTTTTGGTCATGTTAACATTTTTGTTCGTTTCAGCAATTTTGGTTGTTTTGGTTCTTTTGTTCGTTTTGGTAGTGTCAACATTTATTTAATCTTTGTCAATATTTTTTTAATAATTTGGTACTTTTAACAAATTTAGCATTTTGTTTCTCCTTAACATCAGTGCTAAATCCAGCTTTGAAGGCTAAATCACCAGCTTTTCTATTTTTATCCCAATTTTGTGGATATATCAGATCGTTTCTTATTGCATAAATACTTTAAAATCTTTAACTAGCAAGATTTCATTACATGGAGACAGACAAAAAAGACAGGACAAACTTAATAAAAGCTTTTAAAATACCTACCGAGCCAAATGAACACTTGGTGGGCAAACTGCATACGGTGTCCACTTTGCACGTGTTCACTTTGCCCAGCGGGTACTTGTTGAATTAAACCCAACCTAAAATCAAATGTATAAACAAATTCTCAATAAAATTATTAGGAATATTTTAGCAAGAAAACATGCATTTTGAAAATAGAATCAAGACAATGCAGTAGTACTATATAAACATGAGTAATTACAGAATAACGTACCTTGAAAAGTCGTAAGCAATGTTCACTTTTTAATTTTTATTATTTTTTACGCAAAGGACTCAAGACTCGGGCTAGCTCTATTTGTTTCCAACTGAAGGGCGCGTGGAGCACCTCGTGACGCGACGGGAGCGCATTTGGGCGCCATATTTTGAAATAATGGAGGGTATCCGCTTTGCCCGGGCTGTTCACTATGCCCGGCATAAAATATTAAATGAAATATGCATATTAACATTGTGTTTAAAGTCAGACAGTGTAATTAAGTAGAAATCAAACGATTAACAGAAGTTTACGTTGAGCGCAAAACAAATCGACACTCACTAAAAGGCAAATGAGCAATTAAGTCATTTGATGGTAAGTGGCAATCTTAGGCCATAAAAACTGGCATCGTAACGTGTATAAGCTGCCCCTCACGACTAAGATTTTTTTATATGGAACAGGCGTCCGCCTACCTATACCCTACCGAGCATATGAGCCACCTGATGGTAAGTGGTCACCAACGCTCATAGACTTTGGCATTGTAGTAAATACCGGTACCTTGGGTACTAAGATATTATGTCCCTTGTGCCTGTAATTACACTGGCTCACTCACCCTTCAAGCCGGAACTCAACAATACCAAGTACTGATGTTTTGCAGTAGAATATCTGATGAGTGGATAGTACCTACCCAGACGAGCTTGCACAAAGCCCTACCACCAGTAAAGTAGAGTAATGTTATATTTATTGTATCTAATATTAAACCAGCTCACTTATCCATTTAAAATGTAGTAGAGTCCAGCTATACAAATAATTGATATGTTATAAATATAAAATCCATCATGGACGTAAAAAGACCTATTGTTACATGAAACAAAAGACTGAGCTGCGACAGACTGAAACTTAATAATCCTTTTACGTTATCTGAGATTGATTTATTTATAGATATTGTTAGGTTAATGCTCCTGGATATTTCAAACTATTCATTTTATGAATATTATCTCAACGTAAAATGAACCCATTTAAACTTCCGTAATAAATGAACTAGGGCGCCACGTTAAATATTTAAAACTAATTATTTAGTGACTAAGAACCCAGGATTAATAACATAACAACAAATAAAATATTATTATTTTATTATATTCAATATACAAAATATTTATTTTATTCAATCAAACATAATGTCTATTTTTTAATTAATAAATTAGATTTTCAATGAAGTTTTTTTATGTACTTGACGGCTGATATTTTTTTATTAATAGCTGACCCGGCAAACGTTGTTCTGCCATATAAATTATGTCTACTGAATATTTTGATTTCTAATTAAAATGTAATGAATTTATTGTAAGTGCGTGGGGATGGGATCTATGACAAAAAAAGGAAAGGAGCGCTGTAGACGATAACCGCGGATAAAAACAAAGAAACACCAACCATTCATTTTCTCAATTCAATTTATTTCATTAATGTAATGGACATATTCATTGTTGTATTAAAAGTTGAAAGTTAAATGTAAAGTGAAAAAAGTAATATATATTTATCCTAAAGTAGTTAATTAATTTCGAAGAGCAATTCAGTGTACGATATTTTTGTCAGTCCGTCGTTAGCCAATACAAATAAGCTCGATGGTTTGCCCAGCCGAGAACATCCTATGTGTGATAAACATGGTGTGCCCAAATCTAAGCCACAAACGAACATCGTTTGGTCTTGCGATTTATTGATTGTTATAATACATATATGCATTAAGCATCACCCTGCGAATTTTTTCATGCGTTTATTTATTATTGTTTTGTCTACGGATTGTGATTGTGTGGTGGTGTGTGAGTGGTGACTCATCGTACATTCTTCCCACATTATGAGACAGAACTTTTGAAAAAGGCGGTGCGTTATTTGTTCCCTTTATAATATTGGTAAATGGTCACCCCCACTCATACACATTGGCACTATAAACATATTAAGCATTCCTTACATCGCGTATGCGTCACGAACCTTGGGAACTAAATTGTCCCTTGTGCCTGTAGTTACACTGGCCATCGCACTTTAAGCCGGAACACAACAATACTAAATATTGCTGTTTGGCGGTAAAATATTTGATAAACATAGTACATACGAATGGAACATAATCTTTGCGCTGGCTATTTCGCTATCGCATCATTGACCATCACCATAATTTTTCTTCTTGCGTGACAATTTAAATTTTGCCGTGACTCCTAAGATATTAATTTAAATTAATCCTTTTATAATTCCAGTGAGACAACCACGTCTTTTTACTGCCTTTCAATCGATTCAATTATTAGCAACTAACAGTTTCTATTAAAACAGACAAATTGAATTACTGTTAAATATTTTTTGAAATTTAGTTTAATATTTTACACAACTCGAGATGATTTTACACAAACTATATAAACAAACATAGTCTGTTCAAAGGTGGCGCTGCTAACAGAATTCAAATGGAATTAAGTTTTACTTATTGCATTAAATAATTAAATTTGATTCAGAATAATGATATTATTTCTAAAGAATATTATTTATTATTTTGATAATATCAAAGTAATTTAAACCCTTTAACAGTAAATTAAACATCAAAAATGTCTTTAAAAGTTTCAAACAATCAAAACAGTGTCTAATACCGATAATGTAGATCAACTACATTATCGGTATACCGTTAAATAGTATTTTACCAACCTTTTTAATATCATAAAACACGTTTATATTTCCTATAAGTTAAATAAATCGTTAAATATTTTGCAAATTTTTAAATGTCAAAATGACACGACGCTTCTCGTGAATGACTTAGACGAAAGTTCGGTGAGGTTCACTGTAAATAATTATTTTGATATTGTTCATACAAAAATACTAAAATCGTGATTACAAAATGGGTTGATGGGTTAGGAGGGAAAAATTTTGGGATTATATGTATTTTTTAATGCTCAATCAAAATAAAATACAAATTTAAAAAAATGTCTAAAAAATAGAAAAAAAAAAATCTGGATAGGGACACCCTTATCAGCTAGCGATATGAAATATACTTTACGACCTATTCTCATACCTCCCAAATGTACATAACAAATTTCATAAAAATTGGTCGAGCCGTTTCCTAGGAGTTCGACCACAAACACCGTGACACGAGATTTTTATATATTAGATTTTATGATTGTTAAAATTATAAGTTAAAAATAAAATTAATTTATTTCAAAGCCTGTTTTGAATGTAATTTATTTTATTCAATTTTGTAATTAATTTTAAATTATTTCTTTGATTTATGTTTAGAAAGAAATTCTTTAAGATTGAGTTTAAGTTATCTTACTTTAACAGTCCCTATTCTAATAATTTAGAATTTTAAATATTGTATACTTAGTTAAGTAAAAGAAATGATTGCATTCACATGTCATAACCAATGTCCCACATTCAAAAGGATGATAATATAAAGAGCTGCGGCAAAGTTTTTTTTTAATGTTAGATACTATCTGACAACAGTTTGCAGTGTCGTGAAAATTACTTCTAGTAAGTGTTATTAATTGTGAGCAAATCACGATGACTAAAATATATTAACAATCAACGAACCATGATATCAAAATATCGATCAAAACTCTTTGGTTCAAAAATAATGTGGACGATGCAGCGTGTAAATATTCCACTGTTGGGTAAATGTCTTCTATGTGAGCTGATAGCTTCTATGTGAGTTGAGAAAATTTTATCCGTAACTTGCGTGTCTCCTCACGATGTTTTCCTTTACGACTTAAATAGCATGAGAGGAATTATAAACACAAATTAAAACACAAAAAACTCAATAGTGTTTGAGCAAATCATGTTTGATTATACTCCTCGGTCTCAGATACACGTGTTAGAATAATAAATATTTATTTTGACAACTAAGTCAATTTAGTAGTTAACAGAAATAACATTTAAAAAAAACAAATAAATTTATAATAATACACAAATATACCATTTAAAATAACAAATTTTAACTACCATCATTTGGTATAACAATTATAATATTCTTTAATTTACTCGAGTGAAGCCCTGACTGGGGTTGCTAGTTAAGTTTATACGATTGTTGAATTTATGAAATAAAATGACTAAAACTATAGAACAATATATAATTTATACTAGCGGTTTACTTATAGGTAAATGTTTTTGCGAGTGAACTAATGAACTTTAATTTCTCTGATCTCGATTTAGGGGATTACCCTAAACAACATTTATAAGTAAAACCAAAATTTTTTTTTGTCACGTGGTATTTCTAAAATCGAAATGTTACATTATTTCGTCAATATTTTCTATAGAGTATAAAAAATAGTGAGAGGTATATTTCTGTGTGAAAAGTGTCCCATAACAAGTATCAAATTTAGGTGGCGCTACTGGAGCTAGAAGGTGAAATTTGAAGGAACACATTATTAGACATTCGTTATTAAAAAGCTTTTTTCAAACTATCCTGTTTATCATCATTTATAAATCTCAATTAATAAATACATAAATGATTATACTCTACAGCTATAGGAGCGCCATTCTAGCAATTTATTTTTAACCTTAATTCATTAAAATCGGTAGACAATATGTTCATTCAAGGGTTTTTGTAGACTCATATAAGATGCTTCTTACATCTGCACTCCATACTATTTTCAATCCTAAACACAGAATTACAAGCCTAATGCAGTAGATTTTTTTTATATAAAAACCGGGAAAGCTAATGACCCAACTCCACCGGTAAGTGGTAGTGGAGTCCAAACGCGACGACGGTCAGTACAGTCGGGAAGAATGTTCTACACTAGCCGCCCCCACCTTGCCGGCCCGCAAGATGCCTCTTTACGCCTCCTTTGAAGGAACCTAGGTTGTAAGAAGAGGGGAATACGTGTGCTGGTCGAGTTCCATTTTTTAGTAGTGCGAGAAAGAAAAGAGTTTCCAGATTTCTTTGTGCGCGATGGAATTGAAGTCACAGTAAGACGATGACGAGAGCCAGCACGCGTAGACTTGTGATGCAAAGGGGAAGCAGGAAGGCAGAATTAGGGAGAATAATTCCTCAGAGCACTCGCCGCGATAGATTCGATAGCGTTAACGCTATTGTTAGACGCGCTAGAATACGTTGACGCAATTGTAAAGGTTCGATGGTGTTGGCGACTTTTACGTTGCCAATGCGAATCGCACGCATATACATACATACACACAAAAATATAACTGTTCAATGGTCGGATATCTGACTTGCAGATTGTATTGTTGGAATGTACTTTAAAGTTTAAATAGTATGTTATTAATAAATTGTTAAACTAATTCATTTCGAACATCAAGTATACTGTTTCTTCATGACCGGTAATGCATCAGCAACTGACCTTATGTTACAGGTGCTTGCCCATTTGTCCATAAAAAATACAACTATGTGTTGTATATGTATACCAGCGACAAAAGGTGTGCAAAATTTCTGTTCAGTCGGTTGTTGAGTGGAATATTTTGATTTTAATATTTTTGTCGATGTCATAGTCTTATAATAACCTAATATGTATATTTAATTTAATGTCTACGTCTAATTTGATTGTATTATTATAATTTTTTTGGTGGTAGTTCAAATAAAATACTCTGTATTTTTTTAAGATTTTGTAATGATAAATATATTTTGTACGTTATCAAAAACCTCTTTTCTTGATTGACCAGTATCTGCATGAATTTTTTTTTTTGATGGGACCAATATATATTTTTTTAATTTTCTTAGTTTTGTTCCATTGAGCAAATAATAGTAAATAAAACTACTAATGGAGTTTAAAAGCAAATTAATTTTAATTCCAAACAATATGCGGTAACAAATACAATAACAAAATATTATATAGAACAAAGCATTTTATAAATGGCACAACTTAATCCTAACTAAAATAACATTACAAATCACAAACATCGTTAATGATGTGCAATAAATTCTCATTAATATTTATATGAACAATATAATTTCTTTGCCAAAGTAATTTAAAAAAAAAACATTGTCTTTGAATGCGAAAATAATGCAATGCAAATATAGAGACAATTTGTTTAAAAAAAAAAGAAACTAAAATAAACAGTAATTTTGACGACAAAATGTTCTGTAGTCTACTCAAAATACATAGCTCATAATATTTTTGAAACAATTAATAAAACGCCGATCACAGACAATCTCATGCTGTAATATGTATACCTCTAACACAGATAATTAATCATATAATCAACTTCAGAAGTTGGTAGATTTGTCAAACATTTACATAGTTTAATATTCGTTTCAATATTACGGTATAAGATTGCACACGACCGGCTTTAAAAGATAGATGTTATATCTAATACAAGAAATATTAAACAAAGCTATGTTACAATACAAAAATATATATATTATTTTAAGATGCGTAAACAACTGAAGTTTTTTTTTGTTAATTTTATGAAATTAACTAAAACCTTTGGCATATTGAAAAATATGTTTAATAATAGCATTCAAACGAAACGTCGTTTTTTATTCTAAATATAACTTAAGATTAAAATGTAGAAAACAAATAAAAATCACTTATCGAAAGCTTCCAACAATTCCTGCGCTAAGTATTGAAATTATAGTATATAATACAAGCTAATAAGTAAATATAAAACCCTACAATATTAAGAGATAAGAATAAGAAATATTTATTATAACGGATATATGACGCAACAAAAGGCTATTGCAAACTGGTAATTAAAAAAACATATGTAATCCATTCTCTCAATACAGAATAAAAGTTTAAAATCCAAATCGATTCATTCATTCACTCATGATACATTCAAACATTGAACTCTTTATAGAACATTCAAAATTAGTATATAAATGAATATAAATTACAAACACTCAAACAGTCCTTATTGTTGTCAAAGTAAATGCTAAGAAAATATAAAAATTGATTAATTATAATTAAAAAACAATTAAATTTGACACACATATATTATAATTATATAAAAAAAGTTAAATATAATACTACATAAAAAAAATAAAAAAAAATTAATAATTAAAATTCATTTTACCAAAAGCAGATTAAATTAAAAAAAAAAGAAATTTCTGAATTGAATACAACAACAAAACAAATTATCGGATATCCGATTAAATTTGGATTCTAAAATGATATATAGAATTTTTGTTTGTTGAAATAATCCCATTTAAATAAAATTTTTACTAAGTTTATCATAAGTTTTAATTTCCCGACTCACTAGCATCGTTCTATTCCTAAAATCATTATACTAGAATTAAAGTTATCATTAGTAAGTTTTATAACCCTGGTTAATAAGCGAAATTTTGTATATGTACAAATTCTTATGCCGCTTCGGCTATTTTTTTTCTGTTTTATACTAAAACTATTACTACACTACTTCTCATTAAAACGCTGTGTTATCGATTGTTACGTTTGTATTTTTTTTAAGTTTTAATTATTATTTTTTATAAAAACTACAATACTATTTACACTACAACACTCTCTTTGTTGTGCTGTCATTTTTTTTATTAAATTAATAATATATTTACACACACATTAGTCTATAATTTTTATATTTTTATTTTTTAATATGATTTTATATAAAACCTCTACCAAGTAACGCGAGTAATAAAAAAATATGACAGACAACAGAAGGAGGTTAATAATTTTCAACGAACGCCAATTTTACCAATTAATTAAAAAGTAGAAATTCTTCTTTCATACCATTACTATCTTATTATATTATATTATATTAAAAATGAAATAAAAATAACATATGGTTTAATATATTTAAAATAATAATTATTTATATAAGATGTCATAGACAAATAAAAAAAAATCTATAATATCTGAGTTTATATTTGAGTTTCACGTTCTATGACTGAACTTTCCAGAAAACAATATGATAATTGTGCATATAGATAATTAAAAAATAATGGTCAAAGGCTAAAACTGTAATTTATAGTGACATACAAAGAGAAGTATTTAAACTTAGTGAGTCATAATTTTAAAACATAAAAAATACAAGACAGCTGAATGATATCTTTAGAGGTTCAAGAAGATATTACAGTATACATGTTAGTATTATTTAAAATAAGTTTACGATTTTTGAAAAGTTCAGGCTTAAAACGTTTAAATTTTGATCAAATTCAATTGTTTATCTGTTATTTAGAAAACGGTTTTTTTTTCAAATTTAAAATAAAAATCTATAAGAATTTAACAAATGTCCAAGTTCTTATGCCGTTTCGACTAAATTAAATATAATATATGTTTATACTTAATGAAATATTGCAATCCGCGCGCAATCAGAATTTTTTTTAAGATACTTAATAATTTAAATCATACATTTAACCTCATTTTAATTATATTATCATCCGATACATATATAACTGACAATAAAAAAAAATGTTTTGATATTAGTAGGCAAACATTTCTCTATTCTTCTCTTGACCAATAGTCTTGGCATTAAATTTTTCTCGACTTATGTCAGTATGGCTTTCACTATTTATTGTGACAACTTTTTCCAATATCCCAATATATTTTCCACGTGTGGCGATAACCGGAGCACAGTAAGACCGTGCCGTCATAATGTTTTAGTCTATTTTATACTCGTCTCTACAAACCCAAGAGGGAATTGCAGAATTAGTTCGTATATGATTCTTAAGTATGTTCGACGAATGTTCAATATTTCAAAATGTCATCCAATCGTTTGATTTTCGAGAATTTAAATTAAGCGCTGGACTTTCAATTGAATTATGATACGGTGCAGTGTCAACAAGAACAAAGCTATTTGGTTTTAGGTTGGGGTGTGTTTTTGTAATTATCATAATTCATATTTTCATGGTAAGAAAGGAGTTCCAAAACGATTCATATCGCCGGCAGGATTGCAGGAAGGCAGTATGAATCGATCAATTAAACCAAAAATCCTTCTACATGTCCAAGACTTCGAAGGAGTAAGGATTTCGAGATGTGTCGTAAGTATGTATATTTTTAATGTAGGAGGAAGCAAACGGGCAGGAGTCTCCTGATGGAAAGTAACTACAACTGCCCAAGGACATCTGCAACATCGGAGGACTTACAGGCGCGTTGCCGGCCTTTCAGGAATGAAATATGTTTCGATTTTCCATATTCTGTAATCTTGATAAGATTTTTATTTATCTAGTATCGAATTTCGTACTTTCTCATTTGAAGTGCGATTATCTTCCGTTCGCCTGTACTCAAACCTAATAATAGGTCTTGATTTCGTAACGTACACAGCTTTTATAATCTATGGTTTGTTTTGACTGCCTTGTTGGTCTAGTGGCTAGATATAAGGCTGCAGATTCCGAGCTCCTGGGTTTAAATCCCATAAAAAGTTATTGAGTTTTTCTTGTCTTTTCTAAGTTAGAAGTGTGTACACTGCAATGACTCGGAAAGTACGTAAAACCGTTGAACACTAACCGGTTGTGTCGGGTTGCCTTCTCATCGAGTTGTGAGAGTGAGGGAATAGAGAGTGCACCTGTGTTTGCAGTTGGCTCATCTCTCTTGAGACTTTCGTCATCAATCAATCAATCATCATCATTTATCAACCATCATCATCAATCGAAATATGGTTTCGTTTAATTGCGCGTGTTGTATTTACATAGAAGGAATTTCATCATTTATGTTGTTTTAACTTGTCCTCAGGTTTTTTCGTTCTGGTCAAAATAATCTATTATAGTCAGTAGTTCCTGACTACTACTGTGAAGAATGACATTTGCTCTCCGATAGAACCCTTTTCATGGAAAACAATGAGATTCCAGTTGATTTAGCAACTAATTGAGCAGGAGTTATAATACTGCTTGGGTTGCATTTATCTCTACTTGTTTGTTATTGTGGATTTTTATACGTAATTTTTTACTGCGTTGTTTTAGTTTTATTGTGGTACAAAAAGAGAATGATGTTAATCACTTGATATAATACCAGCATTTGAAAAATACGAAATACTCTGACAAAGTTCCGTCTCATTCTCATGGCGCGCGCATTATACAAGTAATACTAAACTACAACGCTAAATTAAAACTAAAACACTCTCTTGTGTTGCTTTGTCACATTTTTTATTAACTTCTGCTATTTCATTTAATATAATTATTTTTGACATTTATATTTTTCATTCGTTCGTGTCATAAAATAATTTTGACTGATTTTTTGAAAACCAAACGAAATAATATTTTTTATCGAAATCTTGTTATGATGAAGTTATTACCTGCAAAGGTATACACAATACATTGGTTGTATATTTAATTATTAAAATGAGACAAAATCAAATATTACACATAACTCATTAGATAATTCATTAAATGATTACATTCTTTTTTAATTGATTTTTTTATTAAAAGAACGCCAATTAATAAAAATATGTGACAGACAACAGAAGGAGGTTAATTTCCTTAATATTGTTCCGTTTGAGATTTTTTCTTGTTTCCTTAATACCTAACTTACCTATAAAAACTATATTTTGAAAGAAAAACTAAATTATTACATATAAAAAAAAATTAGCAAAAAATAATATAATTTGTTAAAGGCAAACATGCAACACATGTTATTATAAGTTATAGCTGAGTACGTCCCACCACTTCACCTATGTAATATATAGTTGTTAAAATATAGCTAGAACTTATAATAAATATATTTACAAATATAACTACATAAATTGTTTAAATAACTTCAAAAATGGGCAAGATATATTTGTAAAACATTTAAAAAATTATAATACTTATATTAAACGAATTGTATCGAAGTTATCGGGGAATACGGATAATAAAAATAATGTTACTGTTAAAATAATTAACATTAGAAAGCACGATTTACAAAATTATCACAAATTTTATATTAAATAATAATTGACAAATCGAAACGGGTTACAGAGCATCCAGTCCAATTAAACTTAATTTATATAAAGTTAAAAAATTTAATTTTGCATAAATAAAAACAATGATTAATATATTGATAAAAATAGTATGTCAATATAGGAAACATGCCTTACGTCGTCAATGCGCCACCAACCTTGGGAACTAAGATGTAATGTCCCTTGTGCCGGTAGCTACACTGGCTCACTCACCCTTCAAACCAAAGTATACATACCGGATTTGCACAAAGACCTTACCACCAATATAATTTAACATAAATAAATATACTAATTATAATTGTCACTAAATATTTTCCAAAACCCAGTTCAATTTGTCAATTACATTTTAATACAATTACATCTATATATACAACTAATATTTTATTGGTGTGATGAGGATTTTCAATTTTATACGTTTAATAGATAATCATTATAAAATTTATGTATATATGACTTTTATATAATATATAAATGTTTAAGGCATAATTAGGAGAATGTATCAATAACATAATTTCCCTTTGAAGATTTTGATATGAAAGTGGGCCTTTTTGCAGCTATGATACACGACTGGTCTACACACTGCGGATTGGATGTTATCTGTGTATGGTTCGAGCTTCAATACATCACTAAGTTATTCTGGTGTAATCTATGCTTATAATATTTTGTGTCCTGGCTGACTTTCAACGCTCAGCCAAAACTAGTCTAGAACGTTTAAATTGGAATTCTAGGTTTATTTTGATAACATAAACATCAAGCTTTGAAAGGATATCAACTTCTAAAATCCTTTTTCCCACCTTGAACGTAAGGTGGGTAAGTTTCTCATGAATTTTGTACGAAGTCGAGACGGGCTGAAGTAACAGCTAGTGATATCAATAAGAGTATATTCGTCCAGGTTTGAAGCTTATTCCAATAAAACTGCTCGACTCATGACCGAATTTTAGCGTCATAGATTTTTGGTAATATTTACCGTTAAAGGTGGGAGGGGGGCTAATTGGACTTAGTATAAATTAAAAACAAGTTAATCAATTGATAAAATACAAGCAGCTGGGTGATTGAACAGTATTCGTTATATTACTTTAGTATATAAATAGCATTATAAATATGCATCTTTAAATTTTACGATTAAACCTATGCTATACTAGTGTAATTAATTAAAACTAATGTGAGAGACGCACATCCTCTATATGTACATTGGAAGGGTCAGGTCACATGTTTAACCTCTACCTAATTTTTTTATATAGTTGACCATTTTTTTTTATCCCTCTTAAGCCTAACTTAACTCCTAATTGAGGTGGATTTCATTTTGGTTGTAGTAGTTATTTTGAGGCCTAATACTTTATTGCATTTTCTTGTAGAAAATTCTTTCTTATTTTCTTGTAGAACATACAAAAAAATGCAATATAATAATAGATAAATTTTTTTTGAATATTTTTTTTTATTTTATACAAATCGATGTTATAAAAGAACCGCAATTATATCAAATATCTTCAACTTAATCGAACCAAAGTGGGATATCCCACGAAAATTCCGTATGCTAAAATATTTAATGACAAACAAAATAACGATCCCAAAGGACTAATTTAATCCTATTAAAATCAACATAATTATCTTAAATGATAAAACGAATAATCTTAATTCTGTAATTATATGTCGTAATGAATTGAAAAATTTAGAATTTTTACATATATTATCCCATGGAAGACAACTTGGATACCATTATAATAATATTTAATACTTTAAAAGTTTTCTTAACATAATCGCTAAATACGGCTTTAAGCTAATTACTTCTGTTACGTCTGTTATAAAGATTATTTGTTCGTTTCATAATTCTAAATTAACTATAAAAACTAATTATTTAAAATAAATTTAATATAATTCATACGAGGCGGATTGCCGACAACAATATAACCAAATCAAAATAAACGAAAAATAAATGTTAATATCACGACTATTATCCACGTAAAACAACGTATTAAACAAACTGTTCACAAAAACGAATTCATACATTGAAGAAAGTAAATTAAAAACGTTAAACAAAATTTGAATAATAATTCTGAAGGGCGCAATTAAATAAGAATTAACGAAAAAAAAAACAACAAATGCATCACAGTCTAAATTAGTTGAAATTAAAAAGGCAATTTAAAAGTAATATTAAGTTTTAACTAAATTAAATATGAAACGAAATTGATGCGTCAGTCGTGCCCAAAACAAAACTGGCACACTCACCCAAAAGGAAAAATATTGCGCCCGTGTGACACAAACTAAAAAAATATACGTGGGTGAGCGGGTGGTACCTCCCCAGCCGGGCCCGCACAAGACCCTACCACCTGGAATAACTGTTTTTTTTTTTAATATCAACAAATTTAAATAATCCTATTAATGCTATTCTATTTATGAATGAAACATAAATAAAATATATCCTGTCATATATTCGTTTTTGTAAACAGTATTTTGTACTTTAAAATTAACATTAAAAACTAATAATTGAACGAAGGAAGTACAAATCAAAACAATCAACTAAATCTACAGTGCAAATGAATAAATTAAACTAATAATAATTCTATGTTTAAAAAAACAAAAGCGACTTATAGTAAAATTCGAGAGCATAAAAAAAATTCATCCCCTATTCCCACCCGGGTGTACAAAAACAGACAAAAAAAAAGAATATTGCATATCGGTTCATAAACGACCGAATCCTAAGGTAAGAAAAAAAAAACTACAACCGAACTGAGAACCTGATCCATTTTTGAAGTCGATTTAAAATTGGAATCAAAGCAAAAACTTAAACATCGCTATGGAACAATCTCGACAAAATCACACATTTTTAGATAAATAATAAAGAATGTTGCCGCTATGAATAAATCAATCCGAATAATATATATTTATTTTTTTACATTTAAAAAGAATATTATTACGGCAACACTTTTAATGCAAACAGGTACTCTTAACTGTTAGAAAACTAACAATAACCTAACGAGTTATCAATTATAATATATACTCGTAATTATGAGCTTAATATGATTTAATTATTAAAAATAATAAGAATCGTTAATATCGAACTGGCTTATTTACTAGTTTCAAGTAGTTTAAATTTTACAATTTAAAAACACTAAATAAAGAACTACCGTTAGTTGTTAAGAGAACGCGATATGGAGAAAAAATATACGAACGACTATTTTTACTACGACTATTTACCTTGTTATTAACGTAACATTTGCAACTAAAATAGCTTGACGATGATATTATATAAAGTTTATCAAAATAGAATTTTTACAAAAAAAAAAACGATATTTAAAAAAAAATCAATTGCGAAAATCTTTTTTTGTATTTTTTTTTAATTATTTAATTCCAAAATTATATTTACATAAACAAAATACCTATACTATACGTAATATAGACATACGCACCTAGATACTATATTTGCGTTTTACGACCGTAAGTTAAAGTGAAATAATAGTTATACTACATTTTTTATCCTTAAATCTATTTTAAATACTAAAAAATACCAATTGGTGTGATTTAAAATTCCTAAAACAGAGATACGGTTATCGTTAAATATTCAATACAAAACTATATTAGCATTAAACTATTTATTTTGAAATTACTGTGTATTTTTTTAATTAAATTGTAGTGCAATTTTTTTTTTAAATCACACCAATGCTACTTAACCAAAAGCTATATTTTATCACTCCGTTGACGAGTATATTTTAAAAGACGAACTATTCAAATAAAAAAAAATACCTAAATAAGGAAGTAGCTTACGTTACACATCATACGTACATCAGACTCAATCATATTTAACATCATACATCAACTACGTTTTTCACAGCATTCAAGTTGTAAGCACACGTGGTTTTGCCAGTATCATATTTATAAGTGCAGATATTTTTAATCTGTTTGTAATGTCATTGTCATAATTGTTGAGAAGCTTTCATTAGTGATTTTTTTTAATAAAAATTATCAAACTATATATTATTAAAATTATTCAATTTTGTGTTGTAACATCTTTGATGTTTCTTTATCTCGTACAAAATTTAAAAAGTCATCGACAAATTCAGAGACAAATATAAAATATTGATATTTGTAAATAAATAACCATTTTTTGACATTTCAAACAATATCTTTGTTTAAAATATTACATAAAAGATCTTATTATAAAAAATAACTAGTGTAATTCCATTCACATTAATATATAATTAACAGAAATTTAATGAATTATAATTAAATTATAATATTTAAAATCATTAATTATAATTAAGTATACGGCTTCTAATAGAATTAAGTCTCATGGAAGAATTCTCATCTAGAATACGTTTAATTCTACATAAAGATCGAAAAACCATAAACACCGGTACAGATAATAAAACAGATAATAAAACGTATTTAAATTTGAGAATTCTACCAGTGAGTCGAGTGTAATTTAAAAAATTACACTTTCATTATAAAATTAATATTATCGTTGTTATTGAAACCGTATACAAACTGAATATTTATGTATTTATTTAAAAACGAACAAATTTTCAAGCATTGATAAATTTGAATCTTGGATAACAAAAACTTGTAGACATAAACACTTTAATATTTAATATATTAAAATATGTAGAGTGAAAAAAAATATGATTTAAATATTTAGGCAAAGGAAAGTTGGAATACGTTAAGGTTTTTTTTTATAAAAAAATAATTAGAAACATATTTAAATTCGTCTTTAAAATGTACGATAGAAGTTTTAATATTAAATGTCAGTTTCAAATGACATAATTTTGTATGTAAAAAAAAAGCTACAAATTTTCTTTTCCTCTAAGGATATTTTAAATTGGTTAAACCAAATAAAAACATTGATACCAAAACTATTATTATATAAGTTTTATATATTTAAGCATTTTTTTTGTATAACTATGAATACATATATAAAAGTACTCGAAATGTATACGTTTATTAAAAATAATGAAATTTTGAATTTCAGTTTTTGTTTAATTTGAAATGGTATAGTTAAAAATATTACTCTCTATTTAAATTCACACAAGAATACCAGCCAACAGTCTTCCATATAACAATAAATGATTTAAAATGTGATTACTTTAAAAAACAAAATCTTCTATGATGGCCAGATTGTTGAAGAATTTTCATTTCACGTACAGGATTGAAGTAGAAGAAAAATGGTAAAAGTTACCTCTGAAGGGGTTGTGTACTTAAAAAGGCTTGTTCTCCTCTTGTTTAACTACCCCCATTTCCTGAAGCAGCATCTCTATACCGTCCGGCATACGCCCTTGGTCGATTTCGAGATTCCATTTGTAATACTGAAATTATATAAAAAAAGTATCGTAGAAGTAAATGGCGAAACGAAATTAATATTATATAGCAGAGCTCGAAAGCAGAGGCGTTTGTACTATCATCGCTATAAAAAACATACTGTTCGTTTGTCTGCCTGATTATGCAAAAACCAGTCGACAGACTTCGATTAAACTTTGTACGATAACAGTTTATATCTAGGAGGTTAATGTAAATAAATCTAAACAGGCACTGTAATAATATTTACACTTTCTTACAGGCAAAGGATAATCTTTCGCATTCAAATTACCCACCAGCTCGAAAATGTTCTCGGTATCCATGAAAAAATGCTATAAAGAATTGATATGCGAGTGGCAATTTTTAATTCAAAATAACTAACATTTGAAACAACATTGAAGAAGAAACTATAGAATATTTTTTCAACCATCATACAGGAACAGGAAGACCGTAGATTAGAATACTCTTTTCGGCTTCCGATACAGGATTTCTCAAGAAAGAAATCAATGCCGAAAACGAGAAAAGTCTTGAATACACTTGTAACATTTAAAAGAATAAAACTCGCTTGTGCTGAAGTGAACTCGCTTCCTTGAATTGGCCAAGGAATTTAAATCACGGAGATAACTAGTTCATTACTAACTCTCAATTGTGCTTTACTATTTTAAATATAGCTACTAATACTAATGAATACAAATGTTTGATTAGAATTATTTTTGTATATAAAATCTTATTAAGTTACCTTATCAAGTTCCTTCCTCAGTGCAAGCACTGATCTCTCGCGATCGGCAACCAACTCTTCCAAATATTGGTAGCGGAGCTTCTTGCGCGCACGACACTCACGCGCCGACTGCCTGCTACGTTCTGAAATTATTTAATAATTAATAACTTTTGTTTTTTTTTTTAAATAAAATAAATATTATCAACGGTCACTTAAGAGGTTGTCATTTGGACAATTTTGTTTTCTGATTGTCAGAATGCGGATTTTATAATATTGTATGTATTTAAAAAGAAATTGTTATGTTATATGCGACGAAGATTTGTTAAAAGAGTACTAGTGGTTCTTAAACACATCCTAATATAATTTAAGCATATGGTTAAGACACTTTTTTAACTTCCATGTAAAATAAAACAGAAAAAAAATGTTTTTGTTAAATATGTTTCCACGTCAAGAAATTGAGAAAAAATACACATATTAAGATTTAAATAAAGAATAAAATCTTAAATGAGACAATTTTTTTTTTTTAAATCAATATTATACAAGCGCGCAAAACCGATCGCACCGGTAACGACCGGACCCAGCGACAGGACGAACCTTTGTATCACGGGCGCACGTCCGTTCAACGTAAATATGTTTTTGAAATGTACTACGACTACCACTACTTAATCCGGTTTCAACTCGCTACATAATAAATTTACACCTGCATAAAAAATTATAGTCAATAATTAGTGTGAGCTGTATTATAATTATCAAGCATATTAGTAGTGAAACTTGTAATTACATGCTTTTATTTAACTTACATTGTACTGTTAGTATTTTAGTTTATTTATGTCAAATCTTGAAAGACGAATTAGAAGAGCGAGGAAGTGCTTGAGTTTAAATTTACATATTGGTTCAGTTCTGTTGAATTCAATGCATTTTTATGTCAAACATGACCTGATTCTATGCCAATTGATTTCAATATTAAATCTTGTTCAAAACAGATTTTGTAAATTCAACAATTTTAGTTGTTGTTTTCGTGAAATATTTCGATAATGATTAAAGATCCAATCTGAAACCGATGTATCTAATATCATTTGAAAACGCATTCTAATATAATTTTAAAACTTTTTTTTTTAATTTAATTACTATTTTTTAATGGAACTTTTATATATTGTACTAAATATATTATTTAAGTAATTAAACAAAAACGCAACTTGAATTTCATTACAAAACACTTTCTTCAATTGTTTTCATTTATGTATAAATGTTAGTGTATTATTATTATTTGTATGGTAGTTTATAACTACACCACTAGTTTTGAGAGAAAAAATACAAGGTTAATGTAAGGAGACATGCGTTTATTATAAATAATAATTGTTTACCAGGAGATAGGCTATATATATATACAGCGCCGATACTTTAACGACTAGTGGGACGTGAGATAGTTAGTACCTACGACCTACTACACACTGCACTATGTCAATAATATAGGTCACGTGACCAATATAACTTAGAACACGTGACTCTTAACCGAAGATTACGCGTGCGAACACTGGCACGCAACTTTACACGTAATTTATTTTTGCTTATAATTCATTACAAAATGTAACACATATGTATAATCACAAAGCGTTATCCTCTCAAGTAGAGTCCTTAGCCCAGCAGTGGGATATTTACAAACTCTTACTCGAGTCCTGTACAATATAATTCAACGCATATTCTATAGCAAAGCTTTTTAAATTACGAATACCAAAGAGTTTCTTGTTAAATTTTTCCATAGTCATTCCTTATTCAAAAATGTTCTAAACTGGCTTAACCAAAGTTTTTAATAATATTTATAAAGTTTTTTGGGTTTCCTTCGTTTCGAAATACAATGTAAGGTAAGGCTTCTTATGCTATTATTGTTACAGTTCAAATTTCGAAATTGTTTTCAATTGTTATTAATTTCAAAACAAAAAACACCTTTTCATGAATGAAACATAGAATCATTTTCAGTACAAAATTGTGGTAATTGTGGTAAGGAAAAATTGTGGTAACTTCAGTACAAAATTGTGGTACCTTGATCTTGGTCTTTTCGGTACCCCTGACAACGTGTGAAGAAAATTTAACGATGATCGGTTGCGGTAGATCCATCGCTTCTATGATACTTATTATCATCATCAATTACCTGAGGATGAAGATATCGATGTCCTCCTAACCGACTTCAGTATATTTTCACGGATAACTTTCACTTGTACTAACCACTTTGTCCGTAACTAGCCTCTAGCTCAACAAATCCTAACTCCTAAAAATTCGCTAACATCACCACAGCCCATATACATTAGCGCTGTACGAAATATTAACCATTCCTTACATCATCAATGCGCCACCAACCTTGGAAACTGTAATGTCCCCTGTGTCTTTAGTTACACTGGCTCACTCACCCTTCAAAACGGAACACAACAATACTAAGTATTGCTGTTTGGAGATAGAATATATTATAAGTGGGTGATACTTACTCAGACGGGCTTGCACAAATTGGGATATAGACACAAGTAGGATAACGTCTGCCGAAATTTGCTAACATAATTAAAAAAACTTAGTTGATGCAAACAAAAGTGCACTCTCTACACCCTCAATCCAAAAACAGAATGGGGACGGCTAGCCGCCAAAATCGAAGAGAGATCAGGCGCTGAACTAACAGCCTTATGTGCTACACTGACTCAGGTCTGTTACTGAGATTCATTCCAAGGTATTAGCAAGCTATGAGACTAACGAATCGTTATATTATAAATATCAACTGGCTAACCGACCGATAATCCCTACTTCGAATATAACTCAAGTGTAACCGCCATGACATGTTTTAAAAAGTATTTTCCGAGTGTAGTTTTTGGATTATTTTATTGTTTGTTACTTTTGCAATTATTTGAAATGGCGATATGTTTTTCAAGATGTCATTCCGAGTTGGCTCATGCCCACAAATATTCAAATTTGTGAACCAGACCGAACCAGATATAACCAGTAATATATCCGCAATTAGTCCTTACTTTAGATAAAACAAAAAACAATCCAAATACAGCTCGTAAATTCAAATCCTCTAAGTAGTTCTTAGAACAAGTATTCAATAGATCGGCACTCACCCAGTTTAGCCTTCATGTCCTGCTTGTCGAGTTGCGCCTTTCTGCCAGGTCTGCGGCCGCGCTTGCCACTCTCCCTCCTCTCACCCCCCTCCGCACCGGACGCGCCTGTTGACCCGTACACCCCGCCCAGGGATTCCTGTTGAACGATTGTTTTGACATAACTACATCGATAAATGTAAGCGGTAAAAAAACTAAATATACGGTAAAATAAATTATTGAAAGATGAAAAATTATCAAATTGATTCAGAAAGTAATTAATAAATTATTTATTATACCATTAGGCTACTTTTAGGTAGATTAAAAAAAACTATAAACGAAGTACGTTTTGAAAATTATAGTCAAAAAAGTTGTTAGTCTGCAGTCATTAAAAAGATGTAACGTGTAAAAATATTAAAGAAAGAATATTCCTTATTCACTAAGTGTGTGTTCAGTGAAGTGCGATAATTATACGTTTCGGATAACAATTTAGGTACGTACTTTATATATAAAAATATCCTATCATGAGAGGAACAAATATATAAATATCTACATACCATTATTATAGGAAGGTTATGAGCGAAACTTTTAACTTCAAACGTAACAAATGATTTAGGATCTTTCGTCACATTTTTTTTAAACGTATTATGTCAAAACCGTTCAAGTGCGTTCGAAGAGCTATTAACAGTTTCGCTTTGACGAACTATAAATAGATTTGTACATTGTTACAAAAGATTGCCAAGCTGTTTTTAATCCCATCTTCATATAATTATATATTAAGCATTTCAAATTATAAAATGGATGGTGATGTCATTTGATCATATTTATGACGTATGATTACAAAAAAAAAAAACTTTTACGGACGAGTAAATTGCTATCCTGCACAATTTGTATCCACCAACCCGCATCGAAGCGGAGACCTTTGCCCAACGGTCGGACATTTATAAGCTTTTATTTAAATACTTTCACAGTTAGGTAGACATTTAAACGTAAATAAAGAGCCATATTAAAAATGTATACAATTTAACTTTGCTAAAAACAGACTGAAATTTATGTAAATGATACCGATGGGCATTTAAAATATTAGTGAAGTGAAGAATACTAATATTATGAACAAATCTGCCAAAACATGACAATAGTTTAAACGAAAAAAAAACAAATATTTGGCGGACATTTTTATCGGATTACGAATATTGGACACCCTTTTGGCGCTGGTGACAATACAATTTAGTATTCTAAATTCAAAAGATGTACACTTCAGGCAAATCGGTTAGGTGGAACAGATACAAAATAAATTTGCAAAATTTTGCACACATACTTAAAAGTTTAAATATAAACTTGTATAATAACTAGACCTCAAAAGCAAACGAATGCGACAAGCTCATCTTAATGTTTTAGAAAATAATCTCTAAAATAGAATTGAATGAGTCAGATCGTAACAGACTTGTAAACGTGATAAAGGCTAAGCAAACTTTATGAGCTAATAAAACATGCTAGATAAGTAATAGCAAGACGCAGGTCGATGGCACCGTTGCATCGGACCTCGTATGCTAAATGACAATCGCTCAGTTAATGTTATAAAAGAAAGTTTAAGTAGTAACCTACTGAACTCGTTTCGTTATGCATTAGAGAAAAGGCAATTACTTTTATATGATTTACAATTTCCTATGCTGCTTACTCGCCAATCACCAACTGGATCTCTAAGTACATAATATGCACCGCACAATATACCATAGTCTTCTATTCGTAACCAATCTTTTTCATACTTTAACATATAAAGTGATTCAAAGTCGTACGACTATTTATTTCAAACCTTGGCCATTAGAAAATAATTAATAGTATTAAAAAGAAAAATAAAAATATTTACTACCATTTTTATAACTATTAGCATGGCGTTACTGCTTTCTGTGCCTAACAATGTACATCAAGGACGCATCTCGTTTGCGCATGACAGCATAAGTCGCATATGCGCACAAACACAAACTCTAATTTCAGGACGGAGTCTAGTACTCGCTCCCCCACCTGATAATGCTGTTAAAGCCAGTAGGGCGAACAACAAATACGCAAACATAGCCGATGCACTAACGGGAGCCGCCAATATAAATTCACTTGATAGGATGTTAAAGAACGCACAACGCGTCGTTACATTGCACTCGATCTCTCGAGAACAATGTAGGTAGGTCTTCTGAATATAATTGACTTATTGGTCACACGTGTAAAATGTCAGACAAAACGCTTTAAAATTTATTTGAGTTTCATATTAACCGTTTACTTAAAACCGTAATAAAATTTATATATTTACCGCAAAACAGCAGTACTTGTGTATCGTTGTGTTCCGGATTGAAGGGCGAGTTTAATTACAGGCACAAAGGACATAACATCTTAGTTCCCAAAGTTGGTGGCGCATTGGCGGTATAAGCGATGGTTAACATATCTTTCAATGCCAGTGTATGGGCGGTGACCACTTCCCAATCATCATAGATATAGATCAGGTGACCCATTTGCTTGCCTACCTATTCAATAAAAAAAACATAAATAAATAAGCATCCACGTATCGAGTGTGACATATTTACTTAGCTCTCGGATAAAATATGTTTAGAGGCTATCCTTGGCACGGCGTGAACAAGTATTTCGTAACTGGCATGTAATCATTACGTTTCGTTTATTAAAAACCGCAGAGATAGAGAATTTTATTGGTGTGACAGCCGTTATAGCAAATAGCAACAATACAAAATGTTGCAACTACGTTTTTCTTACAATAAGATAAGGTTCATTTGCACAAGTATTTTTAATAGCCGAATATCTGTTAATTGACCCATTTCGAAACACGCACATGTCATTTTTCATGATATGTTTAATTCCCATCTTTTTAAATACCAGAAATAAATTATACAAAGTACAAATACAATAGGTCATAGACTTCGGAACTAGAATTCTTCTAGATGTTATGACAGTATTAAAGTATATTGTAATGCTAAATACAGTTCTTAATTATTTAGGGTTCCCTAATCTATTACAGTTCATTGTTGATGATGTATTCTTATTCGATTTAGACCAAGATGGATGAATTACAAGGATGGTTCCCTACGCAGGACATAATATTGCATAAGCGTGTGCACAAGCTGTTCTATTATCTTACTCTAATTATCCGATGAGACGGACTCTCGACAGTATTGGAAAGAGTTCAAAGTCAGGACTAACGGCTGATCGTGCTTTCCGAAGCACGGGAGTTTTAACACATCTAACTTCCAAACACCGGTCTGCTAATGAGTAAATCTCGACCGACAAATCCAATAACTTTTTATTGGCACCATCATATTTGAACCATATACAGTCATATAAGTAAGCTATTAAACCAATGATTTAAGCCATATGATCATGCAGTCATCTCAATAGGTTCTACAAGTGGACGTTTGAGATAAATCAGGATAGATAATGCCACGTATTACGCACTTTGTCAACCGTGAGATTTAAGTAGTTTTACTAGCAAAAAAAAACCTGCATTAAACATACGTTTACTGGAAACCAAGGTAAATCATAAAGGTTATAGTAATCAATCTACATGTACCCAGATCGACTCCAATGACGCACACATATGCGCTTATATGTTGTACTTTTTTTTTCAAATTGCGTAGTCAGTGATCGAATGAAGTACATTAGTCTAGATAAATATTCATTTATAAATGTAATAAATTGCACAATAATTATTTTTTAAATTCTCGCTATTACCAAAAAATCGCGTTTCGAATACTGAATTTGAAAATAGATTTCACTAACGAATTTTAAAAACAGACAAAAAATATTATTGTCTGTATCTTTTTGTATGGAAAACACTACAGTACAAATATACGTAGAGCCATAGCTAGATGTA
This sequence comes from Nymphalis urticae, assembly GCA_905147175.2. Taxonomy (NCBI): domain Eukaryota; kingdom Metazoa; phylum Arthropoda; class Insecta; order Lepidoptera; family Nymphalidae; genus Nymphalis; species Nymphalis urticae. Next base: position 3,246,757 of record LR990004.1, on the reverse strand, counting down.
TATCTTTCAATGGCATCGCGTGAAAGTATCAATGACGACACGTTTTAGACGTTGAACATAAATAATAACTGCGTAGATTCATTTAGAAGAAGTAATACTTCATATAAGCCATGAACGAATGAGATCAAGTTTCCATTTTCAAATTTTTCTTAAAAAGATTTTGAATCGAATTACAAAAAAAAAAGAAAACAAAATATAATATTACTATTCAATATCGTGAAATTCCGATTTTAAAACGATAAATACGTTTCAAAACAATTATAAAATTACAATCGGGATTAGCAACAAACCAAATAGTGTTATGTTTAATTTTAAATGACAAATATTCTCAAGCAAATATCAGGTACTAGTTTTTGTCCAACGCTTCGACCGCCAGTGGGAGAAGGGAGTTTTTTGGTACCCTACGTCCTTTTCTGTACCGCTCACGACGTGCATGCAATTTCATGATCTGTGATGAAGACGTGATATGGACACGCTTTCGCATTTATATTACTAAGATGAAATAACGTTTAATATTTAATAAACATACCCAATGTCTCAAAATGCACAATCGCATTACATTTATAAATAAAACTCAAAAGCCTTGCAATATACATTATCAAATCATTTTTACATTTAATAATAAGTAGGCGTAATAAAAAAATCCACGAGAAATATTAAAGTAATACGGAACATCAAAGAAAAAACAGTTAAATTCATCAAAAGTCTATCTGTGCCAATGGAGAAAACCAAAAATGTATTAAGAATTGAAGTACGAACTCACCATAAATTAGATTCAAGTAATGGTCGTGCGACGCATTAAATCATAAAGGTACTGCGTTCGAACGATGGAACCTTCGAGCGCAGTTGCAAGTGAGTTATTGATTTTAGGAAACTAGGGCGGGGCTCCAGACAAAAAAAAATATGCACAGATGCAAGAGCCCGGTGAACTATCATTTACTGGAAACACCGGCGCGCGCAGGTCTATTTTGTACCTAGGTATCCTGGGTCAAGTACTGTCGTCATCACAAACGTTAGATCATACTTTATGATACATTTAAATTAACGGACATTGTTTAACTTTTTCAATCTTTTGAGTTTAATTTAATTAAGTGTATTAAGTTTTTCCATTGGAAGAAATAATATTTATACATAAAAAACAAGAACATATTACACTAAACTCATTAATTGATATGCAGAGATAAGTTTCGCATTTCATTTAAATCATTACACACGTTCCTACCTATGTACGCATCCGGTAAAATTGCAATTGCACTTATCATAAAAATATACGTTGTTGCGATATGTAATTATTTTAATAACGAATGAATACTTTTATTGAGCGGATCGGGCATGTAGTGCGCAATTCCAATAACACACCATGAATAAAGAAAATACGTTAGTCCATTAGTATTTTCAGTATAGTATCATGATTAACTGAAAATTTATGAATCACTGGCGACTACGCGTTGGTCTTCGGTCAGTTTATTTTTATTTCATAGTGACATTTTAATATTTATCGGAGATACAATACTTCATATTATATTTGTTTATATATATATATATATATCAACTCTCTCTGGTTCTCTGACACTTTCGAAGGATATTTACGCGCTTGATTTTTTTTTTCAACTTTTCCTATATGCATTTTCTATACTTATATACTAGCTACAAACATTAACATTATAAATATAAAGCGCAGAAAAAGCAATCCTAACAAAGTTGTAAAGATAACACTTATTGATAGCCGTGAATATTTTAACACAATACTCCGGTCAGTGATAATATTATTATTAAAATTGCATACAACAATGTCGCTCACAATAAACATTTCAACAAGTACGCAGTTCGTTGTTTCTCAGTTAGCAACAAAAGGCCGGCGATACCAACCAAACTGCGTCGTTAGCTCGCGTCAACCGACGATTTTATGCGGCGTAGTAACTGTCAATGCATAACCTAAAATATACAATAATCGACTATACATTACGCTGTATACACGATACCTTATAATACCGGTCGTACCAGATCACTATTATAAAGACTTTTTCACATAGGAATCTTATAAGATATCAAATATAACTTACTGTTTGTCGGAATAACCGGGCGCCGTGACCGCTCCTGAGACTGCCTCAACACACACTGACGGAACGTTACGTAGAGCGAGCGACCGCGCGCATTTAAATTGAATTCTTTTTTTAAAAAAAAAAAACTTTTGAGTGATGGCGTAGCGAAACGCAGTTTTACAATGCACGCAGTACACGAATGGTTTAAACATCAAATGTGAGAACGCACAACGAGAACAAGTGTGGTGTCGCAACAGCGTATTGTACTCCTCCCCACCTTGAGTTAATGTGACCTTATCGTTTGGCTGCACTCAGTAACGGCTATTGCATTTTATAAGTACGATTATATATGGCAATTGGGGAATTTACGATTCATTCAAAAATTTTAAAACACTCGTTTTCGAATTTCCTTAATTAATACACTAAATTTAATAGATAAATGAATGAATGACAAATCTCTATATCTTAGGAGCCATCCTTGTACATATAGACACGGAGTTAAACCAAATTTTCAATCATCTTTCACCGTACATACAATAAAATTATAGAATAATTTAACGTATATATTTAAAACTATAAAATTACTCTCAAAATAAGAGACGACTATTATTTGGTTCTGGTTTATTTATTTGGATTTAATGGTAATATATATTTTAGTTTAATTTTATATAAGTGAGTAGTCTACCTATATATTATTCTGTAGATATATTTATCTTCTATATAAGTCTATTATTGCACCACCTACCTGCTTTCTATTTAAAGGTGTCCCTATCGATTTGTCTGGAAGAATTGGATTTCTATTTAGCCATAAGACCGCTCCTTATACTAAAATATTGTTATTAAAAACTTTTTTATAGAATACTTTTTGTTTATAACTAATAACAACAAAGATTAATAGGTTCTGCAATATTATCTTATGGTGTACAATATGGTATCAATAAAAAAGCTCGTGGTAAGTGGTCACCGCCGCCTAGACATTAGCGCTGTAAGAAATTCTAACCATTCCTAACATCGCCAATGCGCTACCAACCTTGGGAACTAAGATGTTATGTCCTTGTGCCTGTTATTACACTGGCTCACGCACCCTTCAAACCGGAACACAAAAATAGAGTAGTATTGTACTGTTACAGTTTGGTGGCAGAAGATATGATAAGTAGGAGAAACCAGACGGGATTGCACAAACCCAAAGTAAAATTCTCTTATTCTGTCGCTTAATCTTGTTATTTTTTTTAAATGATTTGTCAAAATTTTCCAATACATATATATTATGAGTAACAAAATTCAATTAACCATTATTAATAATGTCGGCTCCGCTATCATTGTTTATTTTACAAAAACGTGTTACGATCAAATAAATCTATTTTGACAGTGATAATAATGTTTAGCGTCCCAGATATAAGCGATATAGTACGTTTAATAAAGGTACCGAGTACCAACACATCTATCTGCTTAGGCCATGCTATATTTGTGGACATGCTCAAAACTGGCATGCTTTTTATCCGAAAGCAGAAACAAAACAAACCTGTTTGGATGACCTCCCAGAGCAGACCCCCTTTAATTTTATTATCACAATTTACCTTTATTATAGAAAGAACTATCGCTAATTCATATTGATTTCAAATAAACTACGTAAATTTTATTTCAATTTTAAACAAAACCATTGTTTAAGAAGCATTTTCGAAATTAGACACCCAAAACTGAAAGTGTGCTTTTGTACTAGCTTAATTTTCATTTTATTTTATTAAATAGGAAGCCAACGCCGAATACAATTTTGTTACTTATTCTAGACTACAATCTTAAATAATTTAAATATAAAAATTGCATACCTCACTTATAGGCTAACTTAACATGCATAGGAAAAAAAAGATAATACATTCTTTGAAAGTAAACTTAAAAAAAAAGCTAAATAACGTTAGCAAAAAAAGGAGACAACAAACACAAAAAAAGAATAAAACGTTATTATAAGAATTGACAATTAAATTAATTAATGTAAATAAACAAATTTATGAACTTAGTATGACATACATATAATGAGGGAAAATGAGTATTGTGTTGCTAGAAAGCATGCTAAAATGTACTGATTGCGATTTCTTCTAAGCATATTAACTTCCCATTTAGAAACCTTAGCGACAATATTCGTATACTTTTTAAACTGACTGTTATTATAAAAAAAAATCTAGTCATATTTTATAAAAATATGGTTGTTTTTCATTATTATTACACATCAATGTTAATTTGGAGACGATAGCATCTTCCATTTGGTCCCCAATTTCTCGAAATCCTAACATACAAATATTAAAAATACTAAACGTTCTACTAACAAAGTATACTTCTAACAATCTTGTATAAGCAATTAAGCAGTAAACACAAATCTAATCTAATTATATACCTACTAAATAGTAATAATATATATTACATTAATTGTTTCACAACATTACAAATGGTCCGTGCGAAGAATGCCAGATGGGAGTAAATATGACAGTATCCTCAGTATCCTAGTAACAGCTAGAGGGAGATGAAATGATGAGAGAAACACAATGAGCTCAATACAAATAAACGGGTTAGGGCTTACGAATGATAATTACGAAAGGTGAAGTATAGCAATTAATTTGTTTCCACTTTTGTTGTTGTTTGTTTCAATTTTAACGGTTTCGCTTTTTATTTCATTGCTCAACTCGAATAAAATTCTTATTGTTTGTTTTTTGTTTCAAATAACAATGAAGTCCTGACGTCAAAATTAAAATAATCCTTATATCAGTAATGATTATTTATAGACATGCATAAATGATTTCTTCACACTTCTAGTTTAGACATGGGTATGCTATTGGCAATGGTGATGGGACTCATTTGACACTATAATTTCGTGACCCTTGATTATGAGTTTCTTTTTCCCTCAACATCTAATACATGTTATAATATAAGCTTAAACCAATTCAATACCGTGATATATTAACTGACAGATCAACTTGTGAATGAAATTGAATGAATATATAAAAAAGTATTCATTTTTTTTAAGCATCAGCAGTGCTTTATTTTCAAGTCAAACCTGACACTCCTATTTTTCCTCATCAACTATGAAACTTATGCTAAGATGCAGATATACGTCAGTCCGTCAGGATCGAACTTGTGACATCCGCATCTCTAGTTCTTTAATAGCTCACTATTGGGTAAATCCTTTCTCGTCTGCTAAGCTAAGCTACATATATACCGACTTGCGACAGATATCATTACATATATGTATATGCACGTACTTTATATGTATTGTTTTTACTTTATAAATCACGCGGACGAGTAAAAGTATCACCAGAAGATAAATAAATGATACCCACCGTCAAAGAAATTTATATTAATATATAAAAAATAATACATGAAAATCCTATATGCGCTTGGCCCGAGTTGAATGATATAATATTTAATTAAAATATACTTATTTCATATAACCATTTCTATTTAACAAAAACTTAAGTCACTAAAAAATAAGTCGCATATCATGAAACTGTTGTGCGTAGTAAATTATGTTAAAACACATATTGCGCAGATGCGAGGTCATACCTGAAAGCCAATGAGATATTTTCAAGATACAAAAAACCTACATTGTTCGTTTTAAAATTCATCGTTCAAAATATTATCTTCGTCGTTGTAATATATGTTTATTTGCAATTGAAATATAACGATTCATGGCAATGACTAAAAATTTACATCTCTGAATATTTCATATAAATGGCAACATTGTTATGGGCAAATGCATAGTTATACTAATATTATAAAGCTGTGAGTTTGTATGTTTGAACATTCTGATCTCAGTAAATAATTGAAATAATATTTTTGCGCTAGTAGGCGCAGTTATTGCGGGAGGTAGGTATGAGATAATTCAGTAGTTAAAACGTTTAAATCGTATCTGTAAACTCGGGCAGGCAACACTGAATTTTCATAGGCTTAATTTGTCTTTCTAATTTTTTAAAACATCGTGAGGAAACCATAGAAGCAGCAGGTGGACGGAATAAGCTCCAAGCCTTCTCCTCAAAAAAGAGAGCAGGCCTTAGCCATGCAGTGTGACATTCAATTTAAACTATATAAGTTTACGCTCGAATTTAATCGAAAAGTAACCCAGAAACGTCAATAAATCTGACAAACTGTGTCGGTATGTAGTCAATTTTTGTACTCGATGCCTTGCAAAGTGTAAACGATGAAATATTCATAGTTTTGGCAACCACGCTTCATAGTCCATATATGTGCATTTGGGATAACATCAGTTGATCAATCACCAACATTCTAGAAATCACAACTACAAAAGCTGGGTACTCATGTAATAAATGGTGTGAGTATATAAGAAATAATGGGTTAAAAAAAGTAAAGCTATATTTTACAGCTTCTAATTTTATAGAAAGCTCAAGTCCACTCAGGTATTGGAGCTACCGATGATACAGCTCTGACATATCAGATAACTCTTAACTAGATTAAACGCAGAACTGAGTACTAAGCGCATTGCAGGATACCGTCCACATTTGTTGAAAATCCGATCAACACAAAGCGCTTTGCAAACAACGTCTTCATGTTCATAAGTTGTGAAATTATATGCCAGCAAATGGGCTGACTTGTCTGTCCGAGCCCTAACAATACATACACTTTTAAGACTGGAGCGAATCAGCATTTAATAGGTATGCTCGCTCTTATATAGATATGCCTTAAATCAGTGGATAAGGTGAGAACTTATTTTTGGAATAAAAAACATATTAAAAGATTATGGTACACTTTTTTAATAATTTATTAAAATATTTCCTAGCGTTATTTTAAAATAAGGAAGATTTGATTAAAATACGATTTTATAAACTTAGCATCGTGAAGATTAATTAATTTTCCTTTCATTAAAACTGTTATTTTGACTACCATAAACAAACGTGTCTATTAAACGTAAGTCTCCAAAGAGCATCAAAGATTATAACTACGTCACTGAAGTACCTTAGTTAATATAAATAGCATTAACAAGGGGCAAAGGTTAATCTATTATCTCGAATGCTACAACTTCTTGACAAATAACTGATTCAAAATAGAGTTATCTCGTTTAAGATACCAATACAAAAATACAATAGGAATCGAAGACACGTCGTAATGTTCTCGAAGATCTCGAAATGTTATCAGCTCAACGATTTCCAAGCGAGGTACTCGAGAGGTGGATGAAAAACTGAAGGACCATTTACACTTATAACTTTGAATGTTCGTCTTGGAAGAATCATTATAGTTTCTATTTGGCTTAGGTATATATGTTTTTTCTTCTCTTTTATTACCTGATTTATTTGTATCTATCATTTGTTTTTGTTTGATCCAATTTAACTAAAGACGAACAATGAAAATTTTTGACCGCTACTAACTTTTGATGAGTAAATAGTCAAAAAAAAATTATTGACTATTTCACTTAACGGCGCGTTTTATTCATGCAATATTATGAAGCGACAAGAACAAGAACATACAAATTAGGTAAGAAAGAACGAGAAATCAGACAGATTAAAATGCCCGATGCATTTGCATAAATTTGCTAAAAGATATTGCATTTGCTAAAAGATTTAAAAAGAAAACGACATAAATAGAAACCGTGTAAAAAAATATACACTGGATTAGTTTAATCTACGCGATTAATTTTGTAAGGTAATAATTCAAAAAAATATAATAATAAAAACAGTAGAAAAAGTATTCTATTTCCGGTAGAGTCTTTGTCAAGGCTCGTCTAGAAAGCTCGCCCCCCTCATTATTCATTCTACCGCCAAATATGAATCCTTTGTATTACTGTGTCCCGTTTGAGTGAGTCAATATAATGAACGGCAAAGATCTTAGAAATAATAAACACTTCTAATGTTATTCCAATTTCTAAGGGATTTTGGGACCACTTTCTATGAGAACCACTTGAACATCTGTTTATTAACATATTAAAAAAATATATAAACAATATTTTTAATTAAATAAAACATATCACATTAAGATAAACTCCGAAAGTAATATGTTAATTAAAGTAAGCTTGTATTTGTTACATTAAAAATCTCGATCCATATAAACATGTACACATATACCAGCACATACAAACATCTTATACCATACCCTATCTGTTTAAGTCAAACATAAGAGTTGCGTATGCGCAGTGCGCACATACATGGATTGGCACCGGCGGTTATACGGTGAGAATGTTTTGTCTGTACCAGTACATGACTGTATTATTTGAGTGAATCAGACATCAGTACTATGAATAATAAAAATCTAATCGAATTAAATCGATATAAGATTCTCTGTAATTTGTTTGATTGCAGATATGTTTGTGATATATGAACACGATGCCAGATGATATATGAACACTAGCATCAGTGTTGCCACGCTACATACTGGACACACTCCGTGCTAGTAAACACTATTTTTTTCCCAATAAAGCTGACGATTTTAAAGAAAAAAAGAGGCACCAAGCAATTAGATCTAGAGAAAATTTCTATATCAATTTATCATGTGTCAAAATTATAAGAGTTCATCCATCTATCCCACCGAATAAGATTTAGAAAGAACCATTTTTGCTTGTATAGTAGTAATAGTAGTATAGTAAAGAAAATAAAAGATAGATATCCATCCATAGAGATCTATAGATTAGGCTTTTTTTTAATTTTTTATAAATAATAAGTGAATACATGATACTTACTTGAAATTTTTAATGAAAGACTATTTCTTAATCTTTTATAATTCTCTCTAAGACTTAGAAATCCAATCAAAGGCCATCAGGGACAAGTTAAATAAGATTCCAAAAAAAAAATATAAAAATTACACTTACCCTTTAGTATATATATATATATATATCTACCCTTCCCTTATTAAGTCGCTTTGTTAATTTGATAACTGTCGGAATGTCTCTATTATTATATGGACTTAAATTTTGAATATTACATTTTATTCAAATATTATTGATGATGATTGGAGCACTCGCTAAGAGAATGAAATTCGAATGAAACTGGACTAATTAATATGAACCAGATAATTTTACTAATATAAAACAACTATGTAGAGTAAGATAATATTTCTCGCTAATACCATTTATTCAAAAGAGATTTTTGATTTTGTAATATTATAATTAATTATTTTTTAAATTAAAAAAAAACTTAGCTTCAATAAGGTCATCATCATTTTATAAGAATTAATAAACATATTATAATATTAATTAACTACTGAGAATATCAGCAAACTCAATAGTTATTCTAATAATATTATATTACAGCAGAATTGTTGTTTTACCGCTTTTTAAGAATAAAAACTTTTATATAATTATTGAATATAAAAAAAAAAAGTACTAAGTGTACTTACTTATAAATTATTGTACGTACGTAAATTGTACATACTTATAAATTTCTTCAGAGACATCTAGTGTGAACAAGATAAATTATTTCCTTTAACAAAACCAACCAAAAACGCCATCTATGTTTCAACTGGTACTTTTGAAGGCTAGCGAATTATTGGAAACAAAAAATTTAGAAAAAATATTGAAATACCTACTTCGAATGATAATGGCCATAAAAAAAATATATTTTTGCATTTTAATAATAAACAAAAAATTGAAAAAAGAACATTCTAAATTTCTTAAGAACTGTATTTCATCATATATTTAGTATTATTGATTCTATAACGTCTTAGATACTTGAAAGACAAGAACATGTACAATTTTTTTGAAAAAAGAAAATCTTTGTATTGTTTAATATTTGTATATCTTTGCAGTATTCTTATATTGTATACATATATGTATACATGTATTACTTTTTTATCCATATATCCATTTATCATGGTCTTATACATATATGTATAACTTGTAACCTCCTCTCTCCTCCTCTAAGCTTGCCTTTCTTCCGGGCATATCATATCCTCAGTTACTCATCTCTAGTACATGTCATCATCATGCCCATTCGATGTTTTTGCTCTTCCCTTTTCTATTCATCTACATTCGTACTAAACACACTTTGTGTACCATGATGTACTAGTGTGTAGTTTATTGGTTATACACAGAAACGGGAGCTTATAAAAATACTGTTTTATTGCAGTAAAAAGTACTAAGCATATTGTAAAATGTATTATGAATTTCTATTGATAATTAAAACAGAAGAAATATTTATTTCATTGTGTTGATATAAATTGATAAAAATATATTTTACATTGATAAGATTGGTTATAAAATGATTGTGTTATCATTTTAAATATTAGAATATCAAAACTTCAAATTTCATGTTTATAACCATTTGTCAATCACCGGAGTTATCGTTTTTAAAAAGGTTGATGAAAATCTTAAATCTTATTGTGCAATACTTCTAAACTGAATAATTACAGAAATGTCGGACGGAAATATGATTGAACAAGGAAATGGTGTCAAAACCAAATGAATAAGGAATTGATTTCGATAACGTAATGTTTTATAACGTGTACATTAAGTCACGTTTTTACGCATTCAATTCTTTTAATCTTTAATAACATATTTGTTAAAAATATACAATAATAAACACATTTACAAAACCATAAACAACATTGACAAAGGAAATTCGAACTTACATTGTGTGATTCCTCTTCCAAAACGGCCATGGTTTCAAAATCAATATTCATCGTATTATATGTATAACTTAAACTTGTTGACCCGAAAACAAAACTTCTTAGAATACTAAATAAATAAGAAAACAGAAAATATATCAAAATATTAACATCCAACAAACGTATTGTTTACAAACTGGCAAGGTCATTTGACATATTTTGGTAACATACGTCACATGACGTCATAATGATATTATTCTTATACAGTTTAATTATTAATGCTTAAATGTATTTTAAAATACAAATTTTAACAATATATAAGATATATATTAAAACAAAAACTGTTTATAAAATGACTTTTTGTATAAATATTTTACATATTTAGATGTCGCTTGCACTTTTTAACTTTAATATGCTGATATACAGTACGAGTATTCGATCATTCACCACAGATTATACGTATAAATTAAAATGGAAGTTATATAATCTACATCGCAAGAAAAAATGTTGCTGCCACAAATAAAGGCAACGTCAATTTTTTTCAACCTCACGAAAAATCTTTCTGTGATAACTCTGTAGTTTTATGTTTTGTGACCGTGCGATGTGGCCTTAGGAAGTAGATAAATTCTTTTTTAACCAATTTTATTTTAGGATGTGTATTGAGTGTGGTATAGCAGCGGTGTTACTGTATTTTTGCAAAAAGTTTATGCATTAACTTCAGTGTCATTTAGATATCACGATGCGTATCGGTTTTGTGTTATACTGGTGCGTATTTGCTTTTCATCTGTGTAAAGCGGATGATGGGGAGAGGACAGAATCTAGGGATGGTGGGCGAAGGCCACAGTGGGGGCCCATGGTGCGAAGTGGTTCATTTATCAGCGATTCAGCAAATGCAGCGTCAAATGAAATCAGTAAGTATTTCAGACAGTTTGTTGGCTCATGTAACCTATTGGCGTCCCTAATTCAAATCACTAGCATCGAAGCCAAAAACATTAAGCGCTGCTTTATTTAAATGATACCATTATTAAAATTAAATAACAATTAAGGCTATAACAATGACCTTAAAACTAGTAGTTACCTTAACTGGAAATACGAGAACCTTCTGGCCCTGTTCCATAAATAAAAATAATAAATATTCTTTACAACACCTGTTCACAAATATAGAAACTGTTTATTAATAGAATAAATTTAATAAATTATTTCGAATGACAGATTCCTTATTGATGTTCATTTTCATTTATAATTTATATTATGTATTTTTTTGAATATACTTTACATGAATATTTATCACACATCAACTATGTGCATCTTATAATACCTAATGGCATTTTAGTACACTATTATTAATGAGTGAAGTATAAATATAAGTACCAGATGTGTTTGCTTGTTTATGAGCGTGGGAAAAAACTGATAAACCATATCCTGTTGCTTCTAAAAAACCATTATTTTAACAATATTTTATTTGTTTTCTAAGTTCTCTTCAAAACTGATTATGTTTTCTACAATCTTACTATAACTTAAATAATTTACCTTTATAATATTTCTTAGTGGTTTAACAACATAACTAATTGAATATGCATATTCAAAATATTAATAAACTCTCAGCGGTGATCAAATTATAATATTTAAAAAAAAAAAAACGAATAATTCTATGACTACTTAAAAGAATCAAATCCTATACATATTTTACTTTGTTTTATATTGTCTCATACTTAATTATTAATATACAAATATAATTTTCATATTATAAGTATAAAAATATCTAATATATATGATAAAGTTAAATCTATTTAATAAATAATTATAATTTAATTTATAAAAATAGTAAATTATACTTCAAAGATTAAAACATAAATAACAGATTATAATAATATAGATAAACAATATGCAATAACAAACATATAAACCAAAGTTATATATTTCATTAATAATTGGTTATTATAATTTCCTTGATAATGTCTTTAAACAATGGATAAATAATATATTATTCATGTTTTGTATTTCCTACAAAATGGTTTCCCTAAAATTTATCATAAAACAAGGTTAGTCTGAATTTTCCTTAATTTAAGGAAGATCTTCAAATTGAAGCCTTCAAGGTATAAAAATAATGAGACCTTGTACAATAATTGTTAGCTTGTAACCCAAAAGAATCAAAACAAGTTCATATATCAATTGTTTCAATGATCAACAATTCATAACAGACTCTTGCAGTTGCTAATTTGGATGAATTGTTTTCTTATGATATATATTTGTCAAGATTATATGAGTTTTAATATCTTCAATACTTTAGATGATAAAATTTTTACATTTTTTTTGTCAAGACCTGAATTACATCTATCAGCATCAATTCATATTTTCTCTTTTGAAAATAGTTTTCAAGTATGAAGTTGTATATAAATAATCATTTCGGCATGCATTCAGCTTTCACGCTTTTCTATTTTGAATGCTTATAAGTGTAGCACTTTATATTATATATTAATAGAAGCTGATGACCATTTAAATATATATAAATATATATGATATATATGGTTGCTTAATCCAGTGAACGCATGAGGCTGGCTGTTAAAGCATGTTAAAAGCTAGTAGTTAGTTTAAAGCTAGTTGCAATGGATTTGACTTTTGAGTTTATGTAAACAAACCACAAAAAAATCATAGCATCCTTTAGTAGCTAAAAGTGAAATAGACACATATCACAATGTTTTACATACAATATGTATAAGTTTGTCCAAAAACTGAATTGATGCTGGTAGATTTAATTCATTTATTGCAATTTCTTTATCAAAAGAACTTTTTTGTTTGTACAACATATATACTGGTTTTGTATTCATAATTTCAAACAATTTATTAGTACTGTTGAACTTTTCATTAAAAAAAAAATTAAGGTACTAAATTCACTCAATTTATTAGGTATATTCTAGATAAGAACGAAAATTTATTATGTCTAATTGTAATCAAACTGTCTGTACACAAATACATAAACACAATGAGCTATAAATAAAATAAGTAGATAAATATACACCAAATAATTTTTATCTATTTTTCCTGTATATTTTTTGCATGACAAGCATAGCTCTTAGTTCACCATTTGATTTCTCTATTTGTAAAAATAAGCAGTCTGAAAATACATCCTGCTATACGACGCCTGGAAAAAAAAACGGTTTTTATAATAGTTAGGTGGATTAGGATTAGGCTACAAGATGGTAAAAGGATATATTCGCTCATGATGATTCTGGGGGACGAGAAAAAGTGTCCGACAATAACTGTCAAAGCGGTTTCGAACTTCGCTTTCGTTTAAATTATTCAATTCAATACGTCAATTGTTGATCATGTGACAGAGCGAATGTGTTGGATACATTTTGGCTTTTTCTACAAACGATATTGACAATCGCTAGGCAACTTCCTTTAGGTCCGCTTATCCGATTTTAATAAAATTTGGTATGGAGATAGCCTTTGAGAAAGGAAGGATAAAAATTTAAAAAAATATATATTTCTTATAGGCGAAAATTAAAATAATTTAATTCGTACGAAGTCACGAGATAAATAATTAATAAGAATCTCGTGGTAAAGTATTCTGGTTTGTATTGTCCTGTGTGTGAACGACCCTGAGTGCTTCGCATTACGTTATTGTGAGATCAAAATACACGAGCATAAAACAGTGGTATTTCACGGTGATTTATATGAAGCGTATCAGATTGTGGACTCGATATCCACATCAGTTTTGTTAATGTAGTATTAAACGGCGATTATATAATTTTGATTCGTTAAGCCCATATTTTGAGATTTATAGAAGATGAACACTAGCGAAAACGAGCGAAACAGTTAAATATTTTATAATTCGAAGCAATCATATATTGAAGTGTCTCACTATACGTCCAAATTCTATTGAATGAACGATAATATCATGTAAAAAGCATTGTAACTAAACCAGATGTTTTAACGATTTACACATCTGGTAAAATAAACGTCAAAAGTGCTTTTATAGAAGAATATCATTAAAGATTTTTTGTTCAAGTGTACTTACGTCACGTTTTTATATGAGACCAGATGAAGCTACTAGAAATATTTAAAAAACGTGACTAAATTAAGACATACTTTTAACCATATTCACAATCATATCGGTATAGATAATAGAAATGCAATGCATCTATTAAGTAACGAAAAGTTATTTATGAAGCTATTAAGTAAGGTCTGATAACAAGATAATAAATTAGTTAATATTGAATTGGTTTTGTTTTTTTTTTAATTCACACTAATATAAGGCGTTGGTTATTTCGTAAAATGCCACCAACCTACGTTTTACCTGAACACAGATAATAATAATAATTCTGTTTAACATAAAAAAAAACAACTGAGTTATTTAAATATAATTATTTTGCCTGTCAATTATAGAGCCCGCTTATGCCGCCGACTATGGGGTTCGGCAGCATTATCGGGGTAAAATAGTTCTTGCAGTGCTAGTGTTACGAGCGATGGTAACCACTTACCATCAAGTAGGTTATTTGCTCGTCTGTCTTTGTAACATAAGCAATGTACATACATATATGGTCTTACCAAAGGATCCCAGAAAGCTTTTAAATTGTTTCTGTTGCTAAATTTAAAGAAAATTATAAAGGAACGTATATGTGTAAAATGTTATAAAATTAGTAAATTCATATATTACGGCACAATTTGGAACATGAATTAGACGATCCCTAAATGCTTTTTCTTTATCGTATAAAATTGTAAATAGTTATAAAAATAGACAATAAACCTAGTGAGTTTATTCCGTCTGTTCTTCTCTCAGGTAAGCAGTGCTACTCATTAACTTCACTTCTTATTACTTACCCGTGAAATGTTGACAACCTATTTATAGTGATATACCATTTTGATGCGTATATTTTTGAAATGTTATGATTATAATGGTCAATGAAGCATATCACTTTCTGACATTTTACGACCTTTTCCTGCGGTGTGTTTCGAGTATGTTCTTACAAAATAGCCAGGTCACTTTCTTCTACTAACGGGTGATAGGTTCTTACTTTGACTATCAACGAGTAATAAAGCATCTACATCGAATAAATGAATATGAAATTGTGATTTCTTGGTATAAATAAAACAATCAAATATTCGATGCAGGCATGTGTTAATATTTGTACGTTCGATCTGTAATCACGTGCTTGTTATGTTCGAGATGTATTCTAAAATAGTCGGTATGAAATCTGTCTGCCATTGATCTTGTCATATCGTGACTCATGCCGTCTGCCGTCTACCGAAACTACATTTGTGACGTGTCACTCAGATAACTTATCTTTCTTACTTATAATTTTATTATTATAGAATCAAAAGGTGATAATCAAGTGTGATAACTAAGTGTTAAGTCGTGTTTATTTATTTATCATTTGTTTTTTTTTAATAATTATAGTCTATGTATTTGCGTATTTTAATTTAAGCTTTTTATGTTCTCTACAAGAATATTTTTTGGTGTACACTGGATTCCCAGCAGACGTAATGCATTGAAATTGATGGTTATTGAAGGAAATGATAATTATAGAAGAATAATAATTGCTGATAATGTCATATAAAATAAGTAGTCTTTTAATATCCCACAGCTGGACAAAAGCCTGTTCTCTTTTGGTACTACCCACTAATGTATTCTATAGCAAAACATGATACTGTGTTGTCATTTGTGTTCACGTTTGAGTGTGTGAGTAAGTTTAATTACAAGCACACTGAACAATATCTTAGTTCTGACGATAATGGTAAAGGTTAATGAATGGTTAAAATCGTTTCTAATGTTCACTTAACCTGAAAGCCTATATGACAGACTGCCTTAATATATTAAAATAAATATATAGATTATAACTGTAATAATTCCGAATAAAATGGTGTTTTTTATACTTTTTACATTGCCTCTTAAGTAATTTTTGATTAAGCTTTCAAATGACAAAACCATAAATTATAGAGAATTGTAACTCTATACAAAAACCGATTCCGTTTATAAATAATTCTTCGTAGAATGTTTGATCAACTACAAAGAGTTGTTTGTTCTTGTAATCTAGTTTCAGACGATATTTACACAAGGTTTATATTATCATAACAGTGTTCTGAGGATAACGAGTAACCTCATTTCGATTTGTTTGAAATTTTTATTTCATTTTTAATGTTAACGTACATTTTTAAATAGTTTTTAAACCCTGGTTTTCGGGTTCACTTTTTTAAGTAATGTAACAATGTAACAGCCTGTGAATGTCCCACTGCTGGGCTAAAGGCCTCCTCTCCTCTTTTTGAGGAGAAGGTTTGGAGCTTATTCCACCACGCTGCTCCAATGCGGGTTGGTGGAATTGACATGTGGCAGAATTTCAGTGAAATTAGACACATGCAGGTTTCCTCACGATGTTTTCCTTCACCGTAAAGCACGAGATGAATTATAATCACAAATTAAGCACATGAAAATTCAGTGGTGCTTGCCCGGGTTTGAACCCACGATCATCGGTTAAGATTCACTCTTTTAAAGTGGGCTCTTATGAGAACTTTGAGTTCGAAGGATGATCGTTTAATGACGTTGCGTTTGCACTCAGGTAAACAGTCCACTACGATTTTATTGGATGAACTGCCTCACTGTTCTACGTCACTTAATCGACCCGAGCTTAATTTTTTGGTAAAAACAGACGATAAATATGGCCGCACTCATATATATATTTATTGTCTGCGGATAAAATCGCAACTAGTAGCGCTATTAACTAGACAGCTCAATAATAACTATATTTAAATCTAAATCTAAACATATGACATTAATCAAACCAGTATACATAACTAGATAAACAACTTATCTAGATAGATAAAACACTCTCGAAAACCGTATAGTTAACTTTATCCATTTCAGTTATTTGACAGTGAACGATTTTTAAATCGCCAGATACTTTTTATCAGAAGAATAAAGTTTATGTTTTGACAAATTTTCTATACGAAAATTATCAAAGAAATTCGTCAAATAAAAGTTGACTGACGATTAAAAAATCGGCTCCTAAAGACCTGTTATTACATCAAGGAAACCGTTCGTTTTGCTAATAAGAGATAGGATATCTTATGGATTATCTAATTTATGTTTATAATTATTTATTGAAACAGAAATAAATACTAGATCTATCATCTTCATATATTTAACGTACTATCCGTTTTTAGAAGCCTACTGATCTGTAAATGGCAAATGAAATGGTAGCTTATGAACTACGCCTCGTAGACAATTTTTCTATACGTAAGCAAAACGAATAATTTTTTAATGTACGTAAAATACGTATTAAATTAAAACCTTGACCTTACCTTACCTGTTAAGTTTACAACACGATTTATAATTATTTTATGGATTTGAAAACATATTTACACAATTAATATAATTTATGATCCATATCTCAATAATACCAATATCATATCATCTACGCCATCGACACGTTGTCAATGTTAATCGCCAATAAATAATAGCAAATGGCCGCACACCTTGAGTTTGATCAATACCAATACATTTTATTGTCGAGGAAGTGGTTTAAAAGGCGTCTACGATTTGTCATACACGTAAACAGAGAAGCTTGGCACGCGGCTCGGACGTACGGGCCATTGTTCCTATGGCTAAATTAGTCACTACCTACTGCACTACATTAATGTTCTCACGCGATCGGCGATCGTCATATGAATTCTGTGCTATACAAACTAATCTAAGCAATTCGGTGCGCGTGCGCAGACAATTAAGACAATCCGTATCTGAATTGCGCCTTGCTTGATTCAATGTATGCGTTGCTAAGACTACAAATTGTATTGATTTACTTTTTTTAGTGTAGTATACATAGATATGCATACACAATTGCCTCGTTAGCTAGCTTATACTGCAGATTCCGAAATTCCGGATTCGAATTTCTGACAAGCTATTCTCGGTCGCAGGCTGGAGTTAGGAGGGTAGTAGTGGTTGACCCGGAAAACTCGAAAAGCCTGATCTCTCTCCTGTTGTATTGAATTACTTATCGAATGAGAATGAGAGAATAGAAATAAGAAATTTTACGTATGTGCGTACACATTTTTACACTATAATATATATCCTGCGCAGATGGTCTTATCTTTTAGTTGTAAGTAAATACAACATACGAAGAAGTATTTTAAATTAGAAATTTTACTGTTTAATTATTTTTAAAACATTTCCAGTAAACGATTATTTTTAATTGATGGTCCCGTGCGCTCGTAAATTTCATTTATTTCACGTGCTATTTTAAAGAACAAACAAATATTCACTCGGTTTCGAATCGATTAATAGAACTGATTACTTTTGCTTTTTCCTTCATTTCACAAAGTACTAACTATTTTTATCAAATTCGTTCGTATTGTCTTCGATTATCCATAATAATATCGCAATGAATTATCTTAAATTAGCGAGATCAAGAAATACGCAATTTATTATTTTAGTAATATGTATTACTAATAGAATTTCAATTATATTATATTATGAAAATTTTATCAAAAGTATTTGAAATACAATAATGGCAAATTTTAACTTAAATTAATAATAACAGCTTTTGAAAACATCGTAACTAAACAATATCCGTTTCTCCCGTTAAGGAAACTGATTTGAAGCCTAATCAGCTAACCTCCGTCGAGGATATATTGTATAAGTATTTGATTATCTATCTAGAGTCATCCAGAATTGGCTTCGAGAAGTTTCCCTCATAACAGTAAGCAAATTAGGCAAATTGTTGTACTAAAAATGTAAACCTACAATCACTTTGCATAAATTAAAATACATAATAAACCTGAACCACAGACGAACTAAACACTGTTTTTTTTAAATTTAATATTTAAGAATTGGTTTCATCAATTAAAATTACATTTTAAATTATTTAAATATTGAGTATTAAAAGAATGCCTTGTTTTATTTTAACATAGGAAAAATACAGTGACTTAAAAAAATATTTTGAAGGCGGTAACTAATCATTCGGTGTTATTTTTTATTAATATCATTAGTTGTGTCAAATAGATAGATCATTTATGTCTAATTGCTTATTATGCCTATCATACTTGTAAATAATGCCCAGATTACGTCGATAAAAATAAGCGTATAACAACAAAATACATCAGTAAGCATAAAAAATTGTTTTATATATTTTCTTTTAAAAAAGTTCAAAAAAGTTTGATTGGTATAACAAAAAACATTTAAATACTAATAGAATAGAACATTGAATCCTATACACACATACGTAAATATGAATATTACTATAACGGTTTGAGAATAGATTGACAACTGTGCGCTTTGTTGTATTTCGCCGCTAGATGGCGCATCAAATCGCATCAAAAAGCTGCACGACATCAATAATAAATAATAATTGTTGCTTTATTATGTAGATTAAACGTTTGAAGTACATACTTAATAATCTCAAGTGCATTTTTATCTTAAGTATTCTTGTATTACAGTACACAGTGTTGTAGTTGTTGTTGCCGGATATACTACATTTTGGATGCGATTTCATATTTATTTTATTGAAATAAACTAGTAAGATCTCATATATTCTAAATCGAAATCATAATATACTTACTACATATATACATGTCATACAAGTAGGCTCTCACGAGCACTTTCGAATCGTCATTTTACAATTTTAATTTAAATCTGAAACGTATATTCTACCTAGATGAACCAACATGATACTCAGTAGATACCTACTCTTTTTAACAATAAATAAATTTTACGTGATAATCATATACAAAATATATTTATATATTTTGTATGTACATCAAGAAGTACTTACTCCGAGCTCTTCTATCATTTATATAATCCCGTACGGTATATTGAATTTATTTGTTAACAAAAAATTACATAGTTTCAAATTCCGTTATTGGTAAATGTAAAATTTTGAATTGAATAGAATATAAATATATATTATTACTTTGATAGAGTCAATCTCTAGATAAGGACACACATTGACAAGGGAAAAATCTGATATGGTTTCCAAGATTGACAACACACTGTCATATATGGATTTACACATAAATTACTTAGGCCGTTAAATCTATCAATAGTTAAGTAGTTAACAGAATTAAAAAGATATTTCAAAGATAGATCGATTATTTTATGTCTTACACATTTGTATGTCATATGAGGGCATGTAAAAAGTAATAGCTATAATAAGACAAAGGACAATAAAAACCAACGATGAGCCCATTTCGACGTGCCATTTATTAGCTTATTAATTATTGTCTTGTTTTATTCACGCATCGGAAACATTCAGCAAGCTTTCTGGGGGGGGGGGACCGGGATATCTGGGTTTTTTACACACAAAAATTACTGCGATGGCAGTCTTCGGCACGGATCGGAAAGTCTGCGGTCGATATGACGCATCCGAGGCAACTCTCGTGCTTAGCTCTACTTGTGGCTCGGCGATGCTCTTCTCAGGGGGCGAAGGTAATCTAACCTTCGCACCTCGCGCTTCCCTCGGGTATTCCGCCTGTCGTCTTTAATTGGTCTCTACTATAAAATTCCTCATCATGCCAAATTTAGATTAGCTTTGTCGTCAGGAATCGAGTTATGGGTGAAGATGAATGGATACTATAAAATGTATTATAGCATGTATTAGTGAGATCAGACACTATCAATAAACCTTTATCGTAAGTAATGGTACGTCCACTTATAAACTATCCAGTGGTATAACAATGATTACTATTGAATATTATCACCATTACTATTGTTCGCATTGTTATTAATTTAATATATCTTTGCAGACATGGACTAAGTTCTTTTGGAGTACTCGTGCTGTATGGATATGTATGTAAGGCTATCTATGTGATGCTTAATTATTTACGGCGTTACCCATAAATGGTTTTTTAAGGGTATTGGTTTCTAGCTGTGTGTTCTATGGACAACGGTAAACCAGATTGAACAGTATTTTTTTTATATAAAAAAAAAACTATACACCTCATAAAATTCTTTCGAATAGGATTGGTTAATAAAAGACGATACACAAACTTGAAGAGAAAACTTTGTACGTATTTTTAAGAAAATTGCGCGCAAGATTAAAACGTATCTGTTAATGCTCGTAATAGACAGTCAAATGCAATAATTATATTATAACTGAGATAAAAGAGGTACTCGAACAAAAATACTCGATAACTTAAAATTTTAATGAATTATAGTCGAACTAGTTTCCTCCCGCGGCTTTACCCACATTGTAGGAAGGGTGTAAGGGCTATGTCCTACTTTAATGTTCAAGCGTGCTTCATGCTCAATTTCATCCAAATCGGTTCAGTGGTTTACCCGTAAAAGCCTATCAGACAGACAGACTTTCGCATTCATAATATTAGTATACATTTTGAGCACTAGCTAGGAATAAGCTCCAAACCTTCTCCTCAAAAAGGCCTTTAGACCAGCAGTGGGACAATCACAGGCTGTTACGGATTTCGAGCACTACGCGACCACTATTTCTTTATTTATTATTAAGGTTCATGTTCTTTAGTAAATCTCGTGCACATGCTTTATCATTCTCAATTCAGAAGTTTTCATCATACCATGTTACCATTAATTGATCTCAATTAATGTAATGTTAAATAGTATAGGACGTTTTGATGTCGCATTCTATTGTCTTACATTTCGATTCAACCATTCGTACTTATAATATAAACTAGCTGCACTAGTGTTTTCGTGTAGTTTCATCCGCGTTTAACGTTACCAAATACTCCGCCTCTTTCGTTGCCTAATGTTATACAGAGTATTTAAAAAAAAAAGTATGTACTGCGTTTCATTCCGATTCTTCTCGATAGAATCTACATACCGAAGTATTTTTAAAAGTCTATTTGAACATTTATATTTTAATTTTATTTAATTAAGTGTACTTATGACCTTTTTCAATAAATGGGTATTTTTTTTTAATTATACTGATAGCGTAAAAACAAACAAATTTTTCAGCTATTAGATGACATATAGTCTACATGTAATGTTTAAGCTACATGATATGTGTAATTTTAACAAACGTATGTAATTTAATTTTTTCCTTTGTTAGTTCTATTCGTATTATAATATGCTTTTTAAACCGATGGCAACGAAATGGCAATGAAAACGAACGGTTTATAGGGAATTGATTATAATTTTTATCGTTTTATGTTATAAGTGGTTACTGGATTTCTAATTATAAATAAAAATAATAACCTTCATATAATATTGAACTATATACAAATTCATCGTATAGTCAAGATAAATCGTTTTAGACAAAATATATGAAACTTGATTTTTATTATTGTGAATGCTAATTTGTTTATTAATATACCATTGTTAAACGAAAGTGTCTATTCGTTCGAGCATTACACGTTATATTTAACGTATTCTAGGCTGATTTTGAAATAGCCAGGAGAAGCGATCGTTTCATTCCCAAGGTGTGCTATCGTCCATGAACTCACAATTGTTATTTTAAACAATTGGCGAGTTAACCTTTTGCAAACAAACGTTCTTTTAAATTTAGTATCACAGGCATTTTAACCCTTTCTAGGATCTTGTAAAGCCCTGCTGTTAGGACCTGCCCGGGATTTGAACTTGATTACAGGACTTGCAGCAGTATAACCGATATGACATCAGAACTTCACGTTATTTTGTTATACCTGTGATTCAGACAACTCTTATCAGTTTGTTATTCAAGAGGCGTGTAGAAATATTATTTAACCGCACCAATAGTATGTACCTTATACTGAAATTCTGTTGTCAAGCTGTTAGAATTGTTATGTTTATAGCTAATAAAGCGCTCTTTCCGCAGAACTATAATTGAGGAAAAATCAAAGTTAATGTTTAGTACGTGTATTGTTTTAAAAAATTCAATAATGTTTCTGGTTGCCGTTCCGCTCTTCAAGGTCGTGGTGGGAAATGATAAAGCCCGAGGGTTAAATATAATGGCTATCCAACGTAAGATAAACTCTTCAATTGGATTAGAAGTACTTGAAATTTACATTTCATTCGATTCATTGTCTTTTGTAATATAATTACAGGCACAAGGGACATAACATCCTAGTTCCCAAGGTCGGTGGCGCATTGGCGATGCAAGCGATGGTTAACATTTCTTACAATGCCAATGTCAATGGGCGATGGTGACCACTTACCATCAGGTGGCCCATAAGCTCGTCCGCCAACCTGTACTATAAAAAAAGTAAACATAAAATTATATCCTAAAGTAACTTCCTTCTTAACTAAATAATAATTTTGGTAGCCCCATAGCTTGGGCTTATTTATTGAGACATCAATTATGTATGTGCAGTAATAACCACAATCATATCGACGACGGAGATAGAACTCAATACATTAAGTTCGTCGTCAACCAATCATCATCCACTGCTGGCCATAGTCCTCTCTCAAGTCGCGCCAAAGCTGGAATGAGATACACTACATGCAATCGGATGACACGCTTACGGAAATAAAACCACTACATCAGAAGATATATTCTGTATGAACAAACTTGAAAGGCACCTCAAGACACTATTGTGAAAAGTGTTATGCGACTTTGACTATAATAACTGTAACTTGTCAATCATATCACGTATCAAAATAGCGTATCATACTAAGTCGGTTTTCAACAATTCATGGTTGAGATACGAAGTGAATTCTTACCGACTGCAGACAGCTGTTGTTATCAGAAAAACATTTGTCGTCGAGACGATTTTGTAATGAAATATTGTGGTGCATTTCTCTCTTTGTAACTGCTTGTAATTCTTAATAAGGTACACAACATTGTATTCGTTTTTGTTGATAAAAGAATCAAAGAAATTGTTTGTTTACAACACAAATGTTGGCGATTTATCTTCTATGAAGACGCAGTTCTAAAATGTGTTACGTCAATGAAAGACACGTTCGCACGTTCGGTTGATGCTAGGAAACACGTCCAAATGAAAAATGTTATCATGGTGAACTATTTATTCATTAAAAATAATATATATAAATTAGGTTATGTTATACGTTACAATACATTAATTAAACGAAAACCTTTTTGTAAACATAAAAATCAATGTAATAAAACGAATAAAATTTAATACAGTTACATAGGATTTGGTACTAGGGCTTGTGAAAACATGCTTGCGGCGTTCACTCAATCAACCCGCATCGGAGTGAGCCCTGAAAAATCTCGTCAAAAAGGAGAGAAAGCTTCAGCCCAGTAGTGGAACATTTACAGGCTGTTAATTTACTTTTTACCTATCTTATTGGTAAATAGTTTTTATACAATGGCCAACGTTAGTCGAAAAATATTTTATATGACGTAGAAAAAACGACCGTTTGTTTTTAATATTAACGTATGTCATCTAAAAATAAATTATGTCCCGATTGTGAAACCTTCTCGAATATTATACATATAATAAAATTGTATTTAAAAAAAAATTGAGCGCAAATAATTATTAGAAATACTGTGATATATTTAAACATGGATCGTAAAATTTTACATATAATTTAGGCTATTTAATAAATATATGAATCTGAATCGTGTTCCATACTTGGCTTCGTCCGCGTCCTAAATTTGTTCATCAGTATCTTATTAGCGTATAAGAATTGAATCATTCAAGCCGCTTGCCAAAACATTCTGTACATACTTTACATTGTCATAGGAATTGATTTGTTTACATTTTTCAATTTGAGATCTTATATAAATATATAAATAATTGTAGTTTAACATTGTGTTTAAACATTTACTTATATATGTATAGAGCTGTTTTTAGCACCGATGTTATTAATTTTTACTTTCATTTTTCCAAAAGAGCGAAAACTTTTTGGCAATTATAATTGGCAGATATTAGTGAAAACTTAGGTAAATGACGTTATCATCTCAAAGTTTGATAGTCCAGTATCAATATAAATTGGCAAGTGTCAAATCAAAAATAGTCAGTCAAAGTTTCTCGAAGACTCGACACATATAATATAAGAAGTCTTCAACTTTCTAAAATTGGTTAAAAAAAAAAACTTAAAAAAAAACCTGAAAGTTAATTTCCTATTGATGACATTTAATACTTCTAATAAAATAATAATTTAATACAGTCTCGACTTCGTACGTGTGAAATAAAGATTTTATCCCGTGATATTTTGTAACCAATATAAAAAGAATGAGGATGGAATTAAGTATCATACGTTTTGTTGTAGTGAGAGAAAAAAATATCACTGCGCCACCTAACTACAAGGCCCAACCATTGCAAAGAACAATCTAGTTAAACCATAAGTACAAAAAAAATATTTCATCAAAATCGATCAAGCCGTTGTTGGGATTTCGAACACACGCACACCGGGATTTTATATATAAATTGATTCTTTTAAGAAACAGTTTATAGACGGTTTCTATAACAAATATTTCAGTAGGATTTTATAAGATTTTTTTTCTAGTAATAATACGCTCGAAATCTGACCGTGGAATTGTTTTAATGTAAATAATTGAAGTGGCAATTAGCTTCGGGGCCGACCCCAGCGTGAATAATAGCCTGATAACAGTTCGAGTCGGTCACTTTTGTTACGATATTCTCCCTTAGCGTCGAAACCCTCATGAATCATAATTATTCATTTATCATTGTAAATTTCCTTTCTGCTGAGAGATAACCGTAACAAATAACATCGTTTATAAAACTAATACCTAGTATTTGATGTATCGTTGTAAAATCGTTATCTTGTTGTTAAGTAACAGCTAGTGAATATCCCAGTGCTGGGCTAAGGCCTCCTATCCTTTTTTTGAGGAGAAGGTTTGGAGCTTATTCCACCACGCTGCTCCAATGCGGGTTGTTGAAATAGACATAGCAAAATTTCAGTGAAATTAGACACGCAGGTTACCTCACGATGGTCCTTCACCGTCAAGCACGAGATGAATAAACACAAATTAAGCATATGAAAATTGAACCCACGATCATCGGTTAAGATTCATGTGTTCTAACCACTGGGAAATCTTGGCTAAGCAAAAATAAAGTACCAACTTATTAATATCCCACTGTTGGACTTAACTTTCCATTTAAAAGGTTTTAGACTCGTATTCCACGCTGCTCCAATGCGGCTTAGTAGATGTAGCAGATTGCTGACTTTAGGTGTACTCTTAATAAAACTGTTACATTTCACTTTAAATTTATAAATTTATTCAATCAATAGTTCGTGAGAAATTATCTAGAAACTTCAGTTACCGAGCGTCACACACTTTCAAGGTTTCATTATTCATTAATGTCACTACAAACGCAGAATACAACCTATATTTATATACTAATACCACCCACCTGATCTCTGTTATCAAACAAAGACATAAGTAGATAAAGGTGTTATGTCACATTTTATACTATTCAAATTTGTTCCATCAAAGAATATATTAAGTCACGTTTTATCTCACGTTTTAAAACTTTTAGAGCTAATCGTAATGGCTAAATAACTTATGTACACGAATAAGTTATCAACTCAAGAACATAAAACTTAGAATTGCTTGAAATCATCTTCATGACACCTTCTTCCATGTCTTCAAATATCCTTCTTTTTTTTCGCCGGTGTCCAATGCGACGAGTGTGCCCCGAACATCGGAATACCCACTAAAAAACCAGCGGTACCCTTCCGTCTTAACGAGGAGCGCCACGGGATCGCTTTCGCATGCTACCGTGACGCGTCTTCAAATATCCTAACCCAAAGATTGTTTGAAAGAAAGCTATAGTACTTAGGTACTAGCGCAACCGCTTTTTGTACTGCATTTCTTATTTCTATATCTCTTTATTTAGTTAATAATTGAAGAGTATTTTTTATACATATATTTTATATTCAAGCAACGTATAAATTCCTTCTTCCAATGTTAGTGGTATCAATAAAAACTTCCTCATTTTATTTACCGTATTATCTTTATATCAGATCGTTTGATTTTATGGCCTCTTGTGTGTATTTATTTTTGGAATATACAACATAAATAAATTTACATAAATAATTTATATTCGTACTAATTTAATTTTAGAATTGTTTTTTCAAAAGATAAAGAAGATAATTAAATTCTAGTATAGAATAGAACATGAATATTCCACGACATTATTGACTTATTTCCATACATAACACTCGGTCACGTCTCCGTATAATTTATAATATAAGTGTAGTATTTAAGAAATAATGAAATATGAGCTCGATGTAAAACATTTTATTACTCAGACACGAATGAATGTCAAATACACCATTTAAAATAATCAAAAACAAAATTTCAAATATTTTTTTCTATTCTTTCTAAAATCAAAATATACTTTTAAATAACGACCCCGTTACAAATACCATAATAAGATAAGGTTTTTTATTTATGTAACAAATTAAAGGTAAACTAGCAAATAGGTCATTTGGTGACAAGTGGTCACCACTGTTTGTTGATATTGTCAGTGTAAAGAACAATACTTGAATATGGGAACTAATGTGTTGTCTCTTGTGCCTTTATTAAACTGGTTAACAGTTCGAACGGAAATAATGACAACTAGTGTCGCCTAAATAACTGTAGCGATAGAATAACTGATTAGTCGGTTGTACTTACAGTAGAAGAATTTCATTGAGATTAGATAGATAGGCATTACATCGAGGTTGTTACAAAAACAGCGGAAACTCGTTCGTTCGTTCTGAACAACAACTGTGCCTGTTGTACAAAACACGGGTACGGTCTTGCGTTGAATATTGCTCGCACCTTTGGGATGGCTCCGCTAAGTACCTACTGGAGGTCTGGATCGGTTGCTCGATGCAAGTGCGGTCCGCATTATTGGCGACGTAAATGTCACAAACACCCTCGAGCCTTTACAATTGCCTCGAGAGATCGCAGCGCTGAGCGCTTTCTATCGACTGTATCGCGGCGAGTGCTCTGAGGAATTATTCACTCTAATTCCTGCTTCCCCCTTCCTTCCATCAATTCTATCGCCGCAAAAAAATTTGGCAACTCCTCTGTCGCAGTTCCAAAAAATGGAATTCCTTACCAGCTCACGTGTTCCCCTCCTCTTACAACCCGGGTTCCTTCAAACGAGGCGTGAAGAGGCATCTTGCGGGCCGGCAAGGTGGGGGTGGATAGTGCAGAACATTCTTCCCGACTGTACCGGCCGTCGTCTCGTTTAGACTCTACTACCACTTACCATCAGGTGGAGTAGAGCCTTTTTCCCGGCTTTTTTTAGATCCCTCCCGGCAAATATATAAAAAAAGACACAATCTAGTTTCCTCACCCACAAGAAGAATTATAAGCGTTTAACTTTATCGGTTAAGATTGACACGTTATAACCACCGGGCCATCTCGGCCTTCAATACGAGAAATAGGTATCATAGTAAAATTATACACAACATTCGTACTAAGACTTAGAGCTAAGTGTGAGTAACTACCCAGTAATTATTCTAATGCAAAAAAATCACTGTTCTTCGTTTCCATTTACTATAAAAAGACTAAACTTTATACCTTTTTGAAACTTAAATTATAAACAAAAATCACAACTAATATATAAACATTTTATCAGTAACTTTTGAGTTTCGTTACTATGGATTAGAGACCCTAGAGGCCGAATTCTACTAATTTATATCGATTACGTTACGTTCCCGATTCAATTCCGATCCAAGTTTGCATAATCTATATTTATTTGAATCGGAATCGAACGGATAATATGTTAACATCCAACGTTATGTCAAAATCCAACTTAATTGTTAACTTTTATGACAATAGTCGATAATTAAATTAAAGAATAGGAAAACGGATAAACGGCAACGATCACGCTTCGATTCGATTGCGATAAAGTGACAATTTGTCAGTAGAATTCTCCCCTTGATAGACGAAATATATTATTTAAAAAAAAAAAACAAAGTATATCATATTATCAAAGTAAAGATAATGCTTTAAAAATTCCAGTGTCTATAGACAGAGGGGTCGCCTGACCTACAAATACCAATACCTTATTACTAACACCTTATGAATATAAGATAGGCAACATTTTAGTAAAAACATAATTTGTTATTCCATAGGATTCATAAATAAACAAACGCGGGGGTCGCGTCGTCTTGACTGATAACTCTTATCAGACAGTGAAGGTTATGATAATTTGTGTTTTATTTGCAAATACTGCTGATACATGAAATTGTAATATGTATTTATGAAAAATCAATTTAAAAAAAACGTGATAATGTTTTATCTTCTAATGAAATTTCAGTAATTTCGATTTGGATTTATGCTAGTAAATGGTTTAAATGGAAAAATGTTTCTGTTCTTTTTAATATAGGTATATTATAAAATAGCAGAAATAATTTTATCTTTACGTAATTATATTATCTATGCAAATAAGCGACACACCACTCACACACATTATTTCTAAAACCCTGACCTACATTACTTGCGTCAAATAAACAGCAAGCACACTTTAAATAATAATAAAATTTAAAATATAGTTTAATAATTATTATCAACGGCATTTCTTATACACGGTATTTAACGGGTGTCTCGTTAAACACTGTTTTTCTTACCGTTGATTTGACATTCGAAAGAACATTAGACCACAAACATCAAAATAGTATATCACCATAAGTCGGTTGTCAACATTTCACGGGTCAGTAATAAGTTCTTGCAGAATAGCGCTACAGAACAGCACTGCAGACTTTGTATAAATAATCACCCCCTTTTTTATCGCTGGAAAAACGCATTACGCGTTTCCCCCACGGGATCAGTAGGGGGGTATGTGGGGCTCGCCGTTGTCCAAGGCGCCGAGTACGCCCCGAACATCAGAATACCCACAAAAAAAAACCAGCGGTACCCTTTCCGTCTTAACGAGGAGCGCCACGGGATCGCTTGCACATGCTACCGTGGCTAAATAATCACCCCTTACACAAGATTCATAAAAAGAGACGTTATTATATACAGCTATATGTTTTAATGAAGTGATTAAATAATACGCATAATATATAAGTAATAATGGTGTTCCTATTCCAAGAAAATTCACATTTAATGTAATAGAAATTTCGATGGTGATACATTACATTATATTACATTTCTGCGCACATTATACGCTCATATTACAATTGTTCATTACGTTAGGGACGTTCGCGTAATACTCTTCAGCTATTTGTATTTTTCGATAAATAAAATGATATTTTTGTACGTGTATATGATTTCTATTGATATATTTAACAAGGTAGACAAGACATGTGGAGAGGAAGCGACTTAGACGATCGCGTTACATGACATGAGCCTTCTCCAATTATCCATACAAGTATCACGCATGGTCTGTACTTACTGCAATCTATAATTATAAAAGATTAAATGGCTGAATGAGAAATCCGTGCACAGACCAAACTACTTGGGCGACACGATAAAAATTTGCATACGGGATTCCTTTTACACAATAGGTTAGCACTAACGGATTTTTTAAAATCAAATTTTAAAGAAAGGGCTAGGGAAATTGTTATTTAGCAGTTCTGAATTAGGATTCGAACAAAGCCGCGGGTAAAGCGCTAGTATTAATATATAGAGTATCGTAATCACTGATGTCATTCTCATATCTGAGTTACATTACAGGCCCATGTTCGTGCTTAGTAAGTTATTTCAGAAATATAGAAAACAAAACGCTATCTCCAGATCTAGCGAAACATTTATATGGAAAAATATATTATATTAAACCGAAAGCTAACTAATAACCTTTCAACTTAACGAAACTTTAAACTAAATCGTTTATATATTACTTACTATATACTGTGCATATATCATATATATTTTAACCTTAGATAATCTTATTTATATTTAAACTGAGATATATATTTTTTAATTTATTTATTAATGATAAAGTTGTGCATTGGCGAAAATTGATAAATATACCCTTATATGGATGACCGATATGTATTTATATAAACTGCCTCGTTGGTCTAGAAGCTTGATGTAAGGCCGCAGACTCGGAGGTCCTGGGTTCAATTCCCAGGTCGGGCCAAAAGAAGTTATTGGGGTTTTTTGTCAGAAAATTCTCAGTAGCAGCCCGGAGTCTGGAAGTTGGAAGTGTGTACACTCCCGTGCCTCGGAAAGCACGTAAAGCCGTTGGTCCACCGCCTGAACTCTTTCCGGTCGTGTCTGATTGCCGACCCATCGGATTATGAGAGTTACGGAATAGAGAGCGCACCTGTGTTTGCGCACACACTCGTGCACTATAATATCTGCGTAGTTTGCTAATCTCTCTTGAAATTGGCCGCCGTGGCCGAAGTCGGGCTGGAGGACATTATTATTATGTATTGATATAAAACTACATACCTACCGTCTTCTAATGTAAACACTTATCAACATATTCGATGATTAGTAGTAAACGATTATTAATCATTTTATTGACACATTTGTGTTTGTTATCAATGTTTTTATAGAATATATGAAAAGCTTCTATAGGCAATTAAGAATCATCAAAATACAATAAACGCCTTAATCACTGAATTGAAGTTACGTAATGTGGAAATTCACCGTGCACCAAAGATTTTACTTAATACCTTTTTATACTGTATAATATTATTGTAACTGGTGCGAAGAGAATGCGTATTCCACGATACAAAATATATTTAATTGTTGGTATATTCGAGAACAGTCTATAAGGTTTAAGCTAAGTTTATCTTAATTTAAATATAGAGATATACATACAGACCCAGATGAAGATAAAGCGAAGCTTTTTAGATTGTTAACATTATATTTTCTTAAATTGATTTATCTTATAGTTTACGCAATTTCAATCAGTAGTTTTTTTTTTAAATATAACATAGGTAATTGAACAGTCAAATGGTATATAAGATGATCACCCTAGATATTGGCGCTGTAAGAAATATTAACCGTTCCTTACATTACCAAGGCACCACCAACCTTGGGAATTAAGATGTTATGTCCATTGTGCATGTAGTTACTCTGGCTCACTCGCCCTTCAAACCGAAACCCAACAACCCAAGTTGCTGTTTAGCGGTAGAATATATGATTAGTTTCCACAAAGCTCTACCACTAAGTAAATAACGATACAAATAAGATATTACTTAATATATAAATTAATTGTATTTCTGTACTTAGTATGAAAATATAATTAATTCTATGACTTGTCTCGCTGTACTCGGACCACTAACAACATCTTCAATACTCCGAGGCTTTAAGCCTTAAGGTATAATTTTCCTTTGCCTTATATATATAGTAGTTATATAATACTAATAACAAAATATATAATTGTTATTGTATTCGAAATAGAATCAGTTCACTGCGGTTAAACTAAATATATATTCATTTAAATTTCGAGTATCTAGAAATAGTGATTAATTGTTATTACAATAGTAATTAATTTTAATTACTAGTTATAGATTATCGAAACTCGACCTACAGTATAAAAAAATAATTGCTATATTTACATTAAAAATAAACTTGGGCAAACATCGAAATTTTAATTTGTTAAATCAACAACTGTTAGGATAAAGTTTTCGCCTATTAAATTTATTTTATTTATTACTGATTATTCTAAAAATAGCGTTCTATCTTATTCTAAGTCATAACATGAACATGTGGTCAACAATTTCGTCATTCGTACTTTATTTGATCTAATACGCAAGTGAACAGCCCTTTTTGTATCTGTACAAAAAGTTGTTAATTACGCCGTTGTGAACGATACTTTATGACGTCACAGTTCAATTGTATAACCATGAATACTGTGTTCTCAAGTTAAAGGTTGGCCTGTGTTTTAACCAGCAATTTTCCGTTAACATTGACGTGCTCTAGCCTAGGACCACCACGGCTTAACAAGTTACCACGAATACAAAGAGTTTTATTTCTTAACTAGTTTCCGCTCGTGGCTCTAGGCTAGCCGCGTGTTAGAGGAAATGTCAGATGTCAAGTACCCCCGTCCTTAGACAACGTGTATACAAAATTTCATTATAATCGGTTGAATAGTTAAAACGTTTAAGCGATACAAACAAAAAAAAAACAAATTCTTTCGCATTTATAATATTAGATAAGATATAATTAAAAAGAGATTGACTTATTAATCAATATGTAATATATAAACATAACTTCCTGTATTGTTGTCTACAATATATCGTTTGTCTATTTCTAGTACTGGTCGAAGCGTGCAACAATGAACCATCGTGTCTCCAAGACCACGCTGGACTGGAGGCTATCACTCAGCTGCACAGGCAGCTTGATGATGACGCGAACGGCAATGTCGACTTGAGTGAAAGTGACGATGTGAGTACTTATTATATCATGTTACTAATCATTTATTTATTACAATTCGTCTGTCTCCTTGCTCAATAACTTATAAAAGCAAATATACGAAGTCCTGACGTCAAATCTCGGGCCCGGTCGTAGAAGTAATTGTGTTTTTTGTTCTCTGAAAAATATAAATATAATGAAAGGAAACCATTCGGTTTTCTATATCAGTATTCGTATTTACCAATTAATACTATGTCATTAAAAAAAATGCCATCGCTTAGTATAAAAAAATACGATATATTTTAGCTCCGTTTCACATTTCTTAATAAATTAGATATATATTGTTTTTTTTTTTTGCGTTAATCGAAAATACGATTATGACTCAGTATTGTCTGTATTTCGAACACGATTCATTTCGTGTTTAACACCAATATAATACATACATTTTGACGATATTTGATATGTAAAATATCATTTATTACTATAATATATAGTATCCGTAGAACAAAAGTTAAAAACCGGTTATGTTTGGAAAAATCCGGATAAATGTTAACCTAATGCATTTCCGTTATATTATTATAAATTTCATATTTACCTGTTTCTTCCAGTTCCTCCGTGAGGAGTTACAATATGACAGCGGCTACGAAAAGCGGCAACGTGCCTTCCACCATAACGATGACATGCATATCTCGGTTAAGGAGCTATGGGAGGCATGGTTGCGGTCAGAGGTGAGGTACTATTGATACATTTGTTTTGTCTGTGGATATAATATGTTCGATCTTATGATTTATATACAAAAAGTAATTATTAACTTTAAATAATTTACTGTTATTAGTTGTTTATTTCATTAGTTGTTTATATCATTTACTGGTGGTAGAGCTTTGTGCAATCTCGTCAGGGTAGGTACCACCCACTCATCAGCTATTCTACCGCAAAACAGCAGTACTTGGTATTGTTGTGTTCCGGTTTGAAGGGTGAGTGAGCCAGTGTAATTACAGGCACAAGGGACATAAAATCTTAGGTCCCAAGGTTGGTGGCGCATTGGCGATGTAAACGATGGTTACATTACATTTCTTACAGTACCAATGTCCAAGGGCGTTTGGTGGCCACTTACCACCAGGTGGCCCATATGCTCGTCCGCCTTCCTGTTCTATAAAATAATAATATATATAATAATAATAGTCTCATGAATTAATACCATAACATGTTGAATTTGTTATGAAAGTCATAACGCGTTTGGAACGCTATCTGATTGACAAAGTGCATTCGAATATTATTGTCGTAGCGATATCGAACTTCGCTTCGTCTTAATGAATTGATTCACGTCATCTGTTGATCACATCAGAAATGTAATACGTACGGTCACTTCCATTTAATATTATTCTTCAAACGAAATCGACGATCGCTCTGTGACTTTGCGCCCGCTGATGCGAAAACACGACGGACCAATAATAGACGGTAGTAACATGACAATGGGCTCGTTCACACTGTGGATGTTTCTTATAAACGGCCTTACTTACAAACGTTGGTTAGTAAGAGATTAGTTAGTTGTGTCTTCTTCTTTCGAATGCCAAATCAATAATGACAGAAAGAGATAAATAAGTGTTCAACTAAACGGGTGCTAACGTTTATCAAGTAAGGCTTAACTTTGAACTTAAAGTTTAAGTTACTTTGAACATGTACATAATTCAAACTCTTTATGTATTGTCTATATGTATTTTTTTTTCATTTGTTTGCATTGTGGTATGTTTGATTGCCGCTTTTTTGTTTTTTTTAATTACTCTGGGCTGTGCACGAAGTCAAAAGGACTTGTAAAAATAATAATTGTAAGTCTGACGTATAGACTATGGCACCGGCGGAATAGGGTTAGTGGGAAAAAACTACAGGCATCTTAGTTCCCAAGGTTGGTGGCGCATTGGAGTTTAAGGAATGGTTTATTATATTCCTTACAGTGCCATTTTCTTTAGACAGTAGTGATTACTTACCATCAGGTAGTCCGTATTTGCCCGTCCTACCTAGGACATAAATAAATACCTTACTATGTAGTGCTGGTGCTTACCGAAGTAGCTATGCCCGGTAAGTACCTTTTTCTCACTGTTGATTTTTTATGTTATAATATTTATTTAAAGGTACACAATTGGACGGTGGAACAGACAGTGGAATGGCTCTCCGAGTCAGTTGACCTGCCGCAGTACAAGACATTGTTTCATCAACACCGCGTCACGGGAGCCACTCTTCCAAGGTAATACTGACATTCTGCAATAACAGAACGCATAGTAGTAGACCCATAAGAATCACCGTAATTTAAAAAAAAAACTTTTAAAATTCGAATATAATGTTTTTTTATCTTTCATATTATATGCCCGTCTGTTTGTTATCTCATCACGACTAAAACGCTGAACCGATCGTAATGAAACTTGACATTAAAATGCCTGGAAATTGTATTAAGACATATGTATATAAATGACGTGTATTATCGGTTGGTGTGCGCAGTGAAACAACGTGAACAATCCATCTCCGTGATAGTAAAGGCCATTTCCCAACTGTGGGACATTCTCGGTAATTTTTTTTAAAGAATAATTAGGCGGAAAACCATATGAGCCACCTGATGGTAATTGGTCATCAACGCCCATAGATATTGGCATTATGAGAAACATTAACCATCGCTTACACCGCCAATGCGCCACCAACCTTGCGAACGAAGATGTTATGTCCCTTGTGCCTGCAATTACACTAGCTCACTCACCGGAACACAACAATATCAAGTACTGCTGTTTTGAGGTAGAATATCTGATGAGTGGGTGGTACCTACCCAGACGCCAGTAAAGTAGTATGCATTTTAACAAATAGGTAGATACTCAATTGTTATAATGCTCAAGAAAGGAATGTTATTTTTTCATTCCACCTTAACTTTTAAATGTCTGAACAGATTTAGATATATCGTTAGAATCCTGACATCATCCCGAGTGACATTGTCTATAAATTCATTCAGGGCTGGCGTGTTTTTATATTACTGTTTTAAAACCAATTACTTTTTATTTATAAAACTGTTGTCTTAGATTGGCAGTGAACAACATGCAGTATTTAAGCAACGTGCTGGGAATTAAGGATCCGATTCACAAGCAGAAACTTGCTTTGAAAGCTATGGACGTTGTGCTCTTTGGACCCCCTAAAGGTGAGTTCGTTTTGGACCAATAGTTATTAGAGATTAATTTAAACTATTGTAGTTTATAAATCAACGATAGTCGCTAATTAAAAAGTTAAGAGATTATTATAATATTCGATACGCGGCTGATATAACACTTATCTGCTTGGTTGGTCTAGTGGTCTGGATATAAGGCCGCAGATCTCGAGGTCCTGTGTTCAAATCCTAGATTGGGTCAATAAAAAAGTTATTAGATTTTTTTCTGTCGCAAATTCTCATTAGCAGCCCGGAATCTGGAAGTTGGAAGTGTGTACACTTCCGTGCTCCGGAAGACACGTTGAACCGTTAGTCCTGCGCCTGAACTCGGAGGACTAGCAGTCGTATCGGATTGTGAATAGATTAGATTATGAGAGGAAATAAACACACACTTATGCACTATAATATG
The DNA here is from genome assembly GCA_905147175.2 of Nymphalis urticae. Lineage (NCBI taxonomy): Eukaryota > Metazoa > Arthropoda > Insecta > Lepidoptera > Nymphalidae > Nymphalis > Nymphalis urticae. The sequence goes on along the minus strand of LR990004.1, from coordinate 3,209,473 downwards.
CTCTGTGCAGTTGGATAATCTCTTGAGATTGGCCGCCGTGACCGAAATCGGTCAGCAGGACACCATCATTATTATCTATGTACAGATATTTATGTATCTATAATAGTATTTTTAACGTTTTGTCACATGACTTTCGTGTGAGACTTGTCTAAATCTCGATGGGTTGCTCGTCACCCAGGGGCGAAGAGATAGCACGTATACGATGAAGCCTCAGAGGACAGCGTGATGACGCTGCTATTTGGTCTATTTGAAAAGACACGCTAGCCCTCACCTCACTTAGCCCCGGCTTAGACGTGTGTGTTGAAGAGCCGAAATGCTATGCCATCTCCTTCCGCTCCAATAGCCTCACCAGTAGAAATAGACTAGGCACCCCTACTTTTTAATTACATAGGACAAATGGGTTACCTGGTGATGGTAATTGGTCACCACATTAATACTGTTAGAAATATTAACCGGTATTTACATTGCCAATGCGCCACCAACCGTGGGAACTAAGATGTTATGTCCCTAATGCCTGTAATTACACTGCCTCATTTACCCTATTAACTGAAACACAACAATACTAAGTATTGCTGTTTTGTGGTAGAATATCTGATGAGTGGGTGTTACCTACCGAGACGGTCTTGCCAAAACACGCAGACGAAGCCACGGGCGAAAACTAGTAATATATTGTCGTGAAACCCCGTTTTGTCATGATTATTTATTAAATATTATTATTTATATATGATTATTTATTTGTACATAATTTATTTAACATTATAACACGCTATAACGAATTCCGACCGCAGTCAGAGAAAAATACTATAAGAGCATAAATATTAATTTTATGTTAAAGTTATTTATTAACATTTTTTTCTAGATTATTTATAATAAAACATAATACTAGTTAAATTATGTATTGAATATATTTATTCTATTGAGAAATTAGCCTCTTTGGTCTAGTGGCTTATATATATAAGGTCGGAGACCCCGAGGTCCTGGGTTCGTATACCAGGTCAGGTTTCTATCGAAAAATTCTTAGTAACAGCCCGGCTTTTGAAAGTTGGAAGTGTGTACATTCCCGTGTCTCGGAAAGCACGTAAAGCCATGGTCCTGAGCTTGAACTCTTTCCGGTCGTGTTGGAGTGCCGTATAATATTATAAGAGTTAGGGAATAGAGAGTGCACCTGTGTTTGCGCACACACTTGTGCACTACAATATGTCCTGCGCAGTTGGCTAACCTCTCTCGAGATTGGCCGCCGTGATCGAAATCAGATAAAAAAGATTATAATACAAAATCATAATTGCTTATTGATTAATGAGTCACTCACGCACGCAAGCGCACGCACGTGTGTATGCGACACGCGCACACACGCACTTTATGTACCAGTACAATGTGAATATCTTATTCGAATAAATAAAGATATCACTGCAGAATATTTTGATGTTACTTAAAGTTAAGTACTTATTTTTATCACTAGTATTAGGAATTTGTTAACATTTTTGTCAAATTTAACATCTTAGATAAAATTGTTATAAAGCTTATTAGTAAACAAATAAAAGTCTTAATAATATAACGTAATCGATCATTGTTCGCTGTTTGTATCTATCTCGTTCACCACCTTGAGCGTGTGTGCTTAATTTGTGCTTATAAGACACCTTGTGATCGGTGGTGAAGGAATACACACACACATAGGTGTATTACACACACTCAAACCATAATAAATAAGTTCCTAACCAAGATGAAGATCTGATATTTACTGAATGTTGCTTTATATAAAAACTTGCAACTGAATTCGTAAGGGTAAAATTCATAAACAGTTACCATTCCCTCCTTTTCACTCCCCCACTTAAGGTTGAAAATTTCTTTCTAAGTAGATGCTTACGTTATAAAAACACCTAATTTTCAAATTTTAGCTTTCTAGAGTCAGCACTTTGGATGTGCGTTTATAGTCAGTCGGAACAAACGACTTTATAAGTATATATTTGTTTTGGTTATAGTTTGGATGTGTTCGTGTAGTTTTGTTACTGTTTAGTAAAATAACCAATGATTTGTACTTATCTTCATTTTCTCAAATTGTACTTTGCGTTTGTCGAATAAATGATTATTTCAATACCAAAATTTACTTGCTTGAAATATTAAAGTATAATTCTACCTCTCTTTCTAACTAATGCTTTATTACCAAGAGAAAATTATTTGTAAAAGCACACATTGAAGACAAAAAAACATACAAAAAATTAATATAACGCAACACTAAAAGAAAAAAGCTGATGATTTCATTACGTTGAAATCAATTTATACATTTTGTATGTTAAACGAATTAAAATATTATAAATAAAGAGAACAAGAGACATCAAAAGGACGTGATTCGATACTTCTTCGATACATAACACCCAATCACCAATGTTCTAATGTTAAACATCAATTTCAATCAATTTCCGTTCCGGGTGGAAGGGTGAGTGTGCCCATGTAGTTACAGGCACAAGGGACATATTGGACCCTGTGGTTGGAGGTGCATTAAGAGTGTAAGAAGTATTTTATACTTTTACAGTGACATGTCCGACTGTGAAGCTAATTATTAATGTGGTTATCTGCTCTTAAACACTTCACAAATCACTTCACGTTAACTAGATAAATAATAGTCTGTAAAAATGTCTAATAAATTTTTTCAAGCTTTTTTTTGCGAGTAGCTAATAAATAATAATTAATTTATTATTTATTAGCTACTCGTCCTGGCTTCGCACCTGTAGGACAAGGATCTATATAAAACGTTTACATAAGAATACGTATAACAATGGTTTACGCGACACACACACACACACACCAGTTAAACTCATATTAAGTAAAAAGCATGTTTTTTCGACCACAACAATATTCGTCATCTTTCAACCAATTTAAACCTTGCTCATGACTCACTTTGTCCATTGGTGAAAATCGTATGAAAATCCGTACAGTAGTTCATACAGCCGCGGCGGGGAGTATGTTTTATATTATACTTTTACAGTTATGTTTGCCTGTAAACATTTCAAAAAATCACTGAATTTCAATGAAACGCAACGCGATCATAGTTTAACTCCTAAGTATCCTTATAGAATCCTTGCTAGTCGGAAAATAAACGAGTTCTCTATTCAAACTTACTCGAAAGTATATATTACGCGGACTTGTCATAAGTAATTTCAACAATCATTCGTAAAAACAATAGCATAACGTCATCGTCTAAAAATAAACGAAAATTAAAAAAAAAAATTCGTGCGCGCTAAAAAACTGACAGCTAATGCGAATATCATTCAGTCAATACTTTTGTAGCTTTAGAGTATGTGAAGTTGTGAGTTTGGCGAGTTACGTTCTAAGTACTGGCAATGTTATTAAATCATACTTCATAGGGTCGCCATAATTACGCTTATTAGTGGATATTATTTATATTAAAAATAACGGGATTATCTTGATACGATTTTCTCGTTTTATACATGGCCTAAATATATTTTTAAATATCTTACTGTATCTACACTTATCAAGATGGATCATTGGCTTTGTATCGTGAGTTAAATATCAGATGCGTTTAACATAAAAAATACTCTCAAGTCATATATCACGGTTGTGTTTGTGCTATTCTAAACAGTAATATTCAATATCAGAAGCTTATATCTATAAAAAAAAAAACTATTGATTATATTTAGAATGCTCTTTTACGTAAAATTTAATAAAAATTAAAATATAGTCTTTTCAAATATATTTTTTCTATCCAAACATTATGTTTTTTAATGGAACCCTATTCCATATTTATTAATTAATCAGACAATGCAATGGAGTGGATGCAGTTGAGTAACACTCAAACCTAGAACTAATTCTATTTGATGGTACATCATATATTTCTACAACTACTTACTGGTTTTTAATAAAGTTTTTAAAATATTAACAATTCGTTGAACTTTCGGATATCATGTATCAGCGTAATAATTCATTTCACTAAAATACTCGGTCACGGATTGGCTTGAGAAATATAATAATGCGATATTGTTACGAAACCTTTAAGCAAAGGCCAACTACAAATTTTCAGTTTCAATATAATGAAGGAGACGTGAACGCATACATTTCATACAAAATCTAGCATTAATTATTATATAACTCCCAAAATTTAAATTTTAATCTTTATTATTAAACCATATCAATGCATTTTCCTTTGATAATAATCATATATTTCGATTGTTTTTATTATCTACGTATAATTGTATAGAACTGTAGAGAATCAAATCTAGAATACAGTTCAATTTCATCGTCACATGCCGTAATCGCAGTGTGGAGCTAAACTATCTAATTAAAACCAATTAAACGCTCAGTTCCGCCAAACGTGACTCATGGCTACACAAAAGTTATGTTACTGTATTAAGTTTTTAATTTCTAAAACATTTATATCATAAATCAAGTAAAAAAATAACTGAAAGTGGGTGCGACAGTTTCGGGAAAAGCGAACGTTGAATCGTTGTGGTAATGAAATAATTTTATACCACCGAAATTTGATTAATCACTCAAGGGGTTTTTTTAAAAGAAAGCATTTCTACTGTCGTGATTTGAGACGTACTGTTTATCGTGTATAATGTTTAAATTCTCACAAATTATAAATGTATTATATATGTATATTAACAAAATCAGTTGATGTATCCGGGTGTCCTAAATTGCAACGTACATAATACATACATATATACATCGCATATATAACAAACAAATGTATGCGTTTGTTGAGAAAAATACGTTTGATTTTAATAAACAAATCGTACAATACATTATTTAATACGTTGCGTTTTAAAATTATCTACAATATCATGTTGAAAGATTTTAATCGATAAAACGCTCCAGTTCTTTAATTCTAATTTTTTTTTTTAGCATTATGCAAAATACTTACGCTACTATTAATATATTATGCCTTCCCTTCCTCTCTCCCTCCTCACTTCTGCCCAGGGAAATTAATATTAATAGTTTACGTATACGTATCACCACTCAATGCAATCGATGTTAGTCGAGTCCTACAAATGACACAAATCGTAGCGCCTCTAGTCTTACATCACGGCATTCTAGTATCATTTGTCTCATTCAATACCAAGTTTTGTCGGATGTCGATTGTGGTTATAATTTTGTTTTGATGTTATTTGACATATTTTTTTTTACTTCAATTTTCGTGATCGCAGTGAGAATAACCTTGTGACTAATAGTGATGCGATAAATGGTGCTTGGTGCAACAATAGCTTTGCGTGCTGCTTCTCTCATTGACTTCCTGATCAGCGGACGATATGTTGACTTGACGGATGAAGGTTTAATTGGACTGGATTATTTATTAAAGCCACACGCTAACTAAGATATTTTATTATTAATTAAAACACTATTATTAATTGAAATATTTATACATTTAACAACTGTCTGTTATTATAGATATAAATAACGAGATCAGATCGCGAGTTTAAGCTGTACAATTATTGTACATGTATCATGATCTTATGGTCGCAGGTTCGATTCTCTTGTCCCGACGGATCCCGTTTTAAAGTAACGCATTATTAACGGTCACAAATGTTTTATATTTCGTACAGTGCAATAATTACTGGATGTTACTTTGCCCATCTGAAAAGGTACCACCCACACCCATATTCTACCGTCAAATGACAATACTTTGTATTGTGTTCCGATTTGAAGGGTGAATGAGCCATATGAAGTGACATAACATCTTAGTTCCCAAGTTTGGTGGCGCATTAGTGATGTAAGGAATGGTTAGAATTTCTTACAGTGCCTATGTCTCTAGGGGATGGTGACCATAAGTGGTCACCATCCCCTAGAGACATAGGCACTGTAAGGCCGATCTCAAGAGATATTAGTCAGTTGGCTAATCTCTCTTGAGATCGGCCGCCGCACAGTACATGTGTGTGTGCACTATAATTCAGTATAATATAGTGTGTGCGCAAACACAAGTGCACTCTCTATTCACTAACTCTCATAATCCGATGGGACGGCAATCCGACACGAAGGGAAAGAGTTCAGGCGGCTTACGTGCTTTCCGAGGCACGGGAGTGTGTACAACACTTTCAACTTCCAAACTCCGGGCTGCTACTGAGAATTTTCTTATAGAAATAGCCAATAACTTTTTATTGGCCCGACCTAGGAATTGAACCCAGGACTTCCGGGTCTGCGGCCTTACATAAAGCCACGAGACCAACGAGGCAGTAGCGGTTATATATTAATATGTACATAATAATAAAAAAATACTAGTATGTAGGTACATGTGTACCGATGTATGCAGCAACAATTTTGTTTTAATAGGCTACTGAATAGCCATACAAATGTTATAATAATAATAAAAAAATATTTATACTATTTTATAGAATTTCAACTTTAATGCAACGGACGAAGTTCCATTATTATCTTTGATATATACATTAAAACAAAAGTAAATAATGAGATCGTGCGAACTCGTTACATCTTATTTAAAGATGGCGTCTTTCTAAAAGCGTTTATGAAATCTTAATATTTGAGACTATATTGTATTTTCCTGCTTCTATTATAGTGTTTTCCTTGAGATTATGGATTTTATTCGTTATAAATTGTCATTCAAATTATTATTGAGGTAATTAAACGTCGAGTTTGTATTATTTATTATGATTAACTGAACATTTATCTGTTATAATGTATTGTAGGGCCTTTGTTGCTTTCTAACAAATATATGTACATTTATGATTAGTTTTAATGCGATGCGATGCTATTTGTGTTTTAAGTTTATTGGTTTAAAGGCTTAGTGCGGCTATTCAATAAGAATGAATTCGTAACACACCACAGAAAAAGGTCGTGAAATGACAATGATATGCGAAATTGACCATAATGATTCTAACATTTTAAGAATAAACGCATCAAAATAGTATATCACCAGAAATCGGTTTTTATCATTTCACAAGTGACTAATGAAATGAGATATTATAGACTAGCACAGTTGCACATGACCAAATAGTTGAGTAATATGGCTAGAGATTTTTATATTTCGAATTTAAATCGAGTTTAATCTGTCGAAAAATCAGCCCACACAGTTAGCGGTATTACTCTCCTGTGTTGTAAATCACATAAAGCCGATGCTCTTACACTTCATCTATCCCAGATCTTGATGGATTCTTGTCGAATCGGACTATGAGGACGTGTAAATAAAAACTGTACCTAAATGTTTGCTCACACTTTTAACTATACTTCAATATTTTGGATAAAATTCGTTCCGAACATTATTATTATAAACGTCTCTTAGCTTTATTTGATGAAATGTTCAAGTTTGAATATCGTTAGCCTTATCAAACGGTTACAGTTTTTAATTTTTAAATTTCGAAATTATTTTAATAAAACATAGCATAAAGAAAATAATCTAATGTTAAGTGAAATAATATGGAGATATTATTTACACCAACAGAATTACATAATATAATATATTTAGTACTTTCAGTTTCAACACTTATTCATTTTACTGCCCATAAACTAGATCATTACATACGTGATCTGTGGAAAACCCACCTTTAAAATTTAAATACATTTGTAAAAACTATAACATAATATCGGTTTAAAATTGATATATTTTTTTCAATAATTTTCGTTCGGCTTATAATAATTGCGAGGCTCGGAAAGCGAAAAGTAATTCATTGATGGTTTCACTCTAACTTTTCCTCAAAATGAGAGGAGGTTTTGGCTCATCAATGGGACATTTAAAAGCTGTTAATTTTAAACTTCAGCCATACGAAACTGCATCTCCATCAATAAATGATTAATATTGAAAACGTTTTATTTATTCGTTAACACCAATTTAATTGACCACAAGCAATTGCATAGTACAAATAACTATAAGTGTACAGATCTTGAGGTTCAGGATTGAAATCCCGATGCAGGCTTATATGAATCTATTTACCAAGAAATTCTCAGTAGCAGTCCGATGTGAGCGTTTTTGTAGTGCTACAATACCGTGCCTCGGAAAGCACGTTTGTCAATCTTTATCCTCAGCAGATATTCAAGGTGGCTCTAAACACTTAAAGATATATTTACAAAAATACACTAATAATTGTATACAAGCAAAAAAAAATAATCTATGACAAAATAAAATACATTGTATTTTATTACAAATCACGTAGAAAAATCTAACCTACAATGGTCTTTGTCTTTGGAATGATAAATATTTACTATTTAATTTGTGAATTGCTTGAAGTTTTATGTTATATATACGTATAATATGAAATGCATTGTAATATACATTGCATTCTATATTATATAAACATCGGTTTAATTAATTAATGTTTAATATGTGTGTTGTATTTCTTTCGTGTGTGAGTGTACAATGAAAGAATATTTGTAAGTCAAGGTTTGGTTTATGAAGTTTTGTCTTTGATAGTACAACAAAAACTGACGAGGAAAATAGGGAAAATGATTACATAATGCGAGTCGTGTCACGTGGTTTCACCGGCGAATTATAATTAATATTATTCGTCCCGTGATCGAAATAAGATTATAATCTTTATTAAAAATATAATTAATGATCAAATCGGTGATATTGTGAGGTGAGGTAAAAACATATATGAATTATTTGCATGTTTCAACCAATCATTGTGTAGGTCTTATGTATATTGATTTATTTTGTAGTGTTTTTGAGTTAGGCATTACATAATAACGTCTCTGTCTTAGTCGAGATGGCCCAGTGGTAATAACGTGTGAAACTTAACCGATGATCGTGGGTTCAAACCCAGGCAACCTAAAGTTTTTCATGTGCTTATAGCTTCTACTTCTGTAATGTCTCCTATGCAGATTAGCTGGTCTTTAATATAGGTCGTATCTTTAATATAGGAGGGTTATAATAGGCCAAAATTCGATCAGAATAACATTATAAGTATAGGGAATTAATAAACAATACAATCAAATGAAATATACACGTCACAATCTACATTTTTATTTTTAAAATATCCTTAAATTACACCTTGTCGCTAGAAGGTAGTCGATGGAAAGACTGGTTACTCGCATCTCTCCTGCTGGGCGCTGTAGTCGGCGGCTGGGCGGCGGTTCGTGCTGGCCGCGCAAGCCGCCATCAAGTACAACGTATGCTGCGTGACATGGAACAGCTGAGGAAAGCGGAGATGGCTCTCGATGATATGCAGAAGGAGCTCGAGAAAGCTAGATTGGAACAGGTAAGCGACCGAAGATGAAATTGCAATATGAAGTGAATTAATTTTTGATATACATAAAATAAAAAGACGAGGGTGAATGTAAGATATTTAATCTTAGAGCAACATCCAACCTACCACGGTTGAGACATATTTTTATAATACCGATTGATTTGCATTGGAAATTTTATTTGAATAACAATAAACGTTTGAACGTTTAGCACGCACGAATTTATAATTTCATAAAATCAACAGAATCGAGGTTACTTTTATAAAAAAAAAATATAATTTAACATTGTAACCAATTTATAATTTAATTTCAGGAAAATGTGACGACTGAGAAGAAAAATCTAGAGAAGAAATTACGAGAAGCTGGTGACACGCCGCTTTTGAATTCTGCCTCGTCGGACCTCGAAGTGACACAACTGAAAGCTGAAATAGAAGTAAGATAGTTTATTGCTTAATAAATAATACTTTTTAATTTAAAAGCCCGTCTGCGTATGTATCTTCAAACAGTTATATTTAGTATTATTGTGTTCCGGTTTGAACTGTGAGTGAGGATGGGTAATCATTTTTACAGTTTAAATTACTATAGACTGTGGTGATCACTTACCATCAGATGGCCTATTAGCCAGTTTGTCTATTTTAAACATATATATATATATATATATATATATATATATATATATATATATAAAAAAATCTATTTTTAAAATAATCAACTCCATTTTTTCCTACGAATTCGTAGATGCTTAGAGGTGAACTGCGTCGAGCGGAAGGAGAACTTGAAGACAGATGCTGGGCTCCCCCTCCAGGACTCCAGCAATGGCTGCAACTAACCCACGAGGTGGAAAACAGATCATACTTAAGAAAGAAACAGCAGGCGGATCTTCAATTACAACAAGCAAGGGAAGCGGTATGTCCATGAAGACTTAAGTTTGTAAAACAGCCTGTAAATGTCCCATTGTTGGGTTAAGGCCTCCTCTCCTTTTGAGGAGGTTTGGAGCTTATTGCTGCGCTGCTCCAATTGTTGACACACATTTGGCAGATTTTCTTTGGACTCGCTTCTTTACAACGTTATGCTTCACTACCGATTCAGTAAATTATAAAATAAGCCCATGATACTTTGGTGGTGGCCAGGGTTTGTCCCGCAATCTTCGATTACACGTGTTCTAACCCAGTCGTAAGAGTCGTGGTCATATCGGTTTCTAAAATTAGTACAGCTAAGGAATACCTCATTAGTCTCTTATGATTATTCTTAATAATTTGTCGTGTTTCAGTGCGAGAAATTACGTAAAAAGCGCTCGAGTTTGGTTGGCGCTTTCGTGTCCACACACGGCAAGTCGATAGACGACGTGGACCGGTCCATCGTGGAGGCGCGCACCGCACTCAACGAGGTCACCCAGGAGCTGCAGGTACGTCCCTCCCACCCTCGGTGCCTTGTGTCTGTAATCACCACTAACCGATACAATATATTAATATAAAAATATTGGTATTTAAAACCGATTGTGTACACGATGCACACAATCTTATTTCATAGACCGACATGTACTCGAGATCTACTGATCCAATTTTTGGTCATCCAAGCGGCTACGCGAAGTTTTTTAGGCCTAGATTAACTGAAAAGTTACATGAAAGATATTATGATTATTAAATTTAAATAAACATTTGATGACGAAATTATAGTAATTTAATAAAATTATTGAATTAATAAACTTATAATTGTTTTGGAAATATTTGCTTAGGGCGCTAAAAATTTCGATATTGCATCTGTGATTAAGAATTTTTCAATCGAAAACGTTATACTTGATTAAATCTAATATTTCTAAATTGTTTCTCTGTGCAACTTCAACTAGAGCGTTACGGAATTGACGTGGGTAAGAGTGTTGAAAACCATGAAGTTAGTATACTTTGTTTAATTGATTTATGTGTATCGTGTCGTGTGTATTGTTGAAGGGAAAACGGCACTTTCAAAAATTACAACGTGATTATTTGAAAGGCAAGCACGAAACGTCTACAACATGACAATTGTTTTATATTTCTTTTATGACGCTGAATTACTGCTACCACTTAAATTTGGATAGAATTCGGTACTATAAAAGAAACAATGAAACAAGGCGACGGCAGACAAGAAAGCAAGATGACATTGATCAAGATATTATTATGTATTCATATAGTTTTAGATTATTATTTTGCACAATATATAATTAACTTAGGCAATAAATATCTAAACAATGAATTATCAATCATCAACCACATGAAGTTAGCTCGATTTAAATACTCAATTCAATAGTAATAAATTATTGCGATTAATTACGGGATATATAAATGAAACAATGAAAATCCAGGCGTTTAATAAGAAGTGCCCCTCACAAGGTTTCGTTTGGGCCCAATATTCTTTCCTGTTTATGTAACAGACAGTATTGTTGAAAGAAGTGATGATGATTGTATTAATTTAGTAAATATAATTATGTTTTACTTTTAAACGTTAGTGGTGCATGATAGTTTAAATTTTTATACTCGATTCGATTAATTATTAAGTGTACTAAACAATGATTTTTTAAATTAATTTTAGGAACGAATGCATCGGTGGAAACAAATCGAGCGACTGTGTGGCTTCAACATAATCAACAACAACGGCTTACAGTTCCTCGAGAGCACTTTGTACAGGACCGCCAATGGACGACAAGGAAGAGGTTCGTTGACAATATTTCATTCCTTAGACTCTTATTCGATGCTAGTATCAAACGATGTCGTTTGAGGTGGAGGTTAATAAGAATGGAGAAAATAGTTGCCATTATCGCATCATGATTACGCTTTACCATCGTAATAACAATTTATTGAGTTTTACAGTAATTGTCTGCAGTATTCATAAATACTAGGTCACTGATTGGTTGGAAATTCGACCGTAATAATTCATCGCTTATTACAATTAAACTTGATATTGCTTATATAATTTTCATTTTCGAGACATTTAAAAATATCAATGATATTAATTATAGTCAATTATAAAATCCAAGAAAATGTCAAAAAAATATATTCGAAAGTGACAGCATGAACGTAAACACTTAATTAATTTTTATATTACGTATTTGTACCATAAATAATATATACATTTTAGCTTTCTGCAATCCTTCTCCATGATTATAAACCTTTAACTTTGCCAGACCCCCCCCCCCAACTCCGTGCGCGAAATATGCTTGAAAATAGTTTAAAAAGTTTTCACTTGACGTATTAATATGTAGATTTTGGATTATGAATCGGCATTCATCACTTCTCTCTGTCTCATCTATCTTAAAGAACGGTAACTAGTCATTCGTATCCTCCTCCCCCCCCCCATGACGTCAAATAAACTCATATTGTCTATAGCCTCGAGCCCAGCACCATAAAGACTGTAAAATAATGCTTAACCAAAGAATCTCAGTCAATATATTAATTAAAAATAAACTTAATTATTATTATATATAGATTTGATTATATGTATTTATATATGTAAATTATTTAATTATGTATTTGTAATTTATTATTATTTTATATTATTATTATAATATGTTATGATTATTATATTGTGTTATTATTTTACACCCATTCTATGTTATGTTGCTTTATTTATTTTTTATTGCCTAAACTTGCATTTCCCTATTCCTTTAATCATATAGTTAAGTTTTTGTCACGAAGGTTGCTTGGAAGATTGTTATAACGATTAGGCCATTTTTGCACGCCTTTGACCCGCTTTAGATCCTGTGCTATGGTGATGTATTGTGTTTGTGTGCGGTACAGTTAAGATATAAATGAATATAATTCGTTTTAACGATTGTCTAATACAAGAAACTTTCTAAAAAATTTCAGTCCGTATGAGCAGTTCCCAGGACGACTTGAGCGTAGGCGACGACACGTCCCTTTGCGGCTCAGGTAAGCTCGAAGACGGTTCTGTGTGCCACGACCACATCGACTAAGGCTATTACGATGATGCTGTATTGAAATGTACGCGCGATCATACTGGACAACGGTATACTTGTAGCAAACTCATATATAATACACGTGAGTTTGCTAAAGAAAATATTTAAAAAAATTATATATAAACTGGTTTTCTTTTGGGTTTTTCTTTGTAGAATAAAGTTCTAGCTATTTTCGAATCAAATTTAAATCAGTCTTCTAAATATACGTTGAATTTTTTAATGTAAAAAAAAAATATGTCCACGTTCTATGTAAAGTGCTTAAACGCTTCTGAAGTGTGCCCGTGTTTGTTCTTTAATAACTGTAGTCACGGTCTTCGAAAGTCTGTGACGGTATCATTTAATACAAAATAATGATCGTGGGATACCTCATCAAGCTTCAACGCCTTGCTTATGTGTTATTATGGTTTTTATAATAATTGGTGATATTGCTGCCAATTATGCTTTCAGAATATTTTATTTGTTCGTATCTACTACTTTTTCTAATACTACGCTGCTCAGGTCCCCTGAAATATTGTTAGCATCAGGTCCCGAGGAGTCTCCATCTGCCGCTGTCCAAATAATACAGCAGTAAATTGCTAAAGAGCAGCAGCTGTAAATTAAACATTGGGGTTCATAGGTCCAAACCATTAGAAGGTCGGCAAAGTGGAAGCTAAATCAGCTTAATTGTGCTTGATGTTGAGGATAAATTGGGGTTTTTGTTATTGTATACGTCGTGTCTCGTTCTAAAGTTTCAAACCTGAATTGCTTTTTTTTTAAATTTAAACTTGAATCTCATTTCAAATGAACGCATTTTTTTTTAATAATATAATGATTTATGTGTAGGAAGGGGAAATCGAATGTAACATATTTTCAATGAAAACAATGGGACCAAGAGACAGGGACGACATGGAGACAGTTATAGAAACACGTTTTACGTAACGTACTAAACTGATGACCCAAAAAGAAAAACAACTATATGACCAAAATTAAAAAAAAAAAAAATTTAATGGATCAACTTATACCCAAATATATAATATTTAAATGCTTACTGTTTTTTTAAATATGTTAAGTATCGTTGTGCGTACAAATCAAATGTTTTTAAAAGCATCACAAATTATATTTACAAAATTTTTAATGTACGATATATTATGAATATTAGCTATTTTGTTATAATACTTCACGCGTGTAAAATGTATGGAATTCTGAAGTTGCTTGCAGCGTTGATTTTATTAAAACAATCGACTGTAATACTACACTTTGTTATTTCATATTATTACTAGACATAATGTGTTGACATTAACTTGTTTTATCATTAGAATTTTTTTATAGACTTCATTTGTTTTACAGATATTTTTTTGTAACTTGATTTTTTTTCTAAATGATTAGTATGCGATCAGAGATATTAGAAAGCATTCAAGTTAAACACGTCAGTTGTGCTATAGAATATGGTGTACTTAAATTATACAATACTTAAATAAAATAAATTAATTCATGAAAAAATTAAAAAAAAATAAGGCTGAAAAATTAAAAAAAAAGTATATTATTGGTTAAAATTATTCATACCACGTAATGTAAACAAAAGACAAATCTTATCTACCATTTAATTGGTTTAGTTTCGTCATTATTTAATGATATATAGCTCAAAATATGTGACCAATAATTAACTATATTGAGTAGCTATATTAGCTTAAGTAGAAATACTATATATATTATATATTTATACAAGAACTTCTAGCATAAGATAATCGATCTTTACGACTATTTTATAACTTTTAACTTAACGAAATGTGATTTTATTATGAATAAAATGAAAATATTAATTTCTTAGTCGTTCTCTGATTAGTTTTTAATCTAAGAAAAAAGAACTGTATCATTCTTGTTTCATGAATTATTTTTGTTAAGTTATATTCTTCAAATTCTTGCTTAATTAAAAAAAAAAATTACATAAGGAATGTACTTGACAGCTGTCTGTTTTCTTTTGTTTTTGTAACTTGATACAATTCTATCATTGTAGTAAGGCTTAAGATTATGAGTCCAAAGGAACATGCATGAACAGAACTTATAAAAAAAAAAGTGTAGTGACAGTACACGTGGCAGAAGTGAAACTTTTTTGTGTCAGCAAAGTTTCGGAAATGTAATATCTTCGCTTTCAAAGAAGTTTCACTTAAAATGTATAAAGATTGAAATGATTCAGAGTAGCTATTTTTGTTACAACAAAATATTTGACGTATAATACGCGTATACTAAGTTGGCCGGTTTGAAGTCGGTTCGCGCATGTAAAGTTACGACGGGGCGTCGATTCAAAGTAGTGATGTGCCACTACATATTAATCGATGTCGATTACAACTTTACGTATAATAGACGTAAAATTGTAAAGTAATTTGAATAGTTTGAAATAATATATTTTAGTAGAGTATCGATATATATTTTTTAATATTCAGACAATACTCATTAATGTTCGAGGCAACAGTTTTTGATAAAACTCCAATATAACATTTAATATATATTTTTAATAACTTATCACATTTAATGTATTAAAATAACTCTAATTATAAAAAGAGTTATGCGGAATAATAAAATTAATATATAATTAAAGTTGAAAAATCTTAATTCATTAACCAATTGACCCGTTTCCGTAATCGGTACTTGTCATGAAATACGTTACCCGCTTCTGCCTTTTTATAATATCTGACCGGCAAACTTAGATTGCGCGTCTTATTCCGTTTCGTTTTGACTGGATTGAATTTTATGTGCCAAAAAACATATACAATGTATTGGATGCTTTTACATTTTTTACTTATGCTGACTGTACAAAGCCTTACAACTTCCTATAAGCAGACATAGTGCTAAAACATCATTTTTCTAAGTTTTATATGTAACTAAATTTTTAAATTAATAATTTCAACCAACCCAAACGCTTTAGAACATTTCTATCTAATCTAATAGCATTTTGTTTATTCGAATAAAATTACATTAGAATGCTTCAATCGAATTATATAGTACATATAAGTCTCAAAAGTTTTTGTTTATTTTAATGCATTAGAATATAATATTTATTTTGTTACCATAGATATATTTATAATGTTTGTATGATTTCATTAGTATGAATAAATGATTTATCGAATATCATGTCATCACAATCCGTAGGAAGCTTTCAGGCCCTTTAGTATATAATGCACATGAATTCATGTGACTGTAAAAAAGCATGTATGAAATAGTCCTTAGTTTGTTTTTTTTTTTTAAACTACATTCAGTTTTGGGTGTGGATTTCTTTAGCTTTATGCATGTTATCTGTAGTTGCATCTTTTCTATATTATAATAAAAAAATAATATCATTGCCTTGCTTCATTTTCATTTGTGCTGTAGTCATCACATTTTAATTATTAAAAAAATTTTAAGTATTTTTTAAAAGAATTCCATATTTGAATAAATAAAACGCAGCATGCCCGATAAAATAAGTTTAGTTATAAATATTAATATACGCAGATAAGTGTACAACTAAAAGTTGCCAGTAAATATAAAAATACTAAAATTATAATATTAATATTTAAATTTTTGTACTCACCATAACTATACTTGTTTTAGTAAATATTGTAAGGAAACACTAGTCATGCTTTTGATGAAAAAAATTTTTAGTAATTAAATAATTAATGATGTTCTATTCGAAATTGCAATGACTGTTATTTTCAGTAACACTACAAGTTTTCTCTTTATTACTTTTAGTAGTTTGGGTCAAATTTTAAACCAGTTCCACTTAACCACATAAATTGAATATTTGCACACACATAGTATTGGTAACAATACAATTTTCTATATTTAATTTTATTAATTTTTAAAATTAATAGAATAAATTGAAGTTATTAAATATATGTATAACAAGTCGGTAATTTATAACTCATCATGTACATAACATAATATATAATAAACATCTCATTACATAACAGGGTAATTATACTTTCTTATATTATAGACAATTTATCTTTGCACGTTTGAAAGCTTTTGACGATTGTGATTTTGTTTTATTTTTGCCCTTTCCGGCTTTTTTAGTATGGCAAGTTCCTTTGAAATGGCAACATTTTAATTTAAAGGTAAGAATTTGTTGTATTATATGGTATCGGAGTCAGAATTCTTAGTCGTATTATCGGGGCTAATATATTTCATACATGCTTTTAATACTGGTGTATATATTTTTTTTTCACACCCTTACTAATAAACATTGTATAGCGGTTTGTATATTTAAACAATGCGTTGTCTTCTTCTTTCGAATGTCAAAAAACTGATGATAGAAAGAGATATATCAATGTTTAACTAATCTCTCGCTATACAGGGTTTACGTTTTCATTAGACATAATTAGATATAATCATGTCAGGTTTTTATTTGAACTTATATCTTTAAATTTATTTATGCATGTATATTAGTAATAAATAGTTTCATTTGGTATAAGAATGGTTAGTATTTTTGCTCGAATACTGTTTATACAGATTTATCAATAATATAACAGATCAGAGGTTATTATCAATATGAACGTATAAATATAATATTTATATGGATTAAATTTGTAGTGACGGAGAACTTTGGTTGGCGAGAAGATTCGTCTGGCAGTGAAGAACCTGATGCACCACATTATCCGTTAGATCTAAGGCTCGCCGAAGCCAGGCGAGTATTTTTATATCTCTAAATATATATATATATATATATATATAACACTGGTGGTAGAGCTTTGTGCAAGCTCGTCTGGGTAGGTACCACCCACTCATCAGATATTCTACCGCAAAACAGCAATACTTGGTATTGTTGTGTTCCGGTTCGAAGGGTGAGTGAGCCAGTGTAATTACAGGCACAAGGGACATATAATTTTAGGTCCCAAGGTTGGTGGCGCATTGGCGATGTAAGCGATGGTGAACATTTCTTACAGTACCAATGTCCAAGGGCGTTTGGTGACCACTTACCATCAGGTGGCCCTTATGCTCGTCCGCCTTCCTGTTCTATATAAAAAATAATAATAACAAATTTAAAAAAAATTGCGGAAATCTCTGGCGCTGAAGGATTTAATTAAATTTATAGAGACCTAATATTATATAAATACTTCAAGACTTTATCTATTTTCAAATACAATGTGTACTTAATTATTGTATTAATAAAATTGCTTTTTTTTTATAAATAAATTAAAAACAACCGCTTTTAAACAACCAGCAACTGCAAGTTACCTAATTTTATAAGTGCCAAAATCTAAATAAATATATCGAAGAATGTATGTAATGTAGACTAGGCAATTATTGCATAATATGATCCTGCTTGTGAGACATGGTCCCCGCTATCCATAGATATCCAGAGCGATCCGCTTTATCCGCTGTAAAATAAAAATCCATGTAAAATTGTAGCTTACTTCACTTTAGCTTTTTTTTTAAGAAAAGGTAGGCGGACGAGCAAATGGTCCAAATGGTGGTAAGTGGTCACCACCGTCCATAGACATTGCTATTGTTAGAAATACCATAATATGATAATCATACATAACCATACAATACCATAATATAACCATCGCATATATCGCCAATGCGCCACCAACCTTGGGAACTAAGGTACTAGACATAACACCTTAGGGACACTATAAGGGACACCTTGTGTAGATACACTGACTCACTCACCCATAAAACTGGAACAAAATAGTACTAACTACTGCCGTTTTGAAGGAGGATATCTGGTGAGTGGGTGGTACCTACCTAGACGAGCTTGCACAAAGCCCTACCACCAAGTAGTAGTAGCCAAATTAACTTATATTTATGTATAATACAAAAAATAACGATTGTTTTGATTATTTAATTACAGGCTACAATTAGAAGAAAGGTTAGCCCAAGAGGCAAGAGAGAAAAGACAAGACGAGAGGAGGGCAGAGGACAGGAGAGCGATCGACGAACGCACGAGGAGCTCCTACAACGACGTCAGGAAGAGTCCCGCCGAAGAGCGCAGACGAGACCCCGTGCACTTTGTACTGGGAGGGGACAAGTGAGTGAAACGTTCATTAGAGCTGCCTGTATGTCGTATTACATAGTAGGGGGACATGACTCGATCTGGACAATAATCTTAATTTCAGTCTTTAAAAATGTCATACTCGTAAGGTAATGATAATGTTTATAATAACTGCACGTATTGCTTGGATATTACGAAGCCATAAGCATACAAACTTAGGGCCGCGCTTACTAACACCCTCGCTAAACGAGTCCAAAGTGGCAGCAAAGAGCAAAGACCCAACCCATTCGACACGTTGCAGCGTGAACTGGACGGGCGAGGAGCTGCCGCGCGCCGCGCACTCGCAGTCGCAGCCGCAGCTGCGCGCCGCCGCCCGCGCGCCGCAGCCGCCGCCGCGCCGCGCGCCGCCCGCCGCCGCGCTGCAGCGCTCGCGCAGCACCGACGTGGGGCCCGGGCCCGCGCGCTCCCCGCCCGCGCCCGAGGAGGAGTCCACCGACTCCTCGCTCGTGGACGACGACGGCGTGCCCAAGCCGCGCCGGCGCCGGATACACCTCCCGTTCGGCAAGAAGGCGAAGACCCCCGCGTGACCGCCCCGCGTCCCCCGTGTCCCCCGTTCGTCGACCGAGTGAGCGACCTCGATGGCCTCTGTCCCTCTGGTATTATTTCGTGATTCGTTTCGCACGTTTGCCGTTCGGTGTTAGTTGAATTGCACGTATTTATTTCTTATTATCGTGTCGTATTGTGTTTTACTCCTTCGAATGATTCCATATTATTGTTTTCGAAATCCATATGTATCTACACTTTTAAATCTTTCGTGTCGTCGCTTGTAATCGAGTAGTTTGCCGATGTGTGATATTTCGAGCTATTTTATGATAAATAATATATGAACCGTAGTGAACGACGTTGTATATGAATCGGTCGTTTCGATTTCATTTCGTCACGTTTAGTTTTTGGAATTTTATTTGTAGCTTGTATTTAGATAATTTTACATTCTATTCAATATTTTTACTCCTTGTTTTTTTATAAATGCAATATAAATTGTGCTTAATATTTTGTTTTAAATTTCATTTAGATGTTTTCAAATATGTTTTCTTTAAGAATGAAAAAGCAATATTTTACTTATATTATATACCATTACACTTAAATAATAAAACTCCTATTATAGAATAAGTTAAAATTAAGGTTAGAAATTATTATCCTGAAAGGCTATACTTAGTGAAATTTTTACAAAATAATATTATACTTTTAATAATATTGACTAAAAGTTAAATTTGTATTTTATGATGGTTTTGTTAATTGGAAATTGAATTTAGAGGAGAATTATTATACATTTGAACCGCTAAGTTCTCGAATAAGTGAACCACGTGAACATGCAATGTACGGAATAGTTTACACCATACAGTATAGTACATTTTATATATCATTATATTATATACGTCTCAAAAAAATATTGGTTGTGTTTAAGCATGAAAATTATTATTTCATGTATCGTAATATTTTTTTATTTATTGTGGTATATTTAGTTGCGTGGCTAGGTGGACAAGGGCCCCGGTGCATAAGGAAAGAATTGGGCCCTCACCCCCTCTTTCCGCGTAGCTTGAACATATATTACATTTACATTATTAATTACAATTGTATAACTAAAGAGTTGATGGGTGGATTTGTCGAATTGATCTTACAACGGTCAAGCGCGTGAGATTATCTACAAACTACCAAATAACTGTCATAACAAACAGCACTTGCTTATCGAGGACTCTTGGCGCATGTCCTAAAAATCTTAAATTAGATTTGTGTAATAGTTGATGTTCATTTAAAAACATAAAATAAATTTATGCTCATTTCTTCAAAGCTGAGGTTAGAGGGCCCCCCTGAGCTCCGGGGCCCTGGTGCACTGCACCACCTGGCCCTACGATAGCTATGCCGCTGAATATATTATATTAAACATTTAACTATATCGCATCATTCCCTGTTGTTTATGTAGTATGATAGCGATATAATTGCCCTATAGATGTAATATAGAATATTTTTTAAGGCAATTTGGTGCTAAATGAATATTTTCAGACTGAAAACCATAAATGGATGAAGTTGGTTTGGATAATATTCGTTGTTTATGGTACAATAAATTTTATGTGGATTTTGCTAGTTTCTGGTGGATTTCTTATACTTACATTGTCAGATGTAAACCAATAAGTATTCAGGAGTATTCATAGACAAGGAGAATGGTTTGAGCAATAATCTTACAAAAATGGCCACTTCTAGAAAGAGACATTCGCTATAGAAACAAGAATAGCAGATACAGTACACGATAGCTTTGTCTCTCTCACACTTTTCCATCAGTATTGATTTTACAAGTGTCCATAGAACGCCGGGTACATTTTCACTGTCTATGATATAACAATCTCCGTATGTCGACCTTTATCAATAACGTATGTAATTGTACTTAATAATCATTTTATTATATAACACCATTGAGTGACTTGATTTACCCGAGTACAAACTTACATCTCAACTCGTTTTCTGTTCAAGATATTAGTTAACTTTATAGTAATTTTTTTTTTCATTGAAATTGTTAGTTATATAAATGTCACAAATCTGCGAAACTGTTGCAGTATTACGGACAATATTGATGACATTATACAGCGCCGGTTTCAGGCATATTATGAGCGTGTGCGATTATTCAAAAATACTGGGCTGGTCCCAGTAGACCTTGGAGATAAAGTTTTCATTAAAGTTGAAGTGAGATTCTATATATTTTTAATACCCAATTTAGCGCATTATATTCTCTAAAGCCGGCACTGTGCTTATACTTCCTTTACGGTTACGTAAAAAAAGAATGTCAATTTATAATGTATTGTTGCTTTTACGGCCCATAAGGATGATGGTATAACCAGAGGTCTTCAAACTACGACCATGGCCCACGCCGGCGAGTAATACCGATCCAGTCCGCTATAACAGGCTGGAATGTTCCTTTGTCGATACGAAATTTGTGATGAGATATGTTTTAATCCTTCAGACTAAGTGGAGGAGTCAGTTCGTCCCTGACTGAAATGTTTGGAGATCATTGGTATAAACGAACCTCAGATCTGACAAGTTTTGTAACAAAAAGACAAATCGTGATAAATACGTTGTTACTTAAAAATAAAATTTATCCTAAAATCTTGTTTATTATTATAAATCAGTCCTTTGCCTATTTTTTTTTTTCCTAAAAATATACACTTAATCCAAGCCTTCGTATGAATAAAAACCCGTTGCTCCATAGCTTAAAACTGTTTAATTCTTGTTGATTTTTACTATTTTAATTATGTATGTAGTTAAGCTAGTTTCTATTTCATGTAATAACCTTTTAACCCTAGCAGGGCTATTAAGTGAAATAACCAGTTGTCAATGAAGTGCAGTGTCCTAAGAAAGAAACGGCACTAAAGTAATTTCTTTGTTCAGAGTAGTTTATGAGAGCACCGAAAATGAATGTTAAGTTTTTGACGTACTACGTAGTAATTTAAATATTTTTAATATTATTAAGTTTTCTTGGACCCTGTTGTAAAATATAGTACGTATATAAGTACTTTCGAACAACAATTTGTTTCGAGTGCGTTGCGATGACATATTAACACGCTGCGCAGTTCATTTAAGTCACCCTTGTATGAAAAATACTTCCGGCTAAAGAGGTATATATTTTTAATGGGTTAACAAATATTCAATAATTAATATATATAAATAAAATAATAAATACGTGTTAAACATTTTATTTCAAGAATTTACAAAACTGTTAATTCAAAAACGTCTTATATATACCTATTAGTCGAAACGTTTTGGCTGAATGCTTAGAACGATGATGTTTAATTTTGAAATGTGATGCATTCTAATCGACAAATACTGTCAATAGCACATTTGACTACATCCTTTCATAATTCACTACACTCAAACCCATTTCCTTTGTAAAATATGTCAAGTGTTTATGAAAGGTTAGTGTCGTGGATGGCGGCGACACATCTAGTGAGCGATCCGACCTGGCAACTCCAAGCGGGGGTGTTTGTTCTTCAAGCAAGTAGGTACAAAGAATATACACAATATGTATAAAAATATATAAGTATGTTGTTTAATATGGAGCGGTCCCCCGACATGACAGTTTTAATTTAAATAATTATATTATCTTGTATTATAAATTCATTAGAATTAATATGTATTCGGTTGAGATTTTTGTATAAGCCTTACTATTCTTTTTGATTGTTAATACATTTATAATATTCATATTATTTATTACTTTTTACTTTTATGTTACGATGTTTTACTTTGTTTTAAGTCGGGGGTTTTATCAATTTAATTTTTATTTTCTATCAGCCAATTTTGTAATACATAAATCACACTTTCATTCGATACCCCAATCGGATATATTAGCTTACTATCGTTTATTGATCCCCTCTTCCACCCCTCCATAACTATTAAAGGGCTGAACCAATTTTCTACAAACAGCCTAAAACACACTCGACTAAGAAATCTTTCAAAAAAAAGCAAACTAAATGAAAATCGGTTCATCTATTCGAGAGCTACTATCTCATGTAGACACACACGTCGAACTTATAACACCGCGTCAGGGATTAAAAAAAGGAAGCCTTGTTGCAATAATCACTTCAAATAGAAAAATGTCACGCCTGGATTAACGGCAGTTTTACAATCACAGACAAACATTTATAAAATCTCAGTGTAAATAAAGTCTGTTTGAAGTCTTATTTCTGGCCTATTTAATAAAAGACAAATTTTAAAACTAAATTTATTTTTAAAAAAGTTGTGTACAAATATCCTAATATGTAGCTGGTGTATGCGATAACTCAACGCTTCTTAAAACTGCTTTTCAATCTCTTTTTTGCACCATACTGTGCTTTTTTCTATGCAACTTACAATATTTCGACAAAATGATTATATTAAAACTAGTATACAGTCTTAAAGACAGTTAAACTTATGACAGCCGTTTACACAATTTACAGCAAATTCAGTTACATCACAATTGTTTCGCTAACATTAATTGGAACCAAAATAGGTGATTTAAATAATAAAATTATTCATTTGGATTAAATACTGTCAGTGATTCGATAATTAGCGGGTTCACCATGATCGCATTTTTAAATAAGATATTAAACAGGCGGATACATTTAAAAGGTGAATAATTATATCATCAACGAGAAGGAATGTTAATTTCTTCTTTTTATTAAAATCGGACGCAACAATTTTGCAAATTTATTAAACTAAACATGTCATGTCGCAGACCGACATAAGACCTTGTAAAAATTTTGCAGAAATTATACTTTTTAATCAATTTAGTTCAAAAGGTAGGTAAATAACAATGTTAACATACTGGCCTTCGAAACAGCGCAAAATAATCGGTGCGTTTTAACTAAGGTAGATTCAATATCTACAGACTTCAAACGTAATAACAATACAGTACTTTTCCAAACTTGATAAATAACCGCCATATTTAGCGAAGGTTATCGTAGCGACGAACTTATCTTAACAGACGAACCAGCACCGACAGACATTCTTGACGGGTATAAATTGCCTGTGCCGGTGCCTGTCTGTACGTATCTCTGGCGTATGACGATACTTTGTGAGTATACAGCCTCATACACCAATAATATTATTATCGAAAATCAAACAAATTAGTTTGAGATTACAAGTGATCTGAGTGATCTTAAATACGTCTCGTAGATATGAATACTAATGTTTTCGCCGCCTGCCACGCGTCGTGCCCGTAGTAACGAATCGACCCGAAGTCGTAGTCCCGTATTATTTAGCTATAGCACCAAGATGCGGTTTCAGAACGGAAATGCTAGTGCCAGTAGGCAGAGGGCCGGCTACTGCTGCTTGCACTCGGCGGGCGAGTCGTGCTGTCCCTTCTTGGCGCGTCTGCCCGGCGCGGCCACCTCGTCCTCGCTCTCTTCCGTCGAACATTCCTCGTCCTCCTGATCATAGAGTTCAAAATCAATTCCGAGCAAACATACTGTTCGCTAAATCACCTAATTACGTAAATTCTGCAACCATCTGCTCGCCGTCGTTTACCGAAAATTAAATCGCATGCAAGAAAGGAATAAAATAAAACACATGGATAAAAAGCTTACAATTTTAATGTCATCGGTACGACATCATGCCAAAAACATAAAAGCCATAACCATATTATGTAAAAACTAGCTCGAGCTGCTATGACGTGTAATTATGCTCATTTCGATAGAAAAGTTACATAAATAAAAAATATACATCTATATTCCGACCTAACTATTGTTTAGTCATTAATACATCTCCAAGAGAAAGATCACAGTTTGCAATGTTCTAGTGATGATAAAAATGCAGTTTGGCACTAGAGAGATTCAGAAAGATGCACCGATCGAACAGCCACTGCGAGACAAATCGCCGCGCATGGAATGACAATTTAAATTTCATTTAGTAGGAAACATCGAATAGCCTTAGAGAATATAATATCACATGAAATTTAAAAGTACACAAACGAATACGTAAAATTCGTAAACAAAAATACACACTATTACAATAATTAATGTATAATAATAAATAAAAAACGAGAATTGTATAACTATTCTAGAAATGCAATATAGGTTTTCGTAAACATGTAACCGTTATCATGCATTACAATTAAGGCACCATTACTCTTCTCGCTTCAGATAGACAAAATATAGCGCTCTTTGAGCTCATTTACACAACAATTCGCGTCTAAAACATATTTATCTACTTCTAGGGATAAACCATGCATAAACATAACAAAAATGCGAGAAGTAAATCTTAATTAAAGTCTAGCGCTCAAATACTAACAATTTTTAAACGAATATCCAAAAGAAATCGGAATGCTTATGGGAAATAACTTTAGAATTTGATTCACATCAAAGTGACTGAATATTGTCATTTAAAAGAATCCTAAAGCAGATTTCCCGAAGCATTCCATCTGGAGTATAAACTTATCGACCTGCGAGATATAATTTAGATTATTTTTGGTACAATAAGTTTTTGATATGGGACAGATATGATCGCGCCGAAGGCAAAAGCCACACTCAATTGTGCATAAAGAGTTGTCGAACGGTCTAAGGTCGAACAACCGCTGTTCGCAGTTGGTTCGAACCTAGCGCGTTTGGTGGCTAGTTGCTAGAACGCTAGTAAACGCTAATGGTGGGCGGATAGGATGTTGCATCAATCTTCCGCGTCCGAAACCTCCTCGGTACCCGAGTCCTCGTCAGAGTACGAATCCTCCTGAAAACAAATATACCGCTTTTGGTCGAGCCGCCAACAATCTAACCAGACGGAGATAGTGGTATTTGTGTGGGTGAAATTTAAAAGCTAATTAAAACCGTCGGTCCAAATGTAGCTCAAACTAGTTAAAGTTTTATATAATCAATCAAATCAAACTTTTGTATGATAGTAATCATTTTAAATATAGCTATTGATTAAAACTAATAATAACCACATGTATTCTATTATATGTATATTACCAAGATTGAGCTACTCTTGGTATGATTTGTAAATTAAATTCAAACCAAAAATATACTGTACCTTCGTCTGATTTTTGATGTGAAGGCTGGTCTAATGTTAAGAGGCACTAAAAACTCTACCATGCACGCAAATAAAGCATGTGGCTACCAGATGGCTGTAGAATTTGTTTGTTTCATTTCATGCATATGAATATTAGCCGAATAAGCTAATTTATATTATTCATATTAATTTTAATGTAAAGCAAGTTTATTATAGTATTAAGTTTTATTGAAGAAACAATAAATAGAAGAAATTTATATCAGTTTTAATCATAAACTTGCTGTACAGCACATTTATAAAAAATATTATTTTTATGTGTGCACAGGATAAGAATGTACATTAGAGGTTGGAAGTTTACAGCATATTTATTACTAATTCTAAAACCTTTTAAGATGATGTTGATGTTTTTTTATGATACAAGTAGGATGATGATATCACAACAATCTTCAGTCAAAGTGTTATCCTGTGCACATAGTAGTAACATCTGAACCCACCTCCTCCTCGTAGTCGTCGTCGTCGTCCTCGTCGAGCCCCTCGCCCGTGTAGAGCAGCACGGCGCGCGACACGACGCGCTCGCGGATGTAGTGACCCACTTCGAAGTCGGCCGTTAGCAATGCCTGCAGGGGGCATAGAGGATTAAGCATCATTGTATATTAATTACATATTACTTTAACAAGTAGAAAATAATTAAATAAAAATTATCAGTCTATAGAAAATCGAAGAATAAAGAACAAAATTTAGTAAAAATTATGGTTTACCTGTGTATCTGAAGCTAAGGTGGAGTTGGGATCATCTGGCATCAAGGGTGGGGAGAAGAAGTTGAAGAAAGAGTCAGCTTGAACCGACTTGGTGACTGTTCGTACTGAGCCTCGGGACTTGTGTTTCTGCTTCTTCTTTATCGTCTTTACTGTTACATTTTTGCCCTTCTTCCAGTTGATTTCACAACCCTATGTTAAAAATAATTAGTTAGAAAAGATGTTTTTTATACTCTACTTATACTTAATAAAAAACATATTTGTAATATAATAGAAAAAATTGTTTTTTAATTACCTTGCATGAATAAATTTCTGGACCTTCAAATTCCAAGGGACTCTCCTCATCTGGCTTACATTTCATGGAGTACTCCTTTGTGAGAATTGTGTTTGTGAAGTAATCATTGGGTGCAAAGTGGAACTCGAGGGTGAAACCAATAGGACCTTCATGCATTTTCACTGTACAAAGAAATCTTTTATGATTAACTTATTTTCAAATATGTTTATGTTAAAAACAGTAATTTTAAAATAGCATTTTTAAGCAATTTTAGTTGAAAATTTTAATTACATATTTTTTTATAACATTTTGTTTTCATTTTTAAAATAATAGACAATACCTTTAATATCCTGCATGCATTTAATAATCGGCTCATCATGGTCTTGCATCATTTCACACAGCATGGAAACATTTTTAAATATGTTGTACCAAAAGTCTGGGATGCCCTTTACGTTGGGGTCCATGGGTGGCCTGCAAAATATTGATCTAGTTACACAGAGATTTAAATAAAAAACATTCATTCACTTGCATAATTTTGCCTCAGTTGGTGATGCATGTTAGAGAAATCACTCATGATTTTTCAGTAATTGGTGTAAGTGTGTCATCATAACAAATTATTTACAGTAACTTAATGCAACTTCAATTGCATAAATGTTAAACTATAAATGATTATCCTTCATTCTAAACTCAAAACTACTAACTCAGCTAATTTGTTTTCTTCTTTATTCTCGTCACTATCAGCAATAGCAGCATTTTGAACACTACGAGCTAATTCCTCCTCTTCGGTTTCATCGCGCCAAGGGTTTAGACACTCTTCATCAGTTGGCTCGTAAGAACCATTTACTATTTGAGCTCGCTGAAAAAATTAAATTAGATTTTAATTCATTTCATACATAACATTAAAGGCAGGAAACAATCCAAGCAACTATTAATCTTTAGTTTGTTTTTTGTTTGTATTCAATTCATTACCTTTTCAAACAGTGGTTTATACAATTTCTCATATTTGCACTCGAGTGCATGCACCTCTGAGTAGAACTTGGCTTCAATGTCTACAAACTCTTTCTGCAAGGACCGAAGTGCGCGGATTCGCCGACGCACATTGGGAGGTAATGAAGCCATCGCTTCAGCATGGATGCGGTTGGTGATAGCAACTAGCATCTCATTTCTAGTGATGCCACTGTTCAAGAAAATAATATATAGTTTAGTTATAATAGATATGATGTAAGTTTATCTAATACATTGTTAAACCGTAAGCTAAAGATTAGCAAGTGACCTATTTTCATTTATTACAGATTAAATATTCATATCTTTTAATATCGTACCATATTGAAAATCTACCCATATTTCTACTGAATGAACATAAAAATCTTGTAGATTACACTGGTGAGGCCTAATCCTGTAAAGCTAAATTTAAATGTCTAAATTTAGGTAGTTCAAACATAGGTTAATTTATCGCATGGCCCAGTTTCATGACGTGTGATGAATCCATCACAATTTAACGCAAGTATATTTTGGTCATAAGATTAAATTTAACGATGATGTTCCGAAACGAGACTCGTGACTTTGAAATAATGTATATATAGAAAACCGGTTTTAATATAACTTTTAGAACGCCGATCGATAGTAACTATACAGAAATGTTTGAGTTAAAAATAAAAATTGATATAAGTTCAGTGTCCGCGGATAACGCAAAAACTGAATTAAATTTCTAAGTCAATTTTTCTCATCTTACAATACAGAGCAAAAGCAAAAAAACGTCATTCACATGTAAACCACCGTAAGGCGTATAGACAAACTCAAAATTATGATTACCTTATATTTTAATAATTTATATTCACAATATTGTAATTAATAAAGACAATGAAATATTTATAGTTTACTTTCTTTAACTGGTTTTGTAAAGCGTTTTTATGCTCCAATAGTTTTGTATCTCACTGAAGTAAAATAAATGCTAGTCACTATTATTATTTGATTTATCGTATTAACGTCATTTTTATAATAGTCGAAATATTTTCTGATATTACATCTTTTTTGTAGTTTTTTTTTTCAAATTAATAAATATATTAATTATTGACACATTCCATTTACCAATTGATTTTATAATAACATGAACAAATGTTCATTTGACAAATCACTTATATATCTAACACAATTAACCACTTTAATGCGTATAATAATTTATACTCAATCATTTGTCGTAAATTCCTGTATATTAGAAGAACAAAATAGGCCATGGATTTACCATCGGTTTTACCATCTTAGATCACTCGTCTTTCGAATCGAAACATTACAAAGTATTCGTATTAACTACTCAGACGAGCCTGCAGATCGCCTTTCAACTAACCAACTCATCTACATTTCCTGTTTAGAGACTGCAACCTGACTAATAATTGCCCTTGAGCTTTCCATCTGCTACATTTTATTTCAACCAAGCCCCAGATTTTTATTTAGATTTATTAATATACAAACAAATACGGCATTTGAATGCTAAATTAGCTATGCAGCTAAATTGAAAAAAAAAGTATCGGAAATAATTTCGGACATGTTTAGATTTTAATTTTCAAAAACATATTTAATTTAAATCTTTCAATCCAATCGTACTATTTTTATCAATATGATATTTATGTTTTCTTTACACCGTAAAGCGAAGCAGTAGAGTATTCTTTATAACATAATCAATTACAAATGTGAGCACAAATTAACCCTATTTTCGTATTGTGATCGATATTTTAGAAAACCTAAGGAATCGCATTGATCTTTTACAACATGCAAGCACTACGAACGATTCCAAAGGCATTCAGACACGCGTGCCGTCTGTTGCCGACCAAGTAGAGCATGAAATGACTCATGGGTTCGATGACCCGTAATCTCAATCGATCATTACTTTTTACACCCAATTCAAATATCGAGACGTTTTTTGTACATTTATTAGACAATCCAAAATGGTAGCTTTTTATCACTGATTGGTTTAAACTTACAAAGCTATATTTTAAAGATATTTGCTTATACAAACATAAAACTCTTCAGTACAATTGTTATTTTATTATAGATTTACAGAAGATCTTGTTAGTTGCAATAAATTACTTAACAGATTAGAGTAATTTTAAATACTGCAACTGTGATATCATTTTACTTTAAAAAAAAAGAATAAAAGAGTTATTCAATAAGGAAGTCTAGGTCGTTTTTATCGAAATTATAGTTAATTTATCTTTTTAAAATAGTCCAGAATAATTATCCCATTTGTCACGTGGTATTGGAATTTCGTAGCGAATGGTTAAGTTATGAATCGTAGCACATGTTTCGCTTTAACTAATTTAAATAAATTATATATATTATTTCTATTTTGGATTTAAATGTTATACTAATATTTCCTCTATTTGATTAAAACTAATTAATCTTTATTAGTTACTCGTGAGATTATTGATGACGACCGCGTGATTACAAATAACCTTGTCGATTAATAAACTGGACGTCTCAAAAACTATAACTTAAATAGGTTTTTATAATCTTATTGTTGTAAAAATAAAATCTACTTAGCAAATTAATTAACTCCTTATAAATAACTCCTTCAAACAAGTAAACCTTATATTAAATTCTAGCTATTCCTTTCTTTGCGCCGTTCAGTTTTCTGGTTCCTCAATTATAAATGGGCTCAAGTAGACCTTGTTTCGAATATAGGAATGAGATTTTATAGTTGAATGAATCATCGTGACTCACAATTGAGATCTTCAGAGAGAATCGTTTTAATATGGTTAAAATTACCTACTCAGTTACTATGTTAAACAAGTAAATATTTTATGTAATTGAATTAACCTCGAGAGTAAAAATAAAAACAGTTATATACATAATATATACGTCGTAATAGTATCGCAAACACTGCTAATAAGAGTAAAAACTTTTTTTTTAAAAGTTCATAAATCCTAAATTAATCTAAGTTAATAAAATTTACTAATTTAACTGTACAAGTGTTACGTTGACTACTAAGTGTACAAATTACAAAAAATTCAAAATTCGAACACCAACACGTGTTTTATATTTTTCGTTGATTCAATAATGCTAAGATATCTATTTTTACTCTAGTTAAAATAGTTGATTGAACAAATTGTGTTGCTTACCTTTTCAACAAGTGCGCTGCTAATTCACCACCAGCAATTTCCTCCTCATCACCTGTCTCAACCTCTGAAGTAGCATCACCGGCACGTTCCACGGAACCCATGTTTAATCTAAAAAAAAAACGACAATTTGTTTGATCAAAGATCTTCGCGCCACGTTGTCTTCTACCAAGATTCACGTTATTATAAATTTATTTCATATATAATACATTAAATGATTAATTTGAAGCCTTTTAATAATATAAATTATCACTTCATTAACGTACTTCAAGATTTTTTTTATAAAACATAATGCGCAGTTCTCTTCCTTTCGGTTGCCGACCACATGGTCACCTAATCAATTTATGAATATCTAGTTTGTTGAACTTCGAAATATTATAAAAAATATAGCTACTGCAGTTTAGACACACAATTATCATGTAACAAAACGCACTATCACTTATTATAAGGAAAATTTACATTTTTACAACTTACCTTCTAGCCGACAAGACTTGTGAGAAAAGAAAGATGGCGCCGTTAAACTCAGTCAGGGAATGATGAGCGATCGGCGAATGAAAATGAACAGCGTTAACGCATTATATTAGTTACGTTTCCGGAAGTATATTGCCATTATCAAAAAAACGTTGATCATGTGCACAAAAGTGATTTAAAAAAAAGAAGGAATATAATCATTTTTAATACTATTTTTAAAGTATGATAAGTTTTTTTAATAATTATTTATCAATTGAAAAAATAATAATATTGGTGTAATGTTTAAAATGAATAAGCTTCTTAGTTAAGTCTATTTTAAGCTTCACTTCAAATGCAAGATCAACATAATGTAATATAAATATTTAATATTCATAGAAATGTTCGGTTTTTTAAAATTAAATTTAAATAATTTAAATAGATTTTAAGGATAAGAAAGAAATAAATAACAATTATCAAATTTCAAATAAAATATGTTGCTTGATTGTGTTACACCGGTAAGCAAAATATATTAATGTAACAATAATAATAATTAATTTGTCATCTATCATTGGCTTTATTTTTATAAGTTACATGTTCTTCCAGTTTTAAGATTCCTTATTATCTATGAACTGTTAAATTATAAATAAATGTATTATCATTAGAAATATTTCCAATATGGTCTTTTTACAAATTCAAATTATATTCTGTACAAATGATAGCCTGAAATGATAGAAAGAATACTAGTAGCATTTTCATTAAATTGCAATTCCTATTTTCTAGGCAAAATTAATGAACCAACACTCAGGTGCTATTACTTCAAGATTGTAATTTTTTAACTACAAACGGAACAAAGATATAATTTGGCATTTTCCGCAGGAACTCTAGCTAAAGAAAGAAAAAATTTTAAAAATTTTCCCTGTAGGAGACCCCTTGCCTATGCGCCAAATGGTAATGCGTTCAACACTAGGCGTGTCGGTTTCATTTTGGTGGTTTTGTCAAGTCCTTACGTAGCCTATACAGTAATATTTGAAAACGTAAGATTTCAACCAATGCGTCTCACTTTTCATGATATACTAACGTGATGATTAGATACTAACTACGGGACAAGTCGACAAATTGAAGATCACCATGCTATTATGGAGTGAGATTTGCTGGGAATATCTTTAAAGGATAATATATAGTCAGAAATTTTAAAAGATTATCCATAAAAGAATTGAAGTTACATATTTTGTGAAATTACCAGACTGAAATGATAGTGGGCTTGTCACGTATATCTAAGGACCGATGGCCATAGGAGCAGACGACTCCTCGAGTATGGACCGCAGATTGGCAAATAGAGAGTAGGGCGCCCTCCAGCCAGATGAGCGATAACCTAAAGAAAGTGGTAGGGCCCGACTGGATGCGGAAGGTGGAGAACCGGGAGCCTAGCGTACTTTGGCTGAGGTCTATCTGTCTAGCAGTTGGTTGCGATTGACTTTCCGCTGATTATTGATAAATTTATTTTCACTCAAGTACAAAATAACAAAGAATTTACATTGAAAAATTAAAATCTTAATAAGAAATAACCGTCTTAATTTAAAAATAGTTTTGGTATGGCTTAAGAGAGAATAAAAAATAAAATTTATCTCCTATATTTGATAATCTGTTACCAGACGTAATTCGATAATCTGTCAACTACAAATATTAAGATTGTCAAAACATTTTAACGCTGCTGATGCTGTTTAGTTTTGAGTTGTTTACAGCAGTTTTACTAATTGCTACTGAGTGTATAAAATAGGAATGTATTTTCACCAGGTATATAATGCAATATAATTTAAAATGCCACCAACTGTTCAAACTAATGAGGCCGAGCGCGAGAAGCGTCCTCAGAGGACAGGCGAAAGGAGGTTAGTTGTTTTTTTATGGAATTAAATTATATTTGACTGTTTAATGTTTATTCATTGTTTAATTAATTTTAGGTCGGAACTTGTAACGCGTGTAAAATATTGCAATACCCTCCCCGACATACCATTCGATCTGAAGTTTATTACATATCCATTTCCATCGACGAGGTTCATTCAGTATAATCCGACGTCTCTAGAGAAGAATTACAGATATGAAGTATTAACGGAACATGATCTCGGTGTTCATATTGACTTGATTAATAGAGATATTTACCAAGGCGACGGCAATGCACAGTTAGATCCAGCTGATGAGAAGCTTCTCGAAGATGACGTACTTACGCCTCAAGATTCAAAGCGATCTCGTCATCATGCTAAAAGCGTGTCATGGTTGCGTCGGTCAGAGTATATATCTACTGAGCAAACTAGATTTCAACCACAATCTATGGAAAAGGTACTACCAGCTGCCATTATGGTCCTTACCCTGGCTTTCACAAATTGTGTTTATTGAGTCTTAAATATTAAATTATCTGCATACATACTGAAAATAACATTTTTGATTACAGTAGTATAATAAGTCTATGATATAAATAATCTTCCCTCATTTATAATTCATAGGTTGAAGCCAAAGTTGGTTACAATGTCAAGAAAATATTTAGTGAAGAGACGTTGTACATGGACCGAGACAGTCAAATTAAAGCTATTGAAAAGACCTTTGAAGATAATAAGAAGCCAATTGAAAAGCATTACAGTAAACCTGGTGTGACACCTGTGGAGGTTATGCCTGTGTTTCCTGACTTTGATATGTGGAAGTACCCTTGTGCCCAGGTTATATTTGATTCAGATCCTGCACCAGCGGATAAGAATATTGCTGGACAGATTGAAGCTATGTCTCAAGCTATGATTAGGTAAATAGTATACAAAAAAGAAAAAAAACATATTTATTTCCTAAATTCTTGCATGTAGCAAGAAATCTTGAAACTGTAAATGAAATGTAGCATGTTTGAGTTTTCATTTAAAATTCATATAAGCTTGAAACATTGTCCTAGGTTTAAGGACAATGTTTCAAGCTTATATGAATTTTCAATTCAGAATTTTATGTAATACAAGCATTGTTCTTAAAAAAAATATTTTTATCTTGATAATTTTTTGTGGGTTTTTAATGCAGTCCTTAGTATGGGAACCTCATACTAAAGAGGCAGTCATAATATACCATTAAAGAATATATTGATATATTTTTGATAATAACCTAATTAATTGATAATTAACTAAATATAAAGTTATGTTCATTTTGAAAAAACATCCTGATTTTTCTTATTATAATCATTTGTGCAATTGATTGTCAGTTAAAATGACAGTAATTTTATCATTCAGGGCACTTTACACATATATTTTACACTTTAGGCAAATTACAAAACTTACTTTTATTTCTCTTCAGGGGTGTGATGGATGAAAGTGGTGAACAGTTTGTTGCTTATTGTCTACCCACGGAAGACACTATTCAGAAGCGAAGACGTGATATTGCAGAGAATATTCCTTACTTGGACGGTGACACTTATGAATATAAAATGGCTAGGGAATACAACTGGAATGTCAAAAGTAAAGCCTCAAAAGGTTATGAGGAGAACTACTTTTTGGTAAGAAAGAAATGTATTGGTTTAATTTTTTTTTTTAACAAAATATGTACCTGAGATATGTATTATGTAATGATTTTGATTAGTCCATTCATATATTAATTGTATTCACATTCAATTTGGTAAAATAACATTTGTTTTTATGTATGATTCATGACTTTTTGAATCAGATATATTAGATGTTATGAAAAACCTTGAAAAATATGATGGTAACATATTGCATTGATAAAATGTTTGCTAATATATATTATATATATATTTTACTTTTAGGTTGTACGCAACCATTGTATATATTATAATGAACTGGAGACACGCGTGCGGCTGTCGAAACGACGAGCCCGCGCTGGTGCAGCAGCGCAAGCGTTGACTCGACTTGTCGTTACCCATAGACCCCTGAGTGCTCCTGAGCACCGTATGCTACGTTTGAGAGAGAAACAGCTTGAACCCCCTCAGGTTACTTTTTATATATTTATATTTTTGAAACATGTTTTAATAATTAAGTTATATTATTTTAAAATGCACGTTCAGAGAATTGGAAAATTTAGAATTTCTAGACTATAATAAAATATATTAGGAAATAAAAATCACTAAGTTTTCACCACTTTTAAATTTTGTTTAATCATGTCTGTTTCTGGTTATTAGTACGACCTTCCCTAAGCGGTCGCAGTGTGAAGTTTAACTTATAAAAAAATATAAATGCGAAAGCGACTTTGTTTGTATGTGTTAGCCTTTCACGTAATAGCTACTCAACTAATCACAAAATATTGTGAGGAGTTCAAAAAATTACATAAGGTAACTAAGACTTGACTCCACCACAAATGACCAAGGCTGCGGTCGGACATTATTCTAACATAAATATATGTTTTGAAACCTAACTGATAATTCGTGCAAACAGATAGGCAAACTATCCAGCTTTATAATATTAGTATAGATTGTACAAATTGACAATTGACTTTTAGGAAGATGATGAAGAGGAAGAAGAAGAAGACGAGGAAGAAGAAGAAGAGAAACAAGACCGTAATGAAAAAGAGAGGTTTGTATTTAAACATATTTTCGTTATTAATTTAAAAATTAGTTATTTGTAAGTTAGTTTGATGAAATCAATAATAATTCTATTTATAAAATATAACTGACTTAAACAATTGGCTTAATGTTTAATACAAACAGAAAAAGTTTACAATTACATATATATATATGTAAAGAAATTGACAAACGTTTTGAAGTAGGGTAATAAATTATACTTTTACTTACTATGATTTTGTTTTAATTTTTTTTACATAAAATACTTACTTTCAGTATTTTTTGGATATTAGGTCAACTATGCAATGTTTTCTTAAATAGCTTCTTTTTTTATTTACAAAAATATATTATAATTATTTCAGATCACGATCTCGCTCGAAGTCAGTATCAAAATCACCCCAAGGGTCGGAGAAATCGAAGGGGTCAAACAGATCAAGATCAGTCTCCAGAGGCCGATCGAAGAGCAAGTCGAGGAGTCGCTCTCGATCAGGTTCTGGGTCTAGGAAGTCGAGATCCAGATCTGGGTCTGCGCAATCTGCTTCTGGGAGGTATGTTGGCTATGACAACATTTTATTTTTCTCATAATATTATTTAAGAAAACGAAAATTTACAAATTATCATTTCACTTTTGTTTAGATCCGGTTCAGGCCGATCTCGTTCCGGTTCACGGGCCTCGTCCCGTGCCAGTTCTAAGAGTAAAGGTTCGCGCGCCAGCTCCACCAGCAGACGAGGCTCGAGAGCCAGTTCTAAGGCTAGCAATAAGGTAGAGTTTATATATATTTAGTTTTAGCCATGATGTTTTCTTATCTTATATTTCAGTTTGAAGCTTTTTAACCTCCAATGTAGAAAGACGAGTGTTATTAGTTTATCTGTGTGTGTGTGTGTGTCTATGGTATCGTAGCTTTTAAATGGATAAACCGATTTTGATTTAGTTTTTATATTACAATACGATATTTTATTACAGGGTTCGAAAGCCTCATCGAAGGCCAGTTCCCGTGCTTCGTCACGAGCAAGCAGAAGGTCTTCCCGTGCGTCTTCCAGGGCATCATCAAAGGGTTCAGGTTCTAAGGCATCTTCAAGGGCCAGTTCTAGAAAGAATTCTGCATCTGGTAGCGGCTCCGAACGATCTAGAAGTCGTTCTGCCAGCGGTTCGAGACAAGTAAGATGTCCTTAATTTTTACAAATCTGTTAATTGGAGAAAACTGAATGTTAAAATCAAATTAAATTAACTAGCGTTTGTGTTCGAATTTAATTTTTTAATGTTTTGCTTTCTCATTTCCTTGTGATATATATACACTATTTACCTGAATACAATGCGCCGGAATTTTTTTTTAAGCGCCTATCAGCAGAGTTTATGTACCATCCGATATGTATACAATATATTGAAAAATGTGAATAATTTTTATATATGAATGTTTTTTTTAATTTACATAGCTTTCTATAAATAAAACATATCTACCTATATTTCTTCATATCCCCACTTTCAATAATTTTGGAACTAAATAGGTAATATTTTTTTCATTATTCTTACAAAATTTAAAAACAAAATTCAATTCCAGGGTTCGCGCAGCGGATCGGCTTCGAGCGCGTCTTCACGACACAGCGGCTCTGACTAAATTACCTGATAAATATAATGTGTTACTGACTCTAATAAAACATTTATGATAAAATAACTATTTTTATTATGTAGTTATTTATTTGTAACATTTAAGACACAATAATATATTCTTTTGCATTATATTGTAACATGCATGTCCCACCGCTGGGCTAAGGCTTTCTAACCCTTTAAGGTTTGAAGCTTATTCCATCTTGTTGATCCAATGTTGGTTGGGATACACATGAGGCAGAATTTTATTGAAATTAGGCACATGCAGATTCCGTCAATGTTTTCCTTGACTACTGATCACGAGATGAATTATTACAAACATATTAAGCACAGGAAAATTCAGTTGTCTGGGTTTGAACCTGTGATCTCTGTTATGATTCAAGTGTTCTAACCACTGGGTCATCTCGGCTCTTATTACGTTGATCTACCAGAATATATCGCCAGCAGGTTACATTTAGTCCTTCTATTATTGACTTATATTTTCTATTTTCTGTAGCTCTAC
Organism: Nymphalis urticae; assembly: GCA_905147175.2. Taxonomy (NCBI): domain Eukaryota; kingdom Metazoa; phylum Arthropoda; class Insecta; order Lepidoptera; family Nymphalidae; genus Nymphalis; species Nymphalis urticae. The sequence goes on along the minus strand of LR990004.1, from coordinate 3,170,673 downwards.
ATTTTATTTATCTTGTAAAATCACGATTCATAACATATAACTTCTTTCACAATAAGCTAATGTTTTATTGTGAACAAATTGTTAACTTTGGTATATCGTTGTTAATATTTTGATAATTATTCCATTAGAATATGAAAAATAGTCCCACTGCTGGGCAAATATACTCGTTAAGAAGGTTTAGAGCTGTTCCAATGTTGGTTGCATGCACGTTTCCCACGATTTCTTCACCGTCGAGCTCGACTATAATCTCAACACAACATGAAAACTAGTTGGTGGTTTCAAAGACCAAAACTGCAATCTTCAGATAAGATACAAGAATTGCACCAGATTATTCATTGCAAGGTGCAATGAATAATGGTGCAATTCTTGTATTCTTGACACAGGATCGATTAATATCTTATTTATTGCTCTATTTCAATAAAATTAATTATCTCGTCCGATGTTGTATATATTGTAATAGCAAAATTGAGACAAGTTATTTAACAAGGTATATAAAAAAACACCAAGATAAGCTTTATTCGTTTTATTTGCACTATACATCTAGAAAAAAATTCATCACATTTTTATAAATGTTGCGCAATGAAGTTCTCAAACAAAATTGTAATATTATACGAACCCATGTTCTTATTTAATAAGTAAAACATTGTTTTTTATACTTATGCTTGAATGGTTAAATATGTTTTTATTATTAATTTAAAGCAGAGGTCTTATGTCGGTATTGATAAAAAATTTGGCGTCGAAATTATAATTCAATTTTCGAACAAAAAATTTAAATTGCGAACAATAATTCTTGAATCTTTTATAATATCTTTATTATTATTATTACACTACAATATGTCATTGATTAGTTATATAAATCCACTTGAATTTTACTTTTAAAGTAATTATAACTTGCCGACATTAACAACGCCATTTTTACACCAATCCATAAAGAATACCATAGATTATATAATATTAAAGATCTCGACCAATTGACCTTGAATTGAAATGTCATTTCAATTCAAGGTCAATTTTTTTATTTATCTTCACTTTGAGATTGGAATAGGCTATAGATCTAGGCCCTGAGAATCAGACCGGATCCTGAGTAATTTTGGAAATTTTAAAACCCCTGCTCCAAAATGTTAAACTTATTTTAGATAAAGGGAGTACTAAACTATGTTATTACAATATTCATTTAGATATAATATATTAATTATATATAGAATTGCAGCAAATTTATTATATTGCAATAAAAACATTTCATTGACAATGTTTTTGTCAATGAAATGTTTTACAATAATAATCACACACTGCACATTAAATGCAATAAGACATTAGGAATAATTTTTATACGTCAATGTATATTTCATTTTAATAAAAATAACTTTAATTAGTACATAATATATAGTTGGCTATAAATATTCTACGTTTAAAAGTTGACTTTGTTTTAAAGTATGTGATAACGCTTTAGGTATCTCATTTTTTTAAATTTATAATATTGATATAATTTTTTTTATTTAAATATTTATAGACCAGCGCTGTTGGTTAATCTGCCTTGAGTTCAGCCGGTCAATATATTTTTAATTAAAATATACATATGCTCGCAATTGATTTAAACTAATGACTTTTCATAACTAGTTCTTTTTAGTTCTAGTTCTTTCTAGTTTTTTTTTAAATATTTTAACGTTTTTTGATTATTTTCATATGCTTTATATTATTGTTAGTTAATATGATTGGTTAATGGATGCTTTTAACCATCTTATTACATCACTGACTACAGGCTATTACATATTACACATAAAATAATAGTTTCGTTTTTACATAATACATAATTATGCAATTGAAGGTAAAGTTTTATTTGATAACAATTCTGAATTTTAATACAACCCAACCATATTACTCTCTGTTCACACACACTAACTAAGCCTAATATATCGGCATTAATATCAAATTGTCGAAATAAACTATTTCTTAATTATACTAGATTTTAAATGTTTTGTCAAAGTATAATTTATCTTCGTCGTCTTGTCAAAGTATATTTAGAAAGATAAATCTATCGCAGTAATATAAAAAAAAACAAGTTTTTTTATTACAAAATTTTGAGTTTCAATGCAAATCATTTAAAAATATATTGAGAGTTAATTGGAAAGTGTTAATTAGTAAAATACATTTATATTATTAATTATAAAATTGTAATTCGACTGATACACTCGCACTTGCCGATACGCAAACGATATGACTGACACATCCTCTCCGTCACCGCTCTCAACTCCTGTGCGTATGTGTGTGTGGCGCGTATACAATATGCTTCGTTGCTACGAGTATATGTTTTATAATAATATGATATAAAATGATTTTTTTTTAACGAATTATTTTTTTTTCCAAATCCACAGCTTTACATCTTCCGGCCGAGCCGTGACGGATATTTTATTTGTCTTAAATACTTTTAAGATGTCATATTATTGTGTTAAGTGACCACACATTACAATATCAATAATTAATTAGTGCAATAAGCTTACAAAGTGAAAATAAAAAAAAGATAAATAAAATTTTAATTAATTATTTCCTTCAGTACTTGACAACTCGATGTTGACAGTGACATTTTGAAACAGATTCAAAATCCTAATTCTTACTCAACTCCTCCTCAATAATGTCGAGGTAATGTTGTGTGAACACAGCTTTATTGTGCATCACGCAACGAAGCAGAGTACCAGCGACTGACGTCAGTTCCTTGGCAAAGGCAGACAAGCCAGCAGGTATCTGACGAGATCCACCCGCGCATACTAATATCATCTTTAAGAATTCATGCAGTCTTTGATCTGTGGATAAAATATATACTTATGTTATGTCTGTGGTAATACTATCCATTAAGGTAGCACTCAATGACAAGTTATTATATTATTACAGCCAAATAGCAATACTTTGCTATCGCATCACATCATTATCATAATCACCTGAACGGAGTACAAAGTATTGCTGCATGGTAGACAAACTAATAAGGGCAAAGCCCACCCAGATATAGCACAAAATTCCACCACTGTTCAGGATATTATTGTATGTATAGTGTATTAGGGTTAATAAGATAAACTTATACAGTGACCTGGATAGATACCTGGTTAATTGGGATCTCAAGGGACCAAGACATATGTACCAATTATTGAGGGTTTCCAATAATCCAGTTTCCCTACACAGTTCATCACGCGACTTTCCACAATTATAATCTGATAGAAGTTTTAATTTTTTAGATACTGATAACGTTTTATATTTACGTTTGGACATTTTGTACAATTTTATTTCCTTTTTTTTAGGTCAAAACCTGAGATAGTACTGACAAACATGTCAAGACGTGTTAAAACCTGATTAATATGTCTCATTTATACAGGTAATTGAGCTACAGAGTCTCAATTATAGAGGTAAATATCGAAAAAGTCTTATAAATCAAATCTCATTTAACCAAGTTCAAAAAGTCCTATTAACAGAGCTAATTTAATGAAAAAGAACCGGGACCCTCATTGCAACACTCAATAATAGAGATTTCTCACTTATCCAGGTTTCACTGTATATTATATTTTGACTGACATTGTTGAAGTTGTTTGCTGATTGTAAACATTAGAATGTATGTACTCACGAACAATCTGTCTGACTCTGTGTTCAGGATCTCGAAGCGATAAAATCTGACTCCTGACTAGTTCCTTCGTATCATTCGATAATGGATCCTGGCCGAGATCTTCAATGAGTTGTTCCGTTACCATTATTACTTCTTCAGCTATCGATGGAAGCACGGCTTTAAGTTCACTGCAAATTAAATAAAATAGGCTTTATCGTTTTTTATAATGAAATAGTTAGGAGGACTGGCAAATGGGCCACCTGATGGTAAGTAGTTAGCGCTGCCCACAGACATTGGAGAATATTAACCATTCCTATCATTGCTAAAGCGACACCAATCTTGGGAACTAAGATGTTATGTCCCTTCTGCCCGTAGTTACACTGACTTACTCACTCACCCTCCCAACTGGAACACAATATTAAATATTGTTGTTTGGCGATAGAATATGTTATGAGTGGATAGTCCCTACCCCTCTGGGTAGGCTTGCACAAAGCCCTACCGCAAAGTGTTTGGTTATGCAAATATGATAGAGATTGATTGATGTGGTCGAGATTACAATAAGTCATCATTAACGTTTAATTAATAAAATGTCACTTACATGTCATTGCTAGTGGTGTCGAGAATAATAATAATTTTTTCTTTGAGGCTTTGTTTGTGCTGAGGATGTGAGTCTCCGCTACACGAGGGGCTTACCAGCAATAAGGACGCGGCACAAATAAGTCTGTACTTTTGGACACCGAGTTCTGTGAATCGAGGCTTGTCAAGTGTCACCGTCTGCAAAGATAATGTTATCATTTTAAATGATTATGATGTATAAATAAGTTTTTTTAAAGTAAATAGGCAGTCAAGAAAATGGGCCACATGATTGTAAATAGTCACCACCGTATTAATCACAACAGTATTAACTATTGCTGTTTGGCGATAAAATATCTGATACCTAAGCAAGCTTGCACAAAGCCCTACCATCAATGATAAGTTACTTTTTAGATGGAATTTTTCTTTAAATTAATCTTATAAAATTCTGCTTCAAGGTGTGTATAAAATTCCTCAATCCTTCTTGTATAAAATTTTTATTTGATTTTGATTACCCTAATTTGTTAAGGAGCATGATACATAGTTTGGTTAGTTTTATTCCTGTCTTATAAAAGTATTGTAAAATAGTTCACCTCAGGGTAGTTTTGTGATTCGTCCCAATCCAGCAGTTCTAGATATGCTTTCGCTAATGTTTGAGCTGTGACGTTTCTTATTATATTGGCATCAGTGACAGGCAGGCTTAAGTCAGACTTGTCAACGTGCCTCAGCAACCATTCTCTGGTATATTGCAAGCCATCTTAAGCAAAATTAAAAAAAAAAGGTAAATAGTAGTCTCATTTTGCTCTATAGTAAGTTAATGTTTAGGGTGGAGAGGTTTTTACTGTTACAGATACTTTGTTTTATGAATTAAGTATTAAACTTTTTAATCGGTTCTCTCAAAAATTAGTTAAGTCTAAACAACTAGACTAGCGAGGCAGTTCAGAAATATGTTTCCATAAATGTATAGTTAATGATAACATGTCTTTCTTTTTTATTTTTAATAAAGTACTACTAAACATAGACATCAACACTGTAAGAAAAATTAACCATGAAAGGGATCCATCGCCTACGTGCCAGGCGCCAGTTATGTCTTTTGTGCCTATAGTCACAGTGACTCACTCCCATTCAAACTGGAACACAACAACACTAAGTATTGCTGTTTGGCGGTAGAATATGTGATAAGAGGATGATAACTACCAAGACGGGCTTGCACAAAGATGTAGCACCAAGTATATGAGGTCTATTGTTTACCTTCTGCCAGTTGTAACATTTCGTCGAATTTTGCCCTCTCGTATTGCACACTCTCTTGTTGCACGTGAGGACGTATCATTGCTATCAGAGTGTTCGCTAAATCGAGCTTCAGCACTTCCAGAGTTTCAAGGATGGCTCGAAATATGTCCACCTGAAATGATGTTGTGAGAACACATTTATAATACTTATTTATTTTAAAATAATAATTGCCTGCGTTTTAGGGGCTCTGGGGTTCAAGTTTGGTTCATACCAAATTTTATCAAAATCAGTTCAGTGGTTTAGCCTTGAAAGCGTAACAGATGGGCATTTAAAAGAGTAAATATTTTGATAAGAATTATACTCGTACAACACACACATTTGACAGGTGTGTGTGTGTGTGTGTGGGTTTAAGGACAGAGTTATCATGTGGTATAGACTTGGACGGCTTGGTTTTTTAATGGTTTAGATGGTATAAAAAAAAGACAAAAGAAAAGAGAGAAATCACACGTAGTGTGTGATGGTGTAGAATTAGATTTTAACAAAAAAGCTACATTTTTTTAATTATTCTAAACACTCAATAACTAAGTTATGCATTATACCGAGACATACGTTTACGTTATATATATACGTTATACGTTTAATAATAAATATATATTTTTTATTGATAATTTGAAATCGTAAAGGTGAATAAACTTTGAACATTTAAGCGCGTGACTGTAACCCGCCTTATTGAGTGAAACAATTACTTCATGAATCAGAGAATGATGTATTTGGTAATTGCTCGTTAAATATAACCGAATGTGGAAAGCTTATTCATGTATTTACTATAATTAATATACTACATATAAAACCTCTTTATACATTAGTAAAGATAATGTACAAACGTTAAATTAAAAAATAATAATAAAGCCTCCCAGGAGTTTAATAACTCATGATTTTTTTTATTTAAATCGTTCCAGCGGCTTATGTGGAGTTTTGTGACATATACATGTATATAAGAAATAATAATAAAGTATTTTCATCAATGATTCTCATAAACAATGTAGTCTTCTTATTTCTAATGTCAAATCAACGCCACCGCTAAACAACGTTTGTAAATAAGGTCGTAAAAATTTTTTTAAGAGGAGGCAAAAACTAATTTAAATTATAATAAAAGACTTAAGATTCAAATGTTATATTTGTACTTTAAAAGTACAAATCACAGTATAAATACTATTGCGATGTACAAAAGTTGCACTTTGTTAGTCGCCATTTTGTTCACCTTAACAACGTCCGCCTAAGCGAAATTGCACGATGATACTACGCCCTAGCGAATATCGATTGTTAAGCCGACTTCTACAAGAAGGGTTGTCACTTATGATAGAAAATAAAATCAAAAAAGAAATATGATTTGAATTATTAAATTTTATAAAACAAGTTAACAATCTATGTATATTATATGTATGCTGATTTAAAAAAAATATTATTAATACTTTTCTGTAGAATTGGTTATTATATTTAATAGATAACAAAATCAATATTTTTAAATAAAATGAGATTACTGGATTTTTAATATCACTTTTTCGATATTAATGCTACGTGCGAATCGCGTAAGGACGCGACAGCCCTAACAATTTTACATTGCGGCGGCGCGTGGAACTGTAGTTGTTAACCTTATTATACCTTTATATGAAGAGCCGGATGCCTGGGTTTATTTCAAATTTAAAATACTTGTAAATGGAAACAGGAAGACTAGTCAAGTCTTTGTCTTTTAAATTTATTGATATTTTTTTTGTTAAAAAGTAAGATTTTCATGATTATGTGGTTAACTTTTATATAAATAAAACAATGATATAAAATATACTCACAGTGTCATTTAGCTTAGTTATGTTTTGGATCATTTCATCTCTGGCTGGAGCGGCTAACTTGGCCATCAAATCTATCACAAAATTGGCATACTTCTGGAAGTCAAGGCTGTTGTTGTCCGCTTGTTGTTTAATAAAATCTGTATCTAATACTTCTTCAATCATATCCTTAATACGAGTGTGACGAGGAAGCAAGATAGAGAAAAGACCCTGGAATAGAATTATGAATAACTTTGGTATTGTTTCCGTTTCATGTTTATTGTTGAATGTTTTTAGATGTTAGGTCATTTAAATGTTCTAATAAAATAAAATATAAGCTTATGAACAAAGGAATGTACAATACACTATATTTGACAATATAAATGCTCAATAAAGTATAATAAAAAATGAGTCTGGGTACAATATTGTCTTCCATTTTATATACTCTAATTAAAATATTACTCTACTCTTAATAAAAATGAAATGCGAAAATGTTTATTTAACAAAGAACTACTTCAATAAGTACTTAATGTATCCATTGATGGCTACACTAGATGACCTTGTATTCAAGTGGATTTACCATTTAGCATTTAACAATATAACATGTGATATGTTTTGATTTATATGACACAAACTTAATTTGTTAAAAATATGTAAAGTAAAATAAACATACATTTTTCTAGAACTACAGAATTTAAACAATTTATACTTATACATTTACTACGATATTTTACTTAGCTAATGTAACATTGGGCACAAGATACAACGTCTTAGTTACTACAGTAGTCGATGCATTGACACTGTAGGAGATATTTCTCAGTGCCAATGTCAATGGGTGATGAATCATCATTTACAACTACGACTAACTTTTTTTAATTAAAAAAAGCCACAATCGCTACTTTCTACAAAGCAAACACAGATATATATTTATTTCGAACAGCTTTCTTTTTTATTTTTTAATTCATTGATTAAAATATTATTTATTCTTCTCCCTCATAATTATAAGAGTTAGAAATTAATATTTCAAGTTACATATTTTTGTTTTTATGAAATTAGCTATTGTGTCATTAGGTGGTATTTGATTTGATCAGCTTTTCCAAAATTTGAGGTACAATGTATACAGGTTTTTAATACAGGAAATACATATTATTTATTAATTTTTAATTTACCTGCTTCACATCTTCAAGCAAGACAAGGGCCTGTTTATGTTCAGGTGGATCTGAGTTTATTTGTTCTCTTAAAATATCAAAATATGCTTTGTGCATTGTTTCCTTTACTAACTTTTGATAACTGCAAGAAAATTTTGCATTCATTTAGATAAATTTTATATTAGTTTGTTGTTCTAGACACAATTGAATTGAATATTTTAATAAAACCAATCAACTATTTTATATGTTTATGTTATATACCTATTATCGGGAGGCTCAAATGGTTCTAGCTTAAAGTCCTGATCAACAGCTATTTCATGAGCTAAAGCCATGTTCTGCATACCATGGGCTGCTTTCATAATATCTTCCAGAGTGACGAAATTGGGTGGTGAGGCACTTGTGATTGTTGACCCTTTCACTCTGAACTGTAGTGGTTCGTTTGCAAAATAGCTACGGCTACTATAATGATAAAATGATTTCATTAAATAATATTAATATACATGAAATAATATGATTTGTATACCTTCCTCATGTCTATATTAATTTAAAATCTGAAATGCATATGGCTTAAGGATCAGTATCATTATGACTACTTTTATGTTATTTTAATAAGAAATATTTGAGTTCTTTACTTTAGTACATCTTCGGCAAACAATTTAAAAATGAATATTACACAAAAGCTTAATAACCTTGATCCAGTAGACATTGGTTGCGTAGGAGTTCTGACGATTTTCTTTTCTTTGTCATCTTGGGACTCAGAGACACTGGGCTTCTCGCGGTCACTCATGATGAAATCTTAATGCACACTAATTCAAGAACTTAAGGTTAACCTTTTCAACCCATATAAGGCGGAGTACTTTAAGATGAGACGTCAAAATCTTGTATCTTGTAAAATAATCACCTTGAGTCACAACATAACCCTACTTCTAAAACAAAGTGTTGCGATGCGTATCTTGTATGGTGTTTTTTTCTAAATATATATATTATAGACTTCATTAAGCCTTTACCACAATTGAAATGATACTTAAATTCAATGTTTATAGTATTTTTCCTTGTGTTTGTCGTACCAAACTGTTTTTATTCACTTGTCAATTTAGTAGCCGTCAATTTTCATTTGTCATTACTAAATTGCCATTGTCAATCTTGTTATGTAATAATTTATTTTTTAGTCAGTAAAAAAAAATACTTCACACAGTTTAATAGAAAGGGTTTTTAAAAATACTGAAATTATTATTGTATGCTTTGATGTCATAATTAACAACAAACAATATAATAAAATCACATAGAGTAAATGTAAATAATTTCAAAGATATAAAAGATATTTTTTTTTATTATTTGTATTATAATATAAAATATTATTAAAATTATTAGAAAGCAGCGATCGTGTAGTGTGAAGATTGTTGGACTGCAGCGCAATAGTTCACCACGGCACACATCTCTGACTTCTATGCTATATCGAAGCTGTTCTTATTTATTAGGAATTTTCCGCTCTCTTTGACGATGAAAGAATACATACATCGTAAGGAAACCTGCAGGTCTAAGAAATAGCGCCTTCTATCGGCCCATAGCCAGATGTGCTAAAAATTATACGATATTTGTATATTCTTACTAAACATTTATGTCATTCGGCAACAATTAAGAGGCATATTACAAAATTACTTTTTTCAAAATTAGTTTGCTAATATTTATTTATTTTACTTAAAAAAAAGATCTATTAGATATCTATCTATTAGGTATATATAGATATGACCTACAATAAGTATAATACGTCGCACTATACATACAGTTCAGGCTCTACGTTTGGCGCTCAAAAATTCGGCGTAGGTCCGAAATTTTTAAAATAACTAAGGAATTTTAATTCTATAAGAAGTAATATTAATCTTGGTATTATTTTGACTTAATAATAATTATTTATACTTAAACAATATATTTACATACACATATAACATAATTAATTCCTTCTCAATAGGTTTAAGGAGGAATTTACAGCCATTTCGGTGTGTTTTAGTAGTTTTATAATTTGAATGTGTTTTTTTTTGTTCAGGCTTCAACAAGGTTCAAGGCTTCAGGTTAAAACATAGTATTATATTTTTTTCATTCAAATTACAATTATCAGTACTGTAGTTTAATCTACGAACTCAAAAAATGTGTATTCGCCCATTTTACGGAAAACTTGCTATTGGAATTTTGACATTGTATTAAAATTAAGCACAAGTTAAAAATTGAGGCTGCTATGATCTGTACTAATAACTGTTCTCCACTTTTCAATAAGATTTAAAAATGTCAGTCTTTTTGTTGTTAAGAATATGAACACCTAAGTTGACCGTTTAATGAAAAAACGACGATTGAATTGTAATAGGGCTCTTAACAGCAAACATGTTATAAATTAAACACACATTTCTGGTAATGTCAATTAAAGTTAAAACTTTAGCAAAAACAAAGTTTTGTAATTACATATTTCTAGTTAAGTAATATGCGACTTTTTTAAGTGGGCTAAGTAAGTATAAAATATTTTTCTCATAGCCTGTGCTTTTAAGTCTTGTGTACATGAAAATTTTGTTTCTTAGTGTCATCGGAAATCAGTTAAAAGTAATTGCAAAATGTTGAAAATTTATAATTGAATAATATACTTATCAAATATAAAACAGAAATGATTATTCTACTATTTTGAGATTCATTATTCATGGTCTCCCATTCTCTCTAAACTGAATAATTGCGAGGCGTAACCACGAATTATAAGCTTGTGAATATTAACATAATAATTTGTTCCAAAGCAATGACAAAACTTTTAAATCGACGACAAATCAACGTTCCAAGGTCTTCCTTTCTAGGTCCTTAAGGTCACCATTCATGTCACTCCACTCTGAAAACTCTGTACACTGCGATTTATGAACATCTTATATAGCACACCGCCATCTATGGGCTAAGATTCGCAACATATAGAATTTTTTATATCCTAAAACGTATGTCTTTGTAAAATAGACGATTGATTTTGATCAAAAAAGACTAAGCGGTAACTTGGAGTATTTACTCCTAGTACTTATAATTTTTTGCATTTGTAATTTTTAGCAGTTTTAAAGATTAACCCGGATGAACAGACATACAAAAAAATGCCTGTTTTGGGTTTGGAAACTTGCAATTAGCAGTGGGCAGTTATTATGAAATCACAGACAGACACTTTAATTTTATTTATTTGTATAGACTATGAATTCAATTAATATCCTTTTTTTTTAATTCCCAAGTTAAAGAAAATCCAAATAGGCAGTAATTGGAAGTAACCTCTTCTTACATTTATTGTTTCTTCTTTCTGAAACATAAGATAACGTATATAATAAATGTTAAAATTTAATGAAAAAAACACATAAATGAACAAAAACGATTTCACGGAAATAAACTAAGGCCCCGGCGAGATTCGAACTCGCGATCTCCTGTTTACTAGACAGGCGCTTTAACCAACTAAGCCACGGCGCCGATGGACTTCCGTGTCGAATATAACCTACTTACTTTATTCAAGTTGACACTTATAAGTAAGTTTGAATTGTCATATTACAGGATTAAATTGAATATAAAGTTACCACCGGTTTGGACTGTAGACGGAGAATAACCGGCTGAAAACTTAGTACAAAACTTAGTAAATAAAAGTAGTAATTGTCTATAGAATCATCATCATCATTATAATCGTCATTTTATTAAATCGAATTATGTTCGTTTTTCAAAATTAGCAGAAAGTTAACAAATATTAAAACTCATTGAATAAACACAAACATAGAATCTTAATATAATTATGTTTGTAAATAATTTTACTTTCTGCACAATTACATTCGTAACAAAAAAATAACATTTTTCAAAGCATCTATCAAAATGATTTCTGTGTAAACGAGGGTGTCCTTTATAGAACGACGCGAACGGACAAGTCCTGTCCTCACCCACATCACGGACACAATACAGTGTTGCGTGTTGGAAAAAATCACGTCAAATCGTCGTGACAAATGAAATTGGATTTTTCTTTTTGAATGAAATTATACAAATGGCATGTTGATATATTAAATCATTTTTGAGTATATGTCGTATATATATAATATATATTTTTGATCTATTATCATTTTCTTGTATAAATAATATATATTTTAATAAAAGGACTGGCAAATAGGTATGGTAAATGGTCACCATCGCCCATAAACTGACGCTCAAGTCATATTAACTATTCCCTACATCGTCATCCTTGTGCCTGGTGCCAGGCACCACTTACACTGGCTCACTTATCCTTCAAACCACAGCACAACAATACTAAGTATTGCTGTTTGGCGGTAGAATATGTGATGAGTGATACGGTTTTCACTAATTGTTAAGGAATTTATCCTGTTTGTGATCTTAGTAGTAAAATGAGTTCAAAAAGTCAGCGAAAAAGTATAGCTTAGTTACTTTAGTATAATTTATTTGTAATACATAAAAAAATGGTCTTCTTTACTTTTAAACTTGGACCAGCAGATTGATACATATTAGATAATATTAAAATTAACGCGAACACTTAAGTGTCGGGATTTATAAGTTTTATACAATTTCGACAGCTTCTTTGGTTTTGTGGCTAATTCTTGTTAATATTGTCAGTTGCCAGACTCCGGTGCCGTGCTTCAGGGAGCACCTTTTTCTGCTCATCTTGGATTGTCGTCCTATCGGATTATAAGAGTGAGAGAATAGAGATTGCACTGCACTTGTGATTACCCACACACTTGTGCACTATCATTTCCCGCACAATTGGTTAGTATCTCTTATAGACTGCCACATTGGCCAAAATCAGCATTTAAGGCAGCTATGCAGCAGCGTGATAAGCCAAATAAAAGGGTTTTTTTAATAGGCCATACAAGTTGAATACTTACATATTTACAAAATATAGGGATTTAGAGAATGTACACATATATAATACATCCATTTTATCTTGTGTTATAATATGATTATAAAAAAAATACACAACATTGGTACGAAATCTAAAGATATTTGTCAATGTAGTCTTCCTACTTGATGAATTATGTAGAAACAGGATGACGAAATCGATTTTGAGAAGCACGAAGGAAACAAATATGGGGACATAACAATTGTTTGGTTCGCAAGAATCTCTTCAGCAAAATATTTATTAAAAACCGTGTCTCCAGCTCGTACGCATTAATCGAAAACAGTGATCACAGTCGATAACTATATTTTTAAATAAACCACACGCAATATGGTCCGAATATTAAAATACGCTAAAGGTCACGTTGTGCTCTTTGTAATAGTCACATATTTAGCTATTATGAAATCATATAAAAAGGTACCAATTATAAGAATCGGTCGTTTTCTGCCTGATATGAGAAATATTTTACTTTGGACAAAAATACATGGTTTAGAAAGCGAAGGTCAAAAATATTTTATAGATCAAAAGTGTGCATTTATCAACTGTCATTTTACTACAAACAAAAGTCTATTCGGTGATTTGAGATATTTCGATGTGATTTTGTTCAATTTACAAGATGTTAGTGAAGGTGCGTATAACTTGCCTGAATTACGAAGTCCGTCTCAGAAATATATTTTTGTAGCGAACGATTCGTCTGATAACTTTCCTGTGTGCAATCCAGTCTTTGATGTTTTTTTTAATTGGACTTGGACTTATAGGTAAGACCTTTTCCATTTTTTTATGTTTCTTCACAGTGTTATATCCTATTTTTTATTATTAATCTATAAAAAAATATTTATTACGTTTATTTTATGTTGTGCAATTAATAGTAATATATTACAGAAATATAAATAACATAATTTAATTCTCTAGTATTTGCCTATAATGTTTGAATAAATATCAATTGTTATATAGTGATAATAAATAGTGTTTTGTCTGCAGATTCGATTCTACAATATCATATCGTTTCATCACTATTTACAACACATACTATGAAGAACTCGGCAGCCATTTCCAATGGAACTACAACATGAAACCAATAGAAGCGTCATTAAAATCTCAATTCGTAACTAAAAGTAAAGCAGCTGTGATCTTTTTAGACAAATGTAAGAGTAGAAGCAAGAGAGAAAATTTGATACAAGATCTACAAATGAATTTAGCGAAGTATAACCTTGACGTTGATGTATTCGGTTCGTGTGGTTCAAAACAGTGTAAGAGAAAAACAATGAACCCTTGTTTCTGGAGGTTAAGAAAGACTTACTTCTTCTATCTTGCATTCGAAGACTCTTTTGATTACGATTATATAACGGATATTGTGTTGTACGCTTATAATAACAACGCAGTACCGATTGTTTATGGCGGAGCTAGTTATTACAGGTGAGTTAATCTATAGTAATATTATAAAGAGGTAAAGTTTATGAGGTTGTAGGGGGTAATCTCTGGATCTACTGAACTGATTTTGAAAATTATTTTACTAATAGAAAGCCACATTATTTGTGAGTGTCATAGGCTATATATTAACCCGAAAAATGAAAAGACTTTCGTGCTAGTCGGATATCGTGGCCAACGCGACTTTTGACAGACAGGAAATATATCATAGCACTCAGTACTAACCGAACATGTTTACTACCCAACGAAGTGGGCACGGGTCAGCTAGTTCTTATATATTAACATGTTGATTAAGAGTTAGCGACGTCTCAATGACATGGGCTAGGATTAGGGTATATTGAAACTGAAGCTGAAGACAAAGTATATACAACTAATGACTATCATTTTGACAACTGATTTTATTTTAATTCGTTTGCCTATCCATTATGAATACTATATGAGATTTGATACAGAGAATTAGAAAATAATGTTTTCGCAAATTTTTGTGACTGCGTTTTATCTATGTCAGCATCACCCACGTTATTTTTATACTAAGTTTTGTTTAAGCTATCAACTAACGATGATTTCTGACAATATTTGTGATTGTTACATACATCAGATACTCTCTTTTCGAACTTTACGTATATTTATAAATGTTTAATATATGTAATGTTAAAACCTTAACAAATAAATAAATCCTAACTTAATTTATCACCAACCTTATTCCTTCACTCAAAAAAACATTAATTTAAACGAAATCGAACATCAACGATTGATAAAATCTAGTAATACAGAAGCAACCAGCTCTTTTATTTAATTCAAAGTAATAACAATACATTCATATTAAATTTCAATAAAAGTGTAATTATTTTCAGCTATCTTCCCCCAGGTTCTTATATAAACGCTCTAAACACGAGCACAACGGCTTTAGCGGCTTCTATGCATGATATTATTAAGAATAAAGAGAAATATTACGATTTTTTCCGTTGGAAAAACCACTACACCATCAGCAAATCGCCCATATTAAACGCGTGTGCCTTGTGCGAAATTTTGAACAGTCCAGCGCGTCTTGTTCAAAATGTTATTCATTCAAAGTTTAGACTATGGTGGAACCGTTTATATGAATCACGATGTAATATTGATTTATTTAAATATTTATTACTGTAGTTAAAATATTTAATGGCACATATTTATTTAAGATTATTTTAAAATAAACTAATGATTTTTATATTACTTATTTATCTTCTGAAGGCCCAAGCAAAATTAGCTTCAGTTTATTTCCCAATGTTCTTCTACATTGAATATATTGTGCCACAGTGTTTAACGTACTCAACGGAGAACTAAAAAAAATACTTGCGTACAACATACAAGAATATTGTGTCACCAGGACTTAATTATGCTGATTGAGGCTGGGCAGATACAAGTTCCTTGTATAAATATATTGGGCTTTAGGAAGATATGTGTATTTATGTCTTTTATTGTTTTAGTGTCGCCTTCCTGCCTGAATGTTATCTGGTAGAGAATGTTCATTATCATGATAATTAATTAGACCTTAAGTTTACCTTTTGTACCAACTGAATCGATTGTTTCGTCGTAATGTACATTAAATATTTTTGGGAACATGCAATTGTTTACTTATTGGGAAAACAAGTTGTACTCTAGATGATAACATAACTCAAATAATTATACGAAATGAAATACTTATTACCTTATCAAAATATTATTTTACTACAGTATTGCTTGTTAACATAACGGTTATATATTTAACAACTCTCAAATTTCCGTTATCAGAATCCCGTTCAATCCACAAACAAGGATTAAAAGTTTAAATTATTTGATCTGATTAACGTATGGCGTAACAACGTTTTCGCTGGACATTGTGGACATTTTGGGTCCTTTGTAATTAAACTTTAAAGCCCCGTTTGCCATTTATTGTTGTTAAATATTTACAAAACAGTCTTTGTGTATGCTTTTGATACTGTATCAATTTGATTGGTTTGTCAATTTTATTATTAATATCTATTTGTGATATACATTTCCGTGCCGTGACTTTGTGTGGCGCTCCAGTTTGTTTTTTAAATTATACCATCACAGATTTTTTTGTCCATTTCATTATTCGAGTGTTTTTTTATGTGTCGTTTCGCTCCGTAAAATAATTTAATGGAATATACACGTGAAAAATAGTGTGAAACATGTAAATAATAGTTTAAAATATATTAATCATAATCGATTTTAATTAATACGACTATTATAAATTGCAAAATTAACTCTGTTTGTCTGTTACATTGTCACGACAAAACATTGAACTGATTTTGATGAATTTGGTATGAAGCTATCTTAATCTGCTTTTTATAACTAAAACCTATCCCTAACATGCGAGTAAGGCCGCGAAAAGTAGCATCATATTATACTTTAAAAATCGTTTTTATATACAATAAATAAAAATTTATTACATAAGAAATATATAGGTATGTTACTCGTATTTATAAAAAAATATAGATGTTAAATCTATTTACTGAATAAATCGTTTCTTTTCGCTATATACAATAAAGATAATGATGGCTTTCCTGAAGGAAGCGCTTAATTACTATGCTAAGTGTGCTTTGTCCCATAAGTCTAGTTTTTGCCGGATTTCGGGGACAATCTAAATTTCTAATCATCCACGCCTTTATCGTGTAAATGCTCTAATAGTAGTTTTTGTCATCGTATCCCTAATACCTTTATCAACTGTTATATGTAAATTATCATTTTCTTCTTCTTAATATCCTGTGAAGATTATTCTAGAATTGTAATAATTGGTACTTGATCGAGGTACGGACTTATCAAATGTTTGTGCGTATGTTATTGTGCTCTTGTTTGTATGGTAAGTGAGCCAGTGGAGCACCAAGAACATAACATCTTAATTCCCAAGGTTGGTGGCGCATTGGCGATGAAAGCGATGATTAACATTTCTTAGTATGCCAATGTCTATAGGCGTTGGTGACCACTTACCATAAGGTTGGCCCATATGCTCGTCCGCCGATATATACTACATATAAAAACATGGTATTTAGCAACTTTGAATTATGACGCGAGCGAAACTGCGGGTAAAGCTTTAGTTATTTATTCATATAGGAACTTTTTTTTATTTTTATGTTTGTGTATCAATTACATATTTTTTCATTGTTTGTTTTCCAAATAAATAAAATGTTTTGATTTATGCAATGTATATATTTTACACTATTTGTCTAGTACAGTTATAGATTGATTGTAAAATATAACTATCAAATATTATAAAATTAAAGTATTTTTTTCGTGTTCATTACCCGAAAAAAAACCGTACAAACATACTTACTTCTTTATAATATAGGTGTGATGATTACTATTTAGAAAATCAGAAGGTAAATGTATGATATAATTATTTATTTCTGACCTTTAGAACCATAAATAGACCAGTTACCTTTTTTTGTAATTATCTACTTACAAATATATGGTTTGATTCTTGTAATGACGTTCTCCTAACTGATTTTGGATATTGCAAGGAAGCCTAGCCAACTGCACAAGTTACATTATGGTGCACAAGTGTGTGCGCAAACACAGGTGCACTCTCTATTCCCTCACTCTCATAATCCGATAGGACAGTACATCCGATAGGACCGGAAAGAGTTTAAGCGCAGGACCAACAGCTTCACGTGCATTGCATAAGGGTGTACACACTTCCATCTTCGATACTTCGGGCTACGACGGAGAATCTTTTGACAGAAAAACCAATATCTTTTTATAGGCCCGACCTGGGGTTTGAACTCAGGAGTTTGGGATCCGCAGCCTTATATCTAGCCACTTGACCCACGAGGCAGAATTAATTAACTAAGTGCTACCGTGAGCAGGTGTACATGAATTGTGACGTGTACATTTTGTGTGTGAATAAATCGGGTCGTTTGCTTATAAAAAGGATCAATCAAAAAAAATAAACACTTATTTCATGAGTACAATAGCCTGAAGGCAACACAAATGGATGAGCACTTTATCTTTCAACCTTATCCGTTTAAAAAAACACAATTGAAAGGAATTGTATATATATACACATACCGGTAGAGAAATATAAAATTATCAGTAATAAAACACAAAAAAAAGTAAAAGATTATCAGTAAATAAAGTATCTAAAACAAAATGGAACACGCGAAAAGATTATTAAAAAAAAAAACGTTTACCCTTATCATTAGCTAAAAATTAAATGGATAAGTAAACATAAATAAAAAAATATTATCATATAAGAAGGTACTACGTAGTACAAAAGATAAAAGTTTTGTAATTTTCCATCTAAAAAAAAAACCACGGTTTCAAATTAAAATGTACTCTTAATATTTCCCGTCAAAGCAAAAGTATCAAACTATGTAGAGGCGAGACGTCTTGTGAAAATGTTTAATGGCACCGGCTGTTTACCTTCGAATACAGTTTCCAGAAAGTTCAGTTGGAAAATTAGTTTCCGAGACTCTTAGATACCTCTGGGTTAGACCAGATACTGCTTTATTATTCATAGATAAATTAACGAGACATATTGATACATAACTTTTCTTGTTTCTAAACGTAGATTCTATTTTTAAAACGTTATCTAATTGTATACTAATAACGATTCATAAATAAATTAATTCCTTTGTATGCATTACAAGTTCTTCTTTTGAAATGTATTTGCTTGTAATATCTATAATAAAAATACATTTACAAGCTTTTAGGACGAAGTTTATGGGGTTAGTTATCTGTTGTAAGATAACTAATAAATATTTCTGATACGTACAGATAAAAAAAAGATAATATTTTTTAAAGATATGTTTACTGAAATTGGCATAAATAAGAAATATATAATAAGTATATTTAATTTAGTGAGACCGAACTGTTTTCTTATTTAAGGTAAGGTAATGTAGTCCTGTTATTAAAGACATAAAAGGGCTACTACAAAAGGTAGGAGAGTTAAAATTCGGTAGATTAATTTACTTTAGTATAATCTTAACTTCTTAATGAAAACACTATTGATATGTGTATATTGTCACAGTTTTAAAATTAATTAAATCAAAATCACGATTTGTTACTTTTTTGTATTAATAATTTAATTTTAAAATAAATATTTTTTTTTTATATATTGTTATGATTACTAATATTAAAAATACCAGAGTGAGTTTTTTTAGTTTGTTTGTTACTCTTTCAAGTCTTAATTACGCAACACATCATGATATTTGATACGTTTTCAGGGTACAAAAAAACACATATGCATTCCTATTACCACGTCACGCGATCGAAAACTAACCTCCAATTATTTTATAAATATTACCAAATGATACGTAACTAAAAAAATATTAACAGAGAGAAAATAAATCAAATGAACTTATAAACTGAAGATGGCAAGGCAGCTGAGGTGAATTTTCCCAGTTTAAAATGGAATAGTCTGGAAAAAGTAATCCACTTTACCAACAGCAAGTACGTTTGCGTAGGTAAATTAGTTGCTAGTTCTGCCCGTGAAGTTAGATTGCCTTGACTTCCTTTAATTTTTGTCTACAGGCTATTTGCTTTTATTTGGTTTACGAGATGTTTGTTAGCAAATAAGTAAAATATAATATACACTATCTACTTATTAATAACTAGGTTCTTTTATAATATATCTAATATCTATTATATTATAAAATATAATCATTATGTTCGTTGAGCCGTGATTGCCCAGTGACGGTTGAATGTGAATTTTAACAAAAGATTGCGGCTTCAAACCCGCGTAAAGACTTTTCATGTGTCAATTTGTGTTTGGAATAAGTTCCAAAAAATAATATCTATAAATGTGCCACTACTTGTCAAAGTGTTTCTCTTGTCAAACTTCTTCTCGCGAGGAGATGGTTTGGAACTTATTTCACAACGTTGCTCCGTGGAAGATAATTGCAGAATATTAGATAAATAATAATAAGTATATATATGCTAGATATTTTAGAGGAAATCATTTTTGAAAAAGAAAATAATCATAAATGAGCTTAATTTTAAGTCGCAACTGTTAAATTTAAAAAGTTACATTTTTAACAATATAAGTGTACTACGAAGAGCATCAAGAGGATTTGGCGTCAGTGAAATAGCCAAGAGCCATGAAGGGTCAGTAAAGCACACTCATCGCTTTCGCATTGAGTTGTGGAAAAGCAAACTTCACCTATATACATACATATGTATTAAGCTTAAATGCCTCGTTAGACTAGTGGGTACCTTATAAATTTGCAGATCTGAAGTACGTTTCACCTACTGGCTCGGTCGACTCAAAATTATTCTGTCAGCTCGAAGTTTAGAACCTGGCAGTGTGTACACTCCCCTGCCTCAGGAATCAGGTAATACCGTGGAGCAGCCCGCTTGATTTTTTCTGGTCGTTTCAGCATAATTTTAACTTATATAGAATTGTGATAATCCTATACATCTGTCAAACTATTTCAATAAACAAATGCTTTTATTATTAATACATAATAAGAAAAATATATATAAAGAAATGTAGCAGGTCACCAGCTTGAAGCGCTTTTTAAAGCTATTTGTATTACTACATTAATTTATATTTTAGCTATGTCTGCTTATTTTTTGTCTTTGGTTTTTCAACAAAGAAAGTAATTAAAGTCTAACCAGATTTTTTATTCGTTAAAGTTATATTAGGTTAAATGAGCCAATGTAATTAAAATAACAGACGCAAATAAAAAGTAATAAAAGTATCTATTCAAATTAGAAAATTCATTATTCAAGTTTACAATTTTTTTTATCGTTACTAGAAAATGTGAATATGTTTTCATATTTTCTTTAGTATTTATTATCGAGATTGAGGAATTAAGGAACTTATAATAGTTCATGTTCTGTCCCATAAATATACACGCAAATTTAAGTTAAAATCTGGTTTGGGATATATATTTCCCATAATAATTTTACAATTAAATTTTAACTTACAGTAATCTACATTTGGGCACACTGTAAATTAACAAACAAAACAGATAAGGTACTTTTTTAAATAAAATATTTCAATATTTCTAATATAATTGTAGCAGTAGGATACGTACCCTACGTAATAGAATATATTAATAGTTGTAGTACCATCAATATAATCGTAGTATTAACAATTTTATTGTATAAGGCGACGATGTAAATGTTCTCATTTATATTTAGAACTAAGGAAGAATGTGGGTGAGATAAAACTATAAAAAAGCGAAGTAAATAATGATGCAGTTACCTGTAATCTAGAATTGACTAGCCCAGTCGCCTATATGTATGTATTATTCAATAAATAAAAAATAAAAAAAATAAAACATTTTGATCTAATTCCGTTTTTCTATAATCCATAATCATCTATAAAAGAAGTCACCCGAGCTTTTAGTTACTTTATATTCTTTATTGTATTTATATTTCAGAATGGTTTTGTCCCGGATTTAATACTTTACTGTTCAGTATTCAGTGGACGACGGTGATTTTCCAATGAACGGGCGCGTGCGAATACAAAGACGCGATGTCTTCATTCTGGTGGGGTTATTCTGGATGGAGTCGTTTATCGAAATAAATGTTTACATAGAAATAATTTGACTTGATAAGTTACTAAATTTTCTTCTTGTAACTGATGGACTGGCTTCTTTGTGCCAGCACAACCTATTCATCACAAATTCTACCGCCAAACAGCAACGTTGTATTGTTGTGTTCTGGTTTGAAGTGTGAGTGAGATAATGAAACTCCAGGCACAAGCGACACAACATCATAGTTCTCGAGGTTGATAGCGCATTTGAGCTATAAGGAATAATTAATATTTCTTACAGGGTCAGGTGTTGAGATTATTATAAATTGGCCAAATTGATTTGGCATAATTGGCCAAAGATAAAGCAAACCGGTTTCTAAAATTTGTCTGCACTAAATACTTTTAATTGTACATGTGTTATTTGAACACTTCAACTAAAATGTTTAAATAGCTAGTTTTTGTCAGCGGCTTCACCTGTTATGGGGTACGTGTTAGGTATAAAAAAGTAGCGTATGTGCTTCCTTGAGAACAAGCTTGCTTCATACCAAATTTAATCGGTCCAATAGTTTAGCCATTAAAGCGCAATAAAAAGACTGACTGATTTACTTTCGCTTTTAGAATATTAGTAAATTATGAGGGTGCTATCAAATAACATAGAAATATATATTTAAAAAGTAAGTGTGTCTTGGTCTTTAAGTGGTTTTTTTTAAATTTAAATCAGCCTACTATCGACAATGATAACGAGTTACAATCAATTTAACCTTTAAGTAAGAATATATTACATAAAAGTTTAATCGATACCATAGACTAAACATTTCTTTTTGTCTAGAATTCTCCAGCAATTCAACTCAATATTCAATCTGATTGCACTAAACACTATTTATGCAAATAGCAAATATCTTTTGAAAGTGCAAACTATTAACAACTACGCAAGATATAGTTTAACGTGCTCTTCAAAGTACTCGCCAACCAACTCGAGCAAACAAATATTTGCACATTAAATATTCCGAATGGGAATCTAAAACACGATCCGATGATCAAATTGATCAAAATTATATATTAAAAAAAAAAATTCATATCAAAATTTACTTTTTTTACATCCATTCCAGAATAGTCCTCCCGTGTGGAGGGGACTTCTCGCTAATGAGATTCTTTGGCTCGCGGTTTGCATTTCAGATCAGATTTGCGCTGCCTCGGAACACTGTACTACTGAACTCATTCCCTAATAATGAGATTTCAGTTGGGTGCTCACCTTTGAAGAACTTCTACATTATTCTACATCATTTGAGTGTATTTAAAACTTTGTAATCTTTTTGTCTAATTTTACTTTCATTAAACATTTGCTTATAAAATTAATATCTAGTTTAAAAAAAAAGACGTGCTAATTTAAATCCGCCATTTTGTTGGTTATCAGAAAGGTAAAGTTATTAATAAATTTTTGGCGCGAACTGTGATTTGTTGACAGTGTGAATTGTTTTATTTGAGATTTTTAAGAGCAATTGAGTGAGTAATTTACATTTTTAATTCCGGGTTTTTAGAAAATCTGTTTCACGCCTGGATGCTAAATATGTTATTATTATATTGTTTGACGACGTAAGGAGAAAACCACTATGAAATTTGTTTTTTTTTTATTTATTTTCCCTTTTATATAGTAAGGCGGATTGGCAAATGGGTCATCTGATTGTTGGTACTATAATTAAAAAATATTTTGTGATATTTCCTGTACAATATGGTTAATCATAAATTCATAACGATTTCAACGATCGTGTTGCAATGTATTTCATATCTTTAGTAAAACCTATCTTTAGTAATATAGTTGAAACTAAAAGCGTATAATTTACGATTTAGAAATAGAAACAAATTTATAAAGAAATTTTATTAATGCTATTAATTTGCTTTTAATTAAATTCATAACATAATAAGTAAATGTCATAAAATTAAATAATGTGACAAAAACACGGATTCAATTGTTTAAAAAACTGAACTATCACATCGCAATATGGTGACAAAAAAGTAACATCTCATATCAGATGAGCAAATGTATTCAAGGGGCCCATTTGAGATTCAGTCCCACGCATGTGTCATAGACAGTGGCCCTCCTGGGACGAGGTAGACGGGCAAAAACTGAATATTGGAGATATGCTCACATTATTGCCGCGCGGGCCCAAGATTTGGGACGACACGAATTCTATATTTTTTTGTTAAAAACGAGAAAAAAATTGTGTTTAAAATTAAAGTGATCAAAAAATATCATTGATTAATTAACGAAAATAGCCTAGGAAATGGGCTATAAGTCTATATTCTATATAAAGTAAGTCACTAATGATTATTGGAACTGCTATCCAAGAGATTTAAGATATTATGCCCCTTGTCCCAGGAATTAGACTGGCTCACTCAGCAATTAAAACAGACAGTTATAAAAAATATTGCTTTTCGATGGTAGAATAACCGGTACCACAGATTGACCTGCACAATATTGCTGTACATATTTAGTGTTTTTTAAATTATTTTGACTTATTTCATATATGGAAATTACACGAGTTTTACATTTGCTTTTATTTATTACCATTAGCATTGTTCGAGGGAATAGACATATCATAATTGACAATGCGCTTTCAACCGTGGCGAATTTGTTGTGTTTGTAATTACACTGGCTCAATACAGTTTGGTTCGTTGGTACAATAAAATTCGAGAGTAAATTATTCGTATCCAGATAATTGTCATTTGTAAAAGCTGCACATAAACTAAGAGTTATTTCTAAATAATATCTTAAGAAATTTTCAAGTTTTACTAATCATTTGACATTTCGCTTAAGATAATTTAATTAGTTACCTTAAAGTTATTTCCAATAATTATTTCCAAAATAGCAATTATTGTATTTCTCTAACGTGATAAAAGTAAAATCTATAGCAATGGGCACTCAGTCCCAAGAGCCTAATACATAATGGATAACAGCCGGGCTAGTTTCAATAAAGGATTTTTTGCATACTCCTTACATTCTGTTATATTGTAACATCGTTTTCCTTTAAATTTATTCCCTTTTTCTATGACTTTTTAACGATATTCATAGCATAAAAGTCTAAACAGGTATTTTTTTATTCGAAACAGTTTTATCGCGTCAATTTGTTTGCGCTACGTAATGCATTCCATGTTATGGAATCTGAATCTTTTGTTTATATTTTAGGTAGGCGGAAGGGCAAATGGGCCACCGGATGTTAAGTGGTCACCACCGCCCATAGACATTGGTTATGTAGGAAGTATTAACCATTCCTTACATCGCCAATGTGCCAACTACCTTGGGAACGCAGATCTTATGTTTGGCGGTAGAATATCTGTTGTGATGTTGTTATGAGTTGGTGGTGCCTACCTAGACGGGCTTGCACAAAGCCCTACTACGACTTAGTAAAATTTACAATATTGTTATATAATATACCAAATATGAAACTCATTATCATATTACCTATTTCGTTACTATCCAGTGTCAATATATATGTCATTTTTATAAGTATTTAGCATAGATTATGTTTGACACATATTTGATCTTGAATTTTGAAATTGAATCAACAAAACTTGAAAGATATGTTACTTGCATTTTAATATTCACATCGTTGAAAAACGACTCATTTGAATGCGGTGTTCATGTGTCAAAGTGATGTCAAATAATGGCACTAACAGATGAGAAAAAAGAGGAGTGAATAATCTAAAAAAAAAAAACATTTATTTTAAATTTCTATGTACTCACATATATTCTAAAGTTTCTATAAATTGATTGAGGCAGTGACTTGCATTTAAATTTATAAATAAATAAATTTATTTTACCCAATGATATCTTTCTTCGTCTGCAGTTGAAAAACTTAGGAATAGTGCAAAAACCTTTATTAAAACATAACACTGGTGACAGGAAGGCTGGTTCATGTTTCGCTGACTATCGGAATAAGGATTCAATAGGATAATGCTGCTAGTATTCTTGCCACCATTCCACACAGTCATGAATTGAAAATGGAATTGCTTACCAGCTCACGTGTTCCTCTTACAACCCGGGTTCCTTCAAGTGAGGCGTGAAGAGGCATCTTGCGGGCCGGCAAGGCGAAGTGCAGAACCTTCTTCCCGACTGTACTGGCCGTCGTCGCGTTTGGACTCTACTACCACTTACCATCAGGTGGAGTAGTCATTTGCCCTCTCAGCAAATATTAAAAAAAAATAGCTATTTTTAATTTGGCTTTAATGTTAATATTTCTTATGCAATTTTAACTTACATAATAAAGATTTATTTTAAATGTGATTGAAATAATGTATATGGATATTTATAAAAAGCAAAAGCATTTATCACTGGATCGTATACTTAACCAACGCGGATGGGTGACCACGCGAGCGTCCACGATCTATCTTCATCTCGACTCGATTCCGCGAGCGACGTGTCCATTGTTGGAACGTGATATATTGCCTGTTCTGTGCGTTTGAAATAATCATTTGTTTTTTGATTGTTGTGCTTAGAACGCCATAATTGCTAAACAATTGTAAAAATAAATATACATATTTGATATATGCTTTGATTTGCATTAAAATAAATGAACGATAATTAATTAATTTAAATGGTATAAATATAATTAATTTGTTATCGTTAAGTATAGTTAAGTGTAGCGAGTTATGCCTTACGTCTATATGTATATGCGTAATAAGATCAGATCAATAATTATTGATGTAAGTGTGAAAAAATGTCTATTAAATTGTGCATAATTATGGAAGACTGAAGTGATTAACAATGTTTTTAGAAAAGCATGTCACCATATCGTACCGTCTGAAACAACGCTTAATGTATACGGATTGACGGATAGTCTTCGTGTAATGGGGGGATTGAGTGATCACCCTCCAATCTGACAAGTTAGTTCATGTGATGGATGGTATACGTCGCTGAGCGGTAATACGTGGCCGATTCATTATTGATTGACTTTTTGTATGGATGTATTATTATATACTGTTAATTATGATATTTAATAGTTTTAGAATAGTATTAAATGTGTTCTATGTATCTAATAGTGAGGTTACAATGTATGACGGTATAAGTTTCACTAACTTCATTAATTGTTGTGTTTTTTTTTAAAGTTTTCCTTATAGATTTAATTAAGGTAAATTATAATTTATCAAAATGTCAGTAGTATGTCCAAATCTAGTTCCGTATATTTTAATGGGCTCCTAATCAGTGTGATGACGTCATCTATCATAAGATTTATAAAATAACCTTTGTCTATTATTTATTAAACAAATTGATTTAAAAAAAAACAAAAATAGAACGGAATTGCGTTCATCATTTTTAAAAAGAAGAACGGATTCCGTTATGCATTCATTGTAAATTTATTAAAAAATATTACAACAAATGTTTAAAAGCTTAAAAATGCGTTCCTTTAAAAGGAATTTTTAATTATTGAACAACTGAAACTACGCTTCGCAATATCAAATATTTTTGAATAGAAAAAGAATCTTCGAATGTCTATGAACTAGAATTATTAAGTAAGAAATATTTTTATATCTTTCAAACTATTATAATCCTTATTTAATAATAATCACTTTTATTTTAGGGAAATATAAAATAAAAAATTGAAAAATATTGGCCTTGATTGAAGCAGCATGTAGGTAACACTACACTACATTATTTCGAAACTATTCTCGGTAACGATGGTGTGGCAAGCTAATACTTTACTTAAAGAATTTCAAAGCACTCAGAGCATCCCCTCGGGATCTCAGTATTAGAATCACTTGTACGAAACCTTAATGTTGCAGTAGAAATATTATAATATCATCTGAACAACGGCATCATTACGTCAGGACTTTGCTGCGCGACCCGTCAGGGGTCGTTAAGAGTGATGTAAGAGAAAGTGCAAATATGTTTGCGCACACTTTTGTACATTGTCACACATCTGTCAATTCTAGTCTTAACGACCTTTTGTTTATTTAAAATATTAAACAAACTAAAGCCGTTTGTTTAAAATCGGCGGATAAACAAATTTTATCGATTAATTAATTTTATTTTGGGAATTCATTGGTGAATTTGAAATATTTGAAGCTATTTTGGCTATTATAAGAACAGAAACTATAACAAACAAACATTATATTAAAATTAAAAAAATATATATAATCTGAACGGTCTGAAATAGTTTCGCGTTGTTTACAAAGAGAATCCGACTCAATTTTTACCTGTTTGACATACAATACTAGTACATTCCTTACGTAAATGGAGCTCAATTTGTTCATATCCTTGCTTGAAGTATGCAATAACGTGTATCGTTATGCCAGCTACACTGCTATAGTATTGCCATGTTATAATTCTCTCACATAGTTGCCCTGCGTTATTGGAAACTATTAAAATGTTTTTGCTATTATATATTGAATAACGTAACTTGGATGTTTGGAAGTTTCATCGTTTGCGATGTGTATAATTTATATTTTAATTTTTTTTTAGATTTAATACAATTTCATTTTAAGAATATCGCATTTATTTGTTATCGGCGTTAAGTGCAATTAATTACTTATTTGTTTTAAAATAAACTTATGTAATTGAACACTTAACATACTTAATTAAATTTAATAATACGTAAAAAAAAACTATTTATAATATTTACCAAAAGAAGCTAATGTTTGTTAGAAAACAAAGCTTTTTATTTAATTATCAATTTCACAAGTCTATCAGGGTCTTATTTTATAATATATAATAACATATACTATTATAATCCAATTAGTATTTAGCCAAGCGTTCTATCTATCTATCCGTTGATACGATGAGCTAATACGATGTGTATTCGCACACAATTTGGAATATATATAATATATATTTATATAGATTTGTGCCAAACTTATCGTTTATTTGTTTCCTTGTCCTAGACTACAATAACAAGCTCTTCTAATTGTATGTATAGTAAATTTATAATAATAACAATATTAATAAACAATATTAACTTAAGTACGGTCTACCACATTAAGTATGCTAACGGTACGGTTAGCAATTTTTCCTCATAAAACATAAATTCTGGTATAAGTTTGAATGATCTTACTGTACTTTGATCTAATTTTATCGTCAAACTTTTGCTATGATCGCGTACTCATTTGGGCGCTCAGAAGAAATTTGATTATGAAAAGGTAAATAAATCTTAGTTTATTTCTTAAGCTTTCTGAAGTCCATCATCTATATTTATTTGTCATATAAATATTGAGGGAATTGTTTAGTTTTATTGATTTTTTGGAGATGTGTTGGTATACGTAATTTGTAATCGCAATAGTTACATATATAGTACATATTTGACAAATATAATATTGTGTTTTTAAAATAAAAACAATATGTATTTAAAGTTTTTCTTCATTAAGTAATATTATAATTATTTTCTAACTTAATAGCCTATATAGGGGCTTTATGTTAACTTCAATTGTATTTATTTTATTCATTATTAAGTTTGTACAGGTATTTTTTTTGTTTTTAACATATCATACCTTATAACTCGTCAACTATTTTTCTAAATCTGTATGATAAAGTTAGAATAACACAAACTTCATAATGTATTATTTTATTTGGATATTGGGGATAATGGATTTCCTAATAGGTACAAGAAAGTCCGTTATAACAACACTTATTAAAGAACGAATAGCCACTTCATAGCTCCTGATTCAGTCTGTTAATAGCTTTTGTTCGATGCGATACAAACCTCAACTACTGTCCGTTTGATCCTTGATGGAATTACTTCGAGAATGTCTGCATGAAGTCCAAGCTAATTCGAACTTTGACGTCACAAACTAGCCCTTAAAATTGCTTATATGTGATTCTAAATTTGAAACTGGGCTCTATCGATAATATTACTATGTATTGGTTATGTATTTTGTGTTTAGATTTAAGCTATTGGTCATGGTTTTGTTGAAAATAAATTGCTTTTGAAATGAGCTTACAATATAATTATATACTTTGTCTTAGTTCATATTTTACCTCGTTGGTCTAGTGGCTTGATATAACGCAGCAGACCCGGAGGTCTTGGGTTCAATTCCCAAGTCGGGCCAATAAAAAGTTATTGGGTTTTTCTATTTTAAAATTCTTAGTAGCGGCCCGGAGTTTGGAAGTTGGAAGTGTGTGCACTCCCGTGCCTCGGAAAGCACGTAAAGCCGTTGGTCCTGCGCCTAAACTCTTTCCGGTCATATCGGATTGCCGTCCCATCGGATTATGAGAGTTAGGGAATAGAGAGTGCACTTGTGTTTGCGCACACACTTTTGCACTATAATATCTCCTGCGTAGTTGGCTAATCTCTTTTGAGATTGGCCGCCGTGGCCGAAATCGGTCTAGAGCACATTATTATTATTATTATTTTACGTCTATCAAATAGTAGTAAGTTTGGAAATTGTCAAAACTAAGTGAAAAAAGCTTATGAATGTAGAATTGATAAAAATACATGTAATAAAAAGGTAGATCTAGTAAAGAATAGCATAAGACATGTCCCAAGCGTATAGATGCATCATGACAATATGGCCAAATAATAATTTTCTTCTTCTTCTTCGCTTACTTCATTACTGAAAGTCGTGCTTGTCCTGAAAAGCTTTCATAGATGTTTCGACTAGCTTTCTCCGCACCACTCTATAATAATACCAATAAATAATAACAAGTTTATTTAATTTCTTCATAGATAGTTTACAAAATAACATGTAACATTTATTTGTGAAAACCTGTTCTAAAATACAACAGGCCTCCACTCCCGTTTACATGAAGATTGATATGTTCTTTCATTTTATCTAATTAAATTCAGTCATCTAATTAATTTCTCAAAAATTATCCAAAAAAAAGTAAATATATAAAACTGAGAAATATGAAATAATAAAATAAGAAATAGTAATAATTAAAATAGAACAATAGTGTATTATAATATCCTATAATAATATCCTGGGACATTATTGACACTCGGCCATCTGATCCCATACTAAGCAGAGCTTGTACTATGAAAACCTGATAACTACTGTAACCGTAACAGCCTGTGAATGTCCCACTGCTGGGCTATAGGCCTCCTCTACTCTTTTTGAGGAGAAGGTTTGGAGCTTATTCCACCACGCTGCTCCAAAGCGGGTTGGTGGAATTCACATGTGACAGAATTTCAATGAAATTAGGCAGGCATGTTTCCTCACGATGTTTTCCTTCACTGTAAAGCACGAGATGAATTATAATCACAAATTAAGCAGATGAAAATTCAGTGGTGCTTGCCCGGGCTTGAACCTACGATCATCGGTTAAGATTCACGCGTTCTTACCACTGGGCCATCTCGGCTTAACCAGACAACTGATGTTCTATATATACTACTTTTCTTTTGTAAATACTGATTTTACTGGTGGTAGAGCTTTGTGCAAGCTCGTCTGGGTACGTACCACCTACTCATCAGACATTCTGCCGCAAAACAGCAGTACTTGGTATTGTTGTGTTCCGGTTTGAAAGGGTGAGTGAGCCAGTGTAATTACAGGCACAAGGGACATAAGATCGTAGTTCCCAAGGTTGGTGGCGCATTGGCGATTTAAGCGATGGGCAACATTTCTTACAATGCCAATGTCTAAGGGCGTTGGTGACCACTTACCATCAGGTGGCTCATATGCTCGTCCACCTTCCTTTTCTATAAAAAAAAATACATACTTAAATAGATAATTACACCCGGACTCAGGAAAAACAGACATGTTCATGCACACAAATGTCTGTCCTGGGTGGGAATCAAACCCACAACCTTCAGCGTGAATGGCAAGTCATCTACCAACCATGCCAACCGGCCCGTCAACGTCATTATGCCCGATAATCATGAATTTCTACAATACTAAATGTTCCAAAAGGCTTTGAGAACATTTGTATAAATTCCCTAGTAGATATTATAACATTACAAAGAGTATGCTATAATCGCAATTAATACAGGTTTTGTTAACCCGAGATGGCTTATCACATTATCACATTTATATCTGATAGAAGATTGTAAGTGCTAACTTATTCCAAAGGGTCAATGCTGCCCAAAAACATTGACATTGCAAGAAATATGAGCAATCCCTTACTATCAATGTTGTTTTCTGGCGGTAGAATGTGTGGTGTCTGCATTAAAATTTAGTTTATAAGATTTGAACCACACATGCTAAACAGGTAAATAAAATCTTGTAAAAATTCAAGCACAAGCAATCTGAGAGCACGAATGTCGCTCTATAATTTATACGGGCGATACGAAAACTCAAAACAGATGCTGTCGCTGTGTACTTGTAAACAGTTCGCAAAGTTTAGAGGTTTTGACATGGAAATAGAGTCGTCCGTCCCGATGCAAATTACTGAATAATCCGCTTATTGAAATGCCATGACAATGAGAGTCTGTTGTTGATATCTGCGCTCACGTCCGCCGTGTAACGATACGGCTTCGAATTTTATATTTTTAAGTGGGCGGAAGCAACAATATATTTTTTTAATTTTTAATAGAAATGTAAAAATAACAAAAATATTTACATAAATATTGACAGTAATATTCTTATTTACTGAGTTTTAGTCAAGTTTTTAATTTATCCAGTTTCCTAAGTCTGTGAAAGTACCTATGTCTATCTTTAAACATTTTTTTGTTTAATCTTCGAATTCCCGAACACAGCCGAGGCTAAATTCAGAAAGGATTTTAATATGAGATGAAACACTTTGTCTTAATAGTGAAGCTCTAAAGTCAGCCAAATCCTATCGAGTTAAGTTTTCAGAGCGATTTTAAAAAATAAAAAGCCAGGAGATTTCCCAAAGTTTTGCGGGGGATTTTCAGTCGGTGCCTAACTTCTATCCTGAGAGAGGCTTAGCGGGAAAGTTTGAGAACGTTTTGAAAACTGAACTTTATTCAATACGTAGACCGTTTTCAGCTAGACTGTTAGATGCTCGCATGTCTAATACAGTTCGAGATCAAAAGTTTTTAAATATTGACCATGTTCTTTTTTTACTATACTAAAGATTAATTTATAATTGTTATAGATCTAGAAGGTTATACATTCCATTTTTCTTTATATTTAGATTTTCTAATATTCTTGTTGACGATAACTTCGAACAAAAATAAATAATGCTAAAAAAATAAAGAATAATCTTCACTCATTTCATTATCATCCAAAATGTTTTTCCCCTTAAACTAACTCTTTCACAAAATAATCTTCCAATTTCAATAGGTCTTTACGTGTCTGTCTTCAAAAGGGGTTGACATATAGTTCCGCAACCACAGTAAAAACATCGAAAAAAGAATCGTCCCATTCAAAATCTTTTTCAACTTTTTTCGTCTCGTTCTGAGTCAGTTCTGTGACAGACGTTATCTGCCCCGTTCCGTTTTATTGGCGAACGGAACGTGTCATATTGCATTGAAGTTACTGTTCACTAAATTTAAGGAAGAGTGTCTCTATTCACAAACGCTGACAAAACATATACCTATATATATATTAACTATTGCTTAAAATATTTTAAAGATTTTTTTTTTTATAAATATTACTTTAGTATATTTTGATAACAGATAAGGAATTAAAATCGATTTATCTTTTTGTTTGAAATATTTATTATTTATTGGGTAAGTAAATTACCTATAATTGGTCTTGGTATTTGATTGATTAGATCTATGTTGCTAATTACAAATATATATAATATATATAGAATGGTGTTGTCTACTTGTCTATTGTCTACTTGTCTTGCTTATGTGTTTATGTGTGTATAATATTGTTTTACGCTATTGTAGTTTAGCTTTGCAAATTGACGCTAATGTCACACATACACATCCTAATTCATATTTTATGAAACAATTTGTAAGCGTCACTAGCTTAAAATACATCTAGATTCAGAATCGTGAACGACAAAAAATTCTCTTTTCGATTGATTGATTCAATTTATGACATTACGAGCCAGGCCAGCCAGCCAGAGATAAAAGATAAACTATTTCTCTGAATTTAACAAATAGAAGCCATAATTATAAGTAAGCGGACTAGCTATAACGGTTCTAAGGATACATCCCAGTGACAACCAGATAAATAATCGGAGTAATAAGAGTAATAAGAAGATCCACTCTATGTTTTTTTTCAAAATTTAATATATTTTGATATCTCGATATATGATCGATCTGCTTCATATTTTCATCCTGCGTGACAGTGACAACATTGTGTTATTGTTAGCACAATAGCCGTTTAGCCGCACACAGGATTAGTATAAGTATATATTATATTGGTATTAATAACTGGGCCAGTAAATAGTTATTGGATTTTTCTCTCAGAAAATTCTCAGTAGCAGCCCGTGGTCTGGAAGTTGGAAGTGCGTACGCTCCCGTGCCTCGGAAAGCACGTAAAGCCGTTGGTCCTGTGTCTAAACTCTTTCAGGTCGTGTCGGATTGCCGTCCCATCGGATTATGAGAGCTAAGGAACAGAGGGTGCACCTGTGTTTGCGCACACACTTGTGGACTATAATATGTCCTGCGCAGTTGGCTAATCTCTCTTGAGATGGGTCGCCGTGGCCGAAATCAGTCTGGAGGACCTTATTGGTAATAGTTAATCGACTAAGCCGCAGGAAAATAAAATCACAAATACCAAGATTTCGTCTTTTGCCGTGCTGCGACAGGATGCACGCGGCGGGTGACTAAAATCGACCGTAAAAATGTGTGACCATTTTACCCAACATTTTCGAAAATGACTTAGTCGCTTGCTGGGTGTATATATTATATAATTCTATAATAGTTGTGCAGCTTTATGAGACGTTTTGTTACGCGACTTGCCGCACGGTCGATATAACCAAATGGCTTCGTTTAATCCTACATGACAATACAATTATTGAATTAACCACTTTGTAAAAAATATGTAATAAAGTTGGGGATTTATATTATATAAATACAAACGATCATAAATATTTTATACAAAAATCGTATTCAATGAATACTTTACATATACCAATGAATCGAAATTGAATTGAAAGCCCACTCTTTGGTACGGAATTCTTAGAATCGGTCTGTTAATAATTGATAATGAATTTTGTTTTTATGTATTGTTGGTTCATGTAAAGTCAACTCGAATATTTTTGTAACGTGTTTCCTTTGGACCTTCGTGTGACGCTATCTGTTCGTTCCGCTTTAGTTGCGAACGAAAAGCGAAACTTGTCATTTTCTATTGAATTGAAGTTATTGCTCAGTGAAATCTTTAGTTCAATCTGATTTATTTCAAGTATTTTTCAGTGTTAAATATAATATTACAAATGAAATATTTTATGTGAAAATATACAAAAAGCCTTAACTTGTAACTGTTTTTTTGCAGTTGCTTGATACTGCAGTTTTTGTAAAATACAAAAATATAAGTACCTTATCATTAAAAAATATTAATTCAGTTTCTATATAATCAATTTATTGAATACCAGAAATGTACAAATTCAGGATAATCAGCTGCGTGCGTTTAATTTAAATAAAACCTCCTTAATAACTTTTATTAATAATTATGATAATAAAAAACAAAATTCGATATTAATACCATTAAATTAATTCGATTAATTTATAAGACAGCATATCTTCACACTCAATACGGTCAAACGATCACGTTTGCGAGTACTGTTAGGCAATTACAATAATTCAAGAGACAACGCCTGACCTATCTCTCTGAATCCATTAGCTATTACTCTTATAGGGTTGTCAACATAAGGGATAAACTACTTTGATGAAGTCATATTTTATTATTAATTAACTGTATAATTTAATTAGGAATATGATTATTGCTTGTTAGAAAAGGCATTATATTTGATAATTTCTTTAAGGACCATAACTATGACAAGTAAATTAGACTACCATATTCAAATTCCACCTTCACGTTACAATTTTATTATGTATTATGTAATAGTGAAAACCTATAAATGTCTCGGTACTGGACAAAGAACAAACTTGAGAAAAAGGATTAGAGCTTATTCCGCCACGCTGCTACAATGCGAGTGGTAGATACATATGTAGTAGAAATCCGCAGGCAGAAACAAATGCAGGATTTCTCAGGATGTTTGACCTCCGAGAACGAGATAAATTATAAACATAAATTAATAACTGAAAACTCAGGTTATAAACCCTTACTCTCGTTCCGCCATTCACGTGTTCTAGCCAATGGGACAACTCATCATTTTTTTATTTAACTTAATTTATTTAAAGATCTATAACGTTTGGTTTGGAGTAGGTGACAACCCTATCTTGTTGTGATTCAAACGTCCTTTATGGTGACGAATGTTTGTCGCGGCATAGTTCTCTATTGATTGTTTGTGCGAACATATCACATTGGACATTTATCACTATACAGCTTTTAACAAGACTTACAACAACAATTAAATTATACATATATATCACTTATGCTAATCTGTTTAGCGTGTAAGTGTAATATGAAAAAAATTAAGCGCCTTTAAGTTCCTATTATATTATATGAGGGTCGACTGCCTCGTTGGTCTAGTGGCTTGATGTTAGGCCGCAGACCCGGAGGTCCTGGGTTCAATTCCCAGATCGGGCCAGTAAAAAGTGATTGGGTTGATGATTGTCAGGAAGTTGGAAGTGTGTTCACTTCCGTACTTCAGTAAGAACGTTAAGCCGTTGGTCCTGCGCCTGAATTCTTTCCGGTCGTGTCGGTTTGCCGTTCCAACGGATTATGAGAGTTAGGGGTTAGAACACGCACACACTTGTGCACTATAATATCTCCTGCGTAGAGGGCTAATTTCATTGAGGATTGGCCGCCGCGGCCGAAATCGGTCTGGAGGACATTATATTATATGACCTAAAATATTTTTCGAATGGTTTTAGAGTCATACATATAAAATTATAACAGCTGTAAGATATTGCCTATTTGGACATTGGTCATATTATATAATATCCGTAATCATCATATATCTTCACAAACATTCGCGTTGTTTTTGTGTATTATTTTAGTTGTAGTGTTTTATTCTGTTATTTTAAAATTCATAGTTATGAAGGATTAAGATAATTTTAATGAACTTAAGATTTGTTATATGTTATATACATTAATATAGAAGAGTTGACTCGAGACATCTCGTCGGTTCAATAAATATTTGTAGCATAATTTAAGCTAATAAAAGGTTAGTACATTCAGACGGTGCCAATTGCCATCTGAAGGTCGTTGATACGAATATTTTTTTCGATAAAAAATAATTATTTACATGGTAGGGCTTTGTCACCTGAAGTTTTTTTAAACCTAATTCGGTATCCCGTTTTAAAAGTGTATCCAGATAATTATTTTATTTTATTTTTTATAGAAAAGGACGGACCACCTGACGGTACCAAACGCCCATAGTGCCAATGGGCACTGTAAGAAATGTTAACCATCGCTTACATCGGCAATGCGCCACCAACCTTGGGACCTAAGATTTTATGTCCCTTGTTCCTGTAATTACACTGGCTCACTCATTCTTCAAACCGGAACACAACAATACCAAGTACTGCTGTTTTGCGGTAGAATATCTGATGAGTGGGTGGTACCTACCCAGACGAGCTTGCAGAAAGCCATGAGTACATTTATTTATCTAGATTGTATACGTATCTGATACATTTAATCTTATATATAATATATATTCAAGAATAGTTAATCGAATCGAGTATGGCAGTGATTCAACATATACGCAAAGTACCACGGAAATCACTTAGCATATGACAAATAGTGCTCGAGTGACATGCTTTTAGGAAACATATTCATACTCTTTGAAAAATGGAACGTGAATGTTATAAGAAAATTTTATTTTTAATATTATCGTGATGCGAATTTGTTTCGACATATTGTTCGGCCTTTAGGCGTGTGTTTGATGTTTGTTTTGTAATTCAATTATTGTTAGTGCATTGAATGATGGAGATCGATCTTCTGTCGGAACGAATGAAGTAAAAAATTGCGGTTGTTTTCATAATACCAACAAAATATTATCCTGATATTATTATTTATATTTGCTCTTTTAAAGCTATTATATAAAATGATTTGATAGTTTTCAATAAGAGCTATATAATAAATATATTGGTGTAGCTACCATTAACATGAATCAATCCATTCTAATTTTTCTAAAGCTGTGTGATATGAAATACACACACATACATATACATAAGAACACACTAATAAGTTAAGTTAAATAAAGCTTTGTAAAAAAAGGTTAATTTCAAATTGAGAAATTATTTACGATATTAAAAAAAAAACAATGCAACTTCATTTTAAGAGGAACATTTTGTATTGACCTTTAGTTAAAAGGTTTTCTATTCGGATAAGTTTATACACATTAAGAAATAGTATCAAAACCTTATCGTAGCTTTGCTTTAGGACCGCTTTCTAATGTATTAAGCGTAACCGAACACCGATACATTTAATAGATAAGTCAAATGGAGTTTATACCTTTATATATTTTCGTAAAGATTTATCATTAAATAACCAAATTCGTTCTAATTTCTTATTATATTTATCACAATGATATCTTTATAGGTTAATTTGTAGATATAAATGTTATTCAATAAAAATATAGCAGGGTAGCCCAGAGAATAGATCGCGGATCACGTGAATCTTAAGTGTTGGACACAGGTTCAAATCCGAGCAAGGATCAAACATTAGTTAAGTGTTTATTTGTATTCACGGGTGCAATGAAGTTCTTACAGAACTGCCCTGCTGTTTTGTATAAACTTTTAAGTGACTTTGTTAGAACGTCAAGGATTTACTTTCCGAAAATTGTAAAACCGAATCCATCCCCGAAATTAGATAAATAATGAGTTACAAACTTAGTTCTATTAGTTCGGGCCCCTATCGGGTGACCGGCTAACCAGCCAACTTCCAAATAAACCGTATTTGTTTATTTTCTTTTGTGGTAAACTTTCTCTGTTGCTTTAGGCTGTGCATACATAGGGGTTGATTTTTTAACAAACTTTTGGAAATTTTCATAAAAGTATTTTTTTTTTTATGTTTTGAACTATCCATTACTTTCATATCGATTTTGTTCATGTTTTATTCATATCATTTTATCTACTTATTTCTAATGTCTATATATTGCGTGATATATAAATAATAAGTTATGATTATAAAAGGCTTTTTTTAATGATTTTATTGTTAGTAAAATATGAAAGATTGCTATTAAAGCTTATAATGTCCTCATGAGCGAATCTAGGCATCGGCTAACTTTTTTTTTATGTAAGAGTGGGCAAACGAGCAGGAGGCTCACCTAATGGAAAGTGGTTACCATCGCCCATGGATATCTGCAACCCCGACTGCTTGCAGTTACGTTACCGGCCTTTAAGGTGAGTACACTCTTTTCTTAACGGTTTGTTGTTTATATCAGTTCGGAAAAGTCGCCGGCGAAAGCTGGTTTCACAGAGTGGTTGTGCGACGCAGGAAATGCCTTAAAAATCGAGCTGTTGTGGATTTTCAGACATCGAGGTGGTAAGGATGACATTAGGAATTAAACTATCTAGCTGTACGTTCGATCAGACGGCGATCTTAAGCAATTGTGGTTTAATTTACTCTCTAAGGCACGAGAATGTAACACAATCAACTTCCTAACTCTGAAAGTCTTGGGATATACAGCCTTAAAGCTTTCAGGTAGCTTGCATGAACCACAGACATACAAACCGACAAAACTGTTAAAATAACAAAACAAAAAATATATATCAGCTTAGAGTCACTATGGCATATCTGCAAGAGAATGAAATAAGGCAGTAATAAAGAAATATTAAAATTCTTATTCATTTGTTTATAGGCGAATGATATTCCATTTTTCTTGTTATTTTTTATATGGTTTATTTTCTTCACACAAAATTAAATTATCATGGGACGCCTCATTCATCACAAGTCTGGTGGGTTCTGCGAGAATGTTATAGAATCTATATTATAAGTAATATTATAAAATATCTTTATCAGACTTGGTAATATTGGATGCATATTTGTAGGATGATTTTTCCAATAGTTAAGGAGCTGGCGCTTCGCCAGATGTCGATTGCTCCGTTTTCAAATAATTTCTGAAGCGATAAATGTCGTATTATGAAGTGAACTTGTTTTACTCCTTGATAAAAAAAAAAACTAAAATTTTCGATGATAACATTTTTATTCAAACAGCTTGGAAACCGCAAGAAATCTGATGTTTATATTATATAGTTTTATATATTTAAAAGGTTTTCAAAACGTTGACATTTCTAAAGTGACTAACTGAATTATTGGCGAGTGAACCAGTATAACATCCACAAGGAAAAGCAAGGAAAAGTTCTCAAGGTTATCAAATCAACCTGTCAAGATATCATTGTTTTTTTAATTATTTTTTATTATATATTATTGTTTTGCTGTTTGTCAACTGCTTGAATCTAAACTATTATTTATAATTTTATTAATTGCTTCCGTAACAGCCTGTAAATGTCCCACTGCTGGGCTAAAGGCCTCCTCTCCTCTTTTTGAGGAGAAGGTTTGGAGCTTATTCCACCACGCTGCTCCAATGTGGGTTGGTGGAATACACATGTGGCCGAATTTCAGTGAAATTAGACACATGCAGGTTTCCTCACGATATTTTCATTCACCGTAAAGCACGAGATGAATTATAATCACAAATTAAGCATATGAAAATTCAGTGGTGCTTGCCCGGGTTTGAACCCACGATCATCGGTTAAGATTCGCGCGGTCTTACCACTGGGCCATCTCGGCTTACTTACAATAATACTTATTAATTGCTTGTTTACTGCCATTCGTGAATTAGTTTTAAGTGGAAACTTGATAGGTGTGTGAGTTAATTGTTGTATATCGCATGTAGTGTGTACTGTGTTTCTCAATTATAATAAAAATAAAATAAATATAAGGTATGGTTAATATTTCTAACAATGTCAATGTCTATGGGTAGTGGTGACCACTTACCGAAGAGGCCCATTTGCCAACCTACCAGAAATCCAGTTTATCATACCAATATTATGAGGTACGTTTTGCTTGTTCGTTGGTTTTTACGCAAATTCACGGCATTAGCTAGTCTGTAACATAATAACGAAAACAAACGTTATAATAACCGACTATAATATCCGACTAAGCTGATATCTAATTATAATATCCTCCGCGTAAATCCCACGTAATAGATTCGCATTGCAATTAGAAGTGCGAAGCCGAGCTTGCCAAACCAAGTTTTTGACTTGATTATGCGAGAACGAACCAAACTTTCTTACAGGATTACCTTGATATAGTCGTCAAGAAAAATCAATTAAGATCTGAATTTAATTGGGAAACAATTCTTATTTCGATTTGTTTTTGTTAATATAAATAATACCGTTGTGTAAATTTTAAGCAATGTAAAAAAAATATAAAGAATAAAATAACATGGATTATTTTAATAAATAAACAATCTCTACGCATATATAATATTTACTTTTACTACTACGCATGTATAATAAATATTTAGTATAGGTTGTAAATTGGCTGCATTTCGCAAGCACAGATAAATCAAAACACAAATCTCGAAAATAACAAATGAAAATAAAAATGCTGTTGTACATTGATGCTGTAAGGAATATCAGCCATTCCTTATTTTGGCTCACTATCTTTCATGCCGGAATACAATAATACTACGTTTGACGGCAGAATATGTGATTACCTGGTGTTACTTACCTAGATGGGCGTGCACATAGCCATACCACTAAAATAAAGCGGTATAGCTTATCCTCTAAACTAGTAATTTTAATTATTAGTACTTTTTGTTCTTGCTTACTAAGTTTATATTTTATTTTACTTAAAACGTTAAAAATCATCCATGATCTATCGATGGAACGGTACACGATCGAGAGCAGGCGCAGGACCAACGGTTTTCGGGTCTTTGCAAATCACTTAAAATTTTATCGGGGCTTCAACCCAAAATCATAAGATCTGCAGCCTATGGCGAGCTACTTAACCAACATTGCAGTTGATTTAAAAATTAACTGCAAAATTCTGTTCTTGCTTATATTGATGCAAATTACTTCGATTTAAATCTATTTTGAATCTGGAATACAACATTGTTTTTTTTTTTTAATTTAAATGTTCATATTAATATCGAGATCCGCGAAATATTTATCTTAATAACTGAAATTCCCTTTGGGTTAATTATCTCCGAACAAAACAACACGATCACTGTGGATTATTGTACACCGAGTATCTTAATTACACGTAATATTTTAATTACAAAAGGTCGGGAGAGTTGGGATTTGTTTTAATAATTACGAACAATAATAAGAGATTTACAGAATATTAAAATTTAATACTCATTCTATTTCGCCGTTTAAATAATAGAAGCATTTGAATTTTCCCTTGAATATTCGATAAAATAAATTATCTTACATAAATACACTATGTATTTTAAAGACCGAATTAGAATAATTGTTTGTGTTTTTTTACATGACAGCCAAAAAAAATCAATAATATTTTTTTTACGGTATGCATGTGAGTTTTTATACATTAGTAATAACATTTAAATGCCTGCCTTTCCATCTGATTTTTTTTATTATTAATGCGTATTTTGTTTTTTATATTAATTTTAGAATATATGAATAAAAATGGGTGCATGAATAAACATATTTATGTAGTA
Organism: Nymphalis urticae; assembly: GCA_905147175.2. Lineage (NCBI taxonomy): Eukaryota > Metazoa > Arthropoda > Insecta > Lepidoptera > Nymphalidae > Nymphalis > Nymphalis urticae. The sequence continues at coordinate 3,127,990 of LR990004.1, read as the reverse complement.
GAACATTTAACAACTAGCTATGTAGATTATTGTGACACTTAAATTAAAATATTAATGTCTGGACAGATGTGCATATTTGGATTTTGTATCCCGAGTGACATAAAGTATATTTTATTAACTTTTTTATTTATTTTGACGTTACGCTGCCGTGGAATACAAAGCTTTGAGGTTTAACGGAAGAGTAATTACTAACAGTGGTCGATAGACCACCAGACCTTAATAAACGGACTTGTAAAAACATATAACGCTTGTCATAATAATATTTTTTTTATATTTATTGACGTTAAATAGGGATTTGAATAATTAAAGGTCTTAATATATTTGTGTAATCAAGCAAAGCGGAAACGACCACGAAGTTAAGCGTCTCTAGTCCAAATTAATTGTACATACCTTTAAGTCACCGCATTCATGAAACCAGTGGTTAATACGGAACAATGAAACCGTGAAATATTCTTGTTTGTAAACGAACAATTCATTGTGTAAATGAGTTATTTTCTATTCCATCAGTCATATTATATGAAGCCAGCTATCATATCCTACCTCGTTAGTTTTGTTGCTATCTTGTAGGAAATGTATATTAGAAGTTCCGGATTAATATTCCGGTTTAGGCCAATAAAAGATTTTTCTGCCCGTAAATTTTTCGAGTTATTTAGAGAATATATACATATATATAAAGAGCCGAGATGGCCCAGTGGTAAGAACGCGTGAATCTTAACCGATGATCGTGGGTTCAAACCCGAGCAAGCACCATTGAATTTTCATGTGCTTAATTTGGTATAATAATTCATCTCGTGCTTTACGGTGAAGGGAAATATCGTGAGGAAACCTGCATGTGTCTAATTTCACTGAAATTCTGCCACATGTGTATTCAAGCAACCCGCACTGGAGCAGCGTGGTGGAATAAGCTCCAAACCTTCTCCTCAAAAAGGGAGAGAAGGCCTTTAGTCCAGCAGTGGGACATTCAAAGGCTGTTACGGTTAGAGAATAAGTGGTGTAATCTTCTTTGGAATTCGAAACTGAGATCTCATAATCTTTATCCATACAAACTAGCCAATACTTTAAAATACATTGTAATGTATATAGACTTAACAAACATTAAAAATATATTATATAATGCATATAATTGTGATATACAACATAACATCATCCATTGCATTGAGTAAATCATATGAAGCTGCGTTAGTACAAAATATAATAGATTTTCCTGCGAATAATATCACATGCTTCCGTCCTGCATATGAACGTTATTTAACATTATTATACTTGATTGCCTTTAAGAATACTATGCTTCGCGAATTTGTCACCTCTGGGAGCGTTATTTTAACATTATTATTAGTTATAACAATTAATTTATATTTGTATCGAAGTGTAACATGATAATTTATATAAGAAATTTCTAGATTGAGGACTTGAGTATATAAGAATTAAAATTGAAAACATATAATCATATTGTATATAAAATATCTATAGTTATAAAATGGTCACAAATTGTTTTTTTTGAGCGCAGTAACCTCTGGAAGTCGGCTTTGAAAACATTTTGTTGCATTTGGCTGTCGAATTCTCGAGAAAGACTAACATCATGCTACGGTCCGCTGGGGAGGAGTAGGAATGTTTAATGCGGGTGAAACCGCGCGGACCTAGTTGAGTATATTTTTGTGATCCCACCCCGACTTCGTACGGGTAAATTTTACGCAATTTAAAAAAAATATATATAAACAAGTATTATACCACAATTGGCACCGAGCCAGGCTATCCTTATCTTAATACGTTTTATTATTGCCCGGTACGCGTTTTTCCTCATGCGTTTACCGAAATATCTCTAAGCCTATTGGTCTTAATCGTATTTTATAGGTTATTTATTTTGATATGTGTTAACAGGTACTGTTTGATACTTTTTTTCCATTTTCATAAAAAATACTCTGTTCTCTGTTTCCCGAAAGACGCTGACCTGTCACTTGTTTTCATTTTGTATAAAAACATTCTTAATGAAAACATTCATGTGTTTCTTACACAACACAAACACGCATATATGTGCATAGTATGTATCAATAATATCCATACATTTTTAAATATAAGATAAGATTGATAAACGCCGTCGTCAACTTTTCAGTAGACATTTTAAAGATTTACAAATATTTAATGCAGTTTCGTGTATTATTTATACGTTTCGTGGCGTTTCTTGGAAAGCGCCCGGACCGACAATTTTCTCTCCTATCTTAATCTTAACGCAGAGAGTTTCCAATAGTATCGCAAACATTATGCAACATATATACATACTATGTATTCTTAAACTACAATAATATGAAAGATTCATAGCAGCAATTTAAGTAGGTTTATTAGCTAAGTTTATTTTTTGAAGTAGAACGAGGACATTAAACGGCTTTAAAATTTTACATTTGGAACCAAATGTTATTGAATTTATTTTGTGTCTGTTTGTTACAGCGTGTACCATATTGACGCGGACGTAACAGGTGAACAGGGGACAAATGGAAACTACAAAAGAGATTCAAGACTATTACCTTATAATGGAGATCTATGAAGGATACGATTCCATTGACAAGCTAGCCGAACACCAACCAGTCTACGAAGCCCGAATACCAGTAAAAAAAAAAAAAATCGCACTCAATATTTTTTTTTGTGATGCTGGTTACAAATAAATGCGAGGGAATTATAAAGAATAAATAATATATTATAATAATTAAATAATAGAATAATAATTGAAAGATACAATAAAGGCACGGACTACACATCTGTGGAGACAACAAGAAATGATAAAAAAGGTGTTATTTAATGTATTTTGATTTAAATTATTTGATAACAAGCGGATCCAACGGCACTGAATTTGGATGGGAAACCACTAAAGGAAGTCACGCTCTTTAAATATCTTGGGAGTAACATTCGATCAACACCTTGACTTCGGAAATTCCATCACGCATTGCCTACGCCGCCGCTAATTTCGGATATATATATATATATATATATATATATATATATATATATATATATATATATATATATATTTGATTATAAAATCTATATTCCTTCGTTATTTGCTATTTTCTCAAGTTGAACGCTTTGCAACGAACAATGAACTGTTGGAAAACTAAATGTGAAAAGTTGGTCGCCGGAAAACATTCCGAGCCATTTGGCATTACGACACGATCAGATATTCGTTGATGTTGTTTTATCCTCTAATAGTTGTATTATTCTTAAATGTTTTCGTTTCTTAATATTATAATATTATAAGGTTTATAAATATTTAATCGTGTTGGTTAAAATTGTAAGTAAAGTAAATTAATCGCACCTACAATATGGGTACCTTCAAGTCTAGAGTGAATAGACATGTTCTAGGCAAGCGCGCTCCATCTTAGACTGTTTCATGACTTTCCATCAAGTGTGATAACAGTCAAGCGCTAGCGTATATATTTAAAAAAAAAAGATTTCCTCATATGTTTTCTTTCACTGCCCTGTGCGAAATGGTTTATAAACGCATATTCTGTTTTAAATTTAATAATAACTATTTCATTTGTCCTTCCTTGGGGCTTAAGCTGGCTTTATAAAAAATATCATAAAATCGGTTTAGTGGTTTAGCCATGAAAGCTTGACAGACAGACAGAGTTACTTTCATATTTTTTTATATTATTATACACCACTTTCTGAACTAGGGTATCTTGTATGTGTAGCCTTCATCATCCGCGTTGATGCTACTTCAAAGAAATTTGATGTGAAATTATCGTGGCAAAAATGATAGCTTGTTTACATTCACAGAAAGGCAGTTGACAATAATAAAAGTACAAATTTATATTTATACATATACTACTTATATATACTCATAGCTTTTTCAGCACTTATACATAATTAATTAAAAATTCAAAGTATCTAAGTTCTATCTAATCTTTGTATTTTTCTTCTATTCTTAAAACAAGAAAGATGACTATTTTCAATACTATGAATTTGTTACTTAAAATAGTTTATTAGTGAGTTCTACTTTGGTTTTGAACAATTGAAATTATTTTTCTAGTATTGTGCAATATATTATGCAATCCTCGTTGATCTAATTAAAAGAAAAAGTTATTCGGTTTGTCTGTTTAATGAAAACTCGTAAAGCCGTTGCTCCTGCGCCAGATCTCTCTCCGGTCATGGAGGATAGTCGTCTCAGTATACTGTGACAGTGTGAATATATAGAGTATATCTATACACAGCCCTGGATTCATGCCTACGCATACAACTACTAGGCTTATGGGCAAAGTCAATCTTTTTTTTACTGTAACCGCTTCGGAATAGTGGGGCTCAAATGCAAAAGTAACTAGAGGCCTTAGATCTCTAAGTCCGGGCCTGATTGTACACGTCCAAGCTTGAGTACTACAATACATTCTGCGCAAAAACTCTTTGAGATTGACTACCATAACCGAAACACAACATAATTTTTTAATTTTTAGTTAAATGGGTTGAGTAATAAAGGTTTTCATAATTAGCTGTTTAATGTACGATTGCAGTCATTAAAAAAAAAATTTACTGAACTGAATTTCGAAAAAGTATGATGTAAAAATGATTTCATTTTTAAAATATTTTTCTTTTCAATACATTTTGCATAGCTACCAGTTTTTCCTACCCAAATGTAAATTAAATGATAAATAGATTTCCGCACGAATGCGCTCGGCGGGAAACCGAAAAAAAAAACGGCCAATCGGCCATTAAATTGGAATGTATTTTGTTGATATTGTTTGCTGTGATTTAAAATATTTATATCTTTTTGTACCAATTAAACGAATTCTTGATCTCGTTTTAGATATAAGTTTTCTTATTTATAAAGCCGAATGAAACTTGATTTAGGGAGATGTTTTATATTTACTAAATTAAATGATATGTTTTATATACTTTCTAGCAATTAATTCATTAATTTCCGATTACATTTCGCTACAAAGTCATTGTTTGTATAATAATGTTATATAAAATACGTCATAAATTAATATAATTAATCAAAGTAAATTTTTATTAATGAATTAAGTTTCATAACAATGTACAAATTTGACAATATAAGTGATAAAATTCCATCGTTTACGTTACAAGTAATATTTTATAGCGTTAAGGAATTCGATAATAATTGGAATACCGTAAACCCGCACCCATATCACCGTAAAATGTCAACGAAATATAATCCATGAATTGAATGTTTTTATTCTCATACACCTGGTGCCCACGTAAAGAACCGTCACACTGTCTTTATTTATGCTTGGACATATTTTTTCTTATATCGCACCTTATCATCTTTAAAAATAAACATTTTATAATCAATTATTAATAATATATTTTATAAATACAATACATAAGTTTGCTTAGGATTAATAAATTGCTTAGGATTAATAAATTGTTGAGTTCTAGAATGGATGGTTAATTCGTAGTTTTTTCAAATAAATTATATTTAAAATGTAATTTAATTTATACAATTATCCAAATATTTATTGTACAAAGATCTACAAAAAAATACGATTTTATGATTAACGTATACTATACTATAACATTAAAAAGTAGTATAAAATGATTCAAATGTAATAATTTTTACGGATTTTATTTAGTATCTAAATTTTAATCTAAACTAATATTAAAAATGCAAAATGAGTTTCTTTATTTGCTTGTTGGTTACTCTTTCACCTCTTAATTATTCCGATCATGTAATTTTGCATACACATTGTCGGCTTTAATGTAGATATGTATATCGTAATTCCTATTAAGTGGAGTTTGTACAGTTGTTGTTAACACTTGCGTGGAGTTTTCTGACATAGAAGTATCAAAGTATAGGTGGCGCGGAAGTCGTATCCAACAATTGTTTACATAAAAAATTAAATAGTCATTACAATCCATGCAGGGCATTAGCTAGTTCTTTATTCACAGCGTTGTATGTTAATTGTCATTACGACGTCACTTATTATTTGAAGTAAAAAATCAGGTTATCTCATTTTTCTCATGACTGGCTTTAAGTGAAAATTGTATTGAACAAAAATGTCTATCTTCGCACGGCCTATAACTTTTGCCAGTTTTTTTTCTCTAATATCAATATTTATTGCAAGAAATGTGAAAAAAATAAAAGTTATTTTTATAGATTTAACCTTGAAAATGAAATTTGCGGGTATTTTGCTTACGTATTCGTTATCAGTACTTTGAAATTCAGAACAATCGGAGTTATTGTCTTTTCGAAAGTTTATCCTTTATATGTACCAAAGTCACACAAGTCCTATAGACAGGACTCCTAACAATCAACCCAATCTTTAAAACTTATCTTATCACTTGCACGGATTTGAACCAGTATTCATTGGATAAAATCCACTTGGTCTAACAACTGCCTTCTCGACTCCCGATGACTACATATTAATTTTCAAATTCTAGATCCAAACGTTTAGCCTTAAGCCAAATTTCTTAAAAAATGTATACATTCCCTGGGAGGGTTTTTGCAACGTGCATAGGTAGAGGAAAGTATTGGGTCGTTCGGCTAGAACACGAAAGAGGCGGACCGACGACTAGATGACTCAGTTACTTCTGAGCCGAAAGCGATCCACTTCAAACGCGTTTTTAATAAATAAACCTATACCTAATGTATAGCTGTTCGTATCGAAAAATAAAAATCTTGTAACGCAGACTTACATTAAATGAAAACCAATATAGTTGTAAGCACCTTAGCCTGTACAGGAATGTATACTTAATGAAAGTAAAACAACGACATATCTTACAAGAGCGAATTATTATGATTAGTAACAAATCATCAGATTTATTTTTTAAATTTAATTTCAGAACGTTTGTTTTACACAGGTACGTCAGTCCGTCATTGTACCTTTTATTTTTTTACAACATCAATTATTTATTGTTTTTTTGATAAAAATCAAAGAGCATTCTGATAAAGGATTTAACAGGATAAACCAACCGAACATCGAACAAACATACTTTTAAATTATTTAATAGTAATCTTCTCTTATTCTGTGTCCATCATTTCATCCATCAAAAAATTTAACCAAATATTTATTAACATAATAATAAAATTGCTATGTCACATCGCTAATAAATATAATATTTGATTAAATTATGTCCTTCACAAGTAAACTCCGCGCAAAGAATGAACCCGAATTCGTTTATTATATGAATGAGCGATTGGCCCTACTGACCTTTACAGCCTTGCCGGAAGTGGGAGCAAGTACTAGACTCAGATTGAAATTTGAGCCTTCTCGGAGTCCAGGTTAGGTCCGTCCTGAGGATATCTCCTATGTAATCGGATCCGAGTGCCACTCAGGAATGCCTTTTATAATGGATTCGGTAAGATATTATAATTAACATAATTTTTACCACAGTATCGGATAAAATAAATTTAAAGCTAAGCTATGTATGCTCTGAACTATTTAACATCACGAGTTCTATATTAGCAGCGAATTTCTTATCTTAGATAACTTAAAATGCTAGTACATAGAAGGTGTTAAGAATATTTTAATACAGCGAGTATTAAGAGAACATATTAAAGTTTTAATTAATTTACAGTATGTTATCTGCTTAGTGACGTCACGGGTTTGGTTTAAATGGGCTATTTCAGTATCTAGGAAAAGCAATTAGTGCTTATGAAAAATTATTGAAAAAATATTTTTTTATTGACATTTAAATTAAGATTTGGCTGGAAGCGAGAGATAAAGCTGTGTGTTGTTCGTTTAATTTCGATCAAGGTGAACAATAAGATCAATTTAATGTACGCACAGACACATGTCGTGCCTGAAATGGCCTAAAATCTCGTCGGTGGTGCATTGGTGATGTAAGGAATGGTCAATATTTTTTACAGTGCCAATGTCTATGGATGGTGGTAACCACTTACCATCAAGTGACCCATATGTCCGTCCACCTACAATTTTAATATTCACAGCTACGAGTTGTAACGTTTAAATATACATTTTATTGTATTTGAAATTTACTCTCATAACGTCCAAAGAGGTTTCATTACAATAATTATATATATTTACCTGAAAAATACATATCTACATATACTGGCGTGATTTTAATACTAAACGAATGTACAAGTTTTAAAACATTTTCCCATAAGTAATACGGTAATGTATTTTATTATACATACATCATAGTCCGTACGCACAGAAAGAGGAGTAAAAGTAACTAATTAACAAGTTGGAGCGAGCCGAGAGATTTCGTTAGCCGAACAGCTATTTTTGCCAACTTCATCTGAACTAGTTATTTATATAAGGGATCACGTAATGCCATTAGGCTTAAGGAACTCCCGCCATTTAATGAGTGAGTTAGTGAACTATTGTAGGGCATACGAGTGACCGTTGTTATGTATAGTAACGTGTTAGTTTTGTGATTAAATCGAACAGGGGTTGAATCATCTTCCGTTTATGATGTAAATTGACAATTATCAAGTTTGGAAGATTGTACACAGCTTTATCGACGCACTTCAAATATTTCTGGGCATCATTTATCCCTTAAATCATATTAGGATGAAGATACGTCATATATATTATATATAGACATAGTACATAAACATTATAAACTGTAAAGTTTCTTTATCCTATTCGAATGTTTATTTGGTCTGGTATTAATAATATAACTTCCTTCTAATTAATAGTTAATGTGTTTAATATTGAATAAACTAATTATATATTAAATAGCCTTAACAGTTGCGTCTTCGAAAAGTTGCATCTGCGAAAAGTTTGAGAAAATGTTTAAGAAAATATTTTCATTCTAGGTGACACGTTTAAATTATCTTAAAAGATATATGGCCATAGTTTATATTTATAGTATTCGTTTTAAAACTAATTAGTGTCTACTTTCTGTTTCTTTTTTTATTACCTTTTATTTGTGTTTGTTTCGGTTTGAACAGTGAGTGAGCCAGTTTTACAATCACAAGGGACTTAACATAGTTCCCAAGGTTGGTGGTGCATTTGCCATGTAAGGAATGCTTAATATTTCTTAGGGCCGATGTCTTTGGAGGTGGTGACCATTTACGATCAGATTGCCCATTTGCCTAACTATTTTATATAAAAATAAATATGTATCAAATGTAATTGTAATCGTTTGAGAATGAAAAACAGAAAAAAGCCGAACTCCTGTTTATAAATACTAAAATATAATAGAGAGTTATGCGACAAGCGCTTCGAGTTAAGAAAATTGAAAATTTCACGTAAATTCTCAAAAGAATTGAGAACGGCTGTTTGTTTTCGAGACACGGTATAGTGTACTTAACTTATGATTTTCCTCGTCTCTCGTATTTCTGTTAGAAATATTGTGGATACGTATGTTTCGATTTATGCGAAGCCACTTAACGTTAACTGCATTAAACATTTCTTGATTACACACAATATTATCATAAAGAAACCAAACAAAGTTTGGTTGAAAAAGTTATGATATTTATGATGATGATTCGAAGTGCAGTCGCGATTTTACACGATTCTTCAAATAAAAATGGCCGCCTTTGACGTTGACCAATGTTCTCATATTAACAATAAATTGTATTAAATAATATTATTACTATAAATTTTAATTCTTTGTCCACACCCTCTTCCCAGTTCAGCTGGGGTCGGGTCTCCTTGTACATCTGCGCCAGAAAGCTCTGTTCTGGCTTGTCTGTGTCTTAGGATTCTCTTTCTGGGCATCTTTTGCATGTTTGACCACCAGGTTGCGGGCGGTCACCCTCGTCCCTGCGGTCGGTCCGTGATATTTAAAGCTTTCTTGATGGGATGGTCATCGTCACGTCTCAGGACATGGCCGTACCAGCGCAGTCGACATTCCTTCAGTTCTTCAACAATTGGTGTTACCTTGAACGATGCCCTCATTCCTTACTCTGTCCAGTCGGGTTATTTCTCACGCCCATCTAAGTATTATCATCTCGCTTGTATGCAGTTGTTGTTCGTGTGTCTTTTTGATGGTCCAACACTCTGCCCTGTAAGTCATGGATGGGCGTACTACCATTTTGTACACTTTTTCCTTTACACGAATGGGCATTCTACGGTCACAGAGAACACCCGAAAGCGATTTACATTTTATCCAGGTGGTTTTAATGTGGTGGTCCACGTCCTTATCGATATTTGCATTAGTAGTAAGCACAGACCCAAGATATTTGAAGTTGTCTACTTTGGATAGTGCTTCTGTCCCTCCATAAATTTAATCCATATGTTAAAAAAAATATAGTATTTATTTAATATTAGCTTCATGTGCAAGCTATATTAGGGTCTATGACATTCCTTGTGTTTGAAGCTTGCTTCACACCAAATTTCATCAAAATGGTTCAGTGGTTTGCTCGTGATAGTGTAACAGACAGACAGACGGAGTTACTTTCGCATTTATAATATCAGTATAGAAAATGTTCGTACGTATTTAAATATTGTAGCTTTTGTTGTTGATTGAATAAATACATTTAAAATTTTCAAGATTTTCACTGCTATGCAGGCAACGTTATTCATGTTTCCGCCATGAATGTTTATACAAAAAGGAAACAGATTTGTACATGTTACGTATCATTGCAATTATATTTAAATATTACATAAATAAATAATGTTAACCTTTTTTTAAATTATGTAATTATCCAAAAACTCTGTAAGACTATATTCATCTGCGTGGGAGGTATAATAGTGCACAAGTGTGTGCGCAAATAATGGTGCAATCTCTATTTCCTCACTTATAAGTCGATATCGATCCAACATGACCGGAAAGAGTTCAGGCATAGGACGGCTTTACGTGCTTTACGAGGCACGGGAGTTTCTATAAAAGATTTTAAGAAGTACATGTCTTTTATTATCTTTTTTTGTGACGTAAATTGAATTTTTTTTATGGATTGAACACAATAAATAAACACTGCTGAAGTCCATTTTGAAATGGCCCACTATATGTATATAATAATAAATACCTATATAAATATATAGGTATTTTTTGAACTTTTTATATTTTTATTTATAGTTAGAATACTTAATTTATTATATAACTAATTTATTAAATAACTTATAGGTTAATAATTCAGTTTTTCTTTGGGAATATCCACATAAAATTCTCTAGAATTCGTTTAGCCCCTGAGTCGAGTTAAGCAAACTTCTCCTGCATGTATTTGTGTCTAATGACGTATGTTGCGAACGGACGCGCGTACTTCAACAAATTCAAGTTAAACACTTCGCTAACTTCAAATGAAGTCTGTTTGAAGAAAGTATTAGACTTCGTTCAATTATATTATGCATTTGTTCGGCTTTGAAGACCTAGTTGGTATAATTGTAAACACTTTTTTAAATACTGTGTTACTAGTAGGTTTGTTTTTACTACTAGGTTCAATATCGAAATTTTTTTTTACATAAATATTTTCGTGTAGCGATATAGTGATATATGACTGAAAATTTCTTGTATTCACAAATTTGTCATAAATATCAAAATGTTTTTTTATGATTATATCAACGAATACAATAGCCCAATTCTGTTGAAAGGATCAAGTTTGGACGGTCATTAGAATTATTTTCCTTTTTAACTTATTTATTACTAAACTTTTTTATTTTTTAAAAATTTTACTTAAAACTGTCAGGAAATTGACGAATATATTATATGCTATGTCGCATTTGCTAAAGCAAACCAAATATAATCATAATACATCAAATATGCAAATATTATACGCTAAGTAAAGTGCCGCCATTAACTAGCATGCTCTATTTTAGCGCAACTATGTCATAATTTGCGTTAACGAGCATGATCTTGCACAGAAATACATTTAAAAAACCACACGATAAAAGGCATACAAGTATTGAAATTAACTCGAAGTTCTTCTACTGCACTCTATTAAATACCATACTTTTCGATTGCTAATTTGACATGTCTATACCATTTTTTACTTGTGAAATTAAAGAAAAAAAAACTTCCTCTCTTAATTGAAGTGCATCTATCGATCGTGAACGACATAAAAGTGTCCGAAAAGTTCTGTCTTTCAATTGTCAGTCAGCAAAATTTTAATTGTATTCGTGGGACCGTCAATGGCGACGATGACGTTAATTTGAATTACCCTCGCTTCAAAATTTGAAGCTTTGAATAGATATCCTCGTTAAACGTTAAGAGGATTCGTTGGATGATTGTAGTTAGCTTCGAAGAGATCCGGCTTAGTTCTGGCAGGTAAGGTATTTTACGGAACGCACGGGCTATGTTATAGTATACTTTAACTTTTGATTATTAATTAAGTATAAAATGTCGTGGCGAGTATTAATTATTTATTACGGGTCAGACTAGTATATTGGATTTATCCAAAACGGTAATCCATTTTATTTATTACGTTTCTTAATATGTGTATACAGAGTAGATTGCCACGCGTGTTTTTTGAATAATATTATGCACGATGATCAAGATGGTATGTTTCTGTGTATAGCTTAATATCTTTTTTTTTTATTATTTTATTATTCAATAAATCAAATAATCAAACGTATGAATTTTGTCATTAATCAAAATTAAATATTTGCAAAAAACCAACAGCCAAGAATCGAGCAGCAGTATAGGTAATTTTTGCATTTTTATTCTGGGCTTTGTATGAAAAAAAAGTAGATTTAAATAATTATTTTGAAATATTATTAACAAGGTGCTCTTAAAATAATTAATTAACATGGCATTTATAAATTAAGATAAATAAATATTATATGTACATTTCATAAAATTATTGTAACTATTCTGATTGACAACTTTCTTCGTAGTTGGGATACCACCACTCCCTAAACTTTCGTATTACGCTTTGGTTATACGCTGGATCGTTTAACATTTGACACAGATTACAGACGTCATATTGATCCGCTTCTCTGTATATATAGTGGTTATGCCACCTGAAATTATTTTTTATTAAATTTAATTAAAACAAAATATTTCTTAATTTTTTCTTCAAGTTAAACTTACCTAAAGTATTCGTTGTAAATTTCGGGGTTGTGTATAGCGTCGACCATCAACGATACCACTTTTTCAGGACTTAATTCTCTTGCATCAATATAAGAGTTAGGAGGTAGAAAGCTAAAAAAACTTGTCGGTAGCACTGGTGTCATAAAAAAAATTAAACGCAAAATAACTTTAATAAAATCACCTGTTGTAATCAGCACCTCCATAAACTATAGGGACGGCATAATGCAATAATGGATAAAGAATTTCTTTAGATACATAATCTTCGCTCAGGTTATATTCAAAATTTAAATAAAAGAAGTATTCCTTTTTTAAAAGTAAAAGACATTCTTCTATTCTATTTCTAGGGCAAGTTAAATTGCCACACCATCCAAAAATGTCCAAAGTGAGGTTGGCTTTATTCAGTAATCTATTTAGATCCTGGGCTAAATTTCGGTGTTGCAATGCATTCTTTGAATCACAGTCATAAGTGAACCAAGCAGCTGCTTTTTTCTTATTCATAAACATTTTTTTCACTCCTTCGGATGTTGGTAGCATTGGGCTGATCCACGTCATGTTGGCTTTAGGTCCAATAATATTTCCGTTTATATCAAGGATTGTGATGAGGGACTTAATTATATTTGAATTTAATTTGTAGGTCCAGCTTAAATTGTAATAGTTGTCAAAGTTTGGATCACATATAGGATAATTATTCGCTGACTCTGTAGCAGAAAATACGTATTTCTGGTATGGAATCCTTAACGGGGGATGATCGTCCCACTCATAGTCAACTTCAAAAACGATTGCGTCAAAGTATCTTATGTCAAACAGGAGGCTTCTGTCGCGTGTAAAGTAGCAATTAAAATGTGTACAATTTTGATCTATAAATGCTTTCTGACCGCTTGTGATATCTAAGCGAGACTGCAAAGAACCGTCATTCCAATTAAGAATAAACCTTAAATCACCAGGTATTCTTCTGGGCCCTTCAAAGTCAAATGTGAAAATTGTTTTGTTATTTCTATACTTTTTAATATCTTTCATTATCTTTTTCAAGGTTCCTGGAGGTTTTATTAAGTATTTAAATTGTATATCTTTTTCTTTTCTATGAAACAAAAGGTATTGAAGTGAATACAAGAAGATGGCGAAGTACAAGCTAACAATAACTGTCTTTACAGTTATGCACATGTTGAATGACTTTGTTTTCGAAACTTCGAGACATCTTAAGTTTCACTGTATTTATAAACGTCTCAAAGGAATTTTAAACACCAATTGTCTTTCAGCGATGCAAAGTGAAATATGAACGTCACGAGAAATATGCCCATAATATTTAATTAAAATAGAATGAAATTGACAAAGGAAAATCTACGTATGGTAATGCAGTTTGAAAGCTAAATATGTTGGCAATTACACCAGACAGAAAATTAAATATGAAAATCTCTTTGTACGGGCGTCCAGGTTTTTCTACCTATTCGTTACGTCAGTGATATGCAAATGACAAAAATAGACAAGTAGCGCCCTCTTACATGCCTGAAAATAAATTAAATTTTATATTGTGTTATGGAGACTAGGAATTTTTCATAAAACTTTTATTATATTTTTTAATTAAAAAAAGAACGTCTGTTTTTGCAGGTTGGTAGATAGTATATAAAAATGCAATATTGACCTATTTAAATATTTAATATTTTTGTTACGTGTACTATACGTTAAGTGTAAAAACTTTTCTTGAATGTATATCAGCGTTTCTAATATTTTAATCCGAACAATACATTGTGTATACCCAGTAAACTTTAATATAAATATTATCGTATAAAGCATTAATAAACATAGTATATCTTATCTGCTAATCGCAACCGAAATTCGCGGCCTGTAAAACTTTTTTTTTTCGCTTCAAAAGCGAAGCCCTGAATATTAGCAAAAAGTCATTAAAAGTAAGGGCGCTGTTCATCATGGCGGCGAAACCTCAAAGTCGGTATTAAATCGGCGAGTTGGTAGGACCTTAAGTTAGAAAAGTTCATTCATTTAACGGTTGTGCGCGTTCGAGGCGAGCGGCGACGGAATATCAAATGATATCATATAGTTATATGAAGTGCGAGTCTGTTATCAAATATCCTTCTCTCTTGTCATAAACGCTTTGAAGTTCTATTTAGTATTATAGTTCGAGTAGGCTTTTTTGAATAGCCCATTCATAATAATTTATAATTACATCCAAAATTATAATCAAGAATTTTCAAAAATTATTTTAAATATATATATTTTTTTATTTTATTGATATCTAGAAAACGTAATTTTTTTTATTTTTTTATTAATATAAATAGGTTGAAATAATCGAAAAACTAAATAAGTAAATTAAGTTACAGCTAACAGTCACAGATTATAGAAAGTATTATCGTTATAGAAACAATTTATATGCAGCATTATTTTTCATTATCTGTATTCAGCGCGATAAAAATTTATAGTCTGTGCGATTTGAGTGCAATCACGGCGTTCAATTGAGGAACGAATTCCTTTTATTGTTACTGACTTTTTATCGTAATGAGATTAAACTTTTGCTCAGGCTTTATAATGTCTATCTTAAAAGAATACGTATACAATTTAGTGTTCTTTAATAAATAATAATATTAATTATAACGAAAACATTTTATTTATTTACTTAAGAATTATTTACGTTAAATTTATTCAAGTATAAATTTAAATATTTTTTTTTATTGTATGTATTAACAATTAAAAAGAGCTATAGTATTAATATTCATTGTCAAGTTAAATCTTTTATATTATTATTAACTTCTAGAACGTCAGTAACTATTTTCGTTAAAACCACTTCATATTATAGTTAAACGTTGAAATATTCCATCACGCACCAATACAGGTTTGTGGATGTATACACATATGACCTATTATTATGCGACTGTTTCTTAACCGTTGAATACGAAACGAATTATAAGCACGCGAAAACGCAGTGGTGCTTTCTTAGGTTTGAACCCGCAAGCTTCAATTAAGATCCTCATGTTCCAGCCACTGGTCTTGCCTTTCTGATCTCAATATTATATTTCGATAATACGTTCTGTTGAATTTAAAACTTTCTGCAAACTCTTTCGTTGAAACTTTTGTTTCAGTTGGTTTCTGCGCCATCGGCCGGCTTCATCCTATTAGTGATAATTAAATCGTCGGTTTAAATTTCATTTTCGTGTTAGCCCTTTAAGTTTTCAACATTTTAATCCGACCCTTGTAATTCTGATCATAATTTCGGGGATTGACTTAAGTCGATGGCCCATTGATTTTTGTGGACCAGTAATATGAATTATTGAAAGAGAATTTTTAGGAATTAATTGAAATCGTTTATTTTAGGGCTGCCAATAGATGTTTTTATAATTATAACGGCTTATAGTTTTAAAAATTTAACGTTATGTTTTGTAATATTCAGCGGGCAATGTAGAAAACATTTTGGAAATTGTTTGGTCTTATGACATGTTAACACAATAAAACAGCGTCAGGGATTTACTTGACCCTGATTGAATTGAAAATAGTTAGGCAGTCTGACAAATTGGCCACCTGATGGTAAGTCACTACTCCCCATATATTTTGGTAGTGTAAGAAATATTAACTGTCCTATACGTCGTCAATGCGCTAACGACATTGGTATCTAAAATGTTATACCCTTGTGCCTGTAAACAAACAAGATAAATCTTTATTACATATTTAAGTTAATTTACTTTTATTAAATCATGAATGCTTTCTATAAATCACTACATAATATAAACAAAATACCGATAAATACAAAAACTACCGAAATGATTTTCATACGGTATTCACCAATAGACGGAGTGGATTACGAGGAAGGTTTAGGCGTATAATTCATTATGGTTTTTTGAAACTGACTGAAATGTTGAAGACGTCGGAGCTTTACTTATGTGCACCGTGTAATCCATTAGAGTTATATGTATTACTATATAAACGTTCTATGTTGACCCTTACTCTATTCGTACGAAGACGGGATGCGTAGTATTGCACGTTTATAGTTCTATAAATTCAAAAACTCGATCATAGTTCGAAACATTCTATGAATTTACGTAATGAAATAAGAAAACTTAAACATAAGAACTATTCCAGTCTGGCACGCGTCCTGATCGTTATAAAGTTCCAAAGCGCTCCGCAGATAGCCCTGAATATAAAATTATCACCTCCATCCTGACTCAGCGGGTTTAACTTCATTTTAATAAAAAACGAGGGAAAAAAATTACATAGCCATCGCCAATGTCTCCGACGAATGCTGAGCGAGATTTTTACGTCGAACTGGTTTTAGGATTTTATTTGATTGCTGTTTTGTTTGAGTTATGAAAAATTTGTCACATAAAAAAAGGCGGTTTGTTTTCATTACCATAAAAGCTAATTAAATTTATGATACAATTATATTTGTAACACACACAATGACGTCAGACTAATATACAAAGGTGGTGGTATGGTTTGGTTATATGCTTGTAGATCTTAATTCCGATTTATACGTATTATATTTTAACAATTACCTTATACAATGAAATCTCCTTTTTATCACAGAAATTTGACAATAATTGGTAAACGTTTTTAACAACATTATCCAATGTTTTCTAGTACCATATTTAAATTGTATAAGTGGGGCAATCTTTTTGTAAAAAATTGTTATGTTTTATAGTGATATATAAGATAAAAATTAGTGGCAAGATGCCAGGATTTTTTAGGAAAGAGATTGTCAATGAGTATAGTTTTATTTTTGATGTGACCAACTCATTAGTAGTAACAGCAAAAGGCATGATGATGTCTTATGCTGCACTTCCTCTCCACCGCTGCTCTACTCCTTTATGTGTGCGTTGCGCGTATAATATAAGTAATACTTTGATTGTTTCCATGGATATAAAAAAGCGGATCTCGAGTTCTGGGTTCAAACCCAATTGAATATTATTTAATGACGAGAAGATACATTAAATAGTATTTGGCATAATGTATTTCGATCTTGAACAGGGATATCGTTGTAAATATTTAAGATTCTTAGGGTTGTTTGGAAGTTTGATATGTAATTGTACATTTTCAAATGTAATGTTTTTATTTACATAGGTAGTCATTGATGACTTTAGTATTTATTTATATAGTTTTTTAATTTGTTTGCGTTTTTAAGACGTTTTAACTGTGGATGTCCTGAATTAGTAGTTGAATATATATTAAATATTATGTATTTCTCTTAAAAATATTTTCCTTATTAAGTATCATGTGAATGTTTACGTATTCTTAATATTATTTTATACTAAATTTGCTTTATATTATAAGAAAACCATATATATTTCACTTTCAAAACTATGTTTTTACATGTTTTACTCCGTATTTGTTTATCGCTTTCACAATACATTCGATGTTTCTCTTCCCATTTGTCGGGCGTCCCGAATTTCCTCGTAGTATTAACGTAATAGCTGTATTATTAAAATTTCAATTGCTACATTACAATTGCACGGAATTTTGTCAATCGTTTTAATTTCAATACCATATTCAGATATTGCAATTTATCTTAAATTCGGTGTTACTGATATCACAATTTAAGTTAAATTGCAGTTTTACTGCAGAGCTGTTCTGTACGATCAAAATCGAAATTCACCACGGAAAGCGATCGTGAAATGTCCTAAAATGATATGCAACATATTAATTGTAACATTTAAAATAAAATAGCGCGGCATGAATGAATGACACAATGATAAAATAGTCTAATTAAAAATTCAGTCAGCGAAATATCTATCATTTTTTTTTTGTTTTTCCGAAAGTCAACGAATAGAATGGACGTAACTATAACCGTAAGCAAATGACTAAGTAGTTATTATTTAGATTTATACAAAAATGATTTGATCGTCGGCCTCATAGCTCATCAGCTCAATTTAGTACACTATTTTTTTTTATTTGTGGCGCCATAATTCTACCCAGCGACGTAGGACTTTTATTAACTGGACTAAGTAGGATAATATTAATCTGGAATAATCGATGTCGTTATTGAAATTTGTGCAATTTCAAGTGTCAATGTTAAAAAATATTTAGATCGTTTTATTATTGGGACTTAATATAATAGTAAATAATATTGCTTCTTTGTTCCTCACTTATGTAATTCTCATAAAACCCATTGATTTATAATCACCGAATGTATTGTGAAATTACAATTTAACTGACATTCTTCCATGAAATTGAAATAATGTATCGTTTTTTCAGCAAAATGGTGTAGTTATTACATTAGCAGTTCATTATACTGCCAATGCGCAAACTATTATAAGAAAAAAATAATACTAATCTTGTCACATTTACCAAAGAAAAGTTAAGTTTAAACTATATTCAAAACCTTTAAAGTTTAAAGTCACTGGATAAATATAATCGTCTGACTTGATTTTAAAATAAAAAAATGCTTAGAGGTTTTTAGTTCGTAACACAAACGTCAAAATACATAAGTAACGTCTGCATAGTTTTAATTACTTTATTCGAATGTTAAGCAATGTAATTTACTCTCACAATAAGTTATATTAAACAATGCATATCTAATTTCATCTCCAGCGAACTGCAGCAGTTCAAAAGTGCCAGAAATTTCATTATAACATTCACCACGTGAAGGCTTTGAAGCCCCAAAGCCGAAATAATATAAAGCGTATTCTAACACGATGGGGTTTGTGCATCTAGTATAACAGGGGAAATTATAATGACAGCGATAAATTTATTTCACTCATAAACAATACACATATAGATATTTGTTTATTTTTATTATAAAATTTCGTGTATAAATTGTGTATTTTTTTAAACGTATGGTAAAAATATAAATTTCGCTTAAGCAGTAAAATGATGTTAGATGAGTTGTTACTTGTGGGTCAGATGAAAGATTTAATAACAGTTGAGCGATTATGTAAGAACTCACTTCATTACTCATCCGTGAATGTTGACAACCGACTTATGAGGATACAATAATTCGATTCGTGTATTATTGTAACCGCAACGGAAAATGCTGAAACGGGTAAACGGCGAAAATATTCCAAATTATATCTTTGTTCCGTTCGTTGAAACACGGGAACTTATAATGCAGAAACTTTTATACAACATAATTATAACACCCCGTCTCATTGCTTACACTAATGATAGGAGATCTCCAATCTCCTGGGTAAGAAATGAACCAGTCATTTCTTACCCAGGAGATTGGAATTGCGATTCAAATTGGTCCCAATGTGCTCCTAGCATTCTTGCTACCATTCCATCCGATTATGATTCACCAAAAAGAAACAAAGACAAAATTAAAGTACACAGCCATAAAAAAGAGTTAACAGTGTGTTATTTGATAATTTGGTGAAAAGGTCGTAGTCTCAGCTTGGCTACTTTCAGTCTACGTCTTGTACATATGCTGCCAACACAAACGTTACATTCAGTGCAGTAAAAGGTAAAAGAAGATAAAATTGATTAAAAATAAACTTATGTTAATACAATTTAATAACACGCCCAATAGGCTAAAATAAACACAAAAATAAAAAATAAAAACATGCAATAATAAGATAATTGTCGACAAGATGTGATTGTAGTTTGTAATTAAAGCAATTACACTAAGTCCCGTTTAGCTAAATTCTACTAAGTATGCCGCAGGCTTCATCATTGAAGTTCTGCAAATAGTGTGGTAACTCGTATTGTTACAAGTGCTACATGGACAAATGTTTTAAAAGCCTTTGATATTATCATGATGTTTAATCCGCGTTCTTGTATATAGCAAATCGAAAGGGCTTTCTGATATGAACTTGTTGACATTCAGAAATGCAAAAAGCCCGAGGCCTTTACAAACGATTGTCCTCCGCAATGTGAATTTTAGTAAATAAAATATAAGTTTTCTCATCCGTCGAAGAGAACTGGATTATTGAAACTGTCAAAATATTGTTTTCGTATGGATTATTGTTATTATAAAATATTATTATATAGTTATTCGAAATCTCTATTTTTTCACACACAGCTTTAAATTTAGAATTAGTTGTTATATATTCAAAGCCTTGGTATATAGTTTTTTTAAAACGTTGCGCTTGTTCATCGCATTTACCGTTCTATTTGAAAGAAAACTATATAAATTATCGTTTTTATAAGAGACTAGTGGTGACCCCAATTCCTATATAATTTGGATTGTGGTTTTCTTATTAAAACGGTGAGAGCTCATATCTATTTACAGGACAAGCGACATAATCCAGACTCCATGGTAATTGTCATATTGTCGGTGTATAGAGTTCCTTAGACTTTTTTTGGACGTTTTAGTGGAAATATCTATTGATAAGCTCGACCTGGTACTAGTAAGCTATCCATTTGCTCGCCTGTTTTCTTAAAGTTAAATTGTAGGTAAATTCAGCTAGTTGCATGGTCCAATGTGGTATATAGTAAAAATGTTAACGTTCCAAAGTCCTGGCTTTAACCCAAAAAATAATTGGAGACAAGAGGCCGTTTCAACGCGAGTGTCGTCTGTAATTAGAGCAATCGCTCCGAGTCACGTTTAGTCAAGTGTTGTTAAGTGTGCTGCAAGCTCAATTGTTGTTAGGTCTTTAGTTAAGCCTGGCAAATTGATTTATCTATCTTTATATATCTATGCCTATATTTAGATTAATATAAAACATTTTGATAGTTTCTGTTATTGAAACATTTCTTTGACTTTGTAAGTCAACGAAAGTACTCTTTATACCAATTTAATTATGGAAACGTATTTCTTATCATATATATTAATGTGCTTGTAATATTTTATTGAAGTGTTTACCTCAAATCATTGTAACAAATTAGATTTTATTTTTATATTAAGATTCCTTTTTGTTTCATTAGGAAACTTTTCTACAGTCATGTTGTAAAATAAAATAAGCAGTTAGCTTCGTTTATTCCAATTTTTGTATTGACGTTAGTAAATAAATCGCTTTACGTTTTGGTCACCACTAGAAAACGAATCAGTCAAAGCAATATCGACTCAAACACTTTGGATAATAGGTCGAGACTAAATTACATTCAACATGACGTAGTTGTTTTTCGAAAATAATAAATTGTTTACATAAAAGTTTTTTGATGTCACGTGATCAACGATTAACGAATAGAAAATGAATATATGTATGCGTGCGGATGTATAGAATCTATGCATGTGTGCGGATGTAACGGGTGCAAAGTGAAGAGATTCAATAATTAATCAACAATTCTTTGTCATCTTTTATTTCTTTGAGTCTTAATGTTATGATGAAATAAAGATTGAGATGTTGAATAAATTAAATAATAATTAATTATTATGGAAAACTGAAATGTTATGATAATGTATCAATTATATTTAGACTTTATAAGACAAATATTTCATTAACATCAAGATATTCCGTATACTTTTGTTCGTAATGGAGTAGACGTTATATTAAAATTGTTGAATCATTGTAAAATGTTGGTCAAAGTTTATTCATATTACTGTTTAAGCCATTCACATTTGGCTGTTACCCAAAAAATTAATTGGAGTCTGGGCCGTTAGTACTTGAAGCTGGAGTTGGAGCTGTCATGTGTAATTAGGGCAATCAGTCAGAAGCACGTACTGTCAATCAAAATCATTAGTCATGTACTTGATTAACATACATATTAAATGACTTGATAGAACATAAACCTAATAAAAATGTTTTTTTTTTATTTGTATTTACATCTCCGCAGTATTTTCTAGGACTTTTTAATACTTTGGATAAATAATTCGATAATATATAATCTTTAATGAAACTATGTACAGTCATTTTTATAAAAAAATCTTCGGTATTATTCGGTATTCGTTACATTGTTATTATAAACGAATTTATGTCATCGTATACGAAATGTATTTTTTACATGGCTGCAATACTATATAAACGGAACATAGCTGTACATTAAATATTATGTTTAGAAAATTTTCTTTTAAATTTGGCCTAATATGTTTTTTTGTAATTGATATTTAAGATCTTAACGGTCTTAAGTTACGGGTTGCAATTCAGTTATTAATAATTTATTTATAAGGTAAATTTGTTCCAGCTGGTGTTCAACGGTGAAAAGATCCATAGTAATAAAAATATTTATAGATAATGTAAGTATATAAAAATGTCATAGCCATTTCGCCCACGGCTTCATACGCGTGTTACGGGATGTGAAATATATAAAAGTACCCTATTTTTTTTGAGGTTCTAGCTCACTTCATACCAAATGTCATCAAAGTTACGGATGTGGTTTAGCCGTGATAGCGTAACAAACAGACTAGGTTACTTTTGAATATTAGTTATTTGGTTAACCAAATACTGGTCTCCAATAGAGCCTTTGATTATTTTATATTTCTATTTTGATTCTTTTATGAAAAATATACAGTAGACAATTTTTTTTTAATTGTCTGCTTAAACACTAACTCTTTCTCTGAAGTACCAGCCTCTAGTTAAATTAAATTGGGTCTTACAGTATCTTATTTTTTCTAGGTACCATCTACTATAGTATTCATATACCAGTGTTATGTTGCCCCTTCGTACCTTATTTATATATTCATATTACAATAATATGTATTATATAAGTAATAAGGTTCTATCAGGTAAGTTTTTGCAACTTTTAAATTACTATATTAAGCATATAGATATATGGCAACATATAGTCATATTGTTTTTGTATAAAATGCGAATACCTATAATAATATACGTGGACTGAACGTTTGTAATAATTTGTTACATTTTATGGGTTTTCGTGGGTTATACAAATAAATTTAAGCAATTTAATAATATTACACAGTATTATAATTATAATTCATGTAATTTTACAATATAAAAATACAAGTCTTTTTTGATTTATTCACAAATAAACCATCCTATACATCTTTATATAACATGATTATTTGATTCATGATTACTTTTACATTTTATAATATGTATAATTGTAAAATAATAAAAATTGTAGTTGAAAACAAATTACGAGTAACTTGCAACCACAAATGATTCCAAATATATTATCTTCGACGCAGTGTTTGAGAAAAAAAGCGTTTAAATGATTTGAACACATTTTTGAAAGATTTCACCCTTGCAGCTGGAAAAAGAACATCTAACACCCCCTTTACATTTTATAATATATGTATAATTGTAAAATAATAAAAATTGTAATTGAAAACAAATTACGAGTAACTAGCGTCACAAATGACTCCAAATATATTATCTTCGACGCAGTGTTTGAGAGAGAAAGCGTTTAAATGAGTTGAACACATTTTTAAAAGATTTCACCCTTGCAGCTGGAAAAAGAACATCTAACACCCCCTTCTGACGATTTTTTATCGGCACCACCTTTGTTATCTCGTCTGGCTCTTCTGTATAAGTTGTACTACTAATTTTTTGCATTTTCTTCGCCCTTGCATGCGAAGATTTAAAGACCATCGAGGGTGGTGTTATTAGCGATAAGTTCAAAGTTTTCGGATGATATTCTACGTATTGTGTTGACAAGCTGCTTACAAGAAGGTCTTCATCATTGGTCGTTGTTGGGATATCTTCTGAGTGCAGGGGTAGAGCGTTAGTATAAATATCTTGAAAGTTGACGGATGTTGGTGAGAAAGAATTAAAAATGTTTGTGTAAGAACTGTCATCTTCAGACGATTCGGCATTGATTTTTATCTGAAAAAAAAAATTGTATATTGTAAAATTTTTCTCTAATAATTACAATCACAAAACAATATAAATAAATTAAATTAAGCATATCGAACAAAAAAACCAATTAAAACAATATAAAAGATTAATGAACACCGCCTCTGTGTATATTGACTATGAATAAAATTAAAAAAAAAAAAGTGAAATCTATTATCATTATTCGTTTGTTTTCTTGTTATGTTTTGAAATCATCGCTGTTTCTTCACAATGCGACGAATATCACCTGACAGACTTAGTACTGGCTACTAACATTCAATTGAGAATACATTTCCTGGTGAATTTACCGCCATTATTACAGTAGCTGCAGTTGGGTGCTGATGATATTCATGGATGGATGGTATTCACCATTAAATCTCTTAGTTGGCTTGCCAACCAACCGGGGTTAACCACTTTCACGGCTTTTATTTTATAATGGTTGTTTTAAAATACTTCATATATTACAATCTTTGATTAAAAATAGAAACACTTAATGTAAATAAAAAAATTATCTTTACCCAAATCAATAAATAGACGTAAATTTTCGTTACAATTTCCATTTAGAAAACTGCCTCTTCCTTTAGCTGATCCTATACTGAGAGCTACACGCATTGTCCGTCCATTTGTTTTACGCTGTGGGAAACATCTTGTTTTAAATACTACTACAATATACAATGGTATGTTTGTTTTATTACAATTAGAGTATAATGAATTGTATTGTAATTGTGATATATTTTATTGTAAACGATGTCTTAAATGTTTCATAATTAATTTCTCTTTAATATCGTGGATCGTATAAGACCGAGCATGTCTAAGATCTTAAGAAAAATGTACATAATTAATTTTGACTTTTTTTTTTATAATTGCCGGGAAGGCAAAAGAGTCCATACGTGACGACGGCCAGTACAGTCGGGAAGAATGTTCTGCACTAGCCGCCCCTGCCTTGCCGGCCCGCAAGATGCCTCTTCACGCCTCGTTTGAAGGAACCCGGGTTGTAAGAGGAGGGGAACACGTGAGCTGGTAAAGAATTCCATTTTTGCGGAAGTGCGACAAAGAAGTTATTATATTTTTATTTTACTAACTTTCAGTATCTATTTTGTATCTGATTGCAGTGCAGACTTTGTGCAGGGTCGTGGACATCCACACATTATTTATTCAACAGCAAAATTTTAAAATACTTGTGTTGGCGTGTTTCTGATTGAAGGGTAAGTAAGCCAGTGTAATTTCAGGCAAGAAAAAAATAAATGACATTTTATCTTAGATCCCAAGGTTGATGGGATGGTGCATCATGGCATCATCATCCATGGTTGATGGAGTTAAGGAGACTTTAAGGAGGACCTTCAGGTGAAGCAGTTGCTGGTCTGCCACTAAAAATGTACATACATGTCTCAATTACCCACATATAAACAAAGGTACCTTAGATGTATTTTTTAATAAAAACTAAGTATGCCCTTTTTAGCAAAAACATTTATTTAACTATTTATTATGAAGACCGTTTGGTTCTGTGATATTATATAAAAGGTATAAATTATAAAAATATTACAATACCTACTTATTCGTCTAATATACTAGACCGTTACTAAATCGAAGATAACATACTCATTATTTTAAAATCTTATTATATTTTCATATATTGTAACTATGTAAATGAAATACTTAACTGCTGCCTAAGATCAATGTTAAATCCTTCTATGACGTCATGATATCACTTTATTTGTAGTTTGCATTTTGACAGTTTATAGCGTGATTAATAATCTCGTTTGCTGTCAGTATGCGACCTTTTAGAATTGAGACAAGCGCGGTCCGCTAGCGGTAGCGTCAGCAAATTTGTTTCGAGCAATTTTGTTATTGTAGTTTTTGATTGATATTTAATACTCCATTTATTTATTTAGATAAGATTGATAGCGAGATGAGGAGAGAGATAAAACATTAAAAAGTCAATCATGCGAAATGATTCTTTCTGTTCAACATACATACATACAAACACTCTAACACTGCCCACATAGACATAATTCACTAAAACCTTTTTGGCTTTGAAAGAGCGATTATTATATACATATATTGTCTATAAATTCTTTGCTAACGCTCCTTCGCTCGATAGCTGTCAATTTCGATATACTTTGACAAAGTTCCACCCAATTTTCAAAACGCGCGGATATATTTAACAATCTAAACATGGCTAGACCGAATATCGGATAGACCAACTGACCACATAGAACATTTTAAAAGGAAGTAATTTCCAGTTTTAGCATTTTATTTACGGATTGAAAGTTAACATAAAAAACCTTCCTAGTGAAACTGTAAATTTATCCAGGGACTCGAATCCCGGTCCCGTGAGTGGAGCACTCTACTTTATACAAAGTGGTGAATATACTGAGGTAAAATCGTATTTGCCCCCAAATAAAAGGAAGCGAGACAACCGTTTCTCGTGCTTCGATATGAAGACCGTGTTTCCATTGCTATCAGCTGCACGATGGCTTAATCACCTTAACTAGCTATTAATTTATGTTTTAGAAAACCATATTTAATTTTTACCTTTGTCTAGTAATTACATTTAAATGTCATTTAAAAAAAAACAAAGATAAGGCTTTGAAATAAGAATGGTGATGTTAGTATTCGTTCATCTACATGTGGCATTCATAAAAACCTAATTTTATTTAATTATCGTAATTTATGTAATTTTAATTGACTGCCTCGTTGGTCTAGTGGCCGCAGCCCCAGAGGTTTTGGGTTCAATTCCCAGGTCAGGCCAATAAAAAGTTATTGGGTTTTTTGTCAGAAAATTTTCAGTAGCAGGCCGGAGTCTGGAAGTTGGAAAGTGTGTACACTCCCGTGCCTCGGAAAGCACGTAAAGCCGTTGGTCTTGCGTATGAACTCTTTCCGGTCGTGTCGGATTGCTGTCCCAACGGATTACGAGAGTTAGGGAATAGAGAGTGCACTTGTGTTTGCGCACAAACTTGTGCACTATAATATCTCCTACGTAGTTGGCTTTTTTCTCTTGAGATTGGCCTTTATTAATGGAAAGTAGTAACTATTGAGTTCTATTAGTTTTGTTTGAGATTAAAAAAAAATGTCGTCGATAAATGGAAACAGAGCGCGGTTTGCCAGTGAGGATGCTTATGATGCGGTGTTGCAGTTTATTTAATTTCCTCAAAGGCATTACGTGAAAATAGCGTGTTTTCAAGTAGCAGCGCTTCATACACTTTCTGCGTGCCTTTTAAGTTTCAAGCTTGTTTTCAATTTTCAAACCCAGGATACATTTTTAAAAATGGTCCTCGCATTTGCAATTTTGGCTGCTTAGAGCGGTTTTTATTATTAAAAGTTCGAAATGAACAATATAATAACGCCAACATTGTGAAACATGAAATTTTGCATATACGTTGTGAGGGGTGCATATTTAGTGTAGTGTTTAGGTAATCTATCTGACATACAATATATTTTTCGTCATAGCATTTGTTTTTAAATTATAGTAGAAAATTTATTTTTATCACTGAACTAGTTCCGACCTACTAAGCTTATTAATTAAGTTAAAGAATAATTAATTAGGCACAGTATATAAATTATTGTTATTTCAATATTGTCTAAATCTCAGTTATTATTTGTATTCGATGTTCTTATCTCATAAGCTAACGCTTCTAACGGTACATTATTTGTCGAATTATGATATTAAAAAGTTTAGATGTTTTGCGGGAACAGATATACATACATACAAGGCAAAATTAATACCCTACGTTTGGTTTTGTCATATTCAGGTAAGGACTACTAAATACAAAACGTACTTTATATAAACAGTTTTTCAATTTACAATCAACTATATGGCAAGCTCAACAAACTGATGTCGTGTTCATACGACGACAGACTCGTGATAACTAATCAATCAAGGGTTTGATTAAGGTCTAGATTCTGGGCGCTGAGTGATTGTACGATTGCAGTGACATTATACAGGGGAACATGTACGCCATTTCATACGCCAAATAATTTTGATAACAGTGTTTTACATGTAAATTTCACAGTGCAAGCAAGCCCTTTTACAATTGAAATAAGTATATGAAGTACGATTTCTTTATTATACACATTTAAAGTGGAATTAATCTGAGAGTTTTCTTTACTTTTTGTATTTCTTACATTAAAAATGGTCATGAATATCTGAAATTCGATTTCAAATTTGGAATGCTAGTAAAGATATAACCTGTTCTTAAAAATAATATTGAAGAAGTTACTTATTAATTAGTTTTTACTATGAACAATCACTAAAACTACTAAGAACTAGAAAAAACCAGTTCCATCTATGATTTTCGATATACTTTTGTGAAATTATAACAGCTCACCTTTAAACTATGTATTTTTATATATTTTTAACTAGTAGAGAGAAAAATATTGCTATATCTTTGTAATTCTTTTAACGAATAAAGTTTTTTTAATAATCTTTTTAAAATTTTCTTCTCTTTTACGTTACATCCGTTGATTCATTTGATTTGCACGACAAATAATATAATTGAAGTAAAAAAAAAAACGGTTCTTTAATTGAATTATCTAAATGTCCGAAGTCTATTTGTCTTTCATTGTATTTATCGAAGACGTCTCTCACGGATCAGAGTCGTGAATCAAGTTAGGCTCGGCCAACACAAACCCAGACACCTTTGTTCTAGAAACTTCGATTCGGTTCCTAACAATGCAGCAATGCATCACGTTGATAGCTTAGAGCTAATCCCTGGATCTATATGTATTTCGGGATAATAGTGGCCGTAGTAGATAATCAATCAAGGAAAGCTTTGATCAAGGTGTAGTATTCTAGACTATTTAGTGTTTTCGTACTCTGTTTCTGGAATATTCTATGTTTTAAAAATTGATTACTATTAAATTACTTCGAATCGAATAAGTGGACTTCATAAGAAATCACTATCGATATAAAGGTATTTTTATTTAAAATTACGATGGTTTTTTGATAATAGTGGATATAATAGTTGATAATTATTCTTTACTGTTATATTATGTAATTTTATGATTATGAATGCTATGTACACTTGTGAATGTTTTTATTTTATTTTATGGTATAGATAGGCAGACGAGCAAGATATTTTATTGTATTGTTTTAACATATGTGAGTACTGTAAATGTGTTTAACTTAGGAAATGTTTCACTTTTCGGCAAATACCTCTTCTCCTTTTAAGTGGTTTGAAAGCATTTTCTTACCAATTTAAATTCACCCTCACCGCCCTCACCGCCAAACACGAGATGGATTGTAAATTTCCGTTATTTATTTTCTAAAAAAAATATAGCAAATTTCATTTATATGTTTTTATTTTCTTTAGAGGCAGACGAGCAAACGGCCTGCATGATTGTAAGAGATCACCGTCACCTATGTGCGTCAGTAATGTCAGGGCAAAGCCAAGCCACTGCCTTTCTGAAAAAACTCTTCTTAAGCCTCGCTTAAAAAGGACATATTGTAGCGCTGAGGGAACACCGAGGAGGGCAGATTATTCCATAATGATATGTACCAGGAATAACGAATCAGTCGAAATGCACGTGCTCGATGATATAGTTCCAGGTAATATGGATGAAGCGTTTCTCGGCGATGCGTATTGCGAAAGATGAAAATATATACAAAAGATTTTAAAAAGCATTTTTTACCATTTTAATTCCACTGTATGCAACTAAAGAGCCCCTTTTCACAGATGTTTTAATCATTAATTACTGTAAAAGTAATTAACGCTTTCACGGTATTCGTTAAAAACTAGACTCGCCTTCCGCGGTTCTAGACTTATAAACATGTTTAAGCAATACGTGACATCAAAATATTATATTTATTTTTCTATTTCAATTAATAGTGATTAAGAAATAATTAAAAACATAATAAGTTGGTTGAACAGTTAGACGTCACTCCATTGTAAATTTATTAATTTATTTTTCTTTTTGTTGCATTTCAAACAATAAGTTATTTTTTTTTAATTTTTTCTTTTATAATTACTGATAGTATGTCAATTATTTTAATAAGGGAGTGTGTTAAATATGTATAAAAACTTTGTCTATAAAAAAAAAAAAACCTTTTTTATCTGTGGCAAGCACTTGTTTTATTACACTCATTATATATTATGACCTATAAGATATATTACGATGAAATCCATTTTTCAGTGCATTTTTAATTAAAAAAAATAATTTTCATTAATATGAGAGTTTCGCAATATAAATGTTAACTGTGTTGTTTTAATATAAAAGTTAGGTACCTCGAATATACTCGAAATGCAGATGAAAATCATAGGATAGTATATAACAATGTTGTAATAGATTAGAACATAGGTAATGTATTTGATATTTGCAATGGAGCTTTGTATTATGAGATTTTAATTACGCTGATCGCATTAGAATGTAACAATATTGTCAAAATTAAAAACACTTAAGTATTTAGGCCAACATTTTTAAATTTGTTGCTTTTATATACATCTAAAATGGCGTCACGAAGATGTTTTTTTATTGGAAATAGATTAGCAAGACTAGCAAAAAGGTCATTTGATGGTACGTGGTCACCACAGCCCATAGACTGACTATCTCTTACATCGCCAGATGTTATGTCTTTTGTGCCTGTAGTTTCAATTTCTCATTCAACCTTTAGACCGGAATACAACAATATTAAGTTTTGTTGTTGGGCGCTAGAATATATAATGTGCTGTTAGTATCTACCCAGGCGGGCTTGCACTAAAACCTACCACCAAATAAATATGTATAATAAGTTTGTAACATAAATATGTTAGAACCAATAAGATTATTTATTTTATCCTTTTACACAAATTACACGGCTTAGGCATTCGTGGTGACCTCTTTCGTTGGTTGAAATCCTATATAACTAATAGAAGACAAGCTGTAAGAATTGGTGGTTCTTGTTCTGACTACGTTGATATTACTTCTGGTGTACCTCAGGGGTCTCATTTAGGACCTCTGCTCTATAATACCTATTTGTTTGATATTGGTGCTTGCTTTAAATATTCAAACTTCTTAATGTTCGCCGATGATAAAAAAGTTTATAAAAAAATTAACAAAATAGAAGATTGTATTTTACTACAGAGTGATTTGGATAGATTATACAATTATTATATAATGAACAGCATCACCATTAATGTAAATAAATGCTCGCAAATTACTTTTACCCGAAAAATTAAGACAATTACTTTTAATTATACAATGAGTAGCGCCCCCTTAAATAAAACTAACCTTATTCGTGATTTAGGTGTTTTCCTAGACTCGAAACTATTATTAAATCATCACATAGACTTTATAACTAATAACGCCTATAAACTACTAGGTTTTATAATTAGAACTTGCAAACCTTTTCGTGATATAAATTGCCTTAAAATTGCCTATTTCTCTTATGTTAGAAGCATATTAGAGTATGCTAGCTGTGTTTGGAACCCACAATATAATAAATATATTGAAAGTATTGAGGCCATACAAAAAAGTTTATTAAACATCTGAACTTTAAAACTTACACTAACACTAACTACAAGGATGCTTGTAATCGTTATCGCATATCCAGCTTGACAGATCGA
This sequence comes from Nymphalis urticae, assembly GCA_905147175.2. Taxonomy (NCBI): domain Eukaryota; kingdom Metazoa; phylum Arthropoda; class Insecta; order Lepidoptera; family Nymphalidae; genus Nymphalis; species Nymphalis urticae. Next base: position 3,095,958 of record LR990004.1, on the reverse strand, counting down.
CGCGAAACATTAGACATGATATTTCTATATGATTTGATCTCTGGTAAAATAGATTCTCCTGGGTTGCGCTCGCGTATTCTTTTTAATGTTCCTAACAAGCGAACTCGTAATGCATACTCGAATCTATTATACGTCCCTTTATCCAATACGCGTTACGCTGCAAACTCTACACTATCACGCGTTTTCTCACTGTATAATAAAATATACTCTCAAATTGATATATTTAATCGGTCAATTAAATCATTTAAAAAAGATATTCTTAGGGCTCAGAATTCAATTTAACCAATCACACTCACACAAACTCATGTACGCTCAAATACTTACACACATACAATCACTCATACACACAAATTACAGTGTAACTGCATAACCACACTCACCCATGACATAGTCTGTGTCGCCTAATCGAATTGTAATGTTTTGTTTTAACTCATTGTTATTTTGTTACATTTACATTTTATTTTTCAAAACTGTGTGTTGCTACTTCTGTTAACTATTATTAAGTTTGTATAATTCAATGAAAAACAGTAATTGGCTCTATTGTCTGTATATTTTATTTTTAATGTAAACATATTTTGTATCATGCTGTTGTTTTCCTAAAATAAATAAATAAATAAATTATTAATTTGAACCCGGAATATTCGGTTAAAATAAAGAATTTTTAATCAGCACTTTACATCAACAGTTATAAAATTTTGTTATTTAATTTGATTTTTAATTCATTAAATAGAAACTCGATGTTGCATAACACAGTTCGCGAGGGAACGCGGCAACATCTTGTAGTAATTGGTCCACGGTGCGAAGACGCTCAACGATTTATGGCGTTCTTCCTCACCTACACCTCTCATATTGTTATGTTTTATTGTTTCTTTAATATTTTTCAAAAATATTCCGTTATCATATTTAAAGTAACAGTTTATGTCCCAAAGCTGACCTATGGTTTCATTTCTTTTTAAGGAAAGTTTAGGAGCGTATTCCACCACGCTGCTCTGATGTAGATAGGTGGACACACCGGTGGCTGTTTACTGATTATCTGATTTTCATCTGATATATGCAGGTTTTTGCGACGTTTTCCTTCAAATACAAGCACATGATTTAAATTATAAACGAACGATGAATTTTAAACTCAAATTAAACACATGAAAATTCAACAGTGCCTGACACCGAAATCTTTGTTAAGATCACACGTATAAGAACCACTATGCCTATCGGACATGATGAGTCACATAGGTAAGTATTTACTACCACCCATGGAGATTGACGTCATAAGAAATATTAACCATTCCTTACAACAATGCCATCTATCTTGGGTATTAAAATATAATATCTCTTGTGCCTGTAGTCATCAGGAACGCAATAATACTAAGTATTGCTGTTTGAAGACTGATAGTCTTAATCACGCTTTTAATATTTTCTGTCCATTATACAGTGCTAGACAGTATAGACTGTCTAGCACTGTTTTCTTGTTACTTATGTCACTCCATTAGATTGATATATCTTCCCGACAGATTAATAATTAGCTAAGATAAGTGAGCATGCACAAATAATAATGTCATCGATTTATCTTGAACACTGTGAAGCGTTAACTAATCACTAGTTAAGCAAATCTGTGTCTCCTTCTTTCGAATGACGAATCAATAATGATAGAAAGAGATAAATCTGTGTTTAACTAAACAGCTGCTAAGCAACGTTTATAAGTAAGTCCGTATATTATTATTATTTTATATGTACAAGCACTGCAATCATTATTTTAAGCTTTTACATCATTTTCATAGTCAGATCAACTTCGTAATTTTCGGTTGCGGAATACCAAAGAACTTTTCTTGATTCGACCCGGGATTCGAACTCGTCATCTTATGTTTCGATAATTGAGTCACTGGACAAAGGAGGAATTAATTTATTACATTGTATTGTTGTAGTATTGTATTCGGAACTCCATAGTTCGTAATAATTAATAAAAAGTAATTAAGGTAATTAATTATAGCTAAACAGTTGAATAACTGGAGTATAGCTATTTATGTATTTATAATATAGTTATATAGTTAATAGACAAAACGATGTAGTTACTTTTTATCTTTATGATATACTTGTGAAAAAATATCATATTCTTCGTAAGTATTACATTATCAAGTGAAAAATTACCTGCACTTTTTGATTTTATTTTATTTCCTGCTGTAAATGCTCAGCACGTCTGCCCTGGTTTTAAGTTTAGTGAAACCTTTTAATAATTCACATTCAGAGACCTAAAACTAATAATTTATTACAAAACAATTAATAATTTATTCAAAATGTTAAAGAAATATTACATTCAGTTCCTATGAGTTACATTGTTAAATGAAACGATACATTTCCATCATAAGTTGGTTGTAGCTTAACGTTTCACTTAAAAATGTGTTCCAAAGATAAGAATATTTGCAATCTTAATATCGGGAAGACGTATAAATACGATGTAATCTTGTGCTCCGGGAAAAGCATTACCGGGCCAACGCTACTCACCACTGATATATGACCCATGATGATTTACCCAGGGAAAGAGATTGCGATTTTATCTGCTTGTATTTTGAATAAGTAACTAAAGTTTTTCTTAAATCAAGCCATAATTTCATAGTATTTTCTTTAAAATTTGCTATTTTTTTTACCAAATTAAATTATCTTATTAAACTTTGGACAAGCTGAGATGGCCCAGTGGTAAGAACGCGTGAATCTTAACCGATGATCGTGGGTTCAAACCTGGGCAATCACCACTGAAGTTTTTAATGTGCTTAATTTGTGATTATAATTCATCTCGTGCTTTTCGGTGAAGGAAAACATCATGAGGAAACCTGCATGTGTCTAATTTCACTGAAATTCTGCCACATGTGTATTCCACCAATCAATGAGCTCCAAAACCGTCTCCTCCAAAAGGGAGAAGAGGCCTTAGCCCAGCAGTGGGATATTTACAGGCTGTTACCGTGATTAAACTTTTAAACCTATTTATTATCACTAGACCATTTCTGACCTATAGTTGCCTGGAACGTATTTAATGATAAGGACGCTTTTGTATTTATTGGTTATACTTGGTTGTTTATTAGTACTGTAACTGCTTTGTATTGGAATGATTATAACATTTGAAGGATACACGTATCAATCAATAAAGCGTAGTGAAGTCAAGTTAAATATTATATTTCAACATTTCACGAGTGAGATAAGTTAGTTCTTGCAGAATAACATTGCTTAGCAAACACTAGTTAGTATAAAGTAACATCTCTACGGCATCCCTGCGGCAAGGTGGACCAATGAATTAATAAAGGTAGCAGGTACGGGACGGATGAGGGCTGTCCAAGATCAGGATGGTTGGCGTTCTATGGAGGAAGCTCTCCGCAAATGAAGCCATTTTATAAGGTTCTATCTTTGTGCATATTGCTTTAATTTATAATTATTAAATAAAAGTTGGTCTAGTGGCTGGATATAAAATCGCAGATTCCGAGGTCTTAGGTTCAAATTCTGGGTCAGACTAATAAAACGTTATAGAGTTTTTCTGTCATTATTTTTCAGTAGCAGTCCGGAGTTTGGAAGGTTCGGAAAGTATGTAAGCCGTTGGTTCTGCGCCTGAACTCTATACGATCGTGGCGGATTGCCGACCCATCGGATTATGAGAATGAGGGAATGGAGACTGCACTTGTGCTTGCACACACACTTGTGCACTAAAATAAGTTCTGCGCATTTGGCTAGTCTCCCTTGAGATTGGCATTCGGCCAGCAGGACTTCATAATCATCATCATCAACAATAATTAATCTATTTATAAATATTTTAGCTACTTTTTAAGAATTAAGTATTCATATAATTTAGCTTCGGTAAAATAAATCGCGCACTAAGAATCGAATGTAAATCTTATTTATTTTTCTTATAAACTTATGATTGGAGCAAAATCTCACTACTGCAATCGCCAACTTTGCCTTATTATACCATAGCACGATGTTGGAATTTCACAGGCTTGATGCTATATTAGGGTGGACGCGAATTCATAAAATTTAAGCTTCATAAATTATTTTACTCTATGTTTGATAATAGAAAATTATATTGGTCTCAATGGAAGGGATATGTTATTTTGTTAAAAAAGTATTTTCTTAATATAATATTATAAGCCCTTTCACTTCTTAGATGCTTGAGTATATCAATTTTACATATTTTTCTCGCTAATGAGAATATAGTATGTATAACAACCGAGATGGCCTAGTGGGAAGAACGCGTGAATCTTAACCGATGATCGTGGGGTCAAACCCATTGAAGCAGCGTGGTGGAATAAGTCCCAAACCATCTTCTCAAAAAGGGAGAGGAGGCCCCTAGCAGTGGGATATTCACAGGCTGTTACTGTTACTATAATTAAAAAAAACTCTTAAATTAAGGAACATTGCAATTCTTTTAATTAATTAATTTTATTCTAGAAGTTAATTGATATCCAATGATACGTGAATCATATCTACCGATAGTAATTAGTTTCTGGAATGATCATCGCTAGCCTATTGCCGGTTTTAGATAAATAATTAATAAGGCATATTATTCATTACTTACAATATTTTGGAATTTTTCGATTTTAGCTGTTATTATCATTTTTAATATGATTTCATGTCCACTTAATTCTCGCGTCTATAAGTTCACCGTTGGCTCCTACTCGAGTCGCGTATGAAGGCAAAATTAGACTTTTTAAACTTGGCGGAACTTCGATTTTACCTCATTTCTTCGTTATTTCGCGGCCTCAGGTGTATTACATGTTTATTACGCTTTTTATAACCTCAGACGAAGTTTTAACTAATTTATGCGTTACCATCTCCTTTGTTATAAAAAATGTTTTTTTTTTTAAGTGAAATAAGTTTTTTATAATACATTCAAGATATTCTAATGAAACTTCTTGAGTTTATTTTGGTAATATTAATTACAGTATAAAGGTGTGTGTGCGGCACTCATACTAGAAATTCACTCTTTAGATAACATAAGTTAACTTTAATGATACTAATATGATTTAATGAGACCAATATGACAAAAATCTACGTATTTCAAATCTACGTGTTCTGAAATTGGTGAGCCGGTGTAATTACAAGTGTAAGGAATATATCCACTTAGGTATTACGGTTGCCAGCGCTTTGACTATAAATGGTTTCCTTAATACTTAGGAGTTTGTTAATGTTCATGGGTTGAGGCTCATCTGCGTCGGACTTTGGTAATAAAAAAATTAGAAGCTAGAAGAACTGATTATGAAGTTCTTTTATTATTTATTTGTTTTATCATATTCTTTGTTTCACTGTTGATAATTTTTACTGTTGATAATAATCACTAATTTAGTAAAACCAATATTTTTCAATACTCTATACTATTTTTTTCATTATTTTGTAATTTATTGCCGACTTAATAACATTTTTTATAATATCTTATCCCTTAATATTAAAAGAACAATTTTTCAATATATATTTTTTTTCGTGTATTACACAAACAAAATAATAATATATATTAAAAAATATATTTCATATTGTCAATTTTCTCTCACTATGTTGAATAACAAACCATATCACTAAAAATGTTGAGTACAAATATAGTTATGAAGTCCTATGTTTTGTCCTGAAACTAATATCTATGATAACGTGCAAGTTACATATAAAGTTGTAGTGTTTTTTATAAATTCTAAAATGAAATACATACAAATCAATGTATCTCTTTAGCATTAATATAATAAAACGTGTTAAAAGTAAAATTATGTGATTCGTCAAGGGATATGACGTCATTAATACAGCGCATCACCGATATGGGAGTCGATTATCAAATCGATGTCCAATTGGCCATTTATCCAGATAAAAATATAACTGTGGGAACTGAATTCTCATTTATCGTTTAAAACTTCCTATCGGTTGTTTCCAAAACATTGTTCGTATGAAAAACGATACTTTGGCGTCAATTGCAATTAATATGAAAGATATTATTTTTGTTTATAGATATTTTTTATTCCTAATATGTGTGGACTAATAATTAGCCACGTGATCGTAAGTGCTTACTGTCCATAAATATTGGCACTGTGAGAAATATTAAAAATTTCATACATGGTCAATGCTCCGACCATGGGAACTAAGATACTAAGCCTTAGCCCACTTACCCTATAAGCCGGAACGAAACAGTAAAAAGTATTGCTATTTGGTGGTAGTTTATGTGATGAGTGGGTGGTAGCTACCCAGACGGGCTTGTAAAAGCCATATCACAATGTAAGCCACTACTGCAATAAACACAGCACGAATATCTGTTAAGAATTTTTTTTTTGCTTTCATTTTGTAGAAATAGAAATTTTGTAGACATACCGTCCTCCTCTCCCTTTTTGAGAAGGTTTTGGAGCTTATTCCACCACGCTGCTCCAGTGCGGCTTGGTGGAATACACGTGGCAGAATTTCAGTGAAATTAGACACATGCAGGTTTTCTCACGATGTTTTCCTTCACCGTAAAGCTAGATGATTAATCTTCTTCTTCTTCTAGCGTTTTCCCGGCCTAGTTCTGCCAGGGTCCGCTTTCCTACATCTTTGCCCAAATATCCATCATTGCCCATTAATATCCCAAATTAAGCAATTGTAGGTATATAATTTGTATGAATACAAATTTCAGATATTATTTTATTAAACTATATAACATTACTTATATAATTTTGTAAATGAAAATTATAAAATAAGATTATACACATATCTAACCGTGCAACATAAATAATTTCAAAATATATATTTATCAATTTTATGTTCATCTGGATTTTTCATTTAAGACTTCAGTGGAAGTAATTCTTATATAAATAAATATATAATATATTATATACCTATACAGAAACTATATCATGGAATGTATATACATATGACATAATAATTCATTGTTTTAATATTGATTAAGCCGTCGCCATTATCCACGTTGAATTATTGAATATGCATAATCTTATTCTATCAATCCTAAAGCCTGGCTTTACTGATCAAATTAGCTTTTGTGATTTGACAAATATCATATAAGATACCATCACGTGTCATAAAGTATTGGACAATACTATTTTACTCGTAGTTATTCTTTTTTTATAATAATTTTCTTTATATATACATTACACTTATTGCATTATTAAAGTATCTTTGTAAATAAAATTGCATACGTAAAGAACTGTAATCCTGTTGGTCTTATTATTTATTTATTTCTTTGTTACAATGTATTATATCTTTATATGTATTATACATTGTAAGAACAAAAACCAAATACTGATTTCATTTTTTATCTGAATTCCAAGTAAAACTTTGTATTGCTAACTTATCTCGACTTATAAGTGGGTAACTTACTGTATTAATGTGAAAGTGGTTTTGTTCGTTTATTGATATATCCCATCTTAAGTAACGAACTACGTGAGTTTGTGATTAGATATTGTTTATGAATGGGAGATTTTAAATCCTAAAATTGTATGAATCTTAACATTTCATTCCTATGGTTGGTATCGCATTGCCAGTGTAACTGGGCCAATGTTGGTCACCATTAAGTAAATTGACATGACATTGAAGTTAGCTCAATTGCGTTTTTATTTAAAAAAATGCACATCTTTATAAAAATCTACGATAATTTTAACGTCTTTAAAATACCAAATACATAAGAACGTTAAAAAGCCGAGATTATTTAGTGGTTAGAACGCGTGAATCTTAACCGATAAACGTGGGTTTAAACCCAGGCAAGCACCACCGAATTTTCATGTGCTTAATTTGTGTTTATAATTTATCTCGTGCTTGACGGTGAAGGAAAACATCGCGAGGAAACTTGCATGTGTATTAGACACATTTCATTGAAATTCTGCCACATGTGTTTTCCACGAACCGCATTGGAGCAGCGTGGTGGAATAAGCTCCAATCCTTCTACTCAAAAGGGAGAGGAAGCCTTAGCCTAGCAAAGGGACATTAACAGGCTGTTACTGTACTATAAGAAAGTTAACACGATACTCACTTTATAGTATTGAGCTATATACTTCATAGCTACGTTTGAAATCATAATATTGAGAATGAGTATCACGACTTTTTTTAACACATACTAGTAATCTTCCTACGGTTTGATCTTTTCCCGATCACATAGATATTGACCATCAAAAAGTAATGTATCGGGGATCTTGTAAAATCCTAGATGGCTCAGAAGAACAAATAAACCTTGTAACCTTGCAAGTGTTGGATGTAAATCAGCTACACGTGTATTCACCAAACAACATTGGAGCAGTGTGGTGGAATCTTCACACCTGCTCTTCAAAAAGACAAGAAGCCTTAGTGCAGAAGTGGGACAATTTCTTTACTTAACATTATTATCGCTTTATCAAAACATTAGCTACGCTTTGCGAGTCTAACTATGCCTTAGAATGGATGACAATCATCAACAAACAGATGGAATGCAGCTTGGATCAATCAAATGCCCTAAATATCTTCGACGCGACATACCGATGCCTGTGGTCGTCTTTGACTGACAGATATTTCATAGACTACAAATTATTGATGTTTAGGTGCCATTTTGTTATAAATTTCTTGTTTTATGTTTTGCTCTAAATACGTATGTGTGCGTGCGCGTTTTGTTTTGTGTGAGTGTTTGTCTGTGCCAGCATGTAATCAGTGCATTTAATTAGTTATAAAATATCTACAGTAAATAATACATAATACACGTAATGTACAATGTTTCGAACAAATGTTTGACATTTTGCTTAAAGTACATAGAAATAAACACAGTTTTTTGGTGATATTTTTCAGTATGTTGTGATTTTTACTTTACGTATATTAAAGATAAAATATAAACGCATATTACAATGCATTATGTGTTATATGCTAAGCGGTAAAACTCAATTATTTTTTGAAGTATTTATTTATATACTGCGATATATTACAAACTGTTTTTTTATGTCATTTGTTTATTTTTTTTATATCTAAGATGGTTATAGTCAGTTTTAATTTTCTTTTTAATGCCAGGAGCATTCGGAACAGGGTTTGAATCAGTAACATGACGCGTTTTCGATAGTCATACAACATCAGGATCCTATATCGTCAATCATTCTACTTCTCTTTGAAAGATCGATCTTTTTAGAAATACATTGACAACGTTCGCTCATAAAACGCCTGCACCGGACATACTTTTTAAGACCAGTATAACTTACTAGTTTTCGCGTACGGCTTCGTCTACGCATTAGGAATCGCTTTGGCAGGTGATTGGTATAAAAAATAGCTTCCTTGGGGTTCATATCAAACTTCATCAAAAAGGGTTCACTTGTTTAGACGTGAAAGTATAACAGACAGACAGTTACTTTTGTATTTATAATTTAAATATAGATACTAAAATCTATACAACTATAAACAAACAGTTTCCATATAAAAAACATTCCTTTTATGTCCCAATGTGTAGAACGAACTATGCTAAAAATCACTTTTTGGTAAGAGCATGTGACAATTATAATAAACGCTACACTAGTATAGATATATTTAACGAAAATTTATTAAAGTTCTTAGAAGCTTTAAAAAATTGTATTTGTCATTAATATTCTTATCGTTTTTTTTCTGTTTTTTAAAAATTACTTTAATTTATATATTTTAATTAATTGTTAAATAACTTGTTATTGTTAGGTTCACTCAATGTTTGAATGTAAAAGTGGAAACTTTGTTGGCTTATGAGAAACTTATTTTGTTACCAAATATGTTTGTATTAGATTATGCTGTATGTTTCCCAAAATAAATAAATAAAATAGCTTAGTGTTTTTTATTATTTAAAAATCTTTATTGACCACCGCAAGAAGTAGTTTGGACAAAAGGTGGACTTAATGCCTAAAGGCATTCTCTGCCAGTCAACCTATAGGCTAAGAAAAAATCCGTGAAGGCGGCAATTATTAATCAACAGTACACAAAAATATACATACACATATAATGTTTACAAAATAAATACAGAACAATAATATATATAGTATAAACATATAAATAATAATGTATTACAGATAACATAATGACAAGAGCTAGGAACTTACTGTCAAAATATGCTCACGGAGACGAGTCTTGAAAGTAAATTTAGAGGTAGCGTTTCTAAAATGTTCATGTTCTTTGTTCCATAATCAGATAACTTGAACGGAGTAAGAATAAGAAACGCAACCAGAAGTATGAATAGGAACAGAAAGAAGGTATGAATCGTTAAAGCGCAGCTGACGATTGTGATTATCACACAAAAAATTGCAGCTTTATTCTCGAAACTAGAAAAAAATATATACCTCGTAATAATATTCGTTTATTACAATATATATGTATACATAGCCGTTATATATTACACAGATGGAATCCCGCAAATCTCCTGGACAAGGCTAAGTCGGCGGCAGATGTGTAACGACTAATTACCTAGGTTGACTAATGAACTCCATGATAATCTTGTATTTGTAGTAAATTCACACGTGTATGTTACTTAATGCCATGTTAAGTTCAATTGAAATTGTTTTACCTTAATTTATATAAATATGATATTTTAAAAATAAATAATTAATCACAAATTACGAATCTAATGATATTTTATAAATACATTTTTGGGCGGGAAATTGTTATCTGTCAGTACAGATAACAATTACCCGCCTAAAAAAAGGAATAGTAAACAAAAGAAGTCCGTGACAGCTATGATGTGAATGTTGCCAGTGTTATTGTCCACAGATATTTGCTAATAATAAAGTATAACAATTATATTAAAACCTTTGTATATAATTAAAAATTAAATATAGCTACTAATCATAGGCACGTCGAATGGCGGCAATGCTAGAAAAATTTCACCTTTAAATAGCAATACCAATCCTCTGGTTAAAAATAAACCAGACCACCACACACTACGCTTGTTTTTAATCGTCTTCTCATCGGGTCTATTATAAAAATCTATAGTTGGAAATTAATGACTAAATTTTGTATCACAAGAAAACGCTTTACGATAATAATTAAGATTTTGGTAATCATATATAGAAAGACATTTAAGACCCCTTCAAAAATATATTCTCGTCTCTAAATTCTTCAATGTTCTCACAGCATATCTCGAAGCTACCTATAAGATAAGCATTTTATCTCATTAAATAAATTTGTACAAAAACTGTTACAACAAAATATTATAAAACATTTTGTATGTATTACTATTAGTTATTATTCTACTTCAGCTATTGTGTAATTCTGACATCTTTGTTTTATAAACAAATAAATATTAAAAAAAAACAATTTAGTCCATAAAACATAAATAATTAGTGATAATTAAAACCCTACGTTGCATTTAATCATATTATTTACAAAAGTTACATATTGTAATTTTATAATCCCTGAAACGGACTTGCAAATTAAACTCGCATAATTCATGTTGTGTATTCAACCTTATATAAATAATTAATTTTGTTTAACTAGTATTATCTTGCAACTTGCTGTATTTGTAATTATGACGTACTTAATAAATTGTAATTATAAAATCCTAGATTAATTGGCTGTTGACCATGTTGGCAATTTAAAGGAGACTCAAGGATATCCTAAATAATATTATAATTGCGAATGTGAGTTTGTATATTTGTTTGTTACATTTGAATTACTCAACTTTCATACACGTTATCAGATTGGACTGAAAAGTTCTGAAAAGGACTTATCAACCGAGAGTACCTATTAACCGAATACGTAGACGAAGCCGCGGGTGTAATTAGTATTATTATGTAGTGCACAATGGTATCCAAACACAGTTGCCCTATCTCACTGTCTCGCTCTGTCTTACTTTTTTTTCTTTTTACTACATCACGCTGCCCCGATGCGGGTTGCACGCGAACTATGAAAGCAAGTTCTAGAATTAGCTTTGTTTCTTTCTATAAGCATGAACTCATCATCAGTTCAGATTTACAGTAGCTATGTTTGCTTTCTATGATTTCATACGTATCAACGTTTGTATTCATTATATTTAATTACACATAATACACATAACCCATAATTACACATAATTTTCAAACCTTTTTGTCATGAGACGAGGTCCTTAGATCCATAGTGGAACATTTGCATACTGTTACTTACTTATAGTTTACAGCTACTTATATCTTACAATTCGTAAATTAAAACTTCATAGGAATGTAACCAGCTTTCTCCACTGATGGTAGGGCTTTGTGCAAGCTCGTCTGGGTAGGTACCACCCACTCATCAGATATTCTACCTCAAAACAGCAGTACTTGGTATTGTTGTATTCCGGTTTGAAGGGTGAGTGAGCCAGTGTAATTACAGGCACGAGGGACAAAAAATCGGTTGGTGGCGCATTGGCTATGTAAGCGATGGCTAACATTTCTTACTGCGCCAATGTGAATGGTGTTTGAGCCAGTCTAACTACAGGCAAGAGGAATATAACATTGTAGTTCTCTAGATAGACAGCACATTGGCGTTGTAATAGATGGTTAATATTTCTAACAGCTAAATTTTTGTCTATATAAACCTAACAAAACTATCTTATGCACAGACTCAATTCGGTTAAAATTTCATATACTCAACGTTTTATATATACTCTGATTATTTACTGATCGATTTGTCCATATTTTAATGTGTTCGGAGTCAACGATGCGTAAGGCGTCATAATTGAAAATAATCCCAGTTTTAAATCGTAAATTGAAAACCAAAAGCTCTGACGGCGAGCGAGTGTATTCATAACGATAACTTCGTTTGATATTTCATTTAATTTCTATAATAAACGCTCTCTTTGGGCTTTAGGAGATATACAATAATTGATGGAAAAACTAAATTTTCTTTTAAAGTATTTATATATTAAGTACTATTGAGTTTATTTATATACATAAATGTGTATGTATTTTGGTACTTTCCAAAATTTCAGCTCATTAGTTGAAATATTTTAAATAATTAATATTAAAAGAATATTGCACACTTTTTATTGACAACTCACAGTGTTCATAAGATTGTTGACAATGACTGTAACGAGAGGCGATCGCTTGATATTTTCTTTGGACTTTTATTTCACTAACGATGACAGAGAATGTCATAAGGAATGACGTAAAAGATTTCGCTTTCCTTTATGTTTATTTACAGGAAATGATTACAAATTCACCGTACATAACTACATCGCGCGTTCCTTGTCACGTGCGGCAAAGGGGTATATTTTTATGGAATACGTAATTCTGTTTGACTTCATACGCGGTGTCCATATTTGCCGAAGACTTCACGTCCCACATGCAAAGAGCATGAACTATTTCCAATAACATCGGGACGTACGAACATTTTGTACGATTTCTAAGATATTATTTAACTATTGTATTAAATCTACTGGTGGTAGAGCTTTGTGCAAGCTTGTGTGGGTAGGTACCATCCACTCATCAGATATTCTACTGCAAAATAGCAGTACTTGGTATTGTTGTGTTCCAGTTTGAAGGGTGAGTGAGCCAGTGTAATTATAGGCACAAGGGACATTCCATCTTAGTTTCCAAGGTTTGTGGCGCATTGGTGATGTAAGCGATGGTTAACATTTCTTACAATGCCAATGTTTATGGGCGTTGGTATCCGCCTTACTATTCTATATAAAAAAAATTAAATTATTTTTATAAGAAATCGCTTTGAATGTCGCTTGAGCGTTTAAAAGAAAAACATATTTTAGAAACCTAATTCTTTAGTATTACTTGATGGGTTAGGACAAACAAGTTTTGATTAGTGCCACTCATCGCATATTTTACCGACAAACAGCAATACCAAGAAATTTTGTATTTCAGTTTGAAGGGGGAGTAAGTATAAATATTTTAAAAATCCTAATAATAATAATAATAATGTCCTCCAGACCGATTTTGGCTACGGCGGCTAATCTCAAGAGAGATTAGCCAACTACGCAGGAGATATTATAGTGCAGAAGTGTGTGCGCAAACACAGGTGAACTCTCTATTCCCTAACTCTATAATCCGATTGGACGGCAATTCACGACCACGACACGACCTAAAAGAGTTCAGGCGCAGGACTAACGGCTTTACGTGCTTTCCGAGGCACGGGAGTGTACATACTTCCAACTTCCAGACTCCGGGCCGCTACTGAGAATTTTCTGATAGAAAAACCCAATAACTTTTTACTGGTCCGACGTGGCATTTGAACCCGGGACCTCCAGGTCTGCGGCCTTATATCAAGCCACTAGACCAACGAGGCAGTTAACTGACAGTATCCTAAAAATAATACATATATTTAAAGCGCTTAATAGCGAATTGATTTAGATTTGGCAAGCAATGGAAACGAACTCGTCTATAACGAAACAGTTCTTAGCAAATAGAGGGAGACATCGTCTGATAGAAAAATTTCTCGAGAGCCTTTCGCCTACGATCTCGACTGCTCGTTTAATAGTCCACGACTTACGTCATACACTTTTAACGCAAAAGTATTGACACAGTTATTTATATTGAAATTTTTCTATTATTTAGTAGTATCTTTAAATATGTTTATATTTTTATCGTTTTAAGAATTATTCGAAACTGTTTATCCACACATAGACTGGAAAATTTTACACATTAATTTGAAAGGTTTTGATAAATGATATGAAAGATATACAGAGCCTTGGCTCGGAAAAACACTATTAGCATTATTTATCTATGGTACTATTATACTAAAATGCTAGAGACATAAAATACCTATTTCTGATAAAAACCGATTACAATTAAATAAAAATATAATGCGATTCCCTCAAACATGTTTTATTAGACCACGCTTTATTCACAAAGCTATGCGAATTATTCCGTATTGTTATTTGTTTTGAATTTCTTGTTTATTGTCATCGGAAGATGAAGTGGTTTTTTAAACTTAAGAGATATAAGAAATTCTTCATTTAGTATTTCAATACGAGCTATTGTGATAGCAGTGAAATGTATTTATATTTGAAAATAGGATATTTTATCAAGTTATTTTTTCTAATTACTTTTTTGGGTTTATTTACATATACAATACTGACATTTTACACGTTTCAAACGGCTTATACGAGTATGTCGCAATTAGAATTGAATCAAGATAAAATCGAAGTATTTCCGAATACTGACATGAAGCTACAAGATAAATTCAAGAATCTGAAGTACATATTAATGTGGACAAGTTATAATGATAATAATACTGTGAATATAATTGGTGAAGGACGAAATCCTTTTTTTGAAAACAGATGCATTTATACGAATTGTTTTTTGACTGCTGATAAGTATCTTCTAAACGATGACTATACTAAATTTGATGCGATAGTTTTTGATGTTCATCAACTTCAAGTCTGGGATGTAAATAACTTACCTGTATCAAGATCCCTTCACCAAAAATATATATTCTATGGGAAAGAATCATCCGATAACTATCCCATTTGCAGCGTTTTATCCAATAAATACTTTAACTGGACTTGGTCTTACAAATTAGATTCAGATATTGTAAGTCCATTTATTGAAGTGAAGGATTTAGAAGGTAATATTGTAGCTCCTAAACTTAATGTTAAATGGGAATCTAAAATGTTACTTTTAACAGAGGCTGATAAAGAACAATTAAAACAAAAGAAAAAAGCAATGGCTTGGATAAATAAAGAATGCCAAACCAAAAATATGGCATTTGTGAAACGTTTGCAGACTGCATTTAAACATAGCTCATTAGATTTTGATATATATGGTTGTGACAAATTGGATTGCTTAGAAGATTCTTGCCTAGAAACTATTAAACGAGATTATTATTTTTATTTTTCTCCTGAAGACAGTAATACGGAAGATTATGTATCGGCGGAAGTAATAACTGCCTATAATCAATATGCAGTACCGATCGTGTATGGAGGAGCAAATTATAACAAGTAAGATTATGATAAATATATAACTGGTTTTTATGTGTAACTGAACTGAAATGAACTTGGACAAAGTTCTAAAACTAGTAATGTAATTGTTCGAACTATAAAAAATAGTAGTACTTCCAATAATGTATTTTCTAGTAGATACAGCCAATAAATATTGAAATCATTTTTATTTCACAGATTCCTTCCAGAAGCTTCTTACATAAATGCTGGTACTACTTCTGTAGATAAACTAGTAGCATTAGTGGATTACATTATACGGTATCCAAATATATATTATAGTTTTCATCGCTGGAGAAACCATTACGTGATAAGTGAAGCTGAAAAGTTCAATGGAATTTGTGAAGTCTGTGAATATCTTAATGACGTAAGCAAGTTTGGTGTTGTTAGTGTTAAGACAAACTTTAGAACGTGGTGGTATTCACGTCCCTTATATGAAAGATGCTTTCCAAAACGTCGTAGCAATCCGTCCGATGTTTTATCGTATGTAAATAATTCAAGACGCTCTTTAAATTGACAAAGATGTTTTAAAGAACAAATCGATATTCTTTAAAAAGTAATTTCTATTTGAATGTATTAACATTTAAATTAATTAACATTTAATGATACTAAATAAACTTTTAATAATTAAAATATATTAAATTATTTAAGATAAATTAAATGTTATATAATGGATATTGTACCTAAGAAGCTGGCGTCATTTTCTTTCGAAATTTTTTGACAGAATTATGACTTTTGGATCACCCCAATAATTAGGTACATTATCTTGTAAGAAAATCTCTAATTTGTATTAACTTTGTACCTTATAAAAATAAATTTTCTAATATTAAATGTATATTTCTTTACAACTAAAATCATAACCATGATTTTAGTTTACGACAAAATGGTCTTGATGAGTTTAATTTTTTTTAATCACAACATCTTATAAAACGAAGTCCTCCGCGTCTGTCTGTCTTACCACATAAGCCCAAAAACTACTGAAAGGATTTTTATTTACTTTTTACCAACGGACGGAGTACTTAAAAAAGATTTAGGCGAATAAGTCATTAAGGTTTTGTGTAAAGTGACTGAAATATGGCGATGATTGTTGAAGATGTCGGAAGAAATCATACCAAATGGGAGCTTTACTGGCGAGCGCACCGTATACAAATACTACACATAATACGATATATTTTTTTATGATGAGCTGCGAAGCCGGGAGTGGTAGCTAGTTCTGAATATAATTCAAATTAGATAAAAGACGTGAAGCGTTTGACATTTTCCAAGCAGCGCTTACAATATTTTTCTTTTCAGTAACATAACAATAGAGATTGTAAGTCTATTGACACCTTTTAATCTATAATAGCTATTCGAAAGGTCAGAATAACAAAATATTCTATTCCTTCATTCATTTAATGTATTATTTTTTGGTGTGAAACATTTATTATTTTGTCTTGGGGGTAAAACAGACTCATTATACGTGACGGCAAACGGCACATGACGCTATCTGATGCCTATCTAGCCACTCGCGTGTAAGTAGTGTGTAAACTTTATACGAATCTCAATAGTTTTTTTTATCTGTTTTCTTTAATTGTATATTCTTTCAATAATCAACAATTTCGATGGTTCTTGTCTGACGGGCGTCCCACGAAGGCTACGTTTTTAAATATATTATTTTCTTTAATCACTTACGGAGATTGATATGCGACGGATTAGCACAGTACGAACGAATATATCCATGAACAAATCCTTGTGTTACTCGTAAGAAGTCAAGATAGATAGCTGGTGTGAAATTAACGGGTAACGGGAAACAATGTAAATTTAAAGAATTTACATTGCTTTAACCGCATTAAAAAAAACAAATGAAGTGCTCTCCGAATAACAACTAAAAAGAATACTAATGACATCCAAAAACAAATATCAGGTTAAGAAATAACAAATCAGAATTCAGTATGACAGGCGCTTCGAGTGAATAGTTAGCATATCGCAGAGATCGCCTGCTCGCATATTCAGCAGCCCTTTGTTCCTGACCCCACTTCACTTCTCCCCTCCGCTATGCAAAACAGCTCTGTATTGGCGATTGTGAAGAGAACTCGGTACGTTCTTGAAGTTGGATAGTTCTGCGAGTTTGAAGGAGTCTTGAACATTTTTAGATGATAATGACTTTGTGATGGTAATGAGGAGTTTTTAGATGTTAATCAGTTTAATTTAAATGTAAGGGATAAGAGATAACCGTAATATAGTCATGACATAACTGATTATGTTCTTTAGAATTACATAATCCTATCAAATGTCAATGAATTGTTACGTCTGTTTGTGTGTACCTAGGTATAGCGTAGTGTATGTACCTTATAATTAATATGTAGTATGTCGATACTTTTTTATCAAACGAGCGAAGAAAAAGATTTTCTTTATGAATTATATTTTCACCTTTCACTTACATATGTAATGTTAAAGTTAATTTAGTTTTGATATCGTCGGTGTCTGTTACTGTGCTATGTCTGTTTTTCTTTCACCGCTAAAATACTTTACCGATTTTGATGAAATTTAGTACAGTTCTTGAACCCAGGGCTGGACATATTATGGTATGTTTTTTTTTTAAATTTACTAATCGAGGTTGTATGATCACTTATGAAAGTTTTTTTACAAGTTGTACAATTTTGAAGCTGTAAATGTACAAAATCGTAATTTGAATAATTTACATATTATTAAAATCACTTCAAACCGTCGCCATACAAAATAGTAGAACATATTAGTATTTTGGTCACAAACTGAATTCCACTTTGTCGAAAGCCGCAGTTACAGCTATTAGTAGCATTATATAAAATTCTATAAAGAAATATTGTAACTATAATTTTATTTAAAAAACAATAGTATTTTTGCAATTGATTGAATTAAAAGATTTTAATTCAATAAACTAATATTTCATATATTTCATATTTAATGGACGGATTTTAACAAAGACTGACTACCCAAGTATATAACAAATACATATTGTATATATATATATATACAAGCCGAGATGGCCCAGTGGTAAGAACGCGTGAATCTTAACCGATGATCGTAGATTCAAACCCGGGCAAGCACCACTGAATTTTCATGTGCTTAATTTGGGATAATAATTCATCTCGTGCTTTACGGTGAAGGAAAACATCGTGAGGAAACCTGCATGTGTCTAATTTCACTGAAATTCTGCCACATGTGTAATCCACCAACCCGCACTGGAGCAGCGTGGTGGAATAAGCTCCAAACCTTCTCCTCAAAAAAGGGAGAGGAGGCCTTTAGCCCAGCAGCGGGACATTCACAGGCTGTTACGGTTACGGTTTACATGGTAATTGATTATGATTAGATATATAATGAATATACTGGCGTAGTCTGATTCAAAACGACAATACATTTATTATTTACAAGAGCTATCGTAGCGTAGTTTTACAAAAAAATATTGTTTTTATTGGACTGATCTAAAAGTTTCTTATCCAAACTTTAAATTGTTTAAGATATCAAATTTATGTGATAAATAATAAATTTTAAATTTGGAGATTAATTTAAGATGATATTACGGGAAGTTTTTTTTATATGGTAATGCCCGTTTATAAGGCATCGCTAAAATTCCTAATTTCTATATATGTGTTAAGAGTGGGGACAATAATAGCCCAAAGGTTCTGGATCGAACCTGCCGCTTTTGCTTTCCTAGGGGGCCCGTAAACCAGTGCGCTATGGACGCGTTTTATTTTTCCTCTATCAATTTTTTTATGGCACACACAGCAGGTCTTTAAAAAAAACAAAAAAAAAAGTTACAAGAAAATGATATTTGCAAAAAAAAAAACTAAATTTAATCGTTACTACAAAATTTGTAACGCGCATTTTCATCAGTAAGTATTCTTACGATTGGATCTTACGATTGTATTCTTAAACAGTAATTCCAGTCAGTCAGTCAGTAATTAATTAAAATCTTATTCCGTATAAAAAAAAAAACAATTATTTTATAGATTAAAACGTAGCAATTTACTTAAATATAACACACTTAATATATGTTCCTCCTCATTTTTTTGGTAAATATGATGAATGATTTGGACTGACGTTTACAACCACATTGGGAATGTTGTTGGTGGTGGTTTGGTGGGGAACTGATACAGATTTTTGACATGCTTATGTGCATGGTTACTACATGCTTAACAAACAAATCCATAGGACACTCACGACTTGAGAATGAGGAGAACTATTTTACTCACTCAATACATCTTGTCTACATGAATCGATCATATTTTAGCATATTGTGCCGTTCAACTCATTAACTATATCGATTCAACTCCAGTTTCCGTCTTCACTATGCAAGCTAGCTCGAGTCAACGAATAAAGCGTATTAAGTGCTGTTCTCAAAAAAAAAACAATTAGAACGAAATTGTCAGAACTGTTACACAAAAAAATGAATGAAATATACTTATAAAAAGTATTATATTGTTTTATAAAATATTGTACGATGCGTTTTTTTAGAAAATTTAAAGACAACGACAAGAAAAACGTACTAAAGTTGATAGACTCTACTGGGAGCTAAATATTTTTTCCAATCAAGCAAATATGCTAGAAGTATTAAGTATATATTTTGTTATATACTTAAAAGAAGAATTACTTTCAAAGAAGGACAAATTTACTAGTGCATGAAAAGTGTATACGTAATTCTTAAATTAAAAGCTAAATAAAAAAAATACACACAAAATTATTAGTACATATTATAAAACAAAGTCCCACAATCAAATCACGTCTGGCTGTCGTTTGAACGCGATTAACTGAAAAACTATCAAACTGATTTTCCTACGGTTTTCATCAATGATAGTCGGAGTAATAAGAACGGCTTAGGTGTATTATTCATTATGGTTTTGTCATTTTGTGTAAATTGGGTGGAATATTATGACGATGTTCGTTAAAGATGGAAAAATCATGCCGACTGGAGTTTTATTGGCGTGTGCTGCGATATAAACTTCTTATATAGACCCTTGTTCTACTCGCGCAAAGCCGGGGTTGCTAGTATACAATAATTGCATTACGTATGAATATTCTAAAGACATTAAGCATTCCTTAACGTGTATATTACGTGTGGTTATTTGCATAAGTAACTTCATGAATCTAAAATATTAACATAGGAATGTACATTAGCGCTTAATCCGTTGCGGGATAGACCTGATGTTCTATTCACAAATTCTATTTGCAAAATGATTAGACGTATACGAACTACGTACATGTAATCAAGTCGCTTGATGAATATTCGAGAAGCTTGACAACACTCCACAGAGGGCGCCACTGAGCGAAATTTGAATTATGCTTGGTCAGGTTGTTGAGCTGCGATGGTAATTATTATGTATATTCATGTCAGTTCTTCGCAACCCTGACACAGAAATCTTATAGCCTGTTTTGTCTGACTCGGAGTTCTTTTAATTATATGTAAATATGTTCGATGGTGTTTCGGAGAGGGTGCAGTGGAATATGAATTATTCCTTAGTTGAAGATGTTGACATCGTATTTTACATCTTAAAGACATTCTGAGGCTACATCTCTAATTCTTAGTGAATCCTTCTCAGGCGAATTTGTATTAACAATCTACTGCACTACTACTACTTTTGGGCTTTAGAAAATTCAATATTTGATATTTCATTATTAAAATCTCAAGTCCCCAATTATGTGTTTCTCTTTTCATCAGATCATTTCATCATCTGTTTGCATATTTTGAAGATTAATAGTGATATCGACGCCAAAAAAATAAATAACAGTAATGCTTGCAGTAAATTTGATTCGGATTTTGTATAGAAAAAACTGCCCTCATTTCACGACATCAAATGGTTAGATAATAGTGAGGGTAGGCGAATTGTATTTGATTAGCCTCCCATTACAGTGTCCTTAGCGTTTTTGCCATCGTAGACTTTTGTTATAATGATTAAGTTTTTTGGCCAGTTAGTAAGACCTTACGTTTACCTTACGATTACTTGAGAAAAAGTGTTTTATAGATATGATACCCATGTAATTAGAGGCACAAAATATTTAAATTCATAGATCACAATATAAGTAATGCAGTTATAGTATTAGGAGTAAGTGCTTCTCGCAGTTCCAATATTAAGCAGACACAAGGGACATAACATCTTAGGTTGGTGGCGCAATCGCGATGTATGTTACGGTTAATATTTCTTACAATGCCAATGTCATTGGGCGGTTGCCCACTTACCATCGGGTGGTCTCATTTACCCCTACCTATTCTATAAACAAAATACCTATAGACGAAGATGACCGTTTAACAACAGATAGTACATTTGTCTACAATCTCTAACGTCTACAATCTTAAAATAAATATATGTCGTCGATTACGAATAATTAGTAACTCAGTTGATTTTGTTGTAACGGTGGGGTGTGAACGCCGTGACGTAATGAGTCACGTGATCGGAATCCTTTGGAGGGGCAACTGTCACATTTTAATGGTTTGAGAGCAGTGATTCGGAAGCTCAATTCGTTACAGAGAGCGATACAGTTCGGACCTTCAAACCTTTCAAACGAGACCGTTGGTTCACGCAACTCCGATAGTTTAATGTATCTATTTTGAAATTTGTTATTGCTGATTACCTACATAAAATACAAGAGTTATCATACTGTATCTTTGTGGTTAATGGCCTGAGACCTACGGAATAAACCCTGTACCAGAAGCTCTTACCGATGACGGGCGTGCCGCTGAGCTGTCGCAGTCGCCGTCATATATATATACTAATATTATAAATGCGAAAGTAATCTGTTTGTTTGATATTTTTGACACTTTCACGGCTAAGCCATTCTGATTCTGATGAAATTTGTTACGCAGCGAGTTTGAACGTCAAGGACGAACATAGCCTAATTTTACCTAAAAGCTGATCACCCACCCACTCACATACAAAGCCGCGGACGGGCTAGTAAAATATATAATATTTAAGCAACATTATTAATAAATTATAATATATGAGTTTTGCAAATTAAAATAATTTGTCTGTTATTTGTAACGTTAAATAATAACTCAATTAGATGTTATTTTAATAGTCTGTATACAAAGTTATTGAAACAATACATCAATTAATTCTTTGCATAATCGTTTCGCACACGAAATAGACTTCGTTGTTCAAAGCATTTAATTCGCATATAAAACTTAATGTAACCGAAACCAGTACGTAAACTGCAATCAGGACGCAATTGGATTGCGAGCAACGCGATATATCGGACGATATGTGTTAACACACCTGATACAACTGCATTGTTCTATGTGCCTTACCATTTGTGCAATATCATTTATATAAATTAAAAAAATACATAGTAACTATATGTATGTCTAGTTTCCAAAACGCTGCATCGCCCGCTAGGGTTGATATTCGTTAATTTTCAAGTAAAATATATGTATATTAATTAAGAGGGTAAATAGTTGATGACAGTTCTTCTTGGTGTTTATTTTTTGATTTCATCTTGCAACGATTCAAAATCATTAAGTGATTTTTAAAGGTTGTTTGAGTATGGATATATATAATATAATTTATTTTATATATTAATTGTTCGTAAAGTGAATTATGGCAAGCATATAGTAGGGGTTTCGTATTGTATTAAATGCGCCTATAAAACCAATACGCACCTGAGACCATTTTAGGTGTTCAACTAAGATTCCTATTTGCTAGAACACAACAGAAATTTATCTATCCAGTATATCTATCTTTTTTGGAAATAAATACATAGATTAAAATATTATTGCATTCAATTACATAAACCAAATTTTAGTGAAAATGAATAGTTTATATCGTTTTAATTAATTTATTTTTTAGATCTTAGTTCCAAGGTTGGTTGCGCCTTGATGATATAAGCGATGGGTGATATTTCTTATAGTACTAATTTACCAGTCAACATACTAACAATGTCACCAATAAGAAATTAGATTTTAGTTATTTTTAATGGCCAGAATTAAATTAATCCTTAATTTAGTTGAGCGTAAATAATTGTATTCGTTTTGTTGTATATATTACCACGTTACCAGTGAAGGCAGTAAGTTGAGTTAAGTTAGCAGCATGTCAGGGTTTTGTGCAGGTCTTCATTCGCAAATAATCACACCGCTATACAGCAGTATTTTTATTGCTATATTTCAATTGAAATGATGAGTGACCCAATGTAATTATCGGGTCATAAGATCTTGCTTACAGCGTATTGCCCATGAGATATTAATTATAAAATGTTTTAAAAAAAAGAACAATTATAATAATAAATCCAATACACGCAAATGTAAATACTTAAAATACGATATATGTATTTAATATACTCTTTGTATTGATTATATGAAGGCATTAAGTTAATTACTATATATCATGCTAGTTAGTCAATTTATTTACGTATGCAACAAACATATACCCATTACAAACTGGTCGGGAGACACGATCACACGTTTGGGATGCTATCAATTATTTAGACCTGTCAACGCTGGCCACTGTTGGAATAAAATTTCTGTTTTTCGATATTTTCATTTGCATTTAAATGGATAGTTCCGATGAAGTTTTTTTTATACATCAGCTCGAAATACATTTGTAACTGAATTTAATTATCATATTTTTAATAAAGGAATATGTTTTTCATATTATAAAATAAAATATTAGCAATATTGTTTAGGAACAAGGACATTGGCACTGTATGATATATTGACCATTACTTACATCGCCAATGTGCCACCAACCTTGGGAACTAGAATGTTATGTACCTTGTGACTTTACACTGGCTCACTAACCCTTTAAACCAGAATACAACAGTAAAAAGTTAATTATTGTTAATTAGTATTTTAGGTATTATGGTTAGGCTGTAAATTATATGATGAGTGGGACGGGCTATGTCTCATCCCTGAACAAAGGTCTTTTCTCCTCTTGGAGAAAGGTTTAGAGCTTAACATGCTGCTCTGATGGAGATTATTAGAATACTCGTGTGGTAGAATTTCATACGACTCATGCAGATTGCGACATTTTCTTTTACATTCGAGTAGGAGACAAGACGAGAGAAATTTATCATAAATACAAATTAACCAATAAAAACTTAGTGTTTGCATTCTAGCCATTGAGGAATCTTGGCTCAAACTGACCAGTAAAATAACAGTATCTTGAAAAACGATTATAATTAATTGTGTTACAGATCAATATCGTTTTATAATTTTATTGAACAAGTTCAGTAAAACTTACTTTAAAAATGTTATGTAGATTGAAAATACAAAGCAGAAATAATAAACGCCATTATTTCGGTGCTGTAGCGTTGACGGACTGAAATAAATAATCGATGTTCCCCAAGAGACGATAATGGACAGTTCCTTGAAAGTATTTGTTGGTGTAATGGATGAGCTTTGAATGAACATTCAAATATGTATATTCCTTTTACAGAAAAATAATGTTTGATTAAAATTCAAAAGTAGAATATCGACGTTTTAATTCTATTGTATATATATTTTTAAATGACTCACAGGCAGACAACATTTTTCCTTTACTTTAATAAACACGTTGTACGAGCCAGTGACAGGCACAAGGGACATAACATCTTAGTTCACAAGATTGGTGGCGCTGGTGATGTAATAAATGGGTAATATTTCTTAAGGAGCCAATGTCTATGGACGGTGGTAACCAGTTACCATCAGGTGGCCCATTTTGCAATTTTCCTACCTATAAATAAAAAAAAAATTGTATGATAGATATCCTTTTAGCAAATTATATGGATATTAAAAGGATCATAATGGTTGTCAGATCAACAATACATTTAAGTAGATTTGAAAAGAAAAAAATAATATTGCGAAATCAAAAAGGTACGGACGAAATGATAAAAATATGATATCGAAGAATAAGATTGATAGCGTATCACTTCATTTTCAGAATGGGAATAAAAAAAGTATTCAATAATAAATCGGAGTAAAGACGTCGATCGCAGATGTGCCCACATCGAAAGATTTTAATATGAAATTGAGATATAGATGATACATATATTTTTGTAAGGTTTTTATTAAAAGTTGGACACGACAAAAACACATTACATATTTATAATAAACGATCAAATATTAACTTAACTAAGCCTCAAAGCAGCAACATTATTGTCTCTTATTTTATTATATTTATTAAAATTTTTTGGATAATGTGTGACCATTGTCAATAAGTATCGTTTTTAAAAATATACATATTCCTTCTATATATGTACAAAGTGTTTTCAAATACTACCCACAATATATGCACACAGTAAAAGAAAGAAATTAGAGTAACAGCGTGAACATGTCCCATTGCTGAACTAAGTCTCTTATTTTTAGAAGAAGGTTTGGGACTTCTCCCACCACTCTGCTGTCACACTGGGTAATGTCATCGTGACAAATTTCATCCGCTATATTTCAGGTTTCCTCACGATTCTTTTTCACCAATTCAATGTTGTTTGACAAGGCTTAGGTAACACTGAACACAATGCTACTTAGTAATACTTAACTATATATCGCATTGTTTGGGACCGAAGAAACATAACATCTTCATTTTTTTTAAAATGTAAATGATTATAATTGTGATCATACAAAAGGGAATTTTGAACAGTTTTGAACAGAACCTTTAACAGTACTAACTAGTTTACGTAGACTGGGCCCAGTACGTGTCTTCGGTCTTCTTTTTTATACGTCTTCCATAGATTATCAGTTGCTGAAGGAACCAGGGTGTCATCCACACTTATATATATGATACTTTGACGATTATTATTATTTATTTGATGATTGACTGCCTCGTTGGTCTAGTGGCTTGATATAAGGCCGCAGACCCGGAGGTCCTGGGTTCAATTCCCAGGTCGGGCCAATAAAATGTTATTGGGGTTTTCTGTTAGAAAATTCTCAGTAGCAGCCCGGAGTCTGGAAGTTGGAAGTGTGTCCTGCGCCTGAACTCTTTCCGGTCGTGTCGGATTACCATCCCATCGGATTATGAGAGTTAGGGAATAGAGAGTGCACCTGTGTTTGCGCACACACTTGTGCACTATAATATCTCCTGCGTAGTTGGCTAATCTCTCTTGAGATTGGCCGCCGTGGCCGAAATCGGTCTGGAGGACATTATTATTATTATTATATATGATAATATGATGAGCCCACAATATATCGACTGGTCAGTTCGGATATTGATGAGATTGATGAAGAGAATAGTTCAATGCATGTGGTGCTGTAGTCGCGTGTTTAACGGAACGTAAACAATAGGAACGTTTCTATTCGGTTTCCTCTATTATGAATGAAGAAGTACTCAAACCCATTCCCAAAAAAAAAGCTAGATGAATCTCATTTATAAATATTGAGTCGTCTTATATATAAAAATAATTAATTACATTTGTAGTATAAATTCTGATAAGAAATCAATTAGAAGCTTATTCCAGTTCGGAGCAATAATTAATATAAGTGGATATGTAGTACTGATGGAAGACAAAAGGAAACCACAAAGCATTTGGTTCTATAATGGTTCTGATCACAATGTATTATGAGTTCGACTTATACTAATTTCTATTATTAAAACGATTTTGACAATCATTTCTATAATTAGTATTCCACCAATTTCTGAAACTGTTATATACTGTCGGAGTATGTGTGTCGTTAAATTGATTAAGTTTCTCGCAAAGATCACACACTGATGTCCTAGGTCTGGGAGTGTAATAGTAATAGTTTTTCCAATCGAAGAAATATCCGTAGATTACAGGGTTCCGTATAAGGTAATCAATAATGGCTCCAAGTTTCTTCATATCAAAACTCTGAGCATTTATATAAGAGCCAGGTGGTAGAAAGCTGCAAAATAATAAAATGAATTTGACAAAATGTCTATTGAATTACTATATTGAATTTGATGCTACTTATATTGAAATAAATTTAAGACTATTGAAGCATAGACTTGAATTGTTTTCTTAGATGAATTATAATAGTAATTTTATAAATCTCGTAAGTGCGTTAACATTTACAAGGTAGCTAGTTACAGATAAACTTTATTTTTTATTCAAATAAGTCTGGCAAATGGGCCACCTAGACTTTAGCACATATAGATTTTAACCACCCACTTACATAGCCAATGCGCCACCAACCTAGGGCACCAAGATGTTATGTCCTTTTTGTCTGTAATTACACTGGCTCAAATTTACGTTTTAGAAAAAAATAAATATTTGAAAATATAAACCTATTTTAAATAAACATACACTTACTTATTATAATCCGAAGGTCCTAATACAATGGGTATAACTATACGCGTCATAGCTTTAACCATTTTTTCTGACACGTAGTCTTCAGCAAATGAATCTTCTACGATTAATTGGAAGAAATAATTCTTCTCCACCATTTTATAACAATTAATAATACGCGATTCTGGGCATTTATTATCGCCACATGTGCCATAAATATCTATCGTATAATTATAAACTTTCAATTCCTTATTTAGTTCTCTTACGAATTCTTGGTACTGGATCTTTGTTTTACACTTGTTAACAATCCAAGCTACTCCTTTCTTTTTCTTCGAAATTTTATGTACGAAACGTGTATTGTGATCCATAACATTTGTCCAATTCATATTTTTCTTTGGTCCAACTAATTTATCTTCAGAATTGTATATATTAATAAATGGTTGTGGTATGTCTGAATCGAGTTTGTATGTCCAAGTCCAATTAAAGAAATTGTCGTAAAATGGGTTACAAATTGGATAATCTCTCGGAAATTGCAGCGAGCGAAAGATATATTTTTGATCAATAGATCGTGTTAAATCAATTTCGTTTGGAGAAAGATCAACGATTTCTCTTGAGTTAAAAACCACTGCATCAAAATTTCGATGATCTCTGCGCAATAAATGTTTATCGTATGTTATAAAACAATTGATAAATTTACACCGTTGCTTAATAAACAATCTTTGACCTTTTTGAAATTTTGATTCTTTATGTAACGCGATTTTCCCTTTTCCATTTGCCATTGATCTTCTCCAAAATAAAATATACTTCAAATCTGTTGAATATCTCATCGTTCTGATACCCGTTGATATATAATATTGACTTGCAATAATGTGTATGATTGAAAATATAAAAAGCACTAGTATAAGGGAGGAACTGAAAAAAATTAGTTTGATTAATGCCCTTTTGAAGGGACTGACAAATATCATTTCTTTAATATAATACATTGTAACGAAGTTTTTAATGATTTTTTTAATTTTCATAACACGACTTATCAGACAAACCGTTCACTTTAAAAAATCCAACAATAGACTCCTGAAGGTTTGTGTTTGCTAAATAAATATTTGTTTATCAAATGATTAATTCATTTACGAATTCTTCTGTAATGTTTGTTCTGTTATATCCGCTGAGAAATTCTTAAGTTCATACATGAATTTTTAACATTTACAAATGTAACATGTGAATGTAATTAATTAACCAAAATTTTCATTTAACTGAAAATCGACTGTAAGGTTTTGTTTATGAAATACTAGCGTAGTTCAACGGGCGTGTCTCACTCGTGTAATTTATGCGTTTCATTTCGCAATATAAAGTAGCGAGTTTAACCAACTGTCGTATGAAAAACTCGTTATGTATCCAACGTTTAATTTATAGCAAAAATATATACCGTTACGATATTAACGCGTGTTTGGTGAGCTGTGCGATCGCGGTGAGTCTACTCGCTACGAGTTCAATATTAAAATATCTAAACGTAATATTTGTATTTGGTAATGTTACGATGATTTGTATATGTATATATTTATAGTAATAAGATATTTGGAGATTAAGATTATAGTTGTTATAAGTTATTTTATTTAAGAGTTTAGTTTATTTGGCACAAGAGTCCAAAATTTGTGGCGCATTGGCACTTAAGGAATAATTAATATTTCTTTCAGTCAGTCATCTTTGGGTAGTGGTAAAGATTTGCCATCAGAGGGGCAAACTGCCGTCTACCCAATATAAATAAACATTGCTATTATTTTTAAACTGTACTATTAGTGTTGGCATTATTTGCAAATAATACTATAAAAACAAGTTCACAATAAAAAATAAAATTAAAATGTTATAAAGCGATTGAAAAATTGGGTAACTGGGAAAATAGCCTTATCCGCAATACGTACAATATCTAAAATGTATTTTCAAACAATAAAGCCTTAACAATCGACCCTATAAAAAAAGTTTTTTTAAAAGGGTTTTACCTATATGTAACTGGTTGTAAACTGTTGTTTCCCTATAAACTGATTAGTTAAACAAAGCTTTGTCAAATCAATGATTACAGAAAGGGAAATCACTAAACACCCGCGAAACAACGTTTATAAATAAGGCCGGTTTATGTATTATTGTAAATAAATGAATGTTTTATTTCACACATCATACACACATCAATAAATCACAAACCCGCACACGCAAACGAGTGTAATAAAATATTGGTGATATGGCTTTGTTAAGAGGGCTATGTCCTATGAGGGTCCTTACCACATCACTAATCAGTAATATTTTGTACTGCTGTTTTTCTGTTTGCAAAATGATTGAACCATTGCACATACTAGCACGAATTGCATTGAATTTGTATATTTATTTTAATTGTTAATGCTTTTGCATATGGCCCACCTAAGTGGTCACCGAACGCCCTTAGACATTGGCACTGTAAGAAATGTTAGCCATCGCTTACATCGCCAATGCGCCACCAACCTTGGGACCTAAGATTTTATGTCCCTTGTGCCTGTAATTAAACTGGCTCACTCACCCTCCAAACCGGAACACAGCAAAACCAAGTACTGCTGATTTGTGGCAGATTATCTGATGAGTGGGTGGTACCTCTCCAGACGAGCTTGCACAAAGCCCTACCACCAGTATTATATACATATTTAAAGGCATACATGGTATTTTAACTAATATTGTAAATTCCCAAGTAAGTTTGTTTATTCGTTTGTTTGTTACGCTTTTACGTTTTAACTACTTAACCGATCATTATGAAATTTTGCATACACATTTGTCAGTGATTCACAAAGGGCATGGGACACCTAACCCTCCTCCCCATCACATATAGGTGAAGCCGTGAAGGGAATCTAATTGTTAATAAATTTAAAATGTGTATTCATAATAACAAAGTTCAAATTATAATGGTATTGCTTTATAATATAAATATAGGGGATGATGATTACAGACGTTTATATTGTGGATTAAGCATAGGGCGGTCTTGCTTATTTTCTGTTGTTACGCCTCAAATTGTCGGCACTTGAGCGCAGATTAGCTTCGTTACCCCGCGGCGGAGCGCGCACCTGGAATAGAGATGTTATCAACATTATCGATAGCAATTACAATTATATTATTTAATACTACTTATGTTAACTTTATTTTATGTTATATCGTAACATAACTTGATGTAAAAATCACGCATTAAATAAGTCAAATTTAAAGAGTTTTAGAAATTTAGTCGTAGTAGAAATATGCACCGATTTTTCTTAACAGGTAGCATCAATGTACTTGCTGGTTTCGTGCAAGTGCGCCTGTGTAGCACCCATTCATCATATATTCTACCGCCGCCAGCAATACCAAGATTGGAGGCGCATTGATGATGTAAGGAATGGCTAATATTTCTTTTAAGGGTGATGAAGGGTGACCATCTACCATTTGACTTACTTGTTTTATAAAAACAACTGTTCTAGTGTATCGGCAATCTACAATTTTTCCTTAAAATGGTGGCAGTGCGTGGTTAAGATGGTGGCAGTGCGTGGTTAAGATGGTGGCAGTAGACTTTTATTATGCCAGTATCTAATGGCTGAGAAGACAAATTATAAGTTGGCTGGTTTGTAAGCTAAAAACGAAAAGCATCGACTGTCGATATTATAATACCTCCGCCCTACATTTCCAAGTGGTCGCGCGAGGAAGCTGCCGGAATAATGATTTCTTTGAATCCCCACTGTTTGAAGTACTCGCCATTACTGGCTCTCAGATACGTTTGTGCAGTACTTAATAGCAGATCTCAATGTCATTTATAATTGTTTTCCTTACCTTTGTGAGCTGCCTCCTGCGCCGTCTACGAAAAATGTTTACGAGATTCGTTTTAAAGATAACGATTTGTCGTCAGATTAACAGATCTGCGACGGATATTCGGTTACTAATCAGTTTTTTTGGTGTAGTAACCGTAACAGCCTGTGAATGTCCCACTGCTGGACTAAAGGCCTCCTCTCCCTTTTTGAGGAGAAGGTTTTGGAGCTTATTCCACCACGCTGCTCCAATGCGGGTTGGTGGAATACACATGTGGCAGAATTTTAGTGAAATTAGACACATGCAGGTTTCCTCACGATGTTTTCCTTCACCGTAAAGCACAAGATGAATTCTAATCACAAATTAAAAGCACATGAAAATTCAGTGGTGCTTGCCCGAGTTTGAACCCATGATCATCGGTTAAGAATCACGCGTTCTTACCACTGGGCCATCACGGCTCGCGTTTGGCTAGTCGCGTTTTTATATTCTGTACTAACTGTAACCAGGATATTACTTCAATACTTCAATTTTGCTATTAAGTGAAAAAATGGTTTTTATGCCGCACATAACTATTTTTCTTGTTGTAACATACTTTTAACGTATATAACCTTGTGTGAACAATGTAAATTAACAAATATTTAAGAATAAAATAAAATTAAACACAACTTTAAATATAGAAAATGTTCTTTTTATCATTTTTAAATTATTAACAAGTATTTAATTCGCATCTAACTATAAATAAGATTCATAGATTTATCGTATCTATAAAAAATAAACGTCTTAACATCACAAGTATAAATATTTATTTGAATGTTCTAAAATTGTACACATTTCAAACAGACCCTTAAGATTCAAACAAAAAAAAACAATTGTAATCAAGAAGAGCTTTATTTTTTTTATATTTCATAATCTAAATGAGTTCCGTTGAGTTTCTGTTTATTCGTGATGTTTTTGGACGACTAAAATTTGCTCCTTTTAATCATAGTGTATCTTGTCTAAATTGTGGCATCTGATTTGTATAACGTCCGATTAGATAAATAAAATTTACCCTTCGACAATGTTTTTATATAAAATATAAATTTTGAAAATGTCTAAATCTATATAGTATGTGAACTTAAATGTAGTTCATGACAGTAATTTAGATTAATATTTAATAAAATTACAATTTACTTATTTAACAAAACTGCCTAAATACACACTACTGCAATAAGTAGGCATTTCTATATATAATAATAATCGTCATAAATGAAATGAAACTGTAATAAAATGAATATGAATAAATGATATTTTTTTTTACATTTAATAGGCAAGCGTTTGACTGTTGACTTACTTGATCTTAAGCATGGTCACGGTCTAGGATGTAGCATGCCTGCCCATAAGGAACCCGTTTACCCTGGATTTGAAGACACCAAAGTTGTACCTATCAGGAAATATGGACTCAGGCAAAGCATTCCATAGTTTCGCAGTATTATGTAATCATATTGAATAACATAATTGATATGAACATGTTGATATGAACAATATCTCTTGAATATTTTCAAAATATATTGCAATCGAAATATTTGAGGCTATCTTAAAATCATCGGTCGATTGAACAATACAAAGGTGTAGACGAACTCAATCAAATCGGACCGTGAAAAAGAGACGAGTACACTGTTACAATTTCAATTCGATTTTGGGACAGCAGGCCGTTTTGTAAATTTTATTTGTTCACTCGAAAGAGAGAAAGAGAGAGAGAGATAAAAACATCATAAAAGTAGTTGTAATACATTTAATTACAAGCAAAGGTTTGGCTTCACAAAGTCGCCTGCATGTCCAATTTATTTTTCTTTGTTTGCTATTTGTATTTTAAAAATATGGTCATTCAATTCGCTGCATATATAAGGCAACGCGATCTAGTTGTCAGTGCTGATTTTTTCACCCTTACATTTAATTAATTTAAATTTATATTTAATAAATTTGATTGCAATCGACAAAAGTATCAAAAAAAACTAGACGAATTAAGATCATATTTCTTGCAATGTCAGTATCTATAGGCGGTGGTAACCACTTACCATCAGGCTCATTTGCCCTTTTGCCTTCCTATTCTATATACGTTTAAAAAAAACTTGAATCTGTTTCATAACTTAAATTTTGAAGATTACGTACCCACAAATTTTCCTCGTCTTAATTTACGCGACTCTTGTCACTATAAAGATATTTCTAGAATCTTTCGTAAGTAAATCACTGTGTAGTACCCAAGGTTTACTAGGATTTAGTCGTTCTAGTGATTTAACACCTAATTAGTGGTTTGCGGTTGCCTCAGCGATGCGAAGATGGAGCTTCGCGGTTTAAGTATATATGCAACTAAACTAGAAGATGGAAAACTTAACTATAATTTTACAAACTGATTTTTAAATACAAATTTTACATTAAAATATATATACTAAAAAAAATGGTATTTATTTTTCTTTAAAAGAATAATTATAAACTAGAACATAACTAGCGAGCACTTTTACTATTCGAATATCATTTGCCTACCATGTCATACTAATGTAATTGTTAAGTTCATTAGCCTTTATTATACTTTGATTCAAATAAACTTTATCAAAATAACATAAAGTTATGGTATGACAAAGTAATATAATATATTGTGTAACCTTAACAAAATTTGCTATATGTTAGCGCTAACCGAGTTGTACGAGCAGTAAGTGGCGCAGTGCATTACCCTGTCAATGATCGGTAACGAAGTTTGTCTATATAGAATAGAGTAACGTCAGCAAGAAAATAATATTTTAATCATTTATTTAAAAAATCCCCTTCCGGAACTAAAATAAAAATAATTACGTTATTTTTAGAAAACTTTCTTTAATAAGTAGAAAAACAAAATTAAATGGCCGAATGACAATTTGCTTAACAGTTTCTATTACCTTTTACTACTTCTTTGTATTTATTACATGATCAAGGGATTTCTCAAAGTTCACAATGATATGTTGCGTTGTTGGCTTGTAAAATTTTTCATTTAATTGTTGCTATAAATAAATGAAATTGTTGCATTTGCTTAATAAATAATTATAAACATTGATCAAATATTTAATATGTAATTTTATCATGTAATAAATCTGTTACAAAATAAAAACAAAGATATTTTTAAAACTCGTTCAGAAAGATTTATTTTTCTATCTGTAATCGAAAAATATTTTGTTGACGTTACTTACAGTTAAGGGCACTTGGGCACGACGCCAAGACACAATAAAATTATCGGGATTTTAATATTCTGTGCAAGGAAACGTTACATTCACTTATTCATTTATTTCTAATATTTGTGAGGTTGTTTAAAACTCAAAGTATATTTGTTTATTGAATTACAGTCGGTTTTAATTGTTTTAGTACGAAACTAAGATTTTATGTACATTGTGAGATTTTATGTTCTCACTCACCCTTTAAAATGGAACCATCAAAAATCTTAGTATTGCTGTTTGGAAGAATATATTATGATATACATATTTTGGGATATAATATATACTTAAGGTATCTTCCCTGACGGGCTTGCACATTTCCCTACCAGTAATATACCTTGTCTATTTAATTATTTTAGGAAATTGTTTATCTTGAGGTAATGTGTATTGTTGGAAGAAACCCTTGAATCATGTAAATCAGAGAATAATGGATCAACGTATCGGATTACACTTTAAATTCGTTTCCTTAACTGCAGTATTTTTTCCTCGATTCGGACATTAATGGTCCATTAGTATTTATTCAAATTAATTGGGGAAAAGTTTATCGTATGATAAAGTGAGTTCATTTGCTATATTTTATAAATTTTTAATTGATGAATTATATTAATTCATATTTTTGTATTACTTTTGCTATCGTGATATTTTTTTTTATTGATAGATTCGTCGAAAAACTTAATAATCAAGTGTTTAAATTTAAAAATATTTTGCTAGTTTTTATTATACCAATTTTTTGTCTTTAGGAAAATGTTTTATTTAAAAATAAAAACACAGTAGAGGGGCACGTTTAAAAATATGTTAAAGTGTTCACATGCAGACTGCAAGTAGCAGGAAGACTAGGAAACGGAAGTTCAGCCGCAGACAACATGGCCGCCGGCCACTTCCGCCCGCGGAATTTCCTGTTTCAGTGCCGTGGACAGTTTAAAAAGGCAAAGTGAATCTATTTTTGTTCGGTATATTTTAAACGATTTTCTGCTTTTTTATCATACTTTAAGTTTATTTTAAGACGTCTTTTTGTTTGTAAAGTATTAAAATATAGTAAACTTTTGTATACACATTATTAACTATGATAAGTTTAGCCGTAGTCCGTTAAAGGGCTTCTGTCATGCAAAGACAGACAGACAGACGAACACATAACGCAGTGAAGTTAGGTATTAATCAAAATTGTGCTTTAGACTTGGCTTAGATTGTGCTTTAGACTTGGCTATTTATAATTACTTATTTATAAGTGGTTGTACCAGTTGCTTATTTTTGGACAATAATCATTATAGGAAAACAAAAAACACTTTTTATAGAATATATTAGTATTATATATTTACTTGGAAGAAAACCCTGAATCTTGTACATCGGTAAATAATGATATGTTGATAAATTAAATTCGTTTTTAGGAAAAACTTCAGTAATTTTTCCACAACACTTTCTTTTTTATACTCTTATTTCCAGTTATTATTGATGACACTAAAGCTTGTCAAGCATTACAAAAACAAAAAAAAACAATAATCGATTGAAATACAGAGGAGTAAATGGTACTGCTGTCTTTGCAAATTGTATACAATCAACAATAAGCGTTTCAAGGTGACCCGAAACCCTTTCACATTAAACGTTTCACATTAAGAATAAAACAAAACGTATTTCAGTGACGAAATTGTTTTTTTTTTTCGCAATAACATATATAATACGTATGACAACAGCTTGTAACGACTACGTATCCAAATGATGTCACTGGGCGTGCAAGCTCGTCTGGGTAGGTACCACCCAATCATCAGACATTCTACCGCAAAACAGCAGTACTTGATATTGTTGTGTTCCGGTTTGAAGGGTGAGTGAACCAGTGTAATTACAGGCACAAGGGACTAAGCGATGGCTAACATTTCGTACAGTGCCAATGTCTACTAAGGGCGTTGGTGACCACTTACGATATGCTCGTCCGCCTTCCTATTCTATTAAAAAAAATTGAATAAAACAAAACGTCTTTTAGAGACGAAGTTGT
Organism: Nymphalis urticae; assembly: GCA_905147175.2. Classification (NCBI taxonomy): domain Eukaryota; kingdom Metazoa; phylum Arthropoda; class Insecta; order Lepidoptera; family Nymphalidae; genus Nymphalis; species Nymphalis urticae. The sequence goes on along the minus strand of LR990004.1, from coordinate 3,059,003 downwards.
TTTTTTCGGAATAACATATAAAATACGTATGACAACAGCTTGTAACGACTATGTATTCAAATGATGTCACGGAGTAAACTTTGTGAGATGATTTCTGAAAATATTTATCATTAAACCTATTTAATAGGTATATGTTATCTATTTATTATTTATTTGACAAAGTACATATAAGGCTAAGAACTTATATAAACACAAATTGTATATAAAGTAGCCAGCCTCTATTTAGATTATTTTAATTAATTATTTCAAAAGATAAACTTTTATTTATATAAATAAATAATAATAAATAATCTTTATTCACATAAAAAGTTACAAAGTATAATGAAGTCCCTGATTTCTGAGCTAGGCTCAAAGACCTGTATTACAGAAATCAGTGTCCTCTCTCATATTTTAGTGTCATATCGTTCTATGTAAATAAAAATAAATGATAAATAATTATTTCTTACTGTATACTAGTGTGTGTGTGTGTGTGTGTGTGTGTGTGTGTGTGTGTGTGTGTTTGTGGGTGTGTTGAAAAGTAATTATTTACAGTCTATGCTATTATTGATATTATTGTTAGGACTTAAAAGATTTTCAGCTGACGTTTTCTGTTTCGTATAATCTATAATTGATTTGATTGCATTCCAAGATTCTTTATTAGTTTTTGCATTACGTAAAAGCGTTTTTCAAAGTTTCTTTTAAGCTTTCTCAACAGAGAGTTACAAAAGTTCCGGTATCGCTTATATGTAACCTCGAGCATTACGTTATTTGGTTCTTTTTTGTGTTTTTTGTGTAGTTTATCTCTATTCCGGATACAGCGTAGGAGTCCAGTGGTTATCCATGGTTTAAGTGTTCATTTCTTACTAGGTATACGGCTAATTTCAGAGTTCAGTTTAACAGAACCAGACAGTATATCAACAAACCTTGATGCTGCTTCATTAGCATCGCAAGATGGTGTGATAAAAGAGAAGTCCACTGTCTCTAAGTATTTAATGCAGGCATCAAAATTAATTCTTTTGTAAGTGATTGGTTTTTTAGACTTACAGAGGGCGAGGTCAATGCTGACCAGTACTGAGGCATGGTCCGATATGGTAGAATCAACTACAAATACCGATGCTCGAAATACTGTTTTTAGCATGATATGATCTAGACAGTTGTGCAACCTAGTAGGATATGTGTGCCCAGGCAATAGTCCCAGTTCAGCGGTTACATTTAGGTAAGCTGCACAGTTCCTATCAATAGAACAGGCTTTAATATCAATGTTTATATCTCCGGCAATTATCAAGTTATTTCTCGGGCTAATAGGACGAATAATATTATCAATAGAGTTTAAAAAACTGTCTGTGCATTGTATGGACGGGGATCTATAAATAGCCAAAATGAATATGTCTGTTTCAATTTTAATAAGTAAAAAGTTGCCTCTCATTGCTTTGGGTTCCGTTATAGAACATTTTATGTCTTTTTTCACGTATATGACTGTACCATTGTTTTGATTAAGGCAATTACTTGAGTAATAATAATCATAGTTATCAATAGTAGGAATAGGTTTGTGACTATTTAACCAGCATTCCGTTAGTATTATAATGTCACTCTCAAACTTGAAGCGCGACAACTGAAGTGTTAAATGATCGAAATTTTTATATATACTACGAATATTTTGACAAAATATCTTAAGATAACCAGCAGAACCTATATTTAATAAGTTGCAAGTTTGTGTATCACATAAATACGCAGATAAATCTGGAAATAGACCACACTTACAATTGTTTATTAATAGATTAAAAATATGTATCAAAAATCTAAATTAGAGTAGGCAATAAACTCTGTAGTTAGTGTATTTTCCAACAACTTCTAGATATTTATTTATTCATTTGGATTCCCAACAGTTGTACATAATACACATTCAAAATCTCTTTTCACATTAACTTAAAACTAACTATGCACAACCGATTACAGGAGAACACATTATTCACAAACAAAATTACAAAACGTACAAATCGAAAATAACTTAAAAACAGAAACAAAAGATAGTAACTTATTAAATTTTTAAACTAATTAACTAAAAGAAACATTATATTTTTTCATAAACGATGAGAGCTCGTCACAACCAATATCCAGTGTTAATGTGTTTTTTATACAATAATTTACACTCGCGATATTTGCGATATTGGAGCATTCTGCCCAAGCTTCCTTCGAGTGCAGTCAATTTTAAAGAACGGACATTGCGAGGAGGTCTTCTAGGAACATTAATGTTGAATCTACTCAACAGTCTATCGTCATCTATTTTTTCATTAAATACTTTATAAAGCAATTTCATGTCTAGTAGACCGATGTCTAGTAGAGCCGAGATGGCCCAGTGGTAAGAACGCGTGAATCTTAACCGATGATCGTGGGTTCAAACCGGGCAAGCACCACTGAATTTTCATGTGCTTAATTTGTGATTATAATTCATCTCGTGCTTTACGGTGAAGGAAAACATCGTGAGGAAACCTGCATGTGTCTAATTTCACCGAAATTCTGCCACATGTGTATTCCACCACCCGCATTGGAGCAACAATATTCAAGTTTACTTCATACCAAGCTATTGTACCATTGTAGGATTGTTGATGGCTTTTTGAAATCCTTAGATTGTCGTAAGATAAAGCCAAGTAGTTTAAAAGAACCTGTTACTATTGAATCGATGTGCTTATCAAATCTTAGCTGATTGACGAACAATACACCCAGGTCTCGAATTCAATTAGGTTCTTTTAAATGTTTTCCCGAAATATGAAATACTATGATATATAATATGAACTTAACAATGGATTCATTTTTATGGTAAATTTTATAAAATTACATTTGCTTGGATTGAGCACCATGTGATTAATTCTACACCATTGGACTAGTCTATCTATATTATTTTGAAGAACATTTATATCAGATTCCATTTTTAAAACTTTTGCTATTTTTAAATCGTCTGCAAACAGATAAACCTGACAGTTTTTCATGCAATTTGTAATATCATTTATGAATATAATGAAAAATAAGGGCCCTAAATTTGAACCTTGTGGAACACCGGGAGAGGCATGGAAAGAGTCTGAGCAGTCCCCGTCAATAACGACTTTGGAATATCGACTGGAAAGATATAATTTACACCATCTCAGAGATGTATCAAAAATGCCAAAATACAAAAGTTTCCTAATCAGTATCTCATGGTCAACTTTATCAAACGCTTTGGAAAAATCATCTTAATTAAATAAAATTAAATTTATTATTTATCTTAAAAATCAGCGAATACTAACTCCATGCTTTCTTTATAGTAAATGACAAAAGCACTTACAGATATTTTAATAAGGCTTAATAGCTTTACTAAAGTCATAAGTATAAAGTTTAAAGTTATTTTTATTTAGAGATTTTATTGATGATGATGATCTTCTTGAGGAAAACCAACCGTGCAGGTCATATTATAGAGCTATGTGTGTTTACACAAACACTCTCTATTCCATCACCCACATAATCCGATGAGACAGCAAATTCCACACGACTGGAAAAGGTTTAGGCGTAAGACCACTGGAGGCACTGTATATACTTTCAACTTCTGGACTGGGCCACCACCAGGCCAGACGCCCACATAGTTTTATATAATAACAGTTACCTGCGCTTGATATATTATAGTACAAACCCAGAGGCAAAATCGTTTCCCTATACGACCGAAAAGAGTACATGCGCTGGACCAACTGGCTTGACTTTGTTACTGTGAATTCCTTAAAAAAAACCTTTTGATTATTATTGACCCAACCCTAAAATGGAATTGATTTACTAGTCCACTGAGGCAAAATATAGATTTTACTGAGAAACTCTGTAAGAAGTTACCTTCTACAATCAATTAAAAGGCATTTTAATTATAGAGGCAGTAATAGAGTAAAGTACATTTTGTTTTTATTTCGCTATTATGTAGGCACCGCAAAAACAGTAGCGTTTCATAAATCTAAGTATGAACAAGATAATGAATGTATGCCAGTGAACTACATAGTCAGCTGAGTCAAATTTATGTGCATATTTTAATACTCAACTTGCAAGGTAAACTTCTGTGCATCACAATATGATGTAGAGGCGATTAATAATATTAACTGCTTTTGATAATAAGCACGCGCGCATCGACTTTATGTTAATCTTGCGTATAAAGGTCTAGTCCAATATAAGTATTTATTAGCTATGCTGCGAAAGTTACTCAATATAAATTGACACTTTGCATATTGTTTCTCTTGAATATGAACTAAGAAACTTTGGGTAACAATTTCCTGCTTAAATGTGACTTTGTACTTACCATTGATTTAAAGTAATAAACTAAATATTATAGGAAAAAAATAACAATCAGTTTATAGGATTTTAGTCCGTAGTATTTTATGACCTCCAGGTCGAGTCATTAAAAACGTTATCGGGTTTTTCAGTCGAGGAATTCTTAGTGCTAGCACAGTCTGGATTTTGCCAGTGTAGCACATTCGATCCATTGAAAAGCATTTTAAGGCACTAGTACAATAACAGTAACAGCCTGTTAATGTCCCACTGCTAGGCTTCCTTTCCCTTTTGATGAGAAGGTTTGGAGCTTATCGCACCACACTGCTCCAATGCGGGTTGGCAGATTTTCAACGAATTACACACATGCAGGTTTCCTCACGATGTTTTCCTTCCCCGTAAAGCACGAGATGAATTATAAACACAAATTGAGCACATGAAAATTTAGTGGTGCTTGCCCGGGTTTGAACCCATGATCATCGGTTACGATTCACGTTCTAACCACTAGGCTATCTCGGCTTTTAAGGCACTAGTACTACTACTTAACTTTTTCTGGTCATGTTGGATCGTCCCATCAGATTATGCACACACTTGTGCAATATAATATGTCGTTGAGAATGTTGTGCCGTCGTAGGTAGAAGGAACATCATTATTTTATGAAATGTAATTTTAATATTAGTTATTAAGGTTGAAAATTGTTTCTCTACTAGTTGGTTCTTATTATGCATTTATGTGATCTTTCTATGATAAATATACAATTAATATCTTCAGCAATATATTTGATATTAAAATGTTATAGATAATAAGAAATGCGCCTGCGCAAGGGTGACTGGCAAAGAAACGGAACCGAAAAAGGCACGGACGTGAGTTAGTTAGTAAGCTAGTTTTGATGTATTTATATTTCCAACCTGTATATTAACATACAGGTGCTTAACATATATATCCTCATCCTCAAAGCCGTGATATATATATCGATAAATTCCTACAAACAACATCGATTTAATGGTATCTAGGACGCACTGCGATGCGTAGTTCCGAAGGAATCTGACGGTGCGGAACATGGCCAGACTTCCGGTTTCGCCTCTGTGCATATGTTATTGAATTATGGTATTATATATGTACTAACTGTCACTAGCCCGGGCATTTGTTATATATTAGTATATTATTTATAAGAGGTAGGCGGACTGGTAAATACATCGGCTTATGGTACTCAGATTCCTTATACCACCCACCACCGATGCTGTTTCGCGGTAATAAGTGATAAGTGTATCTACCCTACCTTATTAGGGCTTGCCCTACCACTGACTAAATTAAATAAAGTTTTTTTTTATAAATTCCACACACACAATACACCAAGACCTTTTATTGTCAATTTGTTGAATCGTAAATAAGTAGCGAACATTCAAACACAGAATGTTCGTATTTGAAATACTAGTATAATTATATTATACTCATATATTTCATTATATTTAATATAACTTGTTTTCCGGTATGCATGACTTTTTTTTTATTTGCTGTTGAACTGTACAAAGTTTCAGCTCGATTGATCGAAAAATAGTTCAACGTAATTAATACAAACAAAATAATAATTCTTTTTTATGTGTAATATTTACATTTTTATAACTTGTGATAACTTTTCCCATTCAAAAGAAATTTCAAGCGCCTTGTTTAAAATAAAACAAAATTTAATATCTCATGTTAAATATTTTATTTTCATAACTCATTACGTGATGACAACACAGCTTCTATACTACAACATGAATATAAGTACATTACTTGTAACATTCACTACATTACTCGTACATATATAATACGCATTTAAACGCACACAAGCAGCTTATTCAACGATAATTTTATAAAATAAAATTTTACAAAATCCATCTTTCTCAACCGGAGTTTTGATATAAAGAGTGTTTTATTTATTTTATTTCTAATATAAGATACCAATTTATTCATAAGCTTTACTTTGTATAATTTACGCTTAATTATAATTGCTTAAACAATTGACAGTATATATTATAAATGTTGAAAAACTACACTATATTAGAACTTTACGTATACTATCCATTTATACTAATTTTCTTTATAGTTTTGCGTCAACGTCTATTCTATTTGATATTCGAAATAAACTCTTAAGCAATTCATTTAAGGTCTAAATTTATTTGCGTTAAATACATTCCAATTTGTGGACGAATTACGATATTCTTTTATCTATATATTACATGTATATACATTCTCATTATATAACATTTACAAGTAATTTTAGCGAAGATTTCATTAGAATATTAATAAGCTTTTTTTTTATTATGACAACATTTGTCTACTGTATTTTTTTTTCATAAAACAATATGTCATGAAAGTTTTCAGTATATTATTGGGGATATTGTCTATAAAATTGACGTTTTACAACTACTCAAAAGCGTTTTCTACTGCGTATTAATACAGTCGAAACATTCAAAAACTTTATTAATACGTTACAATATAATGTTTTTAGATAAAAATATTTCTTTTAGAACACATCTAATTTTGAAAATGGAATAATCGTTTAGTAACAATATAATTTTCTTTATTGTTTTTTAGTTTAATTTTTTAATTTAAACAATTTTATATTAACATAATGCATACATTTTAAAGGACAATTGGTCTAAGGTAATATTTTGTATTCCAGTACCAAGTGGCTAAGTTTAGTTGTTAGTTCAATGAGAGCATCGCCAAGTCTTCCGCACTTCTATACCGCATACTGTGTTCTCTGGGCCACTGAGTTGCTGTGGATTAAATAAAGAATAAGTATTGGACTTAGGATTATAACAGCGAAAATTTTCAATATATATTTCTTTAATTTACGTATTGAAAAATGAAATTTCTTATTTCTTTTGAATGAAATTTCTTATTCTTCCTTCTCCTCAAATAGGAGCGGAGGCCTTTAGCCCAGCAGTGGGACATTCACAGGCTGTTACGGTTTGAGATCTGACATATGTCACCTGTTGTCATCTTAATACAGTTACTTAAACATATACATAAGGTTTTGGAAAATCAATTTAGAGTAAGTAATAAACATAAAATTATGCAATCCTAATCATAAATATATATATCCTAATTCGTACGACGTAAATGAAGCCTTTACTCTGTAATACCAGTTATTCAAATAATTAGATAAAAACCAATATAATGAAAACCGCAGTATCAAACTAAACTATATGTCCATATGTTATACAACAAAGTAACAGTTTTTGCAGACATTTTGACAGAAAATGTATCAATACGTCAATTTCTACATCGATTTCGTGAAATTGGTTTGGAATTTGATGTAATATAGAAATCGTTTAATATAAACAACTTCAGGAGTTTTCGTTAAATAATTTCTTCTGTAAAGTCTACTTAAATAAGGAATACTTTGATTTCGAATGAATAGTACGGTCATATTATTGTCAATAACTATAGTTATGTCGAGTATGTAATACGCAATTATTACCATATGTTGAATCTACACATATAAAATAATAAAGCTTACTTATTACAACAAATTCATTATTTATTAAACATAAGTTCTTATATATAATGCTCTTAAAATAAAAATAATTTTAGATAACGACGAAATGATACTGATAATATTCGAATTTTGCTTCTAATATTTAATACAATACAGATTCTCTAATTGCATATTTCTTTAAATTAACGACAATTATTTCATAAGATTCGAATTTATATAATTAGAATTTAATAAATAAAGGGTTGTATTTGCAATTATTTTAATAAGTTATTTTAAGTGATATATTTACAATATTCTTACGATATTGGTAACTCTACGGCTTTGTAAGTCTTCAAAGTTATATTATTATAATTCATCGTATTCTAGTAAATTCGTTAGGTATGACATTTTATTAAGAAAATATGTATCATACTTAACTGGTTAAGAACACATTTCGTAAATATAATATATATATATATATATATATATATATATATATATATATATATACAAGATAAGATAAAATTACCAATAGGCTTTTCAGGCTATAAAGCTTTTTAAACTAATAATTGAAAAAGGCACGGCTAATAAAAAAAACACATACATTAACACAAACACACACATTTATATGATGACTTCCGTTCTATTTCTTATTTACTATTTTATCTATATATATCTGTGGATTATGAAATATGTCAGTGTCGTTACAGAGACAGGCGTGAATAACTGCAACAAAGCTAATATCGGCTATTTATCGAAATAATTGTTTTTGCAAGCGAAGAGATAAAAATAGTAGTTTAACATTAGTATTTATTGATATAAGCCTAATTGAATAAAGTATATTTTTATTTGATAACTCGAAAATTTTATACATTTCATTCGCTATTATAAAAAATATACATTCATATTGCATTTTCAACAGCTTCAACGTGCGTTGTTTCGATTAATATTTATAGGAGTGAAAATTACAGTTTATAATGTATCGGATTTGTTAAAATTAATTTAATTTAATTCTAGCTGTATTAAAGGTACATACACATGTACAAGTAAGTGTATACAGGTAATAATTTACTATCACCAGTTATTCTGACGTCACAATTTTTTTTTTATAGAATAGGAAGGTGGACGAGCATATGGGCCACCTGATGGTAAGTGGTCACCAAACGCCCTTAGACATTGCCACTGTAAGAAATGTTAGCCATCGCTTACATCGCCAATGCGCCACCAACCTTGGGACCTAAGACTTTATGTCCCTTGTGCTTGTAATTACACTGGCTCACTCACCCTTCAAACCGGAACACAACGCGTGAATCTTAACCGATGATCGTGGGTTCAAACCCGGGTAAGCACCACTAAATTTTCATGTGCTTAATTTGTGTTTATAATTCATCTCGTGCTTGACGGTGAAGGAAAACATCATGACTAATCCTGCATGTGTCTGATTTCATTGAAATTTTGTGACATGTGTATTCTACGAACCCGCATTGGAGCATCATGGTAGAATAAGCTCCAAACCTTCTCCTCAAAAGAGAGAGGAGGTCTTAGCCCAGCAGTGGGTTATTAACAGGCTGTTACAGTTACAATACATCCGAGCAAATTAATCTGATGCTAATTTTATTGACACTGACATCATGATAAGCTGCTACATATGTAAGAGAGCTGTCAAAATCTATGCATACGATATATGCATTAATTTTCCTATCATTCACGCCCGTAGTTACACTCGCTCACTTACTCTCCAGCCCGCTTCAGCAATGCAAATGATTATTAATATTTGCCAGTATAATAGTGAAGAAGTACATGTTGCATACTTAGCTTGGACAAAGCTCTAACACGGAGAGATAAAAAGTTACAATATTATCTTTGAATCGGCTTTCATATTAATTGCACAATTTTGAAACGCGTGTAAATATTCCAACGTGATTAATAATATTTTGACAACCGAAAGTAATTTGTGAAAACGTTCAACGTACACAAGCGATATTAAAATTTTTAAACAATAATTTCACACGAGTTTATACTATGTAAAACAATGGTATACAGATTAATTTATATTTTGAAAACTTGATATAATTCTCAGTATTAATATGTTTTAAAGCGTTAAATTCGTTACATTACGCTACATAAGTATATTTTATTTTGTGATAATCGTTCAACAGAAAAAATCCTTTATATAATCATGAAATAATTAATTACTAAGTGGTAGATCTTTGTGCGAGCCCGACTGGGTGAGTACCACATTATTATTAGAAATTTTACCGGCAAACAGCGATACTTAGTATTTTTATGTCCCGGTTAGAAGGGTGAATGAGTCAGTGTGGCTACAAAAGGAACGTCAGAGGAGTAAGGGATATATATATTAATATTTCTCACAGAACCAATGTCTATATAGTCTGTGGTGACATTTATCATCAGCTGGACTATTTGCTATTCTGCCTACCTACATTAATTAAAAATCATAATAAAAAAGCAAATTAAGCAAATTATTGTCGCACAACATAAAAAAATTGAACATGCAATTAAGTTACATTTAATTTTGTAAAATTTATTACACATTTAATTGCTACTAAGATAGCTCAATTCTCATACTTACACAGAACTTTATTCAAAAATCTGCAAAAGTGTGTTGTGCTTTGGGCATATCGTAAAAATATAAGCTATTTCGTTCGGCGTAAGCGTAAAAAAATGCTGAAATTTGGCTTTTACACAAGTCGCGATAATAGATTTGTACCAGCGCTTCATCATCCACTCTAAGCGCTTAACCGCACAAACTGGTTACTACAAAAAGGCGCGAAATAATCTAACCGTGTAGACGGGCTTAAGGATACCTATTTTTTGTGACATGCTCTCTTTGGTGCGCCCTTTCGTTTGCATGCAAGACTTTTTTTCGAACGTGCTTTGCGGGAATAACGTGCTGAAAGTGAAAGGTATTTAGTACATATTTATTATAGAAAATAATAAATTTACATGTAGAAATACGAAATATTATGTGAGTAGTTTAAAGAATGAGTTTTAGTGTTTTACGAAATGATAAGGACGTGCAAGGAGATCCATTATCTACTAGCAACATTAAGGGAATAATTCCGTCTTGATATTCATATTAATATCAGTTTTCTATTTGTTACACAGCTGAGGTATCATCCTAAGATTTAAGAATCTGATTCAGTGGTTTGCCAATTGGCCAGTGATAGCTGTGTTAGAAGATCTTATAACTAGTGTATCTACAAGATTTATTTTGATATTTTAATAGCTTTCCTTTTTACTATTATAGATGAAGCAAAGACATTATTAACTATTTTTCGTCCTCATCGTGCAAGAAGTGAAAAATTAAATTCGTACATCCGTATAAATAATATGATCATTCCAAACTTATATTGAACATTTAACATTCCGATTTGTTAAAACTAAACAAAATGAATCAAATTCATGCTCATATTGAACGTGCAAACAACAAAACGATTTTTTTTAATATAAATACCTGTGTAGTGCATGTTGCGATACATGTCGGGACAATTGCTTGATACCTGCAAAAAAAAAGTGTAATTATATTATAAGTACACACCAATGTCACAAAGCTAACCTTAGCATATAATATTATTATAAAAGTAACTGCGCCTATTGAAATATTATTATCGTAGTACATAAGATAAAGCATGTATGTATCTGTGTATAGTTTACACGATAATAATTATGTATTATAATATTATATTGTATTGGTTGTGCCGATAAAAAGTTACCGGAGTTTATCGAGCCTGCCTTGCCTAGTTCTCCTGGCTTAGAATAGGTCAGGATAACTTACCATATTCAATGGTAACGAAGAGAATAATACGGATACGAAATGTACTGTGCCATAGTTGCCTTATAAAATAAGACGAATCACTTCGTAAGTGTCTATTAATAATAATATAATATATTTGTCTTGTACTTCGATTGAGCGATCCTTTCTTTTATACTTAATTCTTTATTCTCTATTTTTGTATCTATTATTTTTTCTTGTAAATATATTATTCAGCCTTTTGCCGTCCACTGCTGGACGAAAGCCTCCCCCATAGAACGCCAACCATCCCGATCTTGGGCAGTGCGCATCCATCCCGTGCCCGCCACCTTCTTCAAATCGTCGGTCCATCTTGTCACAGGGCGCCCTACACTCAGTTGGCTCTAAAGCTTCACCCGTCCAGACCAGTCCTGTTGCCTCGTATGTGTCTCGACACAGTGACGCCGGGCTTTCCGAGCGGCTCGAGGCCATAATAGAGGCTAAGCTGGCCGCTTTCGAGGCCAAAATTTTTCCCGACCGGGTCATAAGACCTCCGTTGGGGAGGAAGCCAGCACCAGAGGCAGTGGCGGTGGAGGTAGCGCAAGAGCCACTTAATAAGGGAAAGAAAAATAAAAAGAAGAAAAGGAAAGGTGGGAACAAGACACCCGCTCACCCACCTGTTATAGATTTGCCTGCGGTGGATAGCATGGTACCGCAGGCAAAAACTTCTGCGACGCCACCTGAGACTTGGGCGTCGGTGACAAAGAGGAAGACAACGCCCAAGTCGCAGCCAAAAGCCGTTCCTCGTCAACCTCAAAAGGAGGCGAAGAAGCGGCGTAAAAAGAGACGGCAGATAGTCCCGAAGACCGCAGCGGTCTCGGTGACTATTCAACAAGGTGGGCAGACAGCATATGCTGAGGTCATGACAGCTGCCAAAAACAGAATTAAGCTGTCTGACCTCGGCATCGAGACGGTTGGCCTTAAAAGGGCCCTGACAGGCGGGATGCTGCTTAACATCAGCGGCCCCGACTGTCATGAGAAGGCCGACCGCCTCGCTACACAGATGCGTGAAGTCCTCACGGACTTCAGTGTGAGGATAGCTCGACCGATTAAAACGGGCGAGCTTAAGGTCTTGGACTTGGACGATGCCACGACGCCAACTGAAGTCGCGTCGGCTGTCGCGGAAGTAGGTGGATGTTCGGCGGAGAATGTTAAGGTGGGTGAGATCCGTCGAACGCCCATGTCCCTAGGCGTCGTCTGGGTCCGATGTCCTCTCGCCGCCGTACGCAAAGTAACGGCGGCGGGACGGATCCACATCGGATGGGGTTCCGCAAGAGTCGAGGCACTGGAGAGCAGACCTTTACGCTGCTATCGGTGCCTCGAGAAGGGTCACGTAGGGCTGAGGTGCTCAAGCACCGTCGACCGAAGTGATAGGTGCTTCACTTGTGGAGAGATTGGCCACAGGGCGAAGGATTGCACCTCTCGGTCGATGAAGTGCCCTTTGTGCGCGGATATGGGTCGTCCATCGGCTCACCGTCTTGGCACCAAAGGGTGTTGCCCAATGAAAGGAAGGAGGAAGAACGAAGCTTCTCCTGTCTTAACCCAGACGACCGCCGAGGCTCTCGCCTCAGCACCGGGCCCTAGCCTGCAGGAGGCAATGGACGTTTCCAATTCGCGGGTGTAGGGGTGATTCAGGCGAACCTTAACCACTGCCGCAACGCTCAGCAATTGCTGATGCAGACCGTTGCGGAGCGGTCCACAGGTCTTGCGATCGTGGCGGAGCCCTATAATGTCCCCATCCACCCTCGCTGGTTTGGGGACGTCACTGGAACCGTCGCCGTGTATTGGGCGGGCGGTGAAGGGGTCCCACCTTGTTCCCTGCTTGAAAGGGGGCAGGGATTTGTAGCTGTTCGGTGGGGCCCTTTGGCCATCGTAGGGTGCTACGTCTCTCCCAATAGGTCCCTCGCCGACTACGAGGTGTACCTAGATGGGCTAGCAAGCTGCATATACAGATGCTTACCCCGTCCCTTGATCGTCTTAGGGGACTTCAACGCTCACTCCAGGGCTTGGGGTAACCCCAGAGACGATCCAAAAGGAGAGGCATTACTTGAGTGGGCGGCTGTTCTGGACCTCCGGTTACTGAACCGAGGTTCGGAGAGCACATGCGTGCGATGGCAGGGTGAGTCGGTCATCGATCTCACATGGGCGACGCCCGCTGCCATTCGCATGGTGTCAGGATGGCGCGTCGCAGAAGAGGTGGTCACACTATCCGACCATCGCTACATCGTATTCGATGTAGCTCTCCGCCGTCCTAAACACCCCACTCATCATCGAGGAGGCAACCTGCTGCGTCGATGGTCCCTTAAGCAGCTTAACCGAGACTTTCTCGAAGCCGCTGCCATCGTTACGGCCTGGTCAGAAAACGCCGAAGAGGTTTTGTCCGATCCAGAGGTGGAGTCAGTTCGTTTCCGGGATACGATGACGTCAGTCTGCGACGTCTCTATGCCCCGAGCGGGCCGCCCTGAGCGTCGGGCAGTGTACTGGTGGTCAGCACAGATCGCTCAACTGCGCGAGTCCTGTCTGCGCGCGCGCCGTGAGTACACCCGTACCCGGAGAAGAAGGCGAGCAACTCTAGACCAGAAAGCTGAAGCATACGAGGCGTTCCGGATAGCCAAGTTGGCGCTCCGAGTCGAGATCTCGAACGCCAACGCTCGTTCCTGGAACGAGCTCCTGGAGGGACTCGACAGAGATCCGTTCGGGCGTCCATACCGTATGGTGTTGGGCAAATTGCGCCCGTGGATGCCCCCTCTGACGGAGACCATAGATCCGGATTTACTGAGGAGGGTGATGGAAGTCCTTTTCCCGGTAATCCGGTCAATTCCCAGGGTCCCCCTACCAATACCGGTCTGGTCCAGCGGGCTGGGGGTGACCGAACAGGAGCTGAGCCTTGCGGTCGATCGCATGCGGGCTCGTAACACCGCGCCTGGTCCCGACGGGATTCCGGGGCGGGTGCTGGTGTTAGCCTCGGCTTCGTTGGGGAATAGGCTGAGGCGGCTTTTCGACAGCTGCCTCCGTACTGGCACATTCCCCAAAGTCTGGAAGGAGGCGAATTTGGTTCTCTTGAAGAAGGATGGCAGGGCTGCAGAATCTCCCTCTGCATATCGTCCCATATGTCTGCTGGACGAGGCTGGCAAGCTCTTTGAGCGGATTGTCGCTTCTCGTCTGTGTAGGCATCTGTCGTGTGTCGGCCCCGACCTGGCTGAGTGCCAGTTCGGCTTCCGACAGGGTCGTTCGACTGTTGACGCGATCTTGCACGTCCGTTCTCTGTCGGAGCAGGCGGTGGCCCGGGGTGGCGTGGCGTTGGCGATAAGTCTCGATATCGTCAACGCATTCAACACGTTGCCCTGGGACACAATCAGGGAGGCACTTTTACACCATCGTGTGCCTTCCTACCTGCAGGCGATCGTCAGTGACTATTTGCGCGACAGATACGTTTCGTATATGGAGCAAGACGGTATGAGGACCCGGAGAGAGGTTTGCTGTGGGGTTCCACAGGGGTCAGTTTTGGGGCCACTGTTGTGGAATCTCGCTTACGACGCAGTCCTCCGTGTCCCTCTCCCTGAAGGTGTCAACATCGTTTGCTATGCAGACGACACGTTGGTGCTGGCGTCGGGAGAGAATTTTGAGAGAACCAAAGAGCTCGCCGAGCTCGGGGTGAATATCGTCGTCGATAAGATCTGCGAGTTGGGCCTTCGGATAGCATCCCATAAGACGGAGGCGCTATGGTTCCATAAACTGCCAAGGAGCAGGGAACCGCCCGACTCGCACATCCGCGTTGGTGACTCAAACGTCCAAGTGGCCAGGTATATAAAATACCTGGGCCTCACCCTGGACGGTCGCTGGGGCTTCGAAGAGCACTTCGAGCGCCTAGCCCCTCGAATCGAGAAGGTAGCGGGTGCCATGCACAGACTGCTGCCTAATCTCGGGGGACCGAGGGAAGAAGTTCGCCGTCTTTATGCCGGTGTCGTGCGATCGATGGCACTCTACGGGGCACCCGTTTGGTCTCACAGGCTATCGGGCGTCCGCCGCTGCAGGACTAAGATCCAAAGTTCGCAGCGGAGAGTGGCCATCCGCATAGTGCGGGGATATCGCACGATATCCTACGAGGCGGCAACCATCCTAGCGCGCTTTCCACCCTTGGATATTCTGGCGGATATGGATGCAAGGGTCTATCACAAGACCCGCATCCTCCGTCAGAACAGTGGAACCGCGCCCCCTCCGAGTACGCTCGAGGCGTTGAAGCGGCGGGAACACTGGAGGGCTCTTGCGACGTGGCGCGACCGTCTTTGCGAAGAACGGTTCGCGCGCAAACGTGTCGTTGGAGCGATCCTGCCAGCCTTCGAAGCCTGGATGAGACGAAAGCGACGAGTCACCTTCCGACTTACGCAGGTAATGACCGGTCACGGTTGTTTTGGAGAATACCTGTGTAAGATCGGACGCGAATCGTCGGCGATGTGCCACCACTGCGGTGCGGACCGGGACACCGCTCAGCATACGCTGGAGGTATGCCCCGCGTGGAATGCGGAGAGGGAGATTCTGGTCCGCGAAATCGGACAAGACCTCTCCCTGCGAGCAGTCGTGTCGGCGATGCTCCGCAGGGAATCGGCGTGGAGGGCCGTAGCCTCCTTCTGTGAGACCGTCATGGTCCAGAAGGAGACGGCGGAGCGGGAACGGGAAAGGGCCGATCCTGCTCAGCGGAGACGACGTCGGCGTCGTCTCGGCCCTCCCACAGCCCCGACGCCCGGGGCTTAAAAGATAGGGCGTGACCCTGGGGCCGAGGATGCGTGAGGTGGGGGCCTCGCGTGTCTTATTTCAGACGGCCCTGAGGAGGACGGCAGCCGGGGTGGCCTCGCGCTGCCGTACGCACTAGCGAGGAGTGCGGGGGGGGCGAGATAACCTTCGCCCCCTGAGGAGAGCTCCGCCGAGCATCGGGCGGTGCACAGTACGGGAGAGGCCGCGGATGCGTTATATCAACACGATCCCGTAGCCTCTCCGATCCGTGCCGAGGACGGCCATCGCAGTGGTTTTAGTGGGTAAGAATCCCACATAACCGAGTTCCCCCCAATGAGAGCTGGGTACCTTTCTGAAGGTTTCCACTGCGTTAAAAAAAAAAAAAAAAAAAAAAGGGCGCCCTACACTACGTTTGCCTAAGCGCGGTCTCCACTCTAACACGTGTCGGCTCCATCGGCCATCAATGCGTCTGGAGACATGACCAGCCCACTTCCACTTCAGCGAGCTAATTCTCCGCGCGATGTCAGTGACTTTAGTTCTCTGGCGAATGTCCTCATTTCGGATTCTATCGCCCAGAGAAACCCCAAGCATCGCGCGTTCCATCGCTCGCTGAGCGACCTTAAATTTGTGGACCAGTCCTACGGTGAGTGTCCACGTTTCGGCACCGTAAGTCATTACAGGTAGGACGCACTGATTAAAGACCCTGGTCTTAAGCGACTGTGGGATCGACGATTCAAAAATATGACGCAACTTCCCGAATGCCGCCCAGCCCAAACGAATTCTTCTTTTAGCCTCCTTCTCAAAGTTGTGCCGGCCAAGTTGTATAGTTTGGCCCAGGTAGATATATTCCTGCACAACTTCAAGTGGAGAGCCATTTACGACCACTGGTCCCGGGGATACATGATTGTTTGCCATAATTTTGGTCTTTTCAATGTTCATCCCGAGACCTACTCGTCTCGAAGAATCGCTAAGGCTGTTTAGCATCTCTTCTGATGTCCAAATCCTGCAGAGTCTCCGCCATGATGACAATGTCGTCGGCAAATCGCAGATGTGTAATGTGTTGGCCATTGATATTAAAGCCGCGTCCGTTCCAATCGAGCGTTTTGAAGACGTCCTCCAATGCATTGGTAAAAAGTTTCGGGGAGATTACATCCCCCTGTCTTACCCCGCGATGCAATTGGATTGGTCTTGTGCTCTGATCTTGTACTTGGATGGTCATGGTTACGGCTTCGTACAAACACTTCAACACCTGGACATACCGATAGTCAATTAGGCACCTCTGCATGGATTCCAGAACAGCCCAGGTCTCAATGGTATCGAAGGCTTTTTCGTAGTCCACAAACGCTAGGCATAGAGGCTGATTATATTCCTCGGTCTTCTGTATTATTTGCCTAAGTGTGTGTATGTGGTCTACGGTACTGAAGCCTTTTCGAAACCCAGCCTGCTCAACGGGTTGGAAGTCATCGAATTTCCGGGCAAGACGATTCGTGATTACCCTCGAAAACAACTTGTAAACATGGCTTAAAAGTGAAATGGGGCGGTAGTTCTTCAGAAGAGCTTTATCACCCTTCTTGAAAAACAGAACCACCACACTTCTGCTCCATGTCTTCGGTGTAGTACCATTATGGAGGACGGAATTGAAGATGTTAGCCAGCTCTCTCAGAACTGGTGTGCCTCCTGCTTTAAGAAGCTCTGAGGTAATTCCGTCATCTCCTGGAGCCTTGTTGTTTCCAAGTTGTCCGAGAGCAATCCTAATCTCGCCCAAATCGATGTCGGGAAGATCTTCTGATAGGTGGCGTGTCAGTCTGGCTCGTGGGTCATCCGCACTGTGGGACTCAGGTGGAGGTACTCGTGATGAGTATAAATCGCCATAGTACTTTTCGACTTCAGCGAGAATCTCTGGTTTTGAGGTGACGGTTGTGCCTTGTGTGGTTCTGAGTTTTGTCAGGTGACAACAGGAGGTATGTGACTTTGTAAGAACCTTTGAGCCCCTATTGAGTGCTATGGCATCTTCAATATTCCGGGTATTAGCTCGTCTTGTGTCACGCCTTATTAATTTTTTAACCTTCCTGTTAAGTGCCTGACACTCAGATGGCGTCATATTCTGCTGTTCTCGTCTCCTCGTCATCTCGTTCAGAGTCTGGTTTCCAACATGGCAAATCGGTTCTGTAGTTCCAACTGGAAGCTTTCGCAACCAGCTTCGACTTGGGGCTGAGTTGGTCTAAGAGTCGACTTCATTAACCGCGATCGTTCGATTTTAGTGTTAATATTCAGGGTGCCTCTTACCAGGCGGTGATCACTTCCAGTGTTTACCCTGTTGATCACGGAGACATCCCTGAATATTTGGCGCTTATTGGATAAAATGAAGTCGATCTCATTCATCGCTGTGTTATCGGGGCTTCGCCAGGTCCACTTCCTTTGGGGCTTTTTCTGGAAAAATGAATTCATCAGAAATAATCCCTGAGCCTCAAGGAAGTTTACCAGCATTTGCCCCCGATGATTCCTGTGACCATAGCCGAATTTTCCTACCCTCGATTCACCATCTTCTTGTACTCCCACTTTGGCATTGAAGTCACCTATAACAATTGTGTAGAAGGTACTGGTACGAGACATAGCTTTCACTATGTCTTCGTACATGGCTTCGACCTCTTCGTCAGTGTATGTAGACGTTGGGGCATACACTTGTATTACCTTCAAGGCATACCTCTCGGTTATCTTTAAGACAAGGTATGCCACCCTTGCCGACACACTGCCAACCTCCACGACATTGCTTCTGAGTGACTTGTGGATCAAAAAGCCGACGCCACCTTGGGATGGTTGGTGTCCTTCTCGGAAGTAGAGTAAGTGACCGGAATCTAGTGTCATCGTGTCCTCGCCCTGTCTTCGGATTTCTGATAGACCTACTATATCCCAGTTAATACGACTTAACTCTACTTCCAATTCTGTCAGGTGTTCGTCCAGCCGCAGAGAGCGTCCATTATACGTGGCCAGAAACAGTCGCCGTTTGTGGTACCCTGCCGTAGCCCGGGGATTCTTAGCACCCCCCATCGCACCGTTACCGTAGCCGGTACCGTGGCCAGGAATAGTGCGATTACCTGGAATTGGGGGCCGTGGATTTGTGTCGTCGCTCATAGGGGGGTTTTTGCCTTAGTCACCGCGCTTGGCAGGCGGGTTGGTGACCGCAGTGGCTGGAATCTTTCACTAATAGCGCTGCTGCCCGCTATCAGGATTAGCATTTTCGGATTCCAGCATTTGTGTGGTTATACCGCCACGATTTCGGTCGCCAGAGCCTCGTTCGTTGATTAGCAGGATGCACCACGAGCAGGTGAGGTTGACGGTAGGAAGCCTAGGTTGTTGTCGACTCCCCTTACACCCCTCTTGTAAATATAATATGGTGTTAAATAAATCAATAATATATATATATATATTTTACTCAGACAGTTTCAAACGTAAAACAGTCTTGTAATTGAAGAAGAATTTATATACAAATAGCTATGTCTAGCTGAATGGTAACTAGAAACCGCAGAGCGCCGTGTTAAGTTAATTAATTGAGTCTCCCAAATTATATTTTGTATTGTGACTAACAACGAAGGAACTAAGCCTGAGATGCTAGCAATTTACACAAGAGACAAAATTAAAAGCAATTTGATACCAATTAAAGAAATTCGTTTATGCGTTATTATGAAAACTTAAATGTATAAAAAGTGTATTTGTTTATTATTTTATTATGTATTAAACAAAATAAACGTTTCGTAAAATTAAATGTGTTAAGTTTTCTGTAAATTCAGTATGAGTTTAAAAGATTAATTAATTATTGTAATGTCTGATATTTGATTTCATTACAATTTTTATGTGACAATTGATAAGACAAAATTATTAGACAATTGTGTGTGATGTCCCAAATTCATTTCAAGCTACAATAAATTTGTTTTCTATAATATTAATAATATACATCCCGATTCCTTAACCGATTTCGCCTATGGTTCCAAGATTCTTTTTTAGAGAGAAAACTGCGTATTATTAGTATAGTGCACAAGTGTGAGGGTAAACACAATTGTAAGTGTGGGATGGCATATTTGACAAGAACATAAAGTAATTTATCACTAAATATAAATTCGGTAAATAGTTTAAATTTACCTAAAACTAACTATAAATCCAAGTGGAAATACTAATGAAGACAAAGGTCGCTGAAAGATATAATGAGGTAACTACGAGGCATAATGAATTAAAGTTAATATTAAAGTAATTAGCACGAAGGGATATAATTCCGCACATGCTAATTAGAAAATTTCAACAAAGACCCGTGTAAACAACAATCTTCAAGATGTCATGAGCTAGATACATTATAAAAGAAAATGCAAATTAAAAAAGTAATATTTGTCAAGAGAAGATGTATCTTTAGTACAAACGCATTATCTTAATGTCAACTAGTCAAGACGCTGTCTGCGCTGGTTTATTGATTATATATATTTATATATATATATATATATATATAACAATAAATATATATATATATATTTATTGTTATATATTAGCATTGTTACTTTATTTATATCATCACTAGCCTCCGCCCGTGCCTTCACCCGGGTTAAAAGGTTGGGTTTTGTTAGGTAAACAAACTTGTATTTTATCGCCATATTTATTTAATTTGATTGTTTTTGAAGCGAAAACATCTCTAGGCGCGTTGCGCTGGTTTATCGTAGGGGATAGACTCGTGGCTTCGCGTCACCGAATTGCCAATATTAATGTAATGAAGTCGTTGAAAGTAAAAATAATTTAAGTATCGTGGAAATTAATGAGGATAATAATGATTGAAATTAATGTAAATACTAACAATAGACATAAATAATATAAGTTTTTTTTTACCTATTATTTATTTAAATTAAGCTGTATTAATTTTTTGTACCGGGTTTGCGACATATTGTGTATTTTGATGAATAAAAAGCTTTATGATAAAAAGGTGAGCTTATTAGTTGGAGTGCCAATAGATGTGGAAATTGGACAAATATATTTAACAGTTTCAAGTGTTCACTTCTATCGGCAGTCCCTATTCTGCCTGTTTTTTTTTAATTTTAATTATTAATATTATTATTTTTTATTTGGGATACTTTTCTTTCATTCTATCATTAAACACCGTTGATCAAAAGTAATTGACTAATAGGTACATTCATCTTAATGATATTTTTTCCGGTAAAATGGTGTGAAAGTCTTTTGATCTCATATAGATAAACCAACACTCATATACATATAAATAAATACCAAAATCCTCTACACAATAACCACGTTCGATAAAATAATACACGAGGAAATTAAATATCACCTTAGCTGATAGCTTTTTGTGGCATTCCACTTAATTTCTCAAAACCACAACGTTATCTAGAACTGAATGAATGGGTGTTACTAAACACAAATAAACACAATGCGGGGTTCGGTTTGAACCTACTAAACTACTCGTTCTATTCTACTCGCTGATAACAGATTAGAACTTTTTATGGTCCATCAATCTTACAAACAAGGAAAGCTAGTGTTGTGTATTGGGTTTAAAAGTAATGGAATTTGATATAAGATTTGTTCAGTTTATAAATATAACGACGTATGTTACCTGGATATGTGAAATAAAGTATATATGAGTTAATATTTTGAGTATTTTTAATTTATTAATAAATTGATATTTTTATTGTGGAATACTACTGGCAGCTATGAGGGTGAGACCAGTTGGTGGGGTTGAGGTTTCATTAATTTTCGTAACGGCAGACGACGGTATATTTTTATGATAATAATTATAAATGTTTATTTTATTAACGAACTTCTAAGATTTTATTTATTCTACTCTTATTAATGTATTGGTTTTTTAGTTATAAATTATTTTAATAATCATAAATTTCAATGTTTTACTCCGGCTGGTTGTCCCTTGCCAGCTTTATTTATGTTGTTATTACCAAATACTATACTAGTATAGTAATTACCTATTAATCCATATAATCTACTTTTACTCTGTTTTGCTATTTGAAAAGTGAGCCAGTGTAAACGATATCACATCTAATTTTCTATAGTTTCCGGCGCTCGTGTTGGGAGCGGTTTACACAGGAAGTTGTGTCAATGTCTATGATCAAAGGACGATTAAATCCTACCCGCATTCATAAAAAAAACAAAAACACATTTATAAAATAAACATTCCGCAAAAATAAAACTAATAACATACAAAGAAATGTAAATTCTTTTAAAGAAGGGTTAGGTATCCTACATCATACATTATTTACTTCCTCGTTCTGTGTGTAATGAAATATATAACAAATGTTACAATGATAGTCTTGAATCTTGATATGTCTGAGCGGTTACCGTTATCTCTTTACCGATCTGTACTTCCAGAATGTGCCACAAAAGGTAATCGACAAATAGTATGTATTGGTAAATGGTGATTCATAAGTACTTGTAAAAGTATATTTGTATTAAAATATTTTAAGTTGGTGTACATATACAAGTAAATGATTTAATCATTTGCTCATAGTCCATTTTTTTGCTGTGAAATATGAAACTATATGAAAAGTCTTAACTATACAATCGATCATCATGAAATTCTCTATACACGTCGTCAAGGGTACAGAAAAGGACATAGGGTTCCTAAAACCCCCCTCACTCTCAGACCAAATCTCAGACGTGGGCGAAGCAGCGAGCGCCAACTAGTAATAACATAAGCATTTTTTTTTAAATTGTATTTATACAAATAATGTACTTGTTTTTGTATTAGTTAAATATTAGGACTTGAGAAATCAATTACTTTCAAGGAAAGAATGATTCGGCCTCGAGAAAAACATTGTCAATTATTTTTTTATAGAAAAGGAAGGCGGACGAGCATACGGGCCACCTGATGGTAAGTGGTCAGAAAAACGCTCTTAGACATTGGCACTGTAAGAAATGTTAACCATCACTTACATCGCCAATGCGCCACCATCCTTGGGACCTAAGATTTTATGTCCCTTGTGCCTGTAATTACACTGGTTCACTCACCCTTCAAACCGGAACACAACAATACCAAGTACTGCTGTTTTGCGGTAGAATATCTGATGAGTGGCTGGTACTTATCCAGACGAGCTTGCACAAAGCCCTACCACCAGCTATATACATACCGGCATTCCTTGCTTGTTGAAGTTGATGTTCGTGCGCACGGTGCGGTGATGAAGCGGCTGGACAGGCCTGGCGTTGTTACCGAGTGGCGCTTTTGGTGTCAGCTGGGATCCTTGCATTAGGCGTCGTATTGCGTACATCTAAACAAATAATAAACTGTATTTTTTTATTAACAAGAATCAACAAAAATAACATTTTTCGATTCAATTAAATATCTTCTTGGGGATAATCGCTAAAAATTAAATAAAACTGCGAGAAAAATAGTTTAAACATTAATTATAAAAACCGACATGACTGAATTAATACTAAATTTTCGTAGTTGTAAAATTTCGTATTAGGTATCTACTTAAGGACTTCAATAGAATTGTCGTCATTTTCAAGGTCATGGATTCAAGAAAATTCAAGCAAAAGTGTTACAAACTCAAACTTCGCTACGTTAAATTTCGTAGCTTATGAACAAGTTTATTACTTATTTTGTATATCTCCTTAACTACTTAGTAATGTTAGTATATTAATATAAGAAAACTAACCTCTTGCTTAGATATATAGATAGGCTTATTGAATATGATCCATACAGCTGTCTCCCAGCAACCCGGGTGGGTAGTTGAACCTTCGTATGTCAGATACTGTTGGGTATTCGGTAGTAAGGAACTGAGAGGTAGGTGTTTGATCGGGTATGAACTACCTGAAAATTGTCAAAATAAATAGTAGGTTTTTAAAGGCTAATGTAGGCTGTTCATTATTGTTTTTAAATAGTAGTAATAGCTTGTTAATATTCTACCGCTGGACAAAACTTCTCTTAAGAATGTTTCCTATGTATCCAAGCTGTCACAGAATTTCATCCCGGACGTGTAGGTTTCCTTACGATGCTTTCATTCACCACCGAATTCGAAATAGAAATACGAATAGAGGTTCTGAGAATAAGGATTCTTTAAACTTAATAGAAATTAAGCATTTGAGTTGCTTTCCCGGATTTCAACCCACTATTATCGGCTAAGGTCTAAAATAGGAAAAACCGGTTTGTCCCGAAATCGCTGTGTTAGCTAAATAATTGGCGTTTTTATCAACTTAACGTAGATTTTAAATTATTTTATACAATTATTGTGAATAGAAATTATTGAGATGATTTGATTCTGCTGCGAATTATTAAGATCCATTCATTTTATCTACTGAGATATATCGGTTAAATAAACTTTTGGTAATTGAAAACAAAAAAAACAACATTTTTTGTATATGATATGCAATATTACTAATAAATATTTTTTTTCATAATTCAAATGCGATTTTGTATGCGCGCTAAAATGTTAATTGCCAAAATTCAGAACAATAATTATATGATAATTAGCAAATCATGAAACGAAAAAAGCTAAACATATTTTCATATAATAATTGATATTTAAATAATACGAATAACGTTGCAAAATCGTTTAAAGGCTGTGTTTACCTCTGAACATCACTTTGTTAAAGGCGCTGGTTATAAGACGCAGTTCCTTGTTCGTGGGTTCTCCGATCTAGAAAAAAAAAACTTGTAAATAATTGTTGGAGTGTTGAATTGAGGCAAAGCAGACGTAAATAAATTCTTTATTGATTGTGTATTCCTAATTTAAAAATTATATGTCGGCGAGGCGTCACACAGCCATATATCGTGGACATCGACGGATCGCCGTTAATTTTAATTAAGTTTGAATTATTCTTTTGTTTTGAATTATGACATAAGATAGATTTACCGAATGTCTCTACTGATAATAATGCTGCGCTATACATATATAGGCATTGACAAAAATATAAATATATAATTTATAAAGAGCTTATATTTCAGCATTTTAAATTAAGAATGATAATCTTTATATTATAATATGCTATAAGTTTATCCCAAATAATATTATATAGATACGCAACAACCCTTACGAATAGACAATAACAAGTCAAGCATTCATTTATTTACCGCGCGGTCATGATTTATAGGAACTGGTTTTCACTTCAATATATGTTAGAGAACAATATTTAAAAGATAATTTGACTAAATGATTTATTAGCTGTGATACTGACTTATGAATAAAACTTATGAATTAATCATATATAAATAATTTAAAAAGTGGAATCAATTATTTAATTAAGAACAGTCAACAGAGCTAGTCATTCTTAGAGGCCATGTCGTATGATGTTTAAATTAATCAAATATCATTAACAGGACAGGATGTAAATAAGTATATACAAATTAATATTTAAAAATTATTCAAACGAAAATATATACACTGTGTTTATTTTCTTAAACAATCATCCAATCTATGTTAAAAATTTCCTTTCTCTAACTCATCGGGAAGTTAGTTATAAATCAATTACAAAATTCCACCTCTACGAATATATAAAGCGTGTGCATAAGTTAATAACTTGGTAAAAAAGTTACTGTACAAATCACGACCGCGTGGAATCGTGATAAGAATGCTTATTAGCAGCATCTAAAAGTTCTGAATGTAATTAATTGTTATTACCTCAAGCTAATATTTTAATTACTTACTTGAACCATTAGTGAGATGCCCACCACTCCTTGCGATTTGTGTTGCGCTTCCGACATATTGTGGTACAGTTCTTTATTGAAGCCATAAAGTTGAATCTGTTATATACAACATCCTATTATATAAATGAGATATATTTAAAATACAATGTATTTCTTCATGTGAAAGTTTTATTTACTTATATTATAGTTGTATATATTGTTTATATATTATGATATATGTAAAGCCAATATGAAATGGCTACATTTTGGTCTTGACCAATATACACCAATACATAAAGACGTGACAAGCAAACTAACTTTAGCAATTTATAATATAAGTTAGGATTAATAAAATGGATGCGTGGTACAAGGTGCATGGATAGTGAATGAGTCCTCCAGGGCGATTTTGCCAGAGACTATTCACTATAGAAGCTAGCCAACTGGACATATAATAGTACTCAAGTGTGTGCGCAAACACAAGTGCACGATCTATTCCCTCAGTCTCATAATCCGATGGGACGGCAAATCCTACTCAATCGGAAGGAGTTCAGATGCAGGACCAACGGCTTTACGGGCTCTCCAAGGCATGGGAGTGTACCAGATTCTCTTCAGATCTGATGTGTTATCGAGAAATTCTCGACAGAAAAATCCAAAGAATTTGAACTCAGGATCACGGGATCTGAGGCCTAAAAAACTAGTCACTAGAGTCTGGACTATGTAACACAATATTAATCAACTCCTTTGTTTAATCACATACTCACACACACACACACACGCAAACACAGAAACAAAAATACACAACTAAATTATGAGCACTATATGAATAAAATTATTTTAATTTTCGTAATAAATATTTATTATTATATAGATCAAAAAACATATTTTCGATCAATGTTAAACTTAATAACAAAACATAAGATACCGAATTATGATGATGTAACTTAGGACTATCTTAAATTAGATATCTCGAGAACAATCGCGTTCAAACAAGTTGGTTTAAATAGACTTAAGTTAGCAAGTTTGTCTCCCCGGAGACCAATAACGACTCTGTAATGACAGCTACTCTGAAGTGATAATTTGCGATAAAACTGATTTCAAATCTTGACTTCGTTTATAACATAATGATATTTAGTATCTATGGTCTTATATCACTAGTTAATCTTAGTACAAATTAAATCAGATACTGTATAGAATAAATGTGATATCTGAGAAAGGATGATGTCCTTCTGACCGATTTCAACCACTGCGGCCAATCACAAGGGAGACTAGCCAACTGTGCTGGACATATTATAGTGCACAAGTGTGTGCGCGGAATAGGTGTACTCTCTATTCCCTTACTCTCAGTATCCGATGGGTCATCAAATTCGAATTCAGCCGCAAGGCTTTAAGTGCTTTCCGAGGCACGGGCTTGTACATAGATTTAACTTCCAGATGCTGCTACTAAGAAAGTTTCGACGGAAAAACCCAATAACTTTTTACTAACTCAACTTGGGGTTGAGTCCGTGACCTCGAGATATACGGCCTTATATCCAGCCACTAGACCAAAGAGGCAATCAAGGAGAACGGCTAATAGACTGTTTTTAGAGGGATAAAAGTAATTAAACCAATTTTTAAAATTATATCTTTGATAAAACTACAATCGAGAATAAGATGACTACTTTGATAACGATAATCTTAAAAATTAATATATCTATTAAAAATTTACTACCATAAGAAAATGATTGTTTAGTTACTCACTTCTCCTGGAAACGTATGGTGGTCGATCTGATGTTCAGATCCTCTGTTATCATCCAATCCATAGTGAAAGTAAATCTCCTCGAACTGGTATCTATAGGAGAGGGGTCCTCCACTGATGTTGACTTGGTGCTTACTGTCCTTTTCGACTCTGAACACGAGCGATTGACCGGTGTTTTGGAGAACACCACTGACCTGACAAATAAAATTATAAATATAATTAACAAAGATTTATACCATTTGAAGCTCTCCTAAATCTCCACTCAAGGGATAGTCTATTGTGCGTATTATTTCATAGTACTCAAGTGTATGCGAAAAGAAGTGTTTGTTGCATTTTATTCCCTCGTTCTTATTGTCCGACTGAGGATTTTTGTGCTTCCTCAGACATGGGTCTGTAGCACTGTCAATTTCCTAACTTTGTAGGTTTTGTATTGAGAACTAGTATTCGTCCTGGGCTTCGCTCAGGTGTTAGGAAAAGAGGGCGGACATCAGGTTAATAGCAGCCTTTGTTTGTCCTTGGGGCTTAAGCTTGATGTATACCAAATGTTATCAAAATCGGACTAGCCTTGAAAGCGTAACAGACATACAGTTACTTTCGCTTTTATAATATAAGTATAAGTTTTTGTACGGATAAACACATTTTTTTGGAACCTGAACATCTATATATCTTCTTCAGCATAAAAAAACACTACAGTGTTCTAGGATCTGACAAAAGCCGAGGCGTTGAGACTTTTAATTTACGCTTAGAGTAACTATCATTAGTCTGGACTCATTAATCGTATATTAATATTTCAGTTAATATTTATCAAATACACATACTTAAAATTTACAATTTATTAATGACATTTTTTTACTTTCCTTCCTTCCTTTAAATTAGTAATTTAGTTGTATAATTAAGAATATATATAACAGACATATAATAAATATTAGTAGACATAATATATATTCGAAAAACGAACGCGAAAGTGAGAAAATTTCAAACGCGGTCATTTGTTATTTGATTCAAATAATTTCATCAGGAATCTAAATGCATATGCAGATATTATAATAAAATATTCATAAAACGAATTACGTAATTTTTTTTTCATACCTAAATCATCATTTACAATTTGTTATCTGTAGGAAATTGAATTTGTATCGAGGGCGCATTACAATCGTCGCGGGGGAAAGGTGGCAGATCCTATCAATCAATGGGCACACCTTGATTAAAACCTGGCAACTTTTGCGCTTTGAGTCGAGATGACATATTGCATGATAACACGCAAGCGTTAAGCCGTGTGATATATTACCAGCTAGAAGTGACATTATATTCGTGCAAACTTTAATTAATTTTGATCAAAATTTTCATTATGGTAAATAATATTTTGTAAAATAGTTCAATACTAAGTAGCTGATCTAGCAGTGTCCAATTATCCAGGAATATAGATAGATATGGTTCTGATATTTCTACGGGCCGGTTGGCGTGGTTGGTAGATACTTGCCTTTCACGCCGAAGGTTGTGGATTTGATTCCCAACCAGGACAGACATTTGTGTGCATGAACATGTCTGTTTGTCCTGAGTCTGGATGTAATTATCTTTACAAGTTTGTATTTACAAAAGAAAAGTAGTATATGTAGTATGTCAGTTGTCTGGTTTCCATAGTAATAGCTCTGCTTTGTTTGGGATCAGATGGCCGTGTGTGAATAATGTTTCAGGATATTTCGTATTGTACTTAAACAACTAACTTAACACCACAGCTCATAGATATTAGTGATGTAAGAAATATTATCCATCAATTATATGGTCAAGGCGCCAGCAACCTTGGGAAGTAAGATGTTATGTCCAAACAAAAATACTAAGTGCTGCTAAATGGTGGTAAATGTGTGGTCGGTACCTACCTTGGCGGGCTAACCGCCAAATGAATTTCCTTTATACTGCAGTGACACGATTGTGAAAAGTCAGAAAGTGATATACGACATTGGCTATATTCCTAACAAGCTTATTACCTGCGGCTTCGTCAGCGTGCAATGGGGTGGTTTACTCAGGTGTAAGGTATAAAAAAGCAGCCTAACCTTCCTTGGGGTCTATGCTTGCTTCATACTAAATTTCATCAAAATCGATTCAATGGTGTTGGCAAATACAATTACGTCCGCATTTTAAATAGTAAAGATAACGGTTGAAGGATACACGTATCAAAATAGGTTATCACCGCAAGCCCGTTTTCAACATTTACATTATTAAGATATAATGTTTTGAAAAAATATGCAATAATCAAGATATTCAATAGCTTT
The DNA here is from genome assembly GCA_905147175.2 of Nymphalis urticae. Lineage (NCBI taxonomy): Eukaryota > Metazoa > Arthropoda > Insecta > Lepidoptera > Nymphalidae > Nymphalis > Nymphalis urticae. Next base: position 3,029,108 of record LR990004.1, on the reverse strand, counting down.
ATTAACAAACATAGTGCAGAACAGTGGAATGTACAAGTGGAGGTAAGAAGACTATAAACCGATTATACTATGCAGTTGTAGAATAATAACTATTATTTGGTTTAATAACTGCCTCTTTGTTCCAGCGATTTAGCTTATGTGGCTGCAAATTCCCAGGTACACGATTCAAGCCTCTGATCGAGGTGAACTGTTATTGAGATTATCTGTCAAGAAGTTGTAACACCTGGAGGAATGGTACACTTCTGTGTTTTCGAAAGCATGTGTATTCGTTGATCTGCGCCTGAACTATTTTCGGTCTTAAATAGCATGTAGAATGTGAAAGTGAGAAAAGCAGAGTAGTTTCTTTAGAAAATGGCTGCCAAAACCAAAATGGGCGAAAAGAATGTAGTATAAAAGAAGAATAAGTATTTGTGAAAACACCTATGAAATTTATATATTTTATTTCATTTGGGAATCAAACAGCAATTTGGTTTTTATGAAAACATCTATGAAATATTTTATTTTATTTAAATTTTATTAGGAAATAAAACAGTGAACATTATATGCAATAAAAATATAATTGACTTGTACAATAAACCATTAAATTTTTATTTAATTTTAATTCATATGTAGCAATAAACACGCAATCCGGTAAATTATAATTAAATTATATTAATATTTACAAACTAAAATAAAGATAAAACACGTTAAGCAAACTGTGAGAAAAATAAAATAAATACTAAATTATCATTAGAAAACATATCGAAGTCATTATTTTTCTTTTTGTAAATTTTATATTTGTAAAAGTTTGATAATTACATTAGTAACAGTCTATTAATGTCCCACAGCTGGGCTAACGCCTCCTCTCCCTTTTAAGGAGAAGGTTTGGAGCTTATTCCACCACGCTGCTCCAATGTGGGTTGGTAGAATACACATATGGCAGAATTTCAATGAAATTAGACACATGTAGGGTTCCTCACGATATGAATTATAATCATAAATTAAGCACATGAAAATTTAGTGGTGCTTGCCCGAGTTTGAACCCACGATCATCGGTTAGGATTCACGCGTTCTAACCACTAGGCTTGTAATCTGATTACATATTATTGTTTAATATTATAATGTCATATCTATAGAATTTATATGAACGTTGGAATAGGCGTGGAATGCCCTTGTGTTATTCTGAAACTGTTTATGTTAGAAGTTGTTGATAACTGATTATACTGTTGTATAACGAGATACGAGCTGTTTTGAATTAAACATGATAAAACTGTAACGAAGTCTTAATTTATTAACTATTCAATAGTTTATTTATTAACCATTCAGGCCATCGTTTAATCAGTTTTCTAAGTAATGATAAAATTATTTATTTCTGGAATGTTCTCGTTAATTCGAGAAAGTGTGTTACCGAAATTGTCTATCTGTTCTTTCTTAACCTTGTAGAATACATAATATTATGATGTACTACTGACGTGTAGCCGTGGTAGTTTTAATAATATAGTGCACAAGTATATGCGCAAACATAATTGCACTTTCCATTCCTTCAAACTCATAATTTGATAGGATTTAATATGACTGAAGCAGCAACAGCGGAAACAAAGGAGTTACGTGCTTTTTCATTTACAGGAGTATAAATACACATAAAAAATCAATGCACTTTTGAATTTCTTGTCCGAAAATCCAAATTTTTTGTGTATTCATCGAGGATTTAAACCTTGAACTTTGAGATATACAGCCTTAAAAACTAGCCACTAAACGAATGAATAGATTATATGTTTGATAGATGACGTTTCTTATTTATTGGAAGATCTTGTACTACTCTTAGTCTTATTTTTAAATAATTATTTGTGTTTTACATAATATATAGTGTTAAAATTATTGAACGCAAACATTTATCTTATAAATTATGTTAGTGTTTTATACGAATATTATGTTTCGCATGCAAATTCATTAAGTCAGAAACAGTGTAGCCTCGCTAATATATTCGAGCGATAGCCTATCTACATCCGGTCAGTTTTTGCTACAAACGTTTGCGCTGTGGACTTGCGTTTTAGGTATATTTATTGTCATACTAAATTTCAATGTTCAGATTTATTTCGAATGTAGCAATTTGTTTTTTAACTTAGATTAGTGTTTTAAATTTTTTTTGGAGAAATATTGGGTAGTATCTTGTGTAACATAAAAAGTCACTTACTTACCAAATCTTAGTACGCAAAGAGAGGACGCATGTACGCAATGGCATAATAATAATGTCGTCCAGACCGATTTTGGCCACGGCGGCCAATCTCAAGAGAGGTTAGCCAACTTCGCAGGAGATATTATAGTGCACAAGTGTGTGCGCAAACACACGTGCACTCTCTGTTCCCTTTTTTTTTTTTTATAGAAAAGGAAGATGGACGAGCATATGGGCCACCTGATGGTAAGTGGACACCAACGCCCTTAGACATTGGCATTGTAAGAAATGTTGTCCATCGCTTAAATCGCCAATGCGCCACCAACCTTGGGAACTACGATCTTATGTCCCTTGTGCCTGTAATTACACTGGCTCACTCACCCTTCAAACCGGAACACAACAATACCAAGTACTGCTGTTTTGCGGCAGAATATCTGATGAGTGGGTGGTACCTACCCAGACGAGCTTGCACAAAGCTCTACCACCAGTGAACTCTACCCTAACTCTCATAATCCGATGGGACGGAAAACCGACACGACCGGAACACGGGCACGAGGCACGGGAGTGTACACACTTCCAACTTCCAGACTCCAGGCTGCTACTGAGAATTTTCTGACTGAAAAACCCAATAACTTTTTATTGGCCCTACCTGGAAATTGAACCCATGACCTCCGGGTCTGCGGCCTTACATCAAGCCACTAGATCAACGAGGCAGTCAGTCATGCAATGGCATATACATGTACCTAATCTATGTGCGAAATTTATATTAATTCATTATGATAAGGAGTAAATAAAAAAGCGTGTTAGAAATATGGTGATATTTTATTATAAATATCATAAATAAATAAAATATCATTCCGATCAAATTTATGTTAATGTCAAATCAAAACTGATAGAAAGGTTGATTAGCCAGAAGCTCCTGAAACGTTTTACCAAAGTAAGAGTTATAGCTAAATAAACGCTATTGGTTGTTTATTACGTCATCAGCTACCAACGACCAATTACAGTTCAGAATAAAGTAAAATTAGTTAATGTAAGATTGATCAGCATTTCATAAACTGAAAATAAGAATTTCACGATTTAAATCGTTCTGTTTTGCATTTCCTCTTACTGCGGGTGTTTGAAAACAGCTTGTCGCAGCTATAGCAGATTACAATGCTTTAGCGCGGGATTACAAGCGGGATGCTGCAATGTTAATTAGCTCACTGAAGCTCTGATTTCAAACATAACGATCGGATTGAACAAAAACGTTGCGGATAAATTAGGAAATGCGTTATTTACACATTTTAATCTATCAAAGTAGACTAAAATAATATATTTAAATAGGGACATTAATAAAATATTACAATAGCTGTCTGTCGCGACTTCATGCGTGAAATAAGTTTTTTTTTTTGTTAAGACAAATACTTGCAGTGCAGCGCCAAACATAAAAAAAGAGTCATCAAAATCACAAGACACACACATAATAGACATACACACGTGTAAAGGTACAATCTTTTCGGTTTCTGTTTCAATTTTTGGTTTATATATAAATAATATATAATAATAATAAAGAAAGAAAACACAACGCCTTCTAGGAAAGCGCGCACCATCTTAGACTGTATCTCACTTTCCATCGGGTGTGATAACAGTCAAGCGCTTGCCTATAAATATAAAAAAAAAACATAATCGCGTGTTTTTTTTTAAAATATTATATGAGCTACAAAACTGTCTGAAGTCGATTTGTTCGGTACGTTGTTGAAAAATAAAACGAAATCCGTGAAAAGCTTACGTTAATGACAGTCTAGACATGGTTCATATCGATATTTTGAAAATGTACGTGAAAGAAAAATATAGAGGACCATTTGGAAACCAAAAAGAAGTTTAAATCGTCGAAATCGGTATAGACGTTTTTGAGTAATCGATGAACATATACACACATATTTACGGAATTTATAATTTATGTTATCGTATATATTGTATATTTATGTGACTGATTTACACAGACAGCATATGCATCTTCAAAAGCTAAGTCATATTTATCATATGTATTTATAAAATAGTGGTAAAAATAAACAATTCAATTTTAGTTCAAGTTTTTTTAAAACAAAATAACATGTTCTTTTTTTTTAGTTTTTTTTTATACTTACTACCAAATGTCAAAAATATTTTTTCCGGATTATATTATAGAATCGAATAATCATATGAAGGATGCTTACGATATTTACTTTTCATTTACAGAATTCTTATAAGGGCATAGTTCACCTGTCAATAGAATCATAGGATGCTATAATCGCGCAGACAAGGATGTTGACATCCTTACGTTCATGCAGTTATCACATGTAATTGAGACACCACTTTAAACAAATAAATAAAAAATACATAAATAATTAACTATTTCTATCAAATATTAATATTATTTATATTGTTGAAAATTAATCGTGTCACAGCTATTCCTGCTTGGTTAAGCACCCTTGCGTGCTTAACCAAGACTGACTCGGATAACATGTGTTGTATTAAAAAAATTAAAACTTTTGCAATATGTTGCTATCTTATAAAAATCAACAAAACATCTAATGAAACAGTATTTGTTTAATAAGGGATGATAGAAATTTCTCTGGTAATCTAAAAATTACAGTTTCATTTTTATATATATTTTTTCAACTGCTAACTTTCTAATTACGGAAATCTACTGACAATTGCTTAATTGCGGAATAGCTTCTTAGCCCGATATCTCCAGATCCTCAAGATCTGTTGTCTTATAAGCTAGCCATTACACTTATATCTAGACTTTTTTCACATAATGTGAAACTAGATACTTATATATGTTGCAAGATTTTAAAACTGAAATTATTCTATGCTAATTAAATATCTCACCTTATGTTTGTCGAACTGTATGTCTCTTAGCCAAGGGTCAAAAAGCAGTTTGTCCGGCTCGATGTTGACAGGACTCTGTCGCCGACCCTTGTTGCACATGCTCCATTGCGGGTTTATCAGACCCCAGAACCCGGGACCTAGAATTAGTTATAATTAATATAAAGTCAATTAACGAATCTAAAAAGCCGAGATGGCCCAGTGGTAAGACCACGTGAATCTTAACCGATGATCGTGGGTTCAAACCCGGGCAAGCACCACTGAATTTTCATGTGCTTAATTTGTGATTATAATTCATCTCGTGCTTTACGGTGAAGGAAAACATCGTGAGGAAACCTGCATGTGTCTAATTTCACTGAAATTCTGCCACATGTGTATTCCACCAACCCGCATTGGAGCAGCGTGGTGGAATAAGCTCCAAACCTTCTCCTCAAAAAGAGGAGAGGAGGCCTTTAGCCCAGCAGTGGGACATTCACAGGCTGTTACGGTTACGTAACGAATCTGAGGGCTGAATAGCGCTGAATACAAACTTAATGCTTAACGCTTTAAGCTGCAATGTAAAAACAGTTTGTATAAAATATTAGCCAAGATGACCCAGTAGTAAGAACGCGTGAATCTTAACCGATGATCGTGGGTTCAAACCCGGGCAAGCACCATTGAATTTTCATGTGGTTAATTTGTAATAATAATTCATCTCGTGCTTTACGGTGAAGTATAACATCGTGAGGAAACCTGAATGTGTCTAATTTCACAGAAATTCTGCCACATGTGTATTCCGCCAACCCGCACTGAAGCAGCGCGGTGGAATAAGCTCCAAACCTTCTCCTCAAAAAGGGAGATCCTTCCTTTAGCCCAGCAGTGGGACGTTCACAGACTGTTACCGTTATTAGCAATGCGACTTATTTTTTAATTATACTTTATATCCCTGCAGTCATTGCTCATTTGCCTCATCCTAGCGGTGCAGGCTCATATGAAATATTTGCTTATTGGCTGTCATCCCAGTTAGTGCAGAAACCACTTGACAAGTGGCTCAGCCAGTCTGACCTGACTGACTGATTTAGTTGGTGCGCAGTCTTTAGGTCTTTTACACATACTGTTTTATATATTGTCAAACAGCAATACATAATATTGATCTTAGAATATGTGTATGGATGGTAATCAGACGGGCTTGCACAGAACCTTACCACCAAATAAAACGATTTTATTATTATTATTATTTTTATAGAATAGGAAGGCGGACAAGCATGTGGGCCACCTGATAGTACCAACGCCCTTAGACATTGGCATTGTAAGAAATGTTACCATCGCTTACATCGCCAATGCGCCACCAATCTCGGGAACTAAGATCTTATGTCCCTTGTGCCTGTAATTACATTTTAACGTTACTCATAAATAAAAACTGTCAGTTACTGACATAAAATGTGTACAATTCGTTTTATATAGCTATCGTGCATGAAGTAATGAAAGTTTAACATTTTGATTAAAATATTTTACGATTAGCTAACATCAATTACTATTTATGTAGTATGTATGTAGGTGTAACTACTCGTTACACGTAAATATTATATGTATACCCGCAGTAAGATGTAACGAGACCAAAGCTGGCTCAGCGCATTCCCCTCCTCTAATTCGGTAATTAGGATTTACAACTAACGAAAATAAGGAAAAGACTATATATATTCTTATATGAGAATGTATATTTTTAATTTAATTTTTTTTAACTCGAATTATTTAAAAGTAATATAATTGTTTTTTCGACCCATCTTTGGAAGCTCTTTTTTGTTGACGTTTACTTTTAAGATGTCTTGTGTATGAATTAGCTTAATTTCAATTTAAAAGCCTGACTAAACAATCTCAGAAATAAATAAACATACTAATAATTGATACTTTTTACATACTTAAATACAACACAATAAATATTATATTGTCAACGTGATTAAAAAAATATGAACAAATAATGATTCGTATAAAGTCGTATTCGTATAAGTTTTGAAAACGTCGCCAATAACTACCGACACTGGCTCTGTGTATTTTCAAGAATTTAGCAGAATATTAAAACTTCCTCTCCGCTCCTTAAACGGTCAGTGCGCTTCCAACTACGAAATACCATATGCCGTTCGAACCGGTTGAGTCGGTATAATCGAATTTTCACAGACAAACCACCAGTACAGAACCAGCCGAGCTAGCTATATACATAAATCAATCCAATAAATATACAAATCAAGCTAAACATGTCAGACTATCATTCAACACGGCATTGATGTACATTAGGATAATGACCGAGATAGTTACAAATGGTGTGTGAACTGACAGTCGTTAGTCAACGACTGAATGATAATGACTGTCATGAAATCTTAACGAACGCAATCGTTAGTGTTACTAACTCAATGTACGTGATTGTTTCTAAAAGTAATCATGCAAATGATATTTATATTGGAATATGTTCGATTTTTTTTTTAATTTTGAATGTGCGTTTGAGTTTAGAATACTTTAAAAAATAATTGTCCTTTTTTTAATTTAAGTAACATTAATTATCTGTTTCATTTTTAAAACTGATTTATTATTAAGAACCTTCATTTTGTGTTTATGTAAAACGAATAATCATTTTTCACTTTGTTACATGGTACAATTTTCTACGTTCATAATTTATTTTTACTTTCATCATTATAAGGGTCCGACCAAAGTTAGATTATAATTAAAATAATGATGATGTTGAAAATTATATTTCTATTAAGCATTAATTGTTTTTACATGATTCTGAACGCTTCAAGCCTTAGTCTTCTTACGGTTGGCAACATTTTATTGTATTTTTGGAACAAAGTATACGCATCTATTTATAAACACATGTAACTCCATTCTTTTGTTGTATTTGTTGTTGAAATAAACATTATCACAAGATAATGATAAATGTTTATTTATATAAGAATATAAATATGAAAAAAAAAACAATTAAATTCAATTTCTTAAATGCAATTAAAATGATAGATAGATATAATAGCAATAATGAACATGTAATATTTTATAAATGTTGCAATTATGCAATATAATTATTTCATTTTATAGTGGTATAAATATATCATATAAATAATTTTAAATACTTACTTTAAAAAAAATCCCAATAAACTCTATGAGATAATAAATAATTGAGTAAAATGTAATCTAGAATTATAAATACTGCCATGTATTATTACTTATACATAGTTTGACTTTATTAAAAAAAAAAATTGACATTAAAATTGAGTTATATGTCTGTTTTGTAAATTACATATTTTAAATGATGTGCTTGTATTATCAAAAATATATTGAATAAATCGTTTAAAAAATACTAACAAATAAAAAAAAAAAATTAAATAATTTTTTTGTATAACGTTATAAATATTATGAAGAAATCAAGTACTGAAAAAGTACCTTTCATATACTAAATATGTATATATTTAACGTTTTCGTGGTACACACAATACGCATCAAATTTCATACCCGAATAACTTTGTGCCACAAGGATAGTTTTAAGCGATGACGAGTCGAAATTCTCGTTACTCAAATATAAAAGCCCATTCAATACCGTTACACTGATATCGCATTGAATGGGAATTTGGGATACCGCGAAATTTGCCCATCATAGCGCACTGAGTCGTATGTAATGTAATGTTGGCGTCCGTATACATTAGACAATAGATTATATGGAAGTTGGTTTTTTTTTAATTGGTAGGCGGATGGACATACACGGACATATACGGCCACCTGATGGTAAGTGGTCACCAGACATCGCCAAGGTGCCAGCAATTTTGGAAACTAAGAATTTATTCCACTTTTTCCTGTAGTTACACTGGCTCACTCACCATTCAAACAGGATCACTACAATACTAATTTTACCACCAAGCCAAATTGATACACTATTTGTTGTTTTGATTTTTATTGTAAAAAAATGATTCTATGTTTCAAATGACGAGTCGAAATTCTCGTTACGCTTTGTTAATAGCGAAATATTTAATAATTAAAATTGATTTTTTTTTTAAATTAAATGTTTTTAATTTAAAATATATTTCAGATAAGAGATTTAATAATAGATTTGACATATTTATGTGTGTATATTTTAGTTTGTGTGTGTACGCGGTAAATACTGTAAAATGGATATATTTTTTGGTAAGAAAATAATGGTTAAGGGAACGTTGAAAATTAGGAGCCGTCTTTTGCCGTATAATGGAAACACGTACTTAATGTAATGTTAGGGTACCATTGGCGAACACTATCGGATATGCCCGGACGATCATTACCATTACATTAACCGAATTTTTGTCATTGCCTCGGTAATGAGAATTGGACGTTGTATACTGTAATATTAAACTAAAAACTATTTTAATAATTACATTATATTTATTTTGTACGTAAAAATATTATAATATTTATTATAAATGATTATAATAAGTGATTTGTTGATCATGACGAGGTATGAGATTTTCAGTTCTTTGCTGTTTATATACTTAATTTTTATTATACGAATACTTTCAATTAAAATATAGTAATTATGCGTATTTTTTTTTCCAAAAATATTTAATAATAATATAATATCTCGGGACATTATTCACACACGGCCATCTGATCCCAAACTAAGCAGAGCTCTTGCTATGGAAAAAAGACAACTGAGATACTACACACTAATTTTCGTTTGTAAATATATACTTATATAGATAATTACACCCAGAATCGACAAACAGACATGTTTATACACACAAATGTCTGCCCTGGGTGGGAATCGAGGCAAGTATCTACCAACCATGCCAACCGGCTCGTCATTTGCATGGGCTTAGTAGTTCTGTCAATTAGCTAAGCTAATCTAAACTAAGTCATCATTTATAAGTATAGACTAATATTACGAGATAATAACCACGAACAAGCATAAGCCTGTATTTTATCCAACTACACATAGCTAACAATAGTAATACCATAATAAAGATCCTGAATAAACTGACTAACAATTAATGTAAGCGTAAGAAGGTAGGCCTAATTTTGATTGCTGTATCCTTTTTACTAAACAAAAATTATATCAAAGAGATTAAACATACTTTGTATTAAAAAAAAACTCCTTCAATATAAATGAACTTCAAATAAAGCTTAACGCTAATCATATATACTTTTTCGTTTCCAAATTACTATCTAAAAATTTATACCAAAATAGGTATCTAAGTGAGGTAGAATCATTATATCCGTCTATTCAATATAATGATACGGGCGAACGAACTATCATTAAGATTCTATCGCGATCATTGCGGTGTCATTACCCCGCTATTTCGCGTGGCACGATTTTTCGAGTACATTTTCTAGAATTTCTATATAATATCTGTAAGGCTATTCTGTAAGAGCAAAGTCGTAACTTGGCGTAGTAAACGGTCGTGAAATGTCAGAAATTGATATGCGATTTTGACCATAAAAATTATAACATTATCAAGGAAATGCGCATCAAAATACTATATTCACAAAAGTCGGTTGTCACATTTTATGAAGTGAGTTGTTACCGAATAGCATCGAATCGAGGTGGTCAAACCGTGAATCTCCATCGAAGGCTGTGAGTTCAAGCCGGACAATTAACATTGTGCTTAATTTGTTCCATCCCGTGCTGGACGGTGAAGGATTTTTATGATGCATTTGCAACCGACACGGTTGAAAATTCGCCACAAATATCCTCCGACCCGTATTGGAGCGACGTCGTTGAATAGGCTCAAAATGATCTCTTCAAAAGAAGACTCCTTAGTCAAGATACGGGGCATTTAGAGATTCATAATACCTACTATCATAATACCTACGACTACATCAGGTTTAGAAGTGTGTCCTAAATGCCTCATTTATGATTTCTGAATTTTGTAACGGAATTCATTCGGTGTTTTAGATTTGAATTAGAAAATAATACGATACTTTCCTTTAAGCTAATTATGAGATTATTTGTAAGCTTTGTCGTATAAAAACTTAATCTGAAAGGAATCGATAAAAAAACTATACGAAATGGTTTTTATCAAAGGGTTAGGGCCAGTTAAAATGTAATGGTTTTAGGCATTGTTGTGTAAGCTGCAATGTAAATTAGAACGCTGTCCGCCATGATAATATGATCAAGTCGTAAAGCGTAATTGGCTGGCGTAATTAAACTTCTAACAACCTGCTTTACATTTGTAATCATCTATTCCTGATCACTTTTGAGTGAGTTTTTTTTTTTATATTTTCCGGGAGGTCAAATGTCTCTACTCCACCTGATGTTAAGTGGTAGTAGAGTCCAAACGTGAGGACGGCCAGTACAGTTTTTCGTTCGTGTTTTATTTTCAGTGTTGAGACACATTGCTAAAATATACATATACCTATGTAATACTTTTTTCATCGTTGCATTTATATTTGACAGCCGTGGATATAAAGGACATAAATAATCTCGTATACCATGGCTGATAACCATGGCACAATAGCCCTGCATTATTATTTTACATTAAAAAAAAAAATGTCATCCGTGTGAACCATGACAGTTAACAGAGTAATCTTTTTTAATACAGTAAAGTAGCTTAGGAATCCATCACGCTTAGCCAATGTTAGGTTGGCTAAATTACTATAATCAAATCCTAACTAATATTATAAATATGAAAGTAAGTTTGTTTGTTACGATTTCTAATATATCTCAACCAATCATCATAAAAATAATTCCATACACGCTCCACTCCTCGCACGTGCGAAGTAGCGCACGGAAACTAGTATTATATAATTATTATAGTAATTCAATCCGATTATCTGTCACGGAACTCGTACGAATACTATTCCCTTATGTGAATGTTTAATCGATTGAGATGTTGAGCTGTCGTCTGTTATAATCGCGTTTAATATTCGATCAACGTAAGCTACAGTGAGTCTCTAAATAAATGGTTATAGCTTGACCGGATTTAAAATAAAAATAGCAGATTAAAATATATTTATACAAAAATGGAATAACGAATAAATAATGAATAAATGTACTGTTGTGTTTCGGTTTGAAGGGTGAGTGAGCCAGTGTAATTACAGGCACAAGGGACATAAGATCGTGGTTCCTAAGGCTGGTGGCGCATTGGCGATTTAAGCGATGGGCAACATTTCTTACAATGCCAATGTCTAAGGGCATTGGTGACCACTTACCATCAGGTGGCCCATATGCTCGTCCACCTTCCTTTTCTATAAAAAAAAATAAAATAAAAAAATAAATAAATTATGTATGCTATTTTAATATAAATAAATATATGTTATTACCTGAAATACCATCGTAGGTCCACCATTCCTCCCAGCTACCTGTTATATCTGAAAGAAATAATTATATTAATATCATTATAATAATGTCGTCCAGACCGATTTCGGCCACGGCGGCCAATCTCAAGAGAGATTAGCCAACTGCGCAGGAGATATTATAGTGCACAAGTGTGTGCGCAAACAGGTGCACTCTCTCTTCCGTAGCTCTCATAATCCGATGGGACGGCAATCCGACATGACCGTAAAGAGTTTTTTCCGAGGCACGGGAGTGTACACACTTCCTAATAATATCATTATATTAATATACTGACTATGTAGTCATTCATCTATGTAGTTCATACTTTTCAAACCTGTATTAGCATTAAATTAATCTTGTAAAATTAATATATATATAATATGCTTCAAACATGCATATAATTAGAGACTTATATTAGAATAAAGATTAACTATTTTGATTACAGATTCTGATATTTAAAGCATAATCAAGTTTGCGGATACAAGCCCAGCCACTGAATTTTCATGTGCTTAATTTGTGTTTATAATTAATATATTACGAGGCGATGGAGGAAAACATCGTAAGTAAATCTGCATGTGTCGGATGAAATTATGACACGTGTATCCATCAACCCGCATTGGAGTAGCGTAAAGGAGAATCTCAGCCCAGCTTTGGGACATTTACAGGCTGTTCCCTTAAATTTAGATTTATTCTAAGAATCAGAACAAAAGAGAAAATATACTGCTTATAATGCATTATTAAGTAAATAGTAATTTACTTCGAACAAATATCTAAGTCAACCCTTAATGTTATACCTGAGGTGTTCTCTATCAAACTTTTGGCTAATCATGAATATATAGAGACGGAAATACGATTTAAATAAATTACACACATAAACGAAATATAAAAATGTATATTCATAAATGAATATTTTTAGCGATATAATAATATTTGAGTGAATAATAAAAATACCTCTGACGGAGATACATAGCAGTATGAGCGTGAGTAGACATTGGCGCATCGTGACGATGCTGCCGTCATGCAGCAGCCCGCATTGGGAATATCACGTCTGGAAGAAAAATAAATACTATTAAACTTCATATTCGACCTATGTGTGTGTCCACATAATATACAGATAAAAAAGAAATTGATATCGTATTTTTTTAACAAATTAAACATTTTATTTATTTTCTAAATTGTTTTGTCAACAGTACATAAGTGATTTTAGACTTTTGTAATAAGTCATGTAAGCATGAGTTATTAATATTTATTTCAAGTAAATGTAATGTTTGACTTTGACTTTTGACAAATTAAACTATTCATTTTATATAATTTTATTTGTTAATTTTATAAAACAATTTCACAAACAAGACACATTTATCAAGAAAAAGCTTTTATATAGGACCTTTGCGGTAACGCAAAAAAAAAACTATAACAGAAGATTTTCTTAAGAAATTATACAATAAAGAAACAGTAATTATCCAGCATCACAGTATCTGTTGCAGATAGCGGACGGCATTGAGATAAGAGATTTCCTTCTTTTGGTAGATCCTTGCTTTATGAGCCTTGTTGGGTGTAGGCTTATCTGCCTTGTAATGCCCTTTGGTAGGTCACAAAAGTTCGTGATAAATTATCATTGTTATAGGTTCAGACTTTTTGTGCCCTTGAGCCACTTATACCGGAGATCTTACATCAATTATCTGTGCATTTTCTTTTATTACGTAACAATAATTAAATCGAGCCATGAACCCATTGAAATAGTGCGAGCTTTTTTAAAAGAGATGTTGCTAATATTATATGTTGATAAAACAGTTAAATATCACGCTTATATATCGTTACAGTAGAGTTTAAATTTATGTAGTGTTTTGAAAACGAAAACATACATCAAAATTATGTTATGCATTCCTTTTAACTTTACTTCAATATATTAAGTCTTTCTATAAATGGCACTAACTTGCCAAATGAGTTCACCGATGACCGGCCATAGACATTGGCTGTGTAAGAAATATTAACATGTCTTATATCGCCTTAACCTTAGGGATTAGGAATTTGAATCCCTTGTACATGTAATAATAATGACTTACTCACTATTCAAGCCTACCACAATACTAAGCGGTAGAATAATTGAGGGTACCACCCAGACGGACTTATACAAAGTCCCACCACCAAGAGAATATATGCTCCACCACTATATATGCTCTGAAGACATGAATAGGGGTAAAACCGATGGTAGTTTTTAATTTGACTATCGATAAACATAATACTTCTAGGTTGAATAAAGTATTTTGATTATGATTTTTATATTCATTTTTTTAGAATAGAAAGGCGGACGAGCATATGGGCCACCTGATGGTAAGTGGTCACCAATGCCCTTTGAGACATTGGCATTGTAAGAAATGTCCACCATCGCTTACATAGCCAATGCGCCACCAACCTTGGGAACTACGATTTTATGTCCCTTGTGCCTGTAATTACACTGGCTCACTCACCCTTCAAACCGGAACACAACAATATCAAGTACTGCTGTTTTGCGGTAGAATATCTGATGAGTGGGTGGTACCAACCCAGACGAGCTTGCACAAAGCCCAACCACCAGTAAAAATTTTATTAAAAAAAATATTTTAGTTAAAAAAAATCGTAATATAATTTATAGGTTTTTAGAAACAAATTATTGCAGTTTACTATATAAATAGTAAGCTGTGGAAAGTCGATTATAATTCTCTATTTTCAGCTTGTCATCGAAATGCCGAATGCCTGGGTATCTGTCTGTTACTATTTAGCCATTGTTATGAGTTATTTATTAGCAATAAATATATTCTCTATTCATCTGTACAAAGCGTGATGGAAATAATTATAAAATATATTAAATTAATAAATTTTATTGTAATTATATTTTACGTTATGAATGTTTTAGAATAATTCGTAATATATTGTGTTATTCGAGAAGTTTGTGTTGATTGTTGATTTTTGATCACATATATTAAATAGTAAATATTCGCAATTTTGTTGGTACAAAAATAGACTTGCAGCAACGTCTTATAGAAAATATACATGTTTTGTTATCAATCATTTGGTGTGCTCTAAGAAGATCGTATTTCATTCGTGATTTTTTTTATGTATGTACATTTGTATGTTAGTTTTAATGCAACGATTACAAATATATGTATACACATTTCAAACATAATGTGGTAATATGACAATAATTACACTAAACTCAACCTCCTAAGCAAAATGTGATACATTCTATTTTTTTTTATCGTTTAGTATCTGTAACTGAATTATCGACAAAAGTCACAGCGATTTTTGTAAGTGTAAAACTGTGATGATTGTAGCATTTTCGATTCACGAGCACCCTCTGTATCTAAGTATCTGCCACCCCTCGGCGTCGCAGTGGCGGGCGCCAGGGAGTCTGCAACTCTGTCTTGCGATAAACGCACACATATGAACCGTATTATTTTATTACACAAATTGTATTATTCTGTCCGTATCGATTGCTGCCAAAATTATTCAGTTAAAACAGGAACGTAAAATCTACATTTGCATTATGTTTATACTATTATATAACAAACGAGTGTGTGTATTGCAATTAAATATATATAAAATATTAATAACTGTACGAAACAATTATTTTAGCAATAATTCAACTTTAAGATAGTGACTTACATTTTTAAAGACAATATTTCTGCCCTTAGTCATTTATTTGTGTGTCCTAGTAATAGTTTAACAATCTAGATTATAATATTTTTCATATTATATTTAAGCGTGTATTCCACATTGGAGCAGCGTGGTGGAATAAGCTCCAAACCTTCTCTTCGAGAGGAGGCCTTAGCCCAGCAGTGGGACGTTAATAAGCTGTTATTTACTTACTTTCTGTGTATTCTTTAGTATCGAAATATCTAAGTGTAGTTTCTGGAGTCTTATCTTGTAATATTAGTACACCAATACCATTATAAGCATTTTCTCTGCGCCAGACATGCTTGATCACTCTCTTTAGCAATTAGGCCTTTTGTTAACATACAAATGACATACATGTTTTGTCTTGATTTGCAATAAAGTGTAAATAATTATTATACTACTTCAATTTAACATACATATATAGGTCACGTTTCTTTTCCTTCACCTTTTTGATTTTAATCACGTTAATTAAAAAAAAAACATTTTATATTAACACGTTTTGTCTCAACATCGTTGATTATTTATTTTAGTATTATTTGTAGTATTTGTAGAGCAATTTTCTAGAAATATTTTTAATATTCAACTCACGTAGAATTCTATCGTGGTAGGATAGAATATGATACGCAACACTGACCACAATAACGTTAATATTTAAAGGACATAAGCATCAAAATAGCGTATCCTCTTAAGTCGATTTCAACGTTTCACGATCGGGTCGAGATTTTTCAATTTGGTTATGGAATTATACGAGTCGCTTTGCTAGAGTAAGGAGATAGATTTAATGCGTACTTGTTATGAGATAATACATCTGATTTATTGTTAATAGTGTCTTAAAAAGGCATAACATTCGAGTTTTGAAACCTCGGGATCTGCGGCTTGTTTGATCTGCAACCATGCCTGTCCTTAAATTCTTTGGCTTTGATCTTTTGGCACGATTTATTAAGACTTTTGAACTAGTCTAATAGTCTGCCAAAAATATATTTGCACAAAATCGACTTGACATATACAATATGTATAGAATTATGTACATATGAATAAAAATGATTTATTACACATTATGTATTGGATTAGGAAATAGAGTACATGTTGCATCAAAAAAAATTTAGTAGCATTTTTTCCGTGCGTAATGTTTACTTTACCATCATAACAAAATAACAAATGGCTCATTAATTCAACTTTTCCATAACAGAAGTATTATGAAACATTTGTAAAGGCATAAATCTTAATGTGTCTATATACGCGATATTATTCTCTTTGTTAAAGGAATAACGGCCAAAATCCTGTGATCGTTGTAGTCGTTAAAAGCGTACCCATTCAAACAGGAAGTTAACAGCGGTTCGTAGACAAAGCTCGTTCTTTGCCGGATGTGGGTGTATCTACGTACAAACTGATAAGGTAGTTGCTATTTTCAGACTATTAATGCAAATACTTCTTTTTCTTTTTTTTTTAATTTATGCTATTACGGCACAACACTTTTTTTTCAAAATGGAAATTATAATCCATTTAACAAATACCTACCTAACTTTATGTATATATAATTTTCAATGGTTCACTACATATTTTGAAACAGTCTTTCCGCCGTCGGTCTGTCTATATAACCGCGATTAATTCAAAAACTACCGAATGTTTTTTTGTACGGTTTTCACCAATTTACGAATTCATTAGGAAGGATTATATGTATAGTTTATTAAGATTTCGTGTCAATTAGCTGAAATATAACAATTTTTAGCTAATTTTAAGTGTTGAATATGTCAGAAAAAACATATATTGGCACGGGTAGCACTTAGAATATATTTATTAACTGCCAAAACATTTTTTATTATTATTATTTATTTCCTTATTAAACATACCTGGTGAGGTTGGTCTGCAAACAAAGGCTATAAAATTCATTAAACTCATTTAACATAAAAGTAAACAATAATATGAAACAAAACTAACAATATCGTATAACAAACAGACTATTATATATATTGAATGCGTGTAAACATCCCCTAATGCTTTCTTATTTAATAGATACACAGACTCGGGCAGAGACGGTGCGTCGCGACGCCGTGGCGCCGGTTAGCTGCCTGGGAAATACTCTGAGAATATCAATAAAATTTTTACTGAATATTATTTTTAATTATCACCTAATAATAAGTGGTCACCACTTCCGGATGACGCTTTTAGAAAAATTAACTATTCATTGCCAATGCCACCAATCATGGAACTAAGAAACTATGCCCCTTTTGGTCTATAATTACACTGATTGACTCACTTTTAAAACTAGACCACAACAAATATATATATATGTTGTAAGAATACCCCAGTTAAATAATCCTCTACATTTACTTTTAACATTTTATTCTCTCTCTTATCCGTGTTTTGTTTCTTTTTTTTTATATATCGCGTAGTTTTTTTTGCTCAATAATTTCCAACCAGTGTTAATTTGGTTAAAAATATATACCATTATTTTCTAAAAATAATTATTAAAAATCAGTAGAACCTTACAATATATATATATATATATATATATATATATATATATATACATATTGTAAGGTATATATATATATTAAGAGGAAACGTATTTTTGCTTTTTTTTTTTTTTTATTCAGCCTTTTGCCGTCCACTGCTGGACGAAAGCCTCCCCCATATAACGCCTACCATCCCGATCTTGGGCAGTCCGCATCCATCCCGTGCCCGCCACCTTCTTCAAATCGTCGGTCCATCTTGTCACAGGGCGCCCTACACTACGTTTGCCTAAGCGCGGTCTCCACTCTAACACGTGTCGGCTCCATCGGCCATCAATGCGTCTGGAGACATGACCAGCCCACTTCCACTTCAGCGAGCTAATTCTCCGCGCGATGTCGGTGACTTTAGTTCTCTGGCGAATGTTCTCATTTTGGATTCTATCGCCCAGAGAAACCCCAAGCATCGCGCGTTCCATCGCTCGCTGAGCGACCTTAAATTTGTGGACCAATCCTACGGTGAGTGTCCACGTTTCGGCACCGTAAGTCATTACAGGTAGGACGCACTGATTAAAGACCCTGGTCTTAAGCGACTGTGGGATCGACGATTCAAAAATATGACGCAACTTCCCGAATGCCGCCCAGCCCAAACGTATTCTTCTTTTAGCCTCCTTCTCAAAGTTGTGCCGGCCAAGTTGTATAGTTTGGCCCAGGTAGATATATTCCTGCACAACTTCAAGTGGAGAGCCATTTACGACCACTGGTCCCGGGGATACATGATTGTTTGCCATAATTTTGGTCTTTTCAATGTTCATCCCGAGACCTACTCGTCTCGAAGAATCGCTCAGGTTGTTTAGCATCTCTTCCAAATCCTGCAGAGTCTCCGCCATGATGACAATGTCGTCCGCAACATGCCGACGATTTTTGCTATGACTAATTAAATTAAATTAACTAATATATTGTTTATTGTAAGATTTCTTGCCGTAATTGATTAGAATTTTGGACGGGAGAGGATTTTGAGAATTCGCGGTTGTAAAAAAATATATACGGATAACGGAATTGCGTTTCAATAAAATGTTGATAGCTACATATTATAGTTAATTGATTTGTAGATACAGTAATACATATATAAGTATATAGTAAATACATGAAATAATAATTATTGTTTTATATGTATCATTTTATTGAGTGTACATATTTATATAATCATGCTTATTTTATGATAAAATTAGTGGTGCTTACACAGATTTGAACCCGTAAAAATCGGCTTATCTCATTTTTCCAATATAATTTCTATCCATGAAATGTATACACACCATTATCTCTAATAAGGATTTTTCTTTTTTTTCAATACAGAATTAATAATAATAATATACTGGGACATTATTCACACACCGCCATCTGATCCCAAACTAAGCAGAGCTTGTACTATAAAAACCAGACAACTGATATACTACATATACTACTTTCCTTTTGTAAATACATACTTATATAGACAATGACCAGACTCAGGACAAACAGACATGTTCATGCACACAAATATTTGTCCTGGGTGGGAATCGAACCCACAACCTTCCCCGTGAAAAAATTAAACCTAACATAGAATAAAAAATTTAGAAATGATATAAATAAGTTACTTTTTACTTATACATATTATATTATATAAGAACGTTAGATTCACTGTTATAACAATAGTTTTTATTTAAAGCGGATAAAACTACGAAGCGCAATTATTTATATAATATATAAATATGTGTTGCATCTTCTCGTATAAGACGTATGTATGTAGTTGCTTTAATAAATAAATATGCAAATAATTACGCAAAAACCTTCTTAAAATAACTGCTTTTTGGAAGGTCATCTAAGATAATTGGTTGATCTTCTTCGGCTTCATCTTTGTTTTAGGTTAATACCATTCCATGTATTCATTATTCTGTAATATATTTTGAATTCTGTTGTGTATAATACCGTACTTAGTATATAAAACAGTTAATTTTTGTATGATATTTACTTAAATTAAATTTATTTCGAAAACACCGAAAATATTTGTCACCATATAACATCAATGCATGTTCATTATGCTTATAACATGTTATCACACTGACTCACTCATAAAACAAGAATACAAAAATAAAGATTATTTGGGTTGTAGAATAAATAGTTAGTACTAGTTGAGTGAGGGCGTACTTCCCCAGATAGCAAGAAACGATAATTTTCTGGCTATTTGGAGCTTATTATTGAAATATTTATCTTTTGACGTATGACTTTTGACGTGACAAGAATATTAAGGACTACAAAAAATAATAACATAAGTTTCAGGTGTTAGGTACTCTGTGTCAATTTCAATACCCCTTATAAGGGGTATGTATTTCAATTTCATGATAATCGTTTGAATAGTTTAAACGTGATAAACAAACTCAATTTCACATTTATAATATTACAAGTTAGAAAAAAGTTTTAAGATGCAATATCATTGTATTTCAATAGATAAAGCAATAGCATTTCCAATAACGTATATGTCTGAGGATCCAATACATTTGTCGGTTGACACTAAAGAACCGTATCGGATTCCCCCATACAAAATACAAATAAAACATGTGGATGTCTATCACACCGACGAACTGCTTCTTTGGGACGTACTTCTAATATCTTAAATACGTATATTTTGGTATCGGCTTTCGGTGTAACATTTAAGAAAACAGTTAATTGTTTTTTATTTGAATCGATTTATCAAGTAATCGTCATCAAGGTATAGCTCCTAGCTTGGACACAATATCAGCTGTGCTAACAGCGAACATTCACACACGAGCGAACGTTATTATTACTCTATAATGATTTAATACGTTTTTTAGTTACCTATGTTATTGTTCGCGAGGCATATAAGTGTAATTTTTTTTCTATGTCAAAAATATCCTCAGTAGCGGAGTTTGGATGTCAGCAATTTATATTCACGTGCCTCGGAAAGCACGGAATGCTTATACTTAAAATCTCAGTCACCTTGGTAATGCCGTCCCATTGACGGAAACTGGTCCACGCCTGGTAACCCAAGAGCTGGCGCTTATTTAGCCCAAAGGCTGAGTCTAGGCGGTGCAGAGAGGCAATAGTGCCAGCGCCTTGGGTACAATGCCACAGGACAATCTTTTAGACGGCGTGCTTTTGCTTTAAATTTGTAATGTGTATTTTGTTCTTTTTATTTTAATTTTGTATATTATAAAAATGTCTGTACAGTTTCATTATTCATATGAAAATTCAGAGCTTGCCCAGGTTTCAAACCGCTATTATCGGTTAAAATTGACTTACGACTATATCGGGTGTTATTATTGTACGTTGAAAAATATTTCCTTTGTAACGAAATATTATTTCAACGTTACACGTCATTGTAACCGACAGCCTAATGCAGTAGCAAGTATGCGAGTTAATTTAGTTGAGTGGATTTGTCCTGCACTGTCATCGCTTGTTTATCGTCATACAAGCAGCTGAGTTAATGGTATTAAGGTTTGGATTATTCTATTCAGAACGTTCAGGGTTCAAGAATGATTTTTAGTAGCGATTTTGGTTAAGAAAAATCAAATGTATTAATGTAAGAGACTTTTCATTTATTTATAGAATAGGTAGGACGAACATATGGGCGTAAGTGGTAACCAACACCCATAGACATTGACATTGTAAGATATGTTTACCAACGCTAACATCGCCAATGCGCCACCAACCTTGGGAACTTAGATGTTATGTACCTTGTACCTGCAATAACACTGGCTCACTCACCCTTCAAACCGGAATACAACAATACCAAGTACTGCTGTTTTGCGGTAGAATATTTTATGAGTGGAACCTACCCAGATGAGCTTGCAAAAAGATCTACCACTAGTAGAAAAAATGGTCGTGAATGGTTGGTCGTGAATAGAGCAAATGGGCCACCTGATGGTAAGTCACCATCGCCCATAGATATTGACTTTGTAAGAAATATTAACCGTATCTTACATCGACTCAAAATCTCTACTTGAAAACCCAGGATACAGTTTCCATGAATTCTGCCAAGACGTTTGTCAGTTTAAGAAATTGCTTGCTCTCAATACACGTTTATTACCACCGAGCATGTTATTTATGTTTAAAACTAGTACAAAATAAATTATTATAATAATTAATAATTTTATAATGTTTAATGTAACTCATCATTTTATTTGTAAATTTCCTTAATTCATTCTTTTAATTGATGTAATATTAACATAATCAATTTGTGTTTATAATTTATCTCGGTGAAGGAAAACATCTTGCACACATGCAAGCTTACTACCTGCATGTGTCTAACTTTATTGAAAAATATGCCACATGTGTATTCTACCCACCCGCATTGGAGCAGCGTGGTGGAATAAGCTCCAAACCTTCTCAAAAGGGAGAGGAGGCCTTAGCCCAGCTGTGGGACATTAACAGGCTATTACTGTAACATAAAACTATCTATTAATTTTTTCCATGTATTATATAACAAATAAATTACACTGGTATTTATTGGCTAATAAATAAATAAAAAAACATACATTTAATATAATTTGTATACGTATGTAAAATTTTATAAGCTTAATTATAATATTTAAACGTTTTTCGTATGTTTCATTCGGTTTTTGCGTAACGACGCGTCATCCGGCCGGCGCCATTTAATTTCCTTTATTGTTATAAAACAGGCATTTTGTTGAATTCTTTTTTGTAACGGCATGGCTTAATGAACCGTTTCCTTTTACGCAATGTTTAGATTATGAAACATTTAATTTTGTTTACTTCGTGAATCGTAACTTGGTAATCGTAAATATCGTAATTTAAATAGTTGCATTAATTATTTTGTTTACGTACAAAATAGATATTTTTGTAAGATAATTAGATCTTATGCACATAAGTGACGTCATAATTTCTTTCTATTAATATTCATACTATAAAAATACTAATAATATTAAATTTATGTCTTAACGATATTATATGTTTTCATCACCTAACAAATTACTAAACTATTCCACGTTGTACGTGTACGCGAACCCTTATAATATTTACTATGTAACATATAATTTATTTTTATGTACTTTTTTATACAATAAGTCGGCGTCTGATAGTAGTGTGTTGTAATCTCAAGACGTTGCCGCGGACCGATCTAATCCCGTATAATTAAGGTATACAATATTAACTTCACTACATTAGTTTATTATTCAACACTTTGGCTCCGAGACTACGATCACATGCATAGAATGATAGAAATTGTTCTACTGCATTATGGAACTACTGCCTCTATACATATGTACATTATTATATAATACAGACTATACAATAGTATTACTGTATAATTTTCACCTTTGCCAATTAATACATTTAAAAAAAACCAATGCGTATCCTTCAATAAAAAATACAGATGATAAATAAGCGTGGAGTTTTTAAATGTTTAAGTACCATATTTTAAATGTTCCACTGCTCAACAAGGGCTTATCATTGTCTTAAACAATAAGGCTTAGAGCTTATTCTATCAAGCTACTTCAGAGCTGCCTGGCAGATAAAATCATGGTTTTCCTTAAGATATTAACACGATAGCTTGTGTTATATATAGCTAATGAATTCTAAATTATATTAACTGAACTAATTTCGAATTTTATCAACAAAAATACCACAGAGAATTACAAGAATTTCTTTGTTATATTAGATATTTAATTAACAATAACTACCATGAAACTAACTTAAATGTTAAGTGAAAGTTATGAAATATTCCGACGCAAAAGCATTACATATTTTTCACCACATAAAAGAAACAATACGATGCAAACAAACATATTTGCTCAAACACAACTTTGACCACCTTTCGTAATATTTGGACTGTAAATTTATTTAATCTTGTTTATATCTGTATTTTTTAGTAATTCTTTTAGTGTACATTAAAGCACATTTTATTCCATTCTATTCTAAATCCGTCGGTGTTTCGTGTGATGAAAAAATCAAACAATTCATCGCAATTATTACGTTGCGATTACTACTATCTTAAAATAAAAACGCTTAATAAAAGTTAAAATGTTTTAAAACATATTTTTTTTGTTATTTTTACATGGGAAAATGTATAGACAAATGGGCCACCTGATGGTAAGTTGTTCCGCCTATGCACATTAGGGAGAAATATTAACCATTATGATAAATCGATCTTAAATCAAATAAAATGAACACAATTGCTTATTTATTCATATATAGGTAAGCTCATAAAACACTTTTGAATCGCCATGTGAAAGAATTAACATAAATGTGAAACTTTCACCAGATCGCAATCATACAGAGAAAAACTGGCAAAAAAACTAAGTACGTACTCTATTTCATATTTTTAATAACGGAATCAATTAAATATATTTTTCAGAGATATGCATTCAATTTAGATTCAAAAGTTCATATAACATCTCAGATGTTATCACAAAACAAATGATGAACGTTTAGTTAAAATCAACAACAAATATTAAAAATAACAAGGTGCCCAACGAAGTGTTCAACATTGAACAATAAGCATGAAAACAGCTGCGTTAAATAAACAACGAGACAATCCGGCTGCAATGGCTGTCGCTTAAATAATAAATATAATTGCGTCCCGCGGCTCGACACGCTTCGTTGTGAGTAATCACATCACTCTATACCTACTTATAACTTTGAGTGCTATAATACACTCTAGATTTTAACACTAAAAACCAGTGACATGCTTAAATATTTAAAAAACGAATTTGGGAAATTTCTTTCGCCGTTTCTTCTCAGGTCTGTGTTGTTTCTTTCCGAACCGGTGGTAGAGTTTTGACGATCAATAAGAAAGTGTAATGCGCCAATGTTGAACAAACGTTTTTTTTTTTAAATTTGAATAAGACGTTTCTGTTTACGGATTCCATTTTGTAAGTTTTAATATTATTTTAAAGAGAAGTTCCTACAATATTTTGCATTCATTAAAATTTTGAACACCTCTTTCACTTTTGTAAGGGTTGTTTTTTATTTCGTATTCATCTACATTATACGAGCCTTTGTTAAAATTTCAAGTATTAACATTCAGCTTTTTGGTCTGTTTGTGGATATCCGTCTGTCAGCTGTTCCAGTATGGACTAGCTTGAAATAATTTTGGTTTAAATTTTTAACAAATTTTTTTACATGATATCAATGACTTTACTTAATGTGTTCGAAATTCGAATATACTTTAACGAAAACATATATAAATTTTCATGTTTAGAACATTTTTTTTAACTTTAATTTGCAAATGTTTTTATATATAACAATCCGTAACCGTAACAGCCTGTGAATGTCCCACTGCTGGGCTATAGGCCTCCTCTCCTCTTTTTGAGGAGAAGGTTTGGAGCTTATTCCACCACGCTGCTCCAATGCGGGTTGGTGGAATTCACATGTGGCAGAATTTCAGTGAAATTAGACACATGCAGGTTTCCTCACGATGTTTTCCTTCACCGTAAAGCACGAGATGAATTATAATCACAAATTAAGCACATGAAAATTCAGTGGTGCTTGCCCGGGTTTGAACCCACGATCATCGGTTAAGATTCACGCGTTCTTACCACTGGGCCATCTCGGCTTTCATATATATAACAATATATAACAATAAATCTTGTCAATAGCTACGAAACAGAAACTACTGTTTATTATTTGCCTATGTATAGAAAATAACGACTTCGAGCACTGATAAATTGTACAAATCGACGCGTGATATATTTATAATATCATCTATATAATAGTAAAACATTAATATCGAATTTGTAGTATCTTTAATAGGCTTTACTTTTATATCCCCCGAAAGAAAAACTTTACTGTTGGTACAACTTTACAAATGTTTGTAACATTTCCGAGATTGGTCCAAAAAACAATAGTTCATGTTATTAAATATAATTAAACAACAAGATACCATTACAAATAAACAAACGAAGGAATAAATGAAGGAATGAATTAGGAATTATGTCATCGATATTTGTGAATACGTCTACAAACAGATAAAAATACTGATAAGTGTTTTATTATAATTTTTCACAAGTTTAAATCGATACAATTTAAACACTACGAAATACTCATTGTAGAAACACAAAGCCGAGATGGCCCAGTGGCAAGAACGCGTGAATCTTAACCGATGATCGTGGGTTCAAACCCGGGCAAGCACCACTGAATTTTCATGTGCTTCATTTGGGATAATACTTCATCTCGTGCTTTACGGTGAAGGAAAACATCGTGAAAAAACCTGCATGTGTCAAATTTCACTGAAATTCTGCCACGTGTATTCCACCAAACCGCAATAGAGCGAATATAGCAATATAGCTCCAAACCTTCTCCTCAAAAAGGGAGAGGGAGGCCTTTAGCCCAGCAGTGGGACATTCACAGGCTGTTACGGTTAGAAACACAAATATAAATAGATAAATCCTAACTCAATATTATAAATGTATTAGTGACTTTATTTGCTTGTGACACTTTCACGTGTCTCTCACTTCACACGTAACTCGAATCAACAAAAAATCATCACAAAATCAGAAGTAGAGAAAAGGTCATTAGTGACCTGAAACCTAACCCCTCCTCTCTCCGATTCACATGGACGAAGCCGCGAGCGGTAACAAATAATTTAAATAAACAAGCGATTCGAAGTCAGTTTATCTTTTAAAGATAGCACAATGTGTATACGAGTCATGCTTTCTCATTAACCGCTTTGTCCGTTTTAATAAGAATTAATTACATAGGCTAATTAATGCCTATGGTACATCGGATTTGCTGGATCATTGGACAGCAATTAATTTAAGCTGGAAATATTTTATCGTAATTATAAATAAATAAA
Organism: Nymphalis urticae; assembly: GCA_905147175.2. Lineage (NCBI taxonomy): Eukaryota > Metazoa > Arthropoda > Insecta > Lepidoptera > Nymphalidae > Nymphalis > Nymphalis urticae. The sequence continues at coordinate 3,001,923 of LR990004.1, read as the reverse complement.
AATATGTTATATACTTGAAGGCTTTCATGCTTCCCCTTTCGTTGTCCATGCTGTTTATTTGATTTAAATGTAAGTATGAAACATTGAAAATAAAATTGACTAAACGTTAAAAATACTGCAATTTAAATTAAACGATTTTAGCTTATATTATTTAAAAACATTAAAATTTAATCTTATTAAAGTAAAGCTATCTCATAAAACGAATGTAATAAATAAATCAGAAAAATATCAAAACAATATCCTATGTTTTATGCCATTTTGTCTATATTGTAATTAGTTCTAATGTCACTGTAATGTAGCACTTACTGGTGGTAGGGCTTTGTGCAAGCTCGTCTGGGTAGGTACCACCCACTCATCAGATATTCTACCGCAAAACAACAGTACTCGATATTGTTGTGTTCCGGTTTGAACGGTGAGTGAGCCAGTGTAATTACAGGCACAAGGGACATAAAATCTTAGTTCCCAAGGTTGGTGGCGCATTGGCGATGTAAGCGATGTTTACATTTCTTGCAGTGCCAATGTCTAAGGGTGATGGTGACGACTTACCATCAGGTGGCCCATATGCTCGTCTGCCTTACTATTCTATAAAAAAAAAGCATAAAAAGAAACATTTAATTACAAATACTGGATGTTTTCGTGTGATCAGGATTAAATTAAGTACGTTGTTTATGGCAAGATAGACATAGTTTTCATCTATATATATTATTTACCTATAACTGACCTTAATATCTGTAATAAACAACAAAGCACTGCTGTACATTAACGTGCGTTTTTATTGTTTTTCCAAGGCACCCTCGTAATAAAAGGCGTTAAGGGTTGACTTTTAAATCTTTTTAATTTTTCCGTTCGCGCTCCATTAGTAATGTAATGTTAAGTTAGAAGAAAAAAAAGGTATGGAGTATTTATTTAAGTAGTATGATTTAGAACTATACGTTTAAATATTATGCAGGAATCGTAAATATGTCTTTTTTATTATTAAAATATTTGTATCTCGTAAAGGAAACGAATATAACATTGGTTGTTAAAATTTACTCTACTACATATATGTTATAAAGAAGAAAGATTTGTTTGTTGATAATTGATAAATTCTGAAACTATTGAAACGATTTCCATAATTATTTCATTATTAGTAAGCTACTTTATGCAGAAGATAACGTAACGTCTGTAATCAGTGATAAGTAATATTAAGATTTCAATATGTGTATCTTACGGTCACAGGTTGAATTCCATACGAAAACGAAACCGCGGGTATAGTTAGTTAGTATATGTCAGTGATATTTTAAAACAAATAATGTATTGTTTAAAGTAAACAATAACTACTTATTTCCTGGTCGTTTCTTGTTAGTTCTTAAAAAGTATTTGTAAAAATCTATTATACTATAAAAATTAGCTATCACGGATAGGCTAGAAGTTGAAAAACTTTTTAATTGATGTTAATTGAAAGAATTTATATCTAGTTAAGGAAAACCAATAAATAACTAAGGAATAAACGACAAATATTTATACCTAGTCTCGTTAGTTATTATTTTTTTTGTTATTATAGTAATATATAGTACCGTAACAGCCTGTGAATGTCCCACTGCTGGGCTAAAGGCCTCCTCTCCTCTTTTTGAGGAGAAGGCTTTGGAGCTTATTCCACCACGCTGCTCCAATGCGGGTTGGTGGAATACACATGTGGCAGAATTTCAGTGAAATTAGACACATGCAGGTTTCCTCACGATGTTTTCCTTCACCGTAAAGCACGAGATGAATTATAATCACAAATTAAGCACATGAAAATTCAGTGGTGCTTGCCCGGGTTTGAACCCACGATCATCGATTAAGATTCACGCGGTCTTACCACTGGGCCATCTCGGCTTCTTAATGGGGGTCATCCTCCTCGCGGTGAACCAGTCGTCAAGCTGGTCTAAATTGACAATTCAATTTTTTTTTTTTTTTTTTTTATAGAAAAGGAAGGTGGACGAGCATATGGGCCACCTGATGGTAAGTGGTCACCAACGCTCTTAGACATTGGCATTGTAAGAAATGTTGCCAATCGCTTAAATCGCCAATGCGCCACCAACCTTGGGAACTACGATCTTATGTCCCTTGTGCCTGTAATTACACTGGCTCACTCATCCTTCAAACCGGAACACAACAATACCAAGTACTGCTGTTTTGCGGTAGAATATCTGATGAGTGGGTGGTACCTACCCAGACGAGCTTCCACAAAGCTCTACCACCAGTATATTATCAGATGAAACTCTAACCGAGTTTGAATCACTCTGTGACCTGTAACCGACATGCGTCACACTCCGATCGTGTTCTCAATATATAGTAGCGAAGTAAATAATATACCTGCGTAGCACTCACAAGAGATATGATGGCATAAAAAAGCGTTATGCCGTTTAGCGTTACGCCACGGCATACGATCGGTCTTACCTCCAATTACACGATGACTATGTAAAATGATTCCACATCAAAAATATATTATTGGACTGGAGGTATATGCATATATTCACTGTAGCGGATATTCGCGTGGTGCGAACGGCGACGCGTCTTGCGACTGAAACCATCGGTGATGAGCCTGAGGCGATCGGCAGCGGGAGCTGGAAATGTTGCCGCGCGAATCGCACGAGCGTCGAGCGACGCAGTAGACACAATTTTTCTCAGGTTAAGTCAATTTAGAAAGTTTCCAACTTACATATTTGTGACGTATTCATAAGGTAATTCATATTGTTTTGGTTTTATAAAAATTTAGTATTTTTTAAATTATATTTTACCATTGAAATGTTAAATTTTCATTATAATTATATTTTGATGTTGAAATACTAATGAGATACGAGATGGCCGAGTGGTAAGACCACGTGAATCTTAACCGATGATCGTGGGTTCAAACCCGGGCAAGCACCACTGAATTTTCATGTGCTTAATTTGTGATTATAATTCATCTCGTGCTTTACGGTGAAGGAAAACATCGTGAGGAAACCTGCATGTGTCTAATTGTATATCATATGTGTATTCCACCAACCCGCATTAGAGCAGCGTGGTGTAATAAGCTCCAAACCTTCTCCTCAAAAAGAGGAGGGGAGGCCTTTAGCCCAGCAGTGGGACATTCACAGGCTATTACGGTTAGAAACACAAATATAAATAGATAAAACTCAATATTATAAATGTATTAGTGACTTTATTTGCTTGTGACACTTTCATGTGTCTCTTATGTAACTACTCGAATCAACAAAAAATCATCACAAAATCAGAAGTAGAGAAAAGGTCATTAGTGACCTGACACCTAACCCCTCCCCTCTCCGAGTCACATTGACGAAGCCACAGGCGGTAACAAATAATTTATATAAACAAGCGATTCGAATTCAGTTTATCTTTTAAAGATAGCACAATGTGTATACATTCACAGGCTGTTACGTTGAAATACTAGCTGGGTCAACTAGCTACCCGCAAATTATTTAATAAATTTTCGTTAATATTTAATATACCTGCAGTGAAGAAATAAAAACTGTAATATCTACATTACATCGTATCCTGCCAATTTAATATCTTGAACAAGGAAACTACTACGCTCCAGCAATGTCGGGAGAACGTTTATATAATATAATAATTCGCTCTCGGTCTATATTAGACACGCTGTTGATCGCTGTGCCTGCCTGCCTGCCTGTGGCTTGAAACGAGCCGCGCGAAAAGCAGCTTCGCCAGACGATGCCACCAGACCAGGCCTCAAAGATATCCTTATAACTAATAAGCAATAGAGCATTGTTACTCGAAATAATAATATCCTGGGACATTATTCACACACGGCCATCTAATCCCAAACTAAGCAGAGCTTGTAGTATGGAAACCAGACAACTGATATACTAAGTATACTACTTTTCTATTGTAAATAAATACTTATATAGATAATTACACCCAGACTCAGGACAAACAGACATGTCCATGCATACAAATGTTTGTCAGTGGGAATCGAACCCACAGCCTTTGGCGTGAAAGGCAAGTATCAACCATGCCAACCGGCTTGTCAAAAATGGCTTAGTGGATAGTGCATCTGGATTTCAACTAAAGTTTACAGGTTAATATTTGAGCCTAATCCGTCATCATCATTTATAATCCATCTTTGCCTCGCTGATAAAATAGAACACCCCAATGTGACCGCAAACCTCCATGTTACTTTAGAAGTTTATCCTATTCGCGTAGTAGACAAAACTATCTTCTTAAGAGCTCACCATGAGCACACATCCCAGTGGGACATCTGTTTTTTTTTTACCTTATACATTGCTCACATTATACTAAACATTATTATAATATATCTATATTACAATTAACTAAAAATTTAACATTCCTACATACTTTCTTATGTTAAATCTTAATTTAAATGTTAAAAGGTAAAAAAGTTATCGTATAATATAGACTTTTGTGTAAAACATTGTTGTTGATAAAAAATTGTTCTAAAGTTATACTTACTTACTGTTAGGGCTTTATGCAAGTCTGGGTAGTTAACACTCACTCATCATATATTCTACCGCCAAACAGCAATGCTTAGTATTGTTGTAATCCCGTTTGAAGGATGGGTGAGACAGTATAACTACAGGCAAGGTTTGTGGCGTATTGGCGATGTAATGGATCTTACAATGAACTGCCTCGTTGGTCTAGTGGCTTGATGTAAGGCCGCAGATCCGGAGGTCCTGGGTCCATTTCTTAGGTTGGGCCAATAAAATATTATGGGGTTTTTCTGTCAGAAAATTCTCAGTAGCAGCCCGGAGTCTGGAAGTTGGAAGTGGGTTCACTTCCGTGCCTCGGAAAGCACGTAAAGCCGTTGGTTCTGCGCCTGAACTCATTCCGGTCGTGTCAGATTGCCGTCCCATCGGATTATGAGAGTTAGGGAATAGAGAGTGCACCTCTGTTTGCGCACACACTTGTGCACTATAATATCTCCTGCGTAGTTGGCTAATCTCTCTTGAGATTGGCCGCCGTGGCCGAAATCGGTCCGGAGGACATTATTATTATTATAAAATGCCTATGGGTGGACCATTTACTATAAGGTGACCGACTTGCCAGTCTGCCTACCAAATACAATAAAAAAAGTTTGAATAATATAAAAAGATTTCTCAAAAGAAAAGTTTCAACGAAATCGTCGCATAAAGATCAAATACCTAACTAAAGTTTGTTTATTTGTACCCTTCAATAAAGTTACCTCGCGATGAAGTGGTGTTAAAGAAAAACGAATTTAATTCAGAAGCCATAACTTTGTAAAAAGAGCACTTTTATACAAAGAGCTTCTTTACCATGACTAAGTCAAAAACTTCTCCTATCTAAACATTGACCCAGTAAATTCAGATGCGGCATGCTTTTATTAAACAAAATGTATTTTAGGCTGTAGAAGCAAAAGATTTTTATACATTTCTTTTTATTTTGTGTCAGTAGTAATTTCATTGTAATGTTTTATTTTAATTGTATACTTTTATTAAGTACAAATACATAATATATTAATTAAAAAAAATTTGTTCCAATATTAAATAAAATGTTGAAAGCAATTAGAAAAATTTCGATGTCGGCAATTGTTATTCCGTAACAAAATAAATTATTAAATTTATGTCAGGCAGTTATGAAGTATTTTTTTTTTGTTTTTGTTTAAGTTAAACGTAAGATAACTTTCATTTTATATTTTATAAGATGATAGTCAAAAGACTGCAATTATGTCGAGAGCTAAGCGCTTTCTATAGAATTATTCTCTATTATTCTCCCTCATCTCTGCTTCCCCTTTCTTTCACAAGTCTACGCGTGCTGGCTCTCGATGTCACTGCCTTGCTGTGGCATCAATTCCATGGCGCACAATGAAATTTGGCAACTTTTTTCTTTGTCGTACCATTTAAAAATGGAATTCTTTACCAGCACACGTGTTCCTCTCCTCTTACAACCTGAGTTCCTTCAAACGCGGCGTGAAGAGGCATATTGCGGACCGGCAAGGCGGGGGCGGCTAGTGCAGAACATTCTTCCCAACTGTACTAGCCGTCGTCGCGTTTGGACTCCACTACCACTTGGAGTGGAGTCATTTGCTTTCCCGGTATATAAAAAAAAGGATTACTTTGACTTGAATATATTGTAACTGCCTTTAATTGGCGTTGTATGCGTATTTAGCACTACAACTTAACATCATTGTACATCATATTACATATAATTCTGTTGGTGGTCATAATAAAATAAAATAAAGAAATGTATACTTCAATGTATTACATACATACTTTACAACATACAAGCTATTTTATATACTATTTATAGTGAAACGTAAATAACAAAAGACGCGTCAAACTGTAAATAAGACGGATGTAAGATGTAATACTTAGGTTATATTCAAATTGACATTGATTTTTTATGAAACAACCCACACAAACTAGAAACTATTTGTACCATAAAAGGAAATTATAGAAGTAAATGGTCATTAAGATACGAGGCTGTTTATCCACAAGTTGAAATGTTATCTTATGTCTTGTCTTGTCTTATGTCTTATATGAATATATTATGTTATATGTTAATCGTCAGTATACCGTATCCAAAATAAATCTGCTCAACATTTGTCACTTCAGTTTTTTTTTTTATGAAATTGACTGCGGCACCCCGCGGTTTAATATAACGACTCATCCGTTTCCAACAATATGACGAACTTTCACACGTCAACTTTTTTTTACATTTTGTATAGATCGTTTTTATTGCCGCCTTTTGGTAGTAATGGTGTTTGAATTTTCACCGAAAATGCCGTGACAGCACAGTGGAGACACCTGAAATCGAAGATCATAAAGTGGAATAGGTAAGCACCACCACTACGTACCTAATTAGTGCTTAGAATTCATGACATAATTGAAGGGAAATAGTGTAAGTACACGTGTAGAATTAATTATGCCATTCGTTTACCAACCTGGATTGGAACAGCATGGTGGAACACGCTCCACAACTATTCTTTTCTAACTCCTTTATCCAATTGTCAATCAAAATGTCTCACACATTTACGAGCAGTATTTAGGATAAAAGGTTTTATAGGATAGAATAGAAAAGAACTGTTATATCTAAGCCTCCAAGTGATACTCATAACTTTGGGTATATCGTCGACCCATCTTCTCTTTCATCGGACAGGATTTCGTTAGCAATTGCTACCTTTTACGTCACAATATATTTACGACAATATCATGAATATAGTTGGGTGGTACCTACCCAGACGAGCTTGCATTAAGGCCTAGCAAATATTTATGTTCTATAAATATCTTAATAAAATTTTCTTAAATAAATTATCTCTCAAATTATTTTGATCTCAGCAAACGAATTATAGTTATTCAGTTTTTATCGGGCAAGTTAGTGTTCTAAATCAATGATTGAATGTTTCGTGATCCCTGAAAATCTTTAATGAAATGTCCTAAATCCGAAACCGGTCAGACACGGATTAGAGGGACGAAACGACTTCGAAATTATCACCTTGTGGGAAGTTCAGACTAATGACAGGTGCGTTTTAAAATATGCTAATCTGAACTGTCCCCCGGTTAGAAGCTGTTTAAGGGATTTCGTTTAAGGGATTCCGTAATAATATCTGCGAAAAATACGCTTCCGTTATTTTACACCTGCGACTAAGTTGGCTTAGATTGAAAGTCTCTTTAATGTTTTTTTTTTTTTATAATATTACTTAATAGTATCCCGCAGCTTCGCTTGCGTGTGTTGAGGTGTTAGTTTTTTTGTGAACTCCTGACAATGTATACAAGATTTCACAATGATCGGTTAACTAGTTAAGTCGAACAAACAAATAAATAAATTCACTTTTTCATAAATAATATTAGTTAGGATTTTACTTTTTATATAAAATAGATGGTACTTGCTTACCATCGCCATTGACTGGTATATTGGCGCTATAAGAAATATTAACCACTACATTTTAAATGTTACAAACCTTAGAAACTAAGATGTAATGTCCCTTGTGCCTGTAGTTACACTGGCTCACTCGCCCTTCAAACAGGAACACACCAATACTTAGTATTGCTGTTTGGTGGTAAAATAAGAGATGAGTGGGTGTATACCTGTGTTTAACTAATTGATTACTTTGATAAATTGATTTTACGTGTTACTCGATTATATTACAGTGCCTCAAACAGGACAATTTTTTGCTCAGGGTTTCTAAGATTTTTTCTTGTTTATATTAGAACTTAAATAACCCAAGGTGGCATTGCAGTTTTATACACTAGCCACTATATCAATTAATTAAAAAAACAAACGTACAGTACATTTTACTTTTAAAAATTTGATTTGTTACATAAAAAGTATTCAATGCAAACACGTTCTAAGTAAAGTAGTTGAACCTTGAAATTTTAATATATTCGCGTTTATTATATATAATATATTCTTTCACATTTTCACCAAACAATGCGAAACCGATAAGGAATATTAACTACTAATAGCTTCATCAATCAATTCAATATAACATAGATATTTATAGATAATTAGGTACTATTTATTAGCTTGATGCAAAGAACTACTAAAAATAGTATTTTTTTTTTTTTTACATTTATCAACAAAATAAATGCAAGTTTGTAAAGTTTACAGCCTGTAAAAGTCCCACTGGGGCCCTAAGACCTGTTTTATTTGAAGAGAAGGCTTAGAGCTTATACCATCATGCTGCTCCATCCGCATGAATCCGTCTTTAAATTTTCATGGTGCTAGCCCCAGTATTTTGCACGATGAAAGTCAGTCACTTATTCTTTTATACATATACATGTGTATATTATTATAATTTCGAACGGTCAAAGGAACATGTTTATAATAAAGTAATAAACACTTACAAAAACAAGGATTTAGATGGTTTAATTGAATCTATTAGTCTTGATCTATTGAGCCTTGATCTGAAACGGGCGCATTTCAGGGTAACCATATTATCCTGTTGCAACACGAAAAACTCAAATATTTCTATTTAAATAAAAAAACATTTAGCAATTGGACATTTTTTTTTTAATGATACTATTTATTTCTCGTTCATTCGGAACTGTAACATAAACTCATTAAATATCCCACCAATGTATATTGGTTCGCGAATATATTTTTTAATTACAATTTGCTAAACAAATTATTAGAAATAAGATCCCATTTCTAATTTTGATTTTTATTTATTACCCAGTAATAATATATCCGTAACAGCCTATGAATGTCTCACTGCTGGGCTAAAGGCCTCCTCTCCCTTTTGAGAAGAAGGTTTGGAGCTTATTCCACCACGCTGCTCCAATGCGTGTTGGTGGAATACACATGTGGCAGAATTTCAGTGAAATTAGACACGTGCAGGTTTCCTCACGATGTTTTCCTTCACCGTAAAGCACGAGATGAATTAAAATCACAAATTAAGCACATGAAAATTCAGTGGTGCTTGCACGGATTTGAACCCACGATGATCGGTTAAGAGTAACGCGTTCTTACCACTGGGCCATCTCGGCTTCAGTAAAAATAATAATATATATTCTCCTGAAATATCTTAACGCGACAGTGTGTCCGCAAGGAAAGTGTGCTTAGTTTTCGCTCACTTTCATAGTCCAATACAACGGCGACCGGACACGAACGTACAGAGATTAAGCACACGACCAAGGGGCTCACGTATTATCTGAGGCATGGATTGGGCGTGATAAGCGAGAGACTGTATAAGATTGTAATTACAGGTACATAACATCCTACTTCCCGTCCGACGTCATCTGACGCTCGACCTCTCGGTTACCCCCTACCGTGTACCAATAAGATGTGCCGGGATGTTTTCACATCGATGCAAATGCAACATCAAGTGTCCATAACATACAATATTTCTGGTATCTCTAGCGTTTGCCCAAATAATTTACTTAGGCATGAAATCACTTTGCATATAAACGCATGTCAGATTAGACCCAACAATGCGATTAATTGCTAGGATTGCACACTATACAGGGGTTCAAAGAATGCATATCAAACATTTAAACACATTACATTATTCTTTATATAGGCTAACCAGCAAATGGATCACTTGGACCATTATCATCCATTGCCACTGTTAGAAATCTCTCCAACTGCACTGGAGAGCGTGTTGGGACTAGTTCTACTTTCTCTCAAAAGGAGAGCAGACATTTGCTCAGCAATGGCTGGTATTTTACTCAAATGATTATTTTAACAATGGTTGGTATATCCAGTGCTTTATATCGATGTGATTCACACGTTCGCCTTAAGTTAGGTAGGTGTAGTTCGTCTGCTAATTGTTTTGAATTATACGATAAATTACAAATAACGTTGTTATACCGTTAAATTAAATGGATAAAAAAAATTACTATTACAATCACGATATAATTACTCCACGCAGTTCCGCTCCATTGCATATATCCGATATAAAAATCACTTATGAATGAAGTATAGCTTACCAAAAAATCAGAAAGACAAGCTAATTTGGTGTATTATATGAAGCAGGAATTCGTATTTGCAACACGAAAAATATCGACTAGTGCAATCGTATAATTACAAGCTTTACTGAACCGAACAATTGATTACAAGTTAACTGAACGATATACCATAACACAAATAAAAAAATAATAATGAAGTTAAAATCATCAACCTGTATATATGAATATTTTATTTTTGTTTTAATCAAATATTCTTATTATTGAACCAAAAACGAAACACGCGATTACTCCGAGTATAAATATGGCGATTCAATAAATCAATCATCATGTACTATGCAGATTAGCTAACCGCGATCAAAATGAATAAGGTCCTGTGTTTTGCGCTTTTGTTTGTGCATTGTTCGTGCAGCAAATCTAAAAACGATTTGAGGATTCCCAGTGGTAATTATTTTTGATAATTTATAATAATATTTCTAAAAAAATAAATAAATAATTATATAAATTGTTACGAAGGCACCTTTCTTAATGTAATATTATGAAACGAATTTAAACTTGAATAGGCTGAAATAAATGATACTTCGGTCGACACACTTACAATAGTGTGTGTGTTTATGCAGTCACAAGCGTATTATTATGTATAGGTGTATTATTGCTATAGATGTGTAGCGTGCGCGTCAGCTGTATTCGTACTTTATGATATTTTATTAATAATAGCGGTTTTACATAATAATGTTGTGTCTTTCAATGATAACAGAAAGTGACAAACAGCTGTTTAGTTAAACAAAGTTTTGACACTTTGTCATTATTTGAAATTCGAAAGATGACACAACATTATTTAACTAAATGCCCGCTAATATAAGTATATATTTATAATTTAAATTAATTATTTATTCTGTTATTCTTTCGTCTTCTACTCCTTATAAATATTGATAAAAACATAAATAATTATTAATAACAGATAATAATACATGTTTAATTTTTCAACAGCATTTTGTTGAAATTTTAATTAGCACCTAATTGATGCAATTTGTTATTCATTGATTATAAATGCTTTGATTATTTCAGTATTTGTAAGGTATTAATTGTGTGATTATTTATCGTGTTTTTATCTTTTTCTAGTTGCAGATCTTACCTATTCAGAGGGATCTGTAGGAAACCTTGGTATGTATTTAACATAATAGTTAAAATAAAGGTATAAAATAAAGTAACAGTCGGTTGATCTATCTTGAGAATGAACACCATGGCCGAAATTGGTCAGGAGAACCTTATCAATTAGGAAAATCAAGTAGGAAATATTAGATTTATTAGTCTGGCATTGTACAATTTAAAACATTTTGGAAGTGATACTTGATGATTGATTTGCGCAACTATGCGCAACTATGTATGTACGCAAGTACGTAATGCCGTTGGTCCTGCGCTTGAATTTTCTGTTTGTGTCGGATTTCCGTACCATCGTATGAGTGTCGGTATAGAGTGTACCTGTGCTTGCGCACACACTTTTGCACTATATATTCTTCGCAGTCAGTTTTGCGCATTGCATAAGGCCTTTTATACTGTACACGATTTTATAAAAACTAGAAGAGATTGGAGTTAGTATTCGACAAGTTACATATATCCAAGTAAAATTTTGTATGTTTATTACATTTTCTTGCTGATTCTTCTCGTTAAAATATACATTACGAAACGGTGGTAACCTTATATTTATGTTAATTAATATTGTAAACAGACGATTCGAAAGATTGTATGCTATGTACATATGTTTTTAGGTGGAGGTTCAATCGGCAACATCGCAAACATCGCGCAAAGCAGTAAGTATATTTATTGCTTCTTCTATTTGGTTATTATATAAAGTTACTAACCCATTACAAAAAAAAAAGATAGATATATAAAGGATTGTTCAAAATCTTAGATTTCCATAAATATTAATGACGTAATGATAATTTTTTTTTCAGATATCGGACCATTAGGTGGTATAGGAAATCTTGGCAACAATGGTTTTGGAAGTATGTATTTTTATTAAATTATTTATATAGACATTTTTAAACTCACGTCAATTTCAGATGACATTTTATGTTTTTTATAAAAAAAGTTTTTTTTTTCTATCGACTTAAGACAAAAAATTGTGCTTTTGAATCTATTTATACAAATAATCTGATGCAATTATATTTATTTCAGATATGATTCCTATGGGCTCTCTAGGAAATAATGGTACGAATTCAAATGTTTTTTTATATAAGTATAAACTACTATACTATTTTTAACAAAATTATTTATTAAAAATTTATATTAAAATTATTTATATTAATATTTCTTTATTGTTTAAATCTTAAATATAACCGTATGCAGCTATATCATATATTCAAAACTTTAAACAGACAATTGTTTTATTCAAAAGTATATTTTTTTTGTAACCAAATTATTTTAAAGTCATCTAGTTAGATGTTAGTCTGTAACTAGGAAATAATAACAAGCTTATTTTTACGTGGCAATTTGCTATTAAGTAAAATAAAATCAAAATATTTTTATTCAAATAGACAGACAAGTACGTAGAAAATTACAATACATATTGCATATATAGATACATTTAGAATACAATTGATCTTTTGTCACCAACACCACATCGTATTTGGGATTTATATTAATATAATAAATAAATAAATATTTATTTTATATTTCATCATTATTAAAATAATCCCAATCGATCAAGTGAATCTGATTTCAAATTCAGTTGCAAAATAAGACATACGCGCACATACAACATACGAATCTTAGGTCATCCGATACTTAGGTAACTTGGACGACTTTATCTGATAATAATTTCAAACATTCAACAAGGTCCTTTTTTAACAGTTTTTATTCTTACTTCCTTGAAATTATAATTAAGTTATTTTACAGGGCTCGGCTCATTTGGACCAATAGAAAACCTCGGCGGTATGAACAGTGAGTTAATTTATTGCTTATTATTTATATATTATAATTATTTGTAATTAAGTAAAAAAGACATAAAGTAATACATCAAATCAGATGTTTATCAAAGAAGCACTTTATATTTGTATGATATTACAATTGAAAATAATAAGTACTAAAAAATTTAACACTATTATTGACAGCGTCTTCACTGATATTTTATAATAACATATATATTTCGATTATTTCATAATAAGACCAGACGCTTATCTCAAATATTGTATATCGAATTATTTTAAAAGTATGAGAAATCAATGTGATATACCATTAATTTTAAGACGGGATAGCTATGATAAAATATATATATATATATTTTACAGATCGTGGATCCATTGGAAATATTGCAAACGTTGCTCAGAGCAGTAAGTAATATATAATAATAACCATTATTTATTTTGTAAGATATTTTTTGTTAACGTTAAGTATTCTAAGGAGTATGTTAAGTTGTGCCTCCAAATAACCCACTGCTGGGCTAAGGCTTTCGCTTCGATTTAGGAAAAGACAAGGTGTTCGTGCAGTGGTGCTTACCAGTGTACCAAGTGTTCCAAGTACAGGGACATCTCGGCATGTTAATATTTTTTTTTATATATTTTTAATAATGGCGATTAATTAATATATAACTTTATCGTAATATAATCTTACTTCCACAGATCTTGGGTCTACGTCACTTGGAAATGTAGCCACAGTTGTTCAAGCGAGTAAGTGTAATCATTGAAACTTAATTTATGAAAAACACTTTAAGATATTAAATTTTTATTTAGTATTATTTTTAATAATTATCATTTTATTATCTTAATTTTTAAAAGTTATCGTCAGTTTATCGTTATAAAAGTGATTAATGATGAATGTTAGTTCGATTGATTCATTAATTATTCCATCTGCAGATGTAGACACGTCGGGTTCTGGTGGTAGCTCAAACTCGGGAGACAACAACAACAGTAACTACAACAACAATAACAACAATAACGACAACAATAATAACAACAGTAACAACAACAGTAACTACAACAATAATAACAACAATAACAACAACAGTAACAACAACAGTAACAACAACCGTAACAGCAACAGCAACAGCAACAGCAACAGCAACAGCAACAGTAACAGCAACAGCAACAGTAACAGCAACAGAAACAGTAACAGCAACAGAAACAGCAACGGCGACAGTAACAGCAACAGCAACAGTAACAGCAACAGTAACAGCAACAGTAACATCAACAGTAACAGCAACATCAACAGCAACAGTAACAGTAACAACAACAGAAACAACAACAATAATAACAATAACGACCAAAATGGTAAGTGAATAAGTATTAATGAAATATTTTTTACTTTGTAATAGCTGCCTATTCCAACCTCGAATGGGTATGCAAAGTTATTCCTCCTATTTCCCCAATTAAAGTTACATTTTGCAAAAAACCTTCCTTAGCAGATTCTAAATAAAATAAACTTATGTTGCAAATTTTACTTTCTAGGCTCTGTAGATTTGGTTGCGAGTTCATTAGTCAGGATAAACGATTTTATATGATATTTTCATCTTATGTAACGGTAAATATATTTTTTTATTATATGAAACAATATTTGTTTACAGATAATGGATCCCAAGGTAGTGTGGGTAATGTTGCCAACGTCGCTCAAAGCAGTAAGTATATGATACATATATAAATTATATAATTAATTTATTTTGAATGCATGTTTTACGATCAGAAATATTCATTAACCGCAACTTTGGTGTAGTAGCAAGCTTATAAGAATTCACATCACTAGAACCTGGATACGATTCTACTTCTCTTTTTGTATAAGTTAGGTGGATTGGCAAATGTACCTCTGGATGGCAAGTGACACTACCACCCATGGCAATTGGCACAAAAGAAATATTAACCATTCCTTACACCGACAACGCGATACAAGCCTTTGGAACTAAGATGTACCCTTGTATCTATAGTTACTCTTGCACACTCACCATTCAGACTGGAATGGGACAACTACGCAACGCGATTTAGCCATAGAATATGTGATGGTGACCTCCTCAAACGGACTTTATTTAATTTTATATCAAATTTTGGCAAAGCGTTTGTCTTGCGTCTGATCTTTCTCCAGTCGTGTTCGATTGCCGTTCCGTCGGCCAATGAGAGATAGAGTATTGAGTATTCAGAAGAATGTTTTCGATTATGAGCACTTATGCACTTTTATATCTTCTGACACATGGCCAGTATTAGGGCTTAGTGACTTGGAGGACCTTATTTTTAATTTATTACTATTTTAACAGATTCTCAAGGGCAGGGCGGAATTGGTAACATCGCTACCGTAATTCAAGCTAGTAAGTAAATATTTGATATTTAATCGAAATATATGGGTTTTCAATCCGAGCAACTATTTTTTTTTCTTTTTCGACTGGTGTACAGCAATGTAAAACGTCGTGCAGGTTGCATGTCTCGGATGAAATTCTAAGCTCAGTTTTGGAATGAGCTTCAAAGTTTTTCTTAAAAGGAGGGCTAAATTTAGTTCAATGTAAATTTTAAATGTTACTAAAAAACAGATCATTTTTATTTATAAATAACTCAATCAACATACTAATCATTTAAAAAGGATCAAAACTACATTCATATTCTTTTGCTCTTAAAAACGTTATTGCGGACTTCATATTTTGGATATTTTTCACTTCGAATACTTTGAAATAATAATTTCTTATTTTCTAACCAAAATCATATCTAATGACAATATTAGCATAGTTCAAAGAGATTTCTAGAAGCACTGTTTCGTCGTTTTTTCACAATTCTAATTAAACTAGAAAATTAACTAATCCGTGGTAACTTCTAAGCTTTTATATTTACAGTATCTAATAAACACGACATTTAGTTTTAAACGGGAACCGTCCGACTATGCATGTTATATATATAGTACAGTAACAGCCTGTTAATTTCCCACTGCTGGGCTAAGGCCTCCTCTCCCTTTTGAGAAGAAGGTTTGGAGCTAATTCCACCACGCTGCTCCAGTGCGGGTTGGTGGAATATACATGTGGCAGAATTTCAAAGAAATTAGACACATGCAGGTTTCCTCACGATGTTTTCCTTTACCGTCAAGCACGAGATGAATTATAAATACAAATTAAGCACATGAAAACTGACTGGTGCTTGACCGGGTTTGAATTCACGACCATCGGCTAAGATTCACGCGTTCTAACCACTAGGCCATCTCGGCTTTTTTATATATAGTTACAGTTTTTTTGACTACTTTCTTTTTTTAGTTAAACACTGATTTCTCTCTTTCCATCATTATTCATTTAACATTCTAAAGAGGAAGACAATATTGTTTAATTAATCACCCGTTAAAAAACATTTATAAGTAAGCACCTTTTCGATCTTCAATTGTTATTTTCACGTAATATTATTATTATTAATATTTTAAATGATACGATATCGTTTCAGATGTCAATAACGGCCAGTCAAATTCAAATTCAGTTGGTAACGATGCTAGCATCGCTCAAAGCAGTAAGTATTTTTTGAGCTCATTTAGTATTGAATTTATTTGATACGTTAATATAATTATACCAATAAAAAAGGAGTCTTAATTGCCAATTGATTTGATTGATTGATTTGGCACATTTGAGTATCTATTTCATAAAAAAAATTAAAATTATTATAGACGTTGGAGGGTCACAAGGACAAGGCCTCATTGGTGGTGTTATTGGTAACGTTGGCAACATCGGACAAAGCAGTGAGTAATTTATATTATTTACTATATTTCTTAATGTACTGGTTTACTGGTGGTAGGGCTTTGTGCAAGCTCGTCTGGGTAGGTACCACCCACTCATCAGATATTCTACCGCAAAACAACAGTACTTGATATTGTTGTGGTCCTGTTTGAAGGGTGAGTGAGCCAGTGTAATTTCAGGCACAAGGGACATAAAATCTTAGTTCCCAAGGTTGGTGGCGCATTGGCTACGTAAGCGATGGTTGACACTTCTTACAGTACCAATGTCTAAGGGCGTTGGTGACCACTTATCATCAGGTGGCCCATATGCTCGTCCGCCTTCCTATTCTATAAAAAAAAACTGTAAATAATAAATAATATTAGATTGATACTCAAACATATATATCTGCAGATATAAATGGAGGACAAGGCATGGATGGAAGCATCGGCAACATTGCTAACATCGGACAGAGCAGTGAGTAATTTTTATTATTTACTATATTTCTTAATGTAAATAATAAATAATATTAGATTGTTACTCAAACATATATATCTGCAGATATAAATGGAGGACAAGGCATGGATGGAAGCATCGGCAACATTGCTAACATCGGACAAAGCAGTGAGTAATTTTTATTATTTACTATATTTCTTAATGTAAATAATAAATAATATTAGATTGATACTCAAACATATATATCTGCAGATATAAATGGAGGACAAGGCATGGATGGAATAATCGGCAACATTGCAAACATCGGACAGAGCAGTGAGTAATTTTTATTATTTACTATATTTCTTTATGTATTTGATTGATACTCAAACATTCATATTTGCAGATATAAATGGACTCCAAGGCATGGGTGGAAGTATCGGCAACATTGCTAACATTGGACAGAGCAGTGAGTCACTTCTTTTTAATTTATACAATTGCGTTAAATTGCGAATGCTTATATCAAGAATAGAATAGAATCACGCTGCTTTTTTTATAACCCTTACAATGTGTACGCAAAATTTCAGATATAAAAGCATAAGAAATAAATTGCGGCCCTTATTCTCATTTGGCTTCCTTACATTTGTATATTCTTATGGGATTTTCAGAGAGCTATATGACTATATAACTCAATCCTCATACTCATTTTAAAAATACTCATATAGTCCGTACGATTACCTCCCGTTAACTTTTTTCCTAAATATTTATTATGACGAGGTTATAATATTTTTTGAAATTTAGAATATTGAAATATTATGGTTACAGACATTGGAGGACTACTAGGACCTCCGAGTAGTATTGGTAATGTTGGTAACATTGGACAGAGTAGTAAGTATATACCTAGTATATTATTGAAATGTTTTATATTTTTATCATATATTTAAAAAAAATCGTCTTGGTTGCAGATATTGCAGATATTCTTAATTATTTATACGGCAATGGTCAAACCTGTAAGTACATATAAACATTAACCACATATTAATGCCATTTTTTTAATTAAAATTCATATAATTATTTGATTAATTGAATTGCAGATTATTCATATGGTAAAGGATTCAATAATTACGACAATAACAACAATTATTACTTTAATAAAAATGGCAACTACAACAATAATATGTATAATAGAAATGGCTACAACAATTATTATAATAGAAATGGCATCAACAACAATTATTATAATAGAAATGGCATCAACAACAATTATTATAATAGAAATGGTAACAACAACAATTATTATAATAGAAATGGCAACAACAACAATTATTATAATAGAAATGGTAACAACAACAATTATTATAATGGAAATGGCAACAACAATAACATGTATGGTAAGTAATATTTAGTCAGTAGAAATATAAGTTCCCTAATCCGTGGACTTCAAATCGCTTCGTCTTAAATTACTTTTAATTTTTTTTAATTTAATCTCATCTAGAATTGGAAGAAGTTAGCAATATGACTTTATTGTATTAATAAGTAATTATTTTATACTAATTATGTACTCATGGACAAACTGGTTTTCTTCAAGGCGAGGATAGAAACATCGAGCGGCCCTGTCAAATCTTTGACACTTACTGTATCAGAAAATACTTCGCTGAGAACTCTCAATGCAAGGAATCCCAAGGCCCAGTACCTGACCCAATGTACAGAGCTCAGGCCACGTTGTTACTTCCGAGACTTAACCTCACAATGACAGGAGATAATGTTCTATACAGTGGTCTTAATGGAAGGATCGAGGAATTCTAGTAAGTCCTAGAATAATTATACTTTTATCTTACAACCGAATCAGGGAGTAATTTTAATTGTTTTTCTTTATTGAGTACTTCTTATCAATCTGATCCTTCTAGTTATGATAATTTAGCTTACGTGTTACTATTTAAAAATATTTTGTTCAAATTAAAATACGTTCTCGATAAGTGAAAAATGGATTAAAATACTACCAAATGTAGAAGAAGAAGTACTTTAAAATATTAGATCGTCTTATGTGTAAGCTGTGTAAGTGTAAAGTGATTAGTGTTAACTAATCATACTAAAGAAATATTATGTGGAATTTTGTGCAAAATCACTGATACAATTCCAATAATTTATCCTAAAATTAAATATCAAATTACACACGCATGCAAAGGCGGCCTTATGTTTTAAACAAATAAGACAAGAACGAAAATAAAAATTATAATAATTTCAACACATAAATGTTTATTTAGTTATTTTAGTCATATAAAATATTAACCAACAATATTAATTACGTCAATCGTGTTATCTTTTTCAGCATCAACAGAGAAACTGATAAAGTGGTTCTGGCTATCGAGTTCCGTAACTTAACTTTCTATGCGAGAGACACTTACTTCCGGTTCCATCGACGTGCAAGAGAGCCCATTGTCAACGTGGATTATGTCTACATTAATTACCGTAATTGTTTTTCTTTTCTATTACATTAAAACAAAGTTAATACCTCTCATTAGCTGTATATGTTTTGTCCCAGTCATGTCCAGCATGAATAAAAGAGATGGGGCTTAAAAGTTAAGTTAAGTTGATAAATACACATATATTCAATGTATATAATGATGCAGATTTCGATGTATAGGGTTAAAATCCTGAATTTAGTCAATAATGATTATAGAGTTTTTCTGTCAAGGGATTCTCAGCAGCAATTGAATTGGGAAGTTAGCAGTTTTATAATCCCGAGTCTTAGAAAGCGGAGCTGTTGGTATCGCTCTTGAAAGCTCTCCGTTACTACGCAGGTTTTATAGACTCTCTGGAAATGTCTTTTAGATGTTCTGAAAGATAATCTTGCAAATACTGTTGTTTAACATAATCTATCATTCCAGGTTCATTGGTGTCTACGGTTGTTATTCCTAACAGGAAGGACCTTCAGCTGCACAAGAGCGAAATCGTATCTTCTATCGATGAAATCCCAAGCTTTAGCATTGGTAGAAACGCATTCGATAGCCCAGGTAAGCCAATTGATGGATTATTAAATTAAATTATTCTCCTTAAAACTTCCTTAGCCCAGTAGTGGGACATTTACAGACTGTTACTTTTTATATTTAAAGAGATTCGTAATTTTTTTTCTGTTTTTCAGATCGAAATGTTCAGCTAGCTAAGGTTCTAATTCAAACCAACGTCTTAACAGATGTGCTAGAGACACAACTAACTGAAAGCGCGTACTACGCCTCCACCTTCATACAATACAACCTCTGCGATTTTGGTCTTAAAGTGTTGTAAATTATGAGTTCTACCTTAATGAATTTGTCTTTTAATAAAGTGTGAATGCAAAAAAATATTTCATTTAAAAAACCTAATCCTATTTCGATCCTCTCTGTGAGAATAATGTGTTTTTTGAGAGTTTTAAGAAAATAGTTAAAATTATGATATAGTTCGAAAAAGCCCACATAAATAGTTTTGTATATTCTTAAAACTTACAAAAGTTCTTTTACGTAATATAATTTATATTTGTACTTCTTTGAAAAAACCTTTTTTAGTTTTACATTGGCAATCTTAGGTAATATATAGGGTATAAGATGCTTATAAAATTTAATATCATTGAATTTAAAATTATAATAAAAACACATCCTTTATTAATGTATAGAAAAAGTTTTTAAAATATTACATAACCATACGTTATGCTTGACTTTAATAAACTAATAATGCTTAAAAATAAATAATTTATGAAACAAAATATTTAAAGTCCATTTTATAGAGTATTTTGGACGTGTAGGCTATCTTGAGATACTGAGGGATATAATATTCAGAGACGGATCCAGGTATGAGGCTAGCCAATACTCAAAGACCGAAGAAATAATGTATTTTTATTTACGACACGTCACAATTGTTTGAGTACCCTGTACTGACTGCTTGATTAATGTGTTATAATAATCTAATAATAAATTGTTATGATTTCGTCATGCCAAATATGGAGTACAACTAAAAAGGCGATTTGCTGACGGCACATAGCATCCCCCTTCGAGAAAAAAATTAACAATTTTCTTAAAATAAATAAAAACTAGTAACAAACATTCAATACTTACATGAAAAAATTATATATAATACTATGAACTAGAAACAAAAGCAACCAAGGTACTCAAAAAATCTTCAAAACAATTAAAATCTTTAAACAAAGAAATTATAAAAAAGCAAAAAAAAATGTATATAATATGATCCTTTTTTATGTGTGTATAACATCAAAATATTTTTATAAATTACAATTAATTATATTTAAAAAAAAAAACTAAATATTTCGATCAATCTGATCTATCAAATCTCACAACAGGTCTAGCTATACGACCAGATCTCGTTGTCATAGGCTTATTGTTTTTATTAGCTTCTACCTTATTTGGAATTCGATCAATGATATCTTCGCTGGTAATTAGAAACGCCGGCTTAAGGCGATCGATGCTTACTATTTTTTGATATCATTAATAACTATCTTGAAATGTTTCGCTGATTTGCTTAAAACTTTAAACGGTCCAGAATAGGGTGACGTAAGTGGCTTCGAAACTCTATCACATCGGACAAAAACGTGTGTACACTCACTTAATTCTGGATGTACAAATATACCGTTTTGTTTTAAATCTCGTTTCGGTAGCGATGCAATTTGTCTGATCCTATAACGCAAGTTTTGCAAAAACGTTTCATTTTCAGTGATTTCCAGCTTTGTCGGCGAAAAGAAATCTCCTGGTAAACGTATGACTTCACCGTAAACCATCTCGGCTGCACTTATTCCAGTGTCATCGCGTAAGCTTGCTCTTAAGCCTAATAAAACTGACGGTAATTCGTTGACCCAATTGTCTGAATGAATTAGTGCTTAGAATTCATCACATAATTGACGGTAAAGGGAAATAATGTGAGTACATAAATAGAATTCCAAAAGTCATTCGTTTACCAATCTGGTTTGGAACAGCATGGTGGAACACACTCCACAACTTTTCTTTTCTAACTCCTTTATCCAATTGTGAGACATTTACGAGCAGTAGTTGGAGAAACGTTTTATAGGATAGAATAGAAAATAACTATTATATCTAAGTCTCCAAATGATACTCATAACTTTGGGTATATCGTCGACCCATCTTCTCTTTGATCGGCAAGATTTCATTAGCAATGGCAATTCACCTTTTACGACACAATATATTTACGACAATATCATGAATATAGGTGGGTGGTAGCTAACCAGACGAGCTTGCACTAAGGCCTAGCAAATATTTATATACTATAAATATCTTAATAAAATTTTCTTCACCCGTAAAATATGTTTTAAATCTGCACCCGTACGTGGTTGACGTTGACGTATTTAAGACACGTACGAAACGATTTGCTTCCTCGTTTCTGATACGCACCGCCAAGGTCTGGAATACCCTCCCAACCTCCGTTTTCCCCACCACCTACAATATGGGGTATAATACAGTCAAGTCCAGAGTGAATAGGCACCTTCTAGGCAAGCGCGCTCCATCTTAGACTGTATCTTACTTTCCATAAGGTGTGATAACAGTCAAGCGCTAGCCTATACATTTAAAATAAAACTTCAATAAATCATCTCTCAAATTATTACTCAGCAAACAAATTATAGTTATTAAGTTTTTATCGGACAAGTTAGTGTTCTAAATCAATGATTGAACTCTTCGTGCTCCCTGAAAATCTTTAATGAAATGTCCTAAATCCGAAACCGGTCAGACATGGATTAGAGGAACGACTTCGAAATTATCACCTTGTGGGAAGTTCAGACTAATGACAAGTGCGTTTTAAAATATGCTAATCTGAACTGTCCCCCGGTTAGAAGCTGTTTAAGGGATTTCGTTTAAGGGATTTCGTAATAATATCTGCGAAAAATACGCTTCCGTTATTTTACACCTGCGACTAAAGTAGGCTTAGATTGAAAGTCTCTTTAATGTTTTTTTTTTATAATATTACTTAATAGTATCCTGCGGCTTCGCTTGCGTGTGTAGAGGTGTTAGTTTTTTTGTGAACAGTTAACTAGTTAAGACGAACAAACAAATAAATAAACTCACTTTCTCATAAATAATATTAGTTAGGTTTTTATTTTCATATAAAATAGATAGTAATTGCTTACCATCGCCATTTCACTGGTATGTCGGCGCTATAAGAAATATTAACCACTACATTTTAAACGTTACAAACCTTAGAAACTAAGATGTAATGTCCCTTGTGCCTGTAGTTACACTGGCTCACTCACCCTTCAAACAGGAACAAACCAATACTTAGTATTGCTGTTTGGTGGTAAAATAAGAGATGAGTGGGTGTATACCTGTGTTTAACTAATTGATTACTTTGATAAATTGATTTTACGTGTTACTCGATTATATTACCGTGCCTCAAACAGGATAATTTTTTGCTCAGGGTTTCTAAGATTTTTTATTGTTTATATAAGATATAATATAAACAAGAAAAATTTGTTTATATTTATATTAGAACTTAAATTACCCAAGGTGGCATTGCAGTTTTATACACTAGCCACTATATCTATTAATTAAAAAAACAAACGTACAGTACATTTTACTTTTAAAAATTTGATTTGTTACATAAAAAGTATTCAATGCAAACACGTTCTGAGTAAAGTAGTTGAACCTTGAAAATTGAATATATTCGCGTTTATATTTATATACTTCTTTCACATTTTCACCAAACAATGCGAAGCCGATAAGGAATATTAACTACTAATAGCTTAATTCCGTACTGTACCGTAACAGCCTGTGAATGTCCCACTGCTGGGCTAAAGGCCTCCTCTCCTCTTTTTGAGGAGAAGGTTTGGAGCTTATTCAACCGCGCTGCTCCAATGCGGGTTGGTGAAATACACATGTAGCAGAATTTCAGTGAAATTAGACACATGCAGGTTTCCTCACGATGTTTTCCTTCACCGTAAAGCACGAGATGAATTATAATCACAAATTAAGCACATGAAAATTCAGTGGTGCTTGCCCGGGTTTGAACCCACGATCATCGGTTAAGATTCACGCGTTCTTACCGCTGGGCTATCTCGGCTCCTATATAGGTTAATTCAATTCAATATAACATAGATATTTATAGATAATTAGGTACTATTTATTAGCTACTACTATTTATTAGAACTACTAAAAATAGCATTTGTTTTTTTTTCATTTATCAACAAAATAAATGTAACGTTGTAAAGTTTACAGCCTGTAAAAGCCCCATGGGGCCCTAAGACCTGTTTTATTTGAAGAAAAGGCTTAGAGCTTATACCACCATGCTGCTCCATTTCGGGTTGGTACACGAGCACGAGCATGAGCACGAGATAAATAAACACAAAAAATAATAAAATGAACATTTTTTATAAGATATATATCTATCGAAGATACATTTTCATTTATAAAATTTTAAACTAGCGCTTTACTCGTGGCTTCGCTCGCGTCATAATTCAGGATTGCTAAATAAAGAAATTTCATACAAACATTCATACCCTTTATCACTATTAGTCAAAGTCAAAGTCAAAAATCTTTATTCAATATAGAAGCGTTACACTTACTTATTGATTGTCATAAATCTACCACCGTGGTAATTAACCATCAGTGGTTTAATTATCAAAAATTCATCCTTAGTGCTAACCTATTGTGTACAAAGAATCCGTCTTTAAATTTTCATGGTGCTAGCCCCAGTATTTTGCACGGTGAAATGTCAATCTCTTAGTCTTTTATACATATATAGATTATTATAATTTCTAAAGGTCAAAAGAGCATGTTTATAATAAAGTAATAAAATCTTACAAAAACAACGATTTAGATGGTTTAATTGAATCTATTAGTCATGATCTATTGAGCCTTGATCTGAAACGGGCGCATTTCAGGGTAACCATATTATCATGTTGCAACACGAAAAACATTTCTCAACACAAATATTTCTATTTAAATAAAAAAAACATTTAGCAATTGGAGTTTTTTTTTTTAATGATACTATTTATTTCTCGTTCATTCGGAACTGTAACATAAACTCATTAAATATCCCACCAATATATGGTTCGTTAATAAGATTTTAATTACAATTACAAAATACAATGCTAAGCAAAGTATTAGAAATAAGATCTCGTGACTGTTTTTATATATTATCCAGTAATAATATATATTCTCCTGAAATATCTTAACGCGGGAGTGTGTCCGCAAGTAAAGAGCGCTTAGATTTCGCTCACTTTCATACTCCAATAGAACGGCGACCGGACAAGACCGTATAGAGATTAAGCACATGACCAAAGGGCTCACGTATTATCTGAGGCATGGATTGGGCGTGATGAGCGAGAGATGATATAAGATTGTAAATACAGGTACATAACATCTTAGTTCCCGTCCGACGTCATCTGACGTTCGACCTCTCGGTTACCCCCTACCGTGTACCAATAAGATGTGCCAGGATGTTTTCACATCGATGCAAATGCAACATCAATTGTCCATAATATACAATCTTTCTGGTATCTCTAGCGTTTGCCCAAATAATTTACTTAGGCATGAAATCACTTTGCATATAAACGCATGTCAGATTAGACCCAACAATGCGATTAATTGCTACCATTGCACACTATACAGGGGTTCAAAGAATGCATATCAAACATTTAAACACATTATATTATTTTTATATGGGCTAACCAGGAAATGGACCACTTGGTCCATTATCATCCATTGGCACTGTTAGAAATCTGTCCAACTGCACTGGAGAGCGTGTTGGGACTAGTTCTACTTCCTCTTAAAAGGAGAGCAGACCTTTGCTCAGCATTGATTATTTTAACAATCCATTGGTTGGTATATACAGTGCTTTATATCGATGTGATTCACACGTTCGCCTTTAGTTAGGTAGATGTAGTTCGTCTGCTAATTGTTTTGAATTATACGATAAATTACAAATAACGTTGTAATACAGGTAAATTAAATGAAAAAAAATTACTATTACAATCACGATATAATTACTCCACGCGGTTCCGCTCCATTGCATATATCCGATATAAAAATCACTTATGAATGAAGTTTAGCTTATCAAAAAATCAGAAAGACAAGCTAATTTGGTATGTATTATATTAAGCAGGAATTCGTGTTTGCAATACGAAAAATATCGACTAGTGTTAGTAAAAATAATGAAGTTAAAATCATCAACCTGTATATATGAATATTTTATTTTTGTTTTCATCAAATATACTTATTATTGAACCAAAAACGAAACACGCGATTACTCCGAGTATAAATATGGCGATTCAATAAATCAATCCTCATGTGCTCAATCATCATCATCAGATTAGCTAACCGCGATCAAAATGAATAAGGTCCTGTGTTTTGCGCTTTTGTTTGTGCATTGTTCGTGCAGCAAATCTAAAAACGATTTGAGGATTCCCAGTGGTAATTATTTTTGATAATTTATAATAATAATATTTCTAAAAAAATAAATAAATAGTTATATAAAATGTTACGAAGGCACCTTTCCTAATGTAATGTTATCGAACGAATTAAAACTCCAGACGCTTGAGTAGGTCGAAATAAATGTAATACTTCGGTCGACACCCTTTTACAATAGTGTGTGTCATTATGTAGTCACAAGCGTATTATTATGTATAGGTGTATTATTGCTATAGATGTGTGGCGTGCGCGTCAGCAGTATTCGTATTTTATGATATATTATTAATAATAGCGGTTTTACATAATAGTTTTGTGTCTTTCTTTCGAATGTTAATTCAATTATGACAGAATATGACAAACAACTGTTTAGTTAAATAAAAATTTCACACTTTGTGATTATTTGAAATTTGAAAGATGACACAACATTATTTAACTAAGCGGCTGCTAAACAACAATTATAAGAAAATCAGAAATTGTATATATTTATAATTTAAAATAAGAATTATTTTGCTATTCTTTCGTCTTCTACTCCTTATAAATATAGATAAAAACATAAATCATTACTAATAACAGATAATAATACATGGTTAATTTTTCAACAGCATTTTGTTGAAATTTTAATTAGCACCTAATTGATGCAATTTGTTATTCATTGATTATAAATGCTTTGATTATTTCAGAATTTGTAAGGTATTAATTGTGTGATTATTTATCGTGTTTTTATCTTTTTCTAGTTGCAGATCTTAGCTATTCAGAGGGATCTGTAGGAAACCTGGGTATGTATTTAACTTAATAGTTAGAATAATAATTTATATATTATAAGGTAACAGTCGGTTGAAGGCCTTTTATACTGTACAGGATTTTTTTTTAAACTAGAAGAGATTGTAGTTAGTATTCGACAAGATACTTATACCTAAGTATGTTTATTACGTTTTCTTGCTGATTCTTCTCAGTAAAATAAACATTACGAAACGGTGGTAACCTTATATTTATGTTAATTAATATTGTAAAAAGACGATTCGAAAGATTGAACGCTATGTACATATGTTTTTAGGTGGAGGTTCAATCGGCAACATCGCAAACATCGCGCAAAGCAGTAAGTATATACATATATTATTGGTTATAATATAAAAGTTAGTATTCCATTACAATTTTTTAAGGCAATGATAGATGATAAAGTATTGTTTAAAATCTTAGATTTCCATAAATATTAATGACGTAACGATATTTTTTTTCAGATATCGGACCATTAGGTGGTATAGGAAATATTGGCAACAATGGTTTTGGAAGTATGTATTTTTATTAAATTATTTATATAGACATTTTTAAACTCACGTCAATATCAGATGAGCGTTTATAATAAAAGTTTTTTTTTCTATCGACTTAAGACATAAAAAATTGTGCCTTTGAATCTATTTATACAAATAATCTGATGCAATTATATTTATTTCAGATATTATTCCTATGGGCTCTCTAGGAAATAATGGTATGAATTTAAATGTTTTTTTATAAGTATAAACTACTATACTATTTTTACCAAAATTATTCTTCTTTATTGTTTAAATCTTAAATATAACCGTATGCAGCTATATCATATGTTCAAAACTTTAAACAGACAATTGTTTTATTCCAAAGTATATTTTTTTTGTAACCAAATTATTTTAAATAAAGTCATCTAGTTAGATGTTAGTCTGTAACTAGGAAATAATAACTAGTTTTTTTTACGTTGCAATTTGCTATTTAGTAAAATAAAATCATAATATTTTTATTCAAAGAGACACACAAGTACGTAGACAATAGAATACAATTGATCTTTTGTCACCAACACCACATCGTATTTGGGATTTATATTTATATTGATTTCATCATTATTAAATCATCCCAATCGATCAAGTGAATCTGATTTCAAATCCAGTTGCAAAATAAGACATACTTGTACATACAACATGCAAATATTAGGTCATCCGATACTTAGGTAATTTGGGCGACTTTATCTCAAAATAATTTCAAACATTCAACAAAGTCCTTTTCTAACAGTTTTTATTCTTACTTCCTTGAAATTATAATTAAATTATTTTACAGGGCTCGGCTCATTTGGACCCATAGGAAACCTCGGCGGTATGAACAGTGAGTTAATTTATTGCTTATTATTTATATATTATAATTATTTGTTATATAATTAAGTAAATAAGAAATAAAGTAATAAATAAATATTAAATGTTTATCAA
Source organism: Nymphalis urticae (assembly GCA_905147175.2). Lineage (NCBI taxonomy): Eukaryota > Metazoa > Arthropoda > Insecta > Lepidoptera > Nymphalidae > Nymphalis > Nymphalis urticae. The sequence continues at coordinate 2,972,834 of LR990004.1, read as the reverse complement.
AGTAGCATTATTTTTGTATTAAATAACATATTAAAATTATATATCAGTTTGATTAAAACTTTAATACTAAATAATGTAACACCATTCAATGAAAATGATATTTTATAATTACATATTATATATTTCGATTTTTTCATTATAAAACCAGACGCTTATCTCAAATATTGTATATCGAATTATTTTAAAAGTATGAGAAATCAATGTTATATAACATTAATTTTTAGACGGGATAGATTAAAATATATATATTTTACAGATCGTGGATCCATTGGAAATATTGCAAACGTTGCTCAGAGCAGTAAGTAGTATATAATAATAATTATTATTTATTTTGTAAGATATTTTTTGTTTACGTTAAGTATTCTAAAGAGTATGTTAAGTTGTGCCTCTAAATAACCCACTTCTGGGCTAAGGCTTTCGCTTCGATTTAGAAAAAAGGCAAGGTGCTCGTTTCGCCACGCTGTTCTAATACACGGTGAATACACATATGAATTATAAACAGAAATTAAGCACATGAAAATTCAGTGGTGCTTACCAGTGTACCAAGTGTTCCAAGTACAGGGACATCTCGGCATGTTAATAATTTTTTTTATATATTTTTAATAATGGCGATTAATTAATATATAACTTTATCGTAATATAATCTTACTTCCACAGATCTTGGGTCTACGTCACTTGGAAATGTAGCCACTGTTGTTCAAGCGAGTAAGTGTAATCATTGAAACTTAATTTATCAAAAACACTTTAAGATATTAAATTTTTATTTAGTATTATTTTTAATAATTATCATTTTATTATCTTAATTTTTAAAAGTTATCGTCAGTTTATCGTTATAAAAGTGATTAATGATGAATGTTAGTTCGATTGATTCATTAATTATTCCATCTGCAGATGTAGACACGTCGGGTTCTGGTGGTAGCTCAAACTCGGGAGACAACAACAACAGTAACTACAACAACAATAACAACAATAACGACAACAATAATAACAACAGTAACAACAACAGTAACTACAACAATAATAACAACAGTAACAATAACAACAACAGTAACTACAACAATAATAACAACAATAACAACAACAGTAACAACAACCGTAACAGCAACAGTAACAGAAACAGCAACAGTAACATCAACAGTAACAGCAACAGTAACAATAACAGAAACAGTAACAGTAACAACAACAGAAACAACAACAATAATAACAATAACGACCAAAATGGTAAGTGAATAAGTATTAATGAAATATTTTTTACTTTGTAATAGCTGCCTATTCCAACCTCGAATGGGTATGCAAAGTTATTCCTCCTATTTCGCCAATTAAAGTTACATTTTGCAAAAAACCTTCCTTAGTAAATTCTAAATAAAATAAACTTATGTTGCAAATTTTACTTTCTAGGCTCTGTAGATTTGGTTTTAAGTTCATTAGTCAGGATAAACGATTTTATATAATATTTTCATCTTATGTAACGGTAAATATATTTTTTTATTATATGAAACAATATTTGTTTACAGATAATGGATCCCAAGGTAGTGTGGGTAATGTTGCCAACGTCGCTCAAAGCAGTAAGTATATGATACATATATAAATTATATAATTAATTTATTTTGAATGCATGTTTTACGATCAGAAATATTCATTAACCGCAACTTTGGTGTAGTAGCAAGCTTATAAGAATTCACATCACTAGAACCTGGATACGATTATATTTCTCTTTTTGTATAAGTTAGGTGGATTGGCAAATGTGCCTCTGGATGGCAAGTGACACTACCACCCATGGCAATTGGCACAAAATAAATATTAACCATTCCTTACACCGACAACGCGATACAAGCCTTTGGAACTAAGATGTACCCTTGTGTCTATAGTTACTCTTACACACTCACCATTCAGACTGGAATGGCACAACTACGCAACGCGATTTAGCCATAGAATATGTGATGGTGACCTCCTCAAACGGACTTTATTTAATTTTATATCAAATTTTGGCAAAGCGTTCGTCTTGCGTCTGATCTTTCTCCAGTCGTGTTCGATTGCCGTTCCGTCGGCCAATGAGAGATAGAGTATTGAGTACTCAGAAGAATGTTTTCGATTATGAGCACTTGTGCACTTTTATATCTTCTGACACATGGCCAGTATTAGGGCTTAGTGACTTGGAGGACCTTATTTTTAATTTATTACTATTTTAACAGATTCTCAAGGACAGGGCGGAATTGGTAACATCGCTACCGTAATTCAAGCTAGTAAGTAAATATTTGATATTTAATCGAAATATATGGGTTTTCAATCCGAGCAACTATTTTTTTTTTCTTTTTCGACTGGTGTACGGCAATGTAAAACGTCGTGCAGGTTGCATGTCTCGGATGAAATTCTAAGCTCAGTTTTGGAATGAGCTTCAAAGTTTTTCTTAAAGGGAGGGCTAAATTTAGTTCAAAGTAAATTTTAAATGTTACTAAAAATCCGATCATTTTTATTTATATGTAATTCAATCAACATACTAATCATTTAAAAAGGATCAAAACTACATTCATATTCTTTTGCTCTTAAAAACGTTATTGCGGACTTCATATTTTGGATATTTTTCACTTCGAATACTTTGAAATAATAATTTCTTATTTTCTAACCAAAATCATATCTAATGACAATATTAGCATAGTTCAAAGAGATTTCTAGAAGCACTGTTTCGTCGTTGTTTCACAATTCTAATTAAACTAGAAAATTAACTAATCCGTGGTAACTTCTAAGCTTTTATATTTACAGTTTATAGTATCTAATAAACACGACATTTAGTTTTAAACGAGAACCGTCCGACTATGCATGTTATATATATAGTACAGTAATAGCCTGTTAATTTCCCACTGCTGGGCTAAGGCCTCCTCTTCCTTTTGAGAAGAAGGTTTGGAGCTTATTCCACCACGCTGCTCCAGTGCGGGTTGGTGGAATACACATGTGGCAGAGTTTCAATGAAATTAGACACATGCAGGTTTCCTCACGATGTTTTCCTTCACCGTCAAGCACGAGATGAATTATAAACACAAATTAAGCACATGAAAACTGACTGGTGCTTGACCGGGTTTGAATTCACGACCATCGGCTAAGATTCACGCGTTCTAACCACTAGGCCATCTCGGCTTTTTTATATATAGAGTTACAGTTTTTTGACTACTTTCTTTTTTTAGTTAAACACTGATTTCTCTCTTTCCATCATTATTCATTTAACATTCTAAAGAGGAAGACAATATTGTTTAATTAATCACCCGTTAAAAAACATTTATAAGTAAGCACCTTTTCGATCTTCAATTGTTATTTTCACGTAATATTATTATTATTAATATTTTAAATGATACGATATCGTTTCAGACGTCAATAACGGCCAGTCAAATTCAAATTCAGTTGGTAACGATGCTAGCATCGCTCAAAGCAGTAAGTATTTTTGGAGCTCATTTAGTATTGAATTTATTTGATACGTTAATATAATTATACCAATAAAAAATGAGTCTTAATTGCCAATTGATTTGATTGATTGATTTGGCACATTTGAGTATCTATTTCATAAAAAAAAATTAAAATTATTATTTTTTTAGACGTTGGAGGTTCACAAGGACAAGGCCTCATTGGTAGTGTTATTGGTAACGTTGGCAACATCGGACAAAGCAGTGAGTAATTTTTATTATTTACTATATTTCTTAATGTAAATAATAAATAATATTAGATTGTTACTCAAACATATATATCTGCAGATATAAATGGAGGACAAGGCATGGATGGAAGCATCGGCAACATTGCTAACATCGGACAGAGCAGTGAGTAATTTTTATTATTTACTATATTTCTTAATGTAAATAATAAATAATATTAGATTGATACTCAACATATATATCTGCAGATATAAATGGAGGACAAGGCATGGATGGAATCATCGGCAACATTGCAAACATCGGACAGAGCAGTGAGTAATTTTTATTATTTACTATATTTCTTTATGTATTTGATTGATACTCAAACATTCATATTTGCAGATATAAATGGACTCCAAGGCATGGGTGGAAGTATCGGCAACATTGCTAACATTGGACAGAGCAGTAAGTCACTTCTTTTTAATTTATACAATTGCGTTAAATTGCGAATACTTATATCAAGAATAGAATAGAATCACGCTGCTTTTTTTATAACCCTTACAATGTGTACGCAAAATTTCAGATATAAAAGCATAAGAAATAAATAAACTCCTTTTAAGAATTTATTGTATTAATTGATGCCAAAGTTACTTGTCGGTATATTTGATATTAATAAAAGTAAACCTCTGAACTAATTGAAAGTAAATTTGACTCAAATGTTGAATAAAACTTATATGTTTATAGTATAATAGTCTGTAAATGTCCCACGGCTGGGCTTTACAAAGCTTAGAGCTTATTCACTATGCTGCTCTAATGCGGATTATTTAAACATTTGGTAGATTTTCTTCAACGCCGAGCACGAGACGAACTATAAACACAAATTAATCACATGAAAATTCATTTGTGTTTGCCTGGATGCAAACCTGCAATCATTGGTTAAGATTCACGCTTTCTAACCACTGGACCATTTCGGCTCTTATTCTCATTTGGCTTCCTTACATTTGTATATTCTTATGGGATTTTCAGAGAGCTATATGACTATATAACTCAATCCTCATTCTCATTTTAAAAATACTCATATAGTCCGTACGATTACCTCTCGTTAACTTTTTTCCTAAATATTTATTATGACGAGGTTATAATTATTTTTTAGTATTAATTTAATCTGAATATTGAAATATTATGGTTACAGACATTGGAGGACTACTAGGACCTCCGAGTAGTATTGGTAATGTTGGTAACATTGGACAGAGTAGTAAGTATATACCTAGTATATTATTGAAATGTTTTATATTTTTATCATATATTTAAAAAAAATCGTCTTTGTTGCAGATATTGCAGATATTCTTAATTATTTATACGGCAATGGTCAAACCTGTAAGTTCATATAAACATTAACCACATATTAATGCCATTATTTTTATTTGAAATTCATATAATTATTTGATTAATTTAATTGCAGATTATTCATATGGTAAAGGAATCAATAACTACGACAATAACAACAATTATTACTTTAATAAAAATGGCAACTACAACAATAATATTTATAATAGAAATGGCTACAACAACAATTATTATAATAGAAATGGTTACAACAACAATTATTATAATAGAAATGGCTATAACAACAATTATTATAATAGAAATGGCAACAACAACAATTATTACAATGGAAATGGCAATAACAACAACATGTATGGTAAGTAATATTTAGTCAGTAGAAATATAAGTTCCCTAATCTGTGGACTTCAGATCGCTTCGTCTTAAATTACTTTAATTTTTGTTTATTAAATCTCATCTAGAATTGGAAGAAGTTAGCAATATGACTTTATTGTATTAGTAAGTAATTATTTTATACTAATTATGTACTCATGGACAAACTGGTTTTCTCTAAGGCGAGGATAGAAACATCGAGCGGCCCTGTCAAATCTTTGACACTTACTGTATCAGAAAATACTTCGCGGAGAACTCTCAATGCAAGGAATCCCAAGGCCCAGTACCTGACCCAAAGTACAGAGCTCAGTCCACGTTGTTTCTCCCGAGACTTAACCTCACAATGACTGCTGATAATGTCCTATACAGTGGTCTTAATGGAAGGATCGAGGAATTCTAGTAAGTTCTAGAATAATTATACTCTTATCTTACAACCGAATCAGGGAGTAATTTTAGTTGTTTTTCTTTATTGAGTACTTCTTATCTATCTGAACCTTCTAGTTATTATAATTTAGCTTACGTGTAACTTCTATAAGTTGACTATATTTTCATAATATGATATAATAATATATTTACGTATCAAATTTATTCATTCATCTTTGCAAAATATATTTGAAAATTTTAATAAAACTATTTAAAAATATTTTGTTCAAATAAAAAAAAAGTTCTCAATAATTGAAAAATCGATTAAAATACTACCAAATGTAGAAGAAGAAGTACTTTAAAATATTAGATCGTCTTATGTGTAAGCTGTGTAAGTGTAAAGTGATTAGTGTTAACTAATCATACTAAAGAAATATTATGTGGAATTTTGTGCAAAATCACTGATACAATTCCAATAATTTATGCTAAAATTAAATATTAAATTACACACACATGCAAAGGCAGCCTTATGTTTTAAACAAATAAATAAGACAAGAACGAAATTAAAAATTATAATAATTTCAAGATATAATTGATTATTTAGTCATTTTAGTCATATAAAATGTTAACCAACAATATTAATTACGTCAATCGTGTTATCTTTTTCAGCATCAACAGAGAAACTGATAGATTGGTTCTGGCTATCGAGTTCCGTAACTTAACTTTCTATTCGAGAGACACTTACTTCCGGTTCCATCGACGCGCAAGAGAGCCCATTGTCAACGTGGACTATCTCTACATTAATTACCGTAATTGTTTTTCTTTTCTATTACATCAAAACAAAGTTAATAGCTCACATTAGCTGTATATGTTTTGTCCCAGTCATGTCCAGCATGAATAGAAGGGGCTTAAAAGTTAAGTTGATAAATACACATATATTCAATGTATATCATGATGCAGATTTCGATGTATTGGGTTAAAATCCTGAATTTAGTCAATAATGATTATAGAGTTTTTCTGTCAAGGGATTCTCAGCAGCAATTGAATTGGGTAGTTAGCAGTTTTATAATCCCGAGTCTTAGAAAGCGGAGCTGTTGGTATCGCGCCTGAAAGTTCTCCGTTACTACGCAGGTTTTATAGACTATCTGGAAATGTCTGTTAGATGTCCTGAAAGATAATCTTGCCAATACTGTTGTTTAACATAATCTATCATTCCAGGTTCATTGGTGTCTACGGTTGTTATTCCTAACAGGAAGGACCTTCAGCTGCACAAGAGCGAAATCGTATCTTCTATCGATGAAATCCCAAGCTTTAGCATTGGTAGAAACGCCTTCGATAGCCCAGGTAAGTCAATAGATGGATTATTAAATTAAATTATTCTCCTCAATTCGGTTACTTTTTATATTTAAAGAGATTTATTTTTCTTTTTCAGATCGAAATGTTCAGCTAGCTAAGGTTCTAATTCAAACCGACGTCTTAACAGATGTGCTAGAGACACAACTAACTGAAAGCGCGTACCTCGCCTCCACTTTCATACAATACAACCTCTGCGATTTTGGTCTTAAAGTGTTGTAAAACCATAATGAATTTTTCTTTTAATAAAGTGTGAATGCAAAAAAAATATTTCATTTAAAAAACCTTATCATATTTCGATGCTTTCTGTGAGAATAATGTGTGTTTTTTTTTAATTCATATCATTATTGTTGGATACAAGTCACTTTGAGAGTTTTAATAAAATAGTTAAAATTATGATATAGTTCAGAAAAGGCCATAAAAATAGTTTTGTATATTCTTAAAGCTTATATAAGTTCTCTTACGAAGTATAATTTATATTTGTACTTGTTTGCAAAAACCTTTTTTTAGTCTTCCATTGGCAATCTTAGGTAATATATAAGGTATAATATGCTTATAAAATTTAATATCATTGAATTTAAAATTATAATAAAAACACATCCTTTATTAAAGTATAGAAAAAGTTTTTAAAATATTACATAACCACACGTTATGCTGGACTTTAATAAACTAATAATGCTTAAAAATAAATAATTTATGAAACAAAATATTTAAAGTTCATTTTATAGTATCATTGTACAATGTGGATTTATTTTTAAATCGTACAGGAAAAAAAGTACTTGATCGTAAGTTTGTTTCTTAATTAATTATTCTTTTAATAAAATTATAACAAAACAGTATTTTAATACATCTTTGCGATTTATAATAAATGGCATACTCAATTATTATGTTTTAATTATATGAAATTACAATTTAGAAGAATATTTTAATATATGAAGCATTATTGGTACATTGATAACAAAATTAATAAATCAAAAAACAGTTAAAGATTTTTTCACTAAAAAAAAATAGAAACAGTGATAAAATACTTTTCGACGTATATATTTTTATATGATGTACAATAATGATGTGATATTAAAACGTTTTTTGACACAATAGCCTCGATAGATAAAATTGATAATATTGCTATTTGACTCCCTTAAATATATTTTTTTTAATTTGAATTACTAAATAAATGGATAACTTACCTGCTTATTATTTTCGGGTACACAATTTTCGTGCGCTACCAACCTTCTACACACTAATTTATAATATATATAACGTATATAACTTTTCACGTTAACTTTTTATAAGCGAAAAGTTTTACGCGGATATCGGCAGCGCGCTAATACCGTTCTATAAACACGTCCACTCTCGCGAAGCCTCGCGGTCAACTGACTGAATTTCACGACATTCTGTCCCTGCTTTCATGAAATGAACTCATAATTTTCACATCCAAAATGACACATGCGACAATCGCTTGCAATGTCAATTTAACCTTAACTTATTGTACCAGAGTTTAATTTTATGCAATTGAAAATTTGTTTTTAAAGTACTCGACTGTTTGTTTGGGAGGGCCGCAGAGGCGGGAATGAGTGTGTTGAAAAAAAATAAGCCAACCACGTCTCAGTGAGCTAAGGCTCCAGGGGCGGGTTTGCGGAGAGTATCTTTAATTAAAATAGAGATTTGGCTCTTGTGTAATGAATTGATGTATCAAAAAATTAAAAAAAATAATATTGTAAGTTTCAAAAGAGCCATGGTTCCCGAGATAATTAATTAGTAGAGGTTTTAGTGTATAGAGAAGCCTCTTGTTTGCTAATTTAATTATGTTGAGCATTTTCAAACTATGCATGTGGCGTTCGAGATAAGTATGCAATACAGGCGATTATTATAACAGTTTGCCTTTTAAAATTACTGATAATATTCCATAGGTTTATGGTTATATTACAACATTTCAAAAGTTATTTAATTTCTAAAATGTATTTTATCAAAATATGGCTCACGATATGTTATTAAAATAATAAAAAAATCTTTTACTTAAACACGTTAATAATAATTAGATAATATATTGCTAATCAAAATGGGCTTGTCTCTTTAAATCTCATAAACCAATGTAAGTTTTAGAATTCGTCTAAGTTTAAATCCATATAATAAAAACGTCAGAAACCTTTTCCAGCAATTGTATTTTTCGACTGAATGAATATTTCATTATTAGATATAATAAGAAATAAATGTAAAATAAATCAAATTTGAGAAGAAATAAGAGATGAATCGTCATCTCCCTCGGATAAAGGCGTGGCTTGGTCTGCGCATGCGTGGGTAGAATCTTAAGAATAAGATCTGTATATTCAGTCAAAGAAATATACTATTCGATTGTGTATGGAAAATATATTATGTAATCGTATAAACCACGGATACACTTTGCCTCAGCCTGTCGCCTTGATTTGAAACTCAAATGAAGTTTTCATCTACTTTAATATAGATTTATAATATCACATGTCTTCGAAATTCAATTTCTGAACAATACAAACTTTATTCTCCGTTTATGTAATAATTTCAATTAATACGCATTGAATAGCCCCGGTAAAATTTTGCAAAAAAAAATTGTATTTATGACAATTATAATAAGTTTTCACTCGAACTATGCAGATCAGTTTATAATTGAATTTATAACAAGTTTAAGACGTTACAACGTCTTATTTGTGTCTTCAAATCCAGAGCTAACAGGTTTCTTTTAGGCAAGCGTGCTAGATCAGGTAAGTCAACGGTCTTGCCTATCAAGTGTAAAAAAACGTATTTATTTATAATATATAAAAAATGAACATAGGATTCCAATGCCTGTACTCTAGCCTGTGACTATACTCTAATTGCTCAACATATTTTTATCTATCTATTTTTATATATCTTACGTAATTTTTTAAAACTGAAAAAAATAGGAGTTCTAAAAAATACACCATTCAATAGATTATGTTAAAACTTTCCAGATTACACTAAATTATTACTAGCAAATAAATTGCTAGTCAATAAAATTTTTAAGCCAATTTAAAAAAAGAAACAATCTCTTATTAAAATCAAAAACACAGAAACCTTTTTTTTAAATAAATAATCGTAAGAAAATTAAAACAGATTGAGTAATTAAGAACTAAAATATAAATGCAATAATATTCAATAGATAAATTGAAATATAGCTAAACTTAAAGCGTTTTTTTTTTCTTTAATTTTAAAAAATATTACTTAAAATTCTTATTAGATCTATGAAATTGATTAAATAATTTGTAACTGTGTATATATAGGACGATGGAGTGTATTAAGAATTTCGGTCAAAGATAGAAGTTAACCATTAATTAAATACAATTTTAATACGTGTACTTTTGAGAGCAGCATGGATACTCTAAACTAAGATTTTAATTTTAATTTTACTTTGTATATTAATTTTTATATTACTTTGTGAATGGCGAACGGTCGCTTAATAAAAAAAGAAAATATGTTTCGCCATATCTAAGCTTTTTTAGAGAATAAAGCATCGAAATAGATTTAGCGTCTCAGAAAAGAGTACTCGCAACGAATTTACAATGTATTTCGTTGCAAGCGCACACGTTCGCTCATCACTGAGTACAGTCACGGACTACCACTCAGTTGCACAATTCGCGCGCTCTACGCGAGGTGGCGCTGTCAATTTGTGCCTCACGGATATTTTGGCGCCCAGCGTGGGACAGTGTTTTCTTTTAAGCACGTGTGGCTGTTGCAAATGGCTTATGTGTTGTCAAGTTAGTTACGACTTATATATACATAGTTCCATTGTGTAAATTTAATTATCACTCCGAATATCTTTCCGAATTAACCTTTTTAAGGTTTAAGACATTTATTTCCTAAAAAAAGAACAAAGTCCACTTAAACTTAGGAAATAACATTAAATATTATTATTTAATAGTACTATACCATAACTTATGAGTACATTTTGTGCCAGTATATATAAATTTTTAATCTTTTTTTGAATATATTAATTGAATTTGCATATATAACATTTTTTGGTAATGAGTTGTAAAGCTGTTCTCCTTCAAATAATATAGTTTTTGTGCCATACTTAGTTCGGAATTTGGGTAATTCGATTTTATGTCGGTTTCGAGTAAGGTGAGAATGGGATTTAGATTGGAATGTAATTTGTGAATGTGTGGTGTTTGTAACTATTTTACGAATTAATAAGCATGTTTTGTATTTATAAATTTGTTTTATTGATAAGATTTTTGTTGTGCTATAAATATTTTTCGTAGGAGTGCGATAGTTCATTTTATACAGGCCTTTTAGCAGTTTATTTTGGGATATTTGGAGATTTTTGATGTGGATTTCAGCGGCATCACCCCAGATTTTAATAAGGTATTCTAAAATCGGTTTTACCATATTATTGTAGATAGGTCGTACTTTAGTTGGAATACAACGCGCTGATATTCTAAGAGCACCGGTAAGTGAAGCAATTTTTCTGTTTGAGTCTATATGAGGACGCCAAGTCAAATATTTTTCTAAAACTAATCCTGAGTATTTTACAGCGTCGGCTTGTTTAATCACCTCGTCATTAAGTATTAAATCGCTATAGGGTTGTATAATTTTTTTTTGCACAGAAAATCATGTGAGATTTTTGAAACATTTATTGTCAGTAGATGCGATTAGCACAGGACCGAGAGAATTGGCGTGCCTGTGAGAAGGCCTATGTCCAGCAGTGGATTAATGTGGGCTGAATATGATGATGATGATATTGTCAGTAAATTGTATCTAAGCCATTCATTTAATATGTTTAAGTCACGTTGTGCTGCTTCTATTAGTTTGAATGGATTTGCCAAAATAAAATAAACACGTGTCATCTTTTTAGATTATTTAATGTAATTTATTTGTTGCAGATTTTTTAGGAGACTTATTTTGAGTAATACGTATAAAATCATACAATGTGAATGTTTAAAATATCTAAAATTCAAAAGGAATTTCTTTTCACATTTTCTCGGTAATTTCAGTTTGAGTTCGTAGAATATCAAAGGTATATCCAAGATCTCCGGGGAACAGTGGTTTTGCAGCGATTAAGGCTTCAGCGCGTTTGATGTATTCATCGCGTCTCGAGGAAACTGTGAAAGGAAATAAAAATAGCGTTAATACTGACCTGGGATTTAGAATTAGTTTTAAGTAGCAATTTCCTTTTGAAATTTGATGATTTACACTAAAAGAAGAACAAATTACATACTTATATTTATATAAAGGCGAAGGAAATAAGCTCCAAGCCTTCTCCTCAAAAGGGAGAGGAGGCCTTAGCCCAGCAGTGGGACATTAACAGGTTGTTAATGTTAATTATATAAAATGTGATGATTGGTATCAAATATATATATAATATGTTAAAGTGAATAAAATATTGTCTTATATATAAATAGTCCTATTATAAATTATCAGTCCAGCTTGTCTGTGTTTTTTAACTGTAACGCAACATTTCCAAATATAACCGCACGAATAAAACTCCAATGATTATTTTCTTATAAATAAATGTTTAACATTTTTTCTTAAAAGAAAATAATATTTGAATTTAAAACAAAACAATTTTCAAAACAACATGTTTTAAATAAAACGAACTAATTTACTTCGATGGTATGACCAAGTTTCCTGCTAATTGAATTGGTGAAACTTTTCTAAAGGTGGAAGCGACGTCGCCCACGGACGCGGGAACTTTTGAAAAATTCCCCACTAGTTTGTTTCACTGTAACTTAATAAAAACTAGGAAAGAACTGAGAGAGTTAGGAATCAACTTCGAGACAGTGTCTCGTAGAATTTTAATCAAATAAGAAGCTTATTCCACTTTTCACTTGTACATAGATTGAAATCATAAAATATGCCTTACTTGTCACTAACGGATGGAAAAGTTTATAGTGTTCAGAAATATCTATTTATATACCAATAAATATAAAAAAAATATTAAGACTACGTATATAAATTGTTTATCTTTTATTTCATTTTGTATTGACAAATTTAGTTCAAAGCAAAAAAAAATATATTGTATGTAAATAACATTAAGTTTTATATCAAAAACACAATTAAGCATAAAGTTTTCTCGATAAATAAAAGAAATCACGAAACCTCTTACGTTCACGTTTTTCAGATTTATACTTGTAATGGTTAATGAGACAAACAGTGGATATTCAATTATCAACAGTACCGTATCAGCCTGTGAATGTCCCACTGCTGGGCTAAATGCCTCCTCTCCCTTTTTGAGGAGAAGGTTTGGAGCGTATTTCACCACGCTGCTCCAGTGCGGGTTGGTGGAATACACATGTGGCAAAATTTCAGTGAAATTAGACACATGCAGGTTTCCTCACTTATGAATGAATTATTATCCCAAATTAAGCACATGAAAATTCAGTGGTGCTTTCCCGGGTTTGAACCCACGATCATCGGTTACGATTCACGCGTGCTTACCACTGGGCCATCTCGGCTTCTTATATATATTCAATTATATATCTAAATATTTAGATGAAATTGGTAGACGAGAGGACTGTGGAAAAAATGTTGACAGGACTTTGTATTAATTATCATATTGAATGTAGACGAAAAAGTAGGTCCCAGTTGCTGTAGAGAGAAAAAGCACAAAAACGAGATCGCGTCGTAATGTAAGAGGCGTGCGAGTGAAATCGGAAGTTTTGTTAGCTTTAGGCGCGCTCGTAATATGTCCGATGTGGGTTAGAGAATGGCCACTATGGCCGAAACTGGTCGAAATGACATAATAATCTCTCACATAAAATTATAACAATGTTTAATTAAGGCACGCTTGTACAAAAAATATAATGCCATATAATAAAAATATAGTTTAATTATTTATGTGTAATAAAATGTTCACAGTAATATGGGACTTCCTTGGTTAAAGCTCCTATAAATATCAAGAAATTATATATGGTTTTATAAACACTCAATGTCGTTAATAAAAATCAAATAAATGATGTCAAATAAAAATTAACCTCTTAGCGTCATTTTGAAAAAAGGACAAATAAAAATGTAGAATAGGAGTTTAATTTAAGAAACGGACAGAATTTTGCGTGTTAACGACAGAACCCTAAAACGAAAGGAAGGAAAGGAACTCTGAAAAGTTACTTTCAAGTTATCGTTCGTGGTGAGATTTAGGGCAATTTATCTTATATTTTCTTTCTATCTTGAATTCCATCTATATTATTGCTATACCTACTTTCCTTTTTTCTTCAACTTCTACGTCTTCATAGTTACCAGCTTGTGGCCTTGACCTTTAGAAGGATCACGAGATCCCAGATTAGAATCCTGGATCGTGCTAATGAAATTAAACCTAATTTTTTGCCCAGAAATTCAGCAGCTGCACCATATTTGTGTGAACTCCCTTACCTCGAAAAGAACGCAAACTCAACGATACTCTTGATCTCTTTCCAAACGGTTTTAGATTGCCTTATGGCATAATAGCTCATCGGACCCTAAGAGTGACAATTTCTGATAAAATCCATGGTGGCAAAAATTCGACCTGAAAGAACTTTTGGTTGCTTAAGGATGACTGAGCATAATATGTTATGAGTATATTTATTAAATTTGTAGTTGATGTTAAAAAATAAATTGTGGTAAAGCAAGATGAAAAAATCCTGTGACATAAAATTGTCATTGACTTTTATAAATGGAAATATTAATTAATTGTTAATAATTATCAAAGCTGTTGCATGAAGTACTAACCACTGAATTAATTGGCTGTACTTTTCGGTAGAATTCACATTTCAAATCGATGATAGCTCTGCTTTTATTTGACGCGATTTGATTAAATGATGGTGGATGCGAAATAATTTAAATGCGCTTATTTATACTTTTGAATTTGAAGTTTCATATTTATTGAAATTTTCACTCAATTTGCAATTTAGAGTTTTCAAGCAGTGTATAGCAGTGTATAGCAGTGTATATGTATATATCTTTGTTAGTATTTTTTTTATTACGTAATTGTTTTTTTAATATATTTTAGGTGAATGAGCAAAAATACCTCCTGATAGTGGTCATTTTTTCCAATCGACAACGGTACTCTGACATATACTGATTATTTCTTACACCTACAATTCAATCCAAAATTAATGAAGCGAAACAAAAAAGAAAATAATCACAAAAATGAATGAACACAGAAATATCGGTGGAGATTTTTTTTATTTAAAAATGATGCTAAATCTCCAGCAACTACTCTTGGGAATCGTGTTATATTTCTTGTGTTCACTTACCATTAACCTCAGAACACAACCCCTTTTAATAATAATTTAATTGTTTTCAATAAAATTGACAAATATAACTACGAGTATATTTAACCTTTTTTGCCAAGCTATATTAAATTAAATATTCACAATAGCTAATACCTAATTCACACAACTATAAATAAAACTAGCCAAACATTAGAAAAAAATTAAGCTGTTCATATTCTACCACGCTGCCTTAGTCTCAGTGCGCACATGATCTCTGTGTGTGCGCACATGACCTCAGGGCGCGCGTGATATACAGATGGCAGATTTTCATCCGACACAATCTGCATTAACATCTTAAGACTATATTCCGCCAAGACAAAGGTGATGATTACAAACGAAAACATGTCCGCGAAACCTCACAACCGTGTGATTTAAGCCTGTCCATTATAATCCAGATTTTCGAAATACTAATTTGGAGTTCACTCCAAAATTTGACGACTTATTTTAAACGGAAAAAATTTCAAGATAATGATGCTTAGCAAAGTTAGTATTATTACCTAATCGACGTTTATTATTTAATTTAAATGTATTGAAATAAAATGTTGATATTCTTCGTAAAATTTTATCTGAATAAAACCACTTGTTAGAACAATACACTCATATTTCAATACATTAGCGAGATCAAGAACTGTTCATTCCATAAGTAGATAAAAGCTCTAAACAACAAAATAACAACAAGAATATGCACCAATAATTCCGTCTGTTTAAGCTTATCATTCTGAACTTTGTTATTCTAATATTGACTCTAAAATGTACGGTTTAGAGTTGAAAATTGTATTTCAATCGATTTTATTTTTTGCTTTAATTTTATAAAGGCAGTCATGGCATTAGCCTTGCCACGACTTAATCCGCTTTGCATTTCTAAGTAAACAAGGGCTTTTCGAGTTTATAAACAATATTGATTCATACTTTTTTAAGAATGTTTTCAAAATTGAATCAAATTGGACCAAATGTGTTTGGAATCCTTGAAATTATAATAAATATTTAGAGCATTTATTATTATTTACAGAATGTACATTTATATGTAATAATGTTTGCAAAGGCAAAGAAACGAATTCTAAATTCAAATCAGTTCGTGAGTGGAGAGCTAAGCGGATGGACGTGCCGCGTAAACCATTTATTTCGTTACAACTCCATTCCTAATGCTAAATATATTGACGAAAACGAGGTATTGTGAGTATTTACATAATTTTTGCTCGAGTCGAATGTTGAGTAGCTTTGATTGTCATCTAATTATCATGACAATGGAACTGTAAATATATATTATTTTAGCGCCCCGTACCGACTTCGTACGCGTAAAATTCATATAAAGCCACCCGAAATTTCGTAATATATTGTAATATTATAAAATGAAACTACGTGCAAAATTTCAATTTTATAGACTTAGTTGTTTTGGCTGTCTTAATAGTCAGTTTCAGATAAGAGTTTCAAGATATTGAGTTGTCAGAGATAATAAATTTAAGCGGATATACGACTATGCTTATTAGAATAGCAACAGCACACAACGTGATTGTTGACGTCTTGGGACGTACTGGCCGGTTTTCGGACGTCAAGTTGTGAAAATAGAAGTGAATTGAATTGAATTGAATTCAGCCTTTTGCCGTCCACTGCTGGACGAAAGCCTCCCCCATAGAACGCCAACCATCCCGATCTTGGGCAGTCCGCATCCATCCCGTGCCCGCCACCTTCTTCAAATCGTCGGTCCATCTTGTCACAGGGCGCCCTACACTACGTTTGCCTAAGCGCGGTCTCCACTCTAACACGTGTCGGCTCCATCGGCCATCAATGCGTCTGGAGACATGACCAGCCCACTTCCACTTCAGCGAGCTAATTCTCCGCGCGATGTCGGTGACTTTAGTTCTCTGGCGAATGTCCTCATTTCGGATTCTATCGCCCAGAGAAACCCCAAGCATCGCGCGTTCCATCGCTCGCTGAGCGACCTTAAATTTGTGGACCAGTCCTACGGTGAGTGTCCACGTTTCGGCACCGTAAGTCATCACAGGTAGGACGCACTGATTAAAGACCCTGGTCTTAAGCGACTGTGGGATCGACGATTCAAAAATATGACGCAACTTCCCGAATGCCGCCCAGCCCAAACGTATTCTTCTTTTAGCCTCCTTCTCAAAGTTGTGCCGGCCAAGTTGTATAGTTTGGCCCAGGTAGATATATTCCTGCACAACTTCAAGTGGAGAGCCATTTACGACCACTGGTCCCGGGGATACATGATTGTTTGCCATAATTTTGGTCTTTTCAATGTTCATCCCGAGACCTACTCGTCTCGAAGAATCGCTCAGGTTGTTTAGCATCTCTTCCAAATCCTGCAGAGTCTCCGCCATGATGACAATGTCGTCGGCAAATCGCAGATGTGTAATGTGTTGGCCATTGATATTAATGCCGCGTCCGTTCCAATCGAGCGTTTTGAAGACGTCCTCCAATGCATTGGTAAAAAGTTTCGGGGAGATTACATCCCCCTGTCTTACCCCGCGATGCAATTGGATTGGTCTTGTGCTCTGATCTTGTACTTGGATGGTCATAGTTGCGGCTTCGTACAAACACTTCAACACCTGGATATACCGATAGTCAATTAGGCACCTCTGCATGGATTCCAGAACAGCCCAGGTCTCAATGGTATCGAAGGCTTTTTCGTAGTCCACAAACGCTAGGCATAGAGGCTGATTATATTCCTCGGTCTTCTGTATTATTTGCCTAAGTGTGTGTATGTGGTCTACGGTACTGAAGCCTTTTCGAAACCCAGCCTGCTCAACGGGTTGGAAGTCATCGAATTTCCGGGCAAGACGATTCGTGATTACCCTCGAAAACAACTTGTAAACATGGCTTAAAAGTGAAATGGGGCGGTAGTTCTTCAGAAGAGCTTTATCACCCTTCTTGAAAAACAGAACCACCACACTTCTGCTCCATGTCTTCGGTGTAGTACCATTATGGAGGACGGAATTGAAGATGTTAGCCAGCTCTCTCAGAACTGGTGTGCCTCCTGCTTTAAGAAGCTCTGAGGTAATTCCGTCATCTCCTGGAGCCTTGTTGTTTCCAAGTTGTCCGAGAGCAATCCTAATCTCGCCCAAATCGATGTCGGGAAGATCGTCTGATAGGTGGCGTGTCAGTCTGGCTCGTGGGTCATCCGCACTGTGGGACTCAGGTGGAGGTACTCGTGATGAGTATAAATCGCCATAATACTTTTCGACTTCAGCGAGAATCTCTGGTTTTGAGGTGACGGTTGTGCCTTGTGTGGTTTTGAGTTTTGTCAGGTGACAACAGGAGGTATGTGACTTTGCAAGAACCTTTGAGCCCCTATTGAGTGCTATGGCATCTTCAATATTCCGGGTATTAGCTCGTCTTGTGTCACGCCTTATTAGTTTTTTAACCTTCCTGTTAAGTGCCTGACACTCAGATGGCGTCATATTCTGATGTTCTCGTCTTCTCGTCATCTCGTTCAGAGTCTCGCCTGAGAGCTTCGACTTACGTCCATTGCTCTTTTGTCGAAAGTAATTTTGGCCCACTTCGCGGATGACACGCACCAGACTATTGGTGGCGTCGTCAATGTCCTGCCTGGTTTCCAACATGGCAAATCGGTTCTGTAGTTCCAACTGGAAGCTTTCGCAACCAGCTCCGACTTGGGGCTGAGTTGGTCTAAGAGTCGACTTCATTAACCGCGATCGTTCTATTTTAGTGTTAATATTCAGGGTGCCTCTTACCAGGCGGTGATCACTTCCAGTGTTTACCCTGTTGATCACGGAGACATCCCTGAATATTTGGCGCTTATTGGATAAAATGAAGTCGATCTCATTCATCGCTGTGTTATCGGGGCTTCGCCAGGTCCACTTCCTTTGGGGCTTTTTCTGGAAAAATGAATTCATCAGAAATAATCCCTGAGCCTCAAGGAAGTTTACCAGCATTTGCCCCCGATGATTCCTGTGCCCATAGCCGAATTTTCCTACCCTCGATTCACCATCTTCTTGTACTCCCACTTTGGCATTGAAGTCACCCATAACAATTGTGTAGAAGGTACTGGTACGAGACATAGCTTTCACTATGTCTTCGTACATGGCTTCGACCTCTTCGTCAGTGTATGTAGACGTTGGGGCATACACTTGTATTACCTTCAAGGCATACCTCTCGGTTATCTTTAAGACAAGGTATGCCACCCTTGCCGACACACTGCCAACCTCCACGACATTGCTTCTGAGTGACTTGTGGATCAAAAAGCCGACGCCACCTTGGGATGGTTGGTGTCCTTCTCGGAAGTAGAGTAAGTGACCGGAATCTAGTGTCATCGTGTCCTCGCCCTGTCTTCGGATTTCTGATAGACCTACTATATCCCAGTTAATACGACTTAACTCTACTTCCAATTCTGTCAGGTGTTCGTCCAGCCGTAGAGAGCGTCCATTATACGTGGCCAGAAACAGTCGCCGTTTGTGGTACCCTGCCGTAGCCCGGGGATTCTTAGCACCCCCCATCGCACCGTTACCATGGCCGGTACCGTGGCCAGGAATAGTGCGATTACCGGGAATTGGGGGCCGTGAATTTGAGTCGTCGCTCATAGGGGGGTTTTTGCCTTAGTCACCGCGCTTGGCAGGCGGGTTGGTGACCGCAGTGGCTGGAATCTTTCACTAATAGCGCTGCTGCCCGCTATCAGGATTAGCATTTTCGGATTCCAGCATTTGTGTGGTTATACCGCCACGATTTCGGTCGCCAGAGCCTCGTTCGTTGATTAGCAGGATGCACCACGAGCAGGTGAGGTTGACGGTAGGGAGCCTAGGTTGTTGTCGACTCCCCTTACACCCCAAAGAAGAAGACACACACAACACACAAAATAGAAGACGGCTGCCTATTTTATTGTACAGCCGAATAATAGAAATATAAAATATAATGGTGTATCTGTCAGTAGCGCGTGTGATCATTTGTCTAGCGACCCCCTTGGTTAATATTGATTTCGTAACAATTATTTATATGCCTGTTTACTCCCGACGTACTCGGAGGGACCAAATGATGAACGAAATAAGAACTATATTTCACTGTTCACAATACTTTAATAAATTTGATCGATTTTGTAACATTGACATTACATATACGTACTTTTAGAAAGAAACTTAGACAGCGTGATTCAGGAATTTCAAAAAATGTATCAACGCTATCTATTGACAAATAGTAACAAACATGTTTACTCTTAACATTCCGCCCACCATGGACAGGTGGTCCATCATAAAATAGAAAAATAACAATAACTAAGTAATAAGATTGTTTTGATATTTACCGCCCACCATGAAGTAGTAAATAATAGGATACAAATTATAACATTTTCTTATTTACAACAATCGTTAAACAATAAAAGCAACAAATTCATATATCATAATAAATATCTTAAAATAAGTTTACTTCAACATTCTGTTTCATACTAAATATCTTATCAATAACAATTAAAATAAACATAACAAATGTCTTTCCACAAATAAAATATAAATTTAACGTCCAATGTTAATCTTTAGCAATAGGTAAAATGATGATTTTGGACGTGGGCCTTTTTATTATGTTGCCCTTACATTTAAGTGAAACTACTCTTGTGAGATTGTCCGGACCAATGTGCTTTTGAACAATAATACCATACAACCAGGTATGCTGGTGGCAGATTGTCTTCTTTCACCAACACAACATCTCCTATTCGTGGCTCCGGTGTCTGATTTGACCATTTGTACCTATTGTGAAATTTAGTCAAATATTCCTGAGACCATCGTTGCCAAAAATTTTGTACTAATCGTTGTGTTTGGTGCCATCGTTGTAGATTTGAAATTTGTGTATTGTCACAAGGTTCCGGTATCAATAATAAAGGTTCTCCGATCAAAAAATGAGCTGGAGTTAATGGGAAAGAATCTTCAGGATTATTGTTATTGAGTTGATAAGGAGGTCGTGAATTAAGACACGCCTCAATTTGAGTAAGTACAGTAGTCAACTCTTCAAACGTCAGAGTGTGAGTGCCAATTATACGCTTAAGATGGGTTTTAGTTGACTTCACTCCAGCTTCCCATAAACCTCCAAAATTTGGAGAATGAGGTGGAATAAAGTGCCAAGTTGTGTTGTTATTGGCTAACCAACTTGCAATGTCCGCAGCTAAACTTGATTTATCTTTGGAAAACAGTGTTTGTAAATATTTATTAGCTCCAACAAAAGTTGTTCCATTGTCACTCCATAAGTCAGCACAGTGACCTATCCGAGCTGTAAAGCGTTTGAATGAAGCTATGAAGCTTTGTGTGGTTAAATCGCTGACTACTTCCAAATGGATTGCCTGAGTGGCCATGCAGACAAATAAACAAATATAACCCTTTGAAGAGTGATAACCACGACCTTTGTGAAGCCTGATACTAATAGGCCCAGCATAATCAACTCCGCTTTGAAAAAAAGGTCGCCTAGCTGTAACTCGAGCTGTTGGTAGTTGACCCATTAACTGTTGATTACTCTGAGCAGAGTAGCGGATACAAGTAACACACTTACGATAAAAGTTACGAACTAGACTTTTTGCATTAATTATCCAATATTTGGTTCTCAAATAATTGAGCATCAATTGTGGACCACCATGTAAAGTTCGTTCATGGGCATCAGCAATTAAAAGGTCTGTAAAGTGTGACATGTGTGGCATTATTACAGGATGTTTCATATCTTCCTGTATTTCTGCTTCTGAAGCCGTCCACCAACTCTTAAAATATCATTTGCGTCTATATAAGGATACAGAAAGGTAAGTTTGCTCTTCTTATTTACTCTACCATCTTTTTTTAGGTTCTCTATATCTTCATTAAAACATTGTTTTTGACATATTTTTATACAAGTAAGTAATGCTTTATTTAATTCTTCACAGGTAAGCCACGACACATTATTTTTTGTATTTTAATGACATTAGAAATCTTTTACAATAAGCTATAACCCTTGTCAGTTTTCTAAGCGATGAAAATCTTGACAAAACACATTCTTCAATTCTTTCACTAGTTAAATGACATACAATTTTTTCTTTTCTTTCTTCTAAATTAGTATTCTCTATTTTATTTTGATTGTAAATAATTATTTTATTTTTTAACCATTTAGGACCCTTTTTCCATAAATCATTTGTATTGCATTCACTTGGACTTAAACCTCTCGATGCACAATCAGCAGGATTTTCCTTTGAAATTACATGTGACCATTGACTATTATCCATTATGATAAGTATTTCTGATACTCTATTGCCTACAAATGTCTTCCACTTACTAGGATGACTTTTCAACCATGCTAATACTACAGAAGAATCTGTCCAGGCGTGGACATTAGTCTTCATTATCCCTAAAGTTATGGTAATTTCATTTAATAACTTGGCTAGCAATACAGCGCCACATAATTCCAAACGCGGTATTGAAACTTGTTTTATAGGAGAAACTTTAGTTTTTGATGCAATGAGATGTGTATAAATCGTGTCATTGCTACAAATAACTCGAGAATATACGACAGCAGCATAAGCATTATTTCACGCGTCGCTAAATCCATGTAACTCAACAATGTTGTTTGATTCAGTTTTTATCCATCTTGGTATTCGAAATTCCGTAACCCCTTGAAGGTTATTACGATATGACAACCATTCTTGCAACAATGAACTTGGTAACTCTTCGTCCCAATCTATTCCTGAGAGCCAAAGTTTTTGAATTAATATTTTCGCCGTTATTATCACAGGTGCGATCCAACCAAGAGGATCATAAAGACGCAAAATATCAGATACAACCTTCCGCTTCGTCACTGGTGTTGACAGAGGAGGAAGTTGACAAGTATACTGAAATTCATCGTTTTGATGGTCCCAAGTTATTTAAAGTATTTTTATAACTGAATCTATTTTCAAATCTAATTTTTTTTTGCTATTGATATCATTACTTATTTGCTCCATTAATTCACTACTATTGGTACACCATTTCTGAAGTTGAAAACCTCCGCGATTTAATAACTCGTTCATGTCTTTGTATATTGCTTTACCTTCGGAAACTGTTTGACAACCTGTGATAAGATCATCAACATAAAAGTCATTTAATACTCGATTTGACACTAATGGAAATTCATTTCCTTCATCATAGGACAACTGCTGCAAGCACTTTACTGCTAAGTATGGAGCTGCAGATGTACCAAAGGTTACACGCAATAATCTTAAATGTTGTAATTCTGAATTTGGATTATCACGCCATAATAGACGTTGATAGTCAGTATCCTCATCAGACCCCTTTATTTGCCGGTACATCTTTACTATATCGGCAACTAAACATATAGGATGACAGCGCCATCGCATAATAATTTGACGCAGCTCAGGTTGCAATTTGGGTCCCACCATTAAATCATCATTGAGTGAAACTCCATTAATTCCTTGACAAGATGCATCGAAAACTGTTCGCACTTTTGTTGTGCTCTTGTCGTTACGTACCACTGCGTGGTGAGGCAAATATACAGCACCACTCTTGTTTCTTTGTGATGTCGGAACCACCTCCATGTGATTCAAATCTAAATATTCTTTTATCACTGCACTGTACTGAGTTTTCAAATCTGAATTCTTATTCAGCTTATGTTCTAACATATAAAACCTCTTTTGTGCTATATGTCTAGAATTACCATATTTACTGAGTGGGTCATCTCGTTTAAAGGGTAATCTAACTATATAGCGCCCTGATTTGTCTCTCCTGGTTGTTTGAGAAAATAGCTGTTCACAAAGCTGTTCTTCTTCAGTAAGGATTTTTTTATTTACTGACACAGGCTCTTCTAATTCCCAGAACTTTTTCAATATTTCATTTTCATTCAATTGTACATGCATACTAACAACAACATTATTACTTATTTCTGAACGATCTTTTGAGCTTGAATCATGAACATCTCCAGATAAAATCCAAGCAAACTTGGTATTTTGAGCAATGGGCAACCCAGGAGGACCTTTAACTAAGCCTTCTAACAGAATTTGTGCATATACTCCTGCACTCAAAACCAAATCTATTTTATTTGGCTTGCCAAATGATGGATCTGCTAAGTCAACTGCAGATATTGTTGATAGCATTTGAACTATCTTTTTCTCAGGAAGAAAAGATGTAAGCTTCTTTAAAACGTACGCGTTCACATTTAAAACAAAAGCAGAATCAAAGCGTGCTTTAATTTTAAGTGAAACTACAGCTTTAGAAGGTAAATTGTTACCCTCATCACCTAACCTTAATATATTTGCTGTAGTTGGCATTTTTCTTAGACCTAATAACTGAACCGCTGACTCCGTAATAAATGAAGCTTGTGAGCCTTGATCCAACAACGCTTTCAAAATAACTGTAGTTCCTGTTTTAGTTTCAACCTTCACTAAAGCTGAGGCTAGTAAAACCTGGCTTTTTAGATCAGAAAAACATGACACTACATTATTCGATTCATTTTGTGCAGACATGGATGCAATGACCGCATCCTTATCATCAGACGAACCATGATCATTACTTTCTTCTGATTTAGGCACGTTATTAGGATGAAGTAATGAGTGATGCCTTTTTTTACAAATACGGCATCTGGTAGTCTGACGACATGAAAAAGCAGAATGGTTTCCACCTAAAAAATTGAAACATAGCGCATTGGACCGAACAAACTCACGTCGCACATCGTTATCTAAATTTGCGAATTTCTTACAATTATATAATTTGTGACTATCCGAGCAATAATTACATGAAAGAGTAGCAACATGCAACATTTTTTGATTAGTACTACGAATGTAATTTTGTTTTTTAACTTCCTTTGAATCTAAAAATTCGAGTGACCAAAAACGGTGTTCTAAAAATTCCTTAAAACTATCTAGTGTAGGCAAATTATTCTGGGAATTACTAATTTTAGCCTCCCATTGTTTTCTACTCTCTGGATCTAATTTTTGACAAACTATGTATATAACTATTAAATCCCATGACTGTGTATCTACATTTAAATTTGACAATCCATTTAACAAGTCATTTATATTATCTAATAGTTGTTTAATAAAACTAGCTGACTCTACTAATACATTGCGTTGAGAAAAGAAACGTTTCAAATTACAATTAGCTAAATATTGCTTATTATTATATCTACTATCTAACAAAATCCAACACTGTTCATAAGTATCATTTGTAATGGGTATATGGCGAACGAGCTGCTCCGCCTCACCGGTGAGATGTCCTTTCAGGTAATGAAGCTTTTGAACATTGTCTAGAGTATTGTTGCTATGAATGAGTGATATAAACATATCTCGAAAACTTATCCACTCTGTATATAATCCAGAAAACATAGGAATAGTTATTTTTGGTAATTTAACTGAAGTTTTACTATTTCCATTTATATGTAAAGATTTATTTATTTGAGTATTTGCTGCAAACTTGTCCAATAATTCATTTAAATTAGTTTTAAATTCGAAATAAAATTCTTCAAGTGATCCAAAAGTATCTTTACTAAAATAATCTGTATTTAAAGTACTCTTTTTCTTAATTAATTCATAATGATTCTTGGCAAATTCACACCATTTATTTTCTAACGCTTGTAATCTTGACTCTATAAACTGTTTAGTAAGTCTTTCCTTTGCACTTTTTTTAAAATTAATTTTAAGCCTTTCAATTTGATTCTGTATTTCAATTTGAATTTCTAAGATATCCATTTTTTTCTAAGTGTTTAGCAATGTTTTTTAACTTTAAGAAAATTTGGGCATAGATTCCTCGTCTAGTCACTTTTTTCTTATTTTTTCTAAGTCTAATAATTCTTGAAATTTTCTAAGTCACTAATATTATATAATTGAAAATACTCACACTTTAAATCCGAACTGACCAATACACTCACTAAGCGCACAATGCTTGAACTCGACGAATTTGTATCCCGCTGACGCTATGAATCCAGTATCCACTTCTTATGGATCTGCTTTACCTGATGCCTCTTCAACCAAGCACCTTAGCCGCCAACACCAACAAACCGTACCCAGTTGATGTTGAATTGAAATCACTTCTTCGCTGTAATCTAGAGGTGCCCTTATACTTCCAGAGGGCACCTCTGCTGATATCTTCCAACAATCCGGCTCGAAGGACCAATGTTTACTCCCGACGTACTCGGAGGGACCAAATGATGAACGAAATAAGAACTATATTTCACTGTTCACAATACTTTAATAAATTTGATCGATTTTGTAACATTGACATTACATATACGTACTTTTAGAAAGAAACTTAGACAGCGTGATTCAGGAATTTCAAAAAATGTATCAACGCTACCTATTGACAAATAGTAACAAACATGTTTACTAACAATGCCTTATAGCTATAAAAAGGCGTAATGAATTCGAAGACAAACACGCAGAGTTCAAATACCTAATTGAACAATATTATTATCGATAGCGCCGTATAGGTAACCAGGATAAGCGCAGTAGCGCTTTTAATGTGGGTAATTATAAATGTATTCATAATAACTGATTTTGACAGCGGTAAAAGAGAACATGAGGAGCATGTCTTATTTCCGACCCATCTGCAACTTATGTATTCACCAACCCACATTCTAGAAGCGTGGTGGAATAACCTACTTGTCCTCAAGAGTAAAGAATAGCTTAGCCCATTAATGTGATATTATTAGCTAGCTGTTACTAATTACTATTATAAATATATTCGTTCAATTATTCAATTATTGTTCAGTTATTACGTCCATGAAAAATATGAGGTAAAAAACTAATTGATGAACATAATGAGTTAAAAATATATAAATATTATACAACTAACAGTGCTCTAACATAACATTGACCATACAAATAATGAGCGTACCGTTTACGACATGACGAATTGTCCCCGAAATGGCACGCCATCATTATTTATAATGTTACCATATGTAAAGATCCTTCGCGATGCAAGAGATCCTTGTTAAGAGATGCGGGTTACATGAACGAAACAGGCCAAGATATGTTGGTGTATCTTTTAAGAAATGCTGTATATCTCTGAAGCAAATTATGTTATATGTATAACGTTAACGAGCGTTGAAAAGGAGACTTACTAGACGTATTATAATGGTGCACTTATAATGTACTAATGGTACCACAAGAGCAGAGATGGCCTAGTGGTAAGAACGCATGAATCTTAATCGATGATCGTGGGTTCAAACCCGGGCAAACACCTCTAAATTTTCATGTGCTTAATTTGTGATTATAATTCATCTCGTGCTTTACGGTGAAGGAAAACATCGTGAGGAAACCTGCATGTGTCTAATTTCACTGAAATTCTGCCACATGTGTATTCCACCGACCCGCATTGGAGCAGCGTGGTGGAATAAGCTCCAAACCTTCTCCTCAAAAAGGGAGAGGAGGCCTTTAGCCCAGCAGTGGGACATTCACAGGCTGTTACGGTACCATCTAAAGATATACAACCAGATTGTAATTACCACGTAATCAGTGTATTTAATACAGAACAAAATATATCTTGTCAAACAATATGTAGTTCATTTGTAAAATCAATGTTACAAATTATAAAAAACGATGACCACTTACCGTACGTAATTGTATTTGTTTCGGCTTTTTAATTTGAAACTAAAAGAAAGTTGCAATTATTTATTCAATATTTGGAGAGAGAATCAAATCTAGAAATTATGGAAATAGCTCCCAATAAAGTTCGTCATGGCCTTTTAAGCAGATCACGTGGATCTTCACTGTTCACGGGTTCAAACCAGGGGGAGGTAAAACTTGGTTTATATGTGCTTAGTTTTTGTTTAAAATTCTCGGAAACATGCATGTGTTGGATTTATATGACGGCGACTACAATAGATCAGCGGCATACCCGTCATCGGTAGGATTAGGTCTCAGGCAATTAACCACAAAGATACGATACGATACAGCAATCACAATATACAAAGTAGGTATATTATAACTATCGGAGTTGCGTGAACCAACGGTCCCGTTTGGAAGGTCCGAACTGTAACGCTCTTTGTAATGAATTGAGCTTCCGCCTCACCGCTCTCAAACCATTAAAATGTGACAGTAGCCCCTCCAAAGGATTCCGATCACGTGACTCATTACGTCACGGCGTTCACACCCCACCGTTACAACAAAATCAACTGAGTTACTAAGTCCTTCAAAGTACAGGAGGCAACCTATTTATACATAGATTCTGTATTTGGAGTAATTTTATAGTTTACTTGTAATTCCGAGATGGCTCAGTGGTAAAAACGCGTGAATCTTAACCGATGATCGTGGGTTCAAACCCGAGCAAGCATAACTAAATTTTAATGTGCTTAATTTGTGATTATAATTCATCTCGTGTTGACTCCTGCATGTGTCTCACTAAAATTCTGCCTGATGGATGAACCTTAGCCCAGCAGTGGGACGTTCACAGGCTGTTACGAATTATAGTTTAAGCATGTATAAATGGACACAATGCAGTTGAATATCTTCCATTGTTGTACAAGTTCATCCAATCGAATCGTATCAATAGCAGCTCCATATATTACTGCCAACTTAGACGCGCTCTCTTGTCTTATCACTTTACTTCATTGTTTTCTCTTTATATTGTTTTTATTTAATCTTAAATTGATTTATTTAAAGCATGCATCTCATGCAGTTATCTTTTTACATATTTATATTTTTATTTTCGTAAGATGTAATATTTTTATTGTTTTGGGTATACTTTATATGATACATATTATTAATTATACACTACTTGTATTTAATTTGTAAATACTTATGTTAATAAACGTATACAATTTAAAAAAAATTATAGTATCAATCATTTCTTTTATCATCGAGTTAATAACTTCGATTCGATATTATCTCATATCTCCTAAGATTTGCAAAGCACGATTTATAAGCCGAGGTAATAAATTAAATGTTATCTGAATTAAATTGGTGCACGTAGTCATGTACGTACATGCACACACACACACACACACACACACACACACACACACACACACACACACACACACTTGTGATGTAGTGTATAGCGATTTCAATTTATAGCAATAAGATCAAACAATTGAAATATTGTATGAAGCAGTTAACTTACTATCACCGTTAAATTTTTCAAATAATTCTTTATTCAAACAGTTTTCAAACACTTTGAAATCAGCATCTTACATTATTATCGGATCTATGATAAACGAAAATAAATGCATATATACATATTCTATTTACATACCTTTATATATAAAATTTAGGTGTGCGTGTGGCTCGTCTTTGTAATTCCTCTCTTAAACGGCTTGACAAATTTTGATACACATATAAAACATAATAATTATAATCCTTAATTTTCAGCCTGAATATGTTTTTTATTCATGACTTGTCTTATGTTTGTTTATTTCGGAGTTAAATCTTTTAACTCATTTACACTTATAGGGAGGAAAGCTAGTATATTACAAAGATTAACCCCAAAACACCATATCAGGGTATTGGAATGAACTGCACCCTAGTACTGATCGGGTATTTGAATTGTTTCGCAGTTAGAACCGACTGCTCTCCTATCTGGAAAGTTTGTCACATGTCGCAGTGAATTTCGCAAATTTGTATTAAGCTGGACTCAACGTGGACTCAATAGAGGATATGCGGGACTGTCTAAATTTAAAGGACGTTGAAAACATCGCTGTTTGTTGTTTTGTTTCAGTTGAAACGTTGAACGTGTATGGAAACGAATTTCTGTTTTCGATGAAAATTGCATCTAAAAAAATATTGTTATTAAAAAAATACTTTTTACTTTCTTTGTTATACATTTGAAAAAAATAATCGTCCAGTATTTGTGTGATGGGCCGGTTGGCGTGGTTGGTAAATACTTGCCTTTCACACTGGAGGTTGTGGGTTCGATTCCCAACCAGGACAGACATTTGTGTGCATGAACATGTCTGCTTGTCCTAAATCTGGATGTAATTATCTGTATACATTCTACACATCTGTATACTGTATTTACGAAAGAAAAATAGTATATCTATTATATCAGTTGTCTGGTTTCCATAATACAAGTTCAGCTTAGTTTGGGATCAGATGACCGTGTATGAATAATGTCCCAGGATATTATTATCATTATTAGGTTTAGTCATGTTTAATATTATAATTACAAAAAAAAATGTGTTACCAATTATGTTACCAGAACACGAAACTGAAACGAACAGAACATTTTTTTAAAGGACCGAGAGAATTGGCGTGCCTGTGAGGAGGCCTATGTCCAGCAGTGGATTAATGTGGGCTGAATATGATGATGATGATGATTTTTAAACGTCAAAACATTATAGTTGGAGGTGGGTAGCTCACTACATTGTTTTATTTTTGGTGTTTTTTTCCGAACCGGTAGTAGATTTATGACAATCAAGAAGTAAGTGTAACGCTTCTATATTAAATAAAGATTTTTGACTTTGAAAACAAATGATTTTTATTATAAATGATTTATTTATTTTAATATCAATGGTTGTTGTATAACACTGTTTTGAAATCGTAATAAGACTTTTTGCGAGTCATCTGGGTAGGTATCAAGCAAATTTTACCGCCAAACAGCAATAATTAGTATTGTTGTGTTTCGCTTTAAAGGTTGAGTTAACTACAAGCACAAGGAACATAACATCTTAGTTCTCAAGGTTGGTGACGCATTTGGCCAGCTGTGCCTAACCGCTTACCTATTTTATAAAAAAATATGTACATTCGATAACTATTGTACTTATGTATTGTATTTCTCAAACCAAAAATTTACCTGTTATATTAACGAGAACGAAATTGATTTTTAATTTTAAAATAGATAAATAGCCAACCAACCGAGAAACAGACTAATTGTAAAGAAAACCAAGACTATCTCTCACACTCGTAGCATTATTAACAACGCTAATTTTGATTCGAGTATTAGATATTATTTTTCTGATGAACGGGGACTAAAATAATATATTATTAAACTGTCACGTATCAGTGACGTTTAGGTATTTCTGTCTCCATATCACTGGAAGTAAAATTGATTGATTTTTCAGAACTTCATACTTGCAAGTGATTGACGTCGAGAATAATAATAATAATTCACTATGGCACTAAGAGGGAACAGTATAATAATGATGACGCCACAAAAGGCGGACTTTTGGAATTATGTATATGTATGGAATAGAATGTTGCTAGAATTTACAGACAAATATATTAAATAAGTAATTGGTGATGTATTTTTAAATATAAATTTCAAACCATTTCTAGAATTCAAATGCAGTACATATTCAAAAACAAAGATGCAAACATATGTATTTCGAACAACAAGATAAGTTGGCGCCAGTACTCCATAGTATCTGTGTAATATTGGGAGTGTTTCGAGAGGTTGGACTATTGGACACATTAAATACAGCTCCGTCTATCGTCTGTCTTTGTCTATACCTTTGTGCTTTGAAACTTCTAGACAATTCCCGTTTAAGTTAGACTTAAGTTATAGCCGATATAAAGCAGTAGTTTAATTTAATATAAGTAAATATTTTCTATTATGAAGAAACCGATTTAATCTACTCTGAAATAATGATAATAAATAATGGTTATAAAGATTTTTGACTTAGTATAGAAAATTGCTACGCAACTTGAAGGTGCAATTTTGTGAGATCTTGCAAACGCTGAGGCTATATTGATGCATTGTTAAGTCTCTCGTGAAATTGTAATATATATTTACTTTTGATTATAATCCAATGGTAGGAAAATATAAGCAGAGACCCGACTTCCAATCTTGCAATATCACATAGTTTGTGATTATTTATAATATTATATCAAAGCTTATTTATAATACATCATGTATTTTTATAGTAATGCTAAAAATTTTAGTGTTAAAAAAAAATATTGTATTTATTATAATTTGATTTAAGTGATATAAAAAAACATGTATTCTAAAAATATTGATACCGTTCCTTGAAAACGCATGTTATGGGCGTCTAAGAAAAAATGTATTTTTATTGTAACCACGTATAAGTGTTGTGTTGCACGACTGCTATTGCTCCTTGATAAATAAATAAATAAAGAATTGGACTTGACTTTTACTTCAGTACTATAAGATTATGATTACGATTAAAAAGGTTTTGATGATCCTACTTGCCGCTGTCTTTGCTGTGGAATAAACGAAAATGATATTTTTTTTTTTTACAGAAATCCGATGAACCTATTTTTTTTTGTCTGTCTGTTTTCTGAATGAATACGAAGATTCGACTTCGAGTTTTTTTTTAATATTTCGAGTCATTGTGTTAAAATTATTTCCGTTATTGGATCAGTTTAAGCTGATTTCTCATAAATGTTCTCATTTCGGGATTAAACTCTGAGCAGTTCACGACCGGATGTTGTCATAGTTCTGTCATTTTACAGTATCCGAAGCTGACATTTCCAATTGTGTCAATAATTTGCCGCACATTGCAAGTCAAAGATCCTCAATGACGGCTAGTGTTAGTATTATATAAACCTTGACAATATCTTCTATATATTCCTCAAAAATAACACTGTATGTCGCAATGATCATTGTTATCCAACAAATTAAGTGCCTCTCACGCACTCCGATACTTATTATGTATTATTACAAATGTATAATTTATTTTGGACCACGAATGGTAATCGGACAATTATATAAATGAAAGCGAACAACGCTGCATTTGTTCGAATGGACAGAATGTATGTTTCCTGAGGTGTTTGCTGAATATATTCCCTTGTTGTCTAACGATTTGTCTCTCTTCTTTCTTTCAAAATTATTTTGTATTACGTTCCAATTATAAGTCAGTATGTTTGTATACAGCAACATCCTCAAATTATCACCAGTTTGACATGGTGAGTGGATTTGTTACTTCGTTTTTTTTTCTTATAGAACAGGTAGGTGGACGAGCAAATGGGCGAGCATAGTAAGCGGTTACCACTATCCATAGACATTGGCATTTTAAGAAATAATAACCATCCTTTATATCGCCAATGCGCTACCAACATTGGGAACTAAGATGTTATCTCGTGCCTGTAGTTACACTGGCTCATTTACCCGACCACCCATAGCCTGCGTGCTGTCAGGTTTTATTTTATTATAACACACGCATATTGAAATGCAACGTTGTGTCAAAAAATCGTTTCAATCGATCGGATATTTTTCGAATGGCCACAAACATGCAGTGGCTGAACTTAATATATATAACTAGCCCTTTAGTAGCGATTTCGCTCGCGTCATAGTCCAGAGTTGATAAATATAAATTTTCACTCCGCTGTCAAATTTTCATCGCCTTTATTACCTTAAGTGTTAAATTATCAATACTTCCTTGCCTAACCTCTTGTGTAAAACCCCTATGCAAATTTTCGTGGTACTACCAGTAGTTTGGCTGTACGTTGATATATTAAGTCAGTCAGTTATTCTTTTACATATATAGATATACATAATTGCTTAAGGAATTCCTGTCATCAACTGTCAACTGAGTAACTAAAACAATTAGTAATAACAGTTAGACAGGTATCCCAATATTGTAGACAAGTTTGAAATGCATAATTAAATTTCGTATTCAAACCTTCCTTTGAGACAAAGAGCTGCAACGCGGTAATACTAATATTCCGGTAGAGGTAGCTCGTAACTAAACGTTGCTACATTCATCACTTAGAACTTAAAAAATATATATCTTAATAATTATAATAAATAATCTTTTCTATGTTAAAAACATAAAATCAGAAAACACGATACATTTGAAATGAACCAAAAAAAGGTGAGTACGTATTTTTTGTGAAATGAAAAAATCAATATTTTTTTCTTGTAAACTTTGCTTATGATTGAAAAGGCTACGCCCCGCAATTAATTTGGCTATTTCATACATTTGCTCAATATTAGCCTACAATTCGCCAGATCGGTTGACCTTCTTATATATATTTATTAATGTACAACAAAAGAGAAGAAAGCCGAGATGGCCCAGTGGTAAGAACGCGTAAATCTTCAGCGATGATCGTGGGTTCAAACCCGGGCAAGCCTCACTGAACTTTCATGTACTTAATTTGTGATTATAATTCATCTCGTGCTTTACGGTGAAGGAAAACATCGTGAAAAAACCTGCATGTGTCTAATTTCACTGAAATTCTGCCACATGTGTATCCCACCAACCCGCATTGGAGCAGCGTGGTGGAATAAGCTCCAAGCCTTCTCCTTAAAAAAGGCAGAGGAGGCTTCTAGCCCAGCAGTGGGACATTCACAGGCTGTTACAGTACAGCAGAATCATACATAAATACTAACACAATAAAAAATGAAATGTATATTAATTTATATTAACAAGAGATAACAGTTTTATTCGATCTTTAAATAAATAAAGTTTTGATTTTAGTTTAGAGAATATATTTGATATTTATAACACGTCTGTTAGACATAAAATAATCTGACTTCTTCCAAGATCTACAACCGAACGAATCAATCATTACCTAGGATGTAGAGTTTTGTATTAACCAGTCTTGGCGCCAAACAGCAATACTTAATATTTTAGAAATTCTGATTATTTATACAATGGATATGAAAATGAGCACTTATTTATAGCAGAGGTGAAATAATGATAAAATGTAACGTTTTTAAATTAATACATATATTTTAAACAACTCATAATCATATCGGCTTTTCGGCACGCATTATATAACCGGCGATTAACACGTTATAAAGTTGTAGTCTCAAATTTAGCGATTATATTATCATATAATTAAAATCTTAACGATATAATATATATATAGGTTGGCTGCCTCGTGGGTCTAGTGCAGTGTTTTCCAATATTTTATAGGCCATGCCCCAACTTTACATTTCTAATTTATTTGCCCCCATACATAATTATTAATCTTTAAAAATTGTTTTGTTCCCTTAAGGAATACAAATGATAAGTTTTAGGAAATAATCACTACGAAATTGTGGTGAATCCCCGACGAAGTTTACTTGACTACTCTAATTACCCAGTTGATATTTTGGTGACGTCAAACGAAATTATACCTAATAATTATTTATTTTTTTAAGAATTTGCCTTTTTTGTTAAATTTGTCACCTAGCATTTAAATAACCCAAAGCGAAAGGGTTAAAGTCGTGTCGAGTTCATTTTTAAATTGCACCCCTTAACTATCAAATTGCCCCCTGTGGGGCGTGGGCCCCAGGTTGGGAGACACTGGTCTAGTGGCTAGATATAAGGCCGCAGACCCAGAAGACCTGGATTCAAATGCCAGGTCGGACCAATATATATACAAAACTGAATAAAATATTAATCACTAAAATAACAAGCATAGTTCCCATAGTTGGGATGTGCCAATGTATGTGGGCGGTAGTAACCACTTATCGTCATGTGGCGCAAACGCCAGTATGCCTAAACTATAAGTAAAAAAAAAATATAGCGCTTTAATAATGCCAGTGTTTTTAAGCAAATTTATGTTCTAATTTCAAAATTTTAATAGAAAACCTTAAATTATATTGTATTAGATAATTTATCGCTACAAATCATTCCAAATCCTGAATCCGCGTTAACGCGTTAATGGTTTTATTATCCCGAATCACTCATATTGTGCTGCTGACCATCGATGCGTGAGATTTATACAAATTTGAAAACCAATCGAAACCACATCGCACGTGTGGAATCATCGAACATGGACTTTGGGCTGCGTTACACCATGGAATTCATATAGAATATAAATTTGCATAATCAAGCAATGTTCGAGCTAGATTTTTGTCTATTGATTTATTAATTTAAAATAAAAATTTATTCTAACACAAAAATCTAAAATAGTTGGAAATTATTTACCGTGAAAATTTCAACAATGTAGATATGAAATATTTTTAAATTAAAAATGTATTTTTTAATTAAAACTGATAAATAATATAAAATATTACATTGTAATGGAAAGCGTGTTTTGTTTTACTGTACATAAAAGATCTCTTGGTTTGATTATAAAGGGAGATGTCTTCTGAAAGAGAGTTGCAGACGTTTGGCGAAGACAGTAAAAAACTTGACGAAGGAAGTTTGTGTTAGAAAACGGCACCTCAACCGACATTATATTAATTTTATGAAACTGTTTATTTACGTTTTCAAATCATGCATACGCCGGACAGAAGAAGAAGAAGAAGCCATCTTTTAAAATATCGAGTATAATTATTATTGAACCATCTCACTAATTTCATTATAATTAAACTATTGACTTTGCGTGGTACAAGCGGTTACAAATACGTATTTCTGCACTTCAATTTATTCTCTTTAATTACTCTTTTCACATCGAATACAATATAAATATTATAAAATATAATTTATTCAAAATTTATCATTTTCTTACACTAACTAGTTTGAAGATCGACATTTCAAATTTTAAATTAATATAACCGTAAATTGCTAAATGACTATACATTTAATAATTGCTTTATCTATTTTATTAAACG
Organism: Nymphalis urticae; assembly: GCA_905147175.2. Lineage (NCBI taxonomy): Eukaryota > Metazoa > Arthropoda > Insecta > Lepidoptera > Nymphalidae > Nymphalis > Nymphalis urticae. The sequence goes on along the minus strand of LR990004.1, from coordinate 2,936,207 downwards.
ATATTAAATATAACTGTATGATATAATTTAATATATAAATATAAGTATGTGTTACAGCTATTAAATTTATCCCTTCCCTTCTCCCTCTCTTTATCTTAATATAGTTATAAAAGGATAAGTTATCTAATAATTTAAAATAAAAATTAACTAATAAAAATATTATGAAAAAGCTGTAACCATTTGCTCGCGTATATCTGTGTGTACGTGTTTATTTGTGTTTATACGTGTATGTATAATATAATTATATGAAATAGTGTGATGAATACATATGTGTTCATGTGTTTACTAGTGTGTAGGCTAAGCTAGCTGAAACGAATATAAGTTTACATAAATATATTTTTTTAAGCTTACAATAATACTCGCCGTGTCCTACTTTATTTTTTAAAATTACTATGTTATCACTAAAATAACATGATAATACTTGTTTTTGTTTTAAATAATTATGCAAATACAGGATATTGCGGTTATCACAAAGCCCAAATGATAATAGCATTATAATTTCAATTCATATTATTATTTTGCTCATACTATGCTTGTTTATTATCATTTATAAAGATAAAGAAGGATTTTTTTTGAAAAAAGAACATACTTAATTAAGTTATAAAAAAGATTAGATCAAAAAAGTTTACATATAAAATAAATGAATTAATTAATACAATTGAACTATTTCATACCTCACAGGTCTCCAAAGACTACTTCACTTTCACCTTTCTAAATAAATCTTGAGTGGAGGAGGTAATATATTTCGAAATACCCACAAAAAATGTCCTTGCTCAGAAGAGAAAAAACAGCCGCGAAATGAAAAAGTATTACCTCAGCGCAGAGTAGACTTGCGTTAGCGATTTTATTTGAATACTCGATAACATTGACAAACGATACAAATGTGAACGTGAGTTTGTTTAATTGTTAGTCTGTTACGTTTTCACGTATGCCTACTCAACTGATCATCATGAAATTACTATTATTATTATTATATTAATATATTATCCTGGAATATTATTCATACACGGAAATCTGATCCCAAATTAAGCAGAGCTTGTACTATGGAAACCAGACAACTGATATACTACATATACTACTTTTCTTTTGTAAATACATACTTATATAGATCATTACACCCAGACAGAAATGGCTGTCCTGGGTGGGAATCGAACCCACAACCTTCGGCGTGAAAGGCAAGTATCTACCAACCACGCCAACCGGCCCGTCAATAGTTACATACTCATTGTCAGAGATGCAGAAAAAGATATAACCTAACCTGTACACAAATGTTTCTCACACGCGGGTTAAGGTTTAAGGTGAGTTAATTTATAAATACTTCGTTTTATGCCAGAGACAAACCGGTACCAACCGGTAGTTTTTTTTAACAGAAAGGCAGCTAAGTAGCTGGCAATGATAACAGATGATATTAGGCTACTAGCTTTGTTGTCAAATCGTAAATATATGAATGCTTTACCAATTATAATTTTCTTTTCGAATCCTAATTTTAGAAAACGCATTTTTATATACTCTTCTGATTTTATCACGAGTAAAACCCAAAAGTTATAAAAAATAGTGACTAAAATATATATGCCATAATTTTTTTACTATATTTTATAAATAGCGAAAACTTATTTAATTTGCGAGTAGACGTGTTGATTATTTTTAATTTATTTAAATCAATGTCGAATGTTTGCTCACGCCCTGAAACATCGTGACTTCCATATAAAAATCTTACAAATTCGCGAGGTCGACGATAGATGTTCTGTACTCGGTCGCCGGACTGCGCTATTTGTCATCGCTGAATTTTTTATACGGCTACAATCCGTAAATTGTAGACAATTTTTAGGCTTGATGCGCCCAATTTCACTCTGAGCTACAAATATAACTATATTTATATTAAGGCTCTGTGCAAGCACGTCTGGATAAGTACCGGCCATTCATGAGATATTCTACCGCTAAACAGCAATATATACTATATATTGAGTTGAAATGAAATAGTTCCCAAGGTTAGTGGCGCTTTGGCGATGTGAGGAATGGGTAATATTTCTTAAATTAGCAATATCCATGAGCCGTGGTAACTAATTAACATCAGGTGACCCGTTTGCCCTTCCTAACCTAACCTAACCTAACTATAACATAAAATATATATATTCTAATTAATACTAAATTAAAAGTATATTAAGTATTAACAGCACATAGCTAAATAAATTTCGCTTCAAATTGAATCGTTTTAAGAGAAGAGCGTAGTTTTTCTTTTGTAAAAGCAATTGTGTTATATTTTTTTTGCTGAAGTATAAAATATTGCATCCTGAATTACAAAACTAAATACGTCATACCTAAAGATCCTCGCTAGATGAGTCGATACCAGAGCCATTTTTTTTAATTTACTGTCTTAGAAACACTACTTAAGAAAATAAAAGTAAATTAAATATTGTTTAATGTTAAGTCAAACATTTATACAACTGCTACGTTCAAACTAAAAATATCAATATAATCCTAATGAATATTAAGCATTATATACACTTGTGTTTAAGTTAGTTACATTAGTGTGAACATACATAACATGTGAATCGCTTTAAAATTCGCTAGAGATAAGAAAAGTGGTTAGTAAGCGAGGATCTTTATCAGGGCTTATTTCCAATACGGGGTAGACCATTACCGTTCAGCTAAAAAAGTTGAAAAAAAATGTTAAAGTTTCTCTATGTAAATTATATTCTGCACTCAATACACTCATAATTAGGCATCAAATATCAGAATTTATTTATTTGATTCTTAATTGCAAACGCTTATTAAGCTATTAATTAAGGCTGTTAGCAATTTGACGAGGTAATTGCACAGTAAGTGTTAAATAACGGGTGTCGAATATTGCAATTGATTTTTAAATCAGTTTCATCATGAATACGTAGAGCGTTGATGCAATAGCATCATATGATATGACATGTTAGTATTAAATAATCTTTAATTATATGTGGTGTGTTAAAAATTTGCTAACTCAGCAGAAGACAGTGTATTAGTGTGTGAGCAAAACGCAGGTGCACTCTTTATTCCCTCATTCTCATAATATGATAGAACTACAGTACAGTAACAGTAACAGCCTGTTAATGTCCCAATGCTGGGCTAAGGACTCTTCTCCCTTTTGAGGTTGAGCTGCTCCAACGCGGTTTGGTAGAATACACATGTGGCAGAATTTCAGTGAAATTGGACACATGCAGATTTCCTCGCGATGTTTTCCTTCACAGTTAAGCACGAGATGAATTATAAACTACAATCTAGCATAATATTTTTATTAGTTTAATATTCAGAGAAAATTTTGTCTTTTTTTTATATAGAATAGGTAGTCGAACGAGCACATGAGCCACTTGATGGTAAGTGGTCCCCAACGCCCATAGACATTAGCATTGTAAGAAATGTTACCCTCGCTTCCATCGCCAATGAACCTCCAACCTTGAGAACTAAGATGTATATCCCTTGTGCCTGTAATTACAATGGCTCACTCATCATTCAAAGCGGAACACAACAATACCAAGTACTGCTGTTTTACGGTAGAATATCTGATGAGTGGATAGTAGTTACCCAGACAAGCTCGCAAAGCAAAGAATATTATAAATAATACATTTATTTTACATTTTAATGTGATAATGACGAAGCTGGATAAGATATATTCTTATGATGCAAATTTTGAATGTGACGTAAGCAACTTTACGACAAGTATTTCAAATGAAATTCTTGAATAGAAAATCACAGCGAAAACAGATGCAAAGTTCGCGTGCGCTTCCTCGTTAACGAGATGTTATCGTAGCTAGGAATAGATAGTGTTTTCACCTCCTAATGCATTAAACACTTCATTTACACTGCGTATGCAAGGCTATTGACCTAACGAGGCAAATTTAATCAGTTTTATTTATTAAATAGTTATGTGGCGCCACCTGATCGTAAACCCTCACCACAGACATTGGCGCTGTAAAATTTATTACCACTCCTTACATTTTCAAGGTGCCACCAACCTTCACTAATATAATATCTCCTGTCACTGCCGCTGATAAACTGTTAAATAAGGTAGGTATCACTTTAAAGCTCTTTTACTATATCTAGTTTTCATCCATACCCATCTTAGTCTAAATTAGTACTTAATAATTTCTATCAACTGCTCTTCACTCTAACACAAATGATAAATAACTTCCTGTTTCACAGAACAGAACAGAAGAGCAAAAGGCACTGTATTGTTTCGCCTTTGTTTATTTATATATAGATAAGTACTAAAAATCTGTTAAGTATAAACTATACAATAGGAATACATTGAAAGTAATTATCAGTATTATTTATTATAACATACTCCCATTTCTGTAATAATTAAATCAAACATTTTATCACTGTGTAAAACATGCATATATATTTTTTAATAATGTAAGTATATCGGTATTCGACTATTTAGCAAGCTACAAGACCTTGCGAAGCAAACTAGTAAAAGTGTTGAATAATATTTGTTCAGAATTAATTTCAATAGAATTGTCTGAGTAACATACAAATAAAATGAAACAAAACTAACAAATACATACTATTGTGATTAATCTATCTAAAAAACATAAAAATAATGAATAAAAACTTTTAAACCATTCTTTCATATAGCGCGTTCGCAAGCTTCGATTTTTATTGACATTTTAATTAACAAAAAATGTAATTTTAAATCGAAACATGGAAAGCTATTGAGTCGATTTTTGTCATTTTAATTTTGTTCAAATCGACTAAATTCGACTCGCGTGAAATCGGTTCTAATGAAATTCATTCTAAGCAATGAATCAAGCTCAAAAAGCGTATAGAATTTTAAACCTATTGCGTTAGACAGACGTCATACTCGCGCGAATGCTCCCAAACCCGTCAACCCTTCGTTTTACGAGAAAACCTCTATAAAATAAAAGCCGACCGTAAACTAACAACAAAAATTTACTCGCCGTTTTTATTAAGCGAATATAAGCTTTTATAGTGCGGAATTGCATTTTATGTAATATATTAGTATTAGTAATTATAGAAATAATGTTACTCTTGAGAGTTCTTATGTTATAATTATAGGTATACTAATGACCATTATTAAATAAACAGTTTCTTGGTCACGGTGTTTATAATTTATATCGTGCTTGGCCATGAATGCATGCAAATGCATTGGGGCAGCCTACCGGAGTAAGCTCCAAGCTTTTACGATTCAAATGCTTGAAGAAAGAAACAATCCGATATGGATAATTAATTATTTAATAGCATGTTTCCTTATTTGTCTGTTTTATTTAATAAATTTAAGGCAGATTTTTAGATGTATTTCCAAATTTTTATATTGATTATTTTTTGTGTTATTGCTATCTGAGCCGGGACATAATAACAGGCAAAAAACATAATACAGATATCTTATATCTAAATTAAGATTGTTGGAGATTTTTGGACGTTGTAAGGTATGGTTAATTTTTCTTACAGTACCATTGTATATGGTAAGTGGTGGCCACTGACCATCAGGTGGCCCATTTGTCAGTATATATATGATATACAAACAGATCCTTCGTTAACGGCTTATTAAATTTACGATAAACGATCTTAAAAAAATATCTGAAGGATCTTATCTTTAATGAATATGACATTAACAGTCACAACTTCGATAAAATTTAATTAAAACTTATTACATATCACAAGCAATTACTATATATATATATATATATATACAAAAGCATGTCGAAATATATGTATGTATATTCTAGACCACATAATATGGTATATTGCGTTATCGACCTAAACTGCTGGATAAATGCAAGTGGAGGCTTTTAGCCGGCTTCCGGTGGGGGTGCATCCCGTGACGTCACTTCCGGCGACGGAAGGTTTCGCTCGTTCTCCGATAGTCTCTCATTTCTAGCTTCTAGCGATATGTGTTATTTATATTCGGTTTGGTTTATGTTTATTTACTTAATAGCAAACTCATTTTTACAATCGATTTATTTTTTAGGTTAAAGTCATTTAGTTTAACAAGTTGAGTAACAGACAGGACATAAATAGAAATGAAAAAATGATAAAACACATTAATATTTTAAATACTAGGTTCTTTTTTTAAATATTCTATTACAAATTGCTGTTAATCCCTAAATAGTCAAGATTTTGTGTACTTTTCTATAACAATAGTTTGCTAAAGTTTTATTATAAACGAATTGCTTTAAATTATATGTAATAATAATAAATTCATACTAATATATATATAATATATTATGTAATAAGAATTTACGTAAACAACATCGTAATATAATTGATCAAATAGAAAAATTAGTAAAGATATTCTATGAAAATTACAAATCAAAGGATATTTTAAAAACGTTTACTTGTCACGTTCATTAAATAATAAATTTATTCGTTTATTGTAACATAATAAAAAACTAAAATATTACCTTAACGACTTACCTAAATTACTCGATTGTTATTAATGTCCCACTGCTAGGCAAACGCCTTTAGTTAGGAGCTCATCAAATATAATAAATACCAATAAAGCGCATGATAACTCAATAAAGCTTGACCGGATTACAGCCCACAACCATCGGACAAGACCTACTTATTCTCTTCAGTGAGTCCTCAGCTCTTTGAGTATTTAAAAACCCTATGATGTTAGAAGTCAATAATATCGTAAAAACATGTTATTTATATTTTCGTGAATTCAGCTTCAAAATAAAAAAAATAAAAAAACATTTATCCCAAACAATGAAATATATTTACATTAAAACCAAACGAATTTAATATATTATTTGATAAGACGTAAATAAAACGAAATATTTTATTTCAAACATTTTTATAATGACGTAAAAATAATTTTGTAACCGGATATTTTATACGTCTTCCGAGAAGATCGGGGGCGATTCGTTAACGTTTTACGTTCCTTGTGAACTGTACACCCTAATGAGTGTTCTGAAACGAGCAGAGCTCTTGGGCAGATGTTTCGGATGCTTCAGGCGATGGCTATCTCATTTGTGCATTATATAAACTGTAACAAAACATATGACAAGCAAAAACCCTTTTAATTTTTATTCGTGTTTACATCCATACATGACCGTCGTGGGAATATAAATAAAACATAGATTTTCTTTAAAAAAATTGTATATATTTTTTGCTTATTATTATAATAATATATAACTAAGTATAAGAGAGCGCCATGCCATGTGCCGTCACAAGATCAAAATACGTTAATTAAATAGAATTATTTAAAAAAAAAAAAACATGTGTAGTGAAGAGGATTAACATCTTCAATTACCACAAATAGGTAATAATCGAGAATGACATTAATATCAAAAATTTCGGTATTTATTGATTAAGCAATTTAATTATCTATATCTAATAAAAAAAAAAAAAAAAAAAATATAGTTCCAATCAATACTACCAACCAGTTATAAACACCGACGCGTTCGAACAAACAAATTCTCCAACTGTAATATATAGTCATGTTTAGTAAACATAAGAAAAGATAAATGGTTAAATATATGCTTAAAAATGTTGCCAATTTATTTGTCGCTAAATCTTTATGAAAATAAATAACATCACTACGATTCCAATTTCAATGGGTAGCGGTGATATTTATTTACGAAAAACGATTAACGTATTAATAAAAGTTTCACATATATTTTGAGCAACGCATGATATAAAAGACTTAAGCATATACTTATATATTAACACAGGAGAAAGGGTTAGATCATGAAATATATGCATTAAAGTAACACTTTAATTTCCCTTATACGAAGCGGGTTAGCCAGATTAAAAAAGCTCTGAAAACTCAATCTTACTAATATTGTAAATGCAAAAGTGAGTTTGTTTTTTACACTTTCACGTCTAAACTACTTAACCGATCATCGTATATTGCATACTTTTCAGAGGGACCGCCTCGTTGGTCTAGTGGCTTGATGTTAGGCCGCAAACCCGGAGGTCCTGGCTTCAATTCCCAGGTTGGGCCAGTAAAAAAGATATTGGGTTTTTCTGTCAGATAATTCTCAGTACTCAGTCTAGAAGTTGGAAGTGTGTTTACTCCCATGCCTCGAAAAGCACGTACAGCCGTTGGTCCGGTGCCGTGGGTCCGGTAAATAGAGAGTGCACCTGTGTTTAGACACACACTGGCGCAGTTGGCTAATCTATCTTGATATTGGCCGCCGTGGCCGAAATCAGTCTGGAGGTCATTATTACTTTTCAGAGGTACATAAAAAGACATAGGGTATCTAGCATCTCTCTCACTCGCGGGTGAAACTCCATTAACTAGTAACTGTATAAAATAAAATAAGCCTCTAATTTACACAAAAGAACATTGGCTTAATTCACTTCCAAATTAATCATTTCGAGTGTCACAAAATGTTATTTGAACAACGGATCGAAAATTATAACAATAAACAATATATTTAAGACAGCTTTATAACTAAATTACAATCCTTCAACGCTTTATAAAGTCTCGAACGACCAATTAGTAACTGAGATACCGTACTCGGGTTCCGTAGAACAAAAGGAGTACAAATAAGGGAAAAACATCTATAAGTAACTACGGCTTACAGTTCCGATGCTCTGTAATTGCTCAGCCTCGAGCGGTTTTAGCAAAGAACAATTCATGTAACGTACAGACATACCACACTTTATATTAATAATATTTATTTTTTTTTTTTATTTTTTTTTTATTTGATCTTATTTCATTGAGTATATGTATATTTACAATGAAATACAAATGTCTCTATATGAATAAAGATATATCAGGAAGTAAATATTGTAAATAGAAACAAAAATATAATTATACTACATAATTTGAATTCAGTTAACGGGCCGGTTGGCGTGGTTGGTAGATTTTCACGCCGAAGCTTGTGGGTTCGAGTCCCACCCAGGACAGACATTTGTGTGCATGAACATGTCTGTTTGTCCTGAGTCTGGGTGTGATTATCTATATAAGTATGTATTTACAAAAGAAAAGTAGTATATGTACTATATCAGTTTCCATAGTACGAGCTCTGCTTAGTTTGGGATCAGATGACCGTGTGTCCCAGGATGTTATTAGTTTTTCTGTATTTTATATAAAATTAGTTAGTAAATATCCAATGTTGGCCAATGACCACGCTGCTTCATATGTGGCTGAAACGTGTCCAACACATTTAACGATTGATTGTAAATACCCCCTGAAAGATAGATATTGCGTTTCCAAGTTTCATTCGACTAATCTTAATCTTTTCCTCGTTTTGTATAGGTATTTTTCTAATAATATTCCCAGCATACTACAGCCTCAGGCTGGGAATGTTTCTCACCGTCTTCGTATCCATAATTGAATATATCTCATAAAGTACACGAACCAAACTAAACTAATAACAATACAAAGTATTAGATGAAATTAAATAATTTTTATCTTTACAGTAATTTGATAAAAACATTTATATACTTTTTTGCAATTCAAACAATTTTTCTATAATACTTATGTATTACAGAAAAATGTTATGTGGTAACCACACCGTCCATTAACATTGGCTTTGTATCCTGTGTTGTGTAAATATTTACTGACATTGGACTTTAGCTTGCCAGTCATACCTGATAGTATGTACCGATGTGGTTTGGAGCTTATTCTACTATGATGCTCCAACCCACATTGGAGTATTGTGGTAATTATCCACAAAGGGAGAAATAGTCTAATAAAAAGTCTCTAGTGGTCCAAGTAGACCTTGGATGTAGAGAGATAGAGACCTTGGAAAATAATTATCTAGTTAAAAAACAAATATGACTTCAAAAAATACCAAAGACAAAAATATTCTATATTTTTCTACCCTTGGGATTAGTCTTCTTTATTCAAATTTATAAGGAACCTAATCGGAAGTATATCCTTCCAAATAAAAAAAGTACAACCGAATTGAGAACCTCATTGCTGTTGTTAAATTCAAAATTATTCTTCCAAACATAATATATTAGCCGGCAATATAAGTTGTTTTAATCATTACATATATGTAGAAAGATTAATTGAATATATTATTGTATTTAATTATTCTCTCAGAGAATTAATTAAAATATTTTATTTTAAAATATAATGTTTATATTCTTTGATAAGTGAAAAGTCCGAAAGGCTTTACTGAAGTCGCCTTTAACAATCAATCAAAGTAAACCTCAATGAAACAGGCTTCTTTTAAGTACATTGAAAGAACTATTTCAATAATAACACCGAAATAATTGGGAGTTTTTTTATTTTTTTGTGATAGTAGTGTTTTATTTTTGTTTATTACGAATTGTTGAATAGAAATCGTACGAATATTAAGAGGAGAGAGAAGAAGAGTTTTTCGATTTCATAAAATTTTGGGTTTTAACTGCGATAATACATTTCGTGGTCACGAGATGACTTCTGATTGGTATGACCACGGATGACCATAGCTGATACTTTGTCTCAGGTATTTTCAAGTGACCAAAGATTCTGATGTATTAAGACTTGTTTACGTCACAGCCTATATATAGTGACGTATAAATTAGAAAAAAAATGTTTTAAAACATAAGGCTGTAGTATGTTTCTGCACAACAAATGTTTATAGGATCGCTATTGTGAGTATCAAATAATCAGACTTTCTTCATACTGTAAGCTATGTAATTTTAAGAAAGCCATATTAATAATAATAATTATAATAACTTTATTTTTTCAGGCCCAAACTTTTGGTATATGACTATTACACATAATATTACATAACATACAAAAATAATTAGAATTAAAACCACAATCACACACAATCACAATTACAAAAACAATAATTAAAATATATAAGAATTAATAATTAACTAATTACTGACATAAAAAAGCAAATAATACACATATATGATGAGATTAAATTAAATTAAATAAAATTGATCATGAATGCTTATAAACCAGAGTATTACAGACTTCTGGATCATCCGCCTCATCATATAGCCGTTCACATCATTCGCAATAATCCTTAGAATAGTGTTTGGACTGTCTCTGATTCTACGTATCAAAGATGCAGATCTTTTCCTCATGATCATAGAAATCATAGAAATATCATAGAAATCATCGGTCCGTGCTTGTGCAAATATTAATTTTGTACATAAATATGGTTTTGATTTGACTATTTTTAATAAAATGTAGGAAAATTAACAAGACGAGTAGTCAAATAAATTATAATTTTAAGTTGGGTTAAGGAATTAGAAGGGCGGTGTGTATTGATTTGTCTCGCAGTTCGTCTGGTGCATTAGTAGATAAATCAATTAAAGGTATGATTGTTATACTATTATAATATTTACTGTATTAGTATATGATCTTATAATGTGATTTACATTAAATAAATATACTCAATGATGTGTATGTTTTGTTTTATTTAAAAAAAGAATAGTATTTGTCAATAATAGATCAATACTTTGTACTTCTATATTCCAGTTTAACAACTAAACATGACTCCTTACGACCTTACTTATAAACGTTGCTCAGCGGCTATTTAATTAAACACTGATTTCTCTCTTTCCTTCATTATTAATTTGACATTTGAAAGAATAAGACAGCATTGTATAACTAACGACTTTTTTGATCAATTAATTAATTAATTATATGTTGTCAATAATTGTATAGTATATTTAAAACTGATATAAAACTGCGCTGAAGTGAACGACTCATATTAAGATACAGTTCAGGCCCTTAACTGGAAACATTTCTCAAGTCTTCCTTCTTCGGTATTCATGCAGTGTTTCATAAAAGTCCGTCATAGATATTTTGTAATACGTGAACTGAAAGACAAAATATTAGCTATGTATATATAATATTGAAAGAAATGAATAGTTCAAAGATTTGTCATCAAATGTTACATATACGTACATAATTTATATAACATATATTTATATTAATCAAAATACATACATAAATATGTATCACAATTTTTGATATAAAATTATTAAAAAAGTATAAATTATGTTTAGCCAATGCTCCTTTTTATTGAGAAGAAGGTTTGAAGAAAATTCTACCATGCTGGTGTGCCACATTTAAAAGCGGATTAACGAGTTCCTGAGGAGTTCATCCCCTAAGGTAAGAAGCGAGAGGATCACGGTTCAGGTGGTTCAAAGAATGCGCTATATAAAAACATGCGCTCTTTCAATACATAAGGCAACCATTACCAACGTTGGTACGAATACATGAACAGTTTAAATTACCACCACAAACATACATCAAAATGTTATATATAGAGCAGGCAAAATAATGGGCCAGTGGATGTTAAGTGGTCACCAATGCCAATAGACATTAACGATGTATGAAATATTAACCATACCTTACATCGCCAATGTGCCACCAACCTTTGGAACAAACATGTTATCTCCCTTGAGCTTGTAATTAAACTGGCTCACTCACGCTTCAAACCGGAGCACAAAAATACTATGTATTGCTGTTTGATAGCAGAATATCTGATAAGAGTGGCATCAGCCTTACTAGGAGGTGGTTGCTCTTAATATCTTATTTTGTAATGTCGAACATAATTTCTATAAATTGTGATCGTTAAACTTTAAACTACCAAAAGTTGACGTGAATTTCTCGGTTAGTTATTTCCTATCGCTTGTAAACTCGGTTTGAACTTTCTTAATTCATTTACTCGGTATATTACTTGAAACATTAACTAAAGTTTAACTATTAACTAGAGTTTCACTGTTTCATTTGTAAATTAACCTTTTTTTTAGACATGACCGTTGCCGGTACGGAAATTAATCTGGTGTGTAAAATGCATTATCATGATATTTATTGGATATTTTGTTTTTTATATTACGTTTGAGTATGAGTGGATTTAATTTTACCACCGGCTCGCATTGGTGTAGCGTGTTGAAATAAGTTCCAAAAGTGTATCGGAGGCTGTTGTTTTACATTGAATGAAGTTAGTAACTTAAGTTACGTGATGCACGCAAAATACACTAATTTCGTTATCATACTATAAATATATCCGCATATATATTTTTTATTTTATTTTATTTTTTTATAGAAAAGGAAGGTGGACGAGCATATGGGCCACCTGATGGTAAGTGGTCACCAACGCTCTTAGACATTGGCATTGTAAGAAATGTTGCCAATCGCTTAAATCGCCAATGCGCCACCAACCTTGGGAACTACGATCTTATGTCCCTTGTGCCGGTAATTACACTGGCTCACTCATCCTTCAAACCGGAACACAACAATACCAAGTACTGCTGTTTTGCGGCAGAATGTCTGATGAGAGTATTTTATTAAGGACCATCAGTAGTCACAACACTTACACATGTAATAATAAAAACACATTGAAACTTATATAAAATGTGCGACTCTTTAAGACGGCCACAACATGCATTCTAAGGTACAATATACATTTTTTTGTATTACTCATGACAGATAACAACATAAGCAATATTTTTATAATACTGAAATACTAACAATTGCTAACCACATTTTTATAGAAAATTAAAATATTTAAAAATAATTTAATAATAATTTAATTTATATAATATACATTTAGCAAAATATTTATTTCTTTAGCTTCGACATAATTAAATAAGATTTTTTTACAAATTTCCGTCACTATAGCAAAAACGTATTCCAGACAAATGAGAACATTAATCATTGATAATATCAATACAAAGCGAATACGTTCGGAATATTCAATAGTACAAAGTAATCCTTCTATTGATAATTGTTGGTATCAGAGGAAACTTAGCTATACATAGAGACATTCATTAATTAGTGCACGGCAGCGTTACGACACAGATATCCCTCTATAATAAGGCTGCGGCAGTGGAATGTGCATTTACACTATTTTGACATTAATACCAATACCAACTAATTTTATCAGAGCAATGTATTATATGACTTTTGGATTCTAAACGTGTTTTTTTAATGAGCCTGTCCGTGGTTAGAACGCGTGAATCTTAATGATCGTGGATTTAAGCCCCACTGAATTTTCATGTGCTTCATTTTTGTTCATAATTCATCAATTTTACTTGGTGGTAACACACTATATAATTTAAACATAAAAGTATTCTTTTTATAAAGATTCATAAGAGTTTGCTATAAATATTTAAACATCGACGAAAACAGTAATGTTACGTGAAATGAAGCCGAACTCTTCACCAATTTCTCTCATTACTAGCAACTACATGCTCGTTAGGGCGTACCTTCATGAGAAAAATGGCGTACATTTTATTGCATTCATTCGTTAGTTGTAAAAACATATTTTGCTGAATTAATGCGATTAAAATTATGACATTAGTCAACATAATTGTCTTATACCCCTTTTTTTGTTTCTTTAAAAAAAAAACAAATTTAATTATGAATTATTAAGATTTTATTATGTTACTCACAATAAATTGACACTATTTTTCAATTCTCAGGAAAAAATATTATCGTAATTTCTTCAGATGTTTTATTATACGTGAATTATAAAAATGAAAACTACAATATAGCCTAAAACTATATGTTTAATTTCTAAACTTTCATAAACAATTCCAACTCTTCCTCCGATTACCTTTACTAACCACACTTAAGTCAATTACTATCGAGCTAGGAAAACAATCTCAGCTGATCAATCCCCGCCATCTTTAAAAGTCAATATTGCCAGTTTACAAATTAATTTAAACAATATTATGGTGCACATATTTTAACATATCTGTGTATAACAACTGAGTATCTATCTGTTCGATAGAATTTACACTACGTATATTTAATTTGATATTGTAAAATGACGTATATATATTTTTTATTTAGTTAAAGAGGGGAAGTAAACACATTCACATAACTGTTCATTACACCGATGACGTTCCGCGTTAAACAATGGAAATAAACTAACAATAAACCACTATGAGATATTTGTGACTCAGTACACAGTGAGCCGGCGTATGAAATGTTAGAGACGTTTTTTATTTACGCTAAAACACAGGCATTTTATGAAACCTAGATAACGTCACATGCAGTTATTCCCGTGTCGGCGCCATACATTTGCGTTGAGGGCAAATGTTATCTTTGAGTTTTAAATAAAAGGGGCGCTGTGAAAACTCAGAAATGTGACTTGATTTTAAAAATTTATTTTTATTGTTGAAAAAAAAAAGATATACATATTTTATGCCTTTTTATAATGATCTGTTGTTCTGAATATTTATAGTAAGCAGAACTATAAAAATTTATGTAGATTCCATTAAATATATATATCTGCATTTTTTATATAATGGGTCACCTGATGATAGGTGGTCACCACCCATAATCATTGCAAATATTAACCATTCCTTACATCGCCAATGCACCACTAATGTTGGGAACTAAAATGACGGCTCACTCACCAACCGGAACACAACAATACTATGTAATTATTGCTGTGTGATGGTAGAACATCTGGTGAGTGGGATATTTAGCCAGACGAGCTTGCAAAGCGCTACCACCCAGAATATTACGTCTATAAGCATCCTACAAAAGTTAACTAAAAGTCGATTTTTTTTTGAAAATAATTTTTTATTAAATCTCTTTACAATTTTAATTGTGTCATGTATTTAGTGGATATGTACAAGATATCAACTATCAGTAAATAAATATTTATATCACCCTTAATGTATTATTTGACATTCAAAGCTTTGTTATTCGTTTTTAACAGCACAAATAATATCAGTACTATTTTGAAATCGGTTGTTTTTTTTAAAACTGATAAACACAACATCCCAGCAGCAATTGATTGAAATTGCGCGAGAACTCCTTGTTGAACGATTTCTTAGCTAGTTTACTTAGTTTGTATTTCCGTAACAGCCTGTGAATTCCCACTGCTGGGCTAAAGGCTTCCTCTCTGTTTTTGAGGAGAAGGTTTGGAGCTTATCACACGCTGCTCCAATGCGGATTGGCGGAATACACATGTGACAGAATTTCAGTGAAATTAGACACATGCAGGTTTCCTCACGATGTTTTCCTTCACCGTAAGTAAGTTTGTATTTAACAAATTAAAATATTTTTACTGAATAGTATAGAAACTTTCAGCACTTTCAACCTATATCGTTTATTTTTAATTACACAAATTCGTCCCACATCTATGTCACGTTTCAAATGTTCAAAATATAATCGCCCTCCATTTATAAAAAAACAAAGAAAACATGTATGAAAATATTGTTTACTAATATTTAAATACACGCTTGTCACTTGTGCAAGCTAGTCTGGGTAGGTACCCACTCGTCAGATATTCTACCGCAAAACAGAAGTACTTGGTATTGTTGTGTTTCGGTTTGAAGGGTGAGTGAGCCAGTGTAATTACACGCACAAGGGACAAAAAATCTTAAGTTCCAAGGTTGGTGGCGCATTGGCTATGTAAGCGATGGTTGACATTTCTTACAATACTGTTGGTAACCACTTACGATCAGGTGGCCCATTCGTTACGTTCGCATACGTTCGCCTTCCTATTCCATAAAAATAAATGCTAAGTGGTCGGAACAGCAAAGACCAGCTACATATATAAAGATATTATATTCTAAAATCTCCGGAACACGCTGTTTTTTGCCATACATTTTATATACATTGATTTAGTTTTTTTTCAGTTAAGCATTACAAAAAAACCATCTCTTCCTTTATTAGTAGTTTAAAATGTTTTGCACAGTCTTAAATATTACCTTCAAATACCAATTACTAAACTTTTCTGATTAGCCTAGAGGTTAACTGGTAGAGAATGCCTTCAGGCATTAAGTCCGCTTTTTTTTCCTGCTGCACAATGTGGTGGTCAAAAAAGTTTTTAAATAAATTGATTAAACTACATACAAATAGTCAAATTGCATTCGCTTATATAGACAAGAGCCGCATGCATAAACAAGACATTGAATCCATTTATATAACGAAATTATATCTAAGTAAGTCTGAAGCAGTTAGCCGGAACCTTGCCCTCTTAGCAAAATGAGTTTAAGTTACTTCATGTTGTTCTTGTCAACTCTACTATCCATTAGCTCTGTCTATGACCATGTTAACTAAAATACCGTTTAAAGGGTCGTCTGTTATTTTAGAACGTATTCTTAATTTGAAAAGGAATTTGACTTTAGTTTATTTAAATATAATTATAATGATGGAGGAACGTATAAATACAGGTAGGAATGAGCGAAGCAGTAACTTATAATATACAAAAAGATATGAAACTATAAAAATAACTATTTATATAAAGACAATTTGACAAATGAAAACTTAATGGTGTTTGTTCATAATAGAACACGTGATCTTCGGTAAAATCTATATATGTTCTATCCACTGAGCCATTTCAGCATTCAAATAATCAAAAACCATAATTATTGTGTATTTATTTATCCAACGAACACATTCATAATTAATAAATTAACTGTCAATATTTTATATTCTAGCTTAACATTATAATACTTACAAATATATACGCTATATCCTCAAGCTATCAACCTTTCAATCGGTCTTAGTCGACTGACCATGTTTAATCAGTGGATTAATTTAAGAGCCACTTTCAAACCGCTGGTTCAATTTTCTCCCAACACTGTTATATTTCATTCGCTAACAAGCTAAAGAGATTAGATTGGATAAAAATTGCTTTTCATGTACGCTATTAATCTAAATGTTTTGAATTCTAGTCTTGTTTTAATTAAGTGTTTTTTTTTAGAAATTAAATCTATTGTATCTATTATAACAAATTACTTTTTGTTCTGTTAACAACTTGTAACTTTTTAAACTAATGAAATAATTTTTATAAAAGTTTTTCGATCGATTTTATTGATTCGAATAATTCACAATACAATTGGACTGCCTCGTTGGTCTAGTGGCTAGATATAAGACAACTTACAAAGCTTGCTATGGCCTCACTCTTGCCATACTGCCATGATTATTGAGACAACTCACTTTCTTTTTTTCTCTCCAGATGACGTTCCAAATAGAAGCTAGTCTATATTACTAGAAGGTTAGTACCGTAGAGTATTAACACTGAAAGATAACAGTTAATAAACAGCTCCATTTACTGGTATCAAAATATCATATGTATCAGTCCTGGCTACTAAATATTTTTGTGCTAAATTTCATATCCTTACATCCGTTTTTGCATGACTGAGTAACAAACATAAACATAAGACGGATGAAAGATCCGTCAATTTTTTTCGGATACCCTGAACAATAGGTGGTACGGCTTTGTGCAAGCCCGTCTGGCAATATTCAAAATACTTGCTCCGGCTTGAAGGGTGAGTGAGCCAGTGTAACTACAGACACAAGGAACATAACATCTTCGTTCCCAAGGTTGTTGGCGTACTTTGGCGATGTAAGGAATAGTTAATATTTTTTACATCGCCAATGTCTATGGGCGGTGGTAACCACTTAACATCAGGTGCCACATTTGCCAGTCCACTTACCCATACTATAAAATATAAAAAAATACAATATAGAAGCAATCTTGATAAATTTAATACGTAGTAACTCCATGTAATCAGATTACATACGTTACATGTCCAGTCGGGCGTCCGGAAATGAAACCGCTATCTATTACCTACAAACTGCATGTATTGAACAGCTTAATGCCATTATTGGTTGCTGTAGGATATTAGGTATTCTGTTTGAAAGCATTACCTTATTATGTATATTAGAATGAATACCTTTTGCCTTTGTTCGTAATTTCGTATCATATTTAAGAAATTAACTTACATAGTCACTTTCAAAATATTTAAGTCACTAAAATTTGAATAACGAATACATTTATAGTATTTATTATAAAAGTAATTAAACTCATATTCTAATGCACATCTGTATTACTATGAAAATTGGTCGGATTTTGGTGCCAGACCGCACTAGTTACAATTATTATACATACTAATGTAAGTTTCTTATTTTTTTAATTTTATAGTTAAGATGACAATTGTCAAAATGAAGGACACATTGCATCTATGTTTTTTATCTGGTAGAAAATTATTCTATGTAAAATTTATCCATTTTTACTTTTATAATAAATATAAATGACAAATATATTCGCCTAAAGCTGTATAAAATAAATAATTATAAATAATAAATATTACAAGGGATAAGATGCATGGAACTAACTCGATTAAAATAAATGTAAAATTGTTATCATTAAAAATATTACTCTGGAATGCTATTGAAATAATATTTCAAATGCTGGCACGGCTTGGTACAGGCTTTTATTAAAAGAAACTTTGGCTTAAACAAACCTATAGATAGTAATATTAGCCAATCTTAGATTTACATATTCCATGCGATTTGAAACTAACTCTGCTATGTTATGCACTACTAACAGTTCTTATGTAAATCTAAGTCAGATTGAAATATATAATATTAGATGTGATACGAATTAATATTAAATATTATTTAAGAGTATCTGTCATTTTTTATATTAATCAATAATAATCTTTATTTTTAATCTGGCAACAAGGACATTGACAGATATTCTTTATGGCGGGAAACTGATAGACTTGAATTCTATTTACGAGCATTGCGGATTATGTGTTGAGGTCTAGTTTTTACACTTGATTAATGTATTTTCATTTATAACAATACTATTCCACATAACTTATATCCACATAAATTTTACCCCCGATAAATTGAAGAAGCCATTTTTTCGCGAATCCATGGTGAATATCATAGATAATTAAACCTCGATAAATTATATCGCGTCAATTAAATGTCAAAGTTGTTAATTGTGTTTACTCCTCTTGAAGCGAGAGAAACCTGATGCCTTGCTTCTTCCTATAATGCAATAATTAAAGACTTTGGTTGGGTCGTAGTTACTATTATAGTTGAAAAAAGCTATACTTATATACTTGAATTAAAATACTTTGTTATACTCCATTGTTAAAATTAAATTAGAATATTCACCTTTATGATAATAAAGTAAAAATTTTAATCGCATTTCCCTGTAACAAACAATGTGTCTGATCACTTTAATAACCTAGTAAGAGGAATTATTTTAGATAAATTTGAACTGGATACCGTTGTTTCTATTAGTCTATTTTAAAGTCAAAATAAATACGTCAACATAAGTTTATATTTATTAAAAAACACAAAGTAGTATCATCTCATGAAATACGTTTATCAAATAATAGAGTTTGCTTAATAAAATACATATATACAATATAAATATGAACATTGTGTATGATTATTGGAAGCAACTGATCCAGACGAAGCTTCGCCACCAGAACTTGTAGTTCACTATGACACATTTTCAAAAATAAAAGGTTAACTGAAATAATGATATAATTCGTGAACGAACTTGTACCCAACAGATTATTTTTATTTATTACAAGACGATTTTACAATAAAGTCGTAAATGTCAGTTACTGAATTTTGAAATTTAGTAATCGAATGATAGTGTTCAACATAAAAGCTCTTTATAGGCGATAGATAGCGAATTAATTTCCTGCTGTAATGCCGATATGGAATCTATATCATGCTCTCGTTGGGCTTAAATATATCAAACGCTTTAAGCTCTACTAAGCACAGCTTAGTTAAAAAAATATTCTATTATTGAATAAAAAGTTTTTAATGATGAGTGTCAATTTTTTCTAAGACCTTATAGGCAATTCATTTGCTTCTATTATTAAAAAAAATGTCTATTGTTATGTCTCATTAAATAAAACTTTATATATTAATTATGTATATTCATTACTTACTCCATTGGTTAGAAAACGCAAATCTTAACTGAAGATCGCGGTTTCCAGTTCCGGATGGTGCTTACCATTGAATTTTCATGTGCATAATTTCAACTATGAATAAAAACATCGTGAGAAAACCTGCATGTGTCTGATAAATCTTCCACATCCACTAACCCGTAACATTAGGGCGTGGTGGCATAAGCTACAAAATTTCTTATTAAAAGGTTTTACGAGGTATTTTTTTCAGTAAAAATACCTAAATGAATATTATTCGTATAGTTAGATCAATATTCATCATGTTACTCATAGAAATCATTTATCAATTCGATAAAAAAATTGCTTAGTAAGAAGGCCGATTTCATTTCCGGCGTACGCGGCATTATCGACGCAGATAAATATTTTGCGGCACTCAATAAATAACCCAAAATGGATTCTCATTCCGTCGTGGCTTATGGTGAGACGACACAGATATATTTCCACTGAATGTATAACATTTTTTAATATTATTCTTTCATAACTTCTGGATACTCGAGATATTTTAACAACAACAAATAAATATTATTTAATAAATAAATGATAATGACAATTTGTACTTTTGCAAAATAAATAATATTTAGTCCAAATTACTTGTAAAAAGACAAAGTAACGTTTCAGCCTGTTAATCTCTCTCTGCTGAAAGTTGGAAGTGACTCTTAACTCCCGTGCCTCGGAATGCACGTTAGGCTTTAAGGTCCTGCACGTGAACTCTCTTAGGTCGTGTCAGATTGACGCCCCATTGGATTATGGTCTTTGTGCACTAAAATATATCCTACGCAGTTAGCTAATCTCTCTTGAGATTGACCGCCGTGGCTGAAATGGGCTTGGAGGACGTCATCATCATCATATTGTTACTTGATAAATATTGTATAATTTTGTTTATTTATAATGTATAAGTATTACATTTAAAAAATATGAGTTCAAACTTTAATTGTTTTCTTTCTGCAGTCAATAGTTACGCGTAGTTCGTTTAGTCCTTCAATCAAATTCATCCAAACATTAACACAATAATTCAGCTAAAAAAATATGACACCCCTACCATAGTATTTGTAAATAAACACCTATTGAATAACTCGACCATTCCATTATTATTTTATCTGTGTCCTTAGATATAAAACGATTTCACTCCCCGCGCGCGGTCAGCTATTGTTATTTAAATATGTATTGAAAAGTTGAAAATCTTCGCCGTCGGAATATCTGTCATAGATATTTATGAGAATTTAAAAATATATTATTAAATGAATCTAACTTTTCATGTATTAAATGTGATCGAATTATTTATTTCAATATTTTTATATCTTGCTAGTATTCATTTAATATACAGGCTTATATTTGTGTGTTTATTTCGTAGATACGCTTAAATCAGTAACAGCCTGTTTCTCTCCTTTTTTTTGTGAAGATTTGGAGCTTATTCCACCAAGCTGCTCCAATGCGGGTTGGTAGAATACACATGTGGCTGAATTTCAATGAAATTAGACACATGCAGGTTTCCTCACGATGTTTTACTTCACCGTCAAGCATGAGATGAATTATAAACACAAATTAAGCACATGAAAATTCAAGGGTGCTTGCCCGGGCGAACCCACGATCATCGGTTAAGATTCACGCGTTTTAACCACTAGGCCATCTCGGCTTTTACGCTTAAATAGTTGGATAGAATCCAATATAGTATTATATATAATCATTCTGAATATATCTACGCATCAAAAACATGAATGTGAAATGAGAACAGTAGTATTATGATATATGCCTTGTTTGTTGACTTCAACAAAAAAAGAAGTGAGATTTAAATGGTTACCAGGTTCAATGGTCAGTCTATTTATTTAAAACAACATAAAATATTTCATAACAACTTAAAATACATTTCTTCTTATAACTTAGGACAATATATTGAAGCCTAAGGTCTGACTTGGCTAGTTCTCATATACGGATTATTATTAAGTAATTACTAAAACAGTCATGGAAGAGTCATGTTCGATGGCTAGTTTCTACTAGCAACCCATTTTTTCGGATGAATAAAATAAGTACTTACAGCTTTAGAACTTGCGAAGGCTGTAATATAATTCGCATGTATTTTGAATAAAATAAAATAATTATTTCACCTTTACGAAAACGGTACAAGCAGCTAGTGTGTATTTGAAATGAATTAATAAAACTGATTTGTTCTGTCAATTATATATGTATGTATAATACATGAAAATAATTGATTAATATATTTCACGCATACAGAAGCGGGTATGTCATTTATCTAATTCTATTTTCACTGTTACAAAAAAGAAATTAAATATTAGTAAATAAAGCAAGTTAATACATTAACTTCCATAAAAAATATTTACATAGACGAATAAATACTGGTGGTAGAGGTTTGTGCAAGCTCGTCTGGGTAGGTACCACCCACTCATCAGATATTCTACCGCAAAACAGCAGTACTTGGTATTGTTGTGTTACGGTGTGAAGGATGAGTGAGCCAGTGTAATTACAGGCACAAGGGACATAAAATCTTAGGTCCCAAAGTTGGTGGCGCATTGGCGATGTAAGCGATGGTTTACATTTCTTACTGTGCCAAAGTCTAAGGGCGTTTGGTGACCACTTACCATCAGGTGACCCATATACTCGTCCGCCTTCCTGTTCTATAAAAAAATATATACAAAACCCTAAAAATATTATTCAAATCACGACCACGTAAATGGCTACAAGAATACTTCCATTATTTATCTGTTTATTCTTAATTCCGATTCTCCCGATAAACCAAACATAATGAATGAAAACATACATCATTATATAAATATGTTTTAAAATAATTGTATTACATGATATATATTTTTAAGTATTTTTATTACGATGTGCGAATAGTTCGAGAACTATTTTAGGAGATAAGTTTGAAAAGATACAATCCAATCTATAACCCACTCATTAATCAGCGAAACGCCGGAACGAATCTCTAAATCATTTATAAAGACGTCGCCGTGGACTCGCGAGAACGAATTTTTCTTGTCTTAAGTAAATAAAAATCCAATCAGACGCAAATCCAATTTTCATTCCCGCCCGTCGGATTCACTCGGGACTCAAGGCTCATTTTTTGCCTTTTTTTTACATTTTCACACTATCTCGCTACTCGTTCCTTGGGACAATTTCTGCTTGTCTTCATTTAAAATTATCATGTTTGATTAATTTTTGAAATACTCAATTGATTGTTTAAGAGATCTGATTCGAATTTAATTTCAATATTAAAACATAAACGTAAACTTACTTATTGATAGTCAAGGTAACAGTAACAGTAACAGTAACAGCCTGTTATTGTCCCACTGCTGGGCTAAGGCCTCCTCTTCCTTTTGAGGAAAAGGTTTTGGAGACACATGTGGCAGAATTTCAATGAAATTAGACACATGCAGGTTTCCTCACGATGTTTTCCTTCACCGTCAAGCACGAGATGAATTATAAACACAAATTAAGCACATGAAAATTCAACGGTGCGACGATCGTAGGTTCAAACTCGAACCCACGATCGTCGGTTAAGATTCATGCGTCTAACCATCTCGGCTTTTTTTTTCAATAGTCAAGGAAAAACCAGAAATGATTCGGAAGAGAAAACATTATTTGTTTATCTTTATAATTGTAATGCATAATTCTTCATTGCAATCAATAATAAACAAAAACAATTTTTTGTTTAATTTAATTATAACTGTTTGGCATTGCAACAAAATACTTTATTTTTCTAAACAAAACACAGCAAGCAGCAGACTCAAAGAACTCGGATGATGAAGATCCCAATGACGCTTTACAGCTAAATCAGTAGTACGTACGGCGCCCTCTGGTGCTATAAAAGAAAGGTATTCTAGATTATGCCATTAAGTTGATATTCTGCGCTGCTTAAAGCTATATTAACAGTACATATATTATATAAAATTGATTAAGATCTGGTATACAGGTAAATACAGAATTACAGATATACAAAACCATCTCTAAGCATCTATACTCAATATGAAAACATAAAATAAACAAATAATCAGCTTAATTAAACTAAGCATATGCGTATATTTTGCATATTTTTTATAATTGAAATTTACCATTTAATATGCCTGCCTTCAATTTAATTCTATGTCAAAACCAAATTCAATAATTTCTTTAATTACAATGCCTTTTCATATTTTGCATAAGCTTTACGTAAATCGTCACGTACTACCTTTTGTAAATAAAAATCAAAATATACTTCATTCAAGTAGGTTCTTGCGAGCACTTTTGAATCGTTATCACATAATTTAATTTAATTTAAAGTTATTATCGGTTCCGAATGTAAATAGAAGAACCGACAATTAACTCAGTATTACTTATTTTTACAGTATTTTTCGGTAAAAGAATGAAAAAAAAATATCATCCCACTTTCTTATCATCTATTTTTTTTTTATTTAGTAATACGCCTTATTTACTATACACCATATAATAACTGTACAAAGTTTCAACTCCATCGTATTAAATGGTATAAGAACTGATATAAAACAACATGAAAAAAAAATTTGAATTTTACTAGCAAAACCCGGCAGATATTGTCCTGCCTGTGTATATGTATATAACAATCGTCCTGAATTGATTGATCGATATAGAAGGAGTCACAGCAAAGTGAATCGAAAGCCTCCATGAAAAAAAAAGTACATATGTAACTTTCATGGAATTTGTGGAACGGTATCGACGTCTATTAATCTAAAACAGATCATTAAAAATAAATATATATTTTTTATTTATTTAAATTTAGAATGCTAAATCTTACTGTAACAAAAATCTTTAAAAATAGTATATATATATATCAATCATATACTGATTCGACTCAGCCAATGAAAATAAAATAAAAATCAAGAGAAAATGTAATATTTTATCCAATTTTAGTATCTTTTTGTCAAGCTTAATCTTATAAATCGCGCGCCACTCAGCTTTCGCGAGAGCAGATAAAAGTAACAGAGACCAAGTCTTGAGTTTTAAAATTATAACATGGGATTCGAAAGTAAAACTCATTTTTATATATAAAGGTGTTCTTTGACGGTATTAAAATAATTAACTTAGACGCAAGGATATTTGAATATTATTGAATAAAATTCTGACACATGTTTGTCCAACAACTCGCACTTGATGAGCGAGATAGAATAACTTGTAATCGAAGAAGATAGAGAGAGAACGAAACTGCCCATTGGGCTATTAAAGACTGTTATTTTTTTTGATAGTTCATTCTATAATAGACAATTAAAATATACCTAAAATTTAAATTTGTATTAATGATTTTCCATATTAAAAGTTGATCCAAATAATTACGTTGTCCAAATATTCAATTGATCATAGAAGGCTCGTCACTGTCAGTCTTCAAACATACTCGTACAGATAGATTTGTAATTTTATATATAGTTTTGGCATATTGTTACTCAAGTGCTGGCCCGCGGGACGTACTTCCCCGACCCGGTAAATTCAATAATTCAAACATTTCAAACTTGCTCCGCCACACTCCAAACTCCACTGGCCTGGGATTGCAATATATGTACGATTTGCAAGTATGTAATTATTTCTGGAAATTTTGCAGTAATCATCTATTGAAATAGTTGTAACACTGAGTATTTAGTAGATGATATAGACTGAAGATTA
The DNA here is from genome assembly GCA_905147175.2 of Nymphalis urticae. Lineage (NCBI taxonomy): Eukaryota > Metazoa > Arthropoda > Insecta > Lepidoptera > Nymphalidae > Nymphalis > Nymphalis urticae. The sequence continues at coordinate 2,909,981 of LR990004.1, read as the reverse complement.
TATAATATACAAATATAACAAATATTAAAATCCAAGATGGCCCAGTGGTAAGAAGGCGTGAATCTTAACCGATGATCGTGGGGTCAAACCCGGGCAAGCACCAATGAATTTTCATGTACTTAATTTGTAATTATAATTCATCTCGTGGTTTACGGTGAAGGAAAATATCGTGAGGAAACCTGCATGTGTCTAATTTCACTGAAATTCTGCTACATTTGTATTCCACCAACACGCATTGGAGCAGCGTGGTGGAGTAAGCTCCAAACCTTCTCCTCAATCGGGAGAGGAGGCCTTTAGCCCAGCAGTGGGACATTCACAGGCTGTTACGGAACAAATATTATTAAATGTTTAAAAATAAACATTAATAATAATAAGATAAGGCAAAACCATTCGGAGTTCTACGCAGAAACAAATAAACAATTATCTAATTGGTACATAAATTCTATTGAAGAGTAGATTGAACATTGTATCTTATTTATTAATGGCACTCAGATTAATTAAGAAATTAAATCATCAAATGTATCGTTACATTAGCAACCTTCGGGCCCCTCACTAGCAGCGATGCCAACTAGACGTTTGAGGAGAAGACCGTTTGGCGAATATGTGGGTGTGGTCACAATACATGGAAAAAATGATTAGTTAAATGAAATGGATTGAAGAAATATCAATAATATATAAATGTATATATTCTTCAATGCTATACATTTCTTATTTACTTTGAATTCGAATATTATTTGAAATACATTTGTCTGAGTAACTACAGGCACAAGAGACATAACATCTTAGTTTCCAAGGTCGGTGGCGCATCAGTGATATAGGGAACGGGTAATATTTCTTACAGGGCCTATGTCTATTTGCGTTGTTGACCACTTACCATCAGGTAGCCCATACGCCCGGCTACCAATTCGAAAAAAGTATTAATATTTATGTTAATCATTCTCTTTTCATTACTACATATACGAAAACGAAATCATCCCGCCGAGTCTATTCGTCGGATACGGTTTCATCTCTTTTCAACAATGAACAGTGATTCATGCTGAAAGTAAGTGTATAATTCATTATTGTTTATTGTAAATTAAAAATATGACAATGATTGCTAAAGATTTCAGAAAAAATCATGCCGACTAGGACCTTTGTGCTTAATTTGTGTTAATAATTCATCTCGTGCTTTACGGTGAAGGAAAACATCGTGAGTAAACCTGCATGTGTCTAATTTAACTGAAATTCTGCCACATGTGTATTCCACCAACCCGCATTGGAGCAGCGTGGTGGAACAAGCTTCAAACCTTCTCCTCAAAAAGGGAGAGGAGGCCTTTAGCCCAGCAGTGGGACATTCACAGGCTGTTACGGATATGTATAAAGCAATACAGTGTAGGTGTACAATATGTATAAACGTTATATAGTTACCTTTATTCTACGCTACCGGGACGAGTAGCTAGTTAAAACTTTGTTTTGTCACATTAACTTAAACCCATAAAACAATGGTAAATATATTTTTTTTAAATAAATAAACAGTTATTTCCGAAGCTCATTAAACATGAAGCAAGCGTTACAACTGCGATAATATTCCCTTGCCTTTAGCTTTTTAGTTTGGCTCGGAGTAGTGTATAATACTAAATGGAAAGGGATTTAGCAGACTTAAGTCCGCGTAAACCTTCTTAAGAGTTATTATACTGTTAGTTTGATTTCCCGCCATCGTTGTTGTTGAAGCGATAAATGGGCGGGCAATTAGTGTATTAATAATTTGCTTAAGACTTATATCCACGACTACGATCAAGGGCTCTTTTAGTAAATCCATTACTATCATTAATTTGCATACTAATGTTACAAGCTTCATGTGTTCGTTAAAGAAACATTTATTCGTTAAAAATCCTCAAATTATGACAGCAGACGTGTCAATATCAACAGATTAGCCATGTCTGCATCATCCCCGTGTCAAAAGAGCAGAAAATACTTAAACCGAGTTCACAGGAATAACAAAAGCGGATTTATATATTCATGGCGTATATGATCATGGTTAATATAATTTAATTATTATATTATTATTATTTATTAAACACATATCTATACAAATCCATTCTATAATGGGATTGTAATATATATTATTTTGAAATGGTATTTATTAATGTGTTTTGTTTTAAACAGAATAATATAAATGAAATATTAACGTCCAGTAAGAGATTAAATATTATTTTGCGATTGATTCATATAAAAACCAATTGAATAATAATAAAAACAAATTTTACAGTTTTATAACTGTGAATTATTTATTAATTAAAATTAAATAAACGATCCAAACGATCACCGCTTTAACTTAATCAATGTATCCGCGCCGTTTTTCCAAGTGAAATTGTTGAAAAATTTCCAACGAAGTTTCGAAGGGAAAACTCTATGAATACATTCGGCAAGCGTCGACATGAATATAGAATGAACAAAAATGAATAAAAACGAAGCGGGAAGAGCTGTTAATCATCAGTCTGAAATATATTTCGTCGGTTTTTCGGATTAAAGGCGTTTGTTTTGTAACTCGTTACGTACTTAGCGGTATTTCGACCTTTTATGTATTACGAGGGAAAACTTTATAAAGAATTCTGGATTTAATGATGCGTAGATTCAAATTACAACCGCCTGATTTATCTGAATATGATATATGGAAATGCTGTTAATTTTTATACAAAATTAACAGCATTTCTTTAAACGTACAAGTTTTTTTAAACGTACAAGTAACAGGTAAATTAAAAAAAAATGTAACATAGCCGTTACATAATTTTATATATCTTTGGTTTCTTATTGGTACGATTTTGTTGTATCATATACTCTTCTGCCAAACGGCAATACTTAGTATTGTTGTGTTACGGTTTGAAGGATGAGCCAATGTAACTACAAGCACAAGGGACATAGCATTTTAGTTCCCAAGGTTGGTGGCACATTGGTTATGTGAGAAATGGTTAATATTTTCTACAGCGCCAAAGTCTATGGGGATAGTCACTTTTGATTTGGTAGCCCATTTTGTTTTTAGTTTCATATGTACAATCATTTATATTTTATTAGTTTTTTTTTTTTTAATTGTCACTTCATTAATAAAATAAAAAAAGAACTTGGCCTTCGTCCAGCAGTGGGACAATTGCGAGTTTTGTTATATAAGAATAGATAATCGAAAGGGTAAGAGTATGAAAATCAAAGAATATTAACTAACTGGTTTTTTTTTTCAAATTGAATAAAATCCATCTTATACGTGATATATTTTGAAATTTGATAAATATTTTTAATAAAAATATGAATAAATCAATACTAACGATACATCATCTTCCATCACTTCATCTTATGCGCACACCCGAGGAGCCGATCCATCAACCGAACACCACAATACACAGATTTCGCATTAATGCAGATAAAAATAATATTTTACTATCTGCGACGAGACACGATAAGAATTTCATTACGCCATCAATATTTCATAACTTCCTCTTCATATTTTTAACAAACTATCTTTGTTTTAATAAATAAAAGAGTATTACGTGAATAATATTAAGTTATTACTAAGCGTTCTAGTACAATTCAGTACAAATTAACACACTTCATTACTCACCTGTGATATATTGTCAGCTGACTTATGGTGATATACTAATTTGATCTTTGATATGTCACGATTATTATGGTCAATATCGCATATCACTTTTGACGTTTCACGACTGATTTCATAACGGAATATCCCCACAGATGTTAGTCAATAGTGCTTAATTGCTAGGTCTTTCTACCCTTTTTAGTGTTATTGGTTTTAGTATTATGAGTCCCCTTGACTGAATTTAATTGCGGCTCCGATTCTCAAGCTATAGCCAACTACGCAGGAGACATTATCTATACCAATATTATAAATGCGAGTCTCTCTGTCTGTCTGTCTGTCCCTTGCGCACTTACGGTTTAGCCAGTAAACCGATTTGGATGAAATTATGTATGAAGCGAGCTTGAATCCCAAGTAAGAATATAATGTCTTTTTTCATACCTCGTCTTTTCACTTGTCACCCCTCCCCCTAAAATGCGACCGAAGCCGTGGGTGGAAACTAGCTGCGCATTAGTACTGCGCATAAGTAATGCACTCTGTATTCCATCACTCATAATGAAATGGTGAATCCGTTATGAACGCAAATAGTTCAGGTGCATCCAGAGGCTTTACGTATTTGCGAGACACGAGCCTGTTAACATAGCCAACTTCCTGACCTGAGCTACTTAAACTTTCTTGACTAATAACTTTTTATTGGTCCAGAATTTAAACCCAAGTCCTCGGGTTTTGCGGCCTTTACCTTAACCAAAGATGATATAAAGGTTAACATTATCTACAAATATTCTTGTCATGAGAAATATATTGATAATAATAAGCAGAAAATTGTACGTTTTTCGTGTGTACACACCTCATGAATACATTTGGTTAATGCAGCGCTGAATGAGCGCGAAATTAATTCAAAGCGCGCAAATTGAATCGGAAAAAATTACTGCTGTATAATTTTTTCTTTCGTTAAAAGAATCAATTTTTTTTTTGCATTCAACTCAGAACGTTTTAAAGCCGTTCACTGAATAAAGATAAAGAACTATTTAATTGTATATCATTAAAGAAAGGAGATTATATTTAAAAGTAAATCTATACCGTACCGTTACCGTAACAACCTGTGAATGTCCCACTGCTGGGCTAAGGGCCTCCTCTCCCTTTTTGAGGAGAAGGTTTGGAGCTTATTCCACCACGCTGCTCCAATACCGGTTATGGCAATACACATGTGGCAGAATTTCAGTGAAATTAGACACATGCAGGTTTCCTCACGATGTTTTCCTTCACCGTAAAGCACGAGATGAATTATAATCATAAATTAAGCACATGAAAATTTAGTACCGGGTTTGAACCCACGATCATCACTTAAGATTCACGCGTTCTTAATTTTCTATAATATTAAAATAATCCCTCCGACTATTGAGTGCTTACGTAAGCATATGTGATTATATATTTAGTAAACATATATGATACTACAGTCAGTGTGCTAGTAAAGTAACTCAGTCTGTCTGTTACACTTTCATGGCTAAACCACGGATCCGATTTTGATGAAATTCAGTGTGAAACAAGCTTAAGCCTTAAGGAAAGACATAGACGAGGGTAAACTCGCGGTTGATATGTAGTAATGTAATAAAATAATGTAATATTTTAACATGCAAACTGTAACTTTGTTTATAACTTAAGCAGACAAACGAAACAATGGGCCACCTGATGATATGTGTACACCATCACCGATACATTGACGGTGAAGGAAAACATCGTAAGGCAACCTGCATATGGCAAATGCAATTCAGCTAAGTGTATCCAACCCACGACCCGGAGCAGCGTGGTCTAAGGTCCAAACCTTCTCCTCAAATAATGAGAGGAAGCTTTAACCCAGCAGTGGGATACTTACCAGCTGTTATTGTTACTGTAACATTAGTCTTTATGGTTTGTAGGAATAAACTTGTTCTGATATATCTTCATTCAATTTTGTAATATTTGCCGCGATTTATTCACGATTAAATCTTTAAGAAAAATAGTAAATACATCTTGTGTATAACTGTATATAGTGTCGTATTTGTAGTTGTTTGAGTCTTTTTTGTCTATGAGTTACTTTCTCCACTTATTCGAAGGTCAGGATATTTTCTTTTCCAAACTTGTGTTAGTTTTTACATCAACAAACAATAAGTAAGTGTATGAATAATCAATATACTCAATCGATTGAATAAAGAAAATTTAATTTTAATTGGTTTATCTGATATAAAAGTTGACTCGCAAAATCAGAAAAAACAAGAAAAAACAGAATGTCGCGCTTTCTTAAACGAGATAATATATGAATAAATACCGCTAAAAATATATTTTTTGTGCTCGTTTCGGTGGTAGATTGCAATTTTACGCGGGTTGAGCGCGAATATTAAAAATTAAACTTAATAAACGCCGCGCTTTGTGCTTACGAAGGGAAATAAATTATTTTGAATTCGTCGTGTTTTACAAACTAGAACATTTCGTAATGTGAAAATTTAGTTGATTGCGAGAATTTTTAAAAAATTAAAAATATATCAAGTCACATTTTTAAGAAAACTTTATGATATATAATAATTAAATCAATTATCTCATAAAAATACTGGTAAAATCGTACTGGTGGTAGGGCTTTGTGCAAGCTCGTCTGTAGTCTCGTAGGTACCATCCACTCATCAGATATTCTACCGCAAAATAGCAGTACTTGGTATTGTTGTGTTCCGGTTTGAAGGGTGAGTGAGCTAGTGTAATTACAGGCACAAGGGACATAACATCTTGGTTCCCAAGGTTGGTGGCGCATTGGCGATGTTAGCGATGGGTAACATTTCTTACAGTGCCAATGTCTAATGGCGTTAATGACCACTTACCATCAGGTGGCCCATATGCTCGTCCGCCTTCCTATTCTACAAAAAAAAAGTAATGGCCCTTAAATGACCCAGCATGTTGTGCGAGCAGCAGATGTACACATTTTCATCCGACACATACAAGGCTTCTAACGACGTTTTCTTTTATCTCGGAGCTCAAATTGAACTATAAACACGTGAACAATTTATCAAATGAAACTCAAAAATCCAAGATTTGAACCAACGTGTTATAACCACTGGACACTAAGTATCCATGTGTTATGCATTTTTAAAACTTCATTTTTTTTTAAATAAACGAAAATTATTTTAAAATATCAGTAGTATTTGAAGTAAAAATTATACTAACCCATATAAGGTACTTTTAATATTGAAAAGTAAACTTATTTCAACGCCAGCAAATATCAAAGTCGAAGACATTAGAAACTAAATAAAATATAAAGAAAATTAATTGCATACTTCTTTAAAATAGAGTCGAGTTCTCAAGTCGAGTGGCTATATATTTTCATTTTCAAGTGTCCACGCCGCGTGCGGCTGACTGGAGTTATTGCTCTTGAGACGAGTAGCCGATGTCAGGTTTATTGCGGAAAAATCCGGTTTCTGTGACCATGGGTGATAATATAGAATTATTTGGACCTTCAGTAGGGAAGACAGTGGAAAAAAAATCCAAGTTAAGTGGTTAGGGCACTTGAATCGTGCTGACTCAAACACGGGCACGCATCACTGAATTTTCGTCTGCTTAATTTATATATTTCATCTCGTGATCGACGGTGAAGGAAAATTTTGCGAGAAAGACGATATCTCGGATGAAAGTATAACATGCATATTGTCATCAACAGCGTGGTTGAATAAGCCCCAAGATCCACCCAGCTGTGGGCCATTTACAGGCCTTATTTTACTTACTGCCTTTTTCATACGAAATATACATAATTTTAGACTATACATTAAAAATATGAATATATTTAAAATATATTTTAACAAGCTACTTATTTTTACTAATCAAAACAAGAGATTAAAAAATATATATTTTATTTACTCCTGTTAAAATAATAAAACTTTACATATAGAATAGATTGCTATTAATATTAAATCAGGAGCATATGAGTTTTCAGACTACTACAATAAAATTTTAATTATGAATGAAGCGGAACTACCGCGTTAACTAAAACCTTATAAAATGGAAAAAAATAAATACATATTTCGAGTCAAATGGCTTTTCGTTTTCGAATGTCGAGCCGCGTGTGGATGACTGGAGTTATAGCTCTTGAGAGGAGTAACCGATGTCAGTTTTATTGCAGAAATATCCTCGTTTGAGTATGACCAAAGGTAATAAAATAGACGTATTGTGAGTATTTATGTCAAATATTATAGTAATATATATTTGTTATACACTGCGCCATACTTTGCCCGTAAATATTAGCACCTATACTCTTTTTGATAGTAATTTTGATCCTAAAATCGAAATATAATCTAACAAACATTTCTCAATGTAATATAACATTATTTTCAACGATAAACGCGTTTCACATTCCATAGATACAAAATTTCCTTTCAACTGGGCTAACGTTATGGCACTTCCGTCTTCTATATAAGATTCATTGTGTATATCGAACATTTTATATAGAAGACAAAAACGCTCACAAAGAAAACAAAACAACGTTATTTACCAAAATAATTTATAGTCATCAAGACAACATTTGTCACAAAACGTCCACAATTCAATGACTTTTTGAAAAGCGTCATTTATCAGATACCAAAAAGAAAAGTTATATAAATGAACTGTAACTGTACTCAGGCTATGCTAGCGTTCGACTCAAAGATATGCTATACTTTATTATACGATGTCAGCAGAGCTTTTATTTGTAGCAGTTAAGAAAGGTATAAAAAGAATTTAAAAAAACAGTCGGAAATTTAAAAAAACAACTTAGTGCAGGTAAAATTAGGTTTTATCACAGGATGTTTTTTTAAATAACAAATATTAAAATAAAATTAATATTCGCCCGTACTGTTTATAGATTTTACCGCACACCCTTCGTTTTATTTTTTCATGATATTATTTTATACCTCGTACTCTTTTTTATCTACTATTGTAATATTTATAAGTTTTTTTAAGGAGAGCCTCAGTATTTATTTTATATTGATTTTAGATAATAACTTATTATGTACTTTTATACCACTTGTTTGTGTAATGTAAAAATTTAGAGTGTGTAGATACTAAAAGAGATCGACAATTAAATCATTTTATTACGATTTATTGTTATTAGTAAGTGAGTATGATGACTTGATTTTATACTATATATTTCTTGTGATTTTGCATCACATCTTGCAGTTTCAAACAACTAACGCCATCTATAAGTCTACGCGAAAACTAAACAATTTATAATAGTTTTAATATAAATTTTTGATTTTAAATCCGACACTTGCGATTAAAATCTTCACAGCACTAATACTTAGTTTTGTGAAAAATCATAACAAGCATATTTTAAGCATTCGAAAATATTTATAGCGACACCGTAACCTTGAACAAAATACTTTAAATAATTTAAAAGTACTGTCGCCATCAAAAATGATGAACATTCGTATCTGATAAATTATATTTTCTAAACACTTGTACGGTCCTTAAAAAGGCTGATATATATAAAAAAATTACAAATTAAAAAAATATAGAAATAACATTTGTGGTAGCGTATGGTTTTAAAAAAAAATACAAAGCATTATGTCTGTTAGTCACTTCTGTGCCTAATTACACCCGTTCCACCCCTAGTGGTCGTGTAATAAAAAAAGTCGTCTGTGATTTTTCATCTCGCCTCGCGGACCGCCTACGTTAGGCATATCAGTCCAATATAGAGCAAATATTTTTCTTGATATTTGATATATTTTTTACTTTTGTAATTCGATTATAAATAAAAAATAAATCCAATATTGTATAAACAATGTAGAACTGGTCTCTTGTGTTTATGCAAATGAAAATTAAATATAAATTAAACATTTCTTTCTTAATATTAGAAATATAATACAGCAAAGCACATAATTTTTATTTGTTTTTTTATTTAGTTGTAGTGGAAAAGGCGTTTGTCTTCCATCTCACGAAGGACGAAGGTGGTACACGTAAATTAACGTGGTAAATTACAACTAAAATGAATCCTATATAAATAGTCCATATAATATCTAACTATGATTGTGAAATAAGAATAGAATACAAAATAAAACACATATATAGCAGGTAAATTATTATAAAATTAGAACATAGTATAAATTAAATGTGATAAGTATAACCACCGAGGCGTAAGGCGTTCTGTGTTAGCCAGATATATATGCTTAAATCTCCTAGTTAAAACATAGTGTTGTTCATCGTAAACAGCCAATCATGGTCTCTTTGGCCTCTCCCAAGGTGCGCCAAAGCTCCATGGTGTTGTAATTGAGTCAAAATATATAATGATAATTAAAAAACATTTTTTTATGATTTCAAATACAATACATCTGCTGTCTATTTGTCTACTGGATGTTTATCAGTTTGTGTTTGTATGTGTGTGTATACATTATATTGTGTAATAAATAAAAAGTTCCACTTTTGAAAAGTATTAAAACGATTCGTTCCAATGTTATTGGGCGGGAAGTCACTTCTCGTAAATTATTCTTGCTTCTATTTTATAAAATATAGCCAAGTCCGGATTTTCCGCACTCAAGAAAAATATATAACATTACCAATATACTAACATATATTTCATATTTAACACTTTTAAATATGAATACAGCGAAAGATTTTATAAAGAGATCCGAAACGAATCTTATATAAATCTTATTTCGTTTTAAACTAAATTATTTGATAAATATTAACATCTAGCTTTTACGTAGTTGTAAATATTGTTTTTATATAGAAAGATAGAATAGAAAGGCGGACGAGCATGTGGGCCCTATGGTTGTGGTCACCAACGCCCGAGAAATATTAACCATCGCTTACATCACCAATGCGCCACCAACCTTGGGAACTAAGATGTTATGACCCTTGTGCCGGTAATTACACTGGCTCACTCACCATTCAAACCGGGACACAACAATACCAAGTACTGCTGTTTTGCGGTAGAATATCTGATGAGTGGGTACCTACCCAGACGAGCTTGCACAAAGCTCTACCACCAGTTACCCATTAAACTTAATTTGTTTTAAATATAATATTAATCAGCTTTATTTATTTGATGATATTCCTCGATGTTAGTTAAGTGATCACTCACCGTGTATATATAAATATACATATGTATAAAGAAGTCCAATTTTGTTTTATCCACCTGTTTTTCTGCAACTATAAAGTCAGTCGTTGTTAAAGCATGCGCAACAAATCCAATTACCATAAGTATGTATATATAGAATTGATTCTTTGACTTCCACGATTCCAAGGAGTAGTCAAGAACTCAATAAATATATTCGAAATTCAAATATAATAGAAAGCCGCGGGAATTGCATTTAAAAATGTTTTCGTAAACCAACAAAGTCATGTAAAATAAGTCCATCATTTAGTAATCATGTCTTGTAATACTACCGTTTATTGCCACTTTTCTCCTTGTTTATTCACTTAAAAATCCATTACACACAAAAAGAGCACTTATAAACATGGTCGACGTCTTTTTAGACAAAGTCTTGTGACAACGCTAACGTAATTTCAACTTTATTACATCGAATCTAGGTTAACTTTCGTTTGACAATTCAAACGTAAGACATTTTAGTACATTTTAAAATGGGTGTGAACACGTCGGAATCAATTCGTAGAGCCATTTCTCAATAAAGTTGAAACACATGCAGCTTTTAAAGTTTGACGTGTAGCGTGAGACATCGAGGAGCGAATAAGTTGAACTCGTGTGTTTTGTAAATCGAAATAAACATTTTTAACGGTTGGGTTTTGAAGTCTATCAGTCTATCAATAAAACAGTCCAATGTGTTGCTATGTTTTGGTTTAAAGAGTGTGCAAGTGAGTGTAATTATAGGTACACAGGATATGGGGTTAAAAATCTCTATTTCTCATTAGAACTTAAAAAAATACTTAAAATGAATTTAAGAAATACATAAAAATATTAAATCTTTTTACGAAAAAAATACATCTACAATAACAGAAGTCTTTTAAAAGAAAAAATTAAATTAGTTCTACAACATACTTCAATACAAAATTTAATACACAATACCAGAATCAATACAATCATATAGGCATTACAATTATCTTTAAAATATAGTTTTATTTTATTTTTAATTATATTTATGTTTTAAACTTCTCTCACATTATTTGGAAAATTATCGAAACCAATACCACTGCTAGGCAAAACTCTACAGCTCTACAAATTCAATCAGACAGATTGTAAGCTTATTACAATACTATACGATTTACAGTCTCTTAATGACTCTTTGTTTTTCTCTTAAATATAAAAAAATATAAATGTGAAATGTCAACAAAGAAAACTGAAGAATACCATAATTACTTTCTAAGGATAATAAATCAAATGGTAGGACATAGCGCAAGATTCGTCCTGTTGAGGGCGTAACGAATCCGCCCTTCGACCCAATATGCGATTTTATAGACCGTCTCCTTTAGCATTATGCTGAATCATCGATCTTAAAATCTGGTAGCTTTAGTATCTACTATGCATTTTATACTTATTTAAAAAAACCTAACTTTCAACGTGAAACGGGTTATAAAAATAAATTAATAATGTTCTTTATTTTTATTACGGTATGTAGAGTATGGTCAAGAATATCAATGACTAAAATAAAACATTTTTATATTATTATATCGAATAAAACATTTAAAACGCAACCATAACATTTTAAAATTTAGTAATTTTATGTTCTTTTTGAAATAAATACGTTAGTTTTATCATGATAATAATTTAGATAATATTTATATAATTACGTAGCACTTGCTACCTTCTACACCGTAGACTAACGTAGATGATATAAAGCAGTGCTACAAAGAGTCTACGCGAGGCTTACACAACTTTCTGTCAGTCCAACAACAACGCTTATTGCAAATAACTATTATACGAGCTAAATTTTACAGTTACATGCCATTTAACTGTCATTGTTGGCATGTCCGTCTGTCCGTCCTTGTACACATCACCCGAATAAAATTGGACTAGTATTAATAAAACTCAACATAGTGATATACAGAATATTAGGTATTAATTTTAAAAATTAAATAAAAATGGTATCTGTATATTGCTTTAAATATAGATAGATATTGGTATTGCAAAAAGTAAAAACTATTTATTTTATTATTAATTCTCATAATAGGAAAAAGAGCCGAGATGGCCCAGTGGTAAGAACGCGTGAATCTTAAACGATGATCGCTGAATTTTCATTTGCTGAATTTGTGTTTATAATTCATCTAGTGCTTTACGGTGACGGAAAACATCGTGAGGAAATCTGCATATGTCTAATTTCACTGAAATTCTGCCACATGTGTATTCTACCAACCCGCATTAGAGCAGTGTGGTGGAGTAAGCTCCAAACCTCCTCAAAAAGGGAGAGGAGGCCCAGCAGTGGGATATTCACAGGCTGTTACGGTACGGAATCATAATATCCTAATTTAATCTTATTTATATATATAAAAGAAAAATTTATCGATATACAATTCAATTATAAATAATTATCGGTTAGTAATGAAATGAGTAATAAAAGCGTGGTAAAGGTACCACTGGGGCCTTCCTCAGTCTGTCCTTGCAGATGAGAATAAAACTGAAAATTTTTAGTGCGGATTTTCTTTTTAAGATATTTCAAAGTTTTCCATTAACAAATAAATAATATATATTTCATAAAATAAAACCTTAATTCTCATGCAATAATTTCCGAATATCAAGAGGGTCTCGAAGCTATTTCGTTCGTACCATCGTAAAATGCTTTACACAATCACACATAACTCTAAATGTCTTCCAGTCGAAATTACCGGAAAATGGCCGATCCTTCGTCGACACTTTTGAGGGATATAAAAAATATCCCCCATATGAAAATTCACCCCTACATCTATTCGAAGATTAGATACCAGGGGTCCGTTTGAGAAGCTATCTTAAAACATATGTATACTGCTTTATGAAATCGAATAAAAAAAAAGCATAATGATATCAAATATAAATTAATAAATATATTGAATTACTAAAATAGTGAAGTTTGATTAATTTGAATCACTAAATTATTAATTAGTAATTTCTGACAATTATAAAGATATTTTCTTCTACATGCTGGAAAATCTGTTGAGATATTTTACCAAAAAACAGCAATTAGAATTGTTTTGTTCCGGTTTAAAAGGTGAGTGAGTCAATGTAACTACAGGCACAAGGGATATAACATCTTAGTTCCCAAGGTTGTTGGCGCATTGGCGATGTGTGCGGTGATTTATATTTCTTAAATTGCCGATTTGTATTGGCATGTGGCCGATACCTATTTCATATAAATAAAATTTATGTACATCTTAAACTGTTTAATAGGGCTCATAGTATAGTATAGTATAGTCTGATAAAAACAAACTATTTCACTTAAATACATATAAAACAATAATTATCAATACCTTTTATTCAATTCCACTATACCTCATGACCCGAACTCATAAACGACAGCCGTGCGTTACAAGCAAGTTTTACCTGCGTTTTATTTTATGAAGTCAATAAAACCTCTGAACGAACTATCGCCCGCCATGTACACTGGACCTTGGAACTTTCTTACTTGTTTGAAATATATATGATTCACGATTGAACTTTGATTGTCACTTTAAATGTCCATTAGTAAGGTTTATAGATAGTTTAGTATTAAAGTTTAACTCCCTTTAAAGAGTTATAATACGAGAACCTTTCATTTTATATAGTTCAGACTACAACGTGCAATAAATTTGTTCTCGATATAAATTGAAACGTCTACGAAGCTTGACGATGTCATCGAACGCTGCGAAAGATCGGGGTTCGGTTTTGTTCTAGGGTATATTGAATAAGAGATCAGAAACATTTTAATGATTAAGAAATAATAATTCTGTATAAGCTAATTTTATATATTATATATGTAATAATTTTACTATTTAATAATAAAATTTACTCAGTAATTAAAGGCACAGAGGACATAACATGTTAGTTCCCAAGGTTGATGGGACATTGTCAGTGTAAGGAATGTTCATTAATTTTTATAAGGCCAATGTCTATAGACGGTGGTAACCACTTACCTACAGGTAGTGTATTTACAGGCATGAACACCTATTTGAAATTTAAAAAATAATAAGTGTATTTTAGAGTCATATTTCTTATTTATTTAGATAAATATATTTTATTAATTTAGATAAAATGATCAGTAACACTTAGTTTATGCATCACAAGAATGTCACGTGAAGCTTTAAGGTGAGTGCGAATTTCTATCAAAAACAGTGTGCAAATATTAAAATTTTACAATTTATCGCTAACGAATCTCGAAGTCATTTATTTAAAAACCTTATATACAACAACGCTTTTTAAAAATACGTATTAAAGATAAATCTTTTAAAAAGTAACATTTTAAACCAGTCCATTAATCCCGGCTCGTCGCAGATCTCACGCACTTTGACACGAAATAAACTGGCAATCAGGGAGGAGTGCAGGCGGAGGAATCCTCATAAATCCGGAGTCGACTTCACTCCAGCCTTATTCAATCTCCGGGGGAAAGGTTACACGGATATAGGTTTTCTAGACGAGCCAGTATAAAGTTTCGTAAAAATTCTTTTATATTTATTTATGCATTTAAGTTTATTATTGTCCTGAAACAATTGTGTAGTATAGAACTAAACGGCATCTAGAGATTCCCCTCAAATATGAGCTTCAAAGATATTAACAAAAACAGATTACATTTTATTTAGAAAAGGAAGAAGACTGTATATATACGTCATTATAACCTTTTGATTTTTTTGTGCCATTTTGTCTTCATATTATTAGTTTCAAACGATAAATGAAAAATGGATTATCTCAATAATTCTTAACCGTTACTAGTATGTTTGATGTGATCGTTGTTATATTTATAATATGTAACTAATATTATATCGGTACGTATAATATACACTTATAGCTGTGCAATTACTATTCGATATGTACTTTATATTATATCGTTTAAATATTAGCACAATATAAAATAACACATTGGGTAATAAGGATAACAAACGCTTCACTTAAGATGGATTCCGGATATAACAAATAATAGAGAGTTTCACCTAAAAATAAAAAAAAATCCTGTTATTTTTATTCATCTCGAGTACAGATAAGGTCTATAGGGCATCTTGAGTGCCATAATGACGAAACGCCATATAGTGCGTAGCCTAGTAATAAGTTCAAAGCAATAGCAAGAGAGCGCCACTAATAGGAGAGGAAACTGAAAATGAAATGAAATGCAATACTGCTTCCGTGTATACTTTTACGATACATCTCTACATCTTATCGTATAATTCTTCTCTTCGTGTGTATGTCACTGAACCCTTTCTAAGCGGAGTTCGACCGATTATGATGTTTTTTTTGCGTGTTTTTGAGTCTGAATTGCTCAGCTTGGACTCACTAGAAGACAGTGCAATCCGGTTTCAGGTATTTTTAACCGAAATAAACAAAATTCTTATTTCAAGTCGGGACAGACAGGCGCTATTGCTGTCGAATTTCTATATCTCCCTGCTGTAAACAACACTATAAGTTACGTCATTTTTTGCTTAGGTATGTAAATAATACTAATATTTCATAATAGAAACACATCTAGAAGCTTTATATCTTAGAGTATATACTTTAGTGGGTGAGGTCGTGTTTCGCGGGGTCCGATATAAAAGTCCACTTTATAAAGGCTGACCGCAGACGCCTTTGTGGGCTTTCAATGAATAGGTATGTTTTTACACTCATACCGTACTTTTCAAAATGAACAACTTTTATTTCTAAATATAAGACCGGATTACGACATGATATTGTAATGAAAATATTCTTTAACGTTGCATGTACATGAGGACCTGTCTTCTGTAATTTCTTACGAGCTTGTATTTAACTTCATACTAGTACATCTGGTTCGAACCTCATCTCTGAATAAATACAGTTCATACAAATTGGTGGCGATTTTGACAAACTATTTGTTTTAATACAAAGATTTAAAAAAAATACAACTTATTCTATTATATATTCGCCTTGCTGAGTTTTGGACAGAAAGAGCTTTGGACCGTTTAGAAAGCCCTAAAGTCTCGACGTTTGGCATTTTGTAGCTCTCATTAAGGGCCAAGGCACTTTCGAGCCCTTAAAAACTGAAATGCTTACTCATCGACTTAACACCACATATCTCTAATAATAATGCTAATTGAGAAATTCTTTATAGTCTGAGTCTTTATAGTCTTTATATATATATAAATAAAATAGCAAAAAAAAATTTTTTAGTAAACTAGACATTAGTTTATTCGGATACGGCACAGTTGCAATATTTAGTTATAATAGCTATAAATACACAAGTAAGTACAAAAAATACTCACAAATAAGCAACATTTTTTTTTAAGGAGATAAATCTTGGAGGGAATTTCCGAAAATAATCTATAATCATCTATGTCCGAGCCCGCAGTCGAGCGAAACTAATAATCGAAAAGCAATTTTAAGGTTTTTATATTTTTGAATTACTACCCACAATCGTGCAACAAAGACTGAATTGGATATAGAAATCTAATCAACGAGAAAGTCTAATAAAAGTGTACTAACTTCTGCCAAGGACTTTTATAGACACTGGGACAAGTTAGTTACGAGTTCTACAAACGACCACATCGCTTAAATTTTATTTACTCAACTTTAGTCACTATAAAAGACCAACTCGGTGTGATTCTGTTAGAGATTCAGCCAGTTTCCAATCTCTGCTGATAGATGGCGTTAGACGACACTCGTAAAAAATATTACTGGACCAGACCAGTTATTAAGAAGACACGTTATCTGAATGTCAAAAATATTAGCTTTTTCTACGTTTTAGGTTTTTGTTGGTGTAAACATCGCGCATTATTTGATTCATATTTGTGTGTAAAGGTAAGATATTCTTAAAATTATATATTTAGGATGCAGATGAACAAATGGCTTCAAGGCACCACCAACAACGGAATCCATGTGCCATGTCCATTTTGCTAACATAACATAAATTACTGTTTGGTGGTACAATAAACAAATGAGTACCCGATGCGATAGAAGTCATATCCGAAGGCAGTTTTGTATGGGATAACGCCAAACATACGTTTGGCGTTATCCCATACAGTCAGTTTGGCATGTTATTAATTAATTCAATTTCAATTTATTTTGCTTTACACATAATGTACATGTTTAGTCACTATAATTATGACATGCAAATATTTTAACTTAAATTAACTTTTGAAATTATAATAATTATAAAATTAAATGTTTGATTTCATTAATTCTTACATTACATTTTATTGCAATATATTACATAATTTAAAAAATATATATTTATATTTTTATATAAACTAAAGCAAAACTTTTATCAAATGATGCTCTTTTAGAATGTTAGTTATTAAGTTCTAAGCGAGTAAATAATCGATAACTGCAAGAAAGTAGTGAGGTTAGCGGGGCTCAGTTTGCATTCTACCCACATTCCATATTCAATTTCCTCCAACGGCAGCTTCCATGCAGTGCAGTGAAGTTTATTAGCAGCACTTGTTCGATAACATTCCGTATGTTTTTCAAATCCAATGAATTTTATATAAGTGACGTTTTATTTACTTTAAAATACTAAGATAAATGTTTTATTTCATTTCATTTGATATTTCATTGAAAAAAACATTTACGAATCGTTTTACAATTATATTTAACAGTTACAGATGTATATATTGGCAGTATGATGTATGTATTTGGCTATTTTTCATTCCGCAAAAACGAACGGGTCAATCGTCGCCACGGTAAGAACTAGATGTGAAAATCATATGTAAAATCCGTTCCGTAAATTTTGGTTTATCGCGAGAGGGACAGATGGAGGCAGTGAGGAACTTTATTTTATAACATGTAGTGGACATACATATTATCACATCTTATATAAATAATTTACTGGTGGTTTTTGTGCATGTGCTGGGTAGGTACCACTAATATGTTTATCTATCTTTTAAATATCTAATGAGGAAAAATTATACCATTAAACTTACTGTTCGTACTGCGCTTTGTTTTCATTTTAATAGAACGTGAGCCAGTTTAATTATAGCACAATGAACTTAACATATATCCAGTAATTGTGTCGCATTGACGGCAATATCAAAGGAGTATGAGAAAGAAAGCGACGATTGATAAAATATACATTACAAATTACATAAATCAGCCGATAAATGCTGATAAACTTCTCGAAGATTTTCTAGTGATGAGTTCTTTCTTTAAAAATAAGCGTGACTCATCAATAACAGGGAAAATTAGATTGAATAAATTTAAAACACGTTATTTTAAATATATATTCGGAGACGTTTTAAGAATCAATAGATTTACTGGGAGTGATTACCTTGTTTGAATTGAAGCACTCCAAATATCAACTTCGTGAACGATAAGGTGAACTGCCTAGCAAACAATTACCCACGCTGCAAGATTCTGAAATGGTCCAAACCAGACTTCAAAATCGATTCGACACGGTCAAAACCACAGGTAATATAATATTGATGAAAAAAACTGACATGCAAATGTTTACTGCCACAGATAAAAGACAGTGCAGCAATTCTCGGTCAAGACGCTTGAGCTCATGAAGAAATAATCAACTAACATCATTTTTGTATTACATAAGGAAAACTAACTACTAAATATACTAATTCCAATAACTACTTCTATGACCAATTATAGCAAAACATTTTATCGTTAAGTTATAACATTAGTGTTTTAGTTGAGTTTATAGTTTCGAAAAAGTATCACCTATAGCCGAGATGGCCCAGTGGTAAGAACGCGTGAATCTAAACCGTGGTGGTAATGATCGTGGGTTCAAACCCGGGCAAGCACCACTGAATTTTCATGTGCTTAATTTGTGATTATAATTCATCTCGTGCTTTACGATGAAGGAAAACATCGTCAGGAAACCTGCATGTGTCTAATTTCACCTAAATTTTGCTACATGTGTATTCCACCAACCCGCATTGGAGCAGCGTGGTGGAATAAGCTCCAAAGCTTCTTCTCAAAAATAGGAGAGGAGGCCTTTAGCCTAGCAGTGGGACATTCACAGGCTGTTACGGTTTACGATTAACACCTATGAGTATCATAGAATAATTAGCAACCAACTGAAATTTTGTATAACCATGTGTCGTAGAAGCCGTAGCACCGCTACGCATGCCGTCAATAAAACTAACATAAAATGCAGCGATATCGGTCCAGTCGTAAAGAATAAGGCGCGTCCAGTATGAAACGACGTTTATAATGTGAGAAATAAAAACCCAAGGCCAATATAATTGCTTTTATATCTTATGACCTCGGTTCATGTCACGTATAAAGTAATGTTATAATGTGAAATAATTATTATATAAAGCCGCTTCAAAAAAGGTTACATATTCGATAAGTATTATTTTCTTTTCTTATTCACTTTTTATATATGTTCACCGATTAATTGAAAAGACGATTATATATTTTTATATATATTTTTCGTTGACATATAACATGGTGTTATTCAAAAAATCGTGAATTATTTCTTAATACCACCCACCAATTATTTAAAATGCGTATTTTTTTATTCAATGTAGATAGGTAGATATGCAAGTGCTCTACTCGGGCTTGCAAAAAGCCCTACCATTTAGTAAAATAATATTAATAACACTACAATTACATTTTATCAATTACTTTTATTTAGTTATTTCGTGTTCCATTGTTTTTGTTCTATAACAAAATTTATATCAACAACTATACATATATACAAGAAGTAACAGATAACAAAATATTTTTACGCGTTTTAAGCAAGACTTTCTAACCGCTAATAATTTTGAACCACACAGAATATCTTCAGTGGTACCCAAATCAACGTCGCCTTTCTTTTGTGAAGTTTTTACTTTGACTTCCCGACTTCTATTAGTTGGCTTATTTCACTGGAAACAAGTTAAAAAATTATAATATATGAGTTAATTGAAATATTTACATGGTTTTAAAAAAAATAGTAATTTATTAACTAAAAAAAACTTAAGTAATAATCTAGCAAATACCAATGTATGAACTTCTTACGAAAGTTACAGAAAATTTTGAATTTTAAAGTACAGATTAATAAAACATTTAAAAAAAAGTCATTAAATATTCTTGTATAGTTAACGTTCATAATATTCCATTTCGATTTACCTTGACATTAAAAATGTAAAGCGCTAAAAATGTGCAGCCAGCAGCTGTTTGAACGAAACTCGACCAAGTTACGATTCCCTTTTGTTCGCTCGCTGAGGAAAAGAGCAATGTGTCAATATTGACCACGCTTTAAGCGCTGCAAAGTGAATTTCTCAAGCCATATGATAGTATATATGAATAGCAAGTCTTACGTTGTCAGTATTGACTTTTTTTTTTAAAGAAAAGAGTTTTGTATTGCTAAGAGACAAGGGGTAAGAGGATTAACTTGATTGTTATATATATAAGTATATAAGTATATTTTCTTTATTGCACACTCAAAGACAGAGTAAATCATAATTTACTTGGTGGCAGCGCTTTGTGCAGCCCGCGAAGGTAGGTATCACCGAGTCATCACATATTCTACCGCCAAACAGCAATACTTAGTATTTTATTCCGACGGAAAAGGGGGAGTGAGCCAGTGTAACTACAGGCACATAGGAGTTCACAGTTACGGTGTAAGGAATGGTTAATATTTCTTACAGTGGCAATGTCAATGGGCGATGGTGACCATTTACCATCAGGTGGCCCATCTACAGTCCGTCTTCGTATTTTATTTAAAAAAAGTATCCCATTATGGATACGGCGACAGAATACCATACAAACCAGCCTAGGAATCGAGAATCGCATTAAAATCAATTAACAACAACATAATAAAGACAAGATCAACAAAAACAAACAAACATAAACATCAAACTACCAAAATTAGTATATTAATTCTGCCACATGTGTATTCCACCAACCCGCATTGGAGCAGCGTGGTGAAATAAGCTTCTCCTCAAAAAAAAAGGAGAGGAGGCCTTAGCCCAGCAGTGGGACATTCACAGGCTCTTACTGTACTGGACTGTACTGAACTCAACTATCTCTCGTTTGGCCCGCATAATATCATATACGAAAAAAACCACATATGTACATATAAAACGGTACATACCTAAGTAATGATATTAATATACTTCCAACATCAAAAACTACTATACTAAATTCAAAAGACGTTACGAAAATATAAACGTGACTTGATATTCGAGCAATATGACATATACGATATACAGACAAAACTATTTTATATACGAACAAATAGATCTTAGCTCGGGGCGAGGATGGCTTTACCCTCCGAATGTTAATATCGACGTCTTTTATTACAGAGAATTTCGGAAATTTGACATATCGCGTATTAAATATTGGAAGAGCCTTAGAAACGATGGACGAATATTCTAGATAGTATTGCATTTTGCACGTTTCATATTATGTGTTTTAATTGAAAATTTACAACTAGTTATAGCAGAATGTAGTCGATTATAAGCCAATCTCGTAGATAATTTTTTCCACAAATATAACTAATAAAATATTTCATATACCTTGCGTCTTATTAAACAAAATTGTTCGACATGTATTTGCAAAATTATAGCGCTGCAGCACTTTATATTTTACAACGTTTACCGTAAAGCGTTCGATCTTTAAACGTTTTATTATGTTAACATTTAATTCCATAAAAAATCATAATAGTAACCCGAGTATACTTTCTCTAGTTTACTACAGCAATAACCTTGGTCCGGTATCGTGTATGGATTTATTTATGAAGAGCACACCCAGACTCATAAATAACCAATCTGAAAATGGCACCCTACTGGGATAGTAAAAACTATAGCGCTGCTAACATTTATATTGCATCGCTTTATAGCAACAGTAAATGAACTCTAACTAGACGAAACTTTTTTTTAATTTTGCAACGGTCCTTTGTGAATCGTTTCATAATTATTTTTCCCTTTGTTACGTCGTAATCAGCAACTCTATTATAGTAAATTAATAATTCTATAATAGCTTTATAAATATATAGATTATATATATTACAAACTTAATGATTAACCCTACCATAAAAATTGTAACCCGACTTACAATAAGCTACTAAAATTGAATAATACATTGAACTTCAAATGTCAAAGTGATATTTTGTCACATACGTCGAATTTCGAGTTTACAGAATAACTCCACAAATTTAAAATATTTACCGGATTTTCAGTGTCTCGGAAAGTTATCCCTGTAACGTGATATTTCTTTTTAAATTCGAATTCAAAATGTCTCAATAAAAAGAATCGACATATATGGTTTTATATTATGTAATTTTAATGATAAAGTATTAATAATAAATTTGAAATTAGCTAACAAGCTTGAAACAACGCTGAAAACCACTTCCGGTTCACACCTGATACCGCTACGTGGTAATCGAAATATGAAATAAAACATAGCGTTCCGGTTAACCAATTCTATAATTAAAAATTCGAAACTTTATATATATTGCGGTAAACCAACCGTTAGCGCGATTCAGAAGATGTTTTTCGAAAGAATATTTTATACAAAAATTTAATACTTTTTTTTAAGTTAAACATTTGCCTTATATAGGTTATAAAGAAATCACATAATTATATTTATAAATTATATAGAGATTAATAGACACATAAAACTGTAAGATATATGTAAGATATAAATTTGAAGCTATAAAGATTCATATTACATTTTTATTAAAACAGTATATTATACAAAACTTTAATACTATATATAATATATTATAATATGTTCAAGGTCGAATGATTTAACACAGATTCAAATTAAACAAACATTACTCTATAAATATCAGATATTAATCTACGTCCACAAACTCTTCAAACGTGTTGTCACAATTCAGTTAAAATGAAATATA
The DNA here is from genome assembly GCA_905147175.2 of Nymphalis urticae. Classification (NCBI taxonomy): domain Eukaryota; kingdom Metazoa; phylum Arthropoda; class Insecta; order Lepidoptera; family Nymphalidae; genus Nymphalis; species Nymphalis urticae. The sequence continues at coordinate 2,886,572 of LR990004.1, read as the reverse complement.
ATTTTTAACATAATTTCATAAAACTTAGTTCTAACAGACTTGGTAACTTAGATAATCACTAAAAACCGGCACGAAACTTAAGTTAAAAAGTTGAGACGTGTCGCGCCTGACAAACAGTTGAACTATCTCTTTCAACGAGACTCCATCTCACCTCGCACAAATAAAGTAGCTAAGTTAAGACTCGCGAGACAAGGACGCGAGAATATTGGATGCGGTAAATTTATTGTATCTTATCAAAATTGTAATTTCATACATGTTTTATCATAAAATGATAAATTATAAAGATTATCTGGATACTAGAGGATTGATCTAAACAACGGCCGCGGGCTGTGGTTCACCACAATTTTTTATGCCATTTATAAAAAAAAATTGTGGTTTCTTGCTTTTTGGTACCCTTTTAGGGAGATTTAGGGAGATTTAATTGTTTAGTTAATAATTATCGACAGCTAACATAACATGAATGTTTCTTAATGCCCCAATGCAATTGTGTCAAGGGTGTTGCAAATTTTGATAGATGAGAGAGTGTAAACAACATGCAGCATTCCACGTTTTGAAGTTGAGAGTTCGATGTATGTGTGTGTGAGTGGAAATAGATGAAGCTTTATGCTTATCTTTCAAATGAAAACACGCTTTGGGAATGATCGCAACGTATTTCAAATAATAAACCTGTATTGTAAATAATTATTGTTGTTCAAACAAAAAAGCCCACTGTGGTTTGCTGTTTCTTTTCGAATGCTTATTAAAAAAAATTACTATAACTTAGAAATGTAAACCTCCTCATAAATTTCGGGCCTTAGCCCAGAAGTGGGACGTTCACAAACTGAACTTACTTTGAAATGTAAACTGATATGAACTTATCCATTCACCTTCAAATCAAACGTTAGTCCTGAACCATTTCCCATTAGTATGCGCGACGTAACCCTCAAATGCCGGACCCACTTGCAATACTTATAGCAGTTTAGTGTTAGCCCCGAGTATTGTGTTACGGGGGGTATTATGTGAGGGGCACACGTGACCTTACGGCCTTTGAATTTTCAATAAGATTGTCCGTTCTTTATTATTCGTTCAATATACTTTCGTTTATTTAACCTTTCAATATAAGACATTTTTATAATTTTAAACTAGTTTTAATCTTAAAAATACAAATAAACACACACATACACTTTAAAGGGTATATTATATAAATAGTATATGTATCTTATTTGTAATTATTTCAGTTTATTTTACGATGTTAGACGGACATGGTAAGTGGTTACTTTCGGCAATAATTTCTTACACAAAGTCGCCCTGAATCACGAGATTTAAAATATAACGTCGTATGTGCCAGTGTAATTACAGGCACAAGAGACAAAAAATCTTAGTTCCCGAGGTTGGTGGCGCATTGGCTATGTGAGTGATGGTTTACATTTCTTACAATCCCAATGTCTAAGGGCGTTGGTGACCACTTATCATCAGGTGGCCCATATGCTCGTCCGCCTTCATATACTAGAAAAAAATATAGCTGTAATTACTCTGGCTCACTCACCATTAGGAAGGGCAATCAGCAATTAAACTGATGTATTTTGGGGCTCTACTAAAGGACAGACCAAGAACGAAGGCATCTATGACAAAAAAGTGTTATCGTATCGGGGATCAAGTTCTAGGCCTCAGTTTGTTGTTCAAAATTAAAAAAATCAACTGTAAAAAATTTCAAACCGATTCGGAAAAAACCTTAGACTTGAGAAGACTTGGAAATGAAACTGCGGAATTATTATTATTTATTATATTTTTTTATAACCAGCTGTTTGTTTAACAATAGGTATTTATTTATTATTATTTTATAACTTCTGAACGATATCGTTTCATTTCAAAGGTATTATGTATAAAATCGTTTCAATAATATTTAGCCCACAAACGTTCTTTAACAGTCTTTTTTAACTTTTCTATTGACAATGTTTTATTGTTTTTGGGGGGATCCTGTTGTGAAGGCCTATCAAATACTAACCAAGTATAGTCGAGTAATGAAGGTAATTTTAAATAAGATAAGATAACGTTTCTTGCATTATTACCGTGTACGTCACAAAATCTTGAAAATTAAATTCTATTTGTAACAACATGAATCGAATATATATAGGTGTTCATAATATATATATGTATGTATAGTTCATCAAAATAAAGACAACCCATTAGCTAATATAATTTAACATAGTTCACATGCGACCGCGTGGGGTAATCAAATATTTGCCCGCCGCTGGCTTATCAACATTCCTTATTAACTGTATAAACAGATAGGCAGACATTTTGTAAAGATGAAGTTTATTATGTTGTAATATCCTTAGTTAATATGGATTATTAATTAAAATTACCAAGATAATATGGAAAATTATTTAAAACTTACAGTTGTTTAGTTATTTACTTATTTATCGAGTGATTAGTTAAACAATGATGTCTTTTTTTCTTAGAATAGGATGTCGGACGAGCATTTGGGCCACCTGATGGTAAGTGGTCACCAACGCCCATAGACATTGGCATTGTAAAAAATGTCAACTACCACTTGCATAGCCAATGTGCCACCAACCTTGGGACCTAAGATTTTATGTCCCTTGTGCCTGTAATAACACTGGCTCACACACCCTTCAAACCGGAACACGACAATACCAAGTACTGCTGTTTTGCGGTAAATCTGATGAGTGGGTGGTACCTACCCAGACGAGCCTGCACAAAGCCCTACCACCAGTGAACCCTACTACCAATGTCTTCTTTCGAATATCAAATCAATAATGAAAGAAAGACATAAAGCAGTGTTTAACTACACAGCCGTTAAGCAACGTTTGTAAGGCCGTGATTTTTCCTTTCAAAAAAATAAGACGGCAAAGTTAAACTAATCATCCGCTAGATAACGTTTATAAGGAAGGCCGTTAGTCTACACCATTTATATTAGTATCCTAATTCAATTAATATACATATATTTTAAACTCTAAAGTGTAGTTTAAAATTTATAAAATACTAAATTTATCCTGTAATAAACATCATAAAACCGAATGCACTCTAGTCGAACGTAATCCTGGCGTAATATCGTAAAACCTCGACTATGCCGCTGCGAGACGGTGTTCAAAATAATGTTAAATATTCGTTGAGATATTGTAAATTTATTTGTCCACTTACATTATTACTATTAAATATTATTTACAAAGACTAAGTTTTAGTTTTGTTAGAAATATAAGATAATATTAGAAATTCCTCTCTGTAGAATCTACAATACAAGCCGGCGTTAGCCTTATATTAAATTCAATCTTTTAAAATGACGATCCAAAAGTAACGTGAACTTGAATAAAGTATATTTTCGATTTTGTTGCAAAAGAATTTTGAGAATTAAAATATGGTTGATAAAGTGAATTCTGAAATAGAACGTGGATTTTTTTAAATATTATTAATTTTTTTAAAGGATTTGTTACGGCTAGCTAAACGGGTACATGGGCTATTGTTTATCTAATTCTTACACAACATTCAATTGAAATAAAAAATATATTTTTATAAGCAAATTACAGTCTTTGATTGTCCCGCTGTTTGGCTAAGGCGTCTCCCTTTCGAAAAGTTTTGGAGTATAAGCAAATTAGATACATGCGATTTCTTCTATATACTATATATGACCATATACTATACACGATCTGACATGTAGTGTTGGTAGTATACGGTGTTTCCAAGCTGTGAACATTTATTTATTCATCAAGCACTCGATATTGTATACAAAAACCTCTTCAGACTTACAAAACTTTAAGCGTGTATAAAAAGTAAACATATTGAACGATACGATTACGAGATCCGTTTACCTTTTAGACACATCGTTGTCATTTTACTTTTCTTTAGAGTCCCTAACAAAATATCCTTTCTGTCACAATAGAACTAGATTAGGTTGCAATGACGTGTTCGGGGCACGTTTGCGATCGAGTCACGTGCTCGAAGGTCGATTTTATTCAGTTTCTCCTTTATACTTTAATAGTATTTGACAATTGAAACATGTAGGTGTACTCTACATGAAAAACTTATCTGCAAGTTAATTCTGTGTTATGTGATAGTTGATAGAAATTTAGCTTTACGTATTGGAACTGCGTGGATACGCTGAATACGCTCTAAGCCAGGGGTGAAGAAGCCTCAAATTAGTAGTAGGTTTATCACAGAATGTTACTTAATGATAATACAACCGCACGTGGAGATATTCAGGTATTGAATGTGTAGGTTGATGGTTGTTTATATATATCAAATTATATATTCATGTATTACCTTTTATGTACGTTTATTTTAATTTTTTCGTATGTCGTATTTGTGTATAGTAATATTAAGTATAAAAGAGTTTATAAATTTATTATTATTATTAAATATACCTATTTTAATTTTATACGTAGCCGAGATGGCCCAGTGGTAAGAAGGAAAACATCGTGAGGAAACCTGCATGTGTCTAATTTCACTGAATTTCTGCCACATGTGTATTCCACCAACCCGCATTGGAGCAGCTTGGTGGAATAAGCTACAAACCTTCTCCTCAAAAAGGGAGAGGAGGCCTTTAGCCCCGCAGTGGGACATTCATAGGCTATTACGGTTACGGTACGGTAATTTTATATACTTTCTACCAATTTAATTTATTCTATTCATACTAACGCCGATGCTGGCTGGAAAAAATCGATATAATACGAGTAAGTCCGTCGTTGTATTGTTTTATATATAATTTACTCCTTGTATGTTTGTTTGTGTGCGATAATGAGATTTGCAAGATTTAATTTAAAATCCGCACTACCATGTTGATCACGGTTCATTCTTGCTCCGATCTCGGTCTGTTAACTCTGATCATGTTCTCATTATACAATCTAACTTTAAATTCGATATTGAACAGTCAAATTACTTCGAGGCTTATCCTTCCTAGAATGGGATTAGATCGGAACTTGACTGTGAGTAATATTATAATAAATATATAGTTTCTTAGTTAAGAATATTTTCCCAGAACGTAAACGAAGTGTAATCGATATTATAGTGTGGATTGATCTTTCTTTGATTATATACAAACTCATTACCGTTATTAAAAGTGATTAAGTATTCATTTTACAATTACATAGAAAAATTAAACTTATGTTTTTTTGGCTGTGTTCTTTTAGGTTTTACTTTGTGATAAGCACGTATCAAAAAGATTTCACAACAAATTCAAAACTTGGTATAGTATAGTTAATATTAAAATACTGCGGCTTTAATTAAGTTTAATCGCTCCCGCTTCCGCTAGTAATGTATGCAAGGCCTAAAGGTCCGAGCTCACGTAATTGTTTATCAGTCGTCCGTGGTTCCAGTTCGTTTGCTAATCAAACATCGATACGCGTGTTGGAACAATCAATGAGCAAATTGCTCTTCCTTATCCGACTTCTCTCTTACTTGTTTGTGATTCCGAATTGGTTTACTCATACCACATACATACATACATATACATCTTAACCGATGATTGGGGGTTCAATCCCAGGCAAGTACCACGTGTTAGTAAATAAAAACATTATTAAGACAGCTACAAGTATCCTATAAAAAATTGTGGTACCTACCCAGACGGGCTTGCACAAAGCCCTACCACATACAAAACCTGCTTAGGAGCTTGGGGCAAAATGAAGAATGAAATGAATAATCATACTTCGTATATTTTTATCGTTAACTTTATATTGATATGATATCTTTACGACTGATTTCAATCACAGCGTTCTCAAGGGCCATTCACTAGCCAACTGCGCAGGACACGTGATAGTGCTGAAGCGTGTGCTCAAATACAAGTGCATTCTTCAATGCGTTATTCTCATAATCCCACGGGATGACAAATCCAACATGAACCGAAATAGTTCAGCCACAGAACCAATAGCTTTACTTTCTTTCCGAGGGACGGGATTGCATACTCTTCCAAGTTCCAGACTCCGCTACCGAGAGTTTTTCGACAGAAAATCCCAATATAGGCCCGACCTTCTTCCGAGGCTTCTTTGAGTTTTTTTTTTATTTTGGTTTCGAAAAGTCAACAATGTGTTGTGACTAAGGGGTTTTACGTAAGCGATATTTTTACTTGCAAGCCGATGTCCATGGGTAGATAAAAACAATTGTCGCGGTTGGCCTATCAAGTTTTATTAGGGTCGGTGATATTTTCAGATAGGGTCTGGTTAGACTTATCGAGAAATGTCGGCGTATTTGAGGAGTAAAATATCGGATAGCCGTAATAGTAAAGTGGATATAGCACGTGTATTAGATGGAAAAGCACCGTTTGGTCCAGCGTGAGCACTTTTTAATTCATTGTTTTTTTGATTCAACAGGCTTTTACAGCGTCAACAGCGAGGGAGTGATTAACTGAATCCGCCTTAAAATTATTTCATATTGTATAAAATATATTTATTTTAATATATTATTTAACTCGGGTTTTAAAATTTTTAATTTACGGCCTTTTTTGGTTATTTTTAATTCATTTTTATCTCATTTTTAATTTTATTTTTGGTTTATTTGTAAAAGCACCCTTACAACATAAAAAGCATTTACAAATTAACAAAAACAATATCTTATTATTGTTGTCTATACTAATATTATAAAGAGGTAAAGTTTATGAGGTTGTAGGGGGTAATCTCTGGATCTACTGAACCGATTTTGAAAATTATTTTACCAATGGAAAGCGAAACTATTTGTGCGTGTCACAGACTATATATTAACCCGAAAAATCCAAAGGCTTTTTCGTGGTAGTCGAATTTGCAAAGTTAGTCGGAGAAAAAACGTTACTTACGAACGCTGCCTTAACGATGAGAAATATATGATTGAGTTCTAGAAAAAAGTTGTAGATCTTGATAATGCCTACAAAAAAGTCAGTCACAAAAAGAAGTTTTTTATTTTTAAAAAATCGTTATGTCATATTTATTGGTCACATTATCGACAATTATGAATTCTTATCAAAATAAGTAAACTTATCGCCTCAAGTACTTAAAACAAAATACTTTACTCCCTTTTACTGCATATAATTTGGACCAATGGTTAAAGAGATAATACGACATAGGTATGGAAATCCACCGTATTGTAATCTATTGAGTGATATTTCTATTGGACGGTTTTATTCATATACACACGTCAATTTTTTTTTGAAATAAATTGCTTTACTACCAACTGTATTTATATAAAATACATTTTTTACAGTTTGTTTTTTGCTTGCATAGTTTCAGAGATAATTTAAAATATCAAATACGCGAGACCATTTTATTAATGTTCGGCCAATCGATCACAAGTAAAAATGTTTACCGACCAATGAAGTGGGCGCGGGTGTGCTAGTATAATATATAATACAACTTATAACCGTTGTATAGCGGTTGATTTGTTAAACAATGTGTCTTCTTCCTTTGAATTGTTTTATTCTTTTTTTAAGGGTTTTTATCCTTACGGCATGTCAAACCCATATTTTTTCGAATATTAAATCAGTGTTTAACTAAACAGCAGCTAGGTAATGTTAGACAAGTAAGGCCATACATTTTTCAAGCATATTCAAAGTGTATTGGCATTTGTGGACGCGGTATGTTGAACACATTGAGAAAGGATCAAATTTCACGCTATATTACGGATTGGTGACATTGGTTGGTAATTTGTGTAATTTGTGTGAAACTGAAAGAAGTTATTCAGGAAGTAGTTTTGAAATCAAACGTCTGCCTTGAATGAATTAAAAGTAATATAAAGTAATATAAATGCAAAAGTAACTCTGTCCGTCTGTTATGCTTTCACGGCTAAACAACTGCACCGACATAGGCTACTTTTACCTAACCTCCTCGTACGAGGGTGAAACCGTGGGCAAAAACTAGTATATTATGATATAAATAACATACAATACTGCGATGCTAATGCGTAACAAAAATTCATCAAAATCGGTTCTGTGGTTTAGGCATGGAAGCGTAAAAGACAGAGTGACTGTCGCATTTATAATTTAAGTATAGATTAATGATAAAATAACATAACGTCATTTCATGTCCACATATAAATTGTAAATAACGATTGACATTATGTCCCTTGTGCATGTAATTACACTGGCTCACTCACCCTTCAAACCGCAACACAACAATACCAAGTACTGCTGTTTTGCGGTAGAATATATGATGAGTGGGTGGTACCTACCCAGCTTGGACAGAGACCTACCACCAGTGAATCACACTATCGTATATATAATATATTCGTGTTAAATTTCTCCTACTTTCGGCTATATCAAATAACCGACCGCTATATTTTTACAAAGAGCAAACCTAGCCAGAGCCCTTCCTTCCCAACAAATGCGTCTTCACTTTTTTATTTGACCCCTCACTTGAAACGACAGACGGTCTTATTGGAAACCTTATGTACTTCTTTCTATACATCTTGAGAGATACATTATTCAAAAACATATATAAAGTCTAAAAGTTTTATCTCTTTCAATGTGTTTATATTAACGTAGACATGGCCTAGTGGTTAGAACGCGTGAATCTTAAACGATGATCGTGGGTTCAAACCCGGGCAAGCATCACTGAATTTTCATGTGCTTAAAAGGAAAACACCGTGAGGAAACCTGCATGTGTCTAATTTCATTGAAATTCTGCCACATGTAATGGAATAAGCTCCAAACCTTCTCCTCAAAAAAAAGGAGAAGAGGCCTTAGCCCAGCAGTGGGACATTAACAGGCTGTTACTGTTACTTTATTAACATACACTTTGTTAACATAGTTGATTGCTTGGAAGACATTGCTATGTAGCGATAACGTCGCCAAAATTGTATGCTACTTTTATTTAGGCTGTATTTATGTTTTGTATTTTTTTTCTCCTGTACACCACACAAATAAAACATAAAGTAAAGTAAAGCATATATGCGATTAATTAATTCATGTTAATTGTTTAGCTAATATAAATTATGTAATGTGATAGTGCAAGCTCAGACGAGCTGTAAGTATTAGAACATTCAGCATGATCATATCAAAATGTAGTGTAATGTAATGTTGTTTTTAAATCGATATTGGATTGCGACTGCTATTGGTTGTCCTTGTAAAAATAAATAAATAGAAGTTACAAAGAAAACATAATAAAGGTATTTGTGTTGATAAGATATGTACCGTTTTTTCACCTAAAAAAACAAACTACGTATTTTATCGTGGTCATCAGTTATCACATTTTTTCTATTCCAATAAATAATTACGCAAAATCATAACACTTTACTTATTATTTTATTTTATATAAGAGCACGAGACTGAGAGAGTGAGAAACTGAATTGTTAGTATACACGGATCCCTAATTAACATCAAATTTTAATAATTCATGACTTAATACTCATAAAAAATGTTTTTAAATATAAAAATTCACAGCACAGCACAACGGCACAGCGGTATAAATCCAAAATTAAACATTTTGCCGTTGATAAATTTTTCATTCGTATCTTGCTGTGTTGATTGCACGATCTCTCGTTCCTTAGCTTTTACAACGCGGCCCTGAGAGCAATTTTCAGATTGAATTTTTACGACAGTACAAAGATAAAGTTATAAACAAATGAATAAACACAAGCTGAACGTCGAACGGCCTCTATGTAAATGTGAATGGTTATCGTTGTGAACATTTTGTAGGCATTTTTTATTGTTCTTTTAAGTCGATTTGTAATATTTCGTTATTTTATTTTACATAAAAGTGAAATAAAGGACCAAAGTTAAAATACTTTATTAAATTATCGAATATGACTTTTTTACAGCGATTATCTTACATTTACTTAAGAACATTTTTATTTGATTTTATTTTAAGATCATAATTTATAGTTATTATAGTAATTAGTTTAATAATATCCTGGGACATTATTTACACACATCTGATCCCAAACTATGGAAAGCAGACAACTGTTATACTACATATACTACTATTCTTTTGTAAATACATACTTATATAGATAATTACACCAAGACTCAGGACAAACAGATCATGCACACAAATGTCTGTCCTGGGTGAGAATAGAACCCACAACCTTCGGCGTGAAAGGCAATACCAACCAACCGGCCCGTTTTATCGAAAAAGTAAACATTAATAATATAATAAGCAATTTTAGAAATAAAAGTTAAATACGATCATCACAATTGCCGATGAAAAGGTCGCGAACAGCTTCAGCTGATTTTCAAGCAGCACCTCCACATGACTTTATATTTTACAAATTACAGCTATAAAATATTATTGTATGAAATTCACACCCCTACCATTGGTATGAATTTAATATAAAACACTCGGGTGCTTTATTTGACGTTACGGTAAAAAATATTTAATACGTACCTACAATTTGACTTCTTAAATATATTTATTGGATAAATAAATATAATACATATATTTTATAGAAAAAATATAATGTTTCAAAAAAACTATACCTCGCCTATATATACATATATGTATGTACAAATATTTTTACATTATAACTATTAATGTTTTAGGTAACGTCCAGATTTAATAGATATGATAAAAATATCGATCAAATTCCTCATTTTTACGAATATACACACGTAAAAACCTTGAACCTGCTCAAAAGCTTTTCTTAATCTTTATTAAAAGAATAATATTAAATTCTGTTGATTCCGTTTTTTAGAATACAGTTTTATGGTACGGGACACGTGCGTGTAATTCCGTTATATTTTTCTCGTGATTCTGAATAGAGCTGAAAATGTCTGCAGGCTGGCGTTGCCAATTTAATAATGCCCCATGTAGGGCATTTTATATTACCCCTCCACGGAACACTCGTAATGCCATTAGATGAGCATAATTTTAGATGTTACTTAAACAGCTTTTAAAGAAAATACCGAATATATTTAAAATGCAATAATTGTGAGTACAAAATGCTAGAAAGATTCTGTACTGAAGTTGAAAATAAAGTCTTCGTATTGAAATTATGTTATTACTTTCGTTATTTTAATTAATATTAAAATCTCGAATTAGTTTTCCCACTTTGTTAAATACATCCTAGTAAGAGATACCTTATTAGAAATATATGATGACAATGCTCATATGTTAGATAATATATAAATTGATAAATCCCAAGTGTGTTGTCTAGCTAAATCAAAGGTTAACATTGTTAATTAATATTATCTTTAATTAATTTTTTTTAATCAACTTCCCTGATTTATTATTAATGAAAATCGCTCATTAGTCGAGATAGTTTTACACAAGGAATTGGAAAAGTATAGGTTGCCTACTTACTCTATAGTAGAACTATGTATTAGCAAGGTACAAACAGGTAAATGATCGTCGTTAATATACCAGTAACAGCCTATGAATGTCCCACTGCTGGGCTAAGCCCACCTGTCCCTTTTTGAGGAGAAGTTTTTTGGAGTTTATTCCACCACGCTGCTCCAATGTGGGTTGGTGAAATGTGGCAGAATTTCAGAAATTGGACACATACAGGTTTCCTCATTTTCCTTCACCGTCAAGCACGAGATGAATCATAACACAAATTATGCACATGAAAATTCAGTGGTGCTTGCCCGGGTTTGGACCCACGAACATCGGTTAAGATTCACGAGTTCTTACAACTGGGCCATCTCGGCGTTAATATACCTCCATCTGTTATTTATTTGTTTTTTTTATGAAATAAAAGGTTATTTTATTCACTATTCAATAGTAGTAGTTTGTCTTGTCAAAAATGTGGAACATCCATGAACGTCTAGTACTTACATTTTTAAAATGATTAAGCTCGAGCAGGGACAGTGACGGTGTGGGTACCGCTGGTTTTTTAGTGGGAATTCTCAGCGTCGGCGAGTCCCACATACCCCCCCACCTTAAGTGGGGGAAACGCGTAAACGTGTTTTTCCAGCGAAAAAAAAGGGAGAGTGATTGAGACGCATCAATACCAAAACTCTCTCGACTAATGTTCGATTTTCATCAATAACAAATCAGGGAAGTTGATTAAAAAAAGTGAATTAAAGTTAATATTCATTAACAATGTTAGCACTTGATTTAGCTAGACAACACACTTGCGACTTATCAATTTATATATTATCTAACATATAAGCTTTATCATCATCGAAGAACAGACGATGATATATATTTCTAATAACGTATCTCAGACTCTCCCGAAAGAATTCTCGAGCTCCAAGATTATAAATATGTCGGATATATATATAATTGTAAACTCATATGAGCACCATAACAAGTACAGTTTAATGGTTAATTTATTTCTATTTAATTTTAACAGAAAATACAAAAAAAGTAAAATAAAAAATGTAATCAAAGTCAAAGATAATTGAGATTCATCAGATTATTTCAAGGACTGAGCCGAGCTGACATGACAAATCCAAATCGTTCGAGACGTGTTTTAGAATACGTCACAAAAGTAAACAAAAAAAAACTTTTTCAAAAGAAATATAAATAAATTATTTATATAAATATATAAACATAATTCTTTGACATAAATAGTACTGAAAATAAACATATATTAAGAATATCAAATATCATATGAATACAGAAATTCAAGTTTTAAGTTACCGAGGAAAAATTTTTAGGAATATTTTCAACTGTAGTGCACTACGAACTGCCTTCGCTAATTTCCCAAGAGTATAAGTGAACTTGTAGTAATTGTTTTTTCATCTGCATAATTGAGATGCTATTCTTAAAATGTAGTTTTGTTTCGAAAATAAATTTCGTAAATTCCTATTTATTTCGTATATTTTAACTGTTATTAAGTCTACATACATACTTAAATAGTTAATCCATTAATGCCCCATAGCTGAGCCAAGTGTCCTCTTCTATTTAGAATTCAGTTTACTAAGAGCAATGCCCTCTTTTGCACCTCTTTAGTCAAGTAAAATGTATCCCGCCAAGCGTAGTTAATATTCCTCAACATCCGAACATCTACATACTAAAATTTCACGCTAGAAAAGATAGAAACCGCAGCTGTACGATAAGCGAGTGTTAAATATACTCAGCTTAGATTATGTCGCAGTGGTGGCTGATGCCGCCTCTGCAGATTAAACAAATATTACCCCGTGATAATGTGCACCTATGCTTTGCATAGACATGGCATAAATAAAGTGTACTAATTTGTTTTAAGGAAACTTATTATATCGGCTTTTTGCAGGCCCATCTAGATAGGTACCAGCTATTCAGCTGATATCGTATGGTGTGAGCATCTAATTACCTGCCAACCTATAACATATAAAACCGATACCCTCAAATGAATCTTGAAGTAATATTCCTATCGTGCCCAGAAATGTCTTTTTCTATTTATGTTTTTTCTTTAAAAAATATTTAAGCTGACGAGGTATTTAAACAATTTTAAATGACAGACGAGCAAGGATATTTAAATATTTGGTACTTTATATAATTGGATGTTTGTTTTTCTCATTTTAAAATTTATTAAATGGTGATATATATAAATTACGGATTTTCCAATTAAGAATAGCATATATAAATATGTACTGGAGGATCCATAATTTATACGAAACATTATATAGAATACCTATAGTAAGGCGTTCTGAAATTTTACATATACTAACCAATGACAAAATCAATTAACTATATTTAAAAATTAGAACCCTTTCAAATTAAAAAAACGGTACATGTCTATACAATTCTTAGTCTTCGGATCGCCAACAGCTTTCGGCGCGTAATATCCAGCAATATCAATACGAGCAGAGCTGAGAAATGAACGCCACCCACCAATATTATTGTGACTAAGTACTATCGAATAGACTTCAGTATTTGATTGGAGTTCAATTTGTTTTGAGCCGAAATATATTTATGACACGAACAATCTAGTCAATACGATAAAATAAGACAATTGACGCTAATGTTTGTGAAGTATTTCAATGCTGCTAATGCTGTAAGTTGAAATAAGAAGACCTTTGAAAAAGGTGTCTCTCTCTTATGTGACAATATATATGGTCACATAAGAGATATATATATAATTAATTTATATGTTATTTATTTCAAATAATATTTAATAATTAGAAATAAATGCATTTGTTTAATAGAATGCAAACAAGACAAATTAATAGCTATAATAAAGTAATTTTTATTTTGGAAGCCTTAAGCGTTGACTCAAAAAGGAAACGTAGTAATTACAGGTTTTTTTTGTTATAATATATTCGTATGTAAACAAAATATTTGTGTTTAAATATAGATATATAGTGTGATAATAATTATTATATACATATCACATTTTATATTTAATTTCCATCTGTTATATATTTATCGGTGAAGGAAAAACATCGTGAGGAAACCTGCATGTGTCTAATTTCATTGAAATTCTGCCACATGTGAATTCCACCAACCCGCATCGGAGCAGCGTGGTGGAATAAGCTCCAAACCTTCTCCTCAAAAAGAGGAGAGGAGGCCTATAGCCCAGCAGTGGGACTTTCACAGGCTGTTACATATATTTATCAAAAAATAATAATTATGGAATTGTAAACTCGAGCAAAAGTCTCGTTTAAAATTCTTATTCGTTTAGAAACAATAACGTATTTTCTAGAGTAATAAAAAATAAATAACAAATGAATTATAATTTAAAAAATAGAAAACTTTAACTCATCATAATTTTAAATCATTTTATATTGAAACGACAAGAATTGTTTAATCAAACAAACCGTTTCAACTTAAAAGTTAATACACATGCGATGTTAAATGAAACGAGCCGAGGCGCGCCTTTATCAGCTCTCTCCTTGTAACTCAGGAAATGAGATTTTTGCCTACGCCAACGTTGAACAAGCAGTTAGCGAGCTTTAAAGAGGTATTACACATTGAACTCGTTACGATAATATATTTAAAATACAAGTCTTTTAATTTTAAATGTGTAGTAACAGCACTTAAATATAACACTTCTGGTTTAAGATGTCCTCTCCTTTCGAGGAAGGTTTAGAGCGCATGCCACCACGTTCCTCTAATGTCGGTTAGTGAATACACGTGAATGATTGTGATCCGACATATTCAGGTTTCTTCATGATTTTCACCGGTTTTTTATGTTATTGGTAGGCGGACAGAAAAATGGGCTACCCGATGGTAAGTGGTCACATCTGCCTATAGATTGGCGATGTAAGAAATATTAACCATTCCTTATATCACCAAATCACCACCAACCTTGGGAACTAAGATGTTAGGTCTGTAATTACACTTCGAAACGCAACAATAGTATTGTTGTTCAGCGGTAGAATATCTGATAAGTGGATGGTACTAACCTAGATGACCTTGCACAAAGTCCATCGCAAAAGGGCCACCGTCAAGCAAGAGATGAATTATAAACGCAAATAAAGCACATAAAAAATAATTGAATGAAGAATTAAGTGTTCTTTGTCATCTCGACTCGACTCATTAATAGAAGAAAATTGTTTATTTTAAGTTTAAAAATTTGAATATTTAAATCCATTTAATAATTTCGTTTTTTTTTATTAACCAGCAGTATTAACCATAATAAAAAAACTTAAATAAGTTACGTATAGATTCTCCATTACAATTCGTTCGTTTCCATAACGAACATACGGAGTAAACACAGAACATTTTATGGACGTCGTCCAAAAAATTTGCTTTTCGTAACAATCGACTTTCCAACTCTTGTATCATTGAGTAGATATGACTTTAAGAAATATAAATATAGATTTTCGACATTAAAATTATAGTTTGAAGGGTTAATACACGATTCAAGCTATGTTTTAATTGTCTGTGACCGATTTACTTGATGGTAAGGCTTTTGAACATCATCTCGGTAGGTACCACCCACTCATCCCTTATTCTACCGCTAAACAGCACTAGTATATAGTATTGTTGTGTTCCTCACTTTGAGTTGACCATTAGGTGGACAATTTGTATTTGTCAGTACGCCTAGCTTAATAAATAAATTACATAATAAATTGTTTGTCCTATTTTATCATAATTTCTAAAGAAATTGGCAATAATAAGTAGCAAACGTTTTAATCATACTATATGCTATCATCTGTGATCTCACTTATTGCTTAATAACATTCCAATTTTAAATTTAGCAACATTTCCAATTTAAACGATCTCTAGGATTCAATTAATTACAATTAAATTATTATTTGCACAGCTAGAATGCTATCAATGAAGAAGATAAACTTCTGCTCTTAAAAGTTAACTTCGTGTTAACATCTTAACGATGTTTAATGATTTCTACAATCAAGAAAGTCCACTTATTTCTCCCCACAAACAGGAATAAATGTAAGGCGAGTGAGTAAGATGGAGTGCGTTTTAGTAACTCGAAGGCCTTAATCTTTTTGTAAGGGCATTCCGTGCTCGACTCAAGAGACAAGTGCCCAGTAATGGATATCTATTAGCCGCAGAACCGAGGAATAGGGCTGAAAATGTTTTTTTTTTTTCAATATAAAAATAAGTATATTCATCACAATACTAATGTAATCTTATAAATTATTCAACTAGAATTTTATTAGTTTTTTTTCCGTTTGTATATGACAAAACATTTTTTTAAAGCATGTATAATTTAATGATATTTTTTTAATTGCTCTTCATTGCTAATATACAGCCAAATACCAAATAAATACGACATACAGCCAAAAATATATTAAAATGAAATTAAATAACAAACCATTTGAATAATTTTACTGAATGCCTACATTAAAACTAGATATGAATACATAGTGAAGCGAATTTAATAAACATAATATTGCAAATTTTTTCATAAACAAATACAGCCCTGACATATACTAGCCCCCATCCATTACAGTGATTTCCGACACTCGTCTGATGTAGCGACGCTCACTTACCGCGGGATCAAAGAATCTGTTTCGCCCTGAGTACTTGGAGAGTCAGGTAAATATTATCGTAATTTATTATGTCAACGTATTTAAAATGATAATGCAGTCACGGTATGGTCTTGAAGTTATTGTAGAAGACGCCTATTATATTTTATCATAAGTTTTACGCTTCATTAATTAAAACAAAGGGTGCAACAGTGCCCTCACTAATCACACAACACAAAATTGTTTTTAAGTGTGTAGATAAACGCTAGTTGAGAGCAAATATTCGGCCGATATCACGTATAAAAGGGTTGTCAGATGAGATCAATCGGTTTCAAATTTGGAAGTGTTTAATGATGATGAGTTGGAATTGTGTAATACATTGTCTAAGATAAGAAAAACCTTAATTCGTTTTTATCGTATTAAGGTTATTAAAATAAATATTTGAATCTTGATTTTTTAAACCACATGATGTGCTTTGTGTCTGTAATTAAACGTGCACAAGGCCTCCACACCCAGTTGTTCACCACATTACCATTATTTACTCATACCATTTACTTAGGTTAACTGGAGATATTATAAGGTTATTAAATAAAAAAAGAGTAAATATCTACCAACGCCCATAGATATTGACTATATAAAAAATATAAATCCATGCTAATACTGTCCAAGTAATCTAAGATGATATGCTCATTAATCCTCTAATACAATGGCTAACGTAACTGGACCACAGCGATACAAGAAGTTATGTTAGTTAAGCCTACTTCAAGAATTATGTTTTATAGAATATATTTCGTAAATTTCACCTGAAAAGATATTAAACGGTGCAAAGTTTACAAATCCGTATACAAAGCTGGGGCTACAATCTGGTCGTCTGTAAATGATCACCAGCTGGTACGTTGAGCTATCAAAACTTTAAGACACAATAGGTCTACAATTTACGATCGGCATTTGAAGAGAGTAATCGATTACTCAGTCTATTCTTGTTTTTGTTCAAGTAAATATTTATATATGATCTATCAATACATATGTAAATAAAGTTAATTATATTATCTAATGGATATAACTTATAATTCTGTCCTATAAAAATTGACTGTATTTAACTAAAAGCGTAATGCTTATAGTACGTAAATGCACTGATGACGCACTGCTGGGCTTAAGCCTACTCTTCCTTTTGATGAGAAGATTTGGAGCTTATTCCACCGCGCTGCTTCAATGCGGTTTGGTAGAATATACATGTGGCAGAAATTCAGTGAAATTAGACGGTACATGTACATGTAGGTTTCTTCACGATGTTTTCAATCAACGCCGAGCGTGACAAGAATTATAAAAAGAAAATAACTGCATGAAAATTTAGCTGTACTTGCTAAAGCTTGAACCTGTAATGGTAGTTTAAGATTCAATCGTTGTAACCACTGGGCCATCTCGGACAATGTTTAGAAAATGAAATCTTACAATTTTTTTTGTTATTTTTAACAGAGCCTATAAATATTCCATTTAGAATTGGGTAACCCTCAAAATAATTAAACGTAAATTAATCGAATACAGATCAACAGATAACGACATTTCAGAACGTCTCTCGTCACCAAGTGCGATATCAAATCAGAATATACTTTATTCAATTACCTTTTTAATTTTAAAAAATAAATTTAAACCTACCACTCTTTCGGAATACTGTAGAACCAACTAGAAATTCATCGTAGAAAACGATAGTGACATTTCAGAAAGTGATATGCGACATTGACCATAATAATTATAACCTTTTTAGAATACACGCATCAAAATAGTATATCAACATTAGTCCGCTTTCACCATTTTAATAATGAAGTGAGCTCTTAAGATTATTAGAAATTAATTAGAATCGCACTACTAATATCAACTGAACTCTAAAAAAATATTCTCGTTCTCTTAATTTAATGAAAATCTTATAATAAACAGATAATTACTAAGAATAACAAAGAAACATGATCAAATCGTCTTATCGGATCCACGGTCTTACAACAGCGGAATGCTTTTAGTAAATTACGCGATCTTTTTGCAAGAATATATATAGTTGGTAATCCTATGTTGTTCGACGCAATTACTTGTGACTGGAAGTGGGATTGCGGATACAGGAAATGTCTAAGTGATAAGACATAATACGTATCAGCTTTGCCTTCAAACAGCGATAGTGTAATTAGTTTGGGCTTAATTTAGTACAGAAAATACAGTATAGTTTATCCCACTGCTGGGCCAAGGACTCCTGGGCTAAGAACATGAAAATAAAATTGTGCTTGCCCAGAATAGAGCCCGCATTTTGATTAAGATTGTATTCGAAAATGCGCAAAACAAATTAGAATTACAATCGATGTCAGTTATCTCAGTAACCTCCGAAAATTAAAAATATTCAAAGTTTAATACAAGTGATTTACGTTTTGGGTAATAAAAAAAAAACAAAAATCGCGTTGTGAATTCTACTCCAAATTACTTATTATAGTTAGTGAGAAACAAATAACATATTTCGTTATGTTTTATTTTCCAATTTAATATTGGTAGGTATGTTGGAGGTTGGATATTGTTTTGCTGATCCAATATTGACACTATTATTGAAGTGGCTTTTTATTTAGAGTACAAAACTTGAGTAATGTATTTCAGCGAATTCCAAGTAATAAATTAAATATTTATACAAAGTCGCTGTGAGTTTGTCCATTGAGACAACACAAACATTAGGAATAAGGAAGCTGATAAGAAATAGCAGATACCGCTGGAGCATGGAGTATGAATGGAACAAACATATCATTTATAAGCTTATATCGAATCGTTATTTAAAATTGTATTGCATTTTTATTACAAATAACAAAGAAACTAAACGAATTGCTCGAGTTCATGATGCCCTGGTATGGTAGCTATTGGCAATATTGTTCATTTATTTTCTGTATAAAAGTGTTCTTCAAAAACGTATTTTATTCACTTTTAAATTATAATATTTTTATTCTTATTTTATATTATTAATTTTATTATTTGTATGTTTGTTTGTAATGGATAAACCAACCACTGAAAGCTGACAGCTGCTTATACTAGCACTACTACTCGGCTTAGTAGTTTAGCCGTTAAAGCGTAAGAGATAGATATAGTTACTCTTGCATTTATAATATTAGTATAGTTTTTTTTTATTGTGAATTTACCATTTAATCTTTGAAACATATATATATATGTTATATATATATGTTGTTATGAATGCCTACAATGATATGCTATTATACACCCACTGTCCTAGCCCTCACTATAAAAACTTTTTATGTTTGTGTTTCTTGTATAAATATATTTTTTTAAACATACACCTACACCTTTCGAGTACCACCGTATATTAATATTACAGCGGTATTTTTAGTTAGAATTAAAAATATATATTGAAACTGATTTAAAATAAAGATTATATAATAACAATTTTTAGTTTTTTTTTTTAAATAATTGAATATATAAATGATTCAATCTTATACATAAAGCCAAAACAAAGAACACATCAACTAAGCATCATTGAACATGCTCACTCACGTTTCCTCCAAAAAGGTCGTCCGATTGACCGGAAATAGTGGTGGTGTATTTACAACTTCCGACCCGGGGGATGGCGGGAAACCAATTAATAACTTTTATCGTTTCCGCTGTTGGCGTCTCGAACAATTAGCACGAACATAAAAATCTTCACGCCTGATTGGGAGGGTGACATGGAGTTAAGCCTTTTGGGATTTATTTTACCAAACCTGTTTATTGTCTATGGTATAAGTCAATATATAAACTATTTTATTTTTAAATGTGACATATATAAAGAAAATAGTAAAACCATGTGTAAACTATAAAAAATTAGTTTGCAATTTCATTATACACAGCAAGAAAATAAATAAGACATTTCTTGATTCTTAGAAGAACTATAATAATGCTTTTTGGATTACTAATAGACGTAATTTGTAATTTTAAATTATATAATAACTTTTATGTAAAGTAAAAAGTTAATAATTATACAATTTATTAAATTAAAATTACTTATTTAGGATCTGACTCTACCGCGAGTGAATTCATGTGACAGAATTTCGGCATCGCCGAACACAAAATGAATTATAAAAACAAACTAAACGCATAAGAATTATGTGGTGCGTGTCCGGGCTAGAACATGGATTCATCGATTGAGATTCTCGCCTTATAACCACTGGGTCAACACCGCTCCACGACACAATTAATGGTGACCAATGTAATTAGTGGCACAAAATATCTGGCAGTATGATCTGCTAAAACCTTACAATGAATAGTATAGGCTCCTTCCATCCCATTTTATTTACCCGCTACCAACAAAAACGTTTTAAATAAGTAATATTTATTCAACCTAGGCCATGTTTGTGATCCAAGCACTTTTGTTAAGTAATACAGGCAGGCAGTTTTCCAGTCTACACAGTCACTTGAGCCAGTAATTGAATGATGCCAGCCCGCGGCGCGTGTCGTTTGCGGAAGCTCCACAAATCTACTTACATCCTCTTTGTATTGACTACCGCGAAACATTCAGCTACGAAGTCAACAGACGACATTTAATGACGTGAAAGACATTCCTTTATTTTATTTTATTCATTTTGTATATACAGTAATAGCCTGTTAATATCCCACTGCTGGGCTAAGGCCTCATCTCCCTTTTGAGGAGAAGGTTTTTTTGGAGCTTATTCAACCACGCTGCTCCAATGCGGGTTGGTAGAATATTTTTTAATTTTTTTTTTATATATATATATATATATATATATATATATATATATATATATATATATATATATATATATAATTTTCTATATATAATAATAATTTTCTATATATCTCATTTAAATTCCATTTATCATTTATATTTATTCTATATATCATTTTTCGTCCAGAAGATAGGAAGATCAGATCATTAGAACAGCACTCTAAAGGTAAATGCTGCTAGTTTTCTTTTCACCATTCCACGTGTTCACGAGTTGTACAGTAACTAATATTATTAAGACTTTAATGTAAGTAATTCATTTGTCTATAATATATATGATGAGGGAATGGTTATTTAATCAGCTACATATACATATATACATTACTACTTATGTACATTATAAAAAAAATCTCGCTAGTACTATTTATGTTTACAATATTTGGCATACTATTTATTTATTTGTCATTAAAAACTTTGGTGTTTGCATAGGTTAGTGTTAATGCTGGATTTATTGATTTTATTGTAAAATATTAATCTATTGACATTATATAGTAAACAAAGTAACAAAAGAATCTATATTCTTATCTAGGGGTCGCTTCGCTTCTAACATACTTGTAAAACGCCGATATAAAGATACTTATAGGAGTCTTCTCGAAGTTAATTTCGATTTTTTACACAAATAATTCTGTTACAGTAAAAATATCAAAAAAAAAAACTACTACTAATATAATAATAATATCCTGGGACATTATTCACACACGACCATCTGACCCCAAACTAAGCAGAGCTTGTGCTATGGAAACCAGACAACTGATATACTTCATATACTATTTTTCTATTGCAAATACATACTTATATGTATATATAATTACACCCAGACTCATTACAAACAGACATATTCAAGCACACAAATGTCTGTCTTGGGAATCGAACCAGCAACCTTCGGCGTAAAAGGTATCACGTACGTAACAAGTATCTACCAACCACGCCGACCGGACCGTCAACTTTTTTATCATACTATTTTTCAGTCTAGACAAACCTGAAACTTTGCTATCGTAAAAAAATCCCATATGAAATTGAAAGCTTCATCAAATCAATACTTTAGAAATATTCAATAAAACTATGCAGACGATTAAAATGAACTTTATTTATTTAAAATGCAACACAACTAAAAAAATACGACTACATAAAAACGATACTCGCTCACTGTCACACAATGGCGAAAAGCGTTTGCTAGAATGAGATAAAACATACCCGTTTTATATGGATAAATAGAATCGAGACTGCATACATACCTTTTTGGTTATACATATGAAATATAGTCATAGTATATAGTAAATGTTTTCTTACATGGATCCATGGATTGAGATAAAATACCTTATCCAATGTTCAGAGATGAATGTATATCGCTTATGCGCCTTGGGGCCTTCGTAATGACATCACAGTGCGATAGGCACTCCCGTTCGCATCCAGAGATTTTTATCGAAAATGTTATACTCTCACAGCGGCTTTTATAGCTATCGATAGCTGCTTACGATAAGCGCTTTAATGTTTAACAGGCAGATACCACGAAAAAATGTAGCTAAACCAGAGCTAAACTTTATAAAAATATTTAAATTTTAATATTAAAATTATTGTTTCATACAAAAGCAAGCAAACAACACTAGTTATTCTAGAATTTTCGAATTTTCTTTTCTCATTAGCAAAGTGCTTAGTTTAGATTTCAGATTATAAAATTTCGGAATTATTATTTTCGGAATTATTATTATCAAATTTAGGAATTATTATTTTTTAATTTCGACTTAGATGATCTTGAAATGTAGAAAAACTATTCTTTTAATAATATTCTTCTAGAATAATATTATGAGTTATCATATCGTCATAAATATTATGAAATTTTAATTATAAAATTTACAACATAAAAATCAGATTGACAGTATCTGGTCAATTAAGTTCACATTAATAAAATAAAATATTATAAGTGAATTAGCTGTAGGTGAGATGGCATCGGTTAAAATTAACTGATAGATTTGAATAGATAAGCAGGATAGTGCAAACCCTGAACGCGGTGTCACAATGAGTGAGCAAATAAAAAACAGCAGAGCAGCTCTCCTCCAACAGCTCCAAATCCGCAACAATTGCTCGGTTAAGTCCACCGAACAATATTATATTACTTTGTAATGTAATGTTTATAAAATTAAAAAAAAAATAAACACTCCCTGTGAAAAAAAACAACTTATTACCTATCTTGCTAACAATAAGAAGGTCCTAAGAATGCCCTAGTCACAGGTAAAAAGAAGAATAAGTTATTAAAACTAAGTAATGAGTTAGAGAATTGAGGTTCTTAAAGTTAACTTTTAAAGTGTTAAAACATCGGAAATTATTGCTTAATTAGCAATAAAATAATACAATACAGCAAGAACTACACTTAAATTAATGAAACAAGGCTTTTAAACAAATCACATTAGGATTCGACCCAGGTCGCCTAGTACATTGAAAAAGTCTATGTTCAGTTTTTGAATGAAATATGAAGAAATTGATAAAAATAAATACTGCACCACGTGGTATATTGATTATTGAATATAATTTATGCAACTCACCTCACCTCAGGAGTGTTTAAATGTGTAGAAGTAAGGCAATATATGACTTATATTGCACGTGGCAAGGTTTTGATATAAAGATTGGAATTACGAAGAATCGATTAAATACTACTCACATAACAAATAATATGCCTCGACTAAACGAATACAATGTGTTTTACTTACGGTTTGGCAACCCAAACCTCTCGAGTAAGTTTTACAAAGTAGATGACGTAGGTAACCCTCCGTTAGTATAATTTTGTATATAATCTGAAACGAATATAAAAACCAATATACGAAATGTACAAACAATATATTCAATGCCAATAATCCACTATATTCAAAATATACATACAAACAGTTAAAATAAATACAATATTTTAATAAAAATTAAAATATTCAAAAATTAAAATTTATAGGGTATTCCAGTATACAGATGGCGTTTTGGCATATATATTGTTTACTTTATACAATATTAAATACATTATTGTGAACAATATTAAAAACGATTCATTTTACTTACTAATGCTAGATTTAACTACGAAGCGTAAAAAACGCTTCTTCTCGTCGTCTTCGTCAAAAGAGATTCGGATGTAGGTATATGACATTAATGACTCTTCGGTCATCACTCGTAACTCATAAACGATTGTTTTACGTGATCTGGCAATGCCTTTAGTAAGACATTTAACGTGTTTTGAAATTATAAAAAAAAAACCGTATAATCACTTCTACCCTCAAATTCAAGTTAGCATCATGTAAAAAATGTGTATGCTTGACACGTTTGGCAGCTCAACCACGAGTCTCCGATAAAAAGTTCTATGTTTCGACTTCAAAAACTTTTACTCTTATAGTGTAGTCCAAGTAACTGATCTATCGATGGTTGTGAATTCGAATTCTCGTTCACGTTCTTCGTTCGTTCTCGTATCACAGTTTTAGTATCGATACTTTAAAAATGCGATTATTCGTAAAATATATTTTATGGTTATAAATCATCAGACATTGTGCTTATATGAATACAATGTTTTGTTGTGTTTTAGTTTGAAAATCTTCTTCTTCTTCGAGTGCCATTCCGACTAGCGAAGGTTGGCAGTCAACTTGGAAAATTCCTTCTTATTCTTCGCGAGGCGAAAGAGATCGGCAGCACTCGCAATTCCCGTCCATTCTCGGATGTTGCACAGCCAAGACTTTTTTCTGCGCCCAACAGCTCTCCTTCCGGCAGTTTGAAAATAACACCCCATAATAGATCGCATAGCTTTCATCGACATAAGGCAAAATATCAATACCAATGAATGGCAGTGGCAAAAAATCTAGTCACGTGCAAAATCGTCATGAAATCGAGTAGTAAATCTAGAAAATCTCGACATCAGACCGATAGTAACCGAAGAGCTCTCTACCAGTGTGTGTTGAAACGAGCGAAACTTTTCTAATTAACTTGGCTAAAAGTTTTTTCGTTAACGACGTTCGGACCGAAGTGGCTTTTGTAGTTCGTTGTCTCAAAGCTCTCTCCGGCACGTTTGCGTCTTGTTTAGCTCATCTTGGTTACGTAACTTTTTCATATGTCGAAAACTAATTATATGTTTTTTTAAATGCAACAATTGCTCAATTAAGATCAAAGATATAATTTATATTAGAAGTGTAATACTCTATGAAAATGTCATTTTAAAGGTTACTTTTAACGTAAAGCTATCCGATTCGAATTGTACATTCTCCAAGTAATGTTAATAAAGTAGATAATTATCCTCTTTTTTAGTTATCTATGTTAAATACTTGTTGATTTCCAGGCAGATTCTGCATAAATATAATTGTATCTGATTGACTGAAATTAAAAGGATGAGAAAGAGGACCTACTGAGTTTCTTGCCGGTCCTTCTTTATAGAATCTACACCGAACCGGTCGCTTTATATTAATTCCTTACTATTACATGACGATTCAAAATAGCCTTTATAAGCCAACTTGAATAAAGGATTCTTTGACTTGGTTTGATTTGCTTAATAAATGTATATGTTCTAAATGAAAATTAACAAATACCTAAATCTTGTGTAGAATAATATGCCTCACTTCATGTTATTATAACTTAAGCTTTAAATTTACTTTGTACTTTATTGTACACCACTAAGAGAAAAAAAAATAAACATGGATTCAGACTTAATAAAAGTAGCATACAATTTTAGCGACCTTATCGCTATATAGCGATCTCTTCCAGGCAACCAACGGAATAAGTGATAACTCATAGGATTAAATTTACTAATTGATAATTAAGTATTTAAGGGATTTTATTACCGAATGATAAAGTTGTCCCAGGAATACAATCAAAGAATACATTCTGTATTAAATTTGCAGATTTGGAAATATGGTTTAATTCCAGTTTTTAAATACTTTATTTGTCACTATCTATTGTAATTATAGACTTTATTGTTGATATGCATTATATTATTATAAATAATTTATTGTATTGTATTTAATAATACTCTACCTATCTTAGTATCCCAAGTTTAAGTTCAGGACTTCAAATAGTCTGAACAGGTAGATTTTGATATGTTTGTTTAATTTGTGGTAGGGCTTTGTGCAAGTTTGTCTAGGTATCACCCACGCAACACATTTTAATGATACTGAGCATTTTTGTGTTGCGGTTGAATAGTGAGTGAGTAGATAAGTCCGCATACCTATTCCGTAACAGCCTGTGAATGTCCCACTGCTGGGCTAAAGGCCTCCTCTCCCTTTTTGGAATACACATGTGGCAGAATTTCAGTGAAATTAGACACGTGCAGGTTTCCTCACGATGCTTTCCTTCACCGTAAAGCACGAGATGAATTATTATCCCAAATAAAACACGTGAAAATTCAGTGGCGCTTGCCCGGGTTTGAACCCACGATCATCGGTTAAGATTCACGCGTTCTGACCACTGTACCATCTCGGCTTCTCATACATACTCAGCATACCTATTATATAAAAAAAATGTTTCTATACCATAAGACATAATACTATGAAATCAACCAAAGTTTACTAACGAAACAATATTAATGTAAGTCTGTTGTCTAACTTTGCTTAGCCGCGTATGTCGCTGAGCTGAGTCACCTGTAAGGGATGACAAAATTTCACTCAAGCTTTGAATCTGTAGTTATTCCTTAAAACACAATGCTATGATTAATACCGAATTATCTATTGTCTTAGATGAGCTCATTTTGTTTTTCTTACATAGCGTAAAGTTATTCAGTAAAAACAGCAACAGTCTGTTAATGTCCCACTGCTGGGCTAAGGCCTCCTCTCCCTTTTGAGTAGAAGGTTTGGAGCTTATTCCACCACGCTGCTCCAATGCGGGTTGGTAGAATATACATGTGGCAGAATTTCATTGAAATTAGACACATGCAGGTTTCCTCACGATGTTTTCCTTCACCGTCAAGCATGAGATGAATTATAAACACAAATTAAGCACATGAAAGTTCAGTGGTGCTCGCCCGGGTTTGAACCCACGATCATCGGTTAAAATTCACGCGTTCAAACCACTAAGGCCATCTCGGCTTTTTAGTTAAGTTATTCGTTATAAGTATATTTTGTTTTAATCATATTGCAACTCTGAATTAATTTTATCAGAGCTTAAAATTGTATTTATTAAATTTAGTTACGTAGCTTTGGAAGTTTTGAACTATAGTTTTAAATATTCAAAAAATATTGTCCAATTATAAAACTTCTTCAAACTATATATTACATAGAACTTAATTTTATCTTTATATAAAGCCAACCGTTTAATTAAAAAGGATTTAAATTTTAATTTTATTTAAGACATTCTTATGTTTAAAATTCGTTATGAAATTATTTTAAAGTTATTTAAAAAAACTGTAAAGTAAATCTAGATCTTATGTCATGAAATCTATCTTACTTCAAAATATCTTCAATTTTTTTTAAATACCTTATATAAACTTGGTTTTACGTACAGGCTGAAGCGATCAACTGAATTTTAATCACAAGTGTTGAAGTTCACATGGTCTTTGACTTTTATGGACTTACCATTTTCAATCATTACTTCTTTTAAATGATAAACTGAATGAAACTTGACAAAAATATTGTGGAAGTAAAAATATGCCACGTGGCCATCTGTGATCAGTTGGACTAACTGTTATGCGTTTTTTTTTTATATTATCTAAGATTATCTTGAGATTTTTAGTGAATATAAGTACCATTGTACCACCCAGGCTCACATTCTTCAGTTTATAAAAATAGGAGCCATACACGATTTACTCTTTTGTGAAAAAAACTCATAAAAAATCGTGGTTTATATTATACGGCATAATTTAATTGCATTTTTGTACGCATAAAGGTATCGGCATTTTGTTATGTTATTTAGCTTCGCTATCACTTATATAAATATTAGCACGGTAAGAAAATTATAGATTATATTATGCTATATCTTTAAACACACTGTGTTTTTATGCCATTATGTATTTATAAAACTAAGATAAGGTGCAGAAATTAGTCGTCACGGAAGCCTGCGCAAGCGATCCGAAGCGAAATGATATTAAGTACCAACCTAATGTTTTATTATTTATTTACGAATAATTTCTTTCAATATATTGTTTTATGTAGATAGCCAGACTGGCAACTGGGCCACCTGACGGTTAGTCCAGCACCACCTACCATTGGCATTAGCATTGTTAGAAATATTAACTATATCTAATACCGCCGATGCGCCACCAACGTTATGAACTAATATGTGATATCCCTTGTGCCTGTAGTTACACTGGCTTACTCACCCTTCAAACTGGAACACAACTACACTAAGTATTGCAGCTTGTCGGTATAAAATATGATGCATGGGTATTGATACTTAGACGGGCTTGCACGAAGTTCACCACAACAAGTTATTGGTTATTAGCTTTATACAAAATGTAATTGGAGTGTGCCTAATATGACCATTTATTCCATCAGATTATTCCATTTATTCCATCAGAGCGAGACGTGTTTAAATGTTATAATATCCAAAATATAAAATTAATGCGTATAATATTTATTATTGCATACTTCCTAGATTTTTCATAATATCTTATTTTAATAAAATATTAATTTTTATTTGATTTAATTGCCACAGAAATTATGGTAAAAGACTATATAGCGAGATAGTTTGATGATGATCATGGTTTCAAACCCGGGCAAGCACCACTGAATTCTCATGTGCTTAATTTGTTATCATAATTCATCTCGTGCTTTACGGTGAAGGAAAACATCGTGAGGAAACCTGCATGTGTCTAATTTCACTGAAATTCTGCCACATGTGTATTTCACCAACCCGCATTGTAGCAGCGTGGTAGAATAAACTCCACACCTCCTCGAAAAGGTAGAGGAAGCCTTAGCCCAGAAGTGGGACATTCACAGGCTATTACTAAGCAAGGCCACTATACAATATTACACTCATAATGGAATCAATTGAATGATTGTCGCATACAGTAATAATATAGATTTACGGTCATAATTAAAAAAAGAGTAAAAAAATATAAGTTTAATATAATTTAGTTAAAACAAAAAATTGTAACAAAAGAACATTCAAACTTAGACTCAAACTATTAGACAATCAAATACAATCTTAGGCTTAAATTATTAAGTTTAAAATATAGAAATATTTACACAGGCCAATTCAACAGACTATATCTAGAAAAGATTCAAATGGAATATAATGGAAAGGATATTTCTTGTTTTTTATTAAATGAGCATTACTTTAATGCCAATGACAAGTAAAAATGTAGTACTAGCAACGAAACAAAATTGAAATAAACGTAACTGCTTTGAATTAAAAATATATGTTATTATTAATATTATTATTATTAAGAACAATAAAGCATCACACAGTAACAAATATTTAACAGTATTATAACATACATATATAATTATATCTATTAATTTTTAGCACCCATTGTCACTAATCGACTCACCACTTTAAAAAACACACACACACACACACAAAATAATTATTTACAAACTAGTACTAGTCTTAAGAATTTAAGTACACTTAATATAAGTAATGAAAAAAATTAAGTCTGAAAATTAAACTTTAAAACTGACCAAAAAATTGGACTCGTGAATTTAAGATATAGTTTTTTTATACCCATGATATTTTTTGGAATAAAATCTATCCGACTTATAAACTATCACTATAAAATAAATCAAATCGATAGCTTGCTCCATTATTGTGTAGAACAATAATGAGAACTAGTATTTATAATACTAGTATAGCCTATTCCAATCAAAGAAGGAGCAAACATAAACAAACCTTACATTTACATATTCCATGCGATTTGCTAATAGCTCTGCTACATTATGTACTACAAACAGTTCTTGAATAATATTAATTTTAATTCCAACTTTTCAATAACACCGACATTCAAGACGCCATTTTTTCACAAATCTATATATCTATATGAATACCATAGATTATACAAGATCTTGTGACCAATGATATCAAATGAATTCAATCCTCCTGTTATTGGATTAGGCTATAGAGATAATCTTAACGTCTTAATATCTAGTAAATTTTAACTTTTAACTCATAACAAATGTTTAAAAAAATCGGTATTAACATTTGAACTACAAACTCTTCTCTTAGTTTAGATCATCAGTGACCATTACGTGCCCAAAAATTTGATAATTGCATTTTTATATATATTTATTATGAAATCAGTAGGTGACCTTGCAAATGGACCACCTGATATGAAGTGGTCCCTAGTATCTATAGACATTGGCGATGTTAGAAATATTAACCATTCCGCACATCGCCAATGCGTCACCAACCTTGGGAAATAAGATATCATGTCTCTCGTGCCTGTAGTAAAACTTGTTCTGTCGAACAAACCGGAACACTGACGATGGAATAACTGACAAGTGGATAGTACCTATCCAGATGGGCTTGCACAAAAGCCTAGGTAAAGAATTACTTAAAACAGGATCAACTTATCCTAAAGATTTGGCAGTGATGATATATACACAATAATCGATAATTAATTATAGAATGTATAAAATATATCACGTATTGCATCTATCTTCATAATTTGGATGCCACCATCTTCTTAACTTCGTATAAACACTTGGCGTTTCAAACATTGCCTTATCGTGAAGTGCTGCACATACGGCGCAGACGTTATTTGTTTCGGTCGGATCATAGTATGTGTAGGAAGACTTCCAAAGGAAGAATTGATAGTATTCTTTGCTCAACATAAGCTTAGCTATCATATTTGCCAAGGCAGTTGGTGTGGCACTACGAGCGTTTAAATAAGATCCAGGTGGTAGAAATCTGTAAAAGAAATTCACATGTATTAAATCGATACAACCAACAAAACACATTTAAATTATCATAAGTTTACAAAAAAAAAGTTAAAATAGAGGAAACATGACGGACAGGATGAAATGGACACCAAATTATAACAGATTGGCAACCATGGGATTAAAAATAAGAAGTAAGTCAGGTAAAACGACGGACAGACGATATTAAGAAAATTGGAAGGACAATCTGGTTAAGACATGCTAAAAATTTATGGTTTATAGAAGCAGCTGAACAATGCCTACGTGTCAAAGGAAACGCTGATCACTAAGCCTGGAAGTCCGGTTTGTTAGATTAAGATACCAAATTTGTTATTTATATATTTTTTTTATATTTGCCGGAAGGGCAAATGACTCTACTCCACCTGATGGTAAGTGGTAGTCCAAACGCGACGACGGCTAATACAGTCGGCTAATTGCCGGCCCGCAAGATGCCTCTTCACGCCTCGTTTGAAGGAACCCGCGTTGTAAGAGGAGGGGAACACGTGGGAATATGTTTATTACCAACAATAAAGACTAACTTGTTTCACTTACAAGGAACAATTCATTACTAAGATAATAATAATAATGACATAATTGGTGATATAATTATTGTAACATATTTCTTTTATAATATATTTTTATGCTTAAAATTTTTAAAAATACACAAATAATGAGACCGCCAGACAAATGTTGTGACCGTGATACAAAATTATGATTCCTTGAGAATGATTTTTTTAACTTAATATAGTTAAAGTAATATAATGAAAGAGTAGTATAATGAACTGTGAAGCTAAAAATCACGCATCTGCGTGCATTCATCGCGTTTTGTATGAAATCTTTCATTTAATTTGAGAAAATTTACGATATCATTTTTAAAATGAACTAGACAACCTAAACTATATGTCATACAAAAAAATATGTCATAGTGAAGACGAACATACCTTGAGTAATCAGCACCACCAAGAACAATAGGTACCGAATCGTGCTGCAATGCGGTTAGAAGTTTTTCCGTTACATAATCCTTGGCTAACGAATTTTCAAAAGAAAGATAGAAGAAATAATCACTTTCTAAGATAGAATCGCAACTGTTCTTACGATTTCGTGGACATTTTAGTGGTCCACATGCTCCGTATATATCAAGCGTCAAACCATGAGCACGCAGCGCTCTTCTTAACTGATTAGCATATTCTCTTCTACCACTTCTACTTGAGCAGTGTGACACAAACCAAGCAACAGCCTTGCTCTTGTTTTGTAATTTTGTTTGTAAGTACTCATCATTTAAGGTATTGCTCATAACCCAGTTCATTTTTTCTCGTGGGCCGACAATTTCTCCGTTAGAATTTCTTATTTGAATGTAAGGGTATGGTATATCTGAATCTAATCTGTACGTCGAAGTCCAATTGAAGAAGCCATCAAACATATCATCGCAAACGGGATAATTATCAGCTGATTCCATGTTAAAGTATATAAATTTTTGACGTTGTGAACGGACTTTTGGTAATTGTGATTTAGTAAGAGTATCGATATTTCGTCCGTTAAAAGCTATTGCATCAAACTTCGATGTGTCTCCATGGAAAAAATTTCGATCGCTCGTGACGTAACAGTTAATATTTGAACAGTTTTTATCGATAAACGCTCTTTGTCCGTCACCGAAATAATAAAATGGTGCAAAGTTATGTGGCGTCCAAAGGAGTATGTATTTAACATCTTTTTGCAATCTGTCCACTTTCCTGTATACTTCTGCGTATCTGTGGTCGCGAGCGACATTTTCGAGTGCTTCGTTAACTAAACTCTCATTATCAATAATTAAATTATCCTTTTCTACCAACTGGATCCAAATAAAAGATATCGTAAAACTAATACATGTTATAATTAGCAGTGATCTTATCGATAGTAATTGTCTTAATGACGTCAGGAGGCGCAAGCGCAGGGATATGCAACGAGGCATCTTCTTCGCGTCATGTTCGAACAGCTTCGTTAATTTTTGCTTTCTACGAGTTTTCTGTCGGTATTTTTGAATGAACGATGAAATTTTGATAGTTATATCTGAAACAAGTGAAACAAGCTTCTATTAAACTTAACAATCTCATGTATGGTCGAGTATAACATTTCTATATATCCTAGACTTAATTTTTAAAGCGTAAGTGGAAGGTAGATTTGGCCATACAGAGAATACCGAAAAATGCCCGGGAATCGAACAAGTTTAAATATTTTTTGTAGGACCCTTTTTTAAATGTTTTTATAAAACTAACGAATAAATGATGAGTGATCGGTGCCGAGTTCACGCTGGTAAAATTTGGGGTTATAACAACAAAATATATATTTTTAATAACGAGTTATAAAAAAATATTGCATAGTACAATATATATTCAAGCTATCTAGCCATTCCTACTGTTCTAATTTATCTTACGTTGAACACAAAAAAAAAGTTAAGAACATTTCTAAAACTACAAACAAACAGTACAAACTTTTAAATACAGTAACCGCTTAAAATAGTATTACATGTACTTTAATAATTATTAACATTGTGTGAATTATGAAGTTTCTAAATTAAAAAAAAAAATATCGTTATTATTTAGTTGAAATTTAAAAAAATATTATCGGTAGTTTTGAAAGAAAGCAAAAATCATGTATAACAATAAAATATGATTTGCGTGAGCGTATGTGTCAGTTATTAAATTGACTTTTGTTCACAAAGATATCAATCTATCTCTTGGAGACAGAATAGTGGTTTGGGAATCTAACACAAAGAATGTATCTTGGTGGTAGGTTCCCAAGGTTAGCGCCGCATTGGCGATTTTAGGAGTGGTTAATACTTGTTACAGCGCTAATATAAATAAGCGATGGTGATCACTTACCATCTGGCGGCCCACTTGCCAGTGCCTACGTAATACAATAAAAAAAAATTAAAAAAAATATTCTAAATATTCATACAGTACCGCAACTTCGTTATTTTTGGAACAGTCAAGGTTAAACGAAAAACCCGCGAGATTCGGGTCATGATGCATAGAGCACACAACTCAACCCGATACGATTTACCGTAACCTACTTATATTTCCAACACATTTTGTGCTAATTTTAACTCAGGTAGTAATAATCATTTCACCTTTTAAAAACTCAAAAACAGGACCTATTTAATAATACAAATTAAAATATACTGCGTAACTATAAAGACGAATGATATAAGATATAAAACGCTTGTAACCCGTGTTAAATCGAGATATATCGCAAACAAAATACATTGTATAAACCAAAATATTTTAATAATGTAAACAATAACAAAATTGTGATAATTTCGTTAATTCTAAGCAAAAATGTTTAACACAGCTTTATAATCATGATAATATTACATTTTTATTGAAGTTGTTGTCTTAATTCGTATTACTTTTTTGTTTAATACAATATATATATTATTATTGAATGTTTTAAAAAACAAACGCTGTGTTTACACGACTTTCGCTCTTATACCATTAAACGCACCTGTTGTTACGCCATGACATTCTGTAACCGTATAATCCAACCAAACGAACAGCAGGCAGATTCACCGTAAGCACGACTTTTTAATTTAGTAAGGTATGTTTACACATGCGCAATGAATTCGAAACATAATTCCTGGAACAAAATGTTCTTGGAAACGACACTGGATTCACTATTATTAACATGGAAGTTGATTTAATGTTTCGTTTTATTATTTATTAACGGCTTTCACTCGCGTTTGCGTATCGTATTTTGGGGTTTGTTTTGTTTTGAATGTTTTATCCCCTCTCTGCGGATGGAGCATGGGCTAGCACGGCGCACGCCCGGCAACTGACGTTTTCAAGGTCAATACACGGCGAACCTATGTCATAACCACTACCCGGCATTAAAATTTCAATTATAACCAATTTCTTTAAATTTGTTTGAGCTTTTGTTTTTTTTAATACGAGTGTGTATAATATTAAATGTAATTAGGTAGGTAGTACGTACTTATATTATTTGAGTAATGACATTTATTCGTTAAAGTTAGTCAGTAGTGTTTATTATTATTAATAAATGATATGTAATATCTGCCTAAAATGAATTTAAGAAGTCTAAATAGTTCGTTATTTATTATTTACCATTAAATTTTATATTTTGAATTAGTGCGTAACAGATTAAATTGACCATTAAAAATTGGTGATGAAATTTAAGAATTGTAACTGATATAGTAATATCCTTATTTATTATTTCAAAAAAAATATAAGTGCTAATGATTACCAAAAGTAAAATTGTATGCATACCAATAGGAAACAAAATCAACATGAGTACGTGTATATTTTTGCACTATGTAAATCAATTCCCTTATTAAAATCATCAGTTAACATTTCTAACGCATATCTATTTTTTGAAAAAAAAAAATATTTATTGGAATAAGGCATATATTAAATTAATAAAAATGCAATATTATCCAAATAATACACTAAAATATTATGTCAACCAAATCTATCAATCTAATGTTAATCAAAATAAATAATATATTTGTTACTAGCAATATAATAATTATTATATATGTTTATTTATTTGACAATTTATCATGTACCTATGTACAAAATTAATTGAATAAGTATATGTAACAAAGAATGCCTGTAAGTCTATGCGAGCTGAGTTATCGTTTAAGTGGGACAAACAATATCTTGTTATTCTTTTTATATATAAGTTACTTATGAGACTAAGATAATATTATATGCAACTTTGGCTTCCTATTATATTAAATAAATAAATGAATAAAATAGATAATATATGGATAATATCATTAGGGAAATAAGCATAAAAATGATGGAAGAATAAGAGATATACACAAACAAACTTTATATATATATTACAATCTACAATAAGACAATTAGTTTATATGGTTTTATTGCGCATTACAAACACGTATACAAATACAATATATATATATAGATAGATACAAACATACGTTATCATATGGATTGGTATAATAGTTCTGCTTTTTCAACATTTGTTGTTTATTCTTATAATTTTTTTATTAAATATTTTTAGAAGTGAATGAGGTTAGTTTTATTTCAATTGGTCGCTCAAACCACTCATACTAAAAGATAAGATAAGATAAGACAAAGAAAAAAAAATACAGCCATTAAAAGCATAATATTCTTAATAGTATTTGTTGCTTATACTATACAAATTATACATACTTACGTCTAATATAAAAAAAATAGATCGACATATGTTATCACCATTTACGTAATCGATACGATAAAGTTTTGATTAATTAGGAAAAATAAATATAAATTTCACACAAAATACTGCACTATTTTTACGCTGCACTAAAGACTAAACTGGGTTGACTCCAGCACGATACCGACTATGTGTAATTTGTCATACACTTGTCACAGATCTTATTATAATAGAAGTTCCATTGGAGTAATTTTTTTTTTACTAGGAACATTAAAATCAATTGCTTTATTCAAAGAGTTAGTTAGTTTACTGGTGGTAGAGCTTTGTGCAAGCTCGTCTGGGTAGGTACCACCCACTCATCAGATATTCTACCGCAAAACAGCAGTACTTGGTATTGTTGTGTTCCGGTTTGAAGGGTGAGTGAGCCAGTGTAATTACAGGCACAAGGGACATAAAATCTTAGGTCCCAAGGTTGGTGGCGCATTGGCTATGTAAGCGATGGTTAACATTTCTTACAGTACCAATGTCCAAGGGCGTTTGGTTACCACTTACCATCAGGTGGCCAATATGCTCGTCCGCCTTCCTGTTCTATAAAAAAAAAGAGACTTTTACAAACAATTCTGAATCGTTTTACAGGATCATATTTAATTTAAAACTACTAATAATAATGTAATAAAGATTCTAACGAGAAGAACCGGCAAGAAACTTATTGGTTAGAAAGACAAATTCAACACCACTGATTATAGCTGCTATCGCAAATCTATGTAAATAATGTTATGTATTCCATATAAACAACATTATTATATAACACAAACTATCATACTGTTAAAATATATAGGACGCATAGGTTTTTATGGCATTTATTATTTATCTGCTACTTTATAAACATGCTACTAGACGACGCAGTCATTGCCTAGACATAACATGTGATACTCAGATTGTACGTACCATTTCTAATTAACTTCGTATTCCTTGCTACACATTAACGCATTTCCACATCTCAATTACAGTTGAAATGTTTTATGTGAACGAGCGTTACAAAAATACTAATTAAAATCGAGTATTGCGTACTTAAATTTAGTATCGATAGCACAGAACATACTTAATATGTATATGTGTGTTGTTCCAACTAATATTAAAATATCATCGACCGTTAGAATGATATTTGACAGTCATTGCAAGATAGTAAATATACAATTAGGGATTTGTAAGTGTGTCAAGTTATATTAGAGAAATAGGTAATTTGTAAAACAGGTATTTGCAAAAGTCATTGACATTTATTTATAGTTTTATTTTGGTCTGAATCCTGGGAAAATATTTTAGGTAAATATATACTTTTTTATTTCACTTATTTTACAATATAATAATGATAATATCTTCTGAACCGATTTCGGCCACGGCTGTCAATTTCAAGAGAGATTAGCCAACTGTGTATAGTGAGCAAACACAGGTGCACTCTCTATTCCCTAACTCATAATCATATCTGATCGGCAATCTGACACGACCGGAAATAATTCAAACGCAGGACCAAATGCTTTTCTGAGGCATGGTAGTGTACATAAGTTCCAGACTCGAGGCTGCTACAGAAAATTTTCGACAAAAAAACCCAATAAGTTTTTATTGGTTCGACCTGGAATTTGAACCCAGTACCTTCGGGTCTGTGGCCTTTCATCTAGCCACTAGACCAACGAGGCAGTCAATTTTACGATATAGTTATCCTGTATAGCTATTAATTTAGTGGCAAAAGAATCCCTAGGTCATTGGATCAAATCTTGTCCCAGGCCAACAAAAACATATAGTGTTTCAATATAATTATCTTGTATAGTTAAAGAATCCCGAAACGATTTAGGTTTTTTTTGTGACCAAAAACTCGCAGCAGTATCTCAATTGTCCCTGAAAGCACGTAAAAGACGTTGGTTCTGCGATTCTTCAAGACGTGTCGGATTTAAGTCCCGAAAAAATATTAATGAACATAATTAATAATGGAACACATTGACACTTCAAGTTAAAAGGTATTAACCATCCATTGGATAGCCAATGTGCCATCGACCTTTGAAACTAGAATGTTATATCCCTCGTGCCTGTAGTTACACGGCCTCACTCACCCTTTAAATTAAAAAAGAATAATACTGAGTAGAATATGCGATGAATAGATATATTTTCCATAAGCTCAATTTAGTATTGAGTCACACAAATAGTAAATTAAAGTAACATAACACGAATTTTATATCGTGTTATGTTACTTTACGGTAATCGAAAAAAAACTTTAGCCTACCGTTATCAAAAAGATTACTAACGTTTACTTTAGAAAGTAGTTAAGAATCTAAGTATCAAGAACACGTCTGCTTACTTCATGTTTTGCCATTTTGAACGTACCTAAGCAACTAATCCTTATAAGAATAAAGAATTCGACACTTAAATATCTCGCTTTATCTGTTCCGAGCTTACTTACTAACGAATCAAATATTAGATAATGTACTGTTATTAATCGCGTGTCAAAGAATGTCTCGTTTTATTTACTTTTATAAATATCTGTTCATTCTGCCGGAGCACGCCAAATTAAACTCTTATTTACATGTTACTTACACTCGTTTCATTGTGAGTTCTATATTGTATGTTGTATTCAGTGTATCGCATATTAACCATTATTCGGAACAGAAAAGGATAACTCCGTTCATGCACTCATATTGTCTCTTTCTTGGGTACATATACACCCATGCACATAAACACCCTATATTTTATCCCACCCCCGATGAATCATTTTGATTATTTTGACCACCGTGGATATCAAGGGTAAAAACCCATGCGCAGCAAATATTGTAATATTCAAATGTGTGCAAACACGAGTCCACTCTCTATTTCCTCACTACCATAGTCCGGTAGGACGACAAATCCAACATGACCACAAACGAAGCATTGGAGTGCAAGCACTGCCTTTAGAATTACTCGATATCAAAACCTAATAACTTTCTATTGCCCTGACCAGGGCCTTGAACTCTGGGGTTATTGTGACTCCATTTTTTTTAATAAGAAAAACTTGTTTTAATTAAGAAATTTAATTTAAATTGTAAGTCGATCTTCGAATATTTTGTCCTTCTTTTTAAATATCTTCTTATTTCCAAAACAAGTTAAATTTATAATCCTACGTAATTTTGTTAGCCGAGTTAAGAAAGTCAGTACTTCGTTGTTATTTATGATTGGACTTATACGACTAACAGTCTTAAGAGTTAGTTAAACTACACCTTAATTGCGACAATTCTAGAAAGCCGTAGAAAATAATGAGCTAGCATTCACAGCGGTATGTTTACTAAAACGTTGTAAATGACGACTGCCAGATAATAACATAATCATAAGAACTAGTATCATATAAGTCTTAATTTTTAATTTCTTTTAAATCCAAGTTTAACCAATCCACATGCCGTGTCAGCCAGTGGTTGGAACAAGCGATTTTAGATCGAAGATTGCGGCTTCGAGCTCGAGCAAGCACTTCTTGGTTCTCGTGTAATTATTTTGTGCTTATAATTCATTGGTGAAGGAAGTAATTATATCGGTGAAGGAAAACATCGTGAGGAAACCTGCATGTGTCTAATTTCACTGAAATTCTGCCACATGTGTATTCCACCAACCCGCATTGGAGCAGCGTGGTGGAATAAGCTCCAAGCCTTCTCCTCAAAAAGGGAGAGGAGGCCTTTAGCCCAGCAGTGGGACATTTACAGGCTGTTACGGTATAATTCATTTCGTGGTCGAAATAATGAAAGTCCGGTGCGTGGTAGATAAAACTTCAAAACCTTTTCCCAAGATGGGAAGAGGCCTTAGCATGGAATCATGCACATGCATTACGTCCACATGCAACGTAAACACCCATTATTCTTTTGAGAATCTAAATATTTAGCCATTGAAATCAAACTTGCTAAGATTGCCTTAATTTAACATTTTATTTATTTATAAAAGGATTGAACGAATATAATGATCAACAGATGCTCAATTGCATCTGTTTTCGTTGTTTATTTGTTTCACCCCATAATCACCTTCACCCAGACTTATGTTCCTCGTATGTAATGACTGTGTCCCCCTAAAACGGAACACAGCAATACAAAACGCAATACTAAATTTTGTGCAAATCTGTGCTACCCGGTACAGTGTGTTGATTTAAAAGTCAAAACTACGGAAACTACGTATAAATTTTAATTAATTTGTCAATGATTTCTACAGCTTATTCTTAAAATACTAACATTTGTAAAATATCTTTTCGTTTCAAACAAAAAGTTTTAATTCGTGTAATAGTATTATAATATCACCATTGTTTTTTCGACTACGTTTATAAAGTATGATAACATTATAAAACGTGCAATATAAATTATATATACATGTTAGAGTCTACATCCGTCCTGACACGACTTATAGAGTAACAACAGAGTGCGTTATGAATCATTTTAGCAGTTGCGTGAATAAAAAAAATCCCTCTTTATAATATCCGTGTTCTTTTTCCTGGGATAAGTAAGAGCATAATGTCAAAACACCGGTTTGACGAGCCGATTGGCGTGGGTTGGTCCTTAGATACTTGTCTTTCACGCCGAAGGTTGTGGGTTCGATTCCCACCCAGGACAGACATTTGTGTGCATGAACATGTCTGTTTGTCCTGAGTCTGGATGTAATTATCTATATTTTTTTTTATATAGAAAAGGAAGGCGGACGAGCATACAGGCCACCTGATGGTAAGTGGTCACCAAACGCCCTTAGATATTGGCACTGTAAGAAATGTTAGCCATCGCTTACATCGCCAATGCGCCACCAACCTTGGGACCTAAGATTTTATGTCCCCTGTGCCTGTTTTGCAGTAGAATATCTGATGATTGGGTGGTACCTATCCAGACGAGCTTGCACAAAGCCCTACCACCAGAAAAAAATAGATTTAGATTTTATTTTAAATAAGTATGTATTTACAAAAAAAAATATATGTAGTATATCAGTTGTTTGGTTTCCATAGCACAAGCTCTGCTTAATTTGGGATCAGATGGCCGTGTGTGAATAATGTCCCAGGACATTATTATAGCTATAATAAATCCATATATAAATAATGAGGTACATAGACCCAAACAAAGTTACGGACCGACCTCCATATAAAACTACTAACTTGCGTACATTTAAATAGTGATTAGTGATTACAATATCATTAACACGCCCCCTCTGTCTAGGATAGATTACACAGAGACGTATATAGGAGTACCTACATAATTATATGAACTATAAAACAATCCCTTGACAAACAAGGATAATTGTAAAAAAATTAAAGCCCTAGTTGGTGTCTTTTTTTTCCACTTGACTTGCCTGATCTTGAGCATCGACACGGTTTAAGATGTAGCACGCTTGTCTGGATTTGAATAGTTTTTAAAAATATTATTACAATTATTAAAAAAATACTTTATTAAACACACTAAAAAGCGAACATGGCCAGTGGTATAACAAGTAAATCTTAACTGATGATTGCCGTTTCAATCCCATTATTCACAAAACATCGTGAGGAAACCTACATGTGTCGGATGAAAGTATGTCACGTATATCCAATTGCATCGAAGCAGCGGAATAATTTCGAATTAAATAATCCAGAGTGTGGAGTTAATGAAGTTTAGGACGGCAATCCGTCACGACCGGAAGGAGTTCAGGCGCGGGACCTAAGGCTCTAAGTGCCTTCTGAGGTATGGAAGTGTACACACTTCCAACTTCGAGATTCCCTGCTGCTATTGAGAATTTTCGACTGTGGGATTTGAATCCAGGACCTCCGGGTCTGCGGCCTTACATCTAGCTACTAGACCAACAAGGAGC
This sequence comes from Nymphalis urticae, assembly GCA_905147175.2. Lineage (NCBI taxonomy): Eukaryota > Metazoa > Arthropoda > Insecta > Lepidoptera > Nymphalidae > Nymphalis > Nymphalis urticae. The sequence goes on along the minus strand of LR990004.1, from coordinate 2,844,337 downwards.
AATTATGGAACAAACGGACTAAGAAAATATACTTATGTACACTGCTTAAAATATTTATATTATTATAACATATATATATATATATATATAATAAACAGGACAAACAATCAATCAATCAATCAACAGCCAATCCTTTTGTCCACTGCTGAACATAGGCCTCTCCCAAGGTGCGCCAAAGCTCCCTGTCCTCCGCCTTCCGCATCCAGTCGGTGCCCGCCACCTTCTTAAGGTCATCGGTCCACCTGGCTGGAGGGCGCCCTACGCTGCGTTTGCCGATCCGCGGTCTCCACTCTAAGACTCGTCTGCTCCAACGGCCATCGGTCCTACGACATACGTGACCAGCCCACTGCCACTTCAGCCTACTAATTTTGCAAGCTATGTCGGTGACTCCGGTTCTTTTCCGGATAATCTCATTTCTGATCTTATCCTTCAAAGATACTCCGAGCATAGCTCGCTCCATAGCACGCTGAGCGACTTTGAATTTGTGGACTAGTCCCGCAGTTAGTGTCCACGTTTCGGCACCGTATGTCATGGCAGGTAAGACGCATTGATTGAAGACTTTCGTCTTCAAACATTGCGGTATGGACGACGTGAGGACTTGACGAAGGTTGCCAAATGCTGCCCATCCCAAGCGAATTCTTCGATCGGCTTCCTTCTCGAAGTTGTTCCTACCGACTTGTATAACCTGTCCTAGGTAGGTATATTCCCTAACAACTTCGAGAGGTTTCCCTTCGACGTAAATCGGTCCCGGCACAACATGCCTATTGAACATGACCTTGGTCTTGTCCAAGTTCATACCGAGACCGACACGCCGGGAAGATTCACTAAGGCTACGCAGCATTCTGGTTAGTTGTTCCAGCGACTCTGCTATGATGACGATATCATCGGCAAATCGAAGGTGTGAGATGTACTCGCCGTTTACATTGACTCCACATCCAGTCCAATCCAGCGTCTTAAACACGTCTTCCAACGCGTTGGTGAACAGTTTCGGAGATATTACATCCCCCTGTCTCACCCCTCTGCGCAGTTGGATCGCCTTCGTCTTACAGTCCTGGATGTGGACAGTCATTGTAGCGGCGTTGTATAGACATCTCAGTACCTCGATGTATCTCCAGTCGATATGACATATGACAAACAATCGCAAAGAATAAAAGAATGACAATCTTCCTTATACATCAAATCAAAGACAAGTAAATAAGAAAATGTACCATGCAATTAACGTCCTTATATGCAAAGAATAAAACGCAAAATACTTTGAATAATTTTCCCTCAGTCGTATTGTATGGGACAGTCAATACAAGGTGAAAATAAGGGACCATATTTTGAATTCAATTTAACATAACAATGGTCGTGCAGCGTGCAGGTTTTCTTACAAAGGAACTTTGCTTTAATAATTTAAATGAATATCCAAAAAAAAATACGTCATTCGAGATATTATTGGGGGTTGTAATTTATATTTTGAGTAACTTTTTGTTCACGTTGTAATAAAAAGAGGCAAAGTATAGATATCGTTTTGCTTAATTGCTTTTTATTTTATTACTTAGACAAAACCCTATTTGCTGTGCACGTGTAATATAAAATTAATAAATGGTTTTTTTTTTTGTAAAAATGAGTAACCCGGGATGTAATCGCAGTGCCACCTACAGGTCCAATCTAAACCATCCAGGGTTAACCACTGTTCATACCAATATATCCAACAATCTAAGTCATCCCACTTAACAACACACAAAAAGTTTCGTCAAAATCGGCCCATTCGTTTAGGAAGAAGTAATTGACATATACACATATGAATAGAAAAGCTAAGTAATTAAAGGTTTATTGATTTTATTTTAATTTTAAGCAGTCTTATAAGTTCTCATTACACGTGCAACAAATTAAACATGACACACAAATGAAACATTTTTGCATCAAAAATATCACATTACAAGGTCACGTCATTCCATTCATTCACTCCACTCAGTCACCACTTCAGTCATTCCACTTAATATCGTTTATTAAAATAGTAAATGGAAATAAAAGTAAATAAACAGTTCCAAAAAAAAAAAGAAAACCATTCATTTCTACAATAATAACAATAATGTAATTAATAAGACCTTTTTCACAGAACAACGCAATATTTTTGGTGGTATTTCCCAAACAGTATATACAGAATAGTTTCTGTTAGATTACTTCTGGTATTCGCAACAATCAACACAGAACTGAACCTGTAAACAATACCAAAGCGGATGTGACGTTTCACGACAGTTATAGCGACAGGATGTAGACGTCGAAACTTCCGCTACATTTGTTATACAATGGCGGACTGGCAAAATAGTTGTGCGGTAAAGTTTACGTAAAATATTATGAAACTTTTAATACGTTTGAATGATGGCTAAACTGGATATGAGAGACGTGATTGTGCATTCGTAATGACTTAAAGTCTTTGATTTGAATAATATTCTTTATAGTTGTCCCTTCAGGAACAGAGATTATGTTAGAACTGTTAGAAGATAATCGATATATAAATAGACAAAGACAAAATATGCAAATCTATGTTTTCCTCATTTTTTTAATATTGATCGGATGAAACGGTCGAATTTTCAAAAATAGACTTTTAATATTACTATCATGATGAGTTGGTGTTTTTGGTAAAGACGTTATTGTTATTTTTTTTTCTTTTGAATCTTGTTTTGGCCACTATCCGAATACTGTCATTGGTAAATATTTAATCGAAAAACTAACCAAATATATATTTAATTTTAATTCCTTCCAATACAGTTTCATTCGATTCATTTATTTATACAGTCGATTAATTTCGGTTAATGACTTCTGATATTGATAATGATTCACGTTTCACAGTAAAAGTATGTGTTTTAGTTGGAACGATAATAAATTATATACAAGCCTTTTTATTTAAGAACTCAAATATGTTTTTTCTAGAAAAACACGAAGACAATTTTAACCATATTTTCATCTAATAAAAAAAAGTTATTTTTAAATGCCATTATAAAGCGTCTTTATTTTTAATATGTAACAAAATATCAATTTACAATAGAAGCGAGATATCCTCTCAAAGTAGTCCTGCAAGCCAAGGGATAGGTTTGTAATCTGGTGGAGAGTGGTCCGGGGATGCTGACTGAGGCACAATAAATCTTTGCGGATAATCCTCGCTGGGCTGACTCGCCGTCGCTTTGTATGACGTATCTATTGAGATACCGGCTGTTTGTTTTGTTGAGCCATTGTTTTATACGTCTTAAATATTTTGGAGGACGTTCAAAAATTCTTTCGAGACATAAATCCATGTGTAATATATATGTATATCATAGTTATTTTAAATACATACATAAAGGTATATTTTAACTAGAATATATGACAATGATCTACTTCTGTAAATTTAAATTTAAAATGTTTATTTAACATGGAATCATTATTAAGTATATACTTTATTATTTATTGTGAAAATCAAAACCATTAAAACAATAGAATTTCAATCACTTCAACTTTAACTATCAGTATATTATTTCCACGAGTTTGTTTAAAAAAAAATCGAAACGTTTGACGTAAACTGTTTGAACTAGAACAAATGAGCACGAACGTCGAACAAGGACAAGCGAACAATTATAGAAATTAAACGAGCCACTTCAAAGCTGACAATGGTCCAATTACAAATACTAAAAGGATCTGCCGAGCAAAATTTTCCCCACGACAATAAATTTGAGAGCCCCTCGGTGCGGCAGTGTAAGCGGCTTATAGGCTTTTTGACTAGATTCCTAGATGAAACTAACTACTCACTGAAGGCACAATGCTACAATTCGCTAAATTAATTTTATTAGATATTAACACAAAAAATATATATTTTTAGTTTGATATAATTTTGGGAACAAATTAATGGACCGTTTGATTAATCGTCCAGACACAATAAGACGAAGTTTAATTCGTAACAATCACATAAAACCAGACGATTAAAAATGCCCTCAAACGATTTGAGTTAATTTTAAACAGAGACACATCACTCTTGCGGAACTATAGTTATTGTTGGTCTAAAGACACTACGATTGGCTCCGTTCAACTGTATAATGATTTGATTGAGAAACAAATTTTAAACAAATTGATTTATACGAGTTGTGGATTATCGGATTTTATTTTACTTCAACTGATAATAGTATGTGAATCAAATATTGCAACTGTATTTTAAGCCAATTCCATCCAAGAGATTTAGCTAAAATTAATATTAAGTACGTAAAATAAATTATAACTTATCATTTAAAATAGGTACATAATTATAGTACGTAACTTAACATGTTTCATAACTCTCCACGAAAATCGAACGCGCGCTTGTCCGGCTTTGATCATCTTTGAACCCAATTATTTGTTAAAAAAAAAACAAAATGTATTTTTTCGTATTTATATTATATATACTATTATAATGCAAATAAATTTCCTTATGTGTTTGTTGTGCCGTCTTTAACAAATTACTCCATAAACAAGTTATAATTGTCATTTACAAGTGAGAATTATTGAGGAAGTTATTAGTAATTATGTGGATTATACAGTAAAATATTAACAAGAAGTATATATTAAGTCCATTTATTAATTATTTATAAGTATATATCTTGCATCAATATGAATAACCAGTTTGCTTTGTCAATGACTGCGAGATTTTATTATAGAAATATTATACCACAAACAGCAGTACTTGGTATTGTTGTGTTCCGGTTTGAAGGGTGAAGCCAGTGTAATTGCAGGCAGAATGGACATAACATCTTAGTTCCCAAGGTTAGTGGCGCATTGGCGACGTAAACGATGGTTAACATTTCTTACAATGTCTATGAGCTTTGGTGACCACTTAAAACGAAAATATTATTAGAATGAAAAGAATGCCGTTTTAATTTATTTATATATGCTGAGTCAGAATATTATTGTTATTTAAAGTATTATGTAATTATAGCTTAGAATAGCGCAACGAATCCTCAGGTTTATCAGCCTCTGGTAATAATTTTACTTACTAGCTGGACAATAATATTTCAATTTAAAAATACATTTCTGATCATTATTTTATTAATATTTCTAAAGCTTTTTTAAACACTGAAAATTGTATTATTTCGATTATTATTGTTTGTTTCAAATATATATATTTTACATTATTAATGTAATTAATTATGTATTACAGTCATGCTACTATATATAAGCTTTGTGTATCATTTATCATGTTATCAAATATCACATTTAAAAAGAATCGATATATTGCGACTGTAATACCGATATTAAATTATAAGAATAATTACTACATTATAAAAATACATTAAATTTAATTATAAATATATTATTTGGGGATTTGACAGTCGCTCCGGGTCCTACCTGGCGCAGAGGTTGTCCATTGCCGTACAGCGTGGAAACGGGGCCTGCATTATGGGCAGCTTTGCGTCGGGTGGGAACCAGGAGAGACTATTTTAAATTTGACTTTATATAACAATTATATATTATTGTTTTAAATGTTAAATACTGTTTCCCAAATTTATAATTAAATAAGTAGATAAATATATGATTGGTTATTTTTGTAATATATTTGTTTTAAAATAAATATTCAACTTTCATAATAAATATGAATCTGCGCACAAACTAGGTTACCTCAATCCTGATGACATTGAGGCAGCCTAGATCCTGCTTATTTGGACATAGCATTATTCAAAAATGTAATTGAATTCGCGGAGAACGGTTTATACTAAACTTACTACTGACTAATTTAACAATGGTATTCCTTTTCTTATTGATTATTATAAGTTAATTATTATATTTGTTTTTAATGTTTTTAAATTTAGTTATATATGGTTTTATAAAATTCTAAAATGACTGCAGTCGTGCTATTTCAAATCGACATCCAATACCTCCGTTATCACGTTTTTTATATTTATTTTTATCATATAAAATTATATAAATCAAATTTAACTCACCGATAAATAAATTCATTTCGATTGAAGCGTATATTTATAACAAACGGTACACCAATAAAATACCCCACCTGTAATGAACTGACACATTTCGTTCCAAACGATATTGCCTTGATTATATCCATAAGCAAATGTTTGTCATGTGCTCAGTATTGATCGTAAAGCAAATGCTTATAGAAAAAACTATAGAGATGCATGGGCTGAAGTGAAAAGCGCTGAGCGATTACAAAAGTAAATATGATATATAGTTTTTTTATAAATAAAACAATCGTGTACTCTATTTATATTGGTTTCTGTATATAATTTATTAAATTAAATTCTATATAGTAAATTCTGCAATAATTATTTAAGAAAAACAATAAATATTGAGTTTTGTCGGTTATTACTAGGATTTAAGTTACAACACAATAAGGTAACTTTAGATTATTTTTTTTCGATGGACTTCACGCTTTAAAACCATCTAAATTAGTTCAATTATGACGATGCTTCTAGTATTAGCAACGATGAACACAGCTACTATTATTTTGTAATTTCGTTTCGTTTCAAATGACACGATCGTTTTATTTGAAACAAATCGGATAATAGTACGTCACATGTGTGCAAGGTGCAATACCTATTCCCATCCCTTATGGTCTCTGAGGCCGTCAATCCTAACAGGGAAAGACCAGGTGCAGGACCATCCGTGAGTAGCACTAACTTTCTAACTTACAAAATAAAACAATAACTATTTTCTCAGTTTTGGGCCCATGGCCTCAGGATCTACAGCCTAATAATCCAGCCAAGGTGGCACGTTTATGGCATTATAGCCAACATGCGTTTTATCATCAAGCTGTATTGAACCTAAATACGTCACTGGCTTTCGGTAATTCAAATATAAGATTTTATAAAGCTGCAACAACGTAATCGTTTTCTTTTTTCGTTTAATCGTTATTGAAAAAAATAAATATATATCTACTAACCGCTAACCGCTATTCGCTACCCGCTTCTCATTCGACCATACCTAAATACAAGCAGTTACACGCAGTACATTCACAACTTCGCACATTTTGGCAATGTGTCGCCGGCACTCGGATTACACCCGATTTTATTGCGAGACTTTTCAATAATTTATACCATAACACATGCCTTTGCTTCACTCCTCATTCTAATATATCCCATACATTTATATAATGTTGATTCTTTAATATGATATAATAAAAAAAAGGAAACAACAATGTGCACATCACCACTTCTCATAAAGAATATAATCATATAAAAAATTGATCTCGATTGAGTCACTCATAATAGTTTAATAGATTCTTTATTCATTTGAAATACAATTTTTATAGCAAGTCAAATCATAATTATGTTATGTATAAATAATTCAGGATATAGGTGCTTAGAGCTTGTATTTTTGAAACATGATACGGTCATGTTATCTTTGACCGCTCATGATATTATCTAGGTTCATTAACGTCACTACCAATACACCAACTTAAAGATAATTATATGTTTGTAAGTAATAAAAAGATACAATCTATAAAAAAATATTATTCCATTTATTGTTAAAGAATCTTTATTTCCTATCAAGAATCATATTCACTGACATGAGAACATAAGATAATTACAATAATTGCCTAGCGGCGTAGCAAAGTAACATTTATAAAGGATTATTAAAAATTAAAGAATATAACAGTTTCGAAGAGGGTATCTGTGAAAACCTTGCATTATTGTCGATGTGCTGGTCTTATCGCAAGTACACGGATTAAGTACAGCTGGAAGTGGTATTATTATCCCATTTATTAACATGAACCCAAAACTTTAAGGAATATATATATGTATATTATTTTTTTTAAATTTAGAAACCAAAAACAATTTATTGACACATTATATAGATGATACAGGAGCTTGGAATTTGTATTCGTTGATTTTCATACAGGATATATAAATTTATTTGTATATATACGTTGTCAATGTATGTGAAAAACTACATACTTACTTGCCAGTGTTAAGTACCTTATGTCCTTTCATATTTATTCTTTTATGTAAAATTTTATGATGATCGGTTGAGTAGTTAAAGTGTGAAAACATAACAAACAAACGTACCTATAACATTTATTTTCACCCCCGTACTGGAAGGAATAAAAAAAAATATTTATAGTTAAGATATGTAGAATGTTTACTTATTAATATAAAAAACGTATAGTCAACAGATAATAAAAACACACTGTCACATTAATAATATTGGTTAGAATTTATTATTTAAACTGTTAATATATTTCTCACGTATAATTCACGCTCGGTCAAATAAGTTAAATTATCAGAATTGTTTTCGTAAAAATGTATTTTAGATCGTTATCTGAATCTGCACAGGTTTCAGATTATCTTCATTCAATAAAAAAACTGTTTTGTTTTGTTACAACAAAATACTGAACCACACACTAATTCGTAAACCATATATAAGTAAATTTTGGCGACTTAAAAACTCGACTTTACTATGTATATTACAATAACTTAAGAGTAAGAAAATCAAGCATTAAACTTATATATATACCTACCTATTTTTCACACAACACCATCGGTATAGGAACCTTAATGTAATTGAAACTTATCTCAGAGTGAGGTAATGTCGTAACGAGGTCGGAAAGACGCAACTCTCTACTTCAGGTTAATAATACAAGACTACGGAATAACACAAGACGAAGGTGAGACCATTGTGTCGAGAGAAGCGGAAATATACGTTGCACTTTGTATTACAAAACTGTGATACAATACAATACAATAGTTTGGCTAATTTTAATTGAAATGTATATAAAGATATTTGTCCTCATTTACCTTTATATTAATTAATAGAAAATTTATTCGATTAAAAAACATTCGTAACCCATATATGGCCAAACCGTCTTAGTCAGGATGTAAATTATTTTTGGATATATTGTTATATATGAGAAAAATATTTAAAGATTAGATTTTCAGTGCTATAAGTGATTTTTTTTTCTTGCTCGCGGGGCATATCAGGATCAAAGGATTTCGTATAAGAACATACAACTTTAAAATCCTGCATGATTTTGATTTATAAATTATTTGATATCCCATATATGTCATAAATATACAAAATTGCCTGCGTTTGAAAAGCTTAAAAAAGGTATTGTAAGTAATTCAGCGAGGTCCAATACGGATAATAGAATTCCATACCTATGTACACAAATACAAAGTAATATACTTAAACTTATATTGCTTTTTTAAATGAGCAGAGAATATCTTCTAGATAAAAGACTTAACTCTTAATCTTAATAATTGGTTTAATCTGGTGCAAATGAAATTTATGAGTTTTACGTGATAATGCGTTTATTTTCATACTCGGAATTGTATAACATCGTGATAAATCTTGTATGCATTGGATAGAATTCTACACTGCTGGTAAGACTATATCCAAGCTCGTCTGGATAAATACCACCCACTCATTATATTGAACCGCAAAACAGCTGAACTTGGTATTGTTGTGTTCCGGTTTGAAGGGTGTGTGAGCCAGTGTTATTATAGGCACAAGGGACATAACATCTTAGTTCGCAAGATTGGTAGTGCCTCGACGATGTAAGCGATGGTTAACATTTCTTTGAATGCGAATGTAGGGCGGTGGTAACCACTTACCATCAGGTGGCCTATTTGCTCGTCCACCTACCTATTCTATAAAAAATCTACATATATCTTTATATGAATCCACCAACACGCATTCTCAAATGTGGTTGCTCAAATGTCACGAAACCTTACTAACGAAAGAGGAGCCCTTTATTTAGTAAGTACATTCACAGGTTGTAACTTTTGTAATTGTAACTCGTATCGCTCATCGCTGATCTTATGAATGTATCCAAGCCAGCAAATTCAATCAGTTTCAAGGGGCAGGATATCGTAAGGGCGCGTGCATAAATAACGCGAGTCGGCCCCCATTCCGACGATGGCTCCTCCAGGATATATTGCCATGGCCTGGTATAGATGACCTGGCCTAACTGTGGTGTGTATTCACAATTCCACTCGAATTCCGTGTGCAGAAAATGTTTAGCAAAGAAACATTAAGTAACATCTATCGAAAATTATATTATAATGAACTAATTTTGTATTATATTTATTGGAAATAAAAAATAAAGCCGCAGGACATTTCATTTAAAAAGAAAGAGCAATTATATGATTGTGCATTTTAATGCTCCAATTATATCATAATTAACTTTAATTGATTCCACACAAGCGAATCACTTAACTATAAACTGTGAGTAATTTTATTAATTAAAATATTGTATCAAAATTATAACGAAATCAAGCAATTCATGTATTTATCACGTCATATTGTAAGCGACGTTCAATTCAAATCAAAGCATTTACTTATCGACTGTCAAAAATCTCCCGCCATTTTGGTAAGTTGTTCTTTTTAAAAAGAACTGGCTGAATAAACTCAGTGGGATTTTATATAATTATAAATTAAAAAAAAATGGAAATATTATTTGTTAAGTTACTAATTATTCTTACTTATTGTACATTTAAAATATATTTTTGATCAAAATAATGCATTCTTTGTTATCGATCAATAAATTTATAATATGAATAAAAAATATTATGTAGAAACACGCGCTAATGTAAAACTAGTTTACCCACTAAGATTTAAATTTAAAAGATCATGAGTTATTATGTAGAGATACAGTTAAATTAATACGTAGTAAGGAAACTTTTATGTCTCGTACAAAAATTGCCACATTATCCACCAACCCACACTAGAACAGCGTAGTGGAATAAGCTCCAAACCTTTCCCTCAAGAGCCTCGATCCAACAGTGGAAAGATTACGAGCTATAACTAAACTTTACCAACACTTGAAACGTCGAGATCTTTCTATTGATTTTGTCTACAATTTCACTATAAAAGGGCACGTGTAGAAAATCTCCCGTTTCTTCAAATTGGACGTAAGGCCAGACAAATGGTTTCGCGAAACAATACACTTAGCGTGTGATTGAAAAACGACGACGCTCACTCTTCTTCAAGGTCTTATTCCAACACGAATCTACTCACTCTGATAATATTCTTTATTATTCTTTAAATATTCTTTTAAAGTATTCGTATACGAGCGGAGTGTTGTGTGTTGTCATTTTAAAATTCGAGTTCTCAATTTAAAAATGACCATAGCTTATAAAAGTAAAAATAAAAAAACTTTGTATAAGAAATTATAAAAAAGGATTTTTGTGTCTCATTACTACTTGTTTTATATTTCAAACAATTTTAATTTGGAAAAAAATAGTACTTTTTATATTTATACTAAAGATCTAAATGGTTTTTTTTTTTATTTGGTTGTAATTTATAAATATCTAAAAAAAACAATACATTTATTTTATTAGAATTTTCATCGAGAGCTTAATAATTTTGAATTATATTGGGACCAAAAATATGTTAACAAAAATTAAACTAAAATTAACTTCTGTATATACGCGTAGAATAATGGCATGAATACTAGCAACATTACGTCATTGATTCGGAATTCCGTTACTCTGGGCGATAAATAAACAAGCCATCCTGTCTCCAGTGACAATGTTTGAAGTAACTCGATAAAGTAAAGAATCGTAACACCTATATATAAAGAGCCAACATGGTCCAGTGGTGAGAACACGTGAACCTTAACCGAAAATTACGGGTTAAAACCCGTGCGAGTACCAAAAAGTTTTCATATGCTTAATTTGTGTTTAAAATTCATCTCGTGTTCAATAATAGCACACAAGTGTATCCACAAACACACATTTGAGAGCGTGGTGGAATAAACTGCAACTACACTAACCCTTAAGCCGAGATGGCCCAGTGGTAAGACCACGCGAATCTTAACCGATAATCGTGGGTTCAAACCCGGACAAGCACCACTGAATTTTCATGTGCTTAATTTGTGATTATAATTCATCTCGTACTTTACGGTGAAGGAAAACATCGTGAGGAAACCTGCATGTGACTAATTTCATTGAAATTCTGCCACATGTGTATTCCACCAACCCGCATTGGAGCAGCGTGGTGGAGTAAGCTCCAAACCTTCTCCTCAAAAAGAGGAGAGGAGGCCTTTAGCCCAGCTGTGGGACATTCACAGGCTGTTACGGTTAAACTAACCCTTCCTCAAAGAGCCCAACTGTTGAACATTTCAGTTATATTATAAATATATCTTGACCTATATATAAACTTCAGTTTAAAACATACGCAAACATATCAAAAGGTAGTCCTTTTAAGCAGAGATTAAAGCATCTATGTGTCAAGTAATCCCACATATAGAGACAGCCTCACGATCTTGACTGCCTCGTTAATTACGGCTTACACTTGTAAACACGCTATTAACTCCAAAGTAGGTTAACAATTTCAGTATCAGATAATTCGATCGATTGTTTAGTCATAGCATTGAAGCATAATAAATATTTCCGTTAATTTTAATCCAAGTATATATATATAGTTTATGTCCCATGAAGCCGAGTTAATGAAATATTTAATTCGAAATATGTCAAAGCCATATATTTATCTAAATTAATTATTTAAGATTTTACTTGGAATTTTTTTAATTCTTTTTATTTATTGTTTTTTTTACTTTTTTTTTCTTACAAGAGTTATTTCAAGCTAAAGCTATAGCTTGAAATAAGTAAATTATTATAAGAAGCATTTCAAGGTTCCGTTTACTCTATTAAAAGAGTTTATCAAAAGTTATAAAAACGTACCTATTTTTGGTGTTTTAATATATGTTGCGGCCATTAGCCCATAGATGGCGGTGTGCTTAATACATCAATTTCCTAATCGCTTTGTCCAGATTTTCCAGTCTTCTGTCATACATATTTGCATTAGCGGATTGTTCAAATTTGCGTTGTCGATGATCTATCGTCGTTTTGTCTGATTGTTTTGGTTCTAATCAATAATTTCATTATTACAATTTAAATTGATAATATTAAATACTTTGTAGCTTTAGGTTGCTATTAACTCGGCTGTAATTTTGATCTATTATTTTTAAGTTAAATTGGATTGTATTAATTTTATAGATTATTACTTTTTGATTTCAAGTAGACATATTCCTTCGTTGTACGGCTTAATAAATTTTGCATTAAATTGTTTAGGTTTATATTTATTTATAGTTTAATTAGATGTTGGATTGGATTTTTTTTCAATTATTTGCACAGCTGCTGCTTTACCCATATGACTATATATAGCATGTTCACGTGTACGTCATATCAAAGATATTTTGTCCTAGCAAACGGAAATACTACACTTTATTACTAGAATAATAATAACTAAATATAACGCACTTTTTTTTATAAAACAGGAAGGCGGGCGAGTATTTTTTTTTTTTATATTTGCCGGGAGGGCAAATGACTCTACTCCACCTGATGTTAAGTGGTAGTAGAGTCCAAACGCGAGGACGGTCAGTACAGTCGGGAAGAAGGTTCTGCACTAGCCGCCCTCGCCTTGCCGGCCCGCAAGATGCCTCTTCACGCCTCGTTTGAAGGAACCCGGGTCGTAAGAGGAAGGGAATACGTGAGCTGGTAAGGAATTCCATTTTTTGGAAGTGCGACAAAGAAAGGAGTTGCCAAATTTCTTTGTGCGCGATGGAATTTATGTCACAGTTAGTCGGTGACATCGAGAGCCAGCACGCGTAGACTTGTGAAGGAAGGGGGAAGCAGGAATTAGGGAGAATAATTCCTCGGAACACTCGCCGTGATACAGTCGATAAAAAGCGCTCAGCGCTGCTATCTCTCGACGCAATTGTAAAGGTTCGAGGGTGTTAGTGACCTTAACGTCGCCAATAATACGGACCGCACGTCGCTGCAACCGATCCAAGGCCTCAAGTAGGTACTTAGCGGAGCCATCCCAAAGGTGCGAGCAATATTCAACGCAAGACCGTACCTGTGTTTTGTACAGCAGGCACAGTTGTTGTGGCGTGAAAAAACGCCGCACCTTGTTCAGAACTCCGAGTTTGCGTGAAGCTGTTTTTATCACAGCCTCGATGTAATCCCTTGGACTAAGGTCGCAGCGAACGTCCATCCCCAGCATGGCGATTTTGCTTTGTATCACCAGCGGAGTGCCACAGAGGGAGGGAAGAGGGGAAAATGGTGACTTTTTTGCTAATTTGATAATAAATAATAATTTGATTATAATAAATTGAGACTAAACTCAACAAGATTATCTGAGCCCCATTTGGCGATAAGCTCTAACGTCTTATTGAGTTCAATGACAAGATCCTCCCGCCTCTCCTTAATTTCCGCTCGCCCAGCCACTGCGCGTCCGTGCACCATGCACTGTACTATCGTCTGCATAGCAATGAATGTTCCCGAGAGAGAGAATATCATTGATATGCAAAAGAAACAGAGTGGGTGATAGCACAGATCCGTGGGGGACCCCAGCATTCACTACATACAATTGTGAAGCGCAACCATCAACTAAAACACGAAGGCTGCGCTTGTGTAGGAAGCTGGCAATCTAGGTGCAAAGCTGAGCAGGCAGACCATATGCCGGCAGCTTGGAGAGAAGACTTCTGTGCCAGACCCTGTCGAAAGCCTTGGAGATATCGAGGCTGACAGCCAACGATTCCCCATGCTTGTCGATAGCTTCACCCCAGAGGTGTGTTACGTACGCTAGAAGATTACCTGTAGACCGTTTTGGTCGAAATCCGTACTGATGATCATTAATTAAACAGTGATCTTCTAGGTAATGGATAAGTTGGTTGTTAAGAATCCGTTCCATCACCTTACAAAGTACTGAGGTAATAGCTATTGGCCGATAATTTGCCGGGTCAGACCGATCCCCTTTTTTGGGAACCGCTTGCATATTAGCTCCTCTCCAAGCCTCCGGCACACATCCCGAAGAAAGAGAAAGTTGGAACAGGCGCGTTAACACGGGAGACAGCTCCGCCGCGCACTTCTTCAGCACTATAGCTGGTATTCCATCGGGACCGCTAGCTTTCCGTACATCAAGTGATTGCAGCTCCGCACGCACATCACGCTGCCTGATTTTGATGTCAGGCATCGTGTGGCCACAAGAAAGTATTACTGGTGGCAGAGCACTACAATAATCGATGACGGAGTTGTCGGCAAAGAGTTTAGCCAGGAGATCAGCTTTCTCTTGCGGACTGTGAGCTAGCGATCCGTCCGGACTTCTGAGCGGTGGCAGCGAAGGTTGGCAGAAATTGTTTTGCACAGATTTGGTCAGACGCCAGAAGCTACTCCCGTAGCGTCTGGCCCCTAGGATGTGAAATAAGGTCATGACCAATCTGTACAATGCGCTGTGCATCCGCTCTCGAGTAAGCCTTCCTACAGGACTTGAACTTGGTTTTTATTGTAGATTGCTTTCAGTGAGTCAATGTTAGATGCCCCGCTAATGCAGCCATTGATCCACTCGCGATATGCCGCCTGCTTAGATGATACAGCGTCGGCACATTCGCAAGTGAACCAACGGTTACGCGCACCCCTACTGTCGAGATCTGAGCTAGGAATGTAGTATTTCATTCCCAACATGATCTCGCCAGCAACAGCAGCGGCACTAGCTGTCGGGTCATTCCCACTGAAGCAACGTTCTTTCCAAGGGACTGACGCATTGTAATCGCGCATACCGTCCCAATCTGCCGACTTGTAGTGTCAAACGCGACGTTTGCATACCGCTGGTGGCAGCAGCTTAGCTTGTGGCACTTTGGTAGATATGAGGCTGTGATCCGAAGAACCAAGTGGAGCTTGAACCACAACCTGATATTCCACCGGGTGAGAAGTCAGCAGAAGGTCCAGTAGAGAAGGCGCGTGCCCATCAATGTCTGGGATCCTGGTGGGCTGATCAACCAGTTGGGTCAAGTCATGTGTGAGAGCAAAAGCATGAGCAGTCCTTCCAGTCGGTGACAGCAAACATCCGTCCTGACGAACAAGCATACTCCGGCTTTCGCTTTGAAGGATTCTTCAAGCATGTAGCCGGGATAATTAAGGTAGCTGGTATCGGCAGGACGGAGTATTTGTGTCTCCGTTAGAAACAACATTGCTGGCCGTGCTGTCTCGAGATGGTGGTGGACAGCGTTGAGGTTAGCGTGGAGTCCACGGATGTTAGTGAACTCGACCTCAAACAGCGTGGGTATGGTGGGGGTGGCACCGCTGTACAACCGTTATTCCTCCTTTGATGCGCTACCATATGGGAAAAAAGAATGGAAAAGAGACGTGAAGCGAGCGACGTATTGCCACGATAGGGATGGGCAAAGTGTGGAGGCGTGTTTCCCCAAGTGGTTGCCAAAAGGGAAACTACACTGACCCGCCGGATGGAAGAGCCCCCGAACCCCCCCGGAAGTGGCCGCCGGGACCCCACCTTCCGGTCACCAACCGGCACGACGGTCCACCCCGAGATTATGCGTGGCCTGGTTAGGCACGCTCGGGCCCCTGTATTATGCCACGGGCGGCCAGCGGAATAGCCGTTTCTTCGGGTCTCCCTGTCCGGCAGGGCAATACAGTTTCCCCCGGTATTGGTTCAGCAGCCGTCTCCACTGGACCAACACCCATCGCGGCAATGCTCGCTCGGGCACTGGCTGTACGCTGGCTGACATCGAAACGCGGCTGCAAGCCAATTCACGAGATTTTCACCATGCGTACGGTGGTAACAAGCCAGGCGGATGTTTATTATCCTACCACCAGATGAGCAGATGGTCGCTCAGATATCCCTTAGTCGCCTACGACAATCGCCTTACGACACCCATGGGAAAGGGGCAGTGAAATGTATTCTTTCTCCGTCACTGCACGGATAGCATATGGGCCACCTGATGGTAAGTGGTCACCAAACGCCCTTGGACATTGGTACTGTAAGAAATGTTAACCATCGCTTACATCGCCAATGCGCCACCAACCTTGGGACCTAAGATTTTATGTCCCTTTTGCCTGTTATTACACTGGCTCACTCACCCTTCAAACCGGAACACAACAATACCAAGTACTGCTGTTTTACGGTAGAATATCTGATGAGTGGGTGGTACCTACCCAGAAGAACTTGCACAAAGCTCTACCACCAGTACTTACATCACAAAAACGAAAGGTTGTGTGTTGTTGTTAATACTTGTTACTTCTTCGTGCTTTGTCACAACTAAAATATGACATAATTAGCATATTTTGGCCTTTTTATCCCGTTTAACTGGATTTTCGATTATGACACGAGTGAAGCCGCGGGCCAAGTCTTATATAAACTATGCATTTCATGTAGGTCACTCAAACTTGTTTTGCACACATTAGGGCACCTCATTTTGATTTGTATATACTTTTTAAGACCTCAATATAAATAAACGTATAGTTTTATATAAGAAAAATTGCCCTTCCTTCAAAGAAGAGCATTGGATCAGCAACCGGACGCTTAAAGGCGTTATTTTTTCACGGTTATTTTAAAATCGTGTTTCGCGTTTTTGTTCACAGTAAACGAATATGCTATATTTTATAAATTAACAGTTATTTTATAAATGGGAATCAAAATATCATGAACTATAGCTAACCGTATATTTGTCGTAGCCAGAATTTTAGTGTGGCAGTCAGGTGAGCCATAAATAAATATAGATAAAAAAAATTGCCGTCATGACAAAACAGATGTAAAACATCGAAAATGTTAGTTAAATAAAAAAAAGAAAACTAATAAATAAATATAGACTTAAATAAATAAAAAAGGAGTTCGTTAAAGAATAAATATTTTTTTCTTACTCTTAATACATAACAAAATTACATAATATACTTATTATGGGTATGTGACTAGAAAGTAGAGAGTGACGGAGGAGAGTGGGCATGACGACATAAGAAAGTGTCATACCGCTTGCAGTTACGACCTACGGGTCGGTTTTACTCCCAAGGCGCCTTGTCTATAATAATATATATAGTTGTATTTAGTAATAGAAATTGATATTTGATTAATTTCATTTCTTTGCGTTATATTTTGTCATGGACTTAAGTGAATATAGTTGATTGGTTGATAAATAATTTTGATTTAAATTTAGACTGAATTTTCTGGGGAGAGTAAAGGATTTTCTTACGAGTGCCGTGCCCACCTTTATTCCTGACTACGCTCAATGTTCATACCTATACGAGAAAATATATCCTTTTATATAAATTTTTAACCAAAATGTTCGTTTCGTTCATTTTACCACCTATATGATAACGAATAGATTTGCGACGTTGCGAAATCCACACATCCATGTTGCATGTCATACCCGAGGGAGTTAGCTAAGAGCGAAATGCATATCTAAATATATTACAAATATGTAAACTACAAACTGACACAGTCTAGTAAAACGCCGTTACTAGACTTGCATAAAATATTTGTTCAATCGTCCTCATAAAGTTTCTGTGACAACCGACCAAAATATGATTTTTCTCCACACTTGGTCACGCCTGAACTCTCTTCAGTTGAGTCGGATTGCCATCCCATCGCATTATGGGAATGTGGGAATAGTGAGCACAATAACACAGCTGGCTATTTCCTTATCTGAGAAGAATTCAATCTTTATCTTATCTAATAAATCGATGCCCGTAAAAAATAATTGACCTCCAATAAAATCACATAATATAAAACATACTAATAACAATAAAATCGTAATACTTTTATAAATAGGTAAATATTTAATTGATATAAATATTTTTCATCAACTTTTCAGCGTTTTTATTTACATTATACTATATTATTTTAGATAGAGACCACTCAATACTATACCTAAAGATTCATCAACAGATTTATGCCCAGGTCGACGAGGCATCAGCCAAAAATAATATAATTTTATTCTAACCGCTTCAGAATGAGGCCGAAATATCGAAGTGCCTGGGGGCTCACATCTCCAAGTCCAGGCCTGATATATTTTTTAATGAATATGGTTGATAATTCTCAATCCGTGTAACTTTCATAGTAGCAATATGTCCATGATAGGATATCCTAACTTGCATTACGTTCCGTTTACATGCAAACGTATTCTGCAGTAACGTTTGATCTACGACAAGTGTTAGCTAGTCCCTAACGTATTGATAAATATTCGATTTGCTTCGCAAGGAAACGAATTGCATTCACTCGCAACTCACTTATATGCTACACTTGACTATTGAAGCACGTTAAACTTGTTCATCCCAAGCGAATTGGTGCGTGGTAAAAATATAATACAAATTTAATTTTCCTTTCAAATATTTACCAATAAAAAACTTATGCTTTACAATATAGCGTAGTTTATAAATTGAAGCTGTACTGAGATATCTGAGAAAACATATAAAGCCAATAGATATCAAGAGTAGCACATACCGTTAGATTTTTATCTTGTCGGATTGCCGTCCCATCGGTTTGCATCTAGTGTAAATATGTTTGCGATCACAATTATGAAATTGCTTCGAAGGTCGTAATAGAGGCTGAGGCCGAATTAAAAATATTAGTAATTAATCCAAAATACCAACATCATTGAGTCATATATATTTTGTTACATTTTTAAGTCTAAATTATCAAAAGTAGTTAAATAAAATTTTTTCGCAGATATTTTGTACATATTTTTAACTATAATTTTTCGATATTTTCTCAAAATTAAAAACTAAGTATTCATTTAGGTCGCTTAGCTCTTATTTTAATAAGGCCTTTGAAAGCCCTACAAACAAATTACAAGTATGTAAGTACTTTTACAAGTACGTACTTATAAATCGTCAAGCGCTACCACTGATAAGTTTTCTCTCAGCCTCAATTCAAGAGTTATCACTCTGAATCATCACACCTACTTCACTGTCAATATTATATAATCGCTATCAATATTAAGATATTTGATTAAATTCACGTTAACGAAATAGGTAATTATAACTTTATGTATAATAAAATAATTTATTGGATTCGTATTTACCTAGAATATATATATTTTTTTAATTTATGTATGGGTTATCAGGACTTATATTATTTTTTTTAAAACTTGAAGATTAATAAAACAAAAAAACATCGATGTGAATCATCGAAGGAAACCTTGCATCGACGGCATTGATTGGCATCCAAAAAATCTTAGGAAACAATTGAACGATTCGTTGGGAACCAAAACGCACCAGTCGCGCTACATAGAGATGAACATTACTTAAGAAGTATTACGTATTCCGTGCAGCGCCGCGTGCATCTGAGAATGCTCACCAGCCACCGGCCACGCTTTATTGCGTTTCGTGTAAGCGAAAAATTCAAAAATATGCAAAAGTGAAATATTCCCACAACAGAATATTCTAGAAAATTCGGATGGTAACATAACGCGACACGTCTAATAAAATTTACAATGACACAACTGTTTTTAAAAATATTAGAAAAGTTGCAACAAAGCAGAGCTTGTACCCAACTTAGTTATTGCGTTCAAGATCACTAGATTAACAAAATCTGGGGCACGTTGACTTAACAGAAAAAACGCATTTGCTTAAAAAGTGGGTTAATGTCCTTTTGCTACATTTACTAAATCTCATTTTTTTGGTATGACAACTAAACACAATCTTTATTAAATGCCGTACAAGACATAGGGATGAGAATAAGATTCACACGTAGCCTAGTTGATAAAACTGCTCTCACACAAGCTCAACCAAATTTTTATCGTGTTAAATTTATTTACATATCATGCTCAATAAAACAAAATGACCTTATATGACTTTGTACAATCGTAAACAGTTAAAGAATTATAATCATATTTGCAAATATACAGTATTATTTAATAAGATAATTTATTATTGATTATTGGTCAAATAATCTGATAATAACTTATCTAAGTTATGTATTATTAATACTTTTAATTGCATTAAAGTGCATACATTCTACTAAATATAGAATATTTTTAATTTATATATATAGCCAGTTTTGAAATTTCCATTATATTTTTCTTGATTACAGATATTTATGAATAAGTATTAATTCATGACTTTACATAATCTCGTATACGTGTCGGCAAGACCAGTGTGTCTTTCTGTATGTAGTGTTTCGATATGAATATGGAATTCTGATTATTGTCACGATGTTTTCATTCCTTACCGCAGTTGTCGTGACCGCTATCGAATAAGTAAAAAAACTCGCACTACATCTATATTATAAACTGGGCCGATCAAATGGAACGTAAAAAGTACAGCTTGCAAAAAATATGTTATGTATATGTATATGTTTTTTTTACAATGTAAAATTTTAATCTATTTCAAACTTTCGCTCGTTTAAATATCTAGATTTATTTTAATATACATAATTATATTTTTCTTGTATTCAATACTGTAGGCGTATACGAGTATTGCAACAATTCATAAATAAATAGGTTAATTAATCTTAGTATTAAAAATTTCTTGAACGCTTAATTAGTTATAAATCTATTTTTAATGTTTATTTCTAATTAGAAGAGTGATGATGATGATGATGATGATGATGACGATTACATTGAAACTAAAGCAAAAATGAGCGGTATTAAAAAGCTAAGGGCAGATTAAAACTTGTTGGTTTATGGTTTAAAAGTGATTATTTATATTACATCACAATATACGAAAAATTGGTTTACTAGCTACTTGGATCGCATAGTACCTAAAACATAATTTCCACCCAAAAATATCACCGTCCTTAGTGAATCCCAAATCAATTTTCAGAATATTTATTACTCGGATTATGTTAAAGTCGGCAAGGCGATAATGGGCGAAAAATAGCGGATTGTGCATTAAATTGAATAATTTCTGGGAACCCGACGGCTCACGCAAATGAGATTGTGGATAAGCCGTGTAGCTTTTAAAAATTCCGGCCTCGTGTAATGGGAAAATATGGGCCTCGTTTCGAAAATAACAAATAAAACAAAATGCTTTTGTTTTCGTAATAGATTAATTATATTATAATAAATTATTAGATGTAATAAATCTCAATTATTGATTAATCCCATAATACGTTAGAAATATTTTACCCGTTCCTTATATCGCCAATGCGCTACCAACCTTGGGTACCGAGATATTATGTCCCTTGTGCCTGTTATTACTCATCCTTCAAACCGGAACACAACAATACTAAGTATTGCTCCTTAGCGATAGAATATTGTAAACAATGTTAATAAATAGGCTCGTAATGTATAAACACCCTGATAAATATTATTTTTTGTGTTAGACTGCTTTTAACTGTTCGGAACATTAACCTCAGTGGCGTTTAATCGACGCATCATTACCCAACCCGCTACTATTTAACAACAGAGCACTATACAAGGAAATGTATAATAATTTCAAAATACGCCTTTAAGAAGGAGCCATATCGAAGAGTTTTTGTAAACGCCTTGACATTATAATTTCACTGATAATGTAAATGAGCGGAATATTTTCACAATTTTACACAATTACACACCAATTTTAGTTAAGTTTTAATTTTACTTTAGATATTTAGTGAAATACTAGTCAGAACTGGAATTAGGTATTAAAAACGATTACCGAGTCTTTAACCTCGGGGCTTCCATATGGGCTACATAATTTGAGATTTGCATATTTTTATATGAGAAAAAAAAAACTTAATTCCAAAATATTTTTGTCCACCTGATGTAAAGATATAACCAAGTGCCAATAACATTCAAATCTTTGACTAAAGCATCATTTTGGGGACCGAGTCACCCTCGTCCGTGGGAGATTACTTTTAACTCGTAATCCCACACGTGGTCCCTGGGTGGTGCCAATCAGGTGACAATCTAACTGGTGGTAGGCTTCAGCCAAGCAACGCTGTTGTGTTCCGGTACGATGTCCGGTGACACCATTCAGAGAGTCGGGTCAGAACAGTTGCGTCTCTGCAGAAGATCGAAACAATGCACACTGGAATCGCCACATCGGGAGACTAGTCGCGGAAGGTAGCGGGATCTGAATTACGGTGCACCGCTCGCCGACCACCCAAGTAGTGAGATAGCCACTCACAAAAGACTGCCCCGGCAACTATCGAAAAATCCCGAGGTTGCGCCATCGTGCCGGTCGGCCACCGGATGAGAGGGCCCGATGGACATTCTTGGGAGGGCCCGGGCGTCCCCGCAGTCTCCAGCCTAGTCCTCCATCAGTGTGCGCGATATTCCTTGTGTGTATCATCGTGTCTTAGCAGCGTTACGCCTCGTTCTATTTCCGACTCTTGCCCTGTATCAAGTACTCTGAATCAAATGGTCAAGAAAAGTTAGTTTCACAGCGGTTGCACTCTCCTCACTTAAAGTGCACCTCAGCAACATTAGAGGGTTACACTCTAACATCGTGTCAGTCCACTACCACCTTCAAACTAAGAAACCCCACCTCTTGTTTTTTACGGAGACGCAGATTGGTTATCCGTACGACGTATTGTATCTTTCCTACCCTGGAGAACAATTTTAGATCAAGAGCAGGCGTATGCGTTTACGTCAAGAATGACATCTGCTTTCGACGTCTCCGACGTCATTATCGGTACTTTGGGGTTTTTTGGACACGGGTATGGAGAAAATCCTGTATGCCTGTGTCTACCGATCGTACAATGGGAATCAGGAGACAACAAGCCTCAGTGAGGCGGCTGACGCGGCTCAATAGTTGTACCCTACTGCCCAATTAGTGTTTCTGGGGGATTTTAATGCCCACCACAAGGAGTGGCTATCTCCATACCAGGACACTGACCATGCTGGGTTGGAGATACGAAAGCTAGCCTTAGTGTTAGATCTTACCCAGCTGATCCATGGCGCTACACGGGTACTTCTGTCGTCCATCGCTGCCTCCACTGCTGAAGCCTGACGGATCCTTGGCCTTTACGGCAACAGAAAAGGCTAACTTATTAGCGGCCCTGTTTGCCGAAAATTCGCGTCTCGATGCAGGAAGTGCCTCACCGCCAAATATACCACCTTGCGACTCAATGATGCCAGAGATACGAATTCGCCAAAGAGAGGTCCTAAAAATTCTGCGCACCTTGAACGTGAATAAGGCCAGTGGCCCTGATGGGATTCCAGCAATAGTCCTGAGGAATTGTGCACCTGAGTTGTCCCCTGTTTTAACACGCTTGTACCGCCTCTCTCTTAAATCTGCTCAAGTCCCTAAAGCCTGGAAGATTGCCAACGTACAACCAGTACCTAAGAAGAGTAGCCGTACCGACCCGGCCAACTACCGACCCATAGCAATCACCTCCATACTTTGCAAAGGTTTGGAGCGTGTATTGAATAACAAACTCCAGGCGTACCTCGAAGAAAACGATCTCCTATCGGACCAGCAGTACGGCTTTCGTCGGAATCGATCAACAGGAGATCTCTTAGTGTACGCTACCCACATCTGGGGCGAGGCCATGGACAAGTATGGTGAAGCGTTAGCCGTTTCACTTGACGTGTCCAAGGCTTTCGACCGGGTCTGGCATGCGGGCCTTCTTAGCAAACTTCCTAGCTACGGGATACCTTGCAACTGGATATCAGATTGCCTGAGTGGACGATCGTTTCGAGTTGTCCTAGATGGCTTCTCGTCTGATCTAATGGCGATTAATGCCGGTGTTCCTCAGGGTTCAATTCTCTCCGCCACACTCTTCCTGCTGCATATAAACGATCTGCTGAAACCCGGTATCTTTGGGTACGCAGACGACAGCACTGTCACGGAGAGATACATATCCGGTCCCCGAGCTAGTACAACAGAAACTCGAGAGCACAGGGAGGCCTTGGTAGAACGCATCAATTTGAGATTGGAAGAGGTTTCGAATTGGGGCGATGATAACAAAGTCAAATTTAATCCTGCCAAGACTCAAGCGTGTTTGTTTACTGCCAAGAGGAGTCCATTCCACCTGACTCCGACTTTCCGGAATGTATCTGTACCCATCACCGACAGTATTGAGCTTCTAGGAGTTACATTAACATCCAAACTCAACTTTGGACAATACATTGAATCCAAAGCTAAAACTGCTGGTAAAAAACTTAGCATCCTCAATAAGGTCAAACAGTACTTCACACCAGAACAGCTTCTGACTCTTTATCAAGCCCAAGTCAGATCGTGCATGGAGTACTGCAGCCATTTATGGGACGGCTCTGCTAAGTACCAGCTTGATACTTTGGATTCAGTGGATCGTCGTGCTAGAAGACTCATTGGCGACCAGACACTGGTTACAAAACTCTAGACCTTAGAACATCGTCGTAAGGTTGCCTGTCTGTCGGTATTCTACAAGATATATTTCGGCGAGTGTGCTCAGGAACTTTTTGATTTGGTTCCCCCGTCACCTTTTTACCAAAGAACTGCGAGGCATCGAAAGGATCTGCACCCGTACGTGGTTGACGTTGACGTATTTAAGACACGTACGAAACGTTTTGCTTCCTCGTTTCTGATACGCACCGCCAAGGTCTGGAATACCCTCCCGACCTCCGTTTTCCCCACCACCTACAATATGGGTACCTTCAAGTTCCGAGAGAATAGGCACCTTCTAGGCAAGCGCGCTCCATCTTAGACTGTATCTCACTTTCCATCAGGTGTGATACAGTCAAGCGCTAGCCTATACATTTAAAAAAAAAAACCCGACGTTGACTCGCATAAAGCCTATTGCTCGGACCTTCTGCTGACAACTGATCCAGACCGTTACTCAGTAACGATCTCTTCACCGTTAGGTAAGTCGAACCACTGTGTGGTGAAATCTGTATCAGTCTACTCCCCACCCAACGCCAGTCCCACTGGAACTCGGCGGGTGTGGCGATACAAGTCAGCAGTTTGGGAAGGAATGCGCTCTTTTCTTGTATGCTATCCTTGGCAGCGTGTGTACTTCTCTTCTGGTGATTCCACGATTAGCGCGCAAAGTGTGACAGATTTGCTACGTCTGGCTATGGAATATTTTATTCCGTTTTCAGACAAGCCACTGTCCACCCTAGCTGTGCCTTGGTTTGGGCTTGAATGCAGACGCGCAGAAGCGTTGAAGCATCAACCGTACCTGGCCTGGGTTGATGCTCGTAACCGCAATACGCCTAAAAAAGAGAGCCTTTAATAAAGCCGCCAAGTCATGCAAGAAAGCTGTGCAAAAGTCACGCATCGATCACATTAGTCGAATTAGAAATTAGTAGAAAAAACTGGCTTCGTACATACCGGGTTGCAAAGCGTAATGGTCCCTAGCTAAATCGGTCGAAGCGAACTTTTGTCGCCCCTCACTGCCTCCCCTTCAGAAGTCTGACGGGACGCTAACTCACACCGCTGAATAGAAGGCAAATCTGTTTGCGTCTTAATTTGCGGAGTCTTCTCGTCTTGACGCTGGTAGCGCGACACCTAGAGCAACACCTAGCGCCGACACTCATATGAGTGATATACACATTCGGCAAAAGGAAGTTCGCAAAATGCTACGCAGTCTGGACGTGAACAAGGCTAGCGGACCTGATGGAATTTCAGCAATTGTCCTGAGGAACTGTGCGCCTGAACTGTCTCCTATCATGACACGTCTGTTCCGGCTGTCTCTTGAGACTGGTAAAGTGCCTATGTCCTGGAAGCTAGCTAACGTGTAGCCCGTGCCTAAGAAGGGTAGTCGTGCTGACCCTGCCAATTACAGGCCCATCTCGATTACGTCCATTCTGTGCAAGACAATGGAACGTATCGTAAATACTAGGCACCTGACGTACCTGAAAGCCAATGACCTTCTCAGTGACGGACAATACGGATTCCGCCGAAATCGGTCCACTGGTGATCTTCTGGTGTACGTCACACAGTGGAGTGTGGCCATAGAGAAACACGGAGAGGCAATGGCTGTCTCTTTGGATATCTCTAAAGCCTTCGAAAGGGTTTAGCATGATGGCCTTATCACCAAGCTTCCTGCATATGGCCTGCCTGCTAGCCTTTGTACGTGGATTTCAGACTTCCTGAGGTAACCGATCGTTACGAGTGGTGGTTGATGGCCACTCGTCGGATCAATATACTACCACTGCATATATACTGCCACTATAAATACCGGTGTTCCCCAAGGGTCAGTACTCTCGGCGACACTATTTCTGCTGCACATTAATGATCTGCTGATGCCCGGTATCCATGGGTACGCAGATGACTGCATAGTTGTCGAGAGCTACAGGTCCAACGCGCGAGCTAGCGCGTTGAGCGCCTGAGCATGACTCTTAAGGCAGTGTCCGATTAGGGCGATGTCAATTTGGTCATGTTCAAGACGTGTGGTTGCATCGCTTGCAGTCTTCTATCGGATACATTTCGGAGAATGTGCGCAGGAATTATATGATCTAATTCCTTCCGCCCCCTTTTACTATCGGACGGCCAGGCAAACGCGACCAAAGCGCCATAGGTACACAGTGGAACTTCCCCGCCTACGTACGAAGCGCTTTGAATCCACATTTATTTATTTGCACTGCGAAACTGTGGAATGCTTTGCCTGAGTCCTTATTTCCATTTATAAAAAAGCATCACAACGCCTATGAGTTCACGACATGTTTGTCAAACTTTGTGTATAACGTCATAAATAAAAGTTACAAAATTGGTTTATAAAATTACTCTTTTAATAAAAAAATATTACGTTTCTTCAGCTGGCGCTTATAATAAAAACTTTTAAACCGTCGTTCCTAAAACAAATATTGCCTTTTGTAATTTAAGTTACCCATGACATAAATTCAAGAAGCATACGAATACGTCATCACATTTACGATCTTTGTCGGATTAAGGCATTGAACGTTTGAGAACCAAGGTAACGATCGTATATCAACCCTAATTATAATATTTTAATCATATTCTAATATTAACCTTACAAATTGCATTTATTATAAGATTACGCGTTTATAAAAATCGGTCAAGGTCATTTAATTTCAAACTTAAATGAGATGTCGATGTGTTTATAAGAAGGACCTACCAAATATATATATATTTTATAGAATTGGTAGGCGGGCCACTGGATGGTAAGTGGTCAAGAACGCCCATAGATATTGGCATTTTAAGAAATATTAACCATCGCTTACATCGTCAATGCGCCATCACCCTCGGGATGGTATGTCACTTGTGCCTGTAATTATACTACCTCACTCACCCTTTGAACCGGAACACAACAATACTAAATACTGCTGTTTTGCGGTATAATATCGGTTGAATGGGTGGTAACTACCCAGACGAGCTTGCACAAAGCCCTACCACAAGTAATATAATCTGCATATCTTCATATGCAGTTGCTTATCTAGTGATCCGTTTAATTAAGGAGTAAAGAAAAGTTTATTATGATGTGTTTAAGGTAATGTAGAATAAATGTATAATTTCGAATACTAAAGCGTCACTTACTCTCTATTTGCGAGCTCAGATATGCCCATAATCCAACAAACATGTCATGAGTTCAATTCAATTACTACCAATTGTCTAACTCCAGTTTTCGTGTTTTTTTTTAAAGAAAAACCCCATGACCTTTATTGAACCAAAATTCGAAACCAGTACCTCGGGTTCTGCTACCCTATTAAATGAGAACATTGTCTTAATTTCATACAATTATACAATCATTTTAGTTAAATTGTAATTTTACTTGAGATATTCAGTGGAGGCTCACCTGATGGAAAGTGACTACTCGCGTACGTGGACACATGCAACGCCCGAGGGCTTGCAAGTGCGTTGCCGGCCTTTAAGTAATGAGTACGCTCTATACTGAAGGTTTCTATGTTATATCGGTTCGAAAATGTCGCCAGTACAAGCTGTATATGTACGCTATCAATTGTAAAAATCTTAAAACATTCAGTTAATAAATATACTTGAGATATAAATGATAAAACTCAACTATGTATATAACGTATATATATAACTCAACTATGTATATAACTCATCTATAGTAACGTTTGGTGTTGGTAATTACGTCATAACATCGACAGTAAGATCTTGTCATGGAAACGAGAGACTACGTCCGGTCGCGCTGTTCAAGGATCAAGTGCTTTGGAATTTAATTGTTTTAAGAATTAGTCGGGACAATTTTATCGCCTTTTTATTCTCTTAATTATGTCTTGGATCGCGTGTTATGTTAATTTTATTCACTTACGAACGATACCGTTCTTTTTATTACAGACACATCGAAGCTGATTATTTTCTAGTTATCGCCTCAATACTATTGAACATTAGCCTTGTTTAAATTGATTATCTAATTACTTTGTACCAGTTCTACTATAAACTACATATTCAATTTTAAATTACGAACAAGCTAATGTCAATTAACATTATCAATCACTTAATATGCCATTTCGATTAAAAGTTATGTAGCTACTTACTTTAAATAAAACAAAATGTCGATACACATTACGCTAAATAGCAAGAGATTAGCATTCCTTTAAGTATTGTAACAGGAAATGTATTTTACAAAAGCTTCAATAATGAATATTTTATATTATTCAGACATTAAGAAACACTCAGAAGGGACAATACATTATCATATTTTCTTTGTTATGGTAATCATGACCCCTATATATAAAGTAACAGATTATAAATATCCCACTGGCCTTACGGGAAGCCTCTTTTGGTTAAAACCAAACCATAACAGAGTACTACACCATAAATAGTGCATGTTATTGGATACACATACATGCGTTTCACATCACATTTGGTTTCCTTACGATGTTTCCCGTTACTCCCGATTACGAGATAAAATATAAACAGAAGCACAAGCCAAACTCCACCACGGGATTTGTACCTGCAATCTTCGACAAGTCACTCGTTCTAATCACTGAGCCAATCGAGACTCAAACAATACGGTCTCAAATTTGTTAAAACAATATGTTAAAACAAAAACAAGCCACTTTTATAGCAAGGCACTTAAATCGTTGAATTAATTGTAGACCTACCGCCGCTTCCTATTTTTATAATCAAACCAAGAAGAACCGCCAATAAACTCTTAGTAGTTACTCTTTTCCACCATTCTAATTACAGAGTCAATATGGCGAATCTGTAATTCCAATCGCAAAAAAATTAGAACGCTATATTGGTTTATATGTTTCTGTCATAAAAATGGTCACTCGTTATCAAATGATACTTATTCATACTATCTAAAAAATACTTTCTTTTAAGTTATTATCGAAGCCGTGTAATTAAAATTCTACTGGTTACAGTATAATTGCTAAATTCCATACAAAATCGCGATCTATTTAGTTTAAATCGTAACGTTGTATTATTTTTATAACATTCATCATTCACTGTGACTTATTAATTTTTCTATTTGGTAATTAATATTTGATTACACGGCGTAATTAAAATTCTACTGGTTACAGTATAATTGCTAAATTCCATACAATATCACGGATCTATTTAGTTTAAAACGTAACGTTGTATTATTTTTATAATATTCATCGTTCACTGTGACTTCATAATTATATATTTCAATATTTTATTGTTAACCACCTCACTAAATGTCACTTGTGACTGTAACTTTAAATTTCATAAGTATCATTTTACTCGACTAGATATAAGGCCGCAGATCCCGAGATCCTAGGATCAAACCCCAGATCGGGCCCATAAAAATTTATAGAGTTTTTCTGTCGGAAATTCTCAGTAGCAGCCCGGAGGAGAAGTTGGAAGTACATTCCCGAGCCTCGGAAAAACGTAAAGCCTTTAACCCTGCACCTGAACTCCTTCCGGTCGTGTCGGTCGTCCCATCGTATTATGACGGATAGTGAACCTGAGTTTGCGCATACACTTTTCCACTATATATTTTTTTATAGAATAGGAAGGCGGACGAGCATGTGGGCCACCTGATGGTAAGTGGTCACCAACGCCCTTAGACATTGGCATTGTAAGAAATGTTAACGATCGCTTATATAGCCATTGCGCCACCAACCTTGGGAACTAAGATCTTATGTCCCTTGTGCCTGTAATTACACTGGCTCACTCACCCTTCAAACCGGAACACAACAATACCAAGTACTGCTGTTTTACGGTAGAATATCTGATTAGTGGGTGGTACCTACCTAAACAAGCTTGCACAAAGCTAATAAGACCTGCACAGTTGACTAATCTCTCTTGATATTGACCGCCGTGGCCGAAAACGGTCAGGAGAACGTTATCATCGTCATCATCATATTACAAGATATACTTGGTGTAACCTTTACGAAAATCATATAGTTAATCAAGATAAAACTGCATTAGCAGCTGTAAATGATAACATAATGCATATTACCTAGAATTCTTTATCGCGCAATCAAATATAAAAATGACATCGGTTAAATAAAATGCGGATGATATATTTCATCATGTATAATGTTATTGAATAAATTATATATACATGTTATTAAATAAATTATGTATACATTATATTGACGTTATCACAATCATTTTATATAACTATAGTTTGTATAGCACACAAATATTGTAAACAAATTATAATACGGGTTAACTCGAAAATTGATGCAGCCACCGTCAAAACGCCATTAACTATTTACCGTTTAAAAGTTCATAGTTAATGGTGGTGGTACCTCTATGTGATAGTCGATATTATCCTCAACTTACATTACATAATATGAACTTACGACACAAGAAAATATAATTTAAATATACTAAAACAGAAATTGAAAATAATAATACTTGATATTGCAATCATTAGATTTTCAGCGGAACAAAGAGCACAAGTAAAAATACAACTATGTACATACAGGCCAAATTTGTGTAAGTATTTGTAGAAAAATAACATAATGTAAGTAACAATAAATCAAAAAAATATTTAATACTTTGATTTGTTAAACTTCAAAACGTTTATGAAAATACTAGTGTAATCACAATAGGTACCTTAATTTTATTAATACATATATGTAAATAATTTAATATACATATATGAATTAATATTAATTCTTACGATTATTGTATACGGTTTAAAATTAGAGAGCTTCAAAGAAAAATAACTGTCATTAAAATATGACATAACAAATAACGTGATATTTCATTTATGCACTTGTTTGCTCCAAATATTCAGCTTATGATTGCGTGCATGAGCGATATCAATTTGTTTTTAGTATGTTGTCTGACCGGCTAATGAGCCAATTATGGTAGGTGGTCAACACCGCCCACACACATTGGCGCTGTAATTAATATTGACCATTATTGACATCGCCAATGTGTCATCCACCTTGGGAACTAACTATAAGATTTTATCCTTGTGCCTGTAGTTAAGCTGACTCACTCACCCTTCATACCGCAACACAACAACACTAAGTATTGCTGTTTGGCAGTAGAATATGTGATGAGTGGGTGAAATAACGTTTTCACAAAGCAAACTATGTGAAATTGTAATCCCCTTTAATCATATCGGCAGCTTTTTCGCCGATCATTATTGTTGGTATGTTAGTATTACCGCTAGGAATGAGAGGCATTATCGAAGCATCAACAATCCGTAAACCTTTAATGTTGTGAACTCTTAATCTTTCGTCAACAACACCATCCGGACCCATCGCACAGGTCCCTACAGGATGTAATATTGAAGTAACGCTATTCACTACATAACATCTCCAGTAAGCATCTGTTCCATATTCGAGACCATTACAACCCTTTACTTTTAATTTTACCACTTTACTACCAACTTTTTTGTAGTAGGACGTCTCGGTGAGCCTGATCATAAACTTGACGGCTTCAACTGTTACATGTATGTCTTTCTTATTTCTGTAATATCCTAATTCTATAATGGGAGCATCAAACGGGTTATTGCTTCTCAACTTTACTTGTCCTCTAGAGAGTGGATGGAGAAGAACGAGAAAAGTACTATCATTTTCACTATACACGTTCGCTTTGCTCATTGAAAAGCAAAAATCTTCATCGTAGTTCGCGATTGTACGACACCCATACAACACAAGTGGAGCTGCAGTGGCTCCGATGTGAATATTGAAGGTTTGAAAGTTTGGTTTTTCTCTTCTTTCATTATAATGAGAAGAATTTACTTTGAGAAAACCGCATTGAATTGGTGTTGGAAATGAGTCGAGCTCAGAAGAGATGAATACATTCTGGATCGCAGTTTGAATACCTCTTTGTCCTGTGAAAACTAACGGAGTTAAATTATGATCTTGCAAGTTTTTACCAACCGGAAGATCAGTAACAACGTTTATATGTAACGGTTTTAATATTTCTGAAGGTCCTATACCAGACAGCATTAAAATCTTTGGCGTATCAATGCTACCTGCCGATAAAATTACTTCTACATTTGCGTACACATTGATTTTTTCAAAGGAATTAAGCATGACGCTAACACCATATGTTTTCTTTGTTATAGGGTCTATTAAAACTTTAGTAACTCTAGCGAATTTCGTAACAAAAAAATTGGGTCTGTCTCGTGCTGGTCTTAAATATGCTTCAGCTGTACTCGATCTTCTACCATCAGCAAATGTAAAATGTGGCCGAGCAGCACCCAAAATTTCTGGGCCGTTATTTTCTAAAACCCTCTTCATTCCAATTTCTTCATAAGAACTTAGGACTCTTTCGTTTATTTTTTCAAACACAGGATTCATTTTAGGTCTTGATATTGCGACGGGTCCTGACGTTGAATGCAGCTTAGCATTATAAGGATTGCTTAGAACAACTGGATCTGTCATTCGTTCAAGCTTTTTAAAGTAATGAAGAACTGTATTCCAGTCCCACCCAGGGGCCACTTCACTCCATTCATTGTAGTCATCTGGTACACCCCTAGCATAAATTTCATAGTTAGACGAAGATGATCCTCCTAACATTTTTCCTCGAGTCAAGAATATTTTCCCGCCGGGATGACTTTGTCCGATTCCTTCATCGAGTTGAGCAATATAGTCCCAATCATACTCAGTGTGGGCGAGTGTTGCAAACATACTCGGTAACTGCAAAGAAAATTTAGTATAAATATTATAAACGAATAAACATTAAATTTTTGAGCTGTTTTAAATTAAAATACATGTAAAGATCAATTTTGACATTTAATTCTGAATTGTAGTGTTATTTATATAAAATACATCTAACAAATCCTGATATCAGACTTGCAAATATTACAATATTAAATGAAGATTTTTATTACCACACTAGCAACGGGGGGATCACCTCCCGCTTCCAAAAGCAGAACCTTCCATTCTGGAATTTCACTTAATCTAGCAGCAACAGTGGCACCGCCAGAACCAGCGCCAACAACTATAAAGTCGAATGTGTTGCCATCTATAAAAAAAGTAATAAGATTACTTCATGAAATCTATTATCATTAAAATATTGTTACTTATATAATAACATTAAATCTATTAAAAACTAGCAAAACCCCCGGCTTCGCCAGCGTAGGACTTAGTTTGTAACGAAAATCCTTTTATCATTTTTTATTCGAAATAATAATAAAAATGAACGTAAGCGTAATTTAAATGGGATGTCAATAGTGTATTGAATCTAAAAGATTATCCAATACAAATTTATAAATAACGAGCAAATCTTCATTCAAGTGATACTTGCTAGAACGTATAATATTAAACATAATAATTATGTACATAGCTTAAGATATTTATGTTGAACTACTTTTAAATAAAAGTTGTTGTTATTGAAATAAGTGTTTACTTCAATCTCATACATGTTCTTGGGGAAAACTTACAACAATCACAAACTGGATTCTTTAATACAATTTTATGGATGTAAGGAGTCACACTAATCTTTATTATCTCACTGCTGGAATGAAGGCTCTTATGAGCTTTTTCTTGGTGTGAAATGTTATGGGATATACGAAATGATCTGACATATGCAGTGAACTTCATCACTTTTCCTTCACCACCAAGCAGGATATGAATTACATTATAATTAAAAATTAAGGAAGTAAATGTTGTACTTCTTGTAATTGGTAATTGCCAAGATCTGATCCCATAATCTTCGATCAAGATTCCCGCGTTCTATCTACTAGGACAGGTCCGTCATTAAAATATAAAAATCAACTAGGTCCTAAACTAAAATGTTTTTCATTTTAAAATATATACTTAATGTAAAATATTACGAACAAGATACGAAAAATCTATTACATCATTTTGTTCTACTCATTAACATTGTTAATTAAACAACTTAATAAAATAATTACACTTAATATAAATATCAATTCATGCATTTCATACAATTTATAACCAAAACTAATAAATTCCTGGCAGTACAACTAGGCTTAAGTAGTTGTATTTGATAAAAATAATTGAGCTGTTTTTCTTTAATTTCTTTCATCTTTATTAATCTGACATCTTGTTTTTTACCTTTTAACGGGAAGGAAGCAGGCCATCCCACGGGCTCTATTGCCTGTGACAATGCCAGAAATCTGAGCAGCCAGCGAATCCAGGGAACATCCCTAACGGACTGAATAAAACCGAGGAAATTATTTACAAATACATTTAAGTTCATTTTTATTCACTTCACTTGATTTTTTTTTCTATTTATTTTAAATATAGAACTGTCAGTAATGGTTTGAAATACGCGCGTGAATTCACTATACTAACGCGATTAATGTGTTGCGTCTACAACAAATTTTACTAAGCAGGCCGAAATAAATGAATAAATTAAATGTGTATAAAACTTTACGAACGATACGAGTCTGTGTACAACTTACCATTAACTAACCGTATAATATACGTATAATTATGTTATATAGGAACAAAAATTACATATGTGTTGTGATTTATGTTAATTTTAATTATCATATTTATATATTATTATAAGAATTTATAGACAATAAAACCGGTCTGCATTTTATACGACAATTGACACAATAATAATATAAATAAAATTGTTTTCTTAGTTTATATTTTTAGTTAGATATACTCATCTTCTTATTTTTACCAAGATTTATAATAAATATATAGACAAAATAAAAAGCGTTGTTTTGACCATTTACATAGTTAGGTTTAAATATTATTATTTCATGTGTAAGAAATACAAAAATAAAATATTAAAGACCACCGTCTTCAATAAAGCCATTAGCCATCGCTTACCTTGAAGTATAATTTTTCTTCCTTTATGTTAATTGATTAAAAAAATTTAACACGCTAGGAACACGAGGAGATTGTGGACATTGCATCCACGTTGGTCTAGACCAAAGAGGCAGATATTTATTTATTTATTTAAGGGCATTACATTTAAACCGTCAATTTTTCATTAAACGGTTAACTTTGGTGTTCGTATTCTGAGAAACTAAAAGACTGAAATTTTATACTTGTTGAAAAACAAAGAACAGTTATTTGTATTGATCATAGCAACCTAAATTTTCTTAATTTGGGTTTATCGTTAGCTATTTATACTAAGTCAAATTTCTAAATTAAAACGTACGTTACGTAAAACTACGTAAAATGCGCGGACGCATTTTTTTGAGTTCGTAGATTGAACTACAGTGCTGACCAATTTGAATGAAAAAAATCTTTAAAAAATACAATACTATGGATTTATATTTTATGGATAGCTAGTAGCAGCAACTCGAAGGCACTCAAACTCAATCTCTAAGCACACTCAAATCACACAGTAAAAAACGCTACAATTTTACAAAAATAAAAAATAGTTTTTTTTTTTATTTATCCATTTAAAATGACAGCACAATATTTAATATAATGATAGCAGCTAAAAAACCACTAAAGTTTATACGTGTGCTATCAATAGTCTACACTATAAATTTATACAGTTTTCTTTGGATTTTTAGATATTTGCTGGCCTTCCCTAATTATTGAATTATAATGTAATATCAGCCTCTTGCCATCTACTGCTGGACGAAAGCCTCCCCCATAGAACGCCAACCATCCCGATCTTGGGCAATCCGCATCCATCCCGTACCTGCCACCTTTTTTAAACCGTCGGTCCACCTTGCCACAGGGCGTCCTACACTACGTTTATTTTTCAATTCAATTGCTTATCATAATTAAAAATGTTTTAAGAAAGATTATTAATATTGCTTAGTCACAGCGACAGCGCCGTGTCGTAAAATCAAGAGCCCGATCGAGTTGACATCGTGAATAAATACCTAATTCTGTAAAAAGTAATTTTGTGATAGGCCTCATGTACCTATTTGAATATAATATAATTACGGTAAGCATAATAATTCATCTCGTGCTTTACGGTGAAGGAAAACATCGTGAGGAAACCTGCATGTGTCTAATTTCACTGAAATTCTGCCACATGTGTATTCCACCAACCCGCACTGGAGCAGCGTGGTGGAATAAGCTCCAAACCTTCTGCTCAAAAAGGGAGAGGAGGCCATCAGCCCAGCAGTGGGACATTCACAGGCTGTTACGGTAAGCACTTTGTTAATACTCATTCATTATTGTTATTATATATTTAATTCTGTATATACCTAAATCTTTTTAGTTCTATGAATATATACCAGATTATCCAGCACAGACGCTCAACGGCAATATTAGCATCGAGTATATAATTCCTTTTTGAAGTGCAATTTTTTTTTAAATAAAAATTACCTGCACTTAAAAATTATGCGTACTTATTATTATTTTTTATTTTGGGGGGTAAGGGGGAGAACGACAATACCATCTAGTCTGCCCCAAATGCCAACGCTCACCTGCCCGTTGTGCCTCCTGCTAGATAACAGACGAGGCCCTGGCGATCGAGCTGTGGCGGTATAATCACTAACACCTGGCTGGGTAACCTAACAGAAGAGGCTTCAGCAGCCTGGAGATACAAATAATCTCCAAAAGGATTGGTGCAGAAGGGGAAACCACTGCAACTATCCTTCAAAAGAAAGTCGAGATGAAAGTACTAACAGTGAGAATACGATTGCCATGCGACCCGCGTAGGAACCGGCGCCGTTCTGCGTCCGGGGCAGGCAGTGTGAAATATGTTACCGGCCACGGGGCAGCAGGGAACCAGGCTCCCCATGGAAATTTAGTGTTTTACGCTGCAACGACGTGGACTTTGCGGCAGGTCGAAAAAAAGAAGATCGATGTTCTGGAGATGTGGTGCTGGAGACGAATGCTAAGAGTTTCGTGGACCGAATTTCGCACCAATATCTCCATTCTTCAAGAACTCGGCATCAAACAGCGTCTTTCGGCGCTGGTTCGAAAGTGCATACCAACATTTTTCGGACACGTCTCCCGGCAAGGAAATAACTCCATAGAGCGCTATGTCATTCAAGGCAAGGTGGATGGCACCAGACCACGTGGAAGGCCCATGCGATGGACCGACTAAATAAAAACAACTGTTGGCGGTCCTTTGCATGAATGTACCAGGCTCACCTCTAACAGGGACGATATATTGCGAAGACTCGTGAGGCGAATAACATCTGCGCCGAACAATTTATAATACTTCATGGCGACCACGACCGCTCTGACAAGAGTGTCACGACGAAGAAGAAGATTATTATTTTGTTTAAGAAAAGAATCAGCTTTTTACAACTTAAACTTGTGTGCTTAAAAACAGAAATGATTTCATTTTTATTATGGTACATCACCACTTTAAAGTCTTAGATTCTTCATATAGTTACTTTAAAGTAACTGTTAAGTAATTCCTGGGGAACGCCTTACAATACAACACTGCATCCTTGTCATGGTCATGCTGGTACTACCAAGTAAAAGAGTGCCCGAACGACGCAAACCTAAAACAAGATGGTGGTTGTTGAATGGACCAAAACAGGATGACTTCTGTAAAGTGGAAGCTAGCTCCAACTTAAGCACTGACACAGAAGAATCAGTCAATAGTCAATGGTCTAGGATTCAGTCAGCAGTAAACACCATTGGAAAACAGGTGATTCAGACTTCGAAGGGAGGCCGCGCCCTCGACAAAGAGACGTGGTAGTGGAATGGCTCAGTGCAGGAGGCAGTTCAAGAGAAGAAAGTTCATTGTAAAAGTGGCAAGAGACAAAATCTCCTGAAGACCGGGCAGTTATAAAGCAGTGAAATGTACACCAAACGAGCTGTTGCCAAAGCCCGCTACCAGGTTGTCACCTCTGTATGATACGCTCGAGACAAACGAAGCCCAAAATACTATCTCCCGTTTGACAAAGGTTAGGGAGAAAGCAACACAAGATATTACAAAATGTCTGTGTCAAAAACTCAAATGGAATTTTGTTTGCGAAGCAGTTAAGGTGGAGAGGTGGCGCGACTACTTTAAGGTGTTACTTAACACACAACACGGTAGTGTATAAAGGCAAAGCTAGCGCGGTATTAAGGTTATGTGCTACCCCATGAAGCTCTTCGAAAAGCTTAATGGTGAACTGACTCGAAAACTGTCTCGAAATGTCAATTTCGCCCAGGCTGTGGAAACATAGACCCCATCTTCGACCCTAAGAATACTGGCCGAGGCCCACAGGGAAAAGAAGAAGCCACTGTACATGGTGTTTCTAGAACTGCAGAAAGCATTAGCCGCATACTGCTGGACTATGTCGGAAACCGATGCCTGGACTTTGTTGTCGAAGGCCCTAGACCCCGTGGAAGGCCTAAGGAGCGGTAGCTCGATGTCGTGAGGGACGACATTGGAGAGCATGATCTCACTAAAGAGGATGCTTTAGATCGAGCGGACCCTAACGTTACTAGGTTCTGTCATTTTTTATCAAAAAAACCCCGAGACAATCGTTAAGATTCATAAGCTGGCTATACTACTAAAAATTATTATATAGGCCTCTGCATCTATGACAGATGATTTAAGCAGCACGAAGGCACTTGCGTTCATGACTAAAGAGTCCAATGCGAGAGAGGATCCTTCGGCCGCACTCCCGACAAGTGTATGCGCCCCCAGGTGGGCGGGGGTTTGAAGCCCGCTCATGACGCCTAACGCGTTTTTCCTTAAGTACTTTAAACCAGGCATCGTCATGCTTTGATTGACCTTCGTGAATAAGGCGTCGCCACTTGGCACGGTCCTCGGCCAGTTCCTCCCATCGGCTGCTAGGGATGTTAAACGCAACCATATCACGCTTAGCGCAATCTTTGTAACGGAGCATAGGCCGCCCAACAGACCTTTTCGCATCCGCAACCTGTCCCAGCAGTATTTGCCTTGGCAGACGAGTGTGCTCCATTCGATGCACGTGTCCCAGCCACCGTAACCGTTTTTTTTTTAGAATGGCCGTGATGCTAGGCAGTTGTGCCTCGCCTAGAATAGACTCGTTTGTCACTCGATCCTTCCACGTGATGCCCAGAATGTTTCGAAGACAGCGCAAGTGAAATGTGTTCAGTCGGCGTTCTTGTTTTGCGTACGTTGTCCACGTTTCTGCTCCATATAAGAGTGTGCTTAGGACACATGATTGGTAAACAAGCACTTTCGTTTTTACCGTAAGGTGTCGGTTGTCCCAAGCCCTTGAACGGAACCTCCCGAACGTGGAGGCTGCTTTGCCGATGCGGGAGTCGATCTCTGCATCAAGCGAGAGATTGCTCGACAATTGCGACCCAAGGTAGCAAAATTTGTTAACCACCTGCAAAGGTTCGCCGTTAAGCAAGATGACTGGTTGTTCTAAACATCCTTGCGCTAAAATAACGGTCTTCTTGCAATTTATGGACATTGAAAAAAGGTGGCAAGCTCTGGCAAATTTGTCTATTAGGTTCTGGAGTTGAGCCTGGTCATGAGCAACAAAGGCGGCGTCGTCAGCGAAGAGAAGACTATCTACAAGTAGGTCCTCCCTGTAGCGTTTGGACTTGAGCATTGAGATGTTGTACAGCTTACCATCAGTTCGCGTGTGTAAGTGGACGCCCTGCTGTTCATCCCCAAAAGCAACCTTCAGAAGCACCGAGAAGAATATTCCGAACAAGGTAGGGGCCAGTACACAACCTTGACGAACACCACGGCGTACGTCAAATGGCGTAGATGTGTTGCCATTGTGCAGGACTGTGACTTCCATACCTTCGTGGAACGATTGCACTATCCTTAGGAGTTTCGGGGGGCATCCGATTCTGACAAGAACCGAGTATAACCCCTCTTTGCTCACGGAGTCAAAAGCCTTATTTAGGTCTACAAATGCAACGACTAGGGGGGTATGTTGCTCCCTACACTTCTCTTGTAGCTGTCTGAGTGAAAATATCATGTCGACAGTTGACCGTTGGTACCTAAAACCACATTGTGCCTCAGGGTATACGCGATCGGCGAGCCTTTGTAGTTTGCCTAAAATGGCCCTAGCAAAGGCCTTACCGACGATGCTAAGAAGAGATATTCCGCGGTAACAGTTGCAGTCGCCGCGGTCGCCTTTGCCTTTATAAAGAGTGACAATGTTAGCATCTCGCATATCCTGAGGGACGTAGTTTTCTTCCCAACACTTAGCCAGGTGGCTGTGGAGGATGGGCAAGAGGCACTCAAGCTTGCCGACTTCGGTGACAACATCGTCTTTACCAGGACTCTTTCCGCATTTGAGCTGCTTGACGGCCAGATAAAGTTCCTCTACGGTGGGTGCGGCGTCTAGCTCGTGCCAAGTTGCCAGTTTCGGAACAAGCTCCACTGCATCTGGCTTAATATCCACTGGGCACGAGTAGAGCCCCTTGTAGTGTTCTACCCATCTTGCCATCTGACGAGTGCTGTCTGTTATAACAGAACCGTCGATTTCTTTGAGAGGTGCCGTCTTATTTGGAGTAGGTCCAAGAGCTCTTTTGATGCCTGCGTAAACCCCGCCAATATCCCCCGCGCTTGCGCACGCTTGGATGCTTTGGCAAAGCTCCGTCCAATACGCATTTGCAAAAAAGCGCGTGCTGCGCTGGAGTGAGGCTTTTGCCTTCGTGAGATCTTCACGCGTCGCATCGCAAGGGTTGAGGCGAAAATTTAAAGCGGCTTGGCGTTTTGAGTCAATCAAGGGAAGTAAGTGCTCTTCGTTTTCTAGAAACCAGTCATAAGATTTTATCTTTTGATACCCAAACACTTTTCCTGCAGTATCAGTCAGAAGAGACTTCACTTTTTCCCATTCGACTTGCGCTGATGCCGTACTGTCCCAAGTTGCAACTTCTTCACGGACAAGTTCCCCAAAAGATTCCACTACCTCCATGTCACGAGTCTTAAAAAGATTTATCTTTTTTCGACCGAGTGGCTTGGAAGAATGGACTCTCCTGGGGACAAGTCGAACTTTAGTAGCAACGAGACTGTGATCGGTGTCGCAATCGGCACTGTGAAACGCCCGCGTGTGGAGCGTTTCCCGCAGGTCCCTCCTTCTTGCCAGAGCAAGGTCCAATTGGTGCCAGTGTTTAGATCGAGGATGCATCCACGAGACTTTCCGCATCATTTTGCCTTTAAAAAAGGTGTTGGTAACACACAGCTGGTGCTTTGAGCAAAACTCCAACAATCGTTGCCCGTTGTCGTTTAGCTTACCTATGCCGTGTGCACCGAGGCATTCAGGCCAGGCTGATGTGTCCTGACCGACGCGAGCATTAAAATCACCCAAAATGTGCAGTCTGTCAGTTGGATTTACCCTACGTACTGTCTCTTCGAGCTGGTCATAGAATTGGTTCTTGGTCTCTGGTTTTGAATTAAGCGTTGGTGCGTAAGCGGAAATTAGAGTGACAAAGCCGCTTTTTGTGTTTAGACGCAAGAACATAATCCGCTCGGAAACGCCTACAGGTGTCTCTATGGTGTTGATGAGTTGGTTTCGAACCGCGAAACCTACACCATGCTCTCGTGTTTCTGAGGAACTCTTGCCCTTCCAGTAGAAAGTGTAGTTAGCTTCACGCAAAGACCCTTCGTCTTCGGTTCTGGTCTCTTGTAAGGCTACAATATCAATATTGAGCCTTTTGAGCTCCACGTCGATACTGTAAGTTTTGCGCAGTTCTTGGGCGCAATCGGGGCTTCCTTAGGTGTTCAGGAAGCCTGTCCTCATAGTTTGGACATTCCATGTCGCAAAGCGCATGTAAGCAGCGTTGTTATGGGCTTTGGGATTTTTCCTTTGAGTTGGTGGTTAATGTCACAGCGTCAACGTCCAGCTGTAAGGCTTGTGTTCCGTTCGCCCAGGCGGAACGAGTTAACGCTGAGGCGGATCAGTACCTTATTGATCGGGGGCTGCCCGACTTAGAGCAGGCGGTAGCTGATCAATGGATCTACGATGGATCCTCCTACTGTCAAGAGTGGCTCCTGGCGCCCGCACTTACGCCTATTCGTGCCGAGTTATAACCGGTGACTGCCTCTCTCCGTGTTGTTTTCCACCTGCAAGACAGGTGAGCGAAGTGTCCTCTTCGCGGATGCTGCTACGCCTGGGTCAGGCGACTTTATGGCAGCACGGGCTTACCCAGTACCCATGCCACCCTCTCCTCCTCCCCAGCAGGATCCACAGGAATGACGGGTCAATACGTGTGGTGCTGGTTTAGCCGCAGGCACCTGGCTTACGCCTAAACGGTGGCGCCACTCCGGGTTTAATGTTAGTTTTCCTTCTTTTTTGACAAGGTGTTGACGTCTGTGTCGGTGTGGGGTCACAGCCCTCCCCTCATCAGGTTTTATTTCACGAGCCGACGTGAGGAAGAAGAACGTAGCCGCTGCGATGTTATTACAGCTTCTTATAGCTACTGATGAGAGTTTGTAGAGAACAACGATTTTAACGACAATCTGTTACTTTCAAAATAGAAAGTCGGCTAGCAGAGAGCGACGCTGTTACTCTACTACGTCCAATATGCCGGAAGGCAAGGAAACAAAGGAAGGGAATGACATGGGAACAAGGGCGTGACGCAGCGATAATTTTTGGAGACAGAGAATCCAGAAGAGGGGTAAGGATACTGTGATCACGGAGGATACTGGAATGTGACACTAGTAGCTAGAGCAGTCCGGGGTCGCGTACCCGTAGTGATTCTAACCAACTATCGGACAGATACCTGGTAGATCCACCCTCTGAACGTAAAAAATTATATATATTTACTAAAAAATATAATAATATATTTATATATATATATATAGTAATCTTTAATGCAAATAAATTCACTACTTTAAAATATATTATTTTACTTTACATAATTTTAAAAGAATAAACATTGCATTTTAAATTTGAAGACTGTCATTGTCAATGTCAATTGCCAACAATTTAATAAGTCAAACAATATACACGCCAAAAAAGAGAGAAAAAAACTCAAACAATGAAAAGATTATATGTATTATTGTATTATCTATTAATGGAAATGTAATCGACCGAATATAAATGTAACCGTTAAACACTTGACCATGCT
The DNA here is from genome assembly GCA_905147175.2 of Nymphalis urticae. Taxonomy (NCBI): domain Eukaryota; kingdom Metazoa; phylum Arthropoda; class Insecta; order Lepidoptera; family Nymphalidae; genus Nymphalis; species Nymphalis urticae. The sequence continues at coordinate 2,800,509 of LR990004.1, read as the reverse complement.
ATTTAAATATTTACTCGAAATTGGTCTATTCTAAACAGTTCGGAAAGGCATCGCGTGGTAAAAACTATAAAGATTAAGTGAAAAAATATCCAACCAAAGAACAAAAACATGGACCTACCAGAAAAGGTCGCAAACCTATCATTAAATGGGTAAATTTATTTGAACTTTTTGAATTAGAAATTATATATTAAAAAAAAATACGATAAAGCATAACTTGACTAAATTACCAACATCTTTTAGCGAAAACGTTCAAAAAAAACGTGAGGATTACATTGAATGGAGGGAATATTTTATGGCAATAGCATTCTTGGCTGCGAAGCGAAGCAAAGATCCAAGTTACCAAGTGGGAGCCTGTGTGGTTAACAAAGATAACAAAATTGTTGGGATTGGGTAAATATTTAAAACAATTAGTTAACTGTATTCTCCATATTATAGAAATTAGGTGACGATTTTATTTGTGTACTATTATAATAACTTCAGAATCTGAAGCAGTTTTTTAACTTATTATTTTTCTTTGGTGAAAAAGTAAAATTCTAATTGTCACTTTTGTTGCCAAATAATGCAGTCTTATAATTTTGTTGTTGGAATTATAAATCATTGTTTATTGGTTCTTATTCAAACTTAAGAAAATCAATGGATTAAAATGATTAGTTTTATTAACTAGCACTTATGTTGAACATTCTCACTCACCTGGCAGATAAAATGTCCCACCGAAATGACCTGATGATATCTTGTTTTAATCACAAATATTATCTTATAAAAATTGCAAAGTGCCTCAAGTATATATTTTTTTAATACAATTTTGTAAACATCTTGCATATTCTTTAAATACTAAATTCTCAGATATAGAAATTGCAAAATGCAAAAAAAAAATTAAAGGATTGCTTAAGGCCTGCAACCCGTCATTTAGGTTTGTATTCAGGTATCACTACAAGAAGTTTTTTATATAATGTTTCACAGTGCCTCAAATACCTACCCAAAAATGTCTACCTCTAGCTTGGTCTCCGTCTATTAAGCATTTATATTTGTTTGATATTTTATTTAAATTGCATCATATAACTAAAGTTTGTACCAGGGTTAGGTATATATATGCTTATTCAGCTTTTTACAACTTAAATTTGTGTGCTTAAAAAGATAGAAATGACTACTTCTATTATTATAGATCACCACTTTAAAGTCTCAGACTCTTCATTTACTCACTAAGTATTTGTGACAAATAATCCAATATATAATATGTAATTATTGTCTGTTAAATTTGAATATAATAGTTTGACATCAATTTCAGATATAACGGTCTGCCGCTTGGGTGTAGTGATGATGATTTTCCATGGGGTAAAAATACACCATCACCTTTGGATAGTAAATTCCTTTATGGTAAGTTAAAAACAATATAAAATATTGTGTTTGATAATAGTTAAAACAATTAAAAATTAATCAAATCACATTAAATGTCATTTAATAAATTAATTAAATACAAGATCAAAGTCATTTATTATGAGAGCTATTATATTGATATGAAAAATATCTTGATTTTTTCAGTATGTCATGCAGAAATGAATGCAATATTAAATAAAAATTCAGCTGATTTAAAGAACTGCACAATATACGTGGGCCTCTTCCCATGCAATGAATGTGCAAAAATTATTATACAATCTGGCATCACTGAAGTCATTTATTTATCTGATGAAAAAGCACACAAGCCGATGTATATTGCCTCTAAGAAAATGTTTGATGCAGCAGGTGTAAGTTACTGGTATGTATTGTGTTGTATAAGACACGTCCAAAATACTAAAAGTTGATATAAAATACCTATATCATAATTTTTTGAGTCGAGATGAACCAGTAGCTAGAAAATGTGAATCTTAAAGATTGTGGATGCAAACAAAAATGGCAAATACCATAGTTTTCATGCACTTATATAAATTATGCCAGAAGTGTATACAACCTCCATTGAAGCTTTAAGAGCCCTTTGTAGGATATTTACCACTACATTACTTACTATCTGTAACTTTTAATACGACATTGTTGGTTTCTAGTCTATTTTAAATATAAATCTACTATAATAATAAATGAGGATTCATTTTGTTGTAATACTTAACTGATAAATCAACTAAATCAATATACATAAAAGGTACCTGAGAATTTCGGAGATTTTAGTATACTATAGCTTTGCTTCGCAAATTCACCCACATGACATGCTCGAATTTAATTTCCTTGTCTATTTATAAAAACTAAAGTAATATCGTTAAATATGAACTTTAGGGATTAGGAATTTTGTTTAAATATACAAATACTAAGGAGAGAAAAGGGGTTAACATACCATATGAAAGCTTGTCATATTCGAAATCTCAAAAATACACATATAAAATAAATGACACAACTTTTGAGGGAAGAAAACTTATATAGGAAACAGACACAAAAACACTGAAGATTACTAATAACTTCTTACACCATCAATTTGCTACCAACCACGCACTCTTGCACTTGGTGGTAGGTTTTTACAAGCCCATCTGGGTAGGTACCACCCACTCATCACATATTCTACCGCCAAAAAGCAACACAATTTAATAATAATAATAAAAAAATGTCATTAGTATTCTTGTGTTCCGGTTTCAAGGGTGATTGAGTGTAACCATGTGACCAGTGTAACTACAGGCCCATGGGACATAACATCTTAGTTCCCTAGATTGGTGATGTGATAAGCAGAGTCTAGGGTAGTAATAGAATATGGGTAAAAATATTGTTTTACAGCTTATAATATGAAATATTATATAAAACTTCTTAATATTTTATTTCAATAAAAATTGTACTAATTTTGATTAATTCAAATAAGGGTGCAATGTTATGCCAAATTTCAATGAATCTGAAAACACTTTTTCATCATGAAACTTTATTTAAACTATTATACTAAATGCAATACTAATTTTACTTACTACAAATATTATATATATATTTTTGTTCCAGGCAATTTATACCGAAGCATGACACAATCGAAATAAAATTTACAGGAATTGACTGGAACAAAATGACTCCATCGAAATGATGTACTAGTACAAATTACATTAAATATAATAAATATACTTTAGTATAACTTTTAAAAGCAATTGTGATTTTTGTTGGACATATTTTTATACAGATTAAAAATTGTGACTACATATAGCAATGTAAGGATATGAAATAAATAAAAGAGACGTGTAAATAAATTTGTAAAATAAAATTTTATTACTTTATTTACAAGATGATAGGGGTATAAAATACTCCAATCACAAACTAAACAAAAATCAACATGGTTGTCTGAAGAAATATTGAATTTAATGTGCCTGAGCAGAACAGGATGGCTTTACATATTATAAAAAAAACTTTTTTCTTGATTATCTTTTTTAAAATGTTTAATAGCATAATATGTTTGCCTTAATGTTCTGCAGTCAGTGAAGATAGCTGACACATCTCACTAGGTAAAACCATTTACTTTTCAAACTACACACATTAAATTGGTTATGAAGTTTTCGTGTATTCAATAATTATAATTATTGTCCAAACTTTACACATATCTACAATGAAATAAAAAAAAACAATAAAACCTAAGGCAATTACAGTTATCCATTGTCAATCAAATGATTACATATTTCATTCTACACCCATACAGTCGATAAATTTCAAGTTGACAGAAGACTTTTGGGAATCTAACTTTATTGTACAATAAAAACTTAATTATAAGAATTATTTACAAAGCAAACCTCAGTTTAGTTAATATTGCATGAGGTTTAAGAATTTGCCACACTTTTTTACAAAAACCAGCCATTTTAAATAAATCCTAATTATATGAAACAACATTATTTGAATATCAATGAACACAAGGTTTGTTGATGGAATAAAAAAAAATCTACAATTTTTTTATCATCTTGTCATAAAATATTATAGTTTTTGTTCTTACAGTCTTGACACGTAAATAATTTTACGTAAATGGAGTTGTTTTGTTATTACAAAAAAAACTGAAAATTTTAAGCGAATGGGACTTAAATCTAAGAAGGAACATGTCGACTCATTACATAATTAAATTAAAATCATTGTTATTGTAGAAGTAATACTTTGTATTGTAATTAATTGGAGATTTACATTAAGGATAGTCAATGAAATTTAATTTTGTAGTCGCAAATCTATAGTCTAATATACGACCTTTAATTCACGGCGAAAAAATTTATACTATTCAATTTCATTAATCTACGAATTTTTAAATAACAAACAATTATGCTTCATAGTCGTCAAATCTAACACCAATGACTTATTATTTTGTAAAAAAGTAAAATTCGGTAAAGTAGTATTCGAATAACAAACTGGCCAATTATAGTCTTTGTGACACTGATATGACAAGACACCGAAACCGTTTCAGCTTATTAGTAGTATTCAATGAGAGACATTTAAAGATGAGTTCAAACGTGCCACCGGCGACCCGGATGCGGGACCGGGGGGCACATCAGGGTTCATATCGACCGAGAAGCCAGATTCTTTCTCCTTCCTCTCCGACCGACCGTCGCCTCCAATGTGCGGTGCGCGCGAGGCGCCTCAGTTGTCGGCCGCGAGGTCGGCGGGCGGCGCGTCCGGCGCGTCCGGCACGTCCGGTACGTCCGGCGCGTCCGGCTTGAAGGCGAGCGCGTGCGGGAACTTGGCGCGGCACGCCTCCACGTACTGCTCCGTCTCCTTCTCGCACTCTCCGAAGTCGCCCGCGCGGAGACTCTCCAGCACTTCGACGCAGCCCTGGAAATATTTTACTTGTCTTTAACCACTACATATATGTATAATACATTATCTTTATAAAAGTAAATCGCAAAACACTTCCAATCTCTTGACAATTATTGCATTGTAAACAATTTAGTTTTAATAAGTAGTGTGTAAAGGAACTGCGCCACTGATTTTGTGAGGGTTGATGTAAACTCAAAACTCTCAGGGCTTTAATGTTTGTTGAGTCCCATAGAGATCAGTTCTTGGTTCATCATGACACCTTATGTCTCAGGTAAAAACACGAGATAGTAATGTTTGCTCATACATCACTAGTTTTTAACCTTTTAGTATAGTTTCTATTACTAGAGTACTTTAAGCGGTAGTAGATACGCACATGTAACGAATTAACTAAAATAAATAAACTTTCCAGTGCAAGATACATCTAAACATGTACCTGCATCCTGTGATTTTAGGAAGGGTATGGTATAGTACTAAATTAATGATTGTCTTATATTTTTATACACCTATCAACTAATCAGTCATTAAAAGATATAGTATACATATATATATATATATAGACATTCTATTTATTATAAAATTAAAAATAAACTAAAAATCACCGAGTGAAATTTATTAAATGATGTAGAAATTAAATGACAAAAGTATAAGATCTAAAGTGAAGGAAAACATCGAGAGGAAACCTGCATGTGTCTAATTTCACTGAAATTCTGCCACATGTGTATTCCACCAATCCGCATTTGAGCAGCGTGGTGGAATAAGCTCCAAAGCCTTCTCCTCAAAAAGGGAAAAGAGGCCTTAGCCCAGCAGTGGGACATTTACAGGCTGTCACCGTTACCGTGATAAGATCAATTTAGTGCCGTCTATCGGAGAACGCAGTCACCGTGATAGTGATAATACGTGTGGTCTTATTATTATACATATATTTATTCGTAAAACTTGTTATTATTGTAATTGAGTCCTGTAATAATACATTTCTATCTATCTATATTAATATTCACTAAGAAAATGGAGGATATATCAGCTTGAAGCCTTTGAACATCTCGTTCTATGCATATATATTATTACGGTAGACGGATGTGGAACGTGATTGATACTGATCATATTAAATAAAAGTTAAAATCAATTATCCAACTCGGCAGCGTTTTGTAATAGTACTCAACGGTGACAACCTTATAATGATTCCCGCCTTTTTTAAGTCAAACCGTGTTGCCATACCAAAAATATTAAAAAATCAATTACAGAATATTACGACATATAAATTATATAAACTATCATAAAATTATTTAAATCTGAGAAAATAAAATCAATTATAAGAAAACAAAATAAATTAAATATACTATCACTAATTGTTGGTCATCTAGATAGGTTGTTACAATATATGCGAAATACCACGCATCACGTGATGTCGTAAACTATTCCGCCCGATTGACTTGAAATTTGTCACAGTTACTCCTTCCCTGACGTAGATGCGGTGACTGCGCTCACTAGGAACGGATTTTACGCAAATCCTATCCAAAATACATTTTCCTTCTCATCTCTCCGTGTTAAGCCGGGACTATTGGCTAGTTATGTATAAGACCGCTTATTTGTACAGCTGTTTGGACTGCATATTTTGTAAATGGTATTTGTCTTTATGTTGGTGTATAATAAAGTATTACTATTATATAATGATTAAAGGAAGGGATATAAAGTAAAGTTGTTATAAAGTAAAGGATTGTGTGTATGTTTGTTCTCTTTGCGCCATCCGATTGTGGTGACACTTTTGTGAGTTTTGTGTAAGTCCGAGAAGGCTCCTAGACCAAATATCAAGGTTTTTTCTTTAAATTTAAACTTTCTATACAGACTCTTATTTTACCTAAGATATAAAGTAGTATTTAGTAAATGATTTATTTATAAGTATTCTAAATTATACCGCATTTATGTTATATAAAGGTACTCATATTAATGGATTTGCGAGTACTCAGTTCATCACTGTATAATGACAGTATAGTACCGGAAGGCAAAAATACTATTTCAATTTTGACTTTACAGTAAACCTAGCTAGGTCTTATCTAATTTGGAACTCTAAAAAAGTTTTTGCGCTCGGTTGATCGTGACTTCGAAGAGACGTGTTTGAGTACCGACAGAACGAATGGACGGCGGCGGGTACCTGTATGGACAGGCGCGGCAGGTCGAGGCGCGTGGCGAGCGCGAGCGCGGCGGCGCGGCGCGCGGGCAGCAGGCGGCGCAGCGCGCGCGCGCCCCACAGCGCGCCGCGTTGCGAGCGCAGCGCCGCGCCGCTCACGAACTCCTCCGCCATCGTCTGCGCGCTGCGCCCCTTGAACATCTGCAACGCGACGGACTAATGTAACCACTGCCCGGGGCTAATGTCACGCGGTCGGGTGGCTCGCCGACCTACCGGCTGCATCTCCTTGTCGATGACGGCGGACACTCCGGCCGGGAGCCCCGCCTGCTTGTCGTCCAGCCAGGTGCGGAAGCGGAGCAGGCAGTCGTGGAGGTGTTCGTTCTGGCTGTCGAGTCTCCATGCACGCTTTATACTCTGCAGCATCAGGAGCGGCTTTTCTGTGAGCAATGTTTTTGTTACATTCCCAAACATTCGTTGTGTAAATATTTTAATTCTAAGGTCTCCTATTTATCGATGTCTATGGGGACTGAACTGGAGAAAGACTCATTAACTCACCTTTCCTAAAGTATATTTCGAAGGCCATGAGATGAGTGTCTATTCTGTCGGCGGCGAGGGTTCGCAACGGTTGCAGGAACTTCAATGCTTGCTCTAACGGATCTTCTGCCTGGAAAACGACAACCATTGTATATCATTTGTTTTGTTTGATCGACGTGTTTAAAACTTCGAACTTTGAGTGTTCCAGCCACAGGAGACGTAAAGAAGTCTCGTCGTTACAGAACCTGTATCGTTATAGGAGATAAATGAGTAAAACTATTATCGAGGGCCTCTATCAAAGTAATAGAACCCAAAACTATGATTGTTAGAATTTTTGTCTGTGAGAAACGGCTTAACGGATTTAAGTGCGATTTTCACAAATGTATTGTGACTAACTTCACTTAAAATGTAGTGTTTTTATTTTATCGGTTCATAAATAATAAAGTCAATTTAAAGAATCACGTCGAACCTTTATTCAGTAAAATTTCTATAAAATAACTGTTCAGTTGAATTGGCTGAAACTACCTATAAATAAAGTTTATAGGAACAAAACAAAGTTAAAAAAAGACGATTTCGGAGGTTTAGATAATTCCAATAGAAGTTGAACTCAGATCTATATGATCAATCATATTACATAGCGTTCAGCTTATGTTAGTATACGTCGGGTAACTAGCACTTGCGTAAATATATATCTATCTTTTGAGGTTGACCTTTTGTATGGAATTTTTTCTAAAATAATGCATTATTTGCAAAGTCGTTTCTATAAAATATTAATTCTTATGAAAGATATCGAGGTAAACCATAGACAGTTTGAGTACTTTTGACATATTATTACAACGGGTAGTTGAGTTAGTTATTTGAAAATACTCATACAATACATACGTATTTATTTTCGGTTTGTAAATAACTTTGTAAGTTAAAGTTTATAGGTTAGGTAGGTATTTCGTTTCGTTGCCGCATACATATTTTATGATTTTGTTAAATTTATACTTAAGTCGGTTTGTTTATCTAGATCCGATAGCGGCGAAAACCAATAAATACCAATATCCCATGAAAATAAAACTAAAAATGTTGTATATACTGAAATATTATAAGTCTGCTCTTTGTGATTTCTCGAAGTTATACGCGGGTGAAACCGCAGGCACAGCTAGTTATAAATACGATCACTACGCTATCGACAATAAACGTGTAACGATCTTGTCTATGGAAGCTAAAGATATTCATTTGACGCGACAGAAGCGAGGGGAACGTGCTTATTTGCAATGTCGATTAAATATTTCATTTCATCTATGGTGAGAAGACGATAAATACGACTGCATAACGTCGTTATCTTTGTGACGGACAGACAGCCGCCTCGGGCCGCTCTCATGGGATTCATAGCATGTTTTATAAAACATTCATTGTTAAGTAAAAGCGGGTCACACGTTACACGTCTCGACGTCGAAAACAATATAATAGTTAAATAATTGTAAATCGAAATGACAGAAACGAAATAAAGTATTTTAAAATAATTAAATTAATATATTCTGTAGTGCAATATTTCTTTAATTAAAAATTATAAAACGAAAAATTTGCAACTCGTTATTTTATAAAAGCACGCTAAATGAAATCAATTAAATTATTAAGAGTACAAAATCTAGCGACGTGCGATCCGCGAAGTGCCCACAAGTCACAACGCTAATGAACGCTCTCATAGGGATGCTCGGTCTGGAGTATTGATTATTAGGAACTGTCTGTTTTTCTAAATGCGAACTAAAAGTTTTAAGAAAATTAAGATTTTGTGTTCGATCATGTTAAAAATCTGATATTATTAAGACTTGTTTTGACTGCCTCGTTGGCCTAGTGGTTTGATGTAAGCCCGCTGACCCGGAGCTCCTGGGCTCAACTTCCAGGTCGAGCAAATAAAAAGTTATTGGGTTTTTCTGTCAGAACTTTCTTAAGATTCTCAATAGCAGCCCGGAGTCTAGAAGTTACACGTGTGTCTACTCCCGTGCCTCAGAAAGCACGTAAAGCCGCTGGTCCTGCGCCTGAACTCTTTCCGGTTGTGTCGGATTGCCGTCCCATCGGATTATGAGAGTTAGGATACATACTTGTACACTATAATATCTCCCGCGTGGCCGCCGTGACTGAAATAGGTCTGAAGGACATTATTATTATTATTATTGGTAAGTAATATGTAGGTAGTATCGGATTACTAGTTTTAACCACGTGATTTTTTAATTGTTATTAAAGTTTCTTTGTGAAAATATTAATTAATAATAATCAAATCCACTTTTGATTTGCATAATACTATCTTGTATTGATTTACATACATTTAAAATGAAATCTTTATATTTTAGATGTAAATATTATAAAATATTTTTAATGCTTTTTTTTAAATAATATGCTTACTCTAGCAAGTTTGTCCGGGATGAGCTCGTCAAGCTGTGGGGCTTCGGGATCGCCTTGTTCCTGTTGCTGTCTCGCTTTATGGTGCTGCTCGCGTTTCACCTGTAAATTTTATATAAGTTTTAAGTTTTAGATATATTTTCAGAACCATTATTATAAGAAATATTAAAGCATTACAAAAATAAATTCATCTTGTTGGGAATAAATAGTCGAGAACAAGTCATCTTATTTTATGATTAAGGTAATTGTGATACAATAAAATAGTAAATTGAACTCAGTCATTATTTTTAACGAGATGCGAAATATTTACTTTTCATTTGCTTATTCTTATAACATACATTATCCTATTTATCATAAGAAGGATCTCGAAGGTACCTTCTTGGGAAACGCGTTATGTTTACAGTCCCCCTGATCGATCTACCAATTTATAAAGGTTACGAAACGTTCTCGATTCAACTCCAAACCAATTTCGTCTTCACTACCAATTTGTTAGTAATATTATCCCTCAGATCGTTCGTATTCAATCGACAATCTTTTTTTTATTATTATTTAATTTATAAGCAATATGTATACCTGAACTTGAGCCGCCAGCGCACTTTCCTGTTCAGCTTTGCGTTTCGCTTTCCTCTGTTTATTTCTGAGTTTCTTTAATTCAGATGGGGCGAGATTTTCTGTAAAGAGGAAACAATCATTCTATAAATACTGGTTTTGATGTACTGTTAAAACTACAACTATTAAACCATATTTAAACAATTCCATTGCTTAAATGTATTGACAAATAAGATTGAGTTTAATTTGTTTGTTATTTAAAGATAATAAAACGAATTTATAATTATTTTAAATCTCATATATTTTTCTTAACACTTCCGCCGATTATCCGCGACTCGCGACCTTCGTGTGATAATTTGTACCTACATGCAGTAAAACATATACATCAATTACTAAAGTACAGTAATATAAACGAAACGCATTAAATACGAGATTTATTTCCACGATATAAGGATCAGGTCCGCCTCCGGTGTAACAACAATTACAGAAGATAATTGTCAATTTGCATTCCATTATACAAATCCTAAGTACAATCAAAGATTACAAATGATTGAGATAATTGTGAATATTAAAGGTGAAGTGAATCGATCGCGTAATTCACTTCGTCGGTACGGTGAATAAATATCGTGTTAATAAGTAACATCCTATTAATGACCAATACTGAGTAGAAAATAAAGCCGAGATGGCCTAGTGGTTAGAACGCGTGAATCTTAACCGATGATCGTGGGCTCAACCCGGGCAAGCACCACTGAATTTTCATGTGCTTAATTTGTGTTTATAATTCATCCCGTGCTTGACGTTGAAGGAAAACCTTGTGAGGAAACCTGCATGTGTCTAATTTCATTGAAATTCTACAACATGTGTATTCTACCAACCTGCATTGGAGCAGCGTGGTGGAATAAGCTTCAAACCTTCTCCTCAAAAGGGAGAGGAGGCCTTAGCCCACCAGTGGGACATTAACAGGCTGTTACTGTACTGATTAGAAAACACCTTGAGTAGAACAACACTAGGAGCTGATTCCACCAAAATGCTCCAGCGCGGTTTAGTGGATAGACATATGACAGAATAACATTAGGATACGTGAAGGTTTCTGTCACGATACTTTTCTTTACCGCAGAAGACGCGAAGAAAGTAATTTCGAAAGCTAAGCCAGATTTGAATCCGCTCTCCTTCGGCTATTCGTGTTTTTTATCCACTAACCATATTTTAATGTTATAATAAACGCTGATGTAATTGTACACATGATGAGAATAAATGTATGATATTTATAATAACAATCTTTACATATGATGTGAATACATAAATTATAGTAGACACAGTACATATTTACAATTAAAAATTCAAGTATTAAAAGCGAAAACCTTTATTAAAAAATATCTTTATATAATAGCAATAAAAAAAGATATATTATTAATCGAAAACCTCATATTTTATAATTCTTTAAAGTTTAATTGATCGATCTAAAATAAAACAACGGTTAAGCAACAAAAAGAATAACATGTTTAAATCTTTTATATATTTATAAATATGTATCCCATATACTATACATCTTATATATATACCTCAAAACTACGTAAAGGTTATGTTTCCTGAAAAAAAGGTTATTTAAAAGAAACTTGCCAAAAGATGTTTTTGTTTTTTTTCTGTTTATTTAAGGTAAACTGATAAATTTTTTTCTTAACCACCCAAATTCGTAGCTATCAAAAACTACTTTATTTTATTAAATATACGATATAATTTTCTTTAATTTTTGAAAGATTCTTTCCTTGCTTTTGTATTAAATTTTAATTCAGTTCTGTAAAAAAAAAAAGCTGTACACATAATTGTCATGTACACACATGTAATGAGCGTGTGCAGTAAAAGTACTAAAATTATTCGTTAACACAGATAACACATTTAAAACCGTCTTTGCTTCTTAATTATTTTAAATTGCTTTTAATATAATTATGTACGTATTTTTTTTATTTTAATAATAAATAGAAAAAAAGAGCTATAACCTTTAGTATTATAGATACAAAAGTTTCGCTTTGCAATATTTTTGTTAGATAAAAAATTTTTTTGCACATTTTCCGCACTTTCTCTATTAAATTTTTCTACTCTCCTGTTATATGCGCTCTTACTCATAATACAACTTTATACATTCACGACCAAATTTATTAAATAAAAATATTTCTCATCGGAAATCTCATCCACCATCTTTAGCCTAGCCATTGCGCTATATGGTTGAGCACAAAACTGCACGGTGATCATAAGTGACATCAGATCCGGTCGGCTTTGATTGAAGTAGAGCGTACTGCGCGCGAGTGGAATTATGATTTGATTGTCATACGAGGCCGCGACTGCTATAAAATCTATTGTATTAGTTAAGTCATTTATACTACGTTACAAACTTTAACTTTTCTATGAAAAGTTAGGTAAATGATTTTGATTAATTGTTATTGAAACCGTTATTTACTACTTTAATAATTAAATGTCGTCTGTTTAGACGATGCTTTCATGCGATAATCAGATTAAAAAATTAGAAAGAATGCCATCGTAGTTGAAAAATTATTAACGGTATACATATATACCAAGTTTTAACTCTATGACGTCACGTTACTTAAAGTAATCATTCACTAATCAAATCGATAAATAAAATAATGAAGAAAATTTAACATCGCGCTGTTATAGTTCCTGTCCACGGAAAATCTGCTCAATGCAAAGATAGCCTGATGGAAGTCATTCGAAAATCAAACAAACAAGTAGAAGTCAATAGTGGAAGATCCCCTATAAAAATCCCCACCTAAAAAGAAAGAATTGTCTGCATAAGTGGGAGTATAACACATAACAAATTTGAGGATTCCACACGATAATCTTGGTATAAATAAATTCAGTTCAAGATGGGTAGATGGGTGGATTATTATCACGCCCCATCAAAGGCAGAAGAAATTTTTATTTAATGATTATAAAAAATAGATAGGAACTATCTAAACCGAAAATATGGGTAGAAAATATTGAAAGAGCAATAGGCTTCCATATAAGTAAGAGTAGCCAAGCATCAAAGCCAAGTATCAAGAAAAAAAAGAGGAATATTACGTGCAAGAGGCAAGACAGCGCGCCGGTTAACAAGAGTTAACTTTCTGTTGGCGGCTTTACAAAAATATAGATTGCAACTGCTCCTATAAAACCAGATTTATCCACTAGATACTTTTATTTCTTAAATTTTCAGACGAGTGTAAAAAAAACACTCGTACTACATGTCATATTAAAGTAAAAATAAACCTCTTATATGACATTTACTAAATGAAATTAAGTTAACAGGACTAAAAATAATTTCTACTCTTATTTACTATTTAATATACGTAAACATGGGGTTAAAAAACCTAGTTCTAGTGAGTAGAGATTGTGTACAACAGATTTGAATCGGCATTATTCATTAGATTTTACGATCATTGATATAGACGTTCACAATGAACAATAAAAATAATATTTCTATGCAAAAAAACAACAAGATCATGTCGTAATTATAGTCAATGAACTAATAAACCAACTCATAAATATCTAATCATTAAAAAAAAAAATACGTATATTTTTCCTTTGCTTTAATGGTACACCTACACAAACACGAGCACGGGCCGACACGCGCTGGGTTACCGATGTTTTTGCAAACACAATGGAACGATTGAAGCTTCATTAAGGTCACTGACCATTGTGGTATTAACTACCACTATTTGCTAATTTCGGAATATCACGACTTATGACAATAGCTAAAATTATTTCCATGCTTCTGTTGTTCGTATATATCTAAATCTTCTATTTATATTTATTTAAGGTACATCAATGTCTCATAATATTATATATAATAGTACAAAGAAAACTAGGCGGATTTATGTAAAGTTAATATCCCTTATTTGGGAAGTTTATTTAAAAAAAAAAACAGAAAAAGTTATGAAAATGTTTAGGATGACGATAAATTTCTCTGTGGCAAACTTGTTGTTTAATGTGATAATAAAATTGTGTATTTTCTTATCTAATTAAGATTTAACATTCTCAACTTCAAATACAGTTTCGCTGTTTACAGAGCAAAACAAAATAGTTTATTCAATTAGACAATCCCAACAAAAGAAGACAACATTTCTTTATACTAGACGACTTTCTTATACTTTTTAAAAAGTTTAACCTATCTTACTTACTTAGTCACCCACTCACGAAAAAGAGCAATGTTTTGTTTCGCTATTTGTTATTAAAATTTAAAGGGTGAGTAAGAGTGCAGTTGCAGGGCTAATGGTATAAGAAATTATTTATAGTACCACTGTCAATGGGATGTGGCGATGACCAATAGTGTCATATTCGCATATTCGTCTTCATTAAATAAAATGTATTTATTTTTTATCATAAAATTCATCTTAAACCAGATATATTACCATTAAAAAATGTGCAGTTTCAGCATACAATCTCCGATGTTACGTTCTCGCGCGATCGAATAACAATACCCAAAAACTCCACTTATTTTGAAAAGTACAAAAAATCAAAGCGCGTGCAACTCGGTTCACCAAAAAGAAACGAAAACTTTTCGCATTCATAAACGCTACATAAATAAACGTTGCATTCAAATTTGACATTGAACCAATCAAATGAAAAAATCAAATTTTAACTCTCGTAGCGCGCAAAATATCACTTCATAATTTCTTCTTAGAATAAAAATCTGTGAAACTATTTCCCGCGACTCCATTTCGGACTCAACGTCACATTTCGTTACAGTCGGTGTAGGCGCGATACCGTAATAAACAATCAGAAAGAATTACTTTTGCATTTAAATATTATTATTTATAACCTACTCCTTTCCGCCTGCGGCTAAGCCCATGGGTGAGGATAGGGCAAGTGTAAAAGGCCCTATGTCTTTTCTGTATCCTGACATGATAAGACGTGAAAAACTAACGAACAAATAAATAAACAAACGCACTTTCGAATTTATGATTAGTTAGTATATATACACTGGCCTCCAAAAAAATCGACCCACCTACATTTTTTTTAAAAAAGCTATCGTATGGTTGTAAACTACCACATATTTATATGTTTAAGATTGATAATGAAAAAATGCAATTGTAGGATTGTACAAAAACAGAAATAGTGCGCAAAAAATAGGTTTTTAGGTAAATATGTGACAAAACACGAAAACACAAAATTTTACGCAATTTTATTTTTTTGTGTACAAAACGATTATGACGTTTGTTTTTAAATTTGGGTGCTTAAATCTTACTTTAATAGGGAGTGTTTCCTCCTCTTGACCTAATCACTGCCTGCATACGCCTATTAAGTGACCTGATTAGCTTTTTAATGTCTTCCTGTGGGGTCCGTTGCCATTCTTCAGTTAGGGCAGCTTCCAGTTGATTCAGGGTTTCTGGAATTGGATTTCGTGCTCGAACGGTACGTTTTAGCTGGTCCCAGAGGTGCTCTATCGGGTTTAAGTCCGGACTATTGGCTGGCCACTGCATAACTGGAATTTCGTCTTCCCTGAGATAGTCTTTAACAATTCTAGCGACGTGAGGTCGTGCGTTGTCGTGCATAAGTTGGAAATTATCCCCAATATATCCAGCGTAAGGCATCACATGAGGCTCCAGAATGTCCGTTATGTAAGTTTCAGCATTAACAGCACGATTACGGAAAAAAAAACAGCTCTAAGCTCCCGTCAAAGAAATACCTCCCCAAAACATTGTAGAGCCTCCACCAAATCGGACTGTTTCTCGAATGCAACACTGAGAGTAGCGTTCTCCTGGCCTACGCATGACGTTACGTCGTCCATCAGAGCCTACTAAAGATATTCGGCTTTCATCACTGAACAATACTGTCTCCCATTGGTCCAGTGTCCAATCGACGTGCTGCCTAGCAAATTGTAGTCTTGCTTGTCGATGGGATGCTGTGAGTTTTGGTCCTGTTGCTGGCTTGTGAGGGGTTAAGTTTTGCTCTCGAAGTCTTCTTCTTACAGTATTTTCACTCACAGACACTCCACGACTTTCTCGGAGTCTACCTTAAACGTCAACAGCCGAAAGATGTCGGTTTCTTAAAGACGTCAAACCAATAAAACGGTCATCGGTCGGGTTCGTGACACGCCCCCTGCCAGATCCTGGTCTCCGGCGATACTCTCCAGTCTCCAAGTAGCGTTTGTACACTCTTCGCACCGCTGAACGACTTAATTTTAGTGTTCTAGCCACATTTCGCTGACTTAACCCCTCATGAATAAGAGCTACGACTTGAGCAGCTTCTGCTTCAGTAGTATCCATTTTTTATGTTTAAACTTATTAAAATTATTGTTTCAACAAAGTTTCATACACTTAATCAATAATAAACATCGAACCGAGATGACTCCGCGTTAAGAACTAAAAATAAACTAACCATTCACTTTGTGCACAAAGTAACGTTTTCTTATCCATACTTTAAAAATATTCCAATTATCCTCAATAACACTTACAACTCCTCCAAATCAATATCAAGTGGGAAATAAAATGTTAAATGTATGTCCCATAAGTAAAACAATCCACCTAGGTCGTCGCATAGTTAAGATAACAACTTTGTAAGTAAAAAAATACGGGTGGGTCGATTTTTTTGGCGGCCAGTGTATATCGTACATATCGAAAAACATCCCTTCTTGATAAATTAAAAACGAAGATATTAATTTTACACATATATGCGAACATACGGAACGCGTTTTGAATTGTGTATATATGCAGAATCTACTTTTATAGTCATGTTTTCGATTAACGCCTGTCGAAATCGGCAATCGAAATAGCAAACCATTGTTCTCATAAATCGGTACCAAGTCACGTTTAAGTAACGATACATAGCTTAATGAGAAATGCGAGTATTTGCAACGTGATTCAGATCATAACACCCCACGTACACGTACGTATTAACGAGTCTTTTTATTAGAAACGAGATGTTACCAGCTATTTCTAATGATCGATATTTCGCTATTGATTTCGTTTATAAAAATTGTTAATAATTCAAACACATTTTAACTATTATTAAAGTATAACGCCCATTTGGAGTAGATAAATAGACATACATATTACTCATTTATAAATAAACTTATGTTGTATATTATAGCCTTATGTGAGTAAAAAATAATGCTTTACAAACAAATAAATATATATATATATAGCTTGATCCTGACAACGTCCTTATTACTAATGTACAACATAAATGCCTTTGTAGTTTTCCATTCCAATAAATGTCGATTTATTTTAAGACTCAATACTCGTTTTGTTTGGGAACTAGACTTGTCTTGAGCTACAATATCCAACCACCTGCCGATTTGCATTGCATCCGGCCCACCTAGATAATTATTGTGGACGTTCAGACATTCGATTTTAACCCAATTACATTATAAAAAGATTAGATATCTATATCTTTGAATCCTGATTAATACAGCTATAGTTACAATAACACTAACTTATGTCTTTCATTAAATATTAGCATTATTGAAAATAATTTAGTCACACTTAGGACAAACGGACATAAATAACGTATTACGGGAAAACCGTTTATTATTTATATTCTTAGTAAACAAAAAAATTATATCATTAAATAAAATATTAAATTCATTCGAATATTCAAACAGAAATCGATCCCAGGAAGTGTAAGAGTTTCCTTAGAAAAATGCAAATAAAAAAGAATAAAATCTAACAGAGAATTTAAAAAAAAAACAAATGTGTTTTAGTAAATTTAATAATAAAAAAACCGGATGCGATAATCTAATAACGAAGATTGCTTTAAATTCAAAAATGGAACATTACACTCTTCAATAGAATTCCGTAAATGAAGTCATACTGGTTTAGGCAATATCGATATAATGTTTATAGGGTTACATAAAATTGAAAGTGCTTTTAAAATCAAAAATTATATTGAATCAATGCCTTAGATCATAGATAAACTATATCAGTTGTACGAAATAACTTTTAGTTTATTTTCAATGTATCTTTGACCGGATCTCACACAATACAATATTAACGTAGTTATTGCAATATTAAGATATGCCACTTATTTATCACTACTGAATATCTCCCGCTCTGGTAATCCAAGTGATGAAGTTGATGATAATGATAAAACTCTGGATGGGTTAAACATTTGAAATTGAATTTAAAAACGCTTATGTTTTCGATTAACGCTCGTCTCGTGAGTCTGGGTTCAGTTCCCGGGCCAAGTCGATAAAAGTCAATACCTTTTTCCGTCAATATATTCTCAATAGCAGCACGGAGTTTCCAACGCTGCTGTGCTTCGGTAAGCACGCATATCCGTTCGGCATGCGCATGAACTCTTTTCGGTCGTGTCCGATTTGCCGTCCCGTAGGGTTATGAGAATGAAGGAATAAAGGTTTAATTTATTTGTACACATGTCCTGCACACGTAGAGCCAGACATGTAAAATCGGAAACTCGATATATATTATAAAGTATAAAAATGTCGATGTTTGAATATTTTAATAAATTTTCGATCGACAAATCGTGTCACCCCTTGAGTCAACAATAATGAAATAAAGTCAACTAGCAAAACAACTAATAAAAGCGGACGTATTACGTAATGTCATTGTGCCTTAATCCTAAGACACGTCGCACACACAAATTGCAGCTCTAATTCACCGGTTTCGCAAAACTAATGAAATCGCGGCCCTGGCTTGAGGCGTGCGCCGCGCTTTGCACCGGATGCAAGGGTCAAATACGTATATTGTCGTAGCATAACTATGTTACCGTTTAAGGAACATATAAAATAATTAAAGTATAGTAACGACATGTCCCACTGCTGGGCTAAGACTCCTCTCCTTTTTGAGGACAGGAGGCTTGGAGCTTACACCACCATATTTAATATTGTAATGTTATATTGGTTATTTTTCTTTAATATAATTATAACGTTTGTTTTCAAAACAAATAAATACCAATGAAATTAAACTACTGAGTTTCTAGCCGGTTATACTCGGTAGAATCTACATTCCGAACCGTCTTACTCCTCTTCTTCTTCTTCTTTTTCCTGCCTTTATCCCACTACGTAGGGTTGGCACAACATGTTTTTTCCTTTCACTTCTCTCTGTCACTCGTCATCTCAGCACTTACACCTTTCATACACATATCCTTTCTTACTTATCCATCCACATTTTCTTCGGCCTCCCCCGTCCCATATATCCATCAACATTCATTACTCATCACCCTTTTGGTAACATGCCTTTCATCCCTCCTCATGCCCATACCAAGCTAATCTATAACTCTTCAACTTTTCAACTATTGGTGCTACTCTGAGACTTTCTCTGATATACTCGTTTCTAATCTTGACCACTCTAGCTACACCGCACATCCCTCTTAACATTCGCATCTCTACCACATGTATTCTTTTTACATCCGAACCGTCAAATTTAATTATTCTTGTAAAATGACGATTCAAAAGTGCTTGAATGAAACTACTTAAAGTATATTTTAGTTTTAAAATTATTACTTAAATATAATTGGCAAATAAATAAATTATCCTTTTGATTTAAAAAAAATATTTATTTACACATGTATAATATAATTATCACCTTCTTATTTTGTTTATGACCTTTTATATCAAGAAATGTTAATAATAATGCAATTTAATTGAATAAATTGGCCATTTAAAAATGTTTAGCAAATTATTATTTTGTCTGGCGAACCGAAATGAGTCGTTCGCGGGTTGAAAAGAGAACGTTCCAGAAAGAAAAGCTTTTATGTGCCCATTTTGTGGTTTATATATAAGCTCATTTCGTGTTGGGTGGTAATGGAAAACATCGTAACGACACACAGGTATCGGCAACCCTCCGAATTCACAATCTCGAATAGAGCAACTTGGTGGAGTAAGTCACAATCTAAATATTTTATTCTTCGTTATTATTAAACGTCACGTGGACTGTACGACTTAAATGCAAATTTCAGTTTTCAGATACATAAAATAAAAAATTAACACAAATTATAGACAAGATAAACCAAAGGCACGAACAATACATCGATGAAATAGATAGATACTTTAAAGTTTAAACGCCTGTGACCAATATAACGTGACCCTTAAATCGCAATAGAAAAAATCTCCCTTACATTTAAATTGTATTATTTACCTCCAGATTCTAAGCCATCAATCAAAATTTACGTATCTGAATACAACCATAGCACCTACAGCGCGAGCAATGAGCAATCAGATTAAAATAAAATGAATTAATCTTAATTCGATTCCATACAAAAATTAGTTATAAAGTAGGGATTTACAATACAACTTCTCTAAATTAAAAAATGGAACAATTATTCTCTAGACATTCGTATTAGACTGACGTTTCGAGAAACAGGTGCAGGCAGCAATTTCGCAATAAGGCATTCGCAGGCAATGGTCGTTCTAAAATACTAAACAAGTACAAAGGCTCAAAAGTCGCTCGGATATTATTAAACGCGCGCAGTCCGATCAGAATTTCATATACAATAGTAGCCCTGACAACGCCCTACTGTCGCAACATCGAAACTAGACCAAACTACTTCTAGCTCTGTCAGGTTTCCCGTTTACTATGCGAATAGACAGGCCATTTTGGAGTTGGATACAAACGATTTCTAAAATATTTTAATTTAAATCGAGATAAATTTATTTTTTGTAAATAAAATTGAAACTGAAAACTAACCTACCTTGTGTTATACATAATGTTGTCACACATAACACTTTTACAGGCTTTTTTAATAAAGTTATTTGTAATTGTATTGTTTTTAAAAGCTTCAGAGTGAGACGATTGTGGCAAATGGTTTACTTTTCAAGTATTTCAAAGTTTTGCAATTGAAAACGAACTGGTTAATGAAACGACACTGACGTGTGGCGCGCATTCGTACCAAATAAGCCTTTAAAGCTCAACTTGTAATGACAACATGAGTGATTTATATAGATTTCTACCTTCTGCAAACAATAAATTTTATAGAAAAAAAAACATTTGAGCTCGCCGGTGACAAAAGTGACTATTGTCCCTTTAATTTTATTCCTTTAATTTAAATTGAATTGATTTGATTGAAATCAAATTTTATTTTGATTTAATATATTTAGATTTGATTTAAATAATTTTAGTTAATTTCGAATTAATTAAATATAATTTATAATATGTAAAATCTGTAAAATATTATTATTGTAATTTTTGTCTTTTTACTGTTTTGTATTTATGATCCCTGTTTGGTCAAAATAAATAATTTTATTATTATTATTAATACAACGGCCAATAGAACGTCATCTTTAGTCTGCTAGGCTTCTTTGAATTTTCTCATCAAGACGCGCATAGCACCAACTCGGCATTATGTAAGGTTGCGTTTTTGTCACAATCATGTAACTACCTACTTTTAAGGAAGTGCAAGTGACATATATACTATAGTGACTATATTATTTTAAGGGGTATGCTCTCATTCAATCGTTGTCTGATTTAGGGAGCAGTAGCAACAAGTATCGAGTTTATATTCAAAGCATCGACTGACCTTCGTTTTTCAACTGCAACGGCGAGTCAAAAAAAATGTACTGACTCTGGTACACGTGCCCTAGATATCTATCAGATAACCTTACGCAAGAAGCACGTTCGGGCATATGTGACCGCTTTTATCAGCAAATTGATGACTTATTTTGCGTTCATCACGCTCGATGGATTGCGACATGCGCACGCGCCGATACAAATTAATTATTCGATACGGACTACACCTGCCCTATACATTCAACGATCATCTTAAATGTTACAAATGATGTCATAACACGATTCAATAATAGTCGATTAAATGAGTCTTACATAATGTTTTATTTGGTATTGAAGAACTTGAAAAATCTAAGTAGTTATTATTAATGAAAAATTCACTTTTTTCATATTAGTTAAGATAAAGAAACTACCAATCCTTTTTTAACAAAACACACAAATAAAAACAAAAAAAGTCGTATATTTTTTTATATATCGGATCACTGACATATAAATAGAATATTAGATAAAAAATAATAATAAAGTTAGTAATATTACTAACTTATATATTTGTGAATCAATTGAACAACAAATATAAGATTAATACTTCAAAAAAAATCTTATCTATAATTTTGATTGCGTTTAGTTCAAATACCATTCGATGAAGCAATCAAATCTCATTATTTGATCTTAAATAAAACATTTTAAGACATTTACTTCTTAACATCGTATAATCATTAAGATTATGAGATTAATGATAAGCATTCACGATGACGAAATCAGACCACCTGCGGACAACGATACTATTCTTTTGTTAATAACGACTCGATTACGAATCGCTTTCATAAATATTGTTTGTGTTAATTGTAAAGAAGTTCGTTCGTATCGTTGAAACAATTTCGTAGGAATATTTGGATCAAATAAAAATTTACTCCGAACCTTATCTACAAGAAAGGCCTTTGACCAGCGGTGGGCTATTTACGCGGCTTTTAGTTTATTTATTTTTTAATCAAACAATTCATCTTAATTATATTCTCGGTCAATAACAGCCTAGCCGAGATGCTCAAATGAATAAAGCTTTTTGTTCATATCATAGCCAGTACCACCAGTACCACTTTTCAGTTTCATGAGCTTAATTTGCGTTTATAAAAAAAACCTGCATAATCTATCAGATAGATTTCCGCTATACGTTTATCCACCAAGCCACTTTAGAGCAGCAGCGTAGTGGAATAAGCCTAACCTTGCTTATTAATAACCTTCTCCATAGGAGGGAGAGAGAGAAAGAAAGAATTTCTGTATTACTTTTTAAAAACTTTTTTATTAGTTTATTGTTTTTTATATTTTAGACGTAACTAAAAAATAATACAATTATTTGGTACCATCGAGAGGAACTCTTTAATACGAGTCAAAATTTGACTTTTCTTTTAAATTATTAAAAATTTCTTAGCCCTTTACGTGACGAATAGCAAGTATAATCAAGTGTATAAAAACAACTAATACAATGTCTAGATAGATATTCAAAGAATGCAATATAATTAACCTTTTCTGCTTCGAATTTACTTTACGAACGTTGGTGGTGGTCACGATTGTTAATCCTTTAGACGAGAACGTACGCTAAATAATGCGGACATGTAATTTTAACATTAGATTAAACTCTAAACAATATATCGTGTAATCATATCGTGAGATTTACATTAATAAAACAGATTACTATGTTCTATACAGGAAACAAAAAGGATTAAAATTAAAGTATTTTTTTTTTCAGGTTTTTGAGATTAAACAGTGAGATTGATAAAATACAAATGAATTTATTATAATTAAAATAAATCAAATTTAGAACAAAAATAAGGATTACACGTAGGATTGCTGTGTTCCGGTTTGAGTGAGTGAGGGCGAGTGATCCAATGGTTAATATTTCCTTTGTCTATGGGTCTGTCACGGTGGTGACCACTTACCTTATCAGGTGGCGCAATTGTCCGTCCGTCTACGTATAATATAAAAAAAAACACAACAGCAATGCAATTCTGTAAGAATTCACTTTAATATCTCACTCAAGGGTCGTAAATCGACTTACGGTAATACGTTATTTTGATGCATATCCTTTAAATTTATAAATTGACCTGAAATTTGTTACTATTTATTCCTTCCCCGACGCTCACTAAGAAGGGATTTTATGCAAACCTTATCCAAAATACATTTTTGTTCTCATCCACCCGTGCGAAGCCGGTACGATTAGCTATTTATTTAATAAAGTCAAGGTCGCATAGCACATTCCGACACTTCGCACGTGTGTTCTGGGATAAATTTTAACATCGTTTTTTTTTCTTATAGAATAAATATACAACAACTAATTACCTTAACGAATAACAAGTGACAATGAACAAGTCGTGACACATCCATCAGTGTCCTACAACATTGAAACAAGTTCCGCTTATTAGAATCTTTCCGGATATTTCCGCATTGACATAATTACTATCTGTTCTGACCTTTTAAAGGAACGCACC
The DNA here is from genome assembly GCA_905147175.2 of Nymphalis urticae. Taxonomy (NCBI): domain Eukaryota; kingdom Metazoa; phylum Arthropoda; class Insecta; order Lepidoptera; family Nymphalidae; genus Nymphalis; species Nymphalis urticae. The sequence continues at coordinate 2,776,234 of LR990004.1, read as the reverse complement.
TTGAACCGAGCACTACTTTGAAAGGGTGCTTATGACTCAGTGAATATCTGAATGTCTTGAAATCGTGATCTTAGCGGATATGTGTTAACGTGCCTTGGATATTTATAGTATCTACATTTAGATAAATTTATCTCTAGACAACATAACATAACCGTTTCCTTTATCTATACTAATATTATAAAAAGGAGAGTAACTTTGTCTGTTTGTAGTTACGCTTTCACGGCTAAATCGATTTTGATAGAATTTTCAATGAAGCAAGCTTGAATCCCCAAGGACATATCCTATACCACTTGCCAACCGCGCGGTAGAAAAGCTAGTATACGATATTTCTGCATAGCAAATATTCAGATGAAATAAAAAATAAAACTCATAAAATGCTTCACTGCAAATGGATACGTGTCATGAATGAGAAGAGACGGATACTAAAGGAATGGAGAAAAACACGTCCTGACGTCAGCAAGAACGGAAAAGAACAATTTAAATCTCTCTTTGAAAACGTAACGGATCCAATCCAATATGAAGCGATTTTTAACAGCAAACAAAACAGCTCTCAAATACAATACCTCGCAATTGAGACCACCTTTTAATGAATATATAACATTTACCATTTAATCATTATTTATTATCAACATATTTAAACGAAAGGTCACTGACAGATCATATCAAAATCTAATAATAAAACACAAAAACATTTTATTTTCACGGTAATTACTTGTTAAAGAGCTATAGTTATTAGTTTATAAGACGTCTACTTTCTCCGGTCAAGGGCGAACGCAATGATATCGTAACGTAATATATATATTTCTAACAAAACAAGCTTTCCCGTCACACCGTCACCCGACTGTATCGCAATATTAGGTATTCTAGCGACACAGAGCAATCAAAACGGACAATTTCCGCGATTGCACAAACGCATTCTTTAAGCAGAGAATTCGAAACTGGGTAATGAGTGTAATGCCTTAAATGGATTACTATTAGGTATAATAAAATATGAATTACGAAAAGTATTTTTGCTCTTAAGGATTATGAATAACAACGACCATCTGATACTTTCATCATATATCCATAGAAAATCAAAAGGTTTTTTTCTACTATTTCTATAACTAAATAAGAAACATTTTCGTCGTGTTATTCAATATAACGATTGTACAGGCAAAGCACCATTACATACATAATATTAAAAATGGTAAAATTAATGAACAAATATTACACACTTGACATCTACGAATTAATAATATATGTATATAGAATATAAATGTAGATTATATATCAAAATATCAATCTATATAATGTTCTTGTTTTCAATTGGTTTTTTTCGGTTTTGATAAAAACTGTCCGAATTTCGATAACGGCAGACAATCTAAAAGCCAACAGCGCGGTAGACTTTATAAGTGCACAAGTGTGTGTTCAAACATTCCATCACTCTCGTGCCAATGCCAAACCAATACGATCGGAGACATATCAGACGCTGGGTCAATTCTTGTTAACTGTAGAAGAATTAATCAAGGCTTGTCAAAGCTTACTTGAATAAAGTATGTACTTTAGATTGATATCTTTTCGTCTCTTCATTTAAACTTGTAATCAATTTATTTGTCATCAAATGACATAATATGACACCTTTTGAACGTTTAATTATGTATAGTTTTTCTTAGCTGTATATATATAGCATTTACAATAATAATAATAAGTAACGCTTGTTATTATAGTACGTTTAATATGAATATAAACGATATATTTAATCTAATACAAATTGATTCATCGTGTTATGTCTACGTCCATATTGAGAGTTCAGCTTACAATCACGATGATATGATCGAATGTAATTATAGGCTGTGCCTTATGACAAATGACTCGATCGCGCTAATGGCTTTTGTAAGGTAATGCCGAGTCATTTTAATTAAAATAGGGAATTAATTTATCGATATTACGTTCGGGCGGAATTTTAAATATGTATGTTATTAATCTATTCGATACGATGTTTTTTCTTATACTTAGTATGTAATCAATTCGAAATTAAATCTTCTGATGCATACAACGAGTATTTGAGTAAAAATAACACCAATTGTAAACTTTTTCGAGCAACGCGTTCGTGTTGCCGTTAGTTTTCCGATATTTCTATGTTTAAAATATTAACTGGTATCAATCCATATCTTCTGTTGTTATTTATTAGCAACCAGTTTCAGTGTACAGAAGTGTTTGGTACCACTGATGTGTGTATGTAAAATTTCATGTTTTTCGTAACAAAAAAAATCGTATTTATAATATTTACACATAAAATAAATCTGTAAGAAAGACTCTCTGAGACATCCAAACGGACGATACTTAGTTTAATTAACGTGATGTATTTGCAAAGAGCTTTGAATCTGCTTATTACTTAATCATCTTATAAGTTAGGACATTCTACAATTCAAACATAACCAATTCATCGATTAAATTATCTTCCGCGTCATTATAAATACATATCATGAGATTAATTTATATCACGATTACTTCCATCTCTCTGCTACACATGCATAGATTAAAATAACGATCATGTTCCTGATGCCCTTGATCGTGAGCCTGCTACGAACGGGTTTCTAAGAGAGCTGGTTAAGTTAAATATAGCGCGAACATCGTGAATAGGGAAAGTGTTCTTTCCTCGCGTATTGAACTTTCACTCAAACTGTTCATTAAAGAAAACTTATCAAAGTCATAAAAAATGATTTATGTACAAAATGAATATGAAATTAACAATTTTCTTTTATTAACATCTTAAGTGATTGTAAATAAATCAAAATAAATTCTGAAACAAATCAAATAGACTTTTATTAAGAATATATACATTATTCAAATTAAACCTTCGACATAATATGTATTTGTATTCGTGTTATTTTAAAAATTTAGTGTATTACTAGTGTAATACAAATTTTGTAAAAGTTCTCTTTGTATTGTGTCTTCAAATTACTAATTTTCTTTTTGTAGTTTTTTAATTCCAGATTTCTGGAAGAGAGATGTTTGTAGAAGATAAGTTATCATTCCATACACTATTTATCATTGCGTTTTACTTATATTTTTATACAATAAACTTTTAACAATCAACTTATTATTTATATACTATAAGATAAACATACGGCAAATTATTTAGAACTGCACACATTAAAATATGATACACAATGAAATATTCAACTCGTTTCTCTCAAGGTAAAATAAATTCTATTCAGAACGATATCCAACTAACTTTTAAATACATTTTTCTACTAATTTGAACAATATTCACGTACTATCACGTGTATTTCACAAATTGACCTCATTCTCATAAGGTACACTCGAATATTTTTGTGTTTACAGACAACCATACATACGAGCGAGATCGTACCTATCAATTATAAAACAAAGTTGAAATCATTAAAGTTTTGGTTTGAAATATTTTGTGTAAAACGTCAAATATGTGCCAAGATCGTTCAGTTTTATAATATCCTACAATGAATAAATGTAAAGAATGTTTTAATTGTTTCTTTATCGCGAATATATATCCCATTAGAGTCATACAAAATTTTAAGACCGTGTTAAAAGTTATATAAATACGCTTGGGTAATCTTTATGTATTTATAAAAGACTAGTTGCAACCCGCGGATTCACCCGCATGTTGAGGGAGAGGGCGCAGGTAATACGTTAAAAATGTAGCCATGCACGTGTAATAAACAGACGAAATAACTCCAAATCAATTATTCAATTATAATATAAAATATATTGTCATACAAATAATAATTAAGCTATATTTCTTGTCAGCTTTTAATAAAAAAAATTAAGATTATTCATAAGCCATTAAGATTATAGGGAAATCCTTGATTCAAAATATTTCTAAAACGAAGGAAAATATCTTCCACATCACTGCGACTACATCTGCTAAACTAACCACAATCTTATTTAAATGACATTAGTGTTATACACTCATTAAGTACATACGAAAGTTTTTTATTAAATTTTAACCAACCGCAAACATTTCAAACAGCTAAACCGGATTCAAGTGATTTTCAATTATATATAGAATCGAATAAAATCGATGTTGTATGTTATAGACATGCTTTGGCGCTATTACTACGAGGTCCTAGTGGTTCCAAATGTTTTTTTTTTTTAAATTAATTTACTACACTTTTACTATAAATACATATTTTAAAACTATATACTTTTATAATATTTATATAATGAAACGACGACACACGACCAATATTTGGCAAACGATCAGTTAAAAGGGAAAGCAAGAGAATAATGCTTCTTCATTTGAACGTTCGCGATATTTTAAAATTTTTCTAGGATTGGATTCTGAATAAATATCATGCAGATGCAGTATTCCACAATTGTAAATGAAAAGAGATGAATTATTAAAAGAAATTAAGAACATAAAAACTCAATGTGTCTTGTCAGAGTTAGAAACTGCTCTTTTCAGATAAGAGTCACGTGTTCTAAGCACTTCGCCATCGCCATGATAATTATGGTTATCACAGACAATGGGCATTGAATTTACTACAATTTTAAAGAAATCTGAAATATACAATCATTTTTCAAATGTAAACAATACACGAATTTTGTCTTTTTGATGCTTAATTAAACACGAATAGTTATAAAATATAATCACACTCATTATTATCAGGTAATTAATTCTGTTCCATTAAATATTATATACATATTAAACAACGAAACCATAACAATAGTATATATGACAGGTTGATATGTTCGCCGTACCGCTACTGGTCACCGCAATATGTCAATATGTATACACAAAACAGCAGTTTGCACGATCTCGACCGACCCGGATCTTTGTTGAGAATATATCTCCGGTACAGGATATAGGATTGAGGATTATATTTAGATGTCACGTCTGACAATAAATATCGAATAAATTATTATTTACACAAAATCATAACTGTTTACTCGTACGATTTATCGCTTCAAACCTATTTCATATTAATTTTCGTTCATTTCTTTTATATATAGCTTAGTATAATCTTATATACAACTTAAATCATTTTAGCTTTACATTTAAATTTAGAATTTAATATTTATATACTGATTATGGAATCTGCGACACAAAATGCAATGACCTGTCAAACACGTTTCGTTGCATTAAAACAAATTCGCATCTTTAAAAGCAGCCCTAATTATGTGAATACAGTTTTGTATAATACCAACAAATAGAAGAAAAAATATTAAACAAAATAATTAGAAAGGGTTAAATAGCGACAACGTTAACCTTAGACCAGTTTCGTGAAACCACAAAGGGCGTTTTGCTAAATTAATTTAAATATTAATTCCGTGCACCTTGTTCTATATTAACAAAAGATTACGACACAGCGCGTGCAACAATTTTTTAGATTTTTTTCGCTCAAACGTTGCACTCAAAACGATTTGAGTAAAGTATAATTTTAAAAACAATAAAGCTTTTAGCCTTACTAAAACAATTTGATATTTACTTCGTTGGTCGTTTTACACTAAATCATAGTCCCTAAACTTTTAAGATTAAAAAGCAAACATGTATAACAATAATTGGTGGTAGGGCTTTGTGCAAGCTTGTCTGGGTAGGTACCACCTGAACATCAGAAATTCTACCGCCAAACTTAACGCCAAATACTTAGTATTGTACAGGTATATACACGATGTTTTCCTTTACCGCCGAACACGAGAAGAATTGCAAGCAAGAACTTAGCTAACATACATAAAACATAGTGAAGTTTGTAGGATTTTTTTAGGAGCTTGTTTATGTCGGTACCAACCTCTCACCATTTAATTACCGACGGTAAACAGAAACACTTCGTAATTTTTACTGTTGTTTGAAGCGCGAGTGAGCCTGTGTAGTATCAGGTCGAAGAAACGTAACATCCCGAGCGGCATATTGACGTTGTTATAAGTTTTTTATGCTTCTTAATGTCAATTTCTATGAATATATATTTGTATTGTCAAATTTTAAAAGCTTTGTTGTTTCACCGGGATCAATTTATTTTCATTTAAAAATGAACAAACAAAACATTTATCATTACAAATAATAATAATCGAATATATATTTTGTCAACAACATAAAAAAGCAAAGGTTATCGTTTCAGCCACAACTGTTGCTTCACGTACAACTTAAACACATATTATTCATTATTACACAGTACAGTCCCTATTTTATAATCGCGATGAACGGTCTTGAACCCTAACATATGATTAACACGTTATAAATAAACAAAGACTTAAATCTACGAGGTATTTTCACATACATTCATAGCTGTAACGACTAACGCTTCTCACATGCCAACAAAGATTTATTGCCATATAACGGCTATACGCTACACATTTTATCACCTGTACGTACGTCTTTAAAATCGATTGCACACTTGCATACATAAAATCGTTTATAACCGTCGAAAGTTTTCCATAGTTGATGTAGATTGTATGTAATAATTGCCAATTAGCATCGCCACATTACTACAATTGCAAACGTGTAAATATTGAACAATACTTTAGTGAATTTCAACTTTTATGATGTGTTACATTTCAGCAATCGCAATTGCAGTATATTTTTACATATTACACTTAATTTAATTCATGAATTTCATTATACATGTACAAATGACGGAACGACGTAATAACAAAAACCCATGAATTACCCAATTTAAATAAACATTTTTTTTTAGCAATGCCTAATTAATTTTATCGTCGCATTCAGCTACATGATCGTTGAAGAGTAAACATTGTCTAGAAAAACCCACACGAGTCGTTGTGACGAAGACGAGACGCATGCCCAAAGGTTGCTCCGGTGACGTGGCTGCGTAGGCGCCGCGTGCCTAGAATTAAGTACTACCTCATAGGGAAGAATTAATAACTCTAAACGTAGGCGTGACGTATGTTACGCGCAATGTATATAAATAAAAGCGAAAAATTATAATAAGGTTATATGTACTGTGATATTTTTTGTATGTGTATTTCGATTTCTTTTTTATTTTTCATGAAAATGCTTGACAAAGGATATTATTTTAAATGATTACCATAAGAGTACAATACACGCACAAGTGCAACTCAATATCTTAGTTCCCAAGTTGATGGTAAATTGGTGGTGTCGCTGTGAATACTAGTTAATATTTTTTATAATGCCTTATCTATAGGCGTTGGTAAACATTTACCATAAGGTGACCCACTTTCCAGTCTACCCACCTTTTTCCTTACTTTTTTTTACTAATTTGCAATATTTCTTAAGTGATAAATGACCTTCATTGTGTGGCGGATGATCAACATACTACAATAATAACATAAACCTCTGTATATATATGAGGGTGAGACTGAGGCGCCGTCATCGATTTAAACTAAATTTGAGACGAGAGTGATAGCAGACTTTTCGTTGTTATATCACTCTGGCGGAACGTCAAATGGACAGCCATATAGTATCTTGATTGAACGTCATCGACGGATCGCCGTTAAATTCTAATCAAAATTATATTTGAATTACGATAAACTTAATATTCGAATCGTAATAAAGATGGAAGTATCTAATATCTCTATTTACGATACGATACACCGATTTATATTTAGTATATATATTTCCGAGCGTATTCGATAGTAGAGCATAAAATATTTCAGCTAAAACAATATTTCGACACCCACATAATTCGACGTAACACTGACGACACGAGATATTTGCAATTGTGGCTATAAATAATCGTACACTAACTAAACCGCTATGACATCATTGCAATGCGAGGCAAGAGGTTTTTATTAGAAACGTCATGGCATAGCAAAATGGTGACAAAGTATGTGACAGTCGGCACCTAAAACGTAACGCAAACAGGGGTCCAACTGACTCATTGAAATAATGACAACAGGTTACCATTGGAAACGATCATCGCTAATGGTCATTGATGACTAATTTGCAATGTTTTCTTAAGTGATAAATGACCGTCATTGTGTGGCGGAGGATCGACATAAAGGACCCGGAAGTACAAAGATGAGGGCACGTAATAGCTGTTATTATTCTAATTACCATACTCGAGGAGAAGACTTCCCATTTGCTAAGAATACGAGTTATCAGTAAACGGATATAATAATTATAACATATCCGTTTATTGTAATTAAGGGTTAATAAAAGTACTAATTATTTTATTTAATAATTCAATGTTTATATATTTAAACAACCACAAAATTAGGCACAATGCCTATAAAATCATTATTGCACAACCACTGCGCAATCATCGCTGATGCCGCAGTGGTTAGATCAAAGATGAATAAGGTCGGAGGAGAATGCGCTATGCGCTCCAGTAAGGGTTGATAGTGTTCTCAGCAGAAGAAACTTACAGAGGCAATCTAGCTAGAGGAAGACATGTTCTAGTCATCCTGTGATGAACCACCATCACGGAAAGAGTAAACGCTAGGTTTTTAGTAGTCTGTCCTATCTGCCGTTGTAGTCAAAGACAGATAGTACGCATAAAGCGAAAATAAAGTGAAAAAAAAAATGTACATTAAATTGAAAATATTGAAATATAAGCATATATTTTAAATATAATATATAAAAGGCAATGTCATTGACAAGACATTGAGACTTAAAATTTGGAGAAGACGTTCGTTTCGTATATAGAAGACGCGCATTAAAAAAGGATTATGCGAGTTTCGATTTAACTCAAAGGTTTTGATTTTGCTTCCAACCTTATTCAATCGACTTGTGCAAGGTGTCATTCTTTTTAGGATACCATGAAAAAGGAATATTGTTCCTATTCCTATAAGTCATATTGTTTATTTTATTTCAGTCAAACTTGATGCTAAAAATGCACTAATTTATATGTACATTAAAAATGTACATTTCGCGAGAGAAGACGACAAGGCGCGATGTGTAGTGCTAGTATTGATATATTTTCTGAAAGTTACATTTTAGAGACTATTAACATTTTAGTGTTATATTAAATATATACGATCCTATCTTGAAATGTAATATTACTGATATATTCAAACGTAAAATTACTTAAAGCTCTTTAATAAATGCATACAACATTATAAGTAAGTAGAAAAAATAAGTTAAAAGATTGCACCACCGATTATTCATCGACCAATTAAAAAAATCCCAATGATAAAATCCCCGCTAAATAGTTTGTGGTTAACAAAGTATTTAAGTTTAAAATAAACTAAGACGGAATGGAATGTCATATGTTCCGCCGTGAAACACTGCAGTACCTTTTAAGGGCATACATTAGCTGCGTCATTTAATGCGTTTAGAGAATTACTGCACGTATATATCATATAATAATTAATAGCATAATCAAACTTTCCTTTTTATATAAGCATATATATTATAAATACATTGAGATCATATATCTCTTATATTTAACATTAATGGGTTAACGCTTTTAGTAATAGAATTAGTTGATGAATGCGTATAATAACATAAGGCTTAGAACCCACGACCCTGAGGTTCATGTTCAATAACGCTATGGCATTACATCATGAGATACGAATGTTAAATATCGAACGACTAGTGTACATAAGTATTTTTATATAAAAGTTTCTCAACTTAATGTTTTTATTGATCCGTAACAGATGGCCGGCATGCATTAATGTCTCCAATCCATTTCTTTGTAAATCATCTATGTCAATAATTTTAATTAGAGTAGTTATATAATATAGACGTAATCGAGTCACTGTAGTCAGAATCGATAACACATCAATCGTTCATCCCGCTTAACACGATTATGTTAATCGAGTATTAACTACAAGTACCTAATTCGGTTCGAGGAAGTATTAATTGCTTGTGAACTTCTGATGAACGATGAATGGAACATTAGACACGGTTCGAATCCCGTGTCGGGCGTCGTCGGTGGGAAATAATAAATCCTCGCATAAACAAGACTATGTTATTGTCTGAAACAATTATAATAATAAAGGGTTTTCCTATATGTCTGACCTGCGTGCTGCGACTTATACGTAGCATAAGCAAAAATGAGATGCGAAGCTGAGTTTATTTTATATGGAAAATCCCCATAAGTATTATAAATATAATCACAGCCTCGTCAGGCGAAAATTAAAATATAATCTTTTTTATTTGAATTCGGCCGTTGTATGTGAGTCGGTCAAATATTACGAATTAATTTTAAATTAGATCCATTAACCAATTAATCTGAAATAGGTATATGTTTCTGTATATCAATCTATTATACTCAATTGTATTCGTTTTTGTAGGTGGTTTCAAACAGAAGCTTTGAAAATTTATTTTTTCCATAATTTAATAGAATGTTTGCCCTATACCACGACATTATCTTCTTTTATACGAAAATTTTATTATAATCCATCCAATCGAATCATTGGAGCGCGGTTAAAGAACTAACTTCGAAGCTTCTAGTACGTATAATATTATATATGCTAACAAAAATATTTTTTATTTAACCATCGGTTAGAAAATATTAATTAAAATCAATTTATGAGAGTTGAATAACAATTTGCAAATTATTTCATACTCGTTTTGGAGTAAAAAAATATATCTACACGTGATATTCCGCTGGTCGTATGGCCAATATATTTTCGGTTGTTTTGGGTGTTATTGTACATATCCATTAATATAAAGACAAGAGAATAAACAAAGAACATTATTACATAATATACATATATAATGAAGTACTGATACATGTACTCTGGTGAGAGAACATAGAGAAGCATTATGTGTGTGTAATGTAATCAACTTGAAAAAAATTACATTGTCTAGTAAGGAAAGACTTCAAATGTCGTTTAGACCGAATAAGAGAAATGTCTTCAGATACAACTTTTTGCTGTTACTTTTTTATCTATTATTTTTTATATTTTTAGCAAAAAATATATATTTAAAAAACACACTTACATAGTTTTTGGAACGTTTTAAATAATCAACTTTTAACATATTCAAAACGATTAAAAGTTATTCCTATTTTTTGTTGTAACATAAAATGACTTGATTAATAAAATATATATACATCATGCAGAAGGGGTAAGATATGATGACAATTGTAGCCTTTTTTATGGACAAGTACAGTATATATACATGTTGTCAATTTATTAGTTATTCAAAGAGTAAAATAATAAGTTGGTATACAAATTTATTAGTAATAAACATAAATTGGGTGTCATTTACATCTTACCATATCGCATTATATGACTCTATTTATGACGTTTTATAAGACAGATAAGCAAATGGGCTACCTCACGGTAATCGAATCCTTCTGCTTGTGTTGCTTTGCATTTTATGATGTGACTTTTATTACTTTTAATGCTTAAAATTGTCCACCATATTTGTCCACGGATTGTTTTATACTTTACGCATTTAATTACAATTGACTCATTCATTTATTCACTTTATTTTACGATGTAATAAATGTTTCCTACGCTCATTTATACATATTGAAATATACGTATTGATTGTATTGAAACATTCTTTCGTTTTAAATTTATTTATAACAACAGAGTTAGAAAAACTATATTGACAAAACAATCTATTTTACTGGTGGTAGGGCTTTGTGCAAGCTCGTCTGAGTAGGTACCACCCACTCATCAGATATACTACCGCAAAACAGCAGTACTTGATATTATTGTGTTCCGGTTTGAAAGGTGAATGAGCCAGTGTAATTACAGGCACAAGGGAAATAAAATCTTAGTTCCCAAGTTTGGTGGCGCATTGGATATCTAAGCGATTGTTGACATTACTTACAATGCCAATGTCTAAGGGCGTTGATGACCACTAACTATCAGGTGGCCTATATGTTCGTCTGCCTTCCTATTCTATAAAAAATGAATATTTTACAATCAAATAACGTTTCCAATAACAATGATGATAAAAATAAACTTTAACTTGCTTACATAAAAATTTATGTTCATTCAATAAAAATATAAATAAATAACAAAAGTTTGTTTAACGGCGAGTACCGTCTCGCACCCGGATATAACGGATATATACGATTACAATGTTATTACAATAATAAATCAATAAAATAATTTAAATAACGAACGTTCAAGTATCAGAACCTCTCGAATTGTAACATAAATTATTATGTTGTTTACTTTTGTATAAAAATAACATTATTTAAAGCGTAAAAATTTATATTCTTTATGTTTATTGTTTATTGTCTTCCTTATGGTCTAGTAAAATATATCTAAACTAAAGCTTCCTCTCGATGAATCGCATAAGTTTCAAGCATAAAGATTGCCATCTATTTTAGTGAAAATATATTATAATGGTTCAAGAGAATACAATAAAAAAGAGAAGTGTTTTTTATTAGCGTTATATTTTACGGTTCTTCATATAAATTCCTTATAAATTCATTCAAAATTAGTCCTCGACTTACAAGTAGGTGGAACACAGACCGTATGTTTTGGACAAGTAAAGTTTGTGCTTCACATAATATGTACACACGTTTTGCTAGTACGTTAAAGGTAAAAAAAAATCGTACAACACTCGAATATATTATGAGTTTTTAATAAATAAAATCTGTAAGGGGCAATCGTAAATGAGTTCTAAGGGCATATTAAGGAAACGATAAATAATTTAAACGAATAAATAATCAATTAATAAAATAATGTCTATAACGAAACACATCGTAAAATATAATATATGACAATGTTCCGACTGATTGAATATTAACACGTAGATTTAACCACACCTACTTAATGCGAAGATCGAAACTGCGTTTCGTAATACCCCTAGCACAATGAGATATAATATATTTACTAAATTTCGATTTAAGAAAAGCGCTTAAGAGGAGACAAAATAATATGACCATATACATTTTTGTGATTAAACAGAGAGACACTCTCTTCTCTGGTGGTAGAGCTTTGTGCAAGCTCGTCTGGGTAGGTACCACCCACTCATCAGATATTCTACAGCAAAACAGCAGTACTTGGTATTGTTGTGTTCCGGTTTGAAGGGTGAGTAAGCCAGTGTAATTACAGGCACATGGGACATAAAATCTTAGGTCCCAAGGTTGGTGGCGCATTGGCGATGTAAGCGATGGTTAACATTTCTTACAGTACCGATGTCCAAAGGCGTTTGGTGACCACTTACCACCAGTTGGCCCATATGCTCGTCCGCCTTCCTATTCTATAAAAATAAAAATAAAGACACTCAAATCAATAAAAGTACGACGCTTAAATGTTATAAAAATAAAGCTTTAAATATATATACGTATATAATATGTACTTATAATATTAAAGTGTTTACATTGACGCCCTTGGCACAGAAACGACTCAAACAGTATAAAGGACTCACTAAATCGACCCACACAATATGATTCATACAAACAGTTTGCATACACTTCATTGAAATTAAACTGAGATAAGAAAATTAAACGTAATGCTAATTGTAAATGTGGTGAGATAAAAATTGTTGATTCACATTTAAACAAAATCATTAATATCATCATTCATTTCAATTGCATTTTAATAATATATGGCTCTCTCTGGTGGTAAGTGGTCAATACCACATAACATATTAGCTATATATGTATGAACACCACAACTGAGACGCAAACCAGAAGAACTCCCTGATATTAAGATATTTGTTTGTTTGGACCAGCTCTTAATAAGGTTCAGATCCTCTTTAGAGGCGCACCTCCGGACCACCATTGATCCCCGGCTATTCGGACCCTATCCACTCAGGGTCCGGTTGTTTTTAAGACCGGGGCGGTCGGCTGATATTACTAATGACATTGTCACTAGTTTCTCCTGGATCTTTTGAAGAGATCATCATCACGCTGATCATCAGCGTGTGGTTCGGGGGCTGGAGAGGTTTTGGTTTCGCCGCTGCTTGGGTGAAAGTGAGTGGACCCTTTGTGGGCTTCTCACTAGAAAATGTTAGTATTGCAGCTATACCTAACATTATAAGATGAGTGATGTAAGACTCGGGCAACTGTATCTATTAAGCTTGTTAGTAGGACTTTCATGAAGTCCGCCTGGAAAGGTGCCATCACTGATTCTACCGCCAAATAGCAATACTTAGTATTGTTGTGTTCCAGTTTGATGGATGAGTGAGCCACTGTTAGCACAGGTACAAAGTGCATAACATTTTTGTCCCCAAGGTTGGTGATTGGTGTCATATAATCGATATGAAGAATGGTTAATATTTTTTACAGCACCAATGTGGCAATGACCACTTTCCATCAAGTCTTTTCCATTTGCTTGTTATATATATATATATATATATATATATATTCTATATATAATATATATATATATTCTATAAAATAAAATGTCAAAAGTCTAAGTGCGGCGACTGATAATTGGCGGAGCTCAAATCATGTTTATCGCTTAATATTAAAGGTATTATATCGAGAAATAACAAATGTCAACGCAGCCATCAACCAATAAGGTTATAATTATGCTACTTATTAGCTTTGAGTCGTTGGTTCATGGAGAAAAAAAAAACGATTTTGCTGTAACTAATACCTCATACATAACAGGTATAATGTCCACTGTTGTCCCAAAGTTTGGTCCCTTTTGTAATAGAAACTTTAAGATTAACAAAACGTTATAAAAGTAACCATTATAATGGAGAAATCTGCACACCTGGATATTCTATTGTTATTAGGGATGTCTAAAATAGATTTATATGTTTATGTTGAATTTATCATACTACAAATATATATAGATATATATATATATTAGATAATTATCTATTAATATATAGCCCATATTTTTTTTGCCGCTGGACGAAAGCCTCCCCCCATAGAACGACAACCATCCCGATCTTGGGCAGTCCGCATCCATCCCGTACCTGCCACCTTTTTTAAATCGTCGGTCAATCTTGTCACAGGGCGTCCTACACTACGTTTGCCTAAGCGTGGTCTCCACTCTAAGCCAATATTACGACTATGGATTTCATTTTTATTAGCGTTCCTTAATTATTATTGTTTGTTTTTCATTTAATTATTATTAGTTTAAAACGTTATTAATTTAAAGAATATATAAATAATAAATTTATTCAATCACATTTGTTATAGTACATAATATATAAAGAAAGAAACTTCGTTCTAGCCGGATGTTCCACGACACGTCTCGTTTTTTTTAATTTGCTAAATAAAATCAACTTCTAATTCTGAATATTTTTAAAAGATGTAATCAGTTGTTTTTACGTATGTTTTTTACATTTACTTCATTGCACTTTCGTACCGACAATAAGATCGATTGCATTTCATACTACAAAATAACGGAAGTAAAAAACTAAGTCACAACAGATTACAAAACATATGTTATAGTACAAGCCTATTCGAATTTTAAACCGTTATTTTTTTTTATAAAAAACATTATTATGTTTATTTTACAATTCCTGTCCCATGTAATTAAATATTAATGAAACAGCAGGCGATCTAGAACGTTGACAACACTTCAATTAATTTTGATCACAATAAATTAACTATATTGATTTATAAGCAGCCTAATAAATCACGCTTGTTCTATTGAGATCTCATATCAATAATTAATGGCACATCAAATGATATTAAGTTGTAATTCACAATAGAAGATGCATCTCATTAGTTTTCTTTTAATATTTGATATAGTATGACAGAATAGCAAATGGGCTATCTGATGGTAAATGGTCACCATTGCTAATAGACTTTGACACTGCAAGAAAATATAACCATCCCTTAACAATACTAAGTACTGCTGTTGTATTACTATCCCAGTCGGTCCTAACACCCAGAAAATAAAAATAATATAGCAAACAGGTATACATATTTGCCACAAAACAAATTCCATATGTTCCTGGTATCTAAAATTACACTGGATCAAGGATCCTCCGGTAAAATACCAACATATAGAAGCTCTCTTCAAAGATTGGGTCATTTTAAAAGAATCTGCTTTTGTAAGTATTTCCTTTGTTTTTTTTAAATAGTAAATTGCAATATGTACACAAAGGCTTTTGTATTTAAATTCCCTTATAATATATATATAGTTAATAACGTCACCTTTACCACAAAACTGTAGTCACGTCAACGATATAATCACAGGTTTTTTTTAACGATTCCATTCAGATCACAACTTATTTATTCATCAACTTAACCCTACAATTTTCCCGAGAATAATATAAATGTATTTATATTATAATGAAGCAACATTTAAAATGAATGATATATTCAGTATAAGATAATCTCTTGGCAAGTGAAACAGCTATATCATTTTCTATACATTATAAAACGAGGTATACGGATGTCTTTAAGACTAAACGAATAAGTACTATATTATAATGTAATAATGTAATAATAGTTAAGGACGAGATTGTTCAAACTGTGTACGTAATTACGTATCCGGTTGGTCCGATTGATAAATTTATCTAAATCTTGATTATTTGCGGATACGTTTAAAGTAAATTGTAATATAGAGTTAAACAAATCTCGTAACACTCGATAAGATCTTTACTATTAAGAAACTCAAATAAATATTAGTTTGATACAAAATCAAACTGAAACTGTGACAAATCGATGAAATCGCTTGTTGAATGATTTGACAAATCAATTCATTTCTAGATTAGACAAGATGTTTAAGAACATTCTTAAAATAAATCGCATGAAAAATCATTAAGAATTATTTATACCTTTACGACCTTTTACTTTTTGAGGAATTTAATTTACAAAACGAAAAAAAAGTTGTAAAAATATACCAGCCTTAATGTCATCGCCTTTCATATAAGTTTATAAATATTAAAATTGAAAGTAATAAAAAAAGCGTTTAAATGTCAGTTAAAATTAAATAAATATATATTAATACAATTGAATTCAATAGTTGAAATTGTTATCAACGAAGTTATCGTCGCCAGGCTCAAACATCCGAAGAATCTGACACGAATAGATTGGAGGTCAGTCGCTTTTCGCACGGCGCATGTCACGACGTCGGTTAACATTGCAATATATCAAGCTATTCATTTTTTCTTTTAATTTAATATACCATAAAAAGTATTTATACACTATTAAAAATATAAAAATATGTATTTTTTAAAGTCATCGACTATTTCTACTAATGAATTTTTAGTAGCGGCCCCGAGTTAAGAAGTTGGTAATGCCTCGGAAAGTATATTGTTGGTACTGGGTCTGATCTCTTTCCAGTCGTATCGAATTGTGGTCAATAATATATCAAATAATGTACTTGAGTTTGCGCACACATACTCTACGATATATAAATACGGATTGCGTTGTTAGTTCGTCTTTGAGATCAGCCGTTGTAACCGAAATTCCCGGAATATATTGGATCATATTCGTTCATAAATTTTTTTCTTTCGTTACAAAATATAATTCGATTAATATCTACATTATAGATTAAATCAATTGCTAGTACCTAATAAATAATTTTATTAGATCATATATCATACGACTGTTAATTTATAGAGTGTTAAGAAGTTACTCATATGTATCAGCAACTTTAAGTAGGGTTTAATCAGTTTATATTAGTACTGTACCGTAACAGCCTGTGAATGTCCCACTGCTGGGCTAAAGGCCTCCTCTCCCATTTGAGGAGAAGGTTTGGTGCTTATTCCACAACGCTGTTCCAATGCGGGTTGGTGGAATACACATGTGACAGAATTTCAGTGAAATTAGACACATGCAGGTTTCCTCACGATGTTTCCCTTCACCATAAAGCACGAGATGAATTATAATCACAAATTAAGCACATGAAAATTCAGTGGTGCTTGCCCGGATTTGAACCCACGATCATCGGTTAAGATTCACGCGTTCTTACCACTGGGCCATCTCGGCTTTATATTAGTAACTTGCATTAATTTAACTGACGTTACCATACGTGGTACTACACTCACCCCACCGAGTCAGTCCATCTGTTTATCTTTCTGACCGCGATAAAATCAAAAGTACGTTGGAAAAAACGGAATTATTTTTGTTTAATATCAAGAAAACTCCTACAACTCATATTTAAAAATCTAATTCTATAATAAAAACAAATACAATACCAATCTTAAACGCCCTTTTATTGGGTACAATATCAAATGATAACATTATTTAAAGGTAACATATAACATGCGCACGCAGTATCACGAAGCAGTCAGCCATGATGTTCGTAGAACAAAGCCGCTTCGTTGTTACTAAACTATGGCAACATTATGTTTAATAATTTCAATTAATTCGACCATTATTCTTAAATTTCATATTTAAGATTGCCAAAATTTTGTATAAATTTAAAACGATTTCACATTCTCAAAATAAATAAGTAAAACGGTATCCGTTTTTACAAAACGTAATAAAATTACCAATTATTCCAGCCACTACGACAAGTAGTAGTAGTAATCCTTTAGAATAAGAATATATACACAAATTAAAAAAAAAAACCAATCAAAAAATCGATATTACACAACATATATGTACCTACTAATTAAAATGCAACAATTACAAGTAAGTTACAAGTCAGACATTCGATAACCATTTAAGTGAATATTACGAACGGATGTTAAATTTTTTAATATATTTTTTGTGAGGAAGCTGATACCTTGTTGACGAGATACTGTGTCTCATTAACATGCGATAAAGGCGAAACTACCGACGTTTAGTAGAAAAAAAATTCAAAAGGCACTACTAATGGTCGAACGTAGTAATTAGCGACTAAATCGATATCCATGCTATGGTATACATTAAACGTATATTAAGGAATTTCATAGAAATGATTGAAATTATTTGATGAAATTGTATTGTAGATTTTTTGTGCTTATTGTTTTTTTCTCTAAGCGCTGTTCTATATTTTGTGCTATTTCCAAGTGGAAACTATGTTGCTTTATGTCCTATAATTAATTGATTTTTTTAATGGAATTGTAAACTATTTATTCACTCCAAATAAAAAATTAATAATTAAAATAACTAACTAAAAGGACAATGAGCCTTCTACCTCGTAAATCGATAATTCATAGTTTGTCATATCGTTAATTAAATTATTTAAAAAAGGCCATGATGCCTTGCGTCACTCCATATGCATTATCTGTAGCTAGATTGAAATGGTCTCCTTTACTGTTACTATTTACATCTTGACAACTTGAATTGGAGTGATTTTCTATCATGATATATGAATAAGTAAATCACACAGTAAAAATTTTAACTTTTATCCTATTATCTATCTACTACTACTGAAGTTAAAGTTCTATTCAGCGGCATTACAAATAAAGCGAATCCCAATGAGCTTTTGAATTATATTTGAAATGTGTGTAACCTTCACCTGTTTCATCGTTATCCTGTATGTCATAGATTTTGATATATTATTACCAAGGCACACTAAGAAATATTAAATTATGTTCGTTCCTTAATCATTACTAACAAATAAAAACTTTGAATAATAAATAAATATGTCTTTAGTATTTATATAACCTGACACAAATGTATTTATCTTAGGTATCTTGAACGAGTTTTTTTAAAAATCTAACAAACTGTTTGAAGTTTTTTACTAACATTTTTTGCTATGAGCGTCTCCGGTTCTCTTAACGGCAAAATATAAGCAGACATATACCTTCACGCAAACATATTCAAGCAATATTTTATCATTCGTAATAATGACTAAGCTTATCGTAGTTCTATGAGTACGGATGTTCGATGGAGACCTTATGAATATATACTGACCGTCTTTTGTCAAAGAAACGTCCTTGAATAGATATAATATTACAAAATAGTGTAAAATATTCGATTCTAACTAAAATCACGTGATCGAGTTTCTAATTAAAATACCAAAAATGCAATTGACTACTATAGACGCCTTTAAAATTTCACGTTATAATTTTAAGCCTACCAACTTGAAATGATGATGAAAAACTTAGAGATAACTTCATATCTCTCAACCCAAGCGGAAGGCGTAGTAGCCGGCGACTCCATTTTAACATTAACGATGGCCGACTGCCAAATGGGATGGTGATTATATTTAGATAAGATACGATCCGATTAGAGATCGCATCCTGATATGATGCCTGATCTCGCTTATTTAAGATTCTACTCTCGATATGTCGTTGCAAAAATAAACTTTTCCATATATAACGACTCGCATATGTTTAAAGAGAGGAAGAGAAAAAAAACAAACACAAGATTACATTGTAACCGAGTCCATATTTCTCAACAAATAAAAAAACGGAGCATACGAAAACTATAAAATAATTTAAAAATGGATGTACGTATGATGAAACATAATTACTTTCCCTTTCGTGTGTGTTTACATTTACCTATTACTTATGCATTTAACAGTATCCCATAATGAGATAGCGTGTTTAATCAAGTTTAACGGCATTACATCGACTTACATAAGACCCGTACCCTTTGATAAACATTCATACGAAGTGACCGCAAAATAACCCGTCAGTCGAGTATCCGAGCGAGTTTTTCTAGAATATTCTGTAAAAACTAACACAACGTCTAATGCAAATATAAAAGTGTAACCATATTGATATGCGACACTGAATGCAATAATAATGGTAATTAATGGTTGTAAGAATCACAATAGCATATCAAGTAGTATCGTTTTTCTGTAATCGAAGTCGAAAATCGTGTTGTTTCTAACAGACTTGTTGATAGGAGTTGATCAAACTCATTCAATTGACTGGAAAACATTACAGGACAAAAAATATGACGTAGTCGTTCTATCGAATATTTGTTCTGTTTTTGTCTATACTGTTATTAACTGTAAAGGTAGCTAATTTTCACGGCTAAACTACTGCACGGATTTTAATAAAATTAAGTATTTAGCAAGCTTGAAACTCTAGGAAGGACGTGCTACTTTTTATACTCAACACCTTCTTTCCCCTAAACACGAGGTAGAAGGCACGGTTACCAGTAACAGGTATATAAATACCTTTCAAGTTCAAAGTTATCTGTAACTTCCGTCACAACTTTGTATTGTATGTTAAAGCGTTTTTAACGCAAAAGCATTAACTTCTATCACTCATACATTGGCGACGAGCTTTAATTATTTTCTGCAATGGCATTCGCATGACCAGTATCTCTGTTATTATTTTATAAATAAAATAAATCATATAAAAGGTAATTGACTTACTACTACAATCAGGATAGGTCACTTTTACCAAGTACGAAGTAGTCGAGACTGCGATTACCAGAACAAACTCCCCTTACTTACATGTGCTTATTGAAACAATGAGAAGATAACTCGTAACATTTCGTTTTGACTCTCAATAATAAACAAATCGGTTACTATTACTGTGAACAATAATTATTAAATACCAAATGTTAAAAGCACTTTTATTTAATAAATTAAAATACATTCTGTCGTACTTTAATAAGCGTTCCTCTTCAATGAATTTTACAATAATTTCCTATCTATATATTAATACTATCGCCATCATAAATAAATATGAGAAGACCTTGTTCCGATTGAGAAAAATATTTGCTAAATGACTTAATTCTAAACATCATATATTATTATGGTTTAGTCACGTTTGTTATATAAAAAGGTAGATCATATATTTAAAAGAAAATATTTACCCTTTTCGTACTACATAAAGCGTACGGCTAAGATTTGTCGTTTTTTTGGTGTATTTATGTTTTGCATAACTTAGAAGTAAATAACTCGAGTTCCTTGTTTAAATGATAATCAATAATAATCACAAACGATCGATTATTGTAAACATCTATTGTCAATTATTACGCCACTATAACACGGAATAAATAATCCTTTATATAAGAGAGCTTTATACGAGACAAGAGTTTCTTTAGTTATAAAGATTGTTCCGTTGAAACTATATGAGTTGACTTATTTAGAAGCCAGCTTAGCTACATTACAAAAATAAAATATATTTAAAGGATTTTTCGACCTAAATATTAACCTAATATTAACCTTAATTTAAGTCGGCCCGAAGCGAAGTTCGAATCACCTGTTTCAACATCGTTTACTTACGTCAATAAACTATACTTGATAAAAAAAAAACGAATCAAAAGTAATGTATGCAAATCGATGATTATTTCTATTTCAAACAATCGTCAAACGCAATTACGGTTATTAGAAATAAAATTACAATAATACTTATTAGTAATTGACGTATGCATAAAGTGAACAGGATGCAAATATACAATTTAAAACTTACCGGCATTTCTGTGGCATGTTTAGCAAATAACGTTATCGTACCTGAAACGAAATTGAGAATTGATGAATACATTGATACGTAAAGAAGTAAGTTTTTTTTTGTAAATTGGACAACACACAATTACATGTATTTTTAGTCCGTCAAATTCTGTGTTGTCCATTTTAAAACACAGTGCACAGTTTAAAAAAAAACAGTAATATTAATCATAAAATACAATAATTCAAAAAATAGATAACTTATTAACACCTTATTATTTTAAACACTAGAACCTTGTTAATTTAACATCGATCATGTATTTACATGAATTCAGTAGAAGTCAAACTATTGTCTTAATAAATTAATTCATAAAATATTTAAAAAAGAGAATAACAAACTATATTAGTAGTTCGTTACCAAAGGTTTTGGAAGGGATTCATTGTTATTAAAAATAGAACGCCTTAAAAGCATTCGCCGACTTACATATGTATGTATATGCTTTAACAGAGTAATCATTTTTTACAATATCCAAAGGCATACACAAGAAATCATATGATAGTTAACATAACAATAGAATAATAATGTGAAAAATATCATCACACACAGTTATGTAACGTCCCAATTAAAATACGTTCATCTCGAAACGCAATTCTAGTACAGAAACAAAGTTAATATAAAAATTGAATGGAAACTATTTTTGAATTAACGAAATAGAGATGCAAGAGTTGCATACGTATCAAACTTGTTATTAATAAAATTAAAAAAAAAAAACGCTAAAGATCACTACGTCATTACTTCTTAACTTGTTCTTGTACTTTGTACTATTCCTTTAATTTGTTTTTGGTTATTATTAGAAATTTAATGACATAAAGGAAACTCCCTTATTTCAAAATACGAAAACAAAAGTCGAATAAGATTTCTTGTTAAAAATTAAGAGGAAAATTGTAAAGACTACTTCTATATAGGTATTCTATATTGACCGAAGCTAAGTTGCACATAAATGTCCTGAGTATTATACTTAATGCGTAGCACATAAAATATAAAGGTAGCATTTATTATTTACTTATATAAATATAATACAAATGTAACTATAATAACTAAACTATATTAAGAAGCAAATACAATACATAAAATCTCATGAAGAAAACCGAATAATCAACACAACATGCGAAAATGAAAATTACCCGGTCGCGAATTTCTCGAAACAATATAATTTTATTGTATTTAACTTTTGTAAAGAAGAAAGTTCACATATGGAAAGAGTTTCTTACCAATTGCAACACAAACGTTAGATATACGAGATACTCGCGAAATTCAAAAGCTGTGACCACATCAACATTAGTAAATGTATAGTTAAGAGAAGTATAAAATTTAGTACACTAGTTTTAACAGTCATAAGCATTAAATCAGTGTACAAAATTTCAGCTCAATCGAACAAAATTTAAACCAAATATTCAACAGGTGAGGTTGAATGCATCCTTAGGAGCTTTTTCATATAAAACCGATTAAAACGTAATATGAGACGAATTAATAATCTTCCAATGGATACAATAACAATGTAATTAATAAACACACGATTAAAAATAACATCGACATCTAGAGATGCGATTCTAGGAAGTGTCAAGTAAGTAATGATTCTTATTGTAGAAAAATTATAGAGTACCAATTAGTTTTTATAAAAAAAATCGATATCATTGGATAATTAATTAATAGGAGCTTAGACGTTATAAATTGCACCAATCAAGTATTACTATTAAGTAAACTATTTGATTAGGGCCACTTATGATGCTTAAGAATCACGTAATTATCATTAGATTTTTTTTTCGACGGGAAATCTTTATTAACAAAAGAATATCAATCGTTCTGAAAACAAAGATAATTATGATTATATAAGTGGAGTTTACTAGTTGTTGTTGTAAAGTAAAGTTTACATGACTTATTCCAACGATAGAAGCAATTAATTAAAAAGCGATTAGCAATTATTATTGTAACAGTCGTAGTTATAACCTTTTGGAAAATGAACATGTTTAGTGGTCAATATAGTCTATGAACCACATAGTTTTAAATAAAAATAATATGTTGACGAAGGCAATAAACTTTTGATAATATTTTTTTCCGTCAGCCGATTTTAAGATATATTGTTTTGTCATTTTTATGGCAAGTTTTTTATTATTATAATAACATAAGGGACGATATACGCAAATTGGATGGCGGCGGTCCATCCGCCGACTGAGAGCTGAAGATCGAGCTCCGTGGCGTGCCACTGGAGAGGCCTATATCCAACTGTCGACAACAAAGGTTCGACAAACTTCGTTGTTTCGTCTAAATATTTCTTAATAATGACCAAATATCTATGTGCAATGTCTCAAAATAAAAGACTCTATTTTCCTTTTGACAGCTTATGACTGGTAATAATCCTATATCGTTAATATTATCATTTCAAAGCGATCCTATGTTTAAAAAACATACAAATACCAATCAGAAAGACATAAAAGCAGAGGTGACACAAGTTCGAATGGTAAGCTTTACATTTAATTAATCTTGTCAAAGCGCCAAAGCGCTATAAGGGCTTAATTGAATAAAGTTTATTTTGATATTGTTAGTTAGATGCAGTCGAATAACATTTTAAAAATTGGTGGGAGAGGAGATGGAGAAAGACCAAAACCCACGAAGTAAAGGTCAGCCTTAAGCTGTTGTAATATCTGAAATGATCATGAACGATTTAAAACTATGCACGTGTATATGTATATATGTTTGTGCCTCTGATAAGAAATTCGCTATTGAAACCGGCTCCCATACATAGTTCGTAGATTGTATCTGCATTCGTCAAACCGGTATGTGGTTGCGAGCGCGACACATTCTTGCGTAACTCGTTAATTGTTCCACTCTAAGTACATGTCCGTAAAAAACATACCTGATCTATGAATATCGTTTAAATTGTAAACTTCGAAATGGAAATCTGTTTTATGCGGTAATAAAAGTTGCTTTTGTAATAAAATGTCGTTTATAGCGTTAGTAAATGCATTTTTATTAACCAGTTATTTATCAATTCTAAGCAGTATAAAAGGCTGATTATCTTCAAATATGTATAAGTTGTTGGTATTTAAAAAAAGTTAGTCTAATGCGATTATTACAATTTTGAATATTTTTTTTTATCGATTTGTAATGTTCTTTTGCTACTATTTTGACAATTTAATTCAATCATTTTATGAACTGTCTGATATTGAATTAGTTAAAATTCAGTACTTATTAAATAAAACGTATTTCCAACAATTAAAAGAAAAGTTAGAATTTGCACCTTCGACCGAAATCGTATTCATATTTGTACATAATATACTGTTGTAAATGTCAGTAATGTTGTACTACACTCTACAAGCCAACTATTGACCTGTTTGTTATATTTCGTTTTTTGTTTTATATTTACCGGGAGGGCAAATGACTACTCCACCTGATGTTAAGTGATAGTAGAGTTATGTAACTTACTTTGAGATAATGATGGTGTTTCTTATACCACTTAATAAATATATAATCTACGCTTTTAAACTGTAAACAAAAGTCTAGATCGTAAAACGGATCAGATAGAAAATAAACGAAACTTTCACATAATATCATTTACCTGACCTACAAGTAAAATGCAATCTTCCTTGTTACTCTGCTATAACATTAGCAATGTATCAAGCAATCAATCATCTTTTTTGTAAAATATATTCATATCTTGTTTATTGATGTATTTAATGCGCATCATTCATTTTTTCTCCAATTTAATGATTAATTTATATCCTTTGGCCGTCTCTGGGCTTGCACAGAGCCAGGCATACCATCCACTTATCACTTATGAGTTTCGGTTTGAAGGGTGAACTAGTATAACTACAGGAACAAGTGACATTATATCTTTATAGCAAAGGTTGGCAACGCATTGGCGATGCAAGGAATGTTTAGTATTTCTTACAGCACCAATGTCCGCCCGTCCGCTTACCTGAATAAAATCTGTTTGTTATCTACATACAGATTTTGTAAATGTACATATAACACATATTACAATTTATCATACAAACATGAAATTTCAAAACGTAAGCGCATAGTTCCTATTGGTTGATTTATATATGGGGCATCAATTTAACTGTATATACTAGACTAAGTATTTCGTTTGAGTAAAAGAGTTCTTTGCCCGTTTTTCTCAGTAGGTAATACGTTTCTAGAATGAAATTCAATATCCAATTCAATTAAATCCTCTAAAATGAATTTACAGAAGTGCTTATAAGAAAAATACTCCTTAAAAAAAAGGACATTTTGATAGAATATAATAAAATCGATAAAAACAAAAAAACCTTCATATATTTAATTAGACGAGTGAATCGAAGCGGTCAAGTCAGGTATAACGTACCAGTCCGACGGGAACCCTGTTAATATCAACCTACATGATAATGTTTGACGTTTGTATGTAAATAGAGCGAATTTTTTGTATGGATTATATTATCATTGAAAAAAAATAGAACACACAAATGCTAATAAATCATTAACTTGTCTATCACATACCGGACGGACAAGTTTATAAAGAACACTTGGGCACTATTCTAAACAGGTAAATATTATGCGTCACTTAGACATATTATATATATCTTGTTATCTATTCTAGAACATACAAATGTTTACTCCGTAATACATGTATTTTTTTGTATTACCGAAATGGCAGTGATATTTAAATGGACCACCTGAAGGTAGATTGGCAATCAATACTTGAGTACCTCGTTAATCTAGTGGCTTGATAGATATAAGGCTTCATGTCCTCCCGGAGTCTGGTACTTGGGAGTGTGCACACTCCCGTGCTTTAGAAAGCACGTAATCGTTTGTCCTGCGCCTGAACTGTTTCTGGTCGTGTCCTATTGCAGTCTTATCGGATTATGGGAGTGAGGCACCTGTGTTTGCGCACACACTTGTGCGCTATAATTTGTTCCATGCAGTTGACTAATCTATCATGAGAATAGACGTCGTGGTCCAAACCGAAAAACATCACACACTTAACGTAAAAAGGTAGCACGATCATACAAGCACTTTTGATTTTTCATTTTACAAGTCAAATTAAATTCAAAACTACCATCGGTTCGGAATGTTGATTCTACCGAAAAGAACCGGCCAGAAACTCGATAAGAATTAATTTTGATAAATCATCACGATAATCATATACAGTTAAATCTATATGTCATTCGTATTGTTTTTTTTTTTTTAATATCAGACACGAGAATTTGTATTTATGTTTATACAGAAGAACCATCTTATGTTTAAGAATAGTATCATTTGAGGACAATAAGCAGCGATGATATTATTAAACGTAGTTATCTATATGAATGTTAAGGAAAATCCTTAGAAGCAAAAATTATGTAAGAAAAGTGGTCGAACCATGCATCTATAACGTGGCACATGCTGTTTTCCAAGGTTGCCGATGCATCCGTTAACCATTATTCTAATAAGGCTATATTTAGTGAAAAAAAACGTGTCCGTAATGTTACATCATATAATAATCTACTGCATTCGATTTAGTAATATGTATGATAGAATATACTTTATCTTAAAAAAAAATCACTAATTCCTATTCTAAATTGACACCAACATCCATTGATTCAAGTTATTAAGTTGGTCGAATGAAAAATGCAAATGTATAGACCTTTTTTACTTGTGGTAGTACAGCTTTGTGCAAGCTCGTCTGGGTAGGTACCACCCACTCATCAGATATTCTACCGCAAAACAGCAGTATTTGATGGTTAACATGTCTTACAATGCCAATGTCTAAGGGCGTTGGTGACCACTTACCATCAGGTGGCCCACAAGCTCGTCGTCTTCTCATTTTATAAAAATAAAAATAAAAATAAAAATAAAAAGTCGTTGGTCCTGCGCCTGAAATGTCTCTGATCGTGTCGTATTGCAGTATTTGGTATTGTTGTGTTCCGCGTTGAAGGGTGAGTAAGCCAGTGTAATAACAGGCACTTTCCGATATTAAAAAAAAATACTTATATACGAAACTACTATAAAAATTTTACGTTTTTAGCGGTTTGGCTTGATTAATGGCCTGAGGAAAGTCCAATGTAATGTATTGTTGCTAGCTAGACGAGCCAATATTAGATTGGTTAGGCTATTGGCCTTATGTGAATTCGTCATTACACTCAAAATCATATTTTTCTTACAGTGGATTTCGAAGATGCAAGATGATAAAACAGAAAACATCATAAGGATGCAGGGTGCATGTGTAAGATGACATTCTGATACATGCGTATCTCAACTAGTATCGAGCAGCGTGGTGGTATTAGCACCAAAATCCTCAAGAGCCATTTATAGGATTACTTAACATTAGTTACTGTATTTGCCTTTTTATTATTAATATAATAACTACGCCGTATCGTAATATGGCCGAGATGGCCCAGTGGTAAGAACGCGTGAATCTTAACCGATGATCGTGGGTTCAAACCCGGGCAAGCACCACTGTATTTTCATGTGCTTAATTTATGATTATAATTCATCTCGTGCTTTACGGTGAAGGAAAACATCGTGAGGAAACCTGCATGTGTCTAATTTCACTGAAATTCTGTCACATGTGTATTCCACCAACCCGTATTGGAGCAACGTGGTGGAATAAGCTCCAAACCTTCTCCTCAAAAACACGAGAGGAGGCCTTTAGCCCAGCAGAGGGACATTCACAGGCTGTTACGGAATTACGGAATTGTAATAACAAAGACGAAACGAAATGTATTGTTCTTGTATCACATTTCGTTTAAAACCTAAATCGTGCATCGATATAAGGAAATTAGAACCACGCCTTAATGTAATAATAACTGAAACGGCAACAGGATACGAGTAAATGTCAATAACGAACAATATAAATCTAGATGTCGGACATAATGGTCAATGTACAAAATCAAACAATCATTAAATAACACTGACTTTTTATAGATTAAATGGTAAAATTATTTATTATTAATAACACATACACAGACGCACGCACGCACGCACGCACGCACGCACGCACGCACGCACGCACGCACGCACGCACACACACATACACACACACATATGATAGTATGTAACACGCAAAAACAACAACAACCAAGCACTATAACACTTGGTCTTTCACTCGCTCAGCTCACAACGATCTCTTTCAGAGAAACATTTAGAGTCGCAAGCAAAGTATAACGCAGGAATATGGCGTACATACAATCATAACTATACTAATCTATATATACCAATATTACCTATAAATGCGAAAGTAACTAAGTCTGTTACGCTTTTACGGCTAAGCCACTAAACCGATTTTGATAAAACTTTACGTATTAAGCTGGAACCCCAAGGTCGGAAATAAGCTAACAACTGATTTAAAAGCGGACGCAGCCTCGTTTTTTAACACATTCTTCTTCAACCAAGATTCTTATAAGCCGTTAATGTATACTTTATGCTTGGTATACGGCTGTTAAATAATTCGAAACGCAAAATCCATTAAATATATTCTGGCCGATGGGGAAAAAAAGGATCGTTTTATCTCAACTTGTGACAGCAGCGTGTTAAAGTAACATGAAGAAAGTGAATTCCAGTGTGGAAAAGTTTCGGTTTGGTTTGAAACGTGACACGAAAACAAATATTTTGAGGTCAATATATGTTTAAATATTTTAAAAGCATTGTTATAAATTGTGAAATCACTTTTTTTCTTATTACTAACCATTTGAGTAAAAAGCCCGTTAATGTCTGAGCTAAGCCCTCGATTCTCCTACAGGAGAAGTTACGGAATTAATGACATGAGGTTCTACAGACACATATAGGTATCCTCGTATTGTATTCTTCGCCGTCAGTAATAAATTATAAATACAAATTAACATGAAGACTTAACTTTTGATAGTGAAAAATGAATAGATATAATATGTACAATCAAAATAAAATTAAAAGTAATAATATTATAAAAGTATTAATGTGTACAATAAAATGCATTCTTACTTAACATTAATGTGAGAAAATCATAACACGAACGTGTTGTGAGTGTTCTGTCAACCGAGCCCTTGAGGGACAAAAAAATATTTAAACATTTTATGATCTATAAGTATTTTTTTTATATAAAACGACATAAGAAGAATACATTCGTGCTAAATGTATCATTTAATCGACATAAACAAGTAATAAATATTAATATTACATTTATTAATACTGATTTCATTTTAAATTAGAGCATTAACATTTAGCACATAAGACCGCAATTTATAATAAATTAAACTACTTTTAGTCGTATCTATGAATTAAATTTAAAAAATAAAACAAAACTGGTTCAAATATAACATAGAAAATTCAATAATAACATCTCAATTCAAACTTTTATCTTAATGAATACATTGACATCATTATCAATATGTCAAAAACAACAACATACATATCACATTCATAATAATATATTATGATCTATGAGCATTTATACAGACAAATGTTAGGACCATTATGTTATATGTTAACCTGAATTCTTTTAATTAATCGAGTGCAAAAATGTAGGAGACTAGGTCTGTGTAATTAAATATCGTTCACGAAATTAATTAAATGAAATAAAAATTAAAAAAAAAAAACCGTTATAGCTTATGATTTAAAACCGGGTTCTATTTTTAAAATTCTATCATTGGCCGATCTGGTCTGATAGTAAATATATATAAACTTTATGAAATATTTATATTAGGTAACGAACATTGTACAAATATAATAGATGTGGTATTATACGCTGATAGTAATAATAGCAATAATAAAAAAGGCACAAAGCAATAAGATACGTTTCGTTCGAGAGGCATCCACCGTGCCACATCTATTTATTACGCTTCTTCGAGACAAAAGGTAATTTCATAACCTTGTGTGACCCTACAATCTATTCGCGTGATTCACGTCCAATTCACTATAATTTAGCTATGGACCAGACGAGCTAACTAATAATCATTTATTACCGAAGTGACACTCAGTTTTGTTTTTAGTCATCGTTATGTATTTAATCTGAGAACATTACACATTTAAGTTCATCTTTAAATAGTTATAATGCTCACATCGATTCCTCGAATTTTGTTATATTTTGGAATGCGTCCAGGGTGACTGATATTATCGGTACAGTCAAGGTTTGAAAATATATCGTTTATTAGCAGCATAATAAAATTATTTCATATTAGAAGATTTGTCAAACATAATGGCTACTTTGATTTCAAGATAAAAACAATTGAATTGCTATTTATTTAATTACTATATATTTATACACTGATAGACGCAGGAATACCGTTTTAGATTTTATCATATATTAAAAAATACATTTAATTTAATTTACATGCTAACTTTATTTTTGAATCATTGAAAACTGTCTAAAAACTGTAACGTTTAAGAGTGAGCCTCACAATTATTATTAAAAGTACTACGTATGTAACTTTAGAAATGCGACATTTCATTAATGTCATAATAAAGATTTACATGACATCACGTGACTCTCCTCTTTATAATTGTAAATATTTCAAGACCATAATGCGGCCCTTGGGGGATATATTTTGAGCGCATCGTACATCACCGTTGATCATCCGTAAAGGCAATACGCATTCAAACTGTATGTCAGTTTGAATGCGTATTGCTTTTACGGATGATCAATGAACGTTGGAAATAATTAAAATCTTAGCTGTTACCATCGACCATTTACAAAAGTATAACTACAACTATTTATCGCATTTAATGGCG
Source organism: Nymphalis urticae (assembly GCA_905147175.2). NCBI lineage: Eukaryota > Metazoa > Arthropoda > Insecta > Lepidoptera > Nymphalidae > Nymphalis > Nymphalis urticae. The sequence continues at coordinate 2,744,517 of LR990004.1, read as the reverse complement.
AATGCACTCGTGAATACGGAGAGCTTTTATTTATTTTTGTATAGTAAAAGTATTTCGGATGGCCTTTAAAGGTTGAAAAACCAAATAAAACTATATAAAATATGTAACCTATAAGACACATTAAAACGACGGTTCGGGTAAGCGAATTGTTGATTATCGGATGACATTTAGTTTTTATGAGCTTTTATTTTAACTTGATATGTTAATATGTGTGGGTGAAATTTTGCAACTGAATTTTAAGCCAGTTCAAATTCATCTTTTGATGCTAGTGACCAAACAGATATACTAGATTTTATTTGATTTAATGCATTACATTTTTAATACATCATATTTTAATACACAATATACAAAAAATTCAATCGTATGATATATATAATTAAAAATAAATTTTTCATTATTCTGGGATGACAATGAGACCTTATCAACAACCTTTCTTTGTAAGTAGCCCGTGAAATAAACAAAAAATCTTTGTAAGTAGCACGTGATATAAATAAAAAATATTAAAATCTGCATAATTAAAATCCTGTTTACTTTTTGTTAAACTATACGTTTCATTATTAATGTAAAATAGCTCCTTTTAATTATTATTATAGCAACTAATCCTACGTAACTTAGTACTCTACGTATCAAAATGTGTAAGGTGCTTGCTCATTTTACAAAATGAAGAGTTAAAAGTATCATGTGCAGTAACTTTACACAAGACATGATAATCTCATTACAAACTTATAATAAAGCTTCATCCAGATATGCAATCAAAGCATACCATACTCAGCAACAATTATTTCGTAAAAGTCTTGTGATAAAACGACAACCTTTGTCCAAAAAAGGCCCGTTTGCAATCAAACCACGTCGTATAATTACGAGAGAATGAACCGCAGAACTTAAAACTGCTTAGAAATGGTATACTTAAATATTTAATGGAAGCTCATGTATTACATACAATTTGTTCATTCAAATTTGTATCCATCAAATTTATATAAAACTATGTTACAGACATTATTCGGATACTAAAAATCAAACCAATTGTATAAAATAAGAAAAAATAGTTATATATTACAATACACGATATTTTATCTAGATACATTCTAATTGATGCCAATGAGCATAGTAAATGATCTGTTACACACACCATTCACTATTTTCTTACACCAGATCTAAAATATTATTTCGTCTGTGACCATCATATACTGACTTAATTAGTATTCAAACTTTGGCACAACAATTCATATAACGAATTAGCGCCGGGTGGGCCGGTACCTACCCACGCCACATACTACGTAGTTATAAACATACAAATCATCACCTACAATCAATAGAGGCAGAATTGTCGAATCGTATTTATATCACTTCCCCGAAACATTATTTCTTAGTTTAGTACAGTACCGTAACGTTACGTCGGCCGTCACGTTTTCTAACGTCTTACTGGGTCAACGACTCGACGCAAACCTTGAAACTTTTTTATATCACGTAGGTAACGAACGCAGTTTTAAGTTTATTAGAGCACTTATCAAAGGTCTAGTCGAGTAAATTGTCCACTTGCACGTAATACAGCAATTAATCTCTTACTTAATATTACGACATTCGCTTATTCATCTTGATTGAAAACACAATACGATGTCAATAACATTCAATTTATTATTTTATGTATTAGTGTCGTGTAACTTAAATTGATACGTGATTTTATTTTATTATAATTTCGACCTAAATTAAAACAAAGTTAATTACTATTTAAATGCGTGAAATTAGTAATTACTGTGTCTCGAGTACAAATAATAATAAAACAAACTAGTTGCGTTTAGATATTTAATTAGTGGTTCGATTGACGATCGTAATTACTTGTAAAAGTCTTGTTGAATGAAAATATTTTGATGAATTATTGATTCTGTTGAAATAGAAATCAGAAAGTTAACAAGTGAGAGCATTTGTATCTGTTCGGTCGGCTGTGGGAACGGAGACGCGGGCAACGTTTAATTAACGTAAATGTCAGTAATAGCGGATTAACGTCGCAGCCGACATTGGCACACATACAACACACCTGTTATTTATCTCGGAAACACAAACAGTAGTGATTTACCAATGATTGCCGATCTACATTTCAGTTGAGTAGAATTTTAGCAACATTTCTTATGAAATATGTACTTGTTTTGTATATTTCATTTAAATTAAGCGTATTTTATTTATTAAAATAAATAAATATGAACAATTTGTACTGTAGCTATATGTATTGTACAACCTTGAAATTGGCTCAACGTTTATTAAAACTTTAACAACCATATTGGAATCTGTAGAAATATGAACGTATTCCGAACTTATTGTCTCTAGACCTCTTTAGTGTCACTCTCTCTAATAAAAAGCAAATGTCCGTCATTGTAACCCCGCTCCGTTTATTTAATCTTTCCCTAGCTCTTTAAATCTATAATCTATTACAAGTTTTCATTAGAATTGAATCCAATATATGACCGACTATATAGCTGCTCAAATTCGTCAAAGCTGCATTTTATTTCATAACAAACATTTTTTTTGTGCATGGACTAACTAAAATATCTGTTTTGTGAGTTCGTTAAGCAAAACGTAAGATTAATTATGAAATTATGAAAGAAATAATCATGTTCGCTTGAGAAATCACGCAAACGCCAAGAAACTTTGTACAGGATCTCCTGAGCGCTAGAACATTGCTTTATAGCGCATTAAAAAAATTGCAATTTTTGTCTTGCGTTATTTTAATAAATTATTTTAATAAATGAATTACTTAAGCGTAAGTTTGTTAGGCCGGGCCGGCCGTTTGTAACAAGAATTCGAATGTGTAGTACAATGTAATAAACCCACAGACTTATCAGTATTCATTGCTCTAAATGATTTACGAGAACAAATTACCGGTTGCGTAAAATATGGAGTGAATATTGTTTTATATTAAGTTTCGTATATAATCTGTGATAATAATAATTGATTTAATAGTATAATATTATGTCATATTGTCACCTCATCTTACTGGTGGTAGAGCTTTGTGCAAGCTCGTCTGGGTAGGTACCACCCACTCATCAGATATTCTACCGCAAAACAGCAGTACTTGATATTGTTGTGTTCCGGTTTGAAGGATGAGTGAGCCAGTGTAATTACAGGCACAAGGGACATAAAATCTTAGGTCCCAAGGTTGGTGGCGCATTGGCAATGTAAGCGATGGTTAATATTTCTTACAGTGCCAATGTCTAAGAGCGTTTGGTGACCACTTACCATCAGGTGGCCCATATGCTCGTCCGCCTTCCTGTTCTATAAAAAAAAAAGTCATAAAAAAATTAGAAAGTATTTTTTGAGATTATTGCAATGTTGCGTTGTTCAGGGAAACATTGGCAATGTTTAAGTTATCTTATATTATATGATAAAGTAAAATAATATTTAATCATAATGAAATAACATCAAAATAAGACTACTACTAACTACGCAGTACGACTAGTACATCTACTATCTATGCAAGTATATATGTACCTAGAGTATACCTGAGTGACTTTCTAACTTTCGATTGTAATGATGCAACTGTATACATATAAACTTCATTGACAGGCAGACGGGCAAATGGACCACCCAATGATAAGTGGTCATCACCGCCGATAAACATTAGATCCTTAACAGATATTAATATTTCCTTACATCGCTAAAACGCCACTAAACTTGGGTTGTGATGTTATGTCCCTTACGCCTACAATTACATTGATTCACTCGTACTTCAAACCGGAACACAAGAATACTGATTATTGCTATTTGGCGGTAGAATATGTGATGAGTAGAATGTTCTTACCAGAGAACAAAGCTTAACCACCAGGAAAACATTATTAATACCATAGCAATTAATATTAAAATCGTGTAGTAACTAAACATTAGTTATTCAAACAGGATTTATTTTAACAAAATTACAATCAATATACATATTTAGGTTAGGTCAAAAACCAGTTCCAATGTTTGTTTTTTTATCGGCACATAAATATTTGAATTCTTTTTTTTTTATATTTAAAACTAATATAATATAATCAATACAAAACATCGAAACAAACAAGAACATACGTCAAAGCGATACAATGGAAATCATAAACGCGGCCCCAATTACGTGAAAATTTATTGTCAATATCATTAAATAAATTTATTGACACGACCTTTGATATGAACGATACATGATGTCAGATATATTGGTACTATTATAAGGACGGCTGAATGTATTAGTGATATAACGATCATATAATATAATATTATATAATCTAACGATTATGACTTATATATATTTAATTTTATAATCTTTAAAAAATTTGACTATAAAACATAACATTTTGAACATATTTAAGAGATATTTCAGATATGCGCCGGCGCTGATCGCCGTATTGGGAGTTGGACGACCGGTGCGCACGCGCATCCGCCGAAATGGTCAAGTTCACGGAGCGTGTGTTGCGCATCAAATATGGTAGTCGTTCCTCGACGCAATTTTATTTAATAGCGACATATTTTAAAACGTCTTTATTTTCTTGACGCTTTTTATATGCAAACAATATTAATAATATAATTTTGTAAAATAAAATCTTATGAATAGCATTACAACAACATACATTTTAAAGTAATTAATTACGATAGGTTTTTTTTATGTCAAACAATCTATCTACACTTCCATTTCGTTAAATTCGTACAAAACTATATGCCACATACATGTATATACATAAATTAATACGATAAAAAACCCAAGGAAATATGTGACCTTGCATTTTAACACAAGATAAAACAACAGTTATAAATCACACAGAACGAGAGAACTAATTTCTTTTACGACTCCATAACATTCCAATATTATAAATCAAATGTCAACTCAAGGAACTGAATATATTAAACGAATAATACAAGAAAGATTTCGTCGATTAACATAAATATATGTATGTTGTTACCAGTGGAGCGAAGTGTAACCCATTAAATACCTGACAAGTACATACAATGTAAGTAATAAGTAATTAGTCATATGTAGTGTTGTATCTATATAATATGCATACAATTTCAGATACATATCGCAATAATTACGTAAGCCACTAATCAACGAACATTAGAAAAATAAATAAAACGCTCAAGTTTCGTTATTCGTGTATTAAAATCGAGAACGTGGTGAAATGGTGGTGAAATGTTTCATGGATTTAATTAAAAAACGTCTGGCAACATTACATACATCCTGACTAGCTAACTATCGTTAATATTTACCTTCGGAAATAAATAGATTCAATAAATCTTATGTCCCATTCGAAACCGCACAAGACAGTATTATGAACATACATATATGAAGATATCTGGATTTATATTTTAGCATCAAAAAACTTACTTATAATTCGAGTTAATTGAAAACTTCAATTCAAACTTCTATGCTTATTATCTTTGTGTTTAACCTGCACATGACATTTTTACAAATGTCATAAAATCGAACAGAATGTGGTGTGGTCATTACAAAGTTGCTAAACATTATGAAGTATTTATTTACCAAGTCTATGGAAACTAATTTAAACTGTATATATCACAAAGCAATACCAACAAGAAAATATTACTAACAGCATGGCATAAAAAGATAGGTATATAAAAACCTAGCGTCGATATGCAAGATTTCCTTGTAGGATGAATTCAGGTAAATTATAACCTGACATTATTATAAGTAGAAGTCTCAATTTATCTTAAGTTCAATTTATCATCGTACGTATCATCTCAGCTCCCAGACGTGATACAAATAATTAGCTATGACTTTACGATTAAGATAAATGCTAGGAAGTACTGAGGTCAACGTATCTATTAATCTCGAGAGATGTATATAACTTAATTTACAACGACCCGAGATTTGAAGATGTCTTACCGTTGAAATGAAGTTCAAAGAACATCCACAAGGTGAGTTGTGTCCACTGACCTATCTTCGATTTAATAAAAACATTCCTAAGGTCAATTGACGTCATGATTCACATCCCACAGTTCGATCTTTCCTGACTAGTTCAAGTTCATCATTCTCAATCACCTTTTCAAGTATTTTAATGGACGAAGCATCAAAGGTCAGTATTTCCTCTGATGTGTTACGATAACAGATTCCATTGCCTGCGGCGAGAGTCGAGGCATCATAATCGCCAAGTTCAAGGCGCACCACGCTCCGCTGACCGAGTCATCTCTGACCCGACCGTTTACAACCGTATTATGATAATTGAGGTTTCTTTACGAGTAATCATATAACTGACGTTTTTCATTCTTTATCGCATTTCAATGTACAATCCTTCGGTAAACTGTACTTAAATATTGATATGATTTCTTTTAAAACTTCATTTTATACTTTTAAACGAAAACAAGAACGAGATTGTGACATTTCGTTTTGACATTTTCAAAAATACAAGAATTTATTTTTACAAAACGCAAAGCAAAAAATTATCAGATTTTAATAAAAATAAATACAATTAAAAAAACCTACTAAATAACACAGCGGCAGGACCTTCAAAAAACTTGAACACCCACGCAAGTAACGACTTAAACAAAGCAATTTTTCGAAACAATGATTGCAGTCGACATATTTGGATTCGTCTCCAATGAACCACGTATGGTCGCAAAGGCAAGACCACTTCTCGAATCACAGTACGATCAATAACATCTGAACGAAATGTTCTCATTTCGAAAATAGCCTTTATGCTGAGGATAGTAAAATGATCATTTTATAAGTATAATTCAGATTGGTTATACGAAACAATAAAATGGTATTATTGAAATATAACAGCAGGAACAAAAAGGTCGAGATGGAATTCCTACGCCATTGTTAAGATTAGAAACTAGTCAACCGAGACGCGCATGAGGGTCACACGCCACACCTTTTGTCTAAAAGCTATTTCATTTTCTTGTTTGGTTATTCCCGCGAATGACATTCATGTTGTATGGTTATTATCCAATAATTTTAAATATACATTAAAATAAAAGAATAATCTTGGCCTTTTGTTTATTCAACTGATTCCTTTGTTGATATTTTTTTTGTTTTCAGCAAACTTAAATATTCAAATTGAAGATATAGTTACTGTTAGACAGCATTATCTTCAAACAAATCTCAGCAGCCTTGTAATATATTATACATAATAATAAAATAAATAAATAAAACAATAAAAAAATGTATGAAAAATAATAAATTTAATTTAAATAGTAAACCAATTAAAAAGAGTTTCAGTTAAGAAGTTTTACGACCGTAAAGCTAATAGTCAAAGGTCAGTGTCGTTTGAAACCGTTACTGGATTATAAAGATAAGCGATTACCGCATGTACGATTTATGTAATAACGCTATTTACATTCGTTAACAGTTAAACTGTTTGAAACAAATGAAAAATACAATATTCAATGTAGGACGTTCATATCTCAATAAATTTTGTGTAACAAATCAAAATCCATATAATGAATATATGCCCTTTTTTAATATTTATATGATTTCATTGAAGTGACGAGAGGTTTTTAAAAAAATGCCTACAATACAGTTTTACGTCTGCTAACAAAGCTTTCCAAATTTCGAAGTCGTTCTTTATATAAACTATAACTGTATTTATTATGATTAGCGATGATACATATAAAGGTATTCCCTAACATAATATTTATAATAATAATTTGTCAAATCACGGTCGTATGTACGTGTTACTTTTAAAGTATTTTGTCGAAAATCCCCTCTCGATGCGGGTTTTACCATTGATATCATTAAGCTAATGAACGTTATGTTATGTTTTTTTTCCAACGACCTGGTATTTTGTTAAAATTTAAATATTCGCGGTGTACTTTGATCGCTGTCTTGTTTCTTTTTCATTATGCTGGCTCATTAAGCTACTCATAAGTAATTTAGTAAACTGTATTCTTTTAAGTGTACATTTTAAATATATTTTGTTTTTGTTCCAAACACAGAAAACCTTTGATAATCTTCTCTCATCTTTGAGGTTGTTCTTTGATTGTAATGCTTGTTTCCGTTTCTTTATCCAACTTTTACTATTAATAATACTATTCTGACATTTCATTGTGTTATAGTAAAAGAAGCAAATGAAATGTTTGTCAACATTATATCGATGACAAAGAATATGCATACATTTGCGTCACACTATATTGACAAAAAATATTTAAATACACAAATAAAAAGTATTATTTTGATAAAATCTGCGCAAATTATCGTCTTATGAGTACCTGAAGTAAGGATTAAAATATTAAACCGAGACTCCGTAAAGGTGTTAAATTCTTCTTAGTAATTAGAAACAAATATCTTTATCACGAGTACTTAAAGTATATGTTTATAAACTGAGTTTTTTGCCGTTTCTTTTCAGTACAATCTACACTCCAAACCGGAATCTATAAACGAAAACTATCAATTTGTCAATCAACTATACGCGGAATCGTAAATCGCTTTGCCTTTCATATCTTCTAGTTATTATTGAAAAGTAAATAAAGTAATAAATAATTCAATTTTAATTAAAAACTATTTTCCCCAGATAAAAAAATATAGAATGCAATAAAGTACAAAACGACATCAATAAGGAAATCCACAATCGATAAAGTACGAGTAGGACTCGCGCAATAAACTTTCCGTACCGCTCTTGGATTTGGACTTTTATTGTTCGCTATTTGTTACGATCTTGTAAAATATCAAGTAACTATTACAGTTCAAAACATACATCCCTGTGACTGGCTCCAAGGAAACGTGAGCAACAACAATTGAATAGGCAATTAAAATTGATCGGAAAAACAAATATCTTAGAAAGTAACTCGAATACAAATGAACATCGAATGAAACGGAACACAACATTAGTTCATACACAAGCTCACATATGTACATAGGTATTACGTAAACGACGTACGAAATGCCTAGTGGTCTAGATTATTCGCCGTAACGTACCATTAGATGATGTGTAGAAACACAAACTGTAACATCGTATGGGAGGAACAGAGGAATTTACACCGTTATTAAATTTCGTAACTAGAAATGGACGAGGTGAACGAATTGGCGTTAAATTTATTAATTCTACTATTGCGTATATGTTTAACACACTTTCTTAACATACTTACAATGTTATACATTTCATTGGTTATTTGAAATATCATAGACGTATGTGAAGATTACGTTATTTTTTAATCTAGATGAAATAACACATATCGTAAACTTAAGAAAAAATCGAATTTAGTATAAAAAATAATTTAATAATCGATACATTTCCAAGTCACGGTTGAACATACGCAAGCAAATCAATAACTCCTTGTTTAAAACCTGATATATTTTTTAATAAACGTTTTGATATTGTTTATTGATTACAAATGGTCACGGTCAAATGTTCCATAATCATTAAATGCTACAAAGAATAAAGCAATTGTTTGTTATTATACATACACTTCATATGGACAGAGAACTCCGAGCAGGCTATTCAAAGCACAGCCTATGATTTAAGCATCTATGCACTTCTATACAGTCTCATAGTCGCAGCATATTTACTGTTAACAAGTACATTTGCGCCCAGCTGTTGTGGCGTATAATAACTACTCCCAATGATATTCATCTTGGTGATTTATTTACACATACCTTATTCATTATATTTTTTTTGTAATAATTATTAAAAATACGTTGTAAACTATAATTTATTAGATTGTAAACTTACTTCCGATTATTTTTGTATAAAGTGGGTAGGACGCGCCAAAGGAGCGCATTCGTATTAAATAATTCCTGGCACAACGTTACGCTGTCTGAATATTATAAATTGAGTGTATTAATTATTGAACTGTTTTTCACTTAAAACCCACAAGTGTAAACATTACTTTTCTATCAATCAAAGCCGATAATAAAAGAGCACGTGCACCGGCATTACACGTGACATAAGTACTTTACACCAGAAACGTTTCATATTACAACGTCGCATTTGAAACTCGATCTAGAACTGTCACCCTCGTTGCACCCGATGATTTTAAATAAAAATTACTCACATCAATAAAAACGTTTGGCTGTAGTCATGAATCTCGTACTAAAATAAAATATGAATTGACCCAAATACGAGTAGATAAGGGTAAAACTATTTTTCGTCAATTAATGTTACGTATATATAAAACTCGCGAAAATTATTTTAGACGATTTGTTTCCAAAACACCAATTACAAATACGAATTCTTCTTAACCACATATAAACTATTCATAAGAAATCCTAAATCTAAATATAATTATGATTCTAACAATATTCTGAAACAACATTCAAAGTACATATATTTAGTTTGGCACAGGGGTATATGCATCATCACAGATTTAATGTATTTAGAGGTTAAAATGAATATTATAAAGTGATTAAAATCCTCCGAGAAGCCGAATATTTTTAGCGAAGCATCGGCAGCTGGAAATCTTCGTCATATTTTAAAATATGAATTAGTATGACGACGTCCGAACAGTAGAGCGTGACCTTCAAATCCTATTTTATTTGCTAAAATGTATTGATAATTTATCTCGAGCTCATAAAGGAAAAGAACCGTAAAAAAACTATCTTAGCTTAACGTAACAGCCTGTGAATATCCCACTGCTGGGCTAAAGGCCTCCTCTCCCTTTTGAGGAGAAGGTTTGGAGCTTATTCCACCACGCTGCTCCAGTGCGGGTTAGCTTATCTTAGCTTATTCGAACGAAATGCTTGGCTTAAGTATTCAGCAATCCAAAGTATTAAAATAAGCATTTTAATAAGCATTAAATCGTCCTCTCTAAATGGAGAGAACATTTGCGCAATAGTATATAATAATAGTAACGACCTGCATATATGTTTCACAGCCTTTTCTTAGCTTCGGCTGTATCTCAATGACGTAACAATTTGAACTTTTTTTATTTATTTACTTCTATTATTCCACAATGAGAAGCTTATCGATTAAATGTCCTAAAAACTCATGAATCAATTCAAAAGTCATAATATTTGATCATATAAAAAAGCAGAGATGGCCTAGTGGTTAGAACGCGTGAATCTAAACCGATGATAGTGGGTTCAAACCCGGGCAAGCACCACTGAAAATTCATGTGCATAATTTGTGATTATAATTCATCTAGTGCTTGACGGTGAAGGAAAACAGAGTGAGGAAACCTGCATGTGTCTAATTTCATTATAATTGTGCCACATATATATTCTACCAACCCACATCGGAGCAGCATGGTGGAATAAGCTCCAAACCTTCTCCTCGAAAGGGAGCCTGTTACTGTACTGCACTACTACTGTAATATTTGGTCTTGTTTGTACACATCTTTAAATGTCAGTAATAAATAAATAAATAAAAATGTAACCTTTAAATGTAGTGGTAATATTAAGCAAAAATATTATAACCAATATAATAATTATATATTCTACACATTTGGTTATTTTTATGGCTTTGTATGTCGCATAATAAGGCTATTAAAGAAATTATTAAATATGTAACTACATACACATATAAATAAGAAATAAGAAAAATACAAAACATATAATTCCCGTTGAATAAAGTTTATCTGTATAAATTACTTTTTTGTTGTAAATCATAAAAAACCTATGAATCAAACGTTCAAAAATAATGTTTTTGTACATCTCAACAGGGAATAAATAGAAAATTTAAACAAAAAAAGATCATAAGAATTTCTTGATTGAAAAATTCACTGTTTTGAATATAAACTTTTTTAGTATCAGTAACGTTTTGATTTCGAATTAAAATGCAACGTTTCGAATATGTTACATTTGAGCGAAACGTTTCCGTCGCAAAGGTAATTTTTATATATCTAAAGACTATATCAACAGACTCATATTTGTTGTATAAGTATATAGATCACCTTCGTAGCGAGTAGTACGAATAAAATTAAAATATAATGAATTCAAGCAGGCTTTTAGAAAGACTTTTAAATCGACATTTTACAAAATGGTTTTTCATGTAAAGCTAAGTTTGAAATCTTTAGGCACTGGAGATCCGGCAAGAAATTTAGTATTTAATTGATTAAATTATATAGGTATAGTAATTAAATAAATATTTTTTAAATATTCTACATAAAATTAACAAAAACTAAATTCACGCTTTTTTATCAATTATATAATCATAAATTAATTATTAATGTTTTAGAATTTAAATTTATTAATTAGTCAAATTAAAAATATATACATAATTTGATTATAGAGGAGGATACCATGACCCGGGTAGGCTCTATTGACTTTGTCGAGTCAATCAGCCGATATATTAAACATATATGAATAGTTAATTAAGACAATTTTTTTTTCCCGGGAGGGCAAATGACTCTACTCCACCTGATGGTAAGTGGTAGTAGAGTCCAAACGCGACGACGGCCAGTACAGTCGGGAAGAGAGATCTGCACTAGCCGCCTTCGCCTTGCCGGCCCGCAAGATGCCTCATCACGCCTCGTTTGAAGGAACCCGGGTTGTAAGAGGAGGGGAACACGTGAGCATGAGCATATGTGATGTATTTATAAATATGATCATGTCAAAGACACATTACATTCTAAATGTTCAGTGAAATCATAATGAACACTTTTTCGTGCGCTTTTCGCCAAGCCGCCATCTTGTGGGAAAAGGCGGGAAAGTAGAAAGCGACGTTTCATTGTCATTGCGAAGGCCGCTTTATTATGATGTTATTCTCATGGAAAATCTTAGATAACGGGGTAGGGTAGATCATTTTGATATTCATACATGGCTTATCTTATGAATTCTTCAATTACATTCATTATATTTCTATGTGAATTCGAAATTTCTTTATTTATATCTGCTATCTCTAGCCAAGATACTTTTAAAAAAAGAATAAAACTACACAATATATTTTTCGACATTGAACGATGAGGCACTGAACTAATTCACTTTGTAAAATTTGTAATAAGAATGTGTATATGAGTTATCGCATTTTGACTACTAATGATATTATATTTATAAATAAACAACTACACTTAATATTTGCTTTTACTATCGCAGCTTCGCCCGCGGCAGATAAATAAAACAATAATCTATTTTCAGTGCGTTCGTCTGAATAAACAGACACAAGGTAAAACTCACTCAGGTAAAAAAGTTATTGACCATTTTTATGTCTCAGTGACCTTAGTTTTCTAAAGAGAATGATACTCTGCTTAAAATTAAAAGGCGCAGGATGTACGGATAACATACAAGAAAAAAGCTATAATTGTCGTATATTAAATATTATTATTATATATATGCTGTTTTAGAATTTAAACTTTCGGAGCCAAAAAAATAAACATACGAAAATAATTTGGAAAAACGGCCACGGACGCAAGTCTGTATTATTATGATGAACTTAAAGATTGAGAGTCAGTGAGCAAATCCCAAATAAAATCACAATATTCACATTTCTTATAGAATAAACTGTCCCTTAACAGTTTAACTCAGTCAGGACATTGTCTTGTAAGTTATTACCTTTTAAATTAAAAAAATTAACCAAATTAGGTATTTTCTAGAAAAAGATTCCGCGAGAAAAAATTGCACCTAAATATGTGAATAAATTACAAAGGCGCCTGTTTGCCGGCTCATAAAATAACAATATTATGTATATTATTAGGTATGCTAATATAATCGGAGTCCACCGTCCTACCGGCCGGATCTGGTTTAGCGGTGTTTATGTCAACAGTGTGATATCGCTTTTAACCATATCGGTAACAGTACCCATACTGGGATTCTATTTTTTACAATTTTTGGCGCCGCTCGCCTCGAAAAATGCCTATTATACCCTAAATATATTAGTTTAAAGTTTTATTTAATTCGCGTGTTATAGTAAAATTTGTTCTTTGGTGATAATGAGTGAATTTATTCGGATTTGGACCGTATTATTAAAGTTGAAGAGATGTAAATAGAATGTCGTCCGCGTATGTTTTTGTGGGTTTTCCTGCCGGCCGGCGTCGCATGCTTGTGGCCCGCGTGGAATGCGGAGATGACCGCGCTTTTCGGCATATTTTACCTTCCTAATTAGCATACAGCCGCGTCGGCGCCCGCATACGAGATGATTGACGTAGATGTAATAAAAAAAAACATCTGATTATACTGACCGGCGTCGAACAAACTATCTACAATATATTGAATTCGTTTGTATTTCGTTTCGCACGAGACTACGTTGCCATTTGAATTTATTTGTTATATAGTAACATTAATCTGAGGACGGTTCATGGTCGTGTTCTTAATTAAGTTTTTTTTTTTCAATTTATATTTGGTTATAATATGAGGTATATAGTTCAAAGTTTAATTTATGTATTTATAATTACGGTCGGGACATATATTTCAAATCTTTTCCGTTATAAATAAATATGTTTGAATACTTTTACATATTGAATGTGATCGAGGCGTGTTAATTATTTATAAAATATTATTTAAATATGATAATACAATTAATTATTAGCAAGTGACATAAAAAGGCACGTGATTTAGATAAGCATTTAGTAAATATACGAAAATTGAACTCATTGAAGAAAATAAAATCAAAGGTTAAAATTTATTTCTACGAAATATTGTAGATTCGGGGCGATGAACGATTTTAAACAGTAGGTCCATACATAATAAATACAATTATTGTAATCTAATTTTATATATACAATAAGTACATTATTTAAATTTTCATGATGATAAAATTTTCGACTTCCTTGGACAATTAATATATCGTTACACGTTTTTTGCTAAACAATAAACTGTCACCAGGCCATGCATTAATTAGTCAAAAAATAAATTTCTGGTACCACCCACTCGTTACATATTCTATCGTCAAACAGCAACACTTGGTATCGTTGTGTTATTGTATCAGTGTAACAACAGGCATAGGGGAAAAAACATCTTAATTCCAAGGGTTGGCGTCGCGTTGACATTCCAAAGTGTTGGTAAAATTTCTTACAGAGCCAACGTATACGGGCGATGACTAGTTAGAACAATATCACTTCAGTAGTTGAATATCGATATCATTTCAACTCTATACATAAAACATTAGAAAATTTCTAATCACATCACATCGACAAATATAAACTCACTCGAACGTATCAATCGTTAAAAACTATATCCAATAAACAGCACTCGTATCCGTCACTTTCAAACCAACGGGATACGATAAAATAATTCACTTTCATTCGCAATAGAGGCCTATTGGAACAATTTGTAGTTAAATAAAGTGTAGTCCCGTAAGTGGAGCGGATATTGTAATAGGTCCCTTTCGATTGGAAATATAAACTTTTCTATGTCGACTTACTTTCTATGTATCAAAGAACCGCAGGAACTCGCTGTACTAGTTATAACATTGCATAATATCCCTTTATACGTGTTTCAATCAAACACTAAGCTACGATCTATTACGTATTGTCATAAATGTGTAACAACAGCGAGCAATAGCCGATTTATCATTGATAATATGATGAATTGTAATGATAAAATCATAACATTAGCTTAATATTTTGGAATGGAATTAATTTTGAGAACAGGTTACCCTGTTTTGGAGAATTACGTCGACAGTTAACCTGGATTATCAATGTCACTATGAATGTATAGAAGCAGTACGTACCATAGAATTGAAAAATTACAACTTACTAACAAACTTTTTTTATTAATATCCTGTATTATTGTTAAAATATATTTAAATATGTAGCGAGACACAGTGCTTGATATAAAATAATATTATAATGTTGTAAAATATACACACTTTGGGACATGACCCGGGCGAACAAGGCTAAGAAAGAGCCCATTTTCTTATGTAAATACATCTCTGTTTTTATGGAGAACTGATACAGATTAGTTTTTACTCATAATTTAGTAATTTTGTTATCCATTTTTTCTCATATATAAACTAATTATTATTAGTATTTTGACACTAAAGTATCATATCGGTTGTGTATATTGAAAAAAAAATACCTAAATAATTAAAGTGTCGAATTTCAACATTCGATGTTCGAACGACTATTTACCTTATTAAAATTATACTTTAGCCTAAGAACAAACACATCCCCTGCAATAGAAGGGACCTGCTGTTATTCAAAGCACACATAGTCACTATACAGAGACATATTCAAATCCGGACAAATTAAATCACTCGTATTAAACCATCATTCGCTGAGAACTACGAAAGCAGATGAAATATAAAATTGCAGTCGAACTTGATAAGGCTGTTTATTTACGGTAACAATGTCGGCTGGCAACAGTCAGACTACGAGCGACGATACCTAAATATAAAAACCACATGCTGCATTAACGCTACCTGAATCCGCGTACATCCCACCGATTCAGAGATAAAGCTTAACGCACACAACGAAAAACATACAACCAAAATAATACACTCGTAATAAATTCGCGTGACAGTTGCAAATTACTGTAATATATTAAACGCATAAAATAAATATGTATATAAATATTTCTAACATAATCATTAACAGGACGAGAAATAAAATAAAAAATAACAGGAAACAATCTAACCATAATCGTCTGATAGTAATTTTACAACTTTACAAAACGTTTGTATAATTGTATAATTGATATATTAATATACAACAGCCTTCCTATTTAACGTTCACATTAAAACAAAACTTGATTGTATTACAAAGTGTTAAAGGTCTTTATAAAGCAAACATTGTTTAGCTATCAACAAATTCTTTGACTGAATCTCATCTAACGGGTTAGTTCGTAACTTGAGATTTTCAAATATCAAAATTCTAATATAGTCATAAATACATACGAGCACATACTCAATTATAGTCAAATTAACTATATTGGTACGTGGCAAGCGATGACGAAACATATACCAGGCGAACAATAAGCGATCACATATACATAGTTTCGTATTAAAATTTTATGTCATTTTCAAAATATATTAAATCAAATCCGTATCATTATAACGATGCTAGCTATTATGTTTATGTTGTCATTAATTCAAAAAAATCAATTAAATTATTAACGCAAAAGATTAACGATATAACAAAACATCCAGCGGCCCCGATATCCTCCTGTATAATATAACCAATGCTTTGACTAGAATTAAACAATAACAATAAAACTTTGATTAAAGTATTAGTAAAAGAACAGCTATCTAATTAATAAAATACGCACAAATTAAGCACCATATTATATACTCCATATTATGTATACACTTGGCGGAAGACCAAGTACCCACAAATCACTTATTCTACCACTGATTTGCAATACTTCGCACTGTTATATTTCGGATTAAAGGGTGAATAAGCCAATGTAAATACAAGGACATAAAACAGTTTTCTCAGTTCTTATAATCGATACAGTTATCTATAGGCCCGCCTGATATAGTAATATTTAAAAAAATACTCATCATTGTTGTCTAATAGAAAAAAAAACATTGTAAGTTTTATTAAGATATCAATAATTCCTACATATATATACAAAATGGTTCCTAGACTATGCAAAAAATATTGAGTCGTCAGGTCAGTATCGTTAACGTTGAAACTTGTTCTTATCGCGTCCATATGTTTAGGGAAATCCCATTAACAATCCCCGAGGAATTTCTCTGAGGTGTGCCTCTAAAATACGACACGATAACATTTATGAACGTCGCGTCGGTAGTTATATGCGGAGTAATTTAAAGCGAAATCCGCAATCCCACCAGTACGACGACCTTGGCGTTAACTTATAAGCAAGGGCAACGCGAGATGGTGACAACTGGAACTTGTTAAATTTATTTCAAAATTTAAAAATATCCTGCGTTGTTTCACAAGAAACATGCTCTCAGTAAGTAGATATTATAAAGAGAAAAAATCTTTTGAGCTCGAGACAAGATCATGACAAAGTTGGAATACATTATATTTAGAACAATTTAACGTACAATTGATTATTTTAATATAAATACTGACATACATCCCACAGAGAGATCTAGCTTTGTCAAATAATAAACATAAAGGTACTTAATTGTATGGGCCGTGATGACCTAGTGATTAAAAGAGAATCTTAGCCGATGATTCAGAGTTTAAGCTCGCGCAGTAACACCGCTAAATTTCCATGTGCTTAATTTGTGCTTATAATTAATCTCGTACTCAGAGGTGAAGGAAACATCGTGAGTTTTATAAATAGATAAGCAATAGAATATATAGGTAATAAAAAAAGCGTGAAGTTAAAGTTCCTTGATTTTTATACAAGTTATATAATAGTTTAATTGTATTAAATTTAATCGGTGGAATAGTATTATTAATGAATTAAATGAGATGATTCCTTACCGAACCTTCGGTGTCGATTTAGTATTAGGAACCGACGAATCAAAAGTGTCTTATCGAGCTCACTTAAAAAATGTACATATATATATATATATATATATATATATATATATATATATATATATATATATATATATATATATTTGATCGTACAACCCTCGTACAGTTAAAATTACAAGTTTACGTAAAGAGTGCAATCGATTCCGAGTATTTCTGGTCATGTCACGAAGTATAATAGCCAATAAATCTATCATATCATGCTAATCTACGAAGGAAAATATCGTGAGAAAACCCGTACACTCATAGCGATTGTAGGGCATGTGTTCCTGTACACTTAAATACTCGTATTTACTTACGTAATAATAAAATTAGTATTCGTTGTTAGTTTTTATATCTGAGCCATGCAGACGGTAGAATTAAAATTCAGGTGCCATTTCAAAATTCTTATCAGTAACTTTGTTAACCGTCTCACTTTTTGCCTTCTTACAATTAAATGTTGCTAAAGACTTAATTAATTTGAACGTGTTGGTATTTTTTTGTTTGTAAGCGGATTACATATAAATATTTAAATTTTGATTAATTAATATATTCATTTTACCATTTATTTACTTTATTAAAAAAATAATAATAATAAAAATTAAATTTAACGTTCCGTTTCATAAAACTGACTAAGCACTTCATTGTAATTAAACAAATAACATACAAATTAAATGCTAACAGTATGTGTCTTTGTTAATAAAACTATATATAAAAACATTTGAAACATATACCTACTATGGTTAGGATGATAACTTGTTTAAAAGGGTTCCATTCATCACGGAACGTTAATTTATATTGCATAACAAAACAACACCTGACCATGTTAATATTCACATCGATGAAGTGCTAAAACCAATCTAAATCAGAACAAGGTCCTGAATTGCAACAGATCATGAGAAATGTCGGAAAGCATAAAACGGTCCGACAATTCAATTCAATTGGAGTTATCATAATTTCAATAGACAAAAAAGAAAAAAAAAGTTTTTATTAAATTAACAAAGCAACCGAAACAAATGCAAACAAAATCGAATGTCCGAAAAGAGTGATGGGAGATTCTACTGAAATTGTTAGAAATTTATTTACATTTTTTTAAATCTCCAACGGTGAACAAAATCTAAATTAACTAATAGCATAAAACACATAAACTATAGAAAACATATACATAGATGTAATATACTTACTACGTACTTAATAATCTGAATTAATTTGTGATTAAAAATAATTCGTAAATTATATACATTATATAGGACTTACTGGATACATTGAAATTTTATTAAATTATTAATATCAATAAAATAAATTTATAATGAATTCAAGGTCATATAAGTATATCAATGTTGATTCCTTATCCAGCATTTCTAACTTTTTTCCGAATATTAAAAAAAAAACATAAAACTGATGGGAGACAAAACTCCGTACCTCGAACCAGTTATCGAAACAAGTACAAAACATTGGAATCTGATGAATCTCGCGTCGCTCCGACGCCGAAATTCTGTTACAGAAAAAAAAAAACAAAATCCGTTTTTAAAATTAATAGTGGTACCGTCGTAAATCTGGCAAACGTCAAGGAATAATTTCGAAAGGAGTCGCCATTAATTAATTTAAATATAATTTTGATCTATATAAATAAAATATATTCGACTTGTTCGATTGATAGATTTATAAATACTAACGAACGGTCCAAAATGACCTTGACAGACAGCCGATAATATTAATGGGAAAATCATTTCGAAAATTTTAAATAGTAATGCGAGTAGACAAGTCGAAAATTAAGATATATAAAAATACAAAAATATTCAAGAAAAACCGCATGAAAGTCGCATCTACATCCATATAAACAATATTTAATAACTAATAAAAAACATTTCATTTTATAAACAATAACAATCGCAGTGTTCATCGCTCGATATTTTGATATACATACGGATGGCGCCAAGAAAATGGTCATTGCATTTAAAATTATGTTTTTAAAAAGCAATTTTAGCTATTCGGCGACGACCTTCGCGGTGTCGATTTTAAATGATCGATTCTATATTTAAAACATATATCGGAATCTTTTACATAATATTTACAAGTCTATACATTATAAGACCTCTGATAAATATGAATAACTATATTCAAATACAGTATCAAATACATTATTACATTAGTTTTATTATAGGATAAGTGATATTTATTACGAAGGGATTAATTATAGTAATTTTATTTTTATATTAATTTTTAACTTTTATTTGTATTCATTTTCATATTCACCGCCATCTTTGGTGACAAATGATCCGTCAAGATCGACAATCAAGTAACGATAAAGTGTAAGACGGGTGGATGGTGTACCGTCAACATAATACCGTATTTATTTTATTTAAAAAGCACTGTCAGTTTGATTTAAAGTGTGATAAAAATTCATAAACAAAGGAAAAATACTATAATAAATATTTAAAAAAAAAACGTTATGAATTTAATATTACATAATTTAAACGGTCAGACGACGCGCCGGTCGCATCCGGCCTGCTCCGCGGCGCCGTTGCTGGCATTCCGCGATCCTTGCGAATATACGACGAATCTTATTTTTCATTTCGATAAACATTGTAAATATGTCAAGCTTATTTTTTATCGTACGAAAGGGCTACTATTCGACGGAATGTACACGTTACTTAAATATTTACTTTGTTATAAAATAAATATAAAAACATAATAAATAAATTCTGTCGTTATATCTTAATTATTTATTGTACTATGATCAATGTCGTAGAGTTTATTTACTCGCTTAATCAAAATCTAAGCCTTAAATATTTTCGTATAAAGAGAGCAATTAAAATATTGAAATTATCAACTTAGCAAATAAAATAAGTATAACCATGTTATGCAAAGCATCACAAACGACAGTACGTAGTATTTTATATATATGTATATTATTCTTAATTTTTTTTTTACGTAGGTATCAATAAAATACGGCTTGTAGTGTAATGTGATGGGAAGTTCCAGTTATAAAATGTTCAAAATGGATTGAGCGCCACGATGTCGTGGAATGTAGCCATATAAATAATATCGCCAAATTTTACTTAGAAAATGACATGTTTTCTATAAAGTCAATAAAGATTTTTGAATAAATTAAAAATAATATATTTTTAAAACTGTATTTATTAAGTTTATTTTAAAGAACTGCTTTATTGGTCTAGTTCACATCGCAATATGAAATGTTTTTGATACTTTTTTGTCGTGATTTTTTAGTAGTAGTTTACACGTAGAAAGTTTTCAGTTGAACTCTCGTTGTTGGATTGCCATCTTTGGATAACGTATGAAAGAACAGAGATTGCATCTGTGTCTGTGCGTTATATACTATCACCTGCACAATTGGCCAGTCCTAGTAGAAGGACTTCTTTGTTTTTAAAGTACACTTATTCTCATTCAGTGTCATTAAATAATATAAAAATAAGTACCATTAAGTAAGGTTCTGTCTCGAGTATTTTGACTGGACTTATGTTTTAAAGGGCGATAGCTCAGGGCGCATTTACTTAAACCAAAGGTTACAATTCCGTATCAAACGTAGGGCGTATATAAATATCAACTGTAGTCATGCACTTCTTATATTGACTAAACAAAGCGTACCATAGCGAAATGAGTGAAATAACACATAAAATCTGTTAAATATACTCAAATCCCTAGCCGGCGTATATCTATTAAACTCTGGAAATAGCAACTGGTTTATTTTTTAAAACCCAGAGGATCCATCAACGGACAAAAGTAATACTATCGTTAAGTACGTGAAGCGTTAAAATTAAGAAAAAAAAACAATCATGAGTATAAATGTTCGATAACGTGGCCGGTTCTACATTAAGTTTATATATTACTGTGCAACTGTAACGGCAAGTCCATCAAAATATTTCAAAAAAAGTTATGATCGATTTTATTGTATATAAAATACATAATATACGCAGTCTTTGAAATTTTATATTTACAGAATTAAATGAAATGTCGAATCAAAATGATAGAAGGAAATGAAAAAATAAGATATTTCCAAATCCATTACTAATAAATACAATATTAACTATAAAATTCGTAAAGAAATATCGTATTTTTATATACATAAACACATCACAATATAGAAACCACAATATGTTCGGAGAACTTAATAATTATAAACATTCTACAAACGAGATGCAAAAAAAGATCCGGGATGCCACTCGTAGAAATAATATGATTAAATACCGATCGCGGAGGAAAAATAAAGAATTTAGTTTTAAGGTCAACACGCCACTACGCTAAGGCTTTTGTGAGCTACACATACGTTTCAGTTTACTAAAATTCGAACTAAATTCCTTGACGTTTTGATATTCAAAAGCGTCGTTTTATTGGGTTTCAAAGTTTTCGAATATTATAACGTTTTTTTTTTTTTAAATTATTTATATACCTTTGTAATTGTATAATAATTTTCAATATTTATAAAAATAGTTTTACAATACCGATTTAATGACAATACTATTCATACATTTGACGAAAAAAAAAATAGTTCCAAATTTAAATTAAAAAAAAAATAGATTTGAATAGATCGTCATGCAGTTAATTCGGACTGGCTTCTATATAATAACAGCGGTACATTATTCTATTAATATAACATTGCTATGTTTTCGATGGACGATCAGCTTGCCTCTCGATCCCGTTCTCATCCGGCGACCTTCCGAGGACGCGTCGATGTCGATGACACCACGATTAAGACGTTCGCTCACCGAAAGCTTTTTCGATATTAATTAATATTTTTAACGAATATACACATACGTTATGAACCAATATGTTTATCGGTTTTAAGAATCTAATCTATACGGTCATCGGCAACTTTAATCGAAATGAAATATAGTTTTAATTATTGATATTAGTTTATGAGTACCTAATACTGTTTTTGGTACCTCTTAATAGTTGGCTTTACTGTATCTAAAATCTTTGAAAATGCCCTTAAGTTTTAAAGGGTAATCGTGATTTATGAAATCTAGCGAGAAAATTTACGAAATATCGAAAAGTATCAAATGACGTTTTCGTTTTCGATATTTTGCTCACAAATTAATACACCAATGATAAATTTCTAACGTTGACAAAACATGTAAATTTTCACACGAATTAAGAAATTAATTAACAACTTGAAACCGAACGCAACTACAAAGATCTGTCATAATTAAAAGGTACAAAAATACTTTGTGCTAGCGGAATACACACACACGTTAACGGATCTATCTAAATATCGAAAATGTATGTAAGTTACATGCTTAATACACATCGATAAATTACGTGGTACTTTCGTAGGATGAACGCCACTTGGCCCATCATATTTATAAGTATTAAATTGGATGCATCACGTCGCGTAGTGTGCGTCGCTTTGCGTGTTAGTGTGCGTGCAATGCGCACGCGCTTACACCGGCGTATTTACGCTCGCGCCCCTACCACTGCCGCCACTCATGCGCTGCGCGACCTGCCGAACACACGCGCACCCCACCACAGCCTGTGACCCTGCTACTCAGCGACTCTGCGACACAACGAGACAGCTAAAACATACCCATTTGCGTCTACAATGTGCCTGTGACTGAACGCCAGTGATTTAAGTGAAGTGACATTACCACTACCCTCGTGATATGTGCTGAAGAGTGTACTTCAAGTGATTTTTCAGTCGCAGCCTCAACCGTTAACAGTAAATGTAAGATTAATATATTTTTTACAAAAGTTAGTACCAAATCGTTTATAAAAAAAAAGGTATCGATATAACAATATGTGTAGTGATCCAGGTAGGTATTCGACCTAGATCTCACGGGGTATACGCCGTCGCCGGTCTGACAATAACTCCAGAAACAATGCCATAGTACCGTGACATAAATATTAGATTTAAATTTCGCAGCTAGCCCCAAAGCATGAGAGTCAATGACGGCCGCGTATAAAGAAACACCTGTGAGAAAAAGTAAACAAAAGCATTTCAATGAATTGTTACGTGTGTAGTTAAATATTCTGTGAACAAACACTAATACTGGGATATTATTTCGTATTAATAAAACGTGATGTTCGTATTAAATATAATATACCGGTATATTATCTCGTAAGACTTGTTATGATCCACTCCGTACTAGAGAAATCGGCCCACGCAGCATTAATACTGATGTCATAAAATAAAGGACTTCGAATGAAAAATAAACTCTCTGTAATCATTCTATTTCGAAACATGTTATTCACAGACGAATGTATCATTAAATAAACACAGACAAATCCATAAATTCGCGACGTGTAATCATCACATTTAAATAACCTCACGCAAAACAGGGGAATACCACTAAATAACTTCCGACGATACACACAGAATACGTAATTAATATAAATAACGTGTGATAAATAAAAAAAATAAGCTCCCAACGATTTTGAAGCATCCGCGTAACGGGATTTCGAAACACGACAAGACGCCCGAGAAATACTAATTTGACGGATCATCAATTATTACGTGACATAATTCAGGCAATGCGTATGACGATTTCATTTAAATAATCCGATGACGTATTTAAAAATAAATTTGCATACTATCAAAAAAAAAACTTAGAAAACAATATTATAAATCTAATAAAAACAAATAACATAATGTTTACATCGAAAAACAAATGAAATTAAATGAATGGCCTTAATGAATGTACATCGATAAACAAATAGCGATGAAAGTAGCACGAGCTATGAAAGTGTACCAAGTTATATGAATGCAGTAATGGTGACATAATACCGTTAATAATTGACACATACTGTTTCGAACACGTTAATGCCGACAGTGGAAATTATTCAGATTAGTCAAGCCACAAGGAAGTGCTGGCATTCGATGCATCGATATTGATTTTCGCGAGACAAATCCTAAAACGTGTGAAAATAATAATATTTACGAAAGCGGATGTTCGAAACGAACGTGTTTATCGTTCTACAATATCTCAGAGGTTGACGAATTAAATTGTGATATTACCAAAGCTTCAGAAAGATCTAATCGCAACTGTCAAACAAAATATCAACCTTGTCGAGATTGATAAATGTGATCGCTTTTAATAAAGTTGTTCGAATAAAAATAATAATAATCAATGACCAAGTAAGAAGCGATAAATTATTAAGTAGATGAAGATTATTCCTATGCATAATTTTAAATAAATAAAACGTCAAGCACGAATTACAAAGGAACAAAGGATATTATATCTAGTCATAGAAAAATTCAATGTTACATTTATTCACCTTCTATTGAAACTTTGAAGGCTACCATCAAATGCCATTAGCTGAGAAACCAGTTTTATAGCATACCGTTTCGAGCTAAAATAAGATTGGTATTAAGAAAAGTATACACCGCTAGGTATAAAGAATGTCGCATAGCTAGCTAAGGTATTTAATGCACGATGACACAACAATCACCTGCAAAGGCTAACCTATCTGACTGACCGAGACACCGTCCCCGTCTAGACGGTCACATACTATGAATCAGGATACAAAACCAACACGTCATACCCAATAAGCTAACTTTAACCTCTTTAATATTATTTAAAATATGAATGACATCATTTCAGTTCATAATTAATATATCTTATATTTGTCTAAAACGATCGGCTAATTACAACTGACAATGGTTATCAGTCGAGCATTTAATGTTTATATTCTCGTGCAAATTATTTAATATTTGAATCTATAATAATAAAGGCAGTGTATACAAATTGACGATTACGTCACCTCTCATGTACGTTAGTATAAAAAACGAATCCGGCTTATACTTCGTGATGAGCATTTTATCACGATATTAAACTATATATACCAATAAGTGTTAAGAAAACAATGTGTAAGAATAATATATTTTGTAGTATAACAATAGAATCGTTCACATAGAGTTCACATGTCGTTGTCTACCAAAATCGTTTGTCGCGAAATATATAACGTTCAAAAACGTAAAACACCTTGAGAATAATAAGCTTAAGTTACGATCAGATAATAGCATTCGAAATTACAAAATTCGCATTTAAAATATGCAGCTTTCCTTGCACGACGAGCGAAGGACTCGGGCGCAATCTAAGGTTGCCTATTATCCGCCACGCTCCGAAAATCACCAAAAGGTAGCGCCCACAGCGGCGGAAAAATTTTGAAACTTATTACACAAGCAACTCATATTAAACAATATAAAACTAATAGTCTTTATCTATTTAAAATCAACTAATTGCTATTTACTTCATAGCGCTTCCCTCGTCCATCCGATTGAAACTATCTCGATAGAGCTACCAGTACTTACGTACACCTTGCGTACATAACTATTCTTACCTGCAACAAAAAATAATAAGGTTAATTGATTATATAAGGAATAAAAATACGTATAAAATGTTTAAACGTAATTGAGATCTGTCATGGAGGCACGTCCGCGCCATTCAATTTCTAAAGCTCATTTTAAATTATGTGAAAAATACGAAAATTTTCGATGTCGTAACCGCAATTACTTGGCAAACGACATGAGAGTAAACAAATTAGTATTACATAGAAGATTACAAACAATAACTAATGTGTCCACAGAGGAATTACGAAACAAAGAATCAAGAAAGTCGCAAACTAACAAAAGAAAAGAAAGCGAACACTCATTACAACTTACAAGGGGTACCGCTTACAAACACGTAGTTATGGTAATTTTCATAATAAAATACATGTATATAGAATCTTAATGTCCATCTTAAAATATTAGGAAGTCTTAATAAGGAAAAAATTTATGGAAATGTTTTTTGCTCCATATTTCTTATCTTAAAGGTTTTTAAAAAGTTCTAAGATAATATTGTTAAGGAAATTTCAAGTCATGAGCTCTATAATAAATTTAAAACATCAATCGCAATGTATTTCTGTTGGTAAATGGAACAATATCTGCCAATAAGAATATTCAATAATAATTTTTACTTATCAGGCATGCAGCCGCGAAATGGCGAATGCTTGCACAATACCGATATTAACCTTGTAAGTTTCAAATATAGCGTAGGTATTATAAATCATTAATCCGCCAACAATGAAACGCATGACAGGAACATAGACAAACTTCGAAATACTTGGCTACTCGGCCCCGAGGCGGCGCGTGCGCACTCACAACTGTATTACCGCCGGTCACGACTATGAACCGGAGCAATTTTTTTGTAAAACGACCTTAACGCGCCGTTTAAAAATGGAGAAGTTGACATTACAAATAAAAATATCAAACCAAAACAACTTTACAAATTGACAAACTGGTATTAACGTTTTTTTTTAAAAATAAAACTTCGAAATATATGTACGCAATTTCAAACTTCGAAATATATTGCTAAACTCAATAAAATACATAAATACAATAACACATTGCCACAGCGTATTCCGTAGACACTAAGATACACTAAAATAAAACTTAATAATAAGTCGCACCGTGAAAAATTCTCACATTAAAAACGCAAGGTTACGAGATAAGACTTTTAATTTCAGAGTTATCTCTACATCTTGCTGTATTATAGAAGATGACAGAATGTGCGGGTTTGCTTCTAAGCGCGAAACAAACTATTCCAAACGAGTTGTCAAGAAGGCTTCACCTTGACCGAACACTATAACCATTATAGAACAAGCCGTGACATTCTTTAATATTTGTCGATATCGTGATAAACAATTAAATCACAAGAAAACAAACGATAAAAGTACAAAAATTAACGTGAACAGTAAAAAGCATATCTAAATATTTTTTATAGGAAACAGTTTCACCAAATACAAAAACATTGGCGAAATGAAAATAAAAAACAATTTTTATTTATTAAAAGACACAAATAACTGTTTATCAACGTCATAATATTTTTTTACCATTATATTATTACAGTAAATAAGAACAGGCACGCGCTAGATAATTATGTATCATTAGAATTGCCAATTCAAGCAAACCTAGAGGCTAACAATGAATTGCTTTGTACTACACAAATGATTTTAAATGGAAATCTGGAAATGATTTTATAAAGAATTCCATAGAAACATAAATACACAAATACAATTCTTTAAATTAATATTAAATCATTAAAGCCGAGACAATAAGTAGATCTTACGACAATTATATTGAACCGACAAAATTAAGATTATGCAACGCTTTAACTTCTCGTAAGAATTCCGTAAATACAAACGAAAACAAATTTCATATTGCTTATTTCTACCATATAAGGAAACGATTATCAGTCTATATTGCAATTTATCTGAATAACTAACGGGATTACTTAAATGTGTTGTTTCAGTATTGATTAGTTAAAAAGTTGTGTGTCTTTTTCTTCCGAATGTCAAATCAATGATGAGAGAAAGAGAGAAATCATTGTTCAACTTAACTCCAGCTAATCAACGTTTATAAAGGCCATGATTCGCTACGGTTTCATAAGCCTTAAACCGATTACTATGATTATCATCTTGACACGTGCCAAAACTGCGGTAAGCCAACGGATTCAACCTGCTCGAGTTTCGACACATGTATTAGCCTCTCCGATTTCAATATACCCATTGGCAATATTTTTATAGCCATTATATAATTTTCATTATATTAACAAACAATTATTACTTTTTAATGTTTTTAATAATTAAAATGTTTATACTCAAAAAGAGTTACAGTCAACAAAAAATGTCCTAAGTGTTACGAAATATATAGAGTTAGTTATTTTGAAATGTCAGTGCAATTAAGTTATAACGAGCGTAGCCGGGGGCAAACACAGCAATAAATAGGCGGCAAAGTTTTCTTGACGAGATATATTTAAAGTTAACAGTTCGTATATGTAAAATCTAATATGTGGGTTAATCTGTTCCGCAAACCCAAGGAGATCAATATACAATTACATGTAGCTATAAGTTAAATATTGAAGGCTAGATTGAGGTAATTACGTAAATTGCTATTGGAAACCTTTATCGAATATCGCCTAGATCCTGTTATGAATACGGGGACAAACTAGACGACTTCAAATTATAAGCTGTAATGTTTATTGATAAGAATAAATAGCAAAATATTGTTCTAGAGTGCAACTGATCGAATAGAAATTGTTATAAAACGGTGAAAATTTCAATCAGCATAAAATAAAGGACCGCCGACAAACAAAGGCGATGGAAAGTCGAAGAAGTCTGTCTGATGTCGTCGAGCACTGAATACAAATTATCGACAATGATACAAAGTTTCTCAACGCTGTTACAACTAAATGAATTAAGAAAGCTTGAGCATCTTGCGCGATATATTCATATACATACGAGATTTGTTTGACTAAGTGTTCATTTGAGTAAATTATAGTAACTACAGGTATACGTCTTAAGCGATCTTGTATGATCAACGTTATAGACATTTTGATTAGAGTTTTCACTTACACATTTATACCTATGAGGAACGTTTTGAAAGATATTTTTAAACATTTCACGTTTTTTTACTGACCGCAAAAAGAGCAAGCACCTTGCGTGCCAAGGTCACGCGTTCTTCTTCGATACCATCGGTCATGTTAAATAATTACGCATACTTTACATTCGATAAAGTCTAAAAGTGATCTTTTAAAATATATTCCGACTTAAGGAAAGATATAGTATAAGTATTTACAAGGAACAATTGCATGTTTTTCGAAGGTTAACTAGTGATACAAACGAAAGGATACATTCAAGATGATCCCCGCAAATGTCAAACTTTATAAAACATTTACTTTGAACTTTGCAAGTTACTGCTGGTTATTGCAATATTGAAATACCTCTGTTAATTCAATGATGTAAATGTACTTTTGTATATTATTTAAATATACATATCAACACATAATTATTTTATCAAATGAAGGTCGTATTATTTACATTGATATGACTCAGATACATAAGAAGCCGGTACTAAAGTTTTCATTTCGAACACACATTAATAAATTCTATAAGAATCCGGAATTCAATGAGTCGTATGAATGATTCTATAGTCATTTACATACATATAATATTTAATATACAATGGAAAGTAAAAATAGCTTACAAATAAATAATAAAGGTCACGATAACCTACTGTGATTCAATAACGATGGCATTGAATACGATCGAAAATAATTAAAATATCGATAGTATTTCGCAAGTCACAAACAAGCCATTGGACTGAGCGTATTCCGGTCTATATTTTGTCATAATCATTGACAAACAAGTGTCTCGTATCGAAAGTGAAACGAAATTAGGTGAGCGCCTTTCACATGGCCCTAGGCACACCCTAAAGACCTCGTGCCATACCAAAACTTAAATATTTCGTTGTCTGAATAGGTATTTAATATAAGAATTAACTTTTATCAAAATCATGCTCAGCGTATTACCGCTGAAATTTATTTAAGCATTATTTCGACTATTTTAAAACATTTTCATTCCGTTACCGATTTCAATCAAAAAGCCGTACAACCTCAAACTAATTGAACGTTACATGCAGAAACAAAAGAATGGTCGATTAAGTAATTCAACCTTAAATTAAAACATGACAGTCGATTTTGTCGCAGGCCCCGCGGCCTTCCTGGCTCGTGGTGATTATTCGCTAATTTCCAAATTAAACGCTTGATTCTCAATGCCAGCTAGCTCGGTGGTGGTCACTTCGTGCGAATTAATAAAAGGCGGGTGGTTGCGCGCGGCTCGCCAGTTCTTTAAGCACTGTCCGAACGTTTTATTTCAAGTTCCTTTCACTTCGTGCGCTTATGCTCATGACCGACAAAAGAGTTTATCGAAGTAACAAAGAAATAATCATTATCTGAGATGAGTTCATTATCTGTGAATGTGATAGATAATTAATAAAAGTGTCAATTGTGCAATAAAACTAAGAAGTGATGTTTTCTAAACTTTCAGATGGTGAGAGGGGCGACGTCAGTGCTTACGCTAGCGCTGGCATGGGCGTGCGTCGTTCACGCTAGCGTCCTTGTGCCCACCTACGTGTTGCCGCCCGACTCGTTCGTGCGCGATCAACGCTCCCTCGGCCCACGACCCGACAGCGAACCCGCTGAGTCCCAGCGGATGGTTAAACGTTTAATAGGGGGACACATGAAAATTAAATCCGAAAATGAATATGGAAAATCTAAAAATTCTATCAACTTGGACTCAAAAAGTGAAAGTGGTAAATTTGCAGGAGTTATTGTGCCAGAATTGTCGGGCGGAACCGTAGGATGGAATCAAGGTATCTGGGACGACGGCATGCTCATGTCAAGCGCCGGCGAAGGAAAGGGTGATACAGGGAAAATGAAAGAAGACGAGGAGGAGAAAAAGACGTTATCCGATCAGGTGGCCGAAGGAAAATATGGATTGATACAAAATGAGATATTTTCAAAAGCTCCTAAACGTCCAGGAATTTTGAGCTACGAACCTAATTCAGAAACTCGATCAAAAGATAATCTGCAAAGCCTTGGAGGTCTTAAAAAAGACGAAATATGGCTTGCAGAAGATCATTTATTAGTTTTAAAAGGAGGCTCATTCCCAGAACGTACACAAGAAACTGAAAATAAACCTTGGCCACCGATCGATAGTTATGAGGCGCCTAGAAGGCAAGTAAAACTACCACAGAAACCTAAAGTACCACCGCCCTTTCCAGTACGACTCTCCGACGACGGACCGCTTATCTTCCTTACACCGAACGGCAGTATCCCTGCGCCCATTTTCCCACCCTTCCCTGCAGGAGAAGGCGAAGGCACTTTATCTTCTCCGCCATTCATTTTCTCAGCGGGAGCGTCCTACGCCCCGAGTGATGATACGAGAAACTCTACTTCCGGGGGAGCGTCGTTGCCAAGTCCTCCGTTCCCATTCCTACCCGGGAATGCGAGCGAAGGAGCATTCCCTTACTTCGCATCCATAAACGGCTCTTTTCCAGAAGGCTTTCCTCCGGGCGCAGCATTTCTTCCACCACCCAGCAACCAAACAGACCTATACGACGAAGACGACCCTTCGATTTATTATCCGCCGCCATACAATTTTTCCTATCACACTGACTACAAGAATAGTGTGCCGGCTGGACCATTAGTACCTGGAATAATACTACCACCACCACCTGATTTCTTTGCCCCTCTTGAAGAAAAGACAACTACAGATGCTATTAAGACAAGGCCTGTTCAATCAACAAACACTAGATCGAAAACAACAACAAGACGACCTTCATCAATACCTGTGGTATACAGAGGCAAATATAAATCACGACCGACGACACCGGAGTCGACAAAAATAACAGATATACCTACAACTCCAGAAACAGAAATGATCACAACTCCAAAACAGAGAAAGCCGCAACGTGTTATACCAACACCAGCTAGAAACCCTGTCAGGGTTCAAAACCTGCCAGACGAAATTGTAACAAAACCGAAAACTGAAAAACCAGTATACAAAACACGGACAAAACTAACATCAAAACCTCTCTCGGTGTCAGTATTTTACGATTATCCCGATCAGATTTACGATACGAAAACTCCTACAACTACTGAAAAACCCTACATTATATACAAAATACCACAAAAAACACCGAATGATATCGCTAAAGATATAACATCAACATCGGTACCATTAAGAGCCTATTACTCTCAAAACGACGAACCTACAACGAAACTGCAACCTGTATATAACCGTAGACCAAATGAGGATGCAATCGCTTCCTTCTATTTCTTCGACGAGCAACCTAAAAGTTCTCCTACACCTGAAACATACTTCGACGGAAGAAATTACTATAAAACTGTACCAAGTCAAACATCACAGGTTCAAAACCAAAATTCGAATTCTCAATCTGGATTCTCTCCATCGGTGGACGTTGCATACGGGTCCATTGATCAAGCTGATGCTCTGTTCCTATGGCCCCAAAAACAAGGATCCCGCACGCTCACTCAAGAATATTTCAGTGTACAAAAACCTAGACCTCAGGTATTCGTACAACAAGTGAAACAGCGACCGGATCCGTTTTATCAACAAATAGCTGACATTCAACAAACCCTCGAATTATACACAACAAAGAGACCAAAAAGTCATTCACATAGGCCCCATGCGAATAAACAAAAACCAGTATCGTCACGACCTGTGTATCAATTCAGCTATGATTCGAAACCTCGGCAAGAAAAATTAACATTCAGAGCTCCGAAACTTGATCCCGAACCATTTAGGCCTATGGTCAGTTACAGTAAACCATTTAATTTTGAAAACGAATTTAATGCTATTTCTCCTTCCGTTTCACCTGGATACCACCAACAGTACTTAGTTGAAAATGTACAAGTTACAACAGAAAGCCCGACATCATCAAGATATTATCCAAAAACCAAACCAAGAGATGAAGATTACGAAGACACGCTTTACAACAGAGACAATGCTCCGAATAACAATGTAAACCATATTCCAGTCCAAACTGGTAAACCCGTTCCACATACCAACAAGCACCCAAGTACTACACCTAATCCGATCAGCAACGGTTACTACACAAAACAAGATGAAAAGTATTTTGACGATATAACCAAAAATTCCTTCGATGTATTCGGCCAGAAATTAGAAGATGGAACGCATGATGTTAATGGTCTAGCCGTTACACCCCCATTGGAAACTGTAAAAACTCCAATAGATAACAATCTAAACCTTCAATACGCCTATGAAATCGTCGACTCGCAGAATCCTAACGCACCATCGTTGTACAAAGATACACAAGTCAATGATCGCCTACCGCGCCCTAATGTTAATCCTTACAGTGAATCATTACACCAAGGATCGCCCAATGCTCAACTGGTTCAACCACCAAAGCCACCGTCACTACTAGACGACACTTTAGTAAACGACAGACATCCTCGACCGGAGATAAATCCCGACAGCGAATTCATACCAATACCGAACCCCGGCTACCGGACAGCCCAACAGTACAGAGTACAAACGCAAGTACAGCGGCCTCAGTATACTGGTGAGCAGTATGACTTGAATAGGCCGTCGTTGGCCGGAGACACCGCCGTCAATTACAGGAGGCCTTTACCGCCTGTAAATCCGAACGCTGAATGGATAGGGCCGGTAAACACGGCCGGCGAAGGGAGACCGGGATCTTACGTGTCGTACAGACTACCCGGAGAGGGCGCACACGTGTATTTCCTGACGCCGCAGGCGGCACAGGCCACCCGAGAGAGGTACAGATCGCCCGGCTACGGACGGTGAAACCAAAGCTCTAGTCTGAACTGAAATAGCCGTCGAGATCGACGTGACGTGTAAATACAAAGCAAATGTGATGTTTAAGTGTCCTAAGTAATTAGTATTAATATTAAAAGACTAGCGGGACCGCCCGCGTTGCCATAATATTTAAGGCATTATTGAAATGCAGTGAGCCGCGTCTGTTGTTGTGAAACAAACGAACGCTGATTAGTTTATGAAAACTATTTATTAAATTATTGTTAAGTGATTGTGGTGCAAGCTTAGCGTTAGGTAATTTATTAATGTATGTCAGTATTGAACTCATGAGATGTGATACTGTAGCGTGTGGGCATGTTGTGAGCGTCGTTACAAATGTAACGATGAATACAAATTGTTATTATAAAATTCACACCTTAACTAAATGATAACAAGCAATTGTGATTTTGTACGTATCTTTAAAGAAAAAATATATTAAGAATAAAAAATTTAATAATAATTAAACATTGTTTGTTTCAAGACCCTATTAGATACATAAAAGACATTACATAATTACTTTCTAATTTTATTATAATGAATTATATTTCTCTTCAAAATATTTCTTCGTGTTTTACTTTGCAAAAATGATAATTTTATAAAATGTTAATAAAATAATTATTATATTATTCGCAAGTAAAATCTTTACTTAAAATATCTATTAAAATAAATGTTAATAATTAAAATATTGAGATCACCAACACTGGTTTTATTAATGGTGATTAAAAATATTGCATAATAAACACATTAATTACTTGGCTATAAAATAGCTGTAAAAACCATTAATAAATTGGAAACTATAAAAACATTTAATTAACCAAACATAATGTCCCAATTCACATTCATAAAACTATTCGAATTTCTAAATAAACCTCATACTGGGTAAATAAAAAATCAACGATTACATATATATATTTTCAATATACATATTTCGATAATTAAATTTGAAAATATAGTATTTTTCACTTTGTATTATAGTTTCCACCAAATCTATGTAATTATATATGTACTTAGTATGTAATACATTAGATAAAGAAATGTTCTCGCTTAAAGCTTTGTATGGAGTCAATTAGTGTGAGTGAGCTAGTGTTACACAGACAAAATACGTAACAACCACAACCCAGAGAATAAGATAGACGAAACGCGTAGACTATAAAACTTGTAGGTCAATATATCAAAGGTAATATGTAATAACACAGCAAAGTAATAACATTCCACTCGCTGTGTTAGCACAGAGCACAGCGAAAATTGTAATAATGACGTAATGGATTATCACAATATTGTAAATACCATGATATTTATAAAAGGTTTACTAGCAAAACTCGCGGCCTTGTGTGCTTTGATATCAGTTTGAGTATAGAATACATATATACTATTTTTTATTGAAGTGATTTAATTAATAATATTATTATTGAGTATTAGAAATACAATAGGTTTATTCTATATAAAGTTTAAACACAAAACCTCATTGGATTTGTTCGGTATTGCCATAGTGTGTTTACTTTTAATAAATATATTTGGACTTTTATGAGTAAAATTGAGTCAAGGTGATACCTTTCGTGAATCAGAATACATAAGGCAATTTTGGCGAGATGATTGCGAATAATTTGATGATTCATGATTTTCCATGAGAATGCATCATTAGATATAATTATCACAGGGAGCTCTTCGCACACACCGACAATCTTTACTTATACCAACGCAACATGTACTAACACAACCTAACGGTATGTCGTCTAACCGATTGTTTGGACTGAACTTCGCTGTAAGTACGGTTGGAGTAGACTGACCTGTGTCGGGCTCCTGCGTCTGCGGCACGTCCTGCAGCGGGTGCTGGTAGAGGCGCAGGTACACGCTGATGGCGACGCGCGCGCAGCGGAAGTAGAACGGGTGCGCGCGCAGCACGTCCTCGAGGCGCAGCAGCCCCACGTACGAGCGCAGCGTCATCTTGCGCATGCAGTACGAGTGGAAGTCGAACTGGTCCTCGATTATTTCCGAGAAGTGCTGAGGGAAACGCCGATCATTTTATTTTAAACTAAACTCCGATCATCAGCTCGGTACCCATGTATATGAGCGAATGTTATTTAGGAGCTAAGCTTCGACGGAGCATTTGTAAACGTGAAGACTAGCAGGATGCGGGCAGATAGATTATTCTAGTATAAAGTGTTAAATATGTAATCATGTAGTCAAACAATTAATTTTGTAGGTGCAAGCTTAGCGAGATCTTACCCTATCGACTTCATGAGCCTTCTTTAGGGCTTCACCCCACTGCTGCAAACGCTGATAAGCAGCGGCTGCTTCTGTCTGGAACCACATGCACTGCATTTCGTTTAGGTTCTCTGTTGCTGGTACACCTAAAAATTAAAATTTTCATCAAATATAGTTAAAACTACTGTATTTTTTTTTGTGTACAAATTAATGGCTATCATAAGCCATGTAAATCATTTTATCTGAAAATAAGCATACATAGTTCCTTCCTGCGCAGTTTTTTTTTGTCATATTAATTAATCTAAAAATTATTTTATTTTCCAAATTCCTGATGAAAGTAATATTTTGATATTTGAAATAATAATAATAAGAGTTACCAATAAAGTGACAGACGTAGGCATGTTCATTAAACTGACATATGTTTTTTCAATAACCATCACAAGACGATGCCTCAGCTCTGTGCCGGCTTTGAAACGAGCACTCCGACATATTATGTATGATGATGATGTTGTTTTAAGCACACAGTTAAAGTCATCGTAGTCATCGCAATATATAATTTATGTAATACCCTCACTCGCCATATGGTTTGCAGAGCAATAAAATAGAGCCAACAGAAGAAAAAGAAATATGATATTTAGTACAGTACTTAGCACAACATCAACCCGGAGGGTGGCGACGAACCACCAACAAAGCATTCCCAAAGGGAGTGGAGTGAGGCGCTACCTTCTCTGGTGAACTTGGCGCACATGTCCTCGGCGCGCTTGACGTGCCCGGCGCGCAGCATGTAGCGCGCGCACTTGCTGTTGACGTAGCGGTCCGCCGTGTCCATGGCCTGCGCCTCCTCCAGCCACTCGTACGCCGACACCGGGTCGCCGGCGTGCTGCCGAAACCAACCAGGCGCCGGTTATTAGCGCAGAGCCCCAGCGGACAACAGCAGAAACATTCTAAGCTATTTTGAATCCTCTATTGAATATTTGTAGTATCTCAATTTCGTTATTAACTTTTTTAAATCGCAAAGATACTGCTTTCGATAAAATATAATATAGACTATGTTTATATGTAATATGAAATGCACTATTAAAAACCTTAAACTATGTAATAATCATTACTTTAATAAAACATAAATAGTCCAAGCATTATATACATCAATTCAAACATTCGCTTGCCAATTATTTATATTGAATAATCTACACGGAACGAATTTGGCATATTTTTACGGCCAGTCGCCTGCTTGACGCAACCCATGTACCTTGGGAATGCTTTCACTGGTGGTTGAGGCACCATATGCTCAATAATACAAATTATACAATATATTTACCTTAAAATATAATTATCTGGTATGTATTATGTACCTTATATATTCTTCCTTTGACAATAAATAGTTCTATTAATGTAGGTGTATGTTCAATCGCAGCATCTATATAAAATAGAGCTTTTGTTGTGTCTTGCTTGTGATCAAAGTGCTGTGCCGCGAAGTAATACGCCCATAGCAATGCACTAGCCGGCTGTTTCACCTCATCTGGCTTACTACTAAACACACCAGTCTTTGACAAATTGTCTATATATTGTAAAATTAATTTCTCTATTGTATCTGCTTTGCTTTCGTCTTCATACAACGACCTGAAAAGATTTATAGTAGGTTACTAATGTACATGACATCATTACACAGTCTCTATTTAACATTTTTACTGCTTGGTAAATCTAGTGTCGCCAATAACTTGCTTACTTTTATTTATTTATAACTAATTTTCTACTGCGGATTATGGGAAAGCCGTCCAGATATTAATTACTTTTGCATTTTTAATATTTGTATTCATTTTTTCTTGGGTGATATATAAAATAGTTAATTGTTTTCAGAAAGTATATTGAATTACATATTATAATGTAATCTTTGATAATTATTGTATGAAAACTATCACATTTAAAAAGATGCAAGTCTTTACTTTTAATATATTTCACATTAATGGATATAATATAAAATATAATGCAATATTTAATTATTAATTATTAAGTTTAACTATTACACTACATAATTATAATTAATTACAAAACCTACACCTATTGTTTGTGCAAATAGCAGTATATTAAATATCTAAATCTAAAAACACTTTCATTTTATAAACATAAAGGGTTTTTTAGTGGATATTCCGATATTCGCGGCGTACTCTGCGCTTTGGACAGCGGCGAGTCTTACATACCCCCCCACTGTACCCGTGTTAGAAACACGTAAAGCGTTTTTAAAAATACGTAAAAAAAGATAACTGCTAATTAGCTAATCATTAGGCTAACCTCAAGTCCACAAACAGTGGAGGGATGCCTTTATGTAGGCCATGCCTTAAATACTCATCAATAAGCTGCTCGAAACCAGGCAGGTAAGCTTCTGTAAGCTGAAGCCTTCGGGGTGCTATTGCTTTTGGATACTCCAACCTGAAATGTAGAAAAAATATCATTGTTAAATCAAGTGAATAGTTTATTTGCAATAGCTTGTATTACTAATTTAATTACATCTACAATATTAATTAAAGGCAAAATTAACTTGTACTTATAATAAGTAACACTGGCTTGATTTTCATTATCAGCGGAACATAACAACAAAACATTATCAGCTACAATTGGGAGTAGGTATAAACTATAAATTCACCTCATAGGCTATAAATATATAATATTAATTGTCTGCAACAATCTTAACAAGTCATACTCACTTATAAACATCATAGAAGGCCACTTTTTCATCAGCATTTTTCAACTGTTTAGCTTCAACTAATTTCTCATAATACATCACATTCTCTGGATTCCTCTTGAGCAAATCTTCATACACTTCTTCAGCTTCCTTAAACCTGTAAAAAATAAATACTGTCAGATAATTGTTATTAATTATTAGATTTTAACAATTTTTTTTACTTTATCTGTATTTCTAATTTATCTTTATACAAGTGATCGTGATAATATTATCTATAGTATCTCCTGACTAATTTTATCTATAGTAGCCATTCTTAAAGTAGACTAGTCAGATGTGTACATCATATTATGATAATGCACAAACATAGATGCATTATCAACTCGCTCACACCTAAATCCAATAGTGCAATAATCAAACACACCCGGAGAGATAAGGAGCATGAAAATCGACTTGTCCATGTCCTTTCTGAGGCACAACTTTGTATGACTACTAACAAACTATCTAAGCTGCTGCTTAGAATCTTAAAATAAGAAATCCCAATGAATAATATGAGCCCAACCCGGGATTCCAACCCAGAACTTCATGATCTGCAGTCATAAATAATAGTTGCTAGATTGATTAAGAGATACATAAATAAGATACAATTGTTTTTAAGCATATGATTATAAATTACTAAATCTGGCCTAATCATTCGTATTCTTACTTGTTACGACAGATTGAAAATTAATTGAGATATGACTGCGATACAACAAGTAAGAAATATAATTAACAACAGTATAAAAACACAAATTCATAACATATAAAACATTTTGTATAAGTTAAGTTCACTATACGAAATAATATCCTTTTAAATAATGTTATAAGAAATATAGTATCAAAAATGATTTTACCAAATTAAATTACTATCTATAATTTTTTTAATCAATTATAATTAGATTAGATTATGTTATACAAAGTATTTGATATTTGAGAACATACCTCATTAATTTCAAATAATATTCACCAGAGGTTTCTTTAACTGATAACTTGTCTACAATCTGACTTTGGAATTTTTGCAAGTGTTGCAGAGCTCTTTCATACTGTCCAGACTCGGCTAACACCATATTCTGATATAATAACAATTCTGATTGTTCAAAGTCATAACCCTTCATCTGATTAGTCCTAAAAGCATCAATGATGCTGTTAGCCATTTCATATTCTCCTAGTAGGTGATAGCTCATAGCAAACCCAATCCATGAAGTTCTTTGTGTCGGCCGCAACATAAAGAGTTGGTATCGAGTATCCTGAAATAAAATTATTATTAAAATCGTTAATAATCACATACAAATAAATAAATAAATGTCTTTGATTGCTGAACAAGTATTATTTTAAATAAATTATTGTTGTCTTAAATATAATATATTGCTAATATTTCTAAGAAATACTTTAACAAAGTATAAGTAAGCATTAAAATTAAGTTAAACAAGAGCAATTTTTAGTATAGGATAAAGTAGGATATAAGGATAGGATGGGTAGGTCTATTAAGGAAGATTGTCTAGTTCTAGTTTTAGTTAAATATTATAGTTATACTTTGGCATTAGCTATCTTTAAGTAATAAGTGTTAAAACTTACTTTATAACCTTCCAGATCTCTCATCTGAATTTGAAGTAATGAGAGATCACGTAGAATTTGAATATTCTCTTTCTCCCACTTTAATGCATTACGATAACATTTAATTGCCTCATCATATTTCTTATCAGATCGTTGAAGAAGTCCATATACGTGCCAGCACACTGGCGACTTAAGATCATTACGCAGACCACGACGTACATACTCATATGCCTCTTCTTTGCGGCCAAGGCAGTTTAATGTTAAGCCTTTCATAGCTAGAGTTTCTAAAAAAATTTATAACTTTGTTTTATTACATATAATTTACCATTTATATTCATTATCAAAAAATATACATTAACAGTTGATTTTATTTATTATTAAGACGATTATTAATAAAATTATTCATACTGACCTCCATGCTCTGCAAATTTTGGATTTGATAATATTTGCTTTGCAAACTTCAGCCCATTTTTATATTGTTTGTGTTCGTAACAACGCTGAAAACGGTAGTTATAATTTAAATACTTTAACCTCTATTTATTAAAAGACGCATCTTAAATATTATAAGAGCGCAGATAGAATCTTTTTGTTTAGACAAAATTTTTGGTATCATGTCATACCAAAAAAGGTTATTGATTTAAACCATTGTTTTCCAACAAGATAATAGTCAAACATAATTTTGATATAATTTGTATTATTTTTTATTTGGATATAATAGGCGAGATTGACAAGCTACTCGAAAGAGAATTGAATGTTTACAACTGCACTTACCAAAATTCTTTTGAAAAGAGCATTTTCTTTAGGCGGCAATGTATTGCTGGGTGGCATTTTCCCAAAATAATACGAATTCTCTTTTTATTATTTCACTAATAAATTGAAATATTGCTAAAAACCTCGTGGCTATAAACCAAAGAAGTCGATGAAGGATTTTAGTCTATAGCAACCTGATCACGTGACCTATCGAACAATATTGCCACTTTAATGGGGTAGAATCTTAAATCAATATTACACTTTAAACTTCAAAATGTTGAACATCATAAAATTAAATATTTATAAAATAAAGTTAAATAAAACTGTATATAATTCGAGTATTAGAATTGAGCAAAATAACAGCTAGGCACATTATTTTTGGTCAAACTATTAAATATACTTTAATTTGAAGCTGTTTATAAATGTTTTTATTACATAAAATGTTGATTTATAATATTTTTTAATAAATATAAAAAATATATATTTTCAAATAGTAAAATAATAAAAATAATTTTAGTGCTTACAACATAGATGGAATTGAAATGTCAATGACATTTGACCGTTTGACGTCTGACGACTTGACGAGTTCATCTGTTGAAAGGTTCTTGGTGAAGTTAAATTAAGTACAGAAAAAAATAGAAAGAAAACCTGTTTAAAAAATTAAATACACTTGTTACTGAGACGCTAGCATAATTTTTTTTGTAGTGGATAAGTAATATGGGTATAGAAAACATGCGTCGTTGGCCAATGTACATTGTTTTCGCCGTTTGCATTTTACTTACCCTTTCACTACTCAATAGTTGGAGTATGGAAACCGAATTACAAACTCGACTTGGTGAGTTAAGTGGACAGCTGCAAGAGTGTTCGAGACAACAAACATCATGTATGGAAGAGTCACTACGCTACCAGCAACAACGAGACATATACAATACAAAAGTGAGCGATTTAGAAAGTTCAAAAATGAAATTAAGCAGCAATTATTCAGAGTTAAAAACTAAATTAGCAAAATCCGAGATTCAAGTGAATCAAACATTAGGAGATGTAGAATTATGTAAAACTGAATTGCAGTCTTTGAAAAACTTACAAGTAAGTAAGTCGGCTATATTAGAAACCTTAAGGTTAAAAAAGGAAACGTTAACAGCCCAATTAGAAGAAAGGCAGAAAAGAATTGAAGATCTGGAAAAAGAAATAACACGGTTGAAGTCTTCAATGACGACCAAAAGTGCTCCAAACCCAGCTATATCTTCAAAGGTGACTCCAGCAGCTCAACCACCAAAACTCAGTTCAGCTTTAAATGTTAATAATCCCATTAATGAGCCGGTGCTTGAGAACAATGCCAAGGAAGATATAGAGGATCCAAGTGCTCTTAATGATGTAGATAACTTTGACCAAAAATAGTATTGATTTTTAAAATCAACAAACAATGTGAGATGTCACATTTGTGATATCTACTTTGGAGGTATGTTTTTAAAATTAATAGTTATCATTGGCTTACTGACAGAACTCATTACCTGCAAAAAAAATACTAAATATGTTAATTGCAATTTTTTACTAATTTATAAAAATTTATTGTTTCTCAAAACAACTGTTCAAAAAAATTGTGAATAATACAAAACATATTGTATCATATGAACCTCTGTTTTATATATTAATCCCTTAGAGATTTTTTGCAATTAATGAATTTTTGTTGTAAACTGCCCTTGTATACAGTATCAATATTGATCTGAAGTTAGCATTTTATATGTTCTATTATTTTAAATTTCTTTATTGTAATTATATTATTATTATATAAATTGTTTAGTAAGAATTTAGTAATTGCCATTTTAAATTATTGATTACAATAAATTTTTTTGGTCATTTCTAAATCATCAAGGCTTTATATATTTTTTTAAATATTTGTGTTATGAGCAAAGTATTATAAAATTTAATTAATTTGTCACAATTTATTAATGGAAATTATGCCAAAAATTTTTTTTGGGCTTGATGATAAAGATTTTTTGTTTTTCATTTAAAGTATTTAAGTTAAAAAAAAATGTAATTAGATTTACACAATAATTAGAAAATTATTCGTAATAATTATTTTAAGTATTATATTATAGATATAATGATGATGGTGCATATTCCATGGCTATGTTGATTTTATTATATAAAAAAGTGCAAATGGAATGATAAATTAAAACCTTCGGCGACAGATTAGTCTACAGCATTATATATTCTGATAGGTTTGTTTAAAAAATAAGATAAAGAAAGCTCTCTCATTAATTTTAAATAGTACCAAAACAGAAAGTTGGATTTCTAATAATGTTAAAAAAAACTGCTCTGGGAAACTTTAAAATTTACAATCTTCAACAATGACAACTATTGTAATTTGATATCTTTGTTTTAACAAATTTTACTGTAAAACATTTAAATTCCTGTGCAATTATACTAAACTGATGTTTGTTTCTTAAATTATTTTATATTAGTTCCAAATCAATTACATAAATAATTTAATCATTATTGACATAATAGTTTTAAATATTTTAACATCACAAAATTTGTTCATTAATTGTGTTGCCATATAATATAAACATCACAAATGTATCAAATAACTAATAATTAAAACTTGTAAAATTATTTAGTTACCATTTCTTTAAATAAAATGGCAAGGATTTAAGTGCTATATGACAATTATGTGTTGTAGATTATTCGTTTTTTATTAAGTTAGTTATGCCATGATGGTGCCACAATGATAATCAGAAAGTTTAAGTTTAAATATCCACTTAAATGGAATTTAAACAAGGTAAGCCACTCTAAATGTTTCGAATATCATCTGTTTCCTGGTTTGTACACTAAAA
Source organism: Nymphalis urticae (assembly GCA_905147175.2). NCBI lineage: Eukaryota > Metazoa > Arthropoda > Insecta > Lepidoptera > Nymphalidae > Nymphalis > Nymphalis urticae. The sequence continues at coordinate 2,700,099 of LR990004.1, read as the reverse complement.
TATTCAAAAGTACATTGAAAGAAATAACAACCTTATATCTTTTGATGACTGTTCATGAAATTGTGTATTGAAATTAATCACATTTTTGCTCAATTGTGCATGCTATTGTGTAATAATGGAAGTGTTTCTGCATTGATTCATTATTAAGAAAATGTTAATGTTTTAATAAATATTATGTAAAAATAATCAAGTAGCTAAAATAAGCAGGTGATAAGTTGTCGAAAAAAAAATCATTAAAAAGCAATTATAAACAGTAATGTTTGTCAAACCCTAACAAAAAACATATAAAACCAAATGGCTACATGTATTGTAAACACTTAATTTTATACACATTTTACTTAGTTCCAGTGAAATTTTATATCAAAACACCTATTGTGAATGCTTTATGCATTGCTTGGTTTACTTATTTTGTATGTATCACTGTTTCTAAATAAATATGTTTTTGACTAGAGGTTACATTTAAGTTTTCATTTTGTCTCTTTGTTTTCATAATTATAAAAAAAAACAAGATTTCCACCTCATTATATCACATAGGTATATTATGTTGGTTATACATGGAGGCATTTCTAAACTTTTACTGAAAATTCTTAAAAACACCGTGATGTTCTTTAACGTATCTTTAGATATCTACAATGTTTATTTTAATTAGATGTGTATGTATTGTCGATTAAATTTTATATAGAACTTTTTATTCTTTTAGTTTTATTGCCTTTCCTCAATCTATAAAAAGTACTATTTCAACCATAAGAGCAGTAACGACAAATACAAAACTTTACATTAAATTGACGCGTTATCATTGGTCAAGATCTTCAATATACTGTCAGCAGTATTGGTATCGGAATTTTAGAAGCTTAAATAGATATAATTATAAAAATTGGATACTGTTGTATCATGAATAAATTTATATTCGTCCAGAACTGTTGATACTGCATAATATAGCAGTCTTATTAACAAATCGTATGGAATATGTAAATCAAACGTTTGTTTATATCTACTCTTTCTTCGAATGGGTATATTTAAACCACGATTCATTCTAATCGATTTTACAGTTTAATCGCCGGCACTTAAAAACTCTTATTTTTATAATTCATGCGGATGTTTATCGCAATCTACCACTCTTAACGGAAACACTGATGATCTAACGAAAACTATTTATTACTAGATATATTTTGAGAAATAAGTAAAAACGAAAATACATTTCTAAACAACTTTATTTCTTAAAACCTCTAAGAATAAAACGAAAAACAAAAAAATATTACTTCACAAGTAATGTTTTAAAATATGTAAAGACTTAAGATAAGAAATATACGATAGGCTACACGATCGAGTATCAATTTGCTCTTACTAGTGCAGATACTATGAAATTATGTCTAAAACCAGCGCTCGTCTGCGATATAGTACGTTTGTTCCTATATAATAAGTTTTTTTGTAAATTCTTGACTTCGCATTGCTATAGTATAAAACTATAATAGATGCTCGCGTTGACTTGAGAAGTGAAAAGTTTGTTTTTGAGCTACTATTTCACTGTAAAGGCAGCTTTTGTTATACCGTATTTACACATTCGCGCAAGTGACCAGACCAATGAGTGGAGCACGCATGTGTAAACGGGTGTTCGTTATTCGCCTTGCCGGTTTTGACGCTCGCGGTGGGAGTGGTTTTTGGGTACGAGTGAAAGGGAATCGAGTGGAAAGATGAACTAGTGCGCATGAGTAATGGTCTTCTTTTCGGCTTCTCGGCGACTTTTCGCCGAGAAGCCGAACTATTCGTCAAGTGTCGAGGCAAATCACGAGCACGCATGTGTATATGGGATATTGCATTGACGAAGACGTCGAATTTCTCTGAATAAAATTGGTAAAAATATACCAATTGTCTTGTGTTTTGGCTGTAGCAGCTTAAGTGAGCAAATTTCATTGCGCAAAAAAAATTTTTGCTTCCAACCTAAAATATTACTTAATAGCTAAATCAACATTATAAAGTAATGTATAACGAAATGGCCACAAATAGTACTTAACTACATTTTTTTTTTTTTAACTGTATATACCTAATTTGAAATGAACATGTTGCCAATAAGTAACAACTAACACAAATATTGTAAAAAAATAGTTATACAATTAATTATAGAAAGCCTTACATTGTTAACAACATAATGTTATCTTTGCAAACATGTCATATATATATGTGGTATAATAGTTTATTTTTACCCTTTATAAGTTTAAACTACAATGATAGCAAGATTATAACATCATAATTGTATACTTTAGTTAGCAAAGAAATTTATGACATTCTTTTTTAAATTGGCCATGTAATGGTTAACACAACAACGAATCCCCATAAAGCCACCAAGTGTGAATCGACATGTGTACCAATAGACAATTCACATTGCAAAATGGGACAGAAATGCTTAAGAGTATAAATGCATCAATTGAACAATTTCTGCACCAAATAGGACTTCTAAAAAAGTCATCCAAAAAACATTGGTCATACAAACAAACAAGATCTTCGTATCATGGAACGCATCGTTCCTCACATTTGTGTTATACAGAAGAGGCAATTTTTTTATAAAGTAAAATCAATGCATTGAATTTTTTATGAATATATATGAATATGTGTATCAACACTTACATTAAACAAGATTTATTTTATTTGAGATATGCAATTATTTAAGTTTAGAAAGCATTTATTTTAGGACTGTTCTTTCTGAGCATATGTCGTGGTTTTAAGCATGTGTTAACACTAACTAATATATAGACTTACATAGTATGGAATAATATCTTCGACTCTTATTAAGACAAGATGTTATCGGTGGTATTTCACTGAGACTTTATTTAGTTTAAGCTTTATATATAAATGTTTTATAAATTTCAATTAGACAGCTTTACTTCTATATATAGAATACTCAACTAATTTCAACATTCAATTTTATGTGTGCAATGTATATATGTGAATATAAAAAGTATATTATATATTATTTATTTCATTTACAAGTCTACACATTCATGACTAATCCATTCGCTCCAGACATTTATTCTCAATATTCTCATCGAAAAAAAACAAACAACACTATAACCAAAATTTTGAGTGAGGGTTTTTAGTGATTTATTGAACTATTTTGTTCACTATTAAAAAGTATAGTAAAATAATACAGTATGTAGACTTGTCACGATACAAGGCACTCATGAATTTTTTATCCTATCTCCCAGATATCTATAACTACTTCACTTAATACTACATAATCGTGTAAAAGTCTTATGTAAAAAGTGATTAGGAAATAATAGAATGTTAATTTAATTATAATCATGTATCAAGTATGTAATGTATGTTGGAAGTGCTTTGTAAATAATATTAATTGGGAATGAGTTCTGACATTAATTATACCTATTTATTAAATAAATTTATTTATATCTATTAAAGGCTTATTTGCTATTTAAAAATTTCATTCACTCGTAAGTACTAAGTGTAATACAGAAGAGATAACTTAAAGAATATAAATAAAGTGTTCATTGGTCCGATGTGTTTCTTAATAATCAGTAAAATTACTTTGGGATATATTTTTCATTATTGTTGTATATAAAGTTAATTTTGTGCCCAATAGTAAATATACATATCCATATTAAATTAATTCTTATTATAATAATAATTCTGTTTTTACTTATTACTTTTAAATTTCAATTGAATTTTTAATTCTGTGTCATATCGTAATAAAGTGTTTGTACAAAAAGCTACATAATAATCTATAGTTTGTCATGATAAATAAAATGAATATTGAAGTAAACTAATATTCTAGAAGATAACCTTAAAGGCATATATCATAAACAGTAAGTATGACTGTATAAAGAAGTACACATAACAAATTAATCTGAAGCTGCTTCTTCAAATGCAGCTAATAAATTTCTACGACACTTACTTTCGTCACTATATCTTAAAGCCCAAATTATATACTCCCCTACATTAAGAGGATCCTCAGAGTAACTGATTTGTACTTTGCATTTCCTGTCCCATTTCATGCAATCAGAACTACGACTATTCCTGGTTCTATTAAATTCAACATAACCATCACATTCAACAGCTAATTTGGGAAGTTGGGCATTTAATGCCTCATGAGAACTCTCAGAACCTGTACCACTAGTAGACGGAAGGCAATCACCCTGACCGCATTCCATATTTGGAGGAGTTATTGAGGAACTTTTACGTTTGCGTTTATCCATCATACCATCACCATTATTACTTATTACATTATCAACTTCGGGAATTTCTCTTGTATGATATCTCTGTTCATTAACTCCAAAACTTATGTTTGGTTTTTTTCTTTTACACTCAATTGCTTCATCATCATCATCATTGGGCTTGCATCCTTCGGCCCACTGAGGACTGTTGCAGGTAGTTTGAATTCTTCTTTTACATGATTTTTGTGATTTTGGAATGTCAGTTTCAGGGGAATGTAAAGGACTGCTTAAAACATTTTCAGGGTTTCTGTAAAACAATTGAGGGTTTTATAATTACAGTACAATACTACAACAGCCTGTGAATGTCCCACTGCTGGGCTAAGGCCTCCTCTCCTTTTTTGAGGAGAAGGTTTTGGAGCCATACTCAATCTTTTCTTTATAGGTGCCTCAAACATGTGTTGTAAAAAATTAGGTAATGATTTCTTAAATTTCATAATTGTTATATGAATTAAACCACTAAGAACAGATTTATTGCATACATTTTAACTTTTTATTCTGGAGATTTCAGACACTTTGCGGTGTACGTGGTCACAATGAAAAGTCCATTGAAATTTGAAATAGTTGATAATAAAGTAACATCACTTGGGCCAACCACAAAAGCCTGGCAGGCCGCAGGTTGAGTACAAATGGTTTAGATCATTACATAATTATTACTTCAATATACCTCAAATTTTGTAAAATTTTGTGTGTTTTAATATTATCATTATATATACCTTTGTAATCTTTCATTTCTTGTCTGAATTTTTTCAATACTTTGTACAGTCGTAAAGTCATGTCTGGAACATTGGATGTCATGTTTAACAAAAGCTGAAACTTTTTTCCTAGTCTTTATCGTTCTCCCAAACCACTCTAGTGATATATCCTCTGACAAAAATAAACTGAGTTTCTGACGATCATTGTCAACCAAACGCTTGTACCAGACTATAAAATTTCTTGCAGAATCCTGTTTTGAATCTTGAGTATTTGAATTGTTATTAGCTTCTCTATCCAAGTTCTTAATATTTCTGTAATTGTTTTTTCTTTTTTGAGGAGTTTTTGATAAATTTGACATTTTATTCTGTAAACAGTTAACATTTATTTAAATTATATAAACAAGCGAAAAATCTATTTAAACATTTTTTTCACTTACATTTTTTACTCAATATATCTACAACTTTATGCGAGCTTTGCGCTTGATGCGCTAACTCAAGACGAAGGGCTTCTAAACGGTTTTTACTTTCTTCAATATATGCAGTGATTGATAAATTTATTTCCAAAATTTCTTTATGTAATGCAGTAACGTTTTGAGTGTTCGAGAATATATTTTCTGGAAGAAAATTTACAAATTGACAATTATCACAATTAGAAAAACAAAAGAAATTGACAAGTTTCTATTTTCAAACAATCATAACCTACTTAAACACTTTGATGCTTCTAATGCCAAATGTTCACGGTTTAGATCGTCAGAAATTGTAGAATTCATTTTACGTCTTCCGTAAATAACTAGGTAAACATATGCTATTCTAATAATTGCATTAAAATGTAATAAAAATTAGGTTAATAATATATAAAGCTGCAGAACAATTCAGCACAACAAACTTGTTTGACAATGACATAAATATTTAAATAGACAACTACAGCGTCGCTTTTTTACTCTTTTGGAGCTAAAGAAGCCAAAGCCGATTATCAAACGGCCACATTATATCTTAAAAATAAAAGAAACATAGTATCTTAAAACAAAAGATAAAATAAAACTTTGAATGAAATAGACCTTTATTAATACTATTTCTATTTTTTTATCTAATCTAATCTAATGATATATTAAAAAATCGATTTGATTGATATAATATTTTTTTCTATAGTATTTTATTTAATGTTAATAAAATGATAATCATTAAATATAACTAGACTAGAAATGATAATCATTAATTTTTTAATTATCGGTATCTTATATGAGTTTATTATTTCTTCTTTAATACTGAAGAAATAAATCTTTAATACTGTAGTTATTAAAATGTTTTACTTTTTTATTTTATTTCACACATTATTTCGTTACCAAAATAATATAATTTTTTTATTAATAAATATTTCCATAAAATGTTTGACATCAATTAGAACTTAGTCCTTACTTATCGGCCAATAGACAATATTTTAATTATGAGAAAGAGCATTGGATGGCAGAACGGTCGCGCTTGTCTGGGAGTGGTAATGTCTCGAACCAATCTACTGCGTTCTTGTGATCATTGACATCGGCCATTGGTCTATCCTTTGTCAACCAATCATTGAAAAACCAGTGAGGAATATCCAATGTAAGTTCACAATATTTGACGATTATTACTCGAGATGGTTGAGTCGGTGCTATTATACAATATTTGTTATTACTTTTAATTTCCCTTTCTGAGTTTTGGATTAGTATATGTATAATGAAATTACTTGAAAAGCAGCCATATTGGTTACGTTGGCTTCGCTAGCCTCGACCGAGTGACGTATGGCATGTTCTCAGATAATAATTTCCTGAGGTAATAGAATACCACTTGTTTCTTATCATCATTAAATAATGTTCCAAGACTTCCTCACATACCTATCTTTAGATCCATACGAGTATTTCTGTATGATAAGTTCAGAAAAATAAAAAATGTTAAACAATTACCGAGATAGTTGTTATAATTCTATAATTTATTACTTTTTAATTCCAGACAGTATTTTCCTTAAGTATTTATTCATATCAGAAAAATGTTTTACTATGTTTGTAATTTATTCATTCTATTTATTTTTCTGTTCGGAGGTGTGTTGATTACATACATATTACAATATTTATTGGACATACAATTACAATATTATACACAAATTGAAAGAAAAAATTAAACGTCTTTTACATTAAAAGCTATTTAAATGAATTAATTTCAAAATAAATAATTCTAGATGTAGAAAATACACTAATGAAATGAAAAACTAGCTTAAGTTAATCAGCTTGTTCTGGTGTTTTAAGTAAATTATTGATATAAATTCCAGTGATGAACCATGGAGCATGCTCAGATTCAGACTGCAGATGGGTCACAAGTGATGACCATTAACGGACAACAACTACAAGTTTTACAGATGAATAACAGTCCCCATATGATACAGGGCCCAAATGGACAACATATTGTAATACACTCAATACCATCCTCGGCGCCTACCATACAGGTAATCATTGTATTCATTTTTGCAAAAATCACAATATGATATTATAATGTAATTTTTGGTAACTAAGAGGCATTTCTTTTAATTTCATTCATGTAATATATATATTAACATATTATTCACAATACATAGAGACAGTAGATTTTTTTTAAACAACCATTTATTGTATTAAAAATATGAATAATAATGTAGAATTTTCCATTAATATGTTTCTTTGCAATAAAATCCTATTCCAAACAATGATTGTTATCTCTGCTATGATTATGATGATACTAAATAAAATGATTTTATTATTTGTAAACATCCATATATATAAATAAAATTTACTAATGGTAACAATTATTACATTGAGTGAATGATGAATGTCTCGAAACTTCTTCCCACTTAACATTCACTAATATTATGTTTCTGTAGGCAAATTTTTGATATATTTTATAACCTAAATATTGCCATATATAATATATTATAATATCACTTTTTTTTATACATGCAATCAGATTGGAGCCCCTCAAATCCAGGTGGTAGTATCAGTTTTGTAATGTTGTTGTACCTTTGGAAATACGCATTAGAAGCAGACTCAATCAGTACTATTAATAATTCATTTAACTTATCACCTATGTTGCCATGCTTAATAAAGTACATCATATTTTATAGGTGGCAGCCCCAAATGGCCAGCAATTACAACAATTACAAGTTTTGCCATTGTCAAGTCTTCAAGGTAAGCAACCAATCAAATTTTTTTATATATTAATGGTATTAAACTTAAATAATTTTTACATTTTATTTGCATGAGATATGAATCTATTAACTGAAAAATATACTTAAAATATATCTTGTTTATTAATGTGATGCAGGAACAAGTAACAATATCCAACCCATGCAGCTTGTCCAGACACCAGATGGGCAGACATATATATATCAACCTACAGCAGGAACTTCCCAACCGCAGATTGATCAACACCAGATTATACACCAGCCAGGTAAACTAGTTACTTTTAAAAAATAGGATTATTTTCATTTTTAATATTTCATTTGTGCTATGATGTTTTTAGCTAAACTTGTACATAATGCTTAATGCATGTCATATAATATTATTATTTTTCTATATACCTCAGTGAATATACTACACCTTAAATGGATGATAAAATATTCACTTAAACTAACTTTGTTATCTAACAATAAGTATGTTTTGATTACAGGCACACTTATCAACCTAAATGGAAATCTTGTCCAAGTTGCTGGTGTTGGCAATGCTGTACAACAACAACAAATTGTTAATCAACCCAACATTGTAATGGTTAGTAAAATAGGTAAAAATTTTGCCACAATTTTTTAATTTACCAGAAAACTATAAGATATCACTATACATGAATAAAACATTCCAGTTCATCATTAAACAAATTAACAATAGTAACTCAATAAAGACAAATGAGCTAACAATCTCTAGGGTCAAGTCGATATTAGAGATATGTATACAGTTGATAACTATGGTTGTACTTCATGCAGATGGTAAATGGAAATAGCGGTGCAACAACTTCTACAGCATCATCAGAAGGGGCTGCATCCTCAACCGCAGGCTCAGATGATGAGCCGCTATTATATGTGAACGCTAGACAGTATAAGCGTATATTAAGGAGGCGTGCTGCAAGAGCCAAGCTGCATGAACAGGGGAAGATACCTAAAGAAAGACCTGTGAGTAAGATTATTTGAATCCACTGCTATTAATGAACATTGAAAATTTTGATTTCATTGTAGTAATAATCATATTTATTTCAGAAATATCTTCATGAGTCTAGACATAGACATGCTATGAACAGAATAAGGGGAGAAGGTGGTCGGTTCAACTCGGGGAGCAGGAAGTTAGCGTAAGAAATGCATTTATTATGTTTGAAAATTAATAATGTCCCTATTATAATGTATAGTAGTAATTTAGAGCAGTGTTTATTTGCATTGTTTTGGTAGCAATTATTCAATTGAGTCATGATCAAAAATAGATTAATTATGTTTCTAGATGTTATTGGTTTCATTAAAATAATTTATTACAGAAATATGGAACAAGCGGACCAGACCTCAGATACACAAAAGATGCTAGAAGACATCAAGCCAGATACAGTTTCTATCACAATAATTCAGGTAAATTGCTATAATTATATTTTTTGCCATAACTTCTAGAAGCTATAGGACCTATTATCCAATATTCTACCTTTAAATAGTTTTTTTTGTTTTGCAGTTAGCATAGAGTAAATATTTTTAATAATATTTATTAATAATAATAATGTAGAAAAACTGCCTCAGATATATTATTTAAATATAATATATAATTTTTTTTCTATCTGTAACTAATTTCGATTATAAGGCATAACAATGTGTGTATTATGTTCATAGGATGAAGAGTTGCAAGAAAACCAAACAACATGGCGGCGACTCGCACCACAGCCTTTAACGTCGACATAGCAGTATGAATTGGACTATAACCAACCAAAGTAAATAAACAGGCTATATATGCCAATGTTGGATGAAATCACAAAGGAATGTTACAACAGTTTGCATTTGTGAACTTGATCAAAGTTTCAAAATCACAATTATATTGTAAATAGTTAGGTGACAAATTCGAGAACTGAATATTTATGGATACTGGTAATTTATAATTAAGGTGTATAAAAAAAATTACTTTGATACCTCGACTAATGGATAAAACGTTATAATTGATTTAAAAAAGTTTTATATGACACTTATTTCTTAAGTGCTTAAGACTGATATATTGTCAGGATTCGAACCTGGGGGTCTTATTAACTAAAAATTTTTAGCTAATTTTAAAATTAAATGTTTTTTTAAAGTAATATTTTTTTAATAAATTAAATACATACATAGATTTTAGATAAACAATAACATTACCAAATAATAACCGTGTTACTAATCGCCAATCAGTTTGAAAATATTTTTCTGCAATATAGGAATGTGGGTTTGTTTAATAAATTCCTAGTAACAATAGATTTGAAATATGGTGTTTTGAATATTTAGTGTATTAAGTTTTTATTTATAATTGTTAAATCTTTTTTCCATATTATACTGTGTGTTTACAATTTAAAAGTATTTAAGTGTATGTAATTATAATTATTTATAATTACTGCAGATCATAATGTTGTTCAAGTTAAGATTATGTTGTCCAAAAATAGTAAGGATACCACTTTTCTGATGAAACAAGTCATTTATTGTTCTTTTTATTTAGTTGTACAATTTTTAATTAAGTATTAGACCAAATGTCTTGATTATTACATTGACTGGTTTTATAAAGCCAGACAATACTATATAATTTTATATAGGACTGGTAAAGTATTTTTCTGACTATTCACTCTGTAACACATATCTAATATTTAAGACAGAATATATATAGTGATATAAAATAATAGGTCTATGTAATAAGCGTGGGATTCAACTATAGTACTACATTAGTTCCAAATTTTTGTTACACTCAAAGTCTAGTTATAAAATGTTAAGATTTTTTTTCATTTTAAATCATTGTATTTTTTTCATAAATTATATATTTTTAATACATTGTCGTAATCATTGATTAATTGGTCTAATTAAGTATGACGGGGTATGTTTAGTGTCATGTGTATTTATGTAAATATTTAAATGTATTTAAAACTAAGTATGTATGTATGGTTTTCATATTGCAAAGTACAAAATATACATATTGCACAATATAGTATTTTTATTCTCAAAATTTCTTATAATACATTCAGCATGTAAGATAATAAAGCAGACATCAACTAAGTCTGTTACATATAACTAATTATTATACAAATAACAAAATCTGCAGTTTAAGTTTGATGTTACATGGGTGGAACGTAAAATTACATTATACCTCGTTGCCAATTGTCATTACTTAATTTTTTTTTCATAAAAAATAGGCGGACAGGCAAATACGGCCACCTGATGAAAAGTGGTCACCATCCATAGACATTGGCGCTGTAAGAAATATTAACCATTCCTTACCAACTTTGGGAATTAAGATGTTATATCTCGTGTCAGTTGTTACAATGGTTGACTTACCTTTCAAATCGCAACACAACAATAGTAAGTACTGCTGTTTGGCGGTAGAATATGTGATGATTAGGGGATACCTGCTAAGACGGGCTTGTACTGAGCCCTACCATCAAGTAAACATATAAATGTAATTAAAATTTGTTTGACTCTATGGTTTCCAATAAAAAAAAATTATAGCCGAATTCAAACATATTAACCACATGACATAACATAACTTACAATATTCTGTTTTGCTTCGCTCGTGCGCTCAACTGACAAAAAGTTGAATAGGCCGGAGCCGGACACAGTGTTTGATTGGACGTGGTCACAAGAAGCCTTATTGTCCTGCTTTTACGCCTCAACCAATCGTAACACGGCAAATTTCGGCACACGGTGACAGGGCCAACTAGTACTTTGGGAGTTTGCGGTGGACATACCATACTATACAAGTAAGTAAAAAGAGTTAAATGTAAGTACCATAAACTCCCGTGGATAATTCGTTTCTTCCGTTCACGTTGATATAATGTTTATCTTAATTACATTAAAGCGGAGTTATTTTATGTAATTACTAGTGTCCTGCTTGTGAACGAGGGGGGAGGGGCGTGTCGACAGGTGCGGCGTACCTTTTTCCTCTTCTGTACCTTTGATAACGTGTATGTTTCATGATGGTCGGCTGAGTACTTAAGACGTGAAAGAAAAACAAACAAACTATTAGTTATTAAACTATTAGTTAGGCTATATTTATTAAGCCGAGATGGCCTAGTGGTTAGAACGCGTAAATCTTAACCGATGATCATGGGTTCAAACCCGGGCAAGCACCACTGAATGTTTATGTGCTTAATTTGTTTATAATTCATCTCGTCCTTGACAGTGAAGGGAAACATCGTGAGGAAACCGGCATGTGTCTAATTTTATTGAAACTGTGCCACATGTGTATTCTACCAACCCGCATTGGAGCAGCGTGGTGGAATAAGCTCCAAACCTTCTCCTCAAAAGGGAGAGGAGGCCTTAGCCCAGCAGTAGGACATTAACAGGCTGTTACTGAGGCTGTATTGATGTGTCAGTGAATAAGGTTATCGTTTATCATTAGGAACAACTCCGAGAAGGAAGCCGATTGAAGAATTCGCTTGGGATGGGCAGCGTTTAGCAACATTCGTCAAGTTCTTACGTCGCATGTACAAAAACATTTTACCTGCCAATTTATACGGTACCGAAATGTGAACACTAACTGCAGTACTGGCCACGAATGTCGAAGGCCGTTGGTACACACTTATCCTAGAGTTGTAGGGCGCCCTCCAGTCAGACCGATGGCATGAAGAAGGTGGTTAGACCCAACTAGATACGGAAGGCATTAAACGGGGAGGACGAGGATCCGTTCCTCGTCCTCCCCGTTTATGATTGGTCGATGATGATGATGACGAATCTGTTTCTAAGAGATGTACGGCGTACTGACAATTTTTATTGCACTAGACATAATTAATTCAGGAAAAAAGAAACAACATCGTAAATGTAAATTCTAACTTTATTATTAAAATACAAAAAACATTAAATAAATATTTTTTAATTAAAATTACCGATATAAAATTTAAAAACCGTAGAAAATGTTATGATTTTTTAGTCCTGAGTATTTTTTACACGATGAATTAACAATTCAATTGATTACAGAATATATTATGATATAATATGTACTTAATTTTTTTAATAATTTTTACAAGTATTTGTATTTTCTGCAATATAAAAAAATATTAACAAATAAAACTTTCGCTGGGAGTATTGCAATGATTGTCCCATCATGGCTCACAATAGAAAAGTGCGTGAAACAAAGAAACAATGTGACTTAACCAAACTTATTACTAAAATGTACGTACCTAATCGTTAATTATCTAAATTTATAATAATACTACTGGTAATATCAATGTTGGAAAGGTCAGTAACAAATGACGTTTAAACACATTAAACATTTACAAAATCAATTAGTTATGTTATATTACAAAACAAGTTGTGCTCATTCGTGACAAGGATATAAAGAAATATGAGTCCCATTTTCATAATATTATTTCATAGTTTTTATTCAATTCTCTTTTTCTTTTTAGATATTATTTTCTATAAAAGACTTCAAAGATATATTTTTTAAATAAAAATATCTAAATATTAGCACTATTGCTTAGAATTGTTTAATAATTCAAAATTATATTTTGAGAGGATTATGGACTTCGATTATTTGGGTTATTTTAAGTAAAAACAATTGACGCGAACGTGACGCTAAGAATTCATCGTTCAATCGCAAGTTAGTCTACTCATTCGTCAGATATACCTACGTAGGTATTTCGATGAACACAACTATGTGGGAGTGTACTGACTTTGTTTTCTCGAGTGGAGATAACATTTCATTGAAGTCAGTATAATGAGTGTGTAAGTTCTAAGTTGGTTTTGCGTTATCTCTAATACGTTGTATTTCGCTTTTGATAGCTGAGATAAGGGGTAGAGCGGGATCGTCCGGAGCGAGTCGTCCTTCTGCGGTGATAAATGTTGTGTTCACGACTGGTCCTGGTAGTCTCTGGGTAGACTACAGATGTAACATACAAATTTATTATTTCTCCATATAAATATATATTATTCACTTCATAAAAATGTTAAAACAATAATCTATTATGGTAACTCTGTTATATTTCTAGTAACATATTCAGCTTGAAACGTTTACAAATTTGATGAAATTTTGTTTTATACAAACAACACTACAAATACAGTATTACCGTTAGTAGTATTAATAATGTATTTAGAATCTAAGAGGATTTAGGACTAAAAACGGGTGTTCCACAAGGATTAAATATTGGTCTCGTTTTGTTTTTAGTATGTATCAATGGCTTTCCTTTCTTTGTTATGTTTCTATATGGGTATTTATGATATTGTTTGTTTGCTGATACTACTTAATTAGTTTTTTAAGTTAATATGAAGAAGATTACAACGATATAATCAATACAACAGAAGAATGTGCTTAGTGTCTTTCCTAATCTCGGTAATATATGATATTTTTAACTTTGTCAGTTTATAAATTACAAATTTATGTTAAAATAGTTTTGATAACGAAGTAGTGACAAACGTAGTTAAATATCGCTTTCGTGCATATGTTTGTTAGCAAGCGTGAGAGTGTGCGAATTTGTATGTGTATATTTGTGTATGTACGTTTCTAGTTACGTCCAAATATATATCTAAATATGATGTATAAGTCAACATGTACAAGCAATGCAAGTCGACTCACGTGTGCGTGCCAGGCGGCGGTCCGCGGTCGCAGCGCGCTGTCCGCGCACACGCGCGGGCGTCTGCCACGTAACGGATTATAGTTCATTTTTTAACAGTAATATATATTTTATAGTTTCTAGCTGGGGATGATTTCCGGGCGAATAAAATTAAATTTTTTGTCAAAAAAATCTCAGTAGGAACTTGGAGTGATGATAAAAGATTTAACGCATTATTACACATGGATTACTTTAGTGGATTACCGTCCCATAGAACTAAGATAGTGAGAGATACGATAATATTGTCTACTTACTACAATCGCTTTTTTCGCGTATTAAATTATTCTACATTTAATAATCTTGCCTAAATCTCAAGAGATATATTAGAATCACCTTAAATATCTAGTAAGTAGAAAAGTGTATACATACCCGGCGCCAGCCGAGTGCGGCGCGCGCGGGCCCGGCACGCGCACGGCGGGGTTGCGCGCCTGCGGGGCTGGGGGGGGGGGGGTACTTGTGAACATTGGGAATAGACTATCTTATATCTTATATTCAAATTTAAGTTTAACACATGATGTAATTGACATGCAAGCTATATTAAATGATGTATATAAGACGGAGGTTTCTAATCGCGTCCTCTAGTAACAAGTGATCTGTTCCATTTTTGATGTTAAATAAAATTTCCATTAAACTATAGCATTCAAATTATTTAAAGATCTTACTATTCTTTTCCTGGCTATCTTGTTTATCTATAGTGAATGTCTCGTGGGAATTGGCACTGGATGCACTACCGAACAGTGTGAAGGCGTCATCCATCAGCTCGTTGAAACGCCTTCGCATCCTGGACGACGATGGTTCTTTACAAGCCGAGGCTGTGGATCTAGCGGGGCTAGAGGGCCTCGATACTGGAAACGTGGAAGTAAGTTGAGTGAGTGAGAAATATTCTACCGCAAAACAGCAGTACTTGGTATTGTTGCGTACCGGCTTGAAGGGTGAGTGAGCCAGTGTAATTACAGGCACAAGGGACATAACATTTTAGTTCCCAATGTTGGTGGCACATTGGTGATTTAAGCGATGGTTAACATTTCTTACAATGCCAATGTGGCTTGGTGACCACTTACCATTAGAACCATAGGCTCGTCCGCCTTCCTGTTCTATATAAAAAAAGAGAATAGGTACCATTCAGTTCAAATTACGATAGCTAAATTACAATGCTTTTGTCAGGTATGCGACTATTAAAGAACATCTGGCTGATAATATTCCCATACACACATTTGACTTAGCTCCTGATTTAATAGAGACAAAAGTTACCAAAGCTTCAGTACCTGAGCTATTGTTGTTACCACATCTAATAAAAGTTTTACCCGCGCATTTTACCCTCTAGTCAGCAATGTAAGTGACTTGTTGAAAACAGACTTTGCTAATAGTTAAAAAGAAAATCTCCTCAAATTTAATTTAAGAGTAGCAATAGTTAAAGGATAAACGTAAATGACAAAGATGTCGGTAATATGATGATCATGGTAAAAAATGATTGATTTTCGTTTAATGTTTTTCGTGGACTTTAAAATTAACACACATGTCGTGTGCACCGTGGATGTATTATTTACATACGTCCAGAATATAATAATAATAATAATAATAACCTTGTGCGCTTCAATGATTCTTAGTGGCATAGTCCTACTAGAGGCATACAGCTTCTCATGCTGGATTGGCCTAAGATGAGAAGACAGACTAAGAGAGATAAAACCCAAGCCAAGGTGGTACAGCGTACGCCGAGGGCTTCATGACTAAGGGGGTGCTTAGTCGTTAGTATGCGAACTTAAGAGACAAGGAGACCTCTAATTTAATTCACCCTTATCACAGTGAATGCAGGGCTCTGCTGTGATTGACTTTTATGTCCCTAGCTACTCGTGGGAATAATATGATAACTAGGTCTAAAAGAAAAAAATATATACAGGCAAACGTGCCAACGTTAAAAGAAGAGTCCACGCAGACTTCTAATTCATCCTCCAAATCTTTATTCCCATCAATACCATCATCATTTTTGTGTGCATCTTCACCAAATTCATCATCAACCGGTGCTCAACTGGCAGATGTTGCACAGGAGACAAATTTTGTCAGTGAACCCATGCCCACCACCAGTAAAGTAAAAAAAACGTAAAAAATGGAGTATGGAAATGAATAAGTTCATCCTACGTACCTTTATCTTACAAATTTAGAAATAGACTCAAATTCATATCTTTCTTCATTACATATAAAATTTATAGATAAATATCTACTTATGGAAGTAAGCAGACAGAGAATTGGTGACCAACGTAGAGCTATTACACAAAATAAATTATTATAATTAAGTCAGATCAGAATTACAAGTAATTCAAATTCAGATACAACAAAACGCTACAAATCTTAAAATATCTATTAACACACTAACAGGAAAACGTATGAAATGAACAAATGAATGCAATGAAGCAATTATTAGGATTTATTTAAAAATAACACAATTAGAGACTAATAAGACCGCTTATAGAAAACGTTTGTATGAAGAGTTTATAATTTTATAATTTTAGACATTACACACATTACAGAGCAAAGATTAGCGGATCAACGAAGAAGAATAATAAATAATAAATATATTAAACAAGATAGATTAACACTGATTAAACAACAAGTAGCAGATGAATTACACTATACACATATACTAACGGAAGACACAGATAATGAACATTTACAAACAACAGAACAAAGTAATATCAATCACCCCGATGAAGCAAATCCGAACACTACATTCACATGCACTGATTCCGTTACATCAACCCCTATCGATGACCAATATATACATAGAAAGTATGACCTACGATCACGATATGGAGCCCCTCAACAGCACGCAATCAATGTAAATACAATAAAATCTTAGAAATCAAATCTAATCAAATTTTAATACTACCTTAGAAGTACACCCTGAAATAGAAAACACATTCGTTCATGCTCTAGAATATTTTCGTGATACTGAACCAACTAGCAGACCATACATTCCTAAGCAAAGGACTTCTAAAATTTTTCATTAATAACAAAATACATAGATACGATGATACTGACAAAATTTGTAAGCACTGACACTCACTTTATCATTCTACATATAATGGGGCAAGAATTCACATACTTAACACAAAACAACCATGAAAACAAATCATTCAGAAAACCTAGCTGGCAAAGAAGGTTAGAAAATAAAATAGGGAAATTACGAGCCAATATAGGCAGATTAACACAATTTATAAGAGGAAATAAAAACTCAAAAGTAGAACTCATAAAGACACAATATCAGTCTCAGGCACAATATGAAAATACAAACACACAAATAGAACACTTCTTAGATACCTTAAAACAGAAACTTAATGCAGCAGCTAGCACACTTAAGAGATATTTGATGTATACAGCCCGTCAAATACAAAACAAAAAATTTGCTAACAATGACAAAATCTTCTATAGAAATTTATTATCTAATTGCAAAGATAATGATCAGAATCTAAAAATACCTCCCCTGAAATATTTCAACAATTCTGGGCTAACACATAAGAAAACCCTCTACATCATAATGAACATGCAGAATGGGTTAATGAAACAACTATACATATTCCAGAGATGGAATTCAATTTCATACCAATAGAAACATTTATAGAAGTCTTCAAACGAACACACAATTGGAAATCCCCAGGCTCAGATAATATCCACAACTATTAGTACAAGATATTTACTAGCGTACACTCATACATACATAAGTACTTAAACACATTTATTCAATCACCACATTTATTACCGAAATATATAACACATGTAATCACATACTTAGTACCTAAAAATAAACATGATACCAGAAATCCAGATAAATACCGACCAATTACTTGCTATCAAACTATATATAAAATTTTATCAGCTTGCATAAGTGAAAAAATATACAAAAATTTGACTAAACATAATATATTATGTAGAAAAAATAGCCAAGACTGTAAGGAGCGGCTTACTTTTGATGCAATAATTTTAAATAGTGCGGCAAAATCAAAAACAGATATCCATACTATGTTTATTGATTATCAAAAAGCCTTTGATCCAGTTCCGCATAGCTGGTTATTGTATGTCTTAAAATTGTATAAAATAAACCCAACCCTCATATCATTTCTTTAAAATTCGATGCAAAACTGGCAAACTGTATTGAAAATAAAACAATCGTCCATGAAATCTCTAACTACTGAACCAATCCGTATCCAACGAGGAGTTTTCCAGGAGACGCTCTGAGCCCCCTTTGGTTTTGCTTGGCCTTAAATCCTCTTTCACTCTTATTAAATAAAACTAATACAGGATTCCCACTTTACGGTAATAACACACAGTATAACTTATCACACCTCATGTACTTGGACGACATAAAACTTTACTCCATTGATAAAAACACGTTGCTTGAGTTAACAAGCATTACGGAACAGTTCTCAAAAGATATTCATATGAAATTCGGAGTCGATAAGTGCCAAATTCTGTCAATCTCGAAAGGAAAAATCCTTAATAACAGCTACACACTCGAAACTGGTGAACAGATTGACGCAATGGATGAACAAAGCTCATATAAATACCTCGGTTTTAAACAATCTAGGCAAATACTCAAACTACGACGAAACAAGAACTACTTTCAAAATTCTCGTACCGATTAAATCTCGTATAAAAGACACACCTTAACTCTAAAAACACAATAAAAGCTATTAACACATTTACCATACCATTACTTACATACTATCTCGGAATAATGCAATGGTCAAAAAGTGACATAAAAAATTTGCAGCGAACTATAAACACGCACCAAATATAGGAAACATCATCCAAAATCTTGTATTCAAAGGCTCACACTACCACGAAAAGAAGGAGGAAGGGGATTAATAGACATACATAATTTAAATAATAAGCAGATACGCTCACTCAGAAGATACTTCCATGATAA
Organism: Nymphalis urticae; assembly: GCA_905147175.2. Lineage (NCBI taxonomy): Eukaryota > Metazoa > Arthropoda > Insecta > Lepidoptera > Nymphalidae > Nymphalis > Nymphalis urticae. The sequence continues at coordinate 2,680,468 of LR990004.1, read as the reverse complement.
ATCCGAACACTCAGCTCTAGATAAACACGCAACAGAAATAGATAAAAAGCTTACACCATTAAACTTACATGACAAAAACACTCAAGTAAATGAATGAACATATCATAAGTACACAATAACAAATGTTGGCATGGTCTGAAAAAACACTGCACGGAAGGTACCGAACCAATTTGAACCAACCTCACGTCGACAAAGAGAAGTCGAACGAATGTCTCAAACGAGGTGTACTGGTCCCTGAGACCGAAGGTCTTATGCTCGCCATTCAAGACCAAATAATAGCAACTCGTAACTAAAGGTAGTACATAATGAAGGATAACAAGCACCCTACTGACTTATACAGACACTGTAACACAGCTTCTGAAACTATTCACCACATAACGGGGGCTTGCAAATCTCTCGCACAGACCGATTATAAGCATCGACATGATCAAGAAGCTGCAATCATACACCAACACTTAGCATACAAATATAAACTTATAACAGAAATGAACTGGGATCGAACAATAATAACTGACAAAACTATCCATTATAATAGACCAGATATCACCGTACACGATAAAATCAATAGAATCGTTTATCTTATCGACATAGCAATTCCCAATTCTCCAACATACCAACCACAATATCTGAAAAATTAAGTAAATATCAAGATCTTGCCATAGAAATTAAAACTCAATGGAAAGCTCAAACAGTATACATAATTCCAATAGTCCTATCATCCACAGGTATCGTGCCCAAATCCTTGTCACAAAGTCTGAACACCTCACAAATACCAACATATGTCCTCCACATACTTCAGAAAGCCGTGATCCTTAACACCTGCCGTATCACTCGAAAGCTTAACTAAACGCTTAACGCTTGGCTGCAGCCCGCGTTTTAGGTTTTAACCCCTTCGAAAGAAGATAAACTTAAAAAGTTATATAATCATTATCCTGGGATATTATTAGCACACGGGCATCTGATCGTAAATTAGGCAGAGCTTGTGCTATGGAAACCAGACAACTGATATACTTCATATACTACTTATCTTTTGTAAATATATACTTATATAGATAAATACACCCAGTCATTACAAACAGACATGTTTATGCACACAAATGTCTGTCCTGGGTGGGAATCGAACCCACGACCTTCGGCGTGAAAGACAGTTACCAATCACGCCTACCGGCTCAAAAAATATCATAACAACTGGATTAGAAAGATTACTCAAGATTTTGAGTCAATTAAGTAAAATGTACTATTTGAGAGTTAAGATAAAACCGCTTTAAATGATGTTTATTAAGAAAACAATGACTCCGGTAATTTACTAAAATTTATTTAGAATTTAAGTTATGTTATCTATGCATATAATTCTGATTCCTGTAGGCAGTGAAATAAGCAACTTACCATCTTTAATTCTCTGGCAGTGCAAGTCCCACACCAGAGGTCCGATAACTCCAGGGTCCTTATCGATACTGCCAAGGCGTACCAATTGCGATGGCATTTGTCTTCTTGGCACTACATTAGCCTGACTCAGCCTGGTCTGCTTGGGGCTGGACGGCGGTGAATCTATATCAAGATGTCTAACGGAAACCGGTTCTAGTATTTTGGAGAGCGGTTCCACCATGTTTCCCCTGTAAATTATAATGAATACTTATTCAATTAAATAATCTTCGGTTGAATTGTTGCTTATAATTTATCCAAAAAAACGTCGTTTGTAAATAGTGATTTCCTATTGCTATCTCAATTCACATAGGACTGGAATTTTGATTAAAATAGCTATTGGCATAATTTTATTATCCGATATTTATGCGAATACAGATTAACAGGGACGAATAACAAGGCAAGATTCAAATTAAATAAAATATTGTATATATTTTGAACATCAATAACATTGCTACATACCTCTATACTATATATTGAAACAATATCAAATTTAAGACAAAATTTCAAAATAGGTATCAAATATAATGGGTAGTTATTTAGTGAACAGGTACCTGGGGAAAGCACTGACTGAAGGCATAGATAGATATGAGGTAGGTGTCGGTGGAGCTGATCGCTGGCCGCTGTCTGAGCTGTCGACTCCTGCAGCTTCCAATAAACTGTCCGTCGTACCCACTAATAAAATACATACATACCACGTTTTTAAAAAGGCCTATGATGTTTTGAAATTGATAGTAATTAATACATTTTTAAAAAGAAAAGCGCGTTTGTTCTTCCTCTTAATAAGCACCAGTTAAGGCAGCGCGACCAGTTCACCCAAGTCACTTATAATGACTTTATGGCTACGTATAAGTAATGGAGACTTTTTAAAACCTAGCATATTTTTTGATTTTAAAGATTTTACTTTTTAATAAAAAAAATTGTCAGGAAGTGTATATAATTGTATTTGTATATCTAATAAAAGACTTAAATAATTTTCAAATCTCTAAAACTTGCTCAATTGGATTATTTTATGTGTTGTGGAGATGCGTGGTATTTAAATAAATATAAAGTCGAAAAACTTATTAAACACAGTTTTGATTAAATCCCTGTTCTCATACAAATTTATTACACCAGGTAGAATTGTAAGTGTAGTGTGGTGAGCTCCAAAAATATGAGGAAATTTCAGCTCAATTGGTCGGGTGAAATTGGTTAAAATTGAGTTACAATATTTGGGCCACGCATACCAGGTTGTTATGTTACGTAAGACTTTTAAAAAAATACTTTATTTTGAATAAAGAACGAACCTCTTTTTTTCTGTGGCATCCTTAACGCGTGAGGTTTCTTCTGTCGTCTTCTTAAAGCAGCTGCTACTTCTGATACGCCAGATGATGATGTAGATGAACTTCTTGGTTATAAAGAACGGAAGAATTTATATTTCCAGAACAATCTTATTTACATAATAATCTTATTTATTGATATTAGTTAACAAGCTGTCGTTTTTGATCTTTATGTATGCAATTCTCAATGCCGCATGGTTTGGCTCATGTATTATTGTTGATCGCAGTCGTCGAGTGAGCGTCGTAAGGGTCGACTAAGATAGATTTTATTCAGCGCATTTATCAATACCTTAAAGAGTATTAGCACCTCAAAACACTTGTGGTATGACTTTGTACAAGCTCGTCTGGGTGCTCGTAGGTGGTACCTAACCACTCATCAGATATTCTACCGCAAAACAGCAGTACTTGGTATTATTGTGTTCCGGTTTGAAGGGTGAGAGAGCCAGTGTAATTAAAGGCACAAGGACATAACATCTTAGTTCCCAAGGTTGGTGGCGCATTGGCGATGTAATTCATGGTTAACATTTCTTACAATGCCAATGTCTATTGGCGTTGGTGACCACTTATCACCAGGTGGCCCCAAAAACCTTATGTTAACTACTCAAAACAGAGGGGTATAGTGTCACGTACTGTTGGTGTAAGAAATGGCTTGAGTTTCTTACAGCCAAAACCTAGTGGCAGAGGAGGCTCTTACCAATTTGTAATTGTAAGCAGACTTGCAGATGGAACACCTTATGGTGTGAAACCTAACATTATTTAAGAAGTATTTAATACCAATTGTTTTTGTCGGTTTTTCGCCCGTGGGTTGAGATGGGATGATCACTAATCTAACCTGCTGGAGACCACATTGTTAATGTTTTATTTAAAGTCTAGATTACTTACCCCGAAGCACTGCCGGCTCTATAAATAGGCAACAGGACGCTGCTGGGTCTCGTTCTACTCGGCGACACCACACTTACCAACTAAAATATTAAAAATCCAAAATAAGACAAATTTTCAGCGGCTTCTCACACTTGTAACTAAGTCTTCAGTACGCATGCCAGTTTGTTAATATATTTAAGAGGGTGATAAGAAATATATAATATATAGGTAGATTAGTTTATAACTTTATAAAATTATATGTTTAGGTATATAAAGGATAATAAAACATCATATTGTAATTCGTGACCTTAGCATCTTTATCGTCGTTGATTTGCTTCATTTGATTACGCTCAGCTTCTCTTATCATCTCCGTTCTGTAGGCTCGTAGAGACGCGGCTGATTTCATAGATTTCTTTCTGTAATTAGAAATTTCTGATGATAAATAATTGCAGGCCAAATAATGATATATGCAATATTGGTAAAAATTAAATTCTATATGTATATTAATGAATTATGATAATTTAAGCGTATACGACATGTGATAAATCTTGTGGCACGAGCGAGTTTTAGCATGTGATCTAGTATGCTGGGGTAACGTCACCTATGTGCTACACATAGCAGCAGCAGTAAAGCCAGCACCAGCAGTAGGGCGGCGACCGAGCCCACCACCAGCGCCCACAGCTCCGCACCCCGCACCCCCGTGCCCGCTTCGCCCTCTAGACCCTCGGCTGCCTTTAGGTACGCTGCTAGCGGTAGGGAGTTATTTTTTAGCTGATTATCGCGAATGCATTGAGAGTTTCGGTAGAATAAATATCTAACTAACTTAAAATTTTTAACTTTATACATATGTTTAATAATTCATCAATCAAAATAGTTATAGTAATTCATCGAGTAAGTTTTTAAAGTTAGTTTATTTATTTATTGACCTCTTTCGTTGGTTGAAATCCTATATAACCAATAGAAGACAAGCTGTAAGAATTGGTGGTTCTTGTTCTGACTACGTTGATATTACTTCTGGTGTACCTCAGGGGTCTTATTTAAGACCTCTGCTCTATAATACCTATTTGTTTGATATTGGTGCTTGCTTTAAATATTCAAACTTCTTAATGTTCGCCGATGATAAAAAAGTTTATAAAAAAATTAACAAAATAGAAGATTGTATTTTACTACAGAGTGATTTGGACAGATTATACAATTATTATATAATGAACAAGATCACCATTAATGTAAATAAATGCTCGCAAATTACTTTTAACCGAAAAATTAAGACAATTACTTTTAATTATACAATGAGTAGCGTTCCCTTAAATAAAACTAACCTGATTCGTGATTTAGGTGTTTTCCTAGACTCGAAACTATTATTAAATCATCACATAGACTTTATAACTAATAAGGCCTATAAACTACTAGGGTTTATAATTAGAACTTGCAAACCTTTTCGTGATATAAATTGCCTTAAAATTGCCTATTTCTCTTATGTTAGAAGCATATTAGAGTATGCTAGCTGTGTTTGGAACCTACAATATAATAAATATATTGAAAGTATTCAGTCCATACAAAAAAAGGTTTATTAAACATCTGAACTTTAAAACTTATACTAACACAAACTACAAGGATGCTTGTAATCATTATCGCATATCCAGCTTGACAGATCGAATCGCATATTCGAATCTATTATATCGCGAATCGCATATTCGAATCTATTATACGTCCCTTTATCCAATACGCGTTACGCTGCAAGCTCTACACTATCACGCGTTTTCTCACTATATAATAAAAGATACTCTCACATTGATATATTTAATTGGTCAATTAAATCATTAAAAAAATGTATTCTTAGGGCTCAGAATTCAATTTAACCAATCACACACACAAACTCATGTACGCTCAAATACTTACACACATACAATCACTCATACACACACAAATTACAGTGAACCTGCATAACCACATACCCATAACATAGTCTGTGTCGCCTAATCGAATTGAAATGTTTTGTTTTAACTCATTATTATTTTGTTACATTTACATTTTATTTTTCAAAACTGTGTATTGCTACTTCTGTTTATTATTAAGTTTGTATAATTCAATGGAAAACAGCAATTGGCTCTACTGTCTGTATCTTTTATTTTTAATGTAAACATATTTTGTATCATGCTGTAGTTTTCCTAAAATAAACAAATAAATAAATAAAATAAATAAATTTATTAAGGATCTTCAACATCTTTGTTGATATACACACTTACGAGTACATTACATCGTGGAATAATATTTTAAAATATGTGTGTTCCTTCAATTAAAATAGACCACAGCAAGCACATAAATAATGACTAAACAGAAATAAAAATATATATAAATAAACGTTATATAGTGGTACTCAATAAACAACATAGGAACTATAAATAAGTAATGGTTAAACTAAGACTAAATTGTGCGAATGTGTGTTAAGTGTTATATAAGAAACAACAAATAAAAATAAATAGTTAGACGATATCATATAATGCTTAGTCCTCAAGGCTCTTTTCATGAGCCGGTGACGGTTGACGGTGATGCGAGTTAAGCCCGGATAGCAATCAAATATTCCGTGTCCACTCACGCTCGGCCTTGGTGGTGACGACAGCGCCCAGCTCGCGCGCCACCTCCGCGTCGCGCACGAGCCGCATGTCGCGCGCCGCCACGGCCGCCGGCACGGCGCGCCCCCCCACCAGCACCACGTACACGATCTGCACACTGCCCGACGTCGACTGCGACGCGACAGTCAGCCCAGCGGGGCAAAAACTATACCTCATATATCTAATAATGGTTTATCGTTTTCATTCTTCATAAATGTGTAAATGTTAAAACTCATGTGTAAATGACATTTGGACTAGAGAATTGAAGATAAATAATAGTTTATCCCTATATTCGTCAGGGGTAGCTAATGTAACGTCATGCCACATAACGCCACGCTACATATCGCAATGCCACATGCCGAGACAAGCCAAGCCAAGCCAAGCCATGCCATGCCATGCCACGACAGTCAAAGCTAGGACTTTCCACCAAGCCCGTCTGTAACCATTACTGGCGTCATATTCGAGTGACAATAAAACTTAATACCCGATCGGCTCCTTTCGGAACGTCATTCGTTTTTGTACAAAATGTTGCTATGACAACCAAAATAACGGATGAGATGATTTGGCCATGACAACGGAAAATAACAGTTGTAAATTGGAAAAGCATTAAGATATAAATATACATTCGATTATTGATATATTGTTATCATTATTACATTCCCGTTTCACTAGTAATAGACACAATTTGAACTAATATTTAATTATATTTTGTTAAGTGTTTATTACTTCACTTTCAAATTACAATTCTAGTATCATTTTGTAATTGATGCCGTTATGAAGCAAACAAAAGCAATTAAAAATATAAATAGCTACTATACTTTACCTCGGTTATATTTTGTATATGAACTTGAACGGGAGGTTGTTGTTCAGGCTTAATGATTTCTCTTTTATACAACACTGTACCATTACTTGGTTCTTCTTCGAGCGGTAAGTCGATCAGATCTTCTTTGTCGCCTTCTAAAACATCTTCTACATTTCTCTTCTGTACAACAACTGTTGGTGTTACTAGTATCCAAGATTCTATATCACTTAATTTTGTCGGTTTGATTTCAGAATTGATCGAAATCAATTGATCGACGTCATCAGCCGGAAACATTTCTACATCTTCCAAATCATCGCTTCTGTTTAATTTATCTGCACCAGCGTTTTCCATTTTCAACGCTGAGTTTACGGCTAAATCCTCTAGTTTTACCATTGAGCTTTGAATATCATAGATCTTTTGTGGTGTTTTGGCAGTGTTGGTACTTATATCGTTAAATTTGTTATCTTTATTAACGACGAACGAATGAACTTCGTGTTTCTTCCTTGCCGTTGGTGCGTCAAGAGATTTTATTATACCCAGATGTCGCTCTTGTTGCCTGTAAAAACCGTTTAAACGTAATGTATGTATGTATGTATAAAAGAAATGTTTTACCGAAATTGTTAAATATTCTATCTCTATGCTTTGTTTATCACAAATAGTTTTTATTTAAACACTTTGATAAGAAACACCTCAATCTTGAAAAATTGAAACTATAAAGATTTTTTTTTCAATTTTATAGTAGTTCGTATTTTTACTATTCCGATTGATTGCGGGAAATTTAGTTATGACTCAACTTGTTATGTTTACCTTAGAAATGCTTTTTGGTATAGCCTAGCAAGTCGTAGTTGTAAGCTGTCAGGAGTGGAACCTTGTATTACTGTTAGGAGCCAGTAACGTCTGTCTTCTGGGATCTCAGTTTCCAGACTATCTGGCGTCACATCGCAGTTCAGGATACATTCCCCGCTTGATTTATCTGTCACCGCCTAAATAGGAAGAAAGTTACTATTCTAAGAAAATAGGTGGGTGGGTAGGTTTAATGACAAAGATGTATAAAAATTTTAAATACTTGAGGTGAATATGAATCCAAGTAAACCGTAGCAAGAACAGTCGTAGTCTGCACAATTGGTGTACTCGGTGTTGCCACTGGCTCGGATAAGTCAGGTGGGGGTGGTCCATCTCCAGACCCTGTCCAGAAGAAATCTTCCAAGCGAGGCGTTCGTGCGTGTTGATCAGGAGAAACCAGCAAGTACACTAAAAAAATAGAAACTATTTACTACATTCGTTTGCTTTGGTTCTATGTATTTTTTTTTGTATAAAATATTATAGTTTAGTTAATTTTGTTTTTTCTTTATAGATTGACTTAAAGACTTTATTATGTTTATGGTTACACAATATTTTCTAACCTCTTCCAATATTGTCATAATCGTGAATCCTTTATAGAGCGAAGCGTTCCTTAATTACTTTTATTTCGAACTCTTAAAGAGTCGTATTAAGGGTTAAATGTCCTAATTGCTTCATATGTTATATGGAAGACGTATGAAGAAATTTTCATACCCCAATTCCATTCCATTCGTTGGTTACACCAACTTTAGCGCACTCCAACCTATCAATGAGGACTGAGTTGGTTGATATATTTATTGTACTTTTTTAATTATATAAAACAATATTTCATAAACCACTATGATTATGAATTGTATTGATCGATCTCAGTTAATTATATATATGTAGCGACAAATAGTTACGTATTGGGAAATTTTAAAGGAATGGATAATGGAAAATGTTCATGTAATGACAAGATGGTAAACATCAGGGAATCGCGTGATCTCCCGAATAATGGGGTCTTACAGTTTATTGGCCTGTAGACTATAAGCTACTATAACTTTGAACGGCACAAGTTATGAAAGATAGCGGAAAATATGTAAAAATCTTTCAACAAAGCTAAATCCAAGTAATAACCAATATTCGCCAAACATCTACACTAGCTACCCGGTCCGACTGGTAAAGTGTAGCCATTTTTGTTACATATGTCAAAGTTTTTTTTTTTCTTCAAATCTTAAAAACTATTTACTATTTCGAATTTAAAAAATCTCGTATATTACAAAACATGCAATCTATGTCAACAGTTTTGATTTATTCCAATTATATTATTGTTCTTGGGTAATATAAAATTCCGTTAAAGACATAAATTAAGACGTTTCCTCTCTTTCTTTAATCCACAATATTTTGTTAGAAAGGAGTTACTTCGGCACCACCCCGTACCAACTACGGGTCAGGAAAAGAAAACGCATTTCCTCAATATTGTTTTATTTCATCCACAATAAAACATTTTTGAACCATATTAAAGATTTATGTAATAATTTTGAAAATAAAGAATATAAAATATAATTGCTTAAATTATTTATATTTAATCTGTGAACAAATATAAAACCTACTTTAATTAAAATTAAAATTACAAGCAAATGTAATTCGCTTGCTTTATACCATTGATTTGAGGTCGCAGTATATAAGCGATATGAATTATTTGCAACAATTCATTTTCAATTCATTTTATTAAAGATTTATGAAACAATTTTAAAAATAAAGAATATAAAAATGAAATTGCTCAAATTATTTCTCTTTAATCAGTGATCGAATATAAAACCTACTTTAATTAAAATTAAAATCTAAAAAAATAAAAAAAATGCAAAAATTCGCCAGTCTGATACCATGCTTCCTAAGAAATGCTGTTGCTGGTGTGTTGGTCGGGTGAATTGATGTACCTACTGCATAAAAATCCCTCATACGACACCCACGATTTCGATGAAGTGGCCCTTTTCCGCACACATCCAAATTTATGTTAAGATCTATGTGGTTAAGAGTCTTTAATCAACGTAACAAATAATATTATCTATATATCAACAATTGTATATAAATATTCTTCGTTGGTCGTGCTTGTCCTGAAATGCTTTCACCGATGTGTCAACTAGCTTTTTCCACACCACTCTGTCCTCTGCTTGTCTCAGGGCAGTTGGAATATTGAGTCCCGTTATATTTTGGATCTGGTCGAACCAGCGGGTAGGTAATCGACCGCGTGATCTTTTGCCTTCGATCTTCCCTACAACAATCAGTTTATCCAGATTGTCTGGTTGTCTCCGGGCAATATGGCCAAAGTAATTTAAGACTCGTTTGTAGCATATAGTGGATAGTCTGTTAGTAATCTTCAGTTGGTCGAGAATAGACTTGTTGGTTCTTTTTGATGTCCACATTATACGCAACATTCTTCTATAACACCACATTTCGAAAGTCTCGATCTTCTTTCGGTCAGCTGCACGGATTGACCATGATTCGGAACCGTACAAAAATATTGCAAATACCACAGCTCGCACGAGTCTGGTCTTGGTGGTATTCAACATTTTCCTGTTTTGCCAGATTCTAATTAACTTACTCATAGCTGCCTTGGCCATCTGCGTTCCTCTCCGAATTTCTTTGTCACTGTCTCCCTGATTGCTTATAAGCGATCCCAGGATGTTTGCCTCCATCCCACTCTTCAAGCGCTGTCCTCATGATATACTCGTCATAGATGTTAAAAAGAAGAGGGGATATGATGCATCCCTGTCGCACTCCTTTCTGTGGTTTGAAAGGAGCGGATACCACGTTATTCACTCTTACCATTGACTTACCGTTCTCATATAGGGCTGCGATCAATGCTATCAAGTGCTCAAGAACACCCATTTCTAAAAGGACTCTGCATAGACAATGTGCTTAATTTGTGATTATAATTCATCTCGTGCTTTTCGGTGAAGGAAAACATCGTGGGGAAACCTGCATGTGTCTAATTTCACTGAAATTCTGCCACATGTGTATTCCACCAATCCGCATTGGAGCAGCGTGGTGGAATAAGCTCCAAAGCCTTCTCCTCAAAAAGGGAGAAGAGGCCTTAGCCCAGCAGTGGGACATTTACAGGCTGTTACCGTATCAAAAGAGACTCCGTCCAGTCCTTGGGCCGTTTTCCCGAGCTCCAGATCTGATTACACAGGTCCTTCAAGATCTTGACACCTGTGTCTCCTAGGTTTTTTAGTTCTTCAGCGAATATACCGTCTCTTCCGGCTGATTTATTTGTTTTAATTTTTCTAAGAGCTTCTCTGACTTCAGATTCCCGTATTTGAGGCTCTATGATTTCACTCAGACTCAATGGCTCAGAAGATCTCCTGTCGTCCTTGTACAGGCTTTGGAAATTGATTTAATGAACCCTTACCATCTTGGATCGCCCATGTTTTGGGTCTACACTCTCTTGTGATGCTTTTCACTCGTAGAAACAGATCTTTGGTGTGCAGAGTCTTAGCATGGGCCTCAACATCTTCACATATTTAGTTCAGATATTGGTTGTAGTCTCTACGGCATAAGCATTGAACCCTCGCTGACATGGTGTTATACTGAGTTTTCTCAGAATCCCTTCTGGTAAGATACTCTTTCTTTTATTAATCGCCTTCCACGTTTCTTCTGATATCCACGCCTTTTTTGGACTACATTAGTTTTGCTGTTGGATTTCTTTTCTTTTCTGTATCAAGAATAATGTCCTTTATTTAGTCCACTTCGTATCTATGTCCCTTGTTATCTAACTTTAAGTGTGTGGTTTTATATAAAGACTTTTTTGAAGGTATTAAGTGTTTCTGGAGATGGCCGACCATGACGTTTGACTAAGGATCTCAAGCATTTCTTGAGCTTTACATTCATGACTGCCACCAATAATTTGTGATCGCTTCCGCAGTCAGCTCCGGGGTACGTCTTTTTATTAATAATGACAATTAAACCACTTAATACCCATAAAAGTAGAAGGTGGGTCTGTAGGTTGTAACTTCCGGTCTATAACCGGGTTTTGCACAATCGAATAAACATCCATATAAAAGCGGTGTAATTCGGCGGTTACATGCGGGTACTCGGCAACCTTTTGTCATAGAGCGGATGGATGACAACGCACTGCCGCACGCGCAGCGAACCGTAAACTGATTTGGTTTTAATTGATTGTTTATAATAAATATCTATACTAATATTAAAAATGCGATAGTATCTTTTGTTTTTCTGTTACGCATTCACGATTTAACTATTGAGCTTTGATGTAAAGCATGCTTGAACAGGACTTGAGGAAGGACATAGGCATATACATACCATGTAACTTCTCCCCTAAAACGCGGGCGAAGCCGGTGGCGAAAACTAGTATTATTATAAATATAATATCGAAATTATTAAAAAGCAGTTAGGTTAGAAAAATATATGCATTTTATATATTTAGTGCAAGTACACGTGACTTTTATAATAAATAGTCAGATAAATTTTAAAGTATAAATACAATATTGATCAATTATGATATTAAATAAAAAATATTCTAAAATAAATAAAAAATAGATATCTATAAAGTTTTAGTGTAAGCACATTTAAGTATTTAGTATATATTAATAAAATACTTATTTTTCAAAAATAATAAATGTAAAAAATAAATTAAAAATCACTTACTTTTTTCTTCATTTTCCAATTCGTCCGCGCAAGTGTTTGTCAAAAATGTTAAAACTACTTCGAGTATTAAAAAGTGAAAAATATACATTTTTTATCTTTTATTTCGGTAAAGATTAATTTCTAGCGATTATCTTAATATCATAAAATGTATTTTTGGTATGTTGTAATGCGTAAACACAACACGAAATTCATGGTGACGAATGTTACATTAAAAATTAACATAGGCGAGCAAGATTTTACTATAACGCGTAACGATTTTAGAAACAAACATTTTCACGTTCACCAGCCTACTGTATTAATTTCCCGAACACTACTGTGCTTTAGAATTATTAACACGTTGCTTAGCAACATAATTGAATCACGCGCGCAATCGCCCATTGATATATATTTTTTTCTTATCTGTCAAAATGATACATATTGGCGCAAAAATGAGAACATAAAGTACAGAATATTTTTAGAAGTATTAGTTATTAGTTTATCAATTATTTTATTTTAAATGTTATATTATATTATGTTACGTATTTTGAATTATGTGTTGCCTGTATTTACAACAATTAGAGCACCATTATTCATAAATTCATAGACTAAAGCTACTATAAATAATCTAATATATAATAACTACTACTACCTATATATAATCATTTAGGTCTATTATTTTATATAAATATTCAAGCTCAATCAAATTTTAATAAATAAATAAATTATAAAAATTATAATTTGATTTACAAAACCACTTTAATACCTTTCTAAACAAATTTACTGTAATTATCAAGTAACCAAAATAAAATTTAAGTTAGCTATAACCTAGGATTTATACTAGGCTAAAATGTACAACAGTATTAATATTATTTAACATATATTCTTTAACTGATTTTAATAAATTATATTATGGTATCAAATTTTGTATTCGTAGTAGCAACACTGAGCTTCGTTCCGTCGTTCCGCCATTCGTGAATAGAAGCGCCATTCGTGTGAGTTCGTCGCTTCCGTTCGACGGACTTTGCGACGTGTACGGGTGTGTGCGAAAGTATGAAGTGAAATCGTACTAATAGTGTGTGAAATGTTTAGTGTAAGTTTTTACTGTGCTTTAAAACCAAAATGAGTGCGAACGGATAATATAGTTTCTAATATCAGCTTTAAAACTATAAGCTAACGTAGTACACGTAACATTATATATGAACGGTTTCAAAATGGCTGTGTTTTGAAGGACTCTTTGTCCGCTTTTGTGTGCTTCTCCAGCATGATAGTAGGATCATACAGACAGAAGTTTATCTTTGAAAGGTGAGGTATATTTCCATATATCGTACGAAATGAAAAAGATGAGTGGAAAATTACTGGTTCTAAGTTGAATGTGGCGTCGTTTATTGCTTTCTATACAGGCGATATGATACCGCTCACTACGTGTTTCTAAAAACATTGAATCTGGTTTCGAGGCTTGTTAATAGCAAATGATTTCTGTTTTATATTACATATTTTCTTGTTAGTCTTACTTTGGACCTTTTATACTTGAAATTTTTATGGCCAGATTTGTTATGCAGTAGTGAAGCGAATCATATGTTTACTAGCAAGTAGCAAATGACATTGGAAAAATCTAATCCTTCGTATTGTCTTATAAGATTTTTATATTGATTTTAGTTATTGCAACCGAAAGAAGTTGATGAATATTTTGAGTTTACTTAAATTGTTAATGTTCATTAATATCCACAAGTTATTTTTTAATCAAAATATGTTAGATAATATCTTATAAGTTCTTATAGGTTCTTATAGGTTAGTTTTGCATCTTCTATTTTCAATGGATAAACAGGAAATGTTTTTCTATTTATATGTATTCATTATCATAAATAGGTAATGTTTTTATTTTTGTTTTAAGTGTGGGTTAAAACATGTTACTTTAGGTGTGAAAAAAAATCCTCCTTTCTCATAACCATATTATTGATTATTAACATGTTAAAATAAGTTATAAAAATTGTGAACTTATTTAGGACATATACATAAATGTGTAACATTATGTTGGTTGGCAAATTTATATCAGGTTATATTATTTCTGGAGATGATAATATAGATATATATATGATAGATAATTTAAGTATTGTTTATGATTAGCTAGAAAAGCATTTCTTTAGATCTTAATCACCAAATGATTAATGATAAAACCAATAATCTGATTGATAATTTGATTATTGAAATTTGCTTACTTTCTATTTGTTTTATCAAAACTTTATATTTTATAGAACAAGTAATATAATTTAATAACAATAAAGAATGCAATAATGATTTAAATAATCTAATGAACATACTATTACTATAAAATACTCATTAATTTAAAAAAAGGTTTTATGAAATTAATTAACATGTTTTTTTTATTAATGGTGCTAAATCTAAAACCAGTTATTACAGTTGAATTTTTTGAAGACCTTACCTAATTAATATGATACTGTTATTTTTTAATTTTATATTACTTTTAATTTATTTGTTTCTTACAAGAAACAAACTCATTTAAAAATGAATTTTATGGATGGATGAAAAGTATTTATTTTATTATTATTGAATTTTTTTTTAAATATTATTTATCTATATAAATTTTTTGTATAACATATTTCTAAGTAAATTAAAAATATTAAGTAGCTTATATGTTTAAATATGTATTATAAAAACATGGATAACAGAAAGGGATTATATACATCCTATTGCCAAGATTATGTTCTGCCAGGGTCACACGCGTCTTGTTTGCATATTCAACAGCACAAAAGTCGAGGTACATTTCTGTACAGAGGTCGTGCTAAATCGAACCTCGGTCGATCGTGAAATGTCGCGGGCACCGTTAGCTATCTGCGCCGGCGCAGTCGAAACGCGTAACGGCAAACTTACGGCATTGTGTTGCGAGCACGCACGATGTCGCAAACTATTGTCGCTCGATTCAAATCTTAAAGGTTAAAACGAGGTTTCGTTTAAATATATTTTAAGCTCAGTAAATTTTTGAACTGCTTAAGAAACGCTAGCCATTGCCATTACCACACTCACATTCAGGCTGACGCAGGTACTTACCGGACACGATTGTTTCGGTAAGTACCTGCATCAGATAGCGAGGCGGGAGGTGACACCCTCCTGCCATGAGTGTAGTGCGCCGTCGGACACAGTGTGCCACACTCTGATGGAGTGTGCAGCTTGGGGACCTCAGCGCCGGTCCCTGGCGGCCATAGTCGGTGGAGACCTCTCGCTGCCGAGTGTAATAAACGCCATGCTTGGTAGCGAAAGGTGCTGGTTGGAGACGGTCTCCTTCTGCGAAAATGTCATGTCGCAGGGAGCGTGAGGAGATGGCCTCCGTTGACTCGCTTCGCCGAAGAAGACCTGGGAGAAGGCGTCGGCGCTATGCGCATCTTGTCCTCCCGCCGTAACTGTTACCGGGGTTAGGGGGACTTTGTACCCCGAGAATCCTCTAGGATTTGGAGGTCAGCAGAGGCGGGCCAACCGTCGTGGCGTCACGGTAGTATGCGCAAGCGATCCCGTGACGCCCCTCGAAAAGGCGGTGTGGGTACCGCTGGTTTTTAGTGGGTTCCGGCGCATTCTCAGCGCCGGCGAGTCCCACATACCCCCCCACTTCTAGTGGGAAAAACGCGTAAAGGCGTTTTTCCATGTACCATATTTATTACATGTACCATAAATAGAACAGGCTTAAACAAACTCAACATCAAACTATTTTTTCCAGTAATGTGCTGAAAAATGCAGCATGTGTTTTCCTTGGGTGATCATGAATTAGAAAAAAATGATGTCGACGTAAATGAGATGTCTACAAATATAAATATACAAAATTTTATTTATCTATGTTGAAATAATTTTAATATTTATAAAAAAGCTTTTTTAATGTAAGCTATAAAAAGGTATAACTATCTTGTTATGTAGTAAAAGCAACTGAAGAAGAAATATAAATATAGTTGTGAGATGAATATTATATTACTATGTTACAATGTTGTCTATTGTAATTGCAATATATAGATATATATTGTTGTGGTAATAATCTGTTTAATCTGAATGTGAATCTTTTTTTTTGTACAGTTGTTGTGTAAGCTATTTGGGGTAGGTATCCATCTAATTACCAGTCCACCTATCACCAAATGATGAATGAAATGGATGAGAATAGCCTCTTAGATCTGTTAGTTGTCAATAAATTAAATATATAATGTTTGCTTTATCAGACTTCTATGAATATATATATAAAATTTAACCACTTACAACAGTTAATTCATTTGCCAGTATAACTGAATGCTATGAAATAAAATTGTTGGATTAATCAAAATAATATGTACCCACATTTTTTATGTATAAATGTATAAAAATAGCCTTATATGCGGATTTGTATAAAATTATTAGACTATTTTGTACTGTTGATAGAGGCAAAAAAAGTATGTTGGAAATAAATATATTTCTAAATTATTTAGGCCTACTTTATAAACTAGTATACTATACTAGATGAAAATTAATTATACTATGTATGGTAAATTGCTAATGGAATAAATAAAAAAACACACTAACATCCGATTGCAACAAATTAACGGTTTTTTTTTTTAAATTTCCAAATTTAAATACATTTGCAAATTACACGTCCGCTGCGTTGTCATATCTCCTGTTTCGATCTTAACTGCCTATTCTACTGTAACACAACCTACGTAATTTGGATTAGAAAGTTACGATAGTTTTGGCGATAACCCTTAATAGTAGCTATGCCATAGTGCATTGTTCGCCGGATAATAGCAGCGACTATGCGTTTGAAATTTCAATTATATAACGTTTATATATATGTATATATGCGTTACAGATTCATGTCTGACGAAAATACCTATATGGTTTCATAATCTTAATTATTTTTAGAAATCAAAAAGCAATTATATGCTAGCGTAATTCTAGTTTAACAATTACTTATTTATTATTATATAAGTCTGGTGTGTTGTTTAATTAAGTATATATACGTAAGTATGAGTACGCTATACATGATAGCAAGGGTCTGTTAAAGTTTCAAGTTCGTAAAAACCTTTAAGGCTTGAAGCACATTAGGAAATAAATAATAATAAATCTTATATCGTCGGTGTCCGTGGGCAGAGTAGAATAGAATCGCCTACGCACACTTGTTTTTATTTTTGTAGTTTTGCGAAATTACATTATATTTACGTTTAAAACCTACTTAAGTAAATGACATTATATATTTTTTAAATAATTTCGTGAATGCAATTTGGTAGTTTTTCCAGCCATGGCGTGTCCGACCTAATTTATTAGAACTATAATTGAAAATGGTTATACCCCACACATACACACATCAAGGCTTGTATCCAAAAACAAGATATCTATGATTTATGGTAATCTAATTTTCTGTTTAATTAAAAATAATTTCACCATATACACACGACCTAAATAAAGCATTTAATAATATTACATTCTAGAAATGTGCTAAATGTATTCAGTCAGTAAATTTTCTTGCATTTTATTACAAGTAGAAATTTCGTTCCGAAAACACGCGTCCGTCGTAAAGCTTGCGACTCTTATTTCATTAGGTTTTTAAAGAAATGCAGTTTTCCTTAAATTCAACCAACTTTAGTCATACAGGTTTTTGTAAAATTCAATTTCACAATCAAAACGTTATTCTTTAGCCGCGTAAATAAAACTAAAAATGTTTCAAATAGATAGGCAATTATCAGACGAAAAATTATTCGTGCTGTTAACAGGGTGTCGAAAAATATTTTCTTAATTAATTATTATTCACAAAACGTTATATACGTATTACTTTATTGCTATATAAATAAAGCTCATAATCATTTTGACGTCAGAAAACCAATACAAGTTATTTTGGTGTATTTAATAGCTTTCCTAGGATTAGTAAGTTTGTCCAATAATAGTTTTATGACTGTTAACATTTAATTTTCAACGTTTTGATTGGACACATAAACTGTTAAAAAAAACTCAAATGTCTTCATTAAAATATATGTGATGTTTGTTTTTCGATTCTACTTTAATAATGAGTTTTTTTATTCATTTAATATAAAGGTGTTCGGCTTAAAATACTTTATCGCTATTCGTTAAATAATATCGATAGAACTGAAGCGCATAATTAGTATAAGTGAAAACCTATAAGTTCGCGTCGGTTACTTTTTTTTTAAATTTTAATAAGCGGATTTCATACTGAAGTTAAGTTTGTTTTAAACCCATCGATTATTCTCGTCGAATCGGATTTCAATATTATTCGAGATTGTGTAGTCCTACTCACATTTCAATGTTTTCAAATGAATATCATATGAGCCTGTTTCGTTATTTATGATGTAAATAATTCACAACGTTTTTGCGGTTCTTACCGACGTCCAGAAATCATTTTTTGTATGTGTCAATAAATCGTAAGCTTCATGATTATTCGAATAAAACAAATGTACAGAGACTTTCCTACTTTCCGTGCCACGGTCTCCTTACTAGTGAATTGAGGGTACGGTGACATACTTCACAATAATAGTGGCTCTTAGCAAATGAAAACTCAATTTTATGACGCTTTTAGCGGAATTACTTCGTTCGAGTCGCCGAAAATATTAGGACTGACCTATCGTCGTCTTATGTAATTAATTTTCGGACATAATTAGTTTTCGACTCTCTTCTTAAATAATAATTATACGCTGTACTATCTAATTGAAATGTTTATCATGCAATTAATGTTTATATTTCGTTTTTGTTTTATTGCAAATGAATGAAAACTATTAAGTAGTTGATTTTTCTTTTTAAATTCCAGGGAATGCATGTCATGTACCCGGAGCCGACCCAGTATCGCAATAGTCAGTTCCATCAGTCAGATAACCACCCGGCCCAGTCGCCGGCGCAGCCAGCTAAGAAGCGCCGAGTGCTGAGTCCGCAACAGCACAACCAGCAAACGCAACATACACTATCTGACAACACTCGTTGCAAGGTAAGCTGGCTTGCTAATCGTATCTACAATCTAGTCTAGTACCAACCAGTACAACCAGTGCAATCAAGTTTAAGAAATATATAAATTAATAATTATTTAATCGAGCTCTAGTTTTCTTTATATATACTTACATATTTCTTTATATGTTATTATACTGAAATATGGCTTGCAATAGGTATTAGTATATTTTTAAGGTATTAGTATATTATAAATATATTTTTAAGATGTTTTGAAAGTTACGGGAATTCACATGATCGTTACCGAACAAAGCTAAATGGACATTAGGGCTTTTTGCGGTTTAGAATTCCCAGTAAAAAAAACTCATTTAAAGACCTCTTTGTACATTATACGCATATCAATACAAGATAGCCGACCACCAGAATTATCGCGGTAAGATAAATTTGTCTGCGGTTAAATGTTTTCTTGATAACGAAAGCAGAAGCAGGATATTTTTTTTATTATGTCGTTAGGTATATCTCAGATATTTATATTATCAATATACTCAATATAAAACGGAATCGACCGAATTTTGTCACTTTATTAAATCGCTATAGAACATTAAAAATATATATTACTGAAACAACTTTTAGATTTAATAGTAAATATGTAAACATTAAATAATTAGGTAATCATTAAATAAAAAAATAAGATATAGGCTAAAATTTAAAATAAAAGATTAAACCGATCGTAGCTACTATATAATTCATCTACAAGCATTGTAGCTTCGAGGAATATTCTCAGAAACATTCTTCTTAAGAAGAGAGGAATCTTTTGACTAGCAGAGAAACATTTAAAAGCTATTTTACTGGAAGGCAATCTTTTGTACGTGAAAGGATTGACCCAAAATGTTCAGAATGATATGCTGGAAGTCTGCCAGTAATATAATAAATACAATATATAATAAATTAAATTATAGATAATATTTTAAAAATATATATCGAAATAGTTTTTATATACTATTTATACTTTGTTATGAAGAACGTTTTAAATAATTTCCATATTGCTTCTAACGTGATGACAATGCATTTTTGATGTTATCTATGTATCAGAATGCACCGTTAAATGTAATTGAACGTCACGTTAAATGACAAATATTCAATGAATATTTAACAATATCAACATAATATAAATATTCATTATTCGATGTAGCAGTGAGACAAATGAAGCATGAATTTCATGTTAATTTGTGCTAATAGCTGTTGTGTTTTTTTTCTTCAATATTATGATTAATTAAACTTTGGACGAGTCCGCCGAGTAACTGATTTAATATGTTTTCCAAGAAAAGAACGTTGTTTAGTAATGTTTCTCACTGAATCAATGAAAGCAACATAAAATATTTTTGCATTTCTTTACAATTTACTTTTGTTTGATTGAAAGTCGACCAAGTATTTGATAAATGTTACGAAACCTTTTTATTTTGATGGCCTAGTGGTTAGAACGCGTATATCATCATCAGTATAATAAAATACGTGATTTTTTTTTACATTAAAAATTAAACACATTATTTTATGAGCCTAGCTTTATACTAATGTCGTACAAATACATGAGTAGGAGGAATGTTATTTGTATGTGGTTTTAGTTTTTAATATGAAGGTAAACATGATGTTTCGAACAATGTGACAAAACAATTTTTTGTCATTTTTATCAGTCACCTCGATATCGTCCGAATTTTCGGCTAAACGAATATGTATAATTTGTATCTATTTTTTATTGAATCTATAATGTCCTTCCAAATCCTTTTCACCTTAAACTCAAAGACCTGTACATCTGTCGCGAGATGGTCTTTACCGTTAGCTAACATCTGGGGCAGTTTTGAAAGTAACTCGGCTCTTGTTACGCGCCAACCGAAATTGGATTGCAAACCTTTATTGTGTTAAACTGGTCGCTATTTGATACTTTCAGTCCATTCTACTGTTTCAGGCCATTCTCCAGTATTTTGTTTATCGCAATGAAGTCATTTGAAAAGTAGGTATTTATAAATTATATTATCGATCAAATTATTTCGATAGTGTTTCAGAATATTTTAACTGTACCGTTACAATGACTTAAAGGAAATAATTTATAAGCATGACTGATTTTATTTTTAAGAAATCGTTGGTTGCATAACAATAGATAAGACGTGTCCATTTCGTATCTCACAAAGTTAACTTGCGAATAGTTCTGCAAGCTCGGTGATAAACGTGCATTAATATGAGTTGATATGTCCCGCGTACTCTTTACATTTCGTTAGTTCAAGTTATGTATTCAGGGTTTTGTAAAACATCACGCTTCCTAACACATTTCGAGATGGAAAATACAAAGTGTTTGCGTAACAGACCGGCGGGCACGTGGAACAAAGATTGGGCCTCGTGACAGGATAACGTGACTCGGGAATATTTTAGCTATTGAGCACGGGGCAAATGTCGTTCATTTTTCTTTTAGAAATCAATGGTAATGAGGTCAGTTAGTTACTAGTCAGATGTGAAAACAATTAGTGTATACACTTATTGTTTTTGCTTTGCTTTGCGCCAAAGTTGTTGATGCCACGATTAAATTTATCTGAAGGTTTTGAAAACGAGGATAAGTTTTGGAGACGAGTAAATTGTTGTTTTTTGCTACAATTTAGCTGCGTAATTTCGTCAAATGAAATTCTTTTTCATCCAGAAATTACTTAAGTGTTACTCAAAAATATAGCAAGAAAATCGTGAATAACAACTTCATAGCACGTTGAAATTTCAGCTTTACGGCCATCGAGATTAGGTGCAATTTTGTCGATTACACGTAATGACGCAATACTATTTGTTTACGCCCAGTAAAGTGGCTACGTGCATATCATGAGCGACCGGCACGGCGTTGCCAAGTCGCCGTTGAGCCAAATTTGGCGCGACGATGGTTAACAAGACCGCAACGAAGCAACTTATTTTTTGCAAGGATTTTCGATATAAATCTCGTTTTTCACCGTGTCGGCACATATTATGTATATTAGTAAGAAAAAGTATCAAATTTAGGCAGCTTCTATTTCAATATGCCTTCTCCGTTATCGTTCACTATTTAACTATAGTAATATAAAACTTATTGTTAATGGCGTTGCGTCCTCTGTCAGCACTTTGTGCCATGTTGCGGAAAATTGCACAAAAAGTCTGTCGCCACCGCATTGAACGGAACCCGCTCAAGGATGAGTCTCCCGGACATGAATTTTACCCAACTGTCTGAATTATTTTATCTTATGTTTCGGTTGGTCTTGAAACTCTTTAAGACACGCGGAAATGTATTGAAATACTTCATTTGTATCGAACGAGAGTGCAATTTCGCCACCGAACACGTATTATGAAATATTCTTACGAAGCGTTTATCAGAATAGACTTTTTTATTACCTTTTTTCTTAATCTTTGTATGACCGTGTAATCTATGAAACATAAACATTCATGCTGTTATAACGTCTACTAATTTGATTTGTTTTAAATTAAATCGTATATACAATCTTTTTTTAGAGTATTTTCTTGAAAACATTTGGTTTCGTTAGTTGTGTTTGTGTACCATCGTGTTTATTTAATAATTAACGCCTTGTTTTCTTATACTTGCTACATATATACACGCAGACAATAATCGTCTTTATTTCGTCCTCGTTAGAACGATATTAACATGTAACACAGCGCATTGTTGTATTGTAACATGTACATTTTGCATTATATGCAACGCAGATTTCGTGATGTGATGCGATGGGCAAATTGGCAGTCGGACCATACAGGTCAGTCACCCTTTTCCCCCGCTCCACGTTTCGCGTTACGTAACCGCGCTGTTGCCGTACTGACACTGCCAAAGTCCTCGTTCGTTATTTGAGCCTGGTACATGCCGCTACGGTCTTTACTGTCTCCACACTTAGTGGAGTAGTGGTTTATAGCTAATAATTCTGTTATTATCATTACCGTATCGCACCGATATTATGACGTGCTACACGTTATGAATCCGTTGGCGTTGACTGTTATGTAGATACCGTATTTAATTGATAATAATTCCTCTGTAATAAAACTGCACGTTGAAACACTAATGAACTACGCTGGATTCTAGTTTAAATCCATCCAGATGATTTAATAGGTACATAAAGACGGTAAATAATAACACGGTATCTTATTTCGTTTCGAAACCTCGAAACGACAACGATTGTTTCGAGTCGAAATATTTGATACGTAATTAAAACGACATCGCGGCTCACATTATTTTGTCGGTGCACACAATAGTAACAAGGCTGAAATTGTTTAAAGTGCCGTCGCGTGGAAGAGGCGTAATAAGATAATAAAATATAAACATCGCTGCTGTTACTGCGACTCTAGCGTCATAATTAAATGAAAACATTAAATGGTCATATACGGAGAATGGATGTACGAATGGAATTGTTTTATATGCATTATTACCATTTTATTATAGTAGTTTCAGTAATTAAACAATCTTGAACTATTAATTGTTCGAAATGCAAGTGGAAACAATTGTATTTTGTAATGAATAAAAAGTAAGTAAAGTAAGTAACCGTCAGTGAATGTCCCACTGCTGGGCTAAGGGCTCCTCCTATCTTTGAGAAGGTTTGGAGCTTATTCCACCACTCTGCTCCGATGGATGGTGGAATAAACGTGGCAAAATTTCAGTGAAATTAGCCAAGCATTAGATAAAATATAAACAAATTAAGCACATGAAAATTCAATGGTGGCCCGGGTTTGAATCCACGATCATGAGTTAACCACGCGTTTTTACCACTAGGCAATGTCGGCTATTGGCAATAATGAATAAGAGAACTGTTCTGTTAATCCACGACGACTGACTTCTTGCACGAACCGTCTATCATGTTGAATGTAACTTGAATAAGAAAAATCGTTCCTAACTAGTACAAAACAAACTTTCGCCCAACAAAAAAAAACCTCATGATGTATCGTTTCATCATTCGTTTGAAAATTTTGGCAACAACGACCGAACCGCGGACGTCATATTGAATTGAGGTTGTCACAAACTTTCACCTTGCATTTATAATGTATAGTTCACGATTAGGTTCTACGTCGGTCATTGTTGTGTGGCCCCTGGCTTGATACTGATATCATATCTCCTGTGCACATATGTTAAACCAGCTGTTTTACCCGCTAATTTCGACATCGGGCCGTGATCAATTGGTCAACTCTTTCACAACAATTATCAAACCAGACTTGACTTTCTTAAAGAAACTTATTCAAATCGATCTTTTTTCCGTTATTTTTTATTATATAATAATATACAGTAAATGTTTTTTTTTATAGAATTTATTTCATCCTAAAGGAAAACAACTATAAATTGTGTACTGTTTATGATTATTTGGTTAAACGTTAAATATATTATGGTTTTTATTTTCTGAAGCTAAGTATCCTTAATTACTATTACTAACATTGGAATTTAACCCGCGGTCTGGAACAGATAGTTAAAAAAAAAAAACAAAAAACGACATGATGTGTTTTACAAAAGCTTTCATGTATGTTATATTATAACAGTTCTCTTATAAGTGTATACAATAATAGACTAATCGTTACAAGTAGACAAGTCTGTGTCAAACATGCCTGCGAGACATTGAGGTTACGTCTGCCAGTAATGTTGTATGCGCATGTCGATCTTCTATGATTATACGTTGTTGGACATGGACATGCTTTGAAAATATTGAACGTCGTCAAATGACCAATCACTTTAGAAGCTAACATTGTTTGTATTTATAATAATTTTTTTTTCGCTTAAGACATAATGTAAGGTTAGTTTTTGAATTGACGTTGAAACTTATTTCATGCTGTTTTTAATTGTTAACGTCATTTCTATGTATGTCAGATATTTTATTGTTTTATATCGTAACTTACTTTTTATAAGGTAACGTATTGTTAAGGTGCATTGTTTTTTTTTTTTTTTTATTTGAAAAATATATTTTTAAATTACCATTTAACCAAAACAATTGAAGGATACGATTCTAAACGTATATAAGAATGAACGGTAAGACATTTAATAGTTACTCTTGTATATGATAGGCCTTTAGTGTGATGAAGCACAGAACAATTTCACTTTGAATTGCAAACAACAAAACCAAACCAGTAATTCTCAATACGTATGTATTAATTACAAAAGCGCAAACAATATGATTGTATACGCCCTTCCACGCTTGGATAATGTCTCGTTCATCGCAGCTATCGTGTTAGTTGACCCTCTTGTGGAGTTAATGATACAACAGACCCGTAGCCTCTCGGCTCTCATACGCTATATGTGTACATATGTGTGTCATTAATTGCAACCTCTAATCAACACTTGCTTTTGTTTTTGTCGACTAAACGATGCATTGAATTTAAAACGATATCGTTTTTTTTATAGTCGGCCTGATTGTCGGGGTCGAGTATTTAAATAACACTTTATATTATCATTCCATAATTAATATCACACAAATGAAAATTAATATTTAGTTAATTAAAAATTAACACAAGTTTGAAAATACTCACATATAATTAAAAAAAGAAAACTATTTATGTATGTTATACAAAGTATAAGACATAAGTAGAATAAGCTCCAAACCTTCTCCTCAAAAAGGGAGAGGAGGCCTTTAGCCCAGCAGTGGGACGTTCATAGGCTGTTACGGATATAAATTATCGAAGATTTATTGTCAAACATATTGGATATCTATCCAATATGACTTCAGTAACTCCCTTACTGGAAACTTATAAAATTTATTGCTCTGTAGTTAACTTTTATCACTTAATAGTCAAACTCGAAATATCCCATATTAAAGTAGGTTATACATGATGTATTAAATTTAAATATACCGCTGGTTCGGAAAGTAGATTCTACCGTGAAGAACCAGCAAGCAATTTATTAAACATAAAGTGATTCGATTAAATGGTACGGTAACATGTTCTGATTCGTCTGTGAGTGTATTCGTTGCCTGCAGGTACGCCGTAATAACTTCGAAGTGTGCCATTTACCTGTCTACTGTCTATACACGACACGACAGCGAACGTTACATGTGAAATGTGGGTTACTATATGATTTGTATTTGTAGAACTCGGGGACATGTTTAACGATAAAATTGTCGAGACTAAATGTAAAAGATTGAAACTCAAGCAAGATCGTTTATTTATTATTGTCTATTAAAATTTAAGGCTGACAAGAACATTGGCCGCCTGGTAGTTAAAATGTTATCATCGCCCATACATATTAAAAAATAACGTTCCTTTAAGTACACCGTCAATATACCGCCATGAGCCATAATTTCACTGGCTACCGCACCTTTCAAACTGGAACATAGCTTGCTGTTTTTGCTCTTTGGCGGTAGAATAATTGATGAGTGGGTAGTACTTATCTAGGCGGTCTCGCACAATGTTTTTTCACATGTAAAAGAAAAGAACTAGATAATAGATAATGTATTTTCTTTTCTTTTCTAGCTCCATAATACATTTCAATTTGTAATTAGTTTTTTTTTTAAATATAAATTTGTCTAAACAATCGCTATGTAAGGTCGTGTTTAATTACTCGAAAAAGTTCAATAAATAATGAAGATGCTAAGGCCAACCAGGCACGCGTTCAAGTCACATTATTAGGTTAATGACTTAGTAATCAATTAGAAACAAACCCATTGAGTTAGACAGTAATTACTATAGACTTTATGTAAATTCAACGAACGACGATATCTTAGAAATCGTGAACATTCTATATTATACTAGAAGACATACTTTAGAAATACAAGTAAAACTTTATTATCTTTTGTTTATAAAATAATCGCTAAATTCTTGCCTTTTAATGTTTCATCATTATAATCATTCGCTTGTTATTTATTTGAGGGTCGGGACGATGAGTAAAACGAAACTCATATAATATAATATACTGATTTTAACATTTATTTGAGGTAAATAGTAGCAAAATTACTTTGTTAGCAATTCGAATTAAATTTGTCTTCATAACGTTCGTGCGTTAATACGTTGTGTAAATAAAAATGGGGCCCACGAGCCTCTTAAGTGTTTCGAGGTATCGAAAGTGACTATATCATGATGGCGATCACGTCTCACTTGTAACCGAGGCATGATCATTGCCACCGGTTTAGCAATTGATATCGTGGATTGAGGTTATTGATACTACAATATACACTCTTAATATATTCTTTTGTATCTATTTCAACTTTAAATTCAATAATGTATTTGACGTTAAAAATTCTTATTCAATGTTAACTTGTGATTGCATTGCATTAAAAGTTGTTGTGTCTATATCTTATTAATTCGTTTTTAATCTCTTTACGATCTGTAGATTTTTATACTATTTTCCTTCGACTAGACATCATAGACTAAACATTCAAGTCGGTACTTTTTACTTAACTTAGAGCCTGACGCACGGTACACGTTTGTTGCCTGTGACTTACGATTATGGCCTTAAGGTTCAGGTAATAAGGGCTATAAATGTAAGTGAAACGAAATTGTGATGCTTCAGAAGTATTTGTCTGTCGTATATGTCGGTTCATTTGTACGCTGTAGGTGGACGGTTATCTATTGTACTGTGAATGCGTTCCGTATACTTATCTATAGGGCCAGGAGTATCTGGTGAAAGCTCGACGCGTGGGTGATATGAAAGCTAATGAAATTTCTATATATGAAACATTGATTGTACTCTAGGTGATTTATTGTAAAATGATTTTGGTTATTTCAACGGTCAATTATTTGACTTTTTACATTTCTTTCGTTTCATTTGTTTACTATAAAGTCAGGTAAGAAAATGATGCATTTATAGTAAGTGGATATATTAGGAATACACATTGGCATAGTAAGAAGCATTAACCATACCCAACAACGTATATGTGCCGCAACCCAGGGAAACTATGATGTATTTTCCCTTGTGACTGTAAATGCACGAACTCATTTGCCCGGTCGGCTTCATCGAAATGCAACTACATATTATTACAATATAATATTGTATTAATTAGTATAGTAAGTGTGACCTTACCTTATGTTTAACAAATGATTTGGTACTAGTTTCGTTGTTAATAATTTTAAGTAAATTATAATTCAGAATTGTTAACTATGACGCGCGTCGTCGAGGCCGCTGCACATAGTGCAATGCACTCTACGGACAATTAGTACATGTTTGTCTATTTGCTACGTTCGATGATAACGACGGACAGTAGTTATAAATGTGCTAGACGATTATTGAAGTATGTGACTTTGTTTTTTAAAGTATATTCGAAAATTTACATTCTTAATCAATGAACAATATGTTTAAAGATCTCTTGAAGGAAGGCTTTTCAGTGAGACCATAAACGATTTCAATTTCAACAGACAACATCATAAATCATAAGGTATAATAATAATATGATAAATCATAAGGTATAATAATAATATTTATAATGATACATATATTCAAAATAAAATATATTTGTTTTTTTTTCTTCGATTTTTTAACTCAAAATTTATAAATAAGAAACGCTGTTTTTAATGAACAAAATATCATGTTTAGAGCTAAACGCAACGAAGGATCAAATTGTTACGAAATTTCGTCGTTTAAAAAATAAAGCTACATTAAAATCGAAACAAAATTACTCCTAAAATCGTAGAAAATATTTGTAAATCTACCCTCAGACAAAACATGCACTTAATTGCTTTCTCCGATGTTTTATCGAGCGCGATTCGATTAGTCTGAACACCAACATGATACAACGAAATAAATTGAAAAACAACATGCCACTTTGTACTGTAGACACTAAAGTCGAGTTTGTTTTGTGTCTTTTATAGCAGTCGAATTAATTACTAAATGCTAGTAAATTTTTGGACTTAAATGTATTGACCTAAAGTTGATTTTTCCTTGTACCGCGGGATAGATAAAGACTGATGTATGAAAGCGACCATTATCACGGGATCGATAGCATTGATAGTGTCTATTCTGAACCAAACATGTTTTATGAGTGCATTATTCTGCGCATGCGCGTGTTCTTCATACTAATGCTTCGTTAGATAAAGTACAACGTCGACTTCGTTTATCTATGTCACTGTTGTATCTTTTATATTTTCGTGTCAATGCCTCGATTATTGTAATTCTATTCAAGGGTATATAAGTAAATGTAACAGGCCTTTAATAATAAAACTGAATACAGGCACAGAATGGGGCATAGAGTACACATAACCTTAGCTTAAAATACTACAACCAGACATATTATCAATCAATTGATTGAATATTTAATGTTATTTACTACACATTTGTAAGTACGTCTAACGGCTATGTACCTTTTCATTAGAAGTTTTATGTTATGAATGATAAAATAGTTAATTAATATAATTTAATTACATATTACTGTTATACCTATATCAATAAGTGTAAATATTTATCTAAAATAATATAAAATTATAGAATAGTTTATGATTTGTTAACCTTATGTATAACTTGAAATTATAAACATGACTTATCTAAATGTCGCTCTGTTATTATAAATGCCGAGATATTATAATTTTCAGTTCCATTGAAACATAACTGGATGAATCCAGTTATAGTGATATCACGATCATTTGTTTTTTTTCAGTTTTCCTAAATGAGCAGCATTGATATTCTGTAAGAACTCATTTAATTTGTCACACGTGAAATTTTTACAACCGACTTATAATTTTGATGCGTATCTATTCTTAAATTCTATTCTTAAAACGTTGTAATTATTGTGGCCAATGTCGCATACCACTTCCTGACATTTCACGACCGTTTTTTTGCAGTGGGCTTCGAGTTTGTTCTTATAGTACTGTTGTTTTTGTGACGGTCACTGATTGGCCATCTTTTAATGTCACTTTAGTCTCATAACACTTAAAATTGTATAATCAACAGACTCACGACTTTACAATAAACCAGCCCCATATATATCAACGCTATTGCGACGTTAAGTACGGCGTATGGAAGAGCAGATAAAACGCTCATTTCCATTAAACTCTGGTATAAATAAACGGTAAACAATGCAGCTGGTTGGAGGAAAACGTCGCTATTGCGTCTCATACATTGAAATGAACCAATAAAACCTTAGTCGATGAATAACCTAGCCGCACTTTTCCTCAGCGATGGCTAAGCCGGATTTTTCCTTAGCCAGACATGTCGGACTAGCCAGTAGCTCTCCTTATTACATTCCGATCGATGTCCCTTTATAGGTTGGGCGTGAAAGGGCAAAGAAGTCGCATGTGTGAATTTTTTAGATAAATTTTAAGATACATGAAAACGGAAAAACTTGCTATATTCGTTTGTTTGTCATAATTTTGAACACAAAATATTTAATATCATAATTTATTTAAGCAATTGCTCTAGATAAACAAACCGGTACACAAACAAGCGATTTTCCAAACGAGATTGAGGTCAGTAAACAACAACACAAATTGTGTCCCACTGTCTCCCGACAAGTGAAATTAATTAAATTATTAACCATTTGCTGCAATACGGTTGGCGTAGACGATTAGTGAAAGACGGAACAAAGTGGAAATTGTACGAATTTTATGAATAAATAACATTTGTAACGTTAATTTATTTTGATAGTACCTTAAAGCCGAGATGGCCCAGTGGTAAGAACGAGTGAATCTTAACCGATGATCGTGGGTTCAAACCCGGGCGAGCACCACTGAATTTTCATGAGCTTAATTTGTGATTATAATCCATCTCGTGCTATACGGTGAAGGAAAACATCGTGAGGAAACCTGCATGTGTCTAATTTCACTGTAATTCTGCCACATGTGTATTCTACCAAGGCGCATTGGAGCAGCGTGGTGGAATAAGCTGCATACCTTCTCCTCAAAAAGGGAAAGGAAGCCTTAGCCCAGCAATGGGACATTCACAGGTTGTTACTGTACCTTAAAGGAGTTGTGACACTGTATATAATTTTTTGTACAAAAAATATATGTACTAAACAGTAATTTTTTTTTCTCTCAATTATTCTTCTTCGAATTACAATTAAAAATGTAATCAAGTAGCGAGATAAAACACATAACGGCTCTGTCTACAAAATAAAAACGTAATACCCGTTCTAATTGGATTGTGCTAATTTGCATTGTAAGTATCTGGGACTCCAATCAGCTCGTTCAATTTTGTTGTAGAATTGAGAACATGTGTACCAAGTGATTTATTTGAATGGGCTTCGGTGGATTACCTAATGTAATTTATCCTATTCTATTGTCCACTAAACACGTATAGGAGAAAATGTGATAAATATCATATGATTCCGTTGCGAACGGAATTGAAACTGTTGAAGTTTCTCTATTGTTCAGTAAAATAGAAGCTTTTATAAGGTAATTATCTATGTTTTTTTTTTTTTTTTTTATAATCAGGCTTAATGTTAGTTACCATAAATATTTAAGCACTATGTTGGGCCTTAATAACTAGAAGATATTAATTCCACTGTGAACTTTTGTTCCGGTGCTAGAATACTCCTGCTGTTTTCACGTAGCAGTAAGGCAATTATTCAGCAAATATACTTGATTCGCACTTATTACTTCTCTACAATTATTATACTGGACTCGCAGTACATTTGATGTCTTTTGCAAATATTGCAATTCGCAGACGCAGGCTCGCCGAGTACAAAGATGATCAGTTGCCTTCAAAAATATATATAAATATCCTATCCATCTGATAAACCTATCCAATCAT
The DNA here is from genome assembly GCA_905147175.2 of Nymphalis urticae. NCBI lineage: Eukaryota > Metazoa > Arthropoda > Insecta > Lepidoptera > Nymphalidae > Nymphalis > Nymphalis urticae. The sequence continues at coordinate 2,648,419 of LR990004.1, read as the reverse complement.
GCAAGAATGAAATGAAATAGTAAGATTTTATTAACTTACAGTGATTTGCTTATAAGATGACCTTTTCCTTCGTTTTTTTACGTTATTATATATACAAAAAAACTTAGTAAAGATCGATATAATGACTCGATGTGTTACAAATGACCTGTGGTCGCGACTTGTGGTTCGCGTTCGTTTTGAAAATACTGTTTTACCATTAAGAATAATTTGTGAAACATTTAGTTTTTCTTTTTGTTTACGTATGTAAGACAAATGAAGATTTTACTGTAATATTCAATAATAGTATTTCATATTTTGTTTGCTGTTGCATTCGTGCATACAAACAATATTGTCATTTTGTTCTCAGCTTTTATTTATTATATATAATTTATTTAAAACTTATATTAGCATTAAGCATATTTGTAGTTTTAATTTGCTTCCGTCTTAAGATTTTTTTATTAAACAAGAAATAGCAATTAAAATAAATAAATGAACGCTTCAAATTAAGAACTGCGTTCATTAATTAAAATGAAATATCTTAACAGCACGATGGACTTTTTTATTTGTTACGTTAATATTTTTATATATATGTATATAGATGCAATAATTTCTGCATCAAATTTGAAATTTTGTGTAAAAAAGTGCAAGTAGGTAAATTCCAAATGCCCAGGTTTGTGTTTAATAATTACGATGGAAGGTATATGTATAATTGTATATACATGCATATTTGAATAAAGTATACCTTAAGCAATTGAATAAATAGAAGTATACGGCCTTATCTATAATCGCAGCATAGCGGCTATTTCGTTAAACAATGATTTCACTCTTTCTACCATTATTGATTTGACATTCGAAAGAAGAAGAAAGCGTTGTTTAACTAAATTCCCGCTTAAAATGTTTATAAGTAAGGCCGATATTATCTGTAATTTAATCGAAGTTTAACATATGTCTACTGGGTGTATGTGGTTAATGTATGTGCATTTGCCCTATATACCGTCTGTTATTGACGGAAAATTTCGCTCTCACTGGTCCATTTATTGTTGTATCGGTAGTTCGTTTACAGTTAATAGTGTAGTGTCGTACGTCTTAGTCATGATTGAATTATTTAACCGTGTTTTGTTCATGTCGTATATGGAGATCATTATATTGTTGCTTACTCTGTTGTGCAGAATATCGTTAATTCATTTCACAGGACTCAACGAACTAGCTCTCTCTCTCTCATTTGTAGGGTTATAAAGCGAATAGCAATACTTAACGATAATATCAATAAAAGTTCTGTTCAATTTATTAGACTAAACAATGTTTATTCGATGTTCGTGTTAAATCAAAATTTGATTATATATATATTTGTTTAATTATTTTTTTTGTTACTCCATTTAGAATTGCAAAACAATGAACAATGAAGCCGAAGTAATGTTTCAGTGATATTTCTCAAAATTTCCACTCGAAACTTATTTGAAGTAAATTTTTAAGGTTTCCTGTTTTGTACTTTAAAGAACAAATTGCAAAACTTGTAAACTCTTTCTAGCTTGTATTTTTATGTCAGTAATTAAATTAAATTCTTCTTTAAACGTATAACATTTACGTGAAGTTCGTATAAGTGTTGTTTATACAGTTCAAAATGTTTCTCACCGACCGACCGCCGCCTCGTCGAGTGTGGGAATCGAGTGGTACATGTGCTGTTCGTATCTGAACGTTACTTTTTAACAAATAAAACTATCATTTGTATATGGTCCTGTGAACTGAATTTCATCGACTGGACCTGACAATGAACATTTACAGAATCAACGTTAGTTATACTTTAAATAGTATATGATGAGACCTCCTTTGTACTCTTTTTGTGTATTATTCTGTTACTTTTCTATGTGAGTATGATTTGTGTTTGTGTGTGTGTTAGTATGAAACAGTTTTCTCGGTTTTTGTTTTGTAACAATGCATTGAAATATATTACGGTTCGTTTAGATCATATTTGTTCTAATTAGTCGTTTAAATGGAATACCGAGCTACGGCTGCAATAGTACAGTGTAGTGTCATATGTTATACCATTCTAACTAAGGAAAAAATATTACCTCATATGTATATAGGTACATATTTTGAGCTATATGCCCTATATAGCGCTGTTATATTACGTAAGTAATACAAATAATTCTTGATTAATAAAATTGATGATATTTTCTAGAGAAACTAGATGTTGTTTTTAGTAAAATAATTTAAAGAAAAGGTATATATCCGTTTATCCATCGACGAACGCCCACACCCACGTGCCGTTAGTTATATTTAGACGTTTGTTTCGGTCTAGACTTACATTTTTAAATAAATTGAGTGAACATTTCATGTTTCGTTATCATTTGTTTGTATCATTGCCTTGTTAAAATATTGTCATTGAATTAACTTTGTCACTTTTCGTTCTCAATGTACATTTAATTGTAAGATCGATAAAATGTTATAACATCAAGACATACGTATAATTTGATTTCTTAAAAGCCATAAGAATATTTAGTAGGTAAATAATGAAAAAACAGCCCCCGGTTAAAGTAACCGCTTTCAAAAATTTTCCGTTTTCTTAAATTTGTGTATATAATTAACACGAATTTGTATTTTTGTAAAAAAAAAGAGTAACTACCGAGTTTCTGGCCGGTTCTTCTCGGAATCCACATTCCGAACCAAAAGTACTTGTAACAGTCTCTTTGAATAAAAAATATTTTGATTTGATTTGCAGACACAATACAACTGAGATTATAAAGTCGATATAAAATCCTTTTAATGTTCCTTAGATAAGAGTAGTCTGACGAATCAGAAAGCAATTTTGCTTCTACTACAACGATAAGCTAGAAAAGTTAACACATGTTTCGTCTCGTTCGGGAGACGTTGTGGGTGTGGGGTTAAAGCGAAAGGGGCGTGACGTCACAGCCCCCTATTCAGCTTCTCCTTTGCCCCTAAAAATAGACGCCCGGGTATTGCTTAATGGAAACCTTCTCGTCTGGAGGTCTTAAAGGACGATTTTATAGTAGATATAACATTGTGAGTATATGACTCTCAAAATGTTTAATGAGATATAGAATTTCTTATATTTCTGAAACAAATAATACATTTACATAGATTTGTAGAATCACTAAAATATAGCAAGTAACAAATTAAATGCGAATGAATAAAATAATCTTTACATGAACTATATACTACTTACATAAGTTTCTATGTATTTACAAATAAGGAAAAATTATGACTCGAATTCCGGTAAAAATTGATATGAAATAAACGTAAGCCACTTACACTTATACAATGTATTTCAAAATGGCGTCGCAAATTTCCCCCTTTCATTCAGTAATGTAAATTGTACACTGGCATAAGCTGTAATTATATTTTCACCAGCACGTAAAAACTGTACTGCACTTCATCTCGTACTCTCGCTGTGGAAATAAGCGGCGTGCAAATACTTGATGCTGTATAATTACGTGTATTTATTATTTTATTACATTGAAACATGAATATGTAATCTCCGAAAATGATATTTGTAAATAATGTATATCATGCAATACAAAATTATTGTCTTATGAAACGATAAAATACTATATTGAAAGATGTAAAATCTTTGTTTTGTGTTTGAATAAAAAAGTTAAAAAAGTCGTATTTAGTACTTTTTATGTTTTACTAACATTAATTAAAGTACATCTGTTTTAATTTAATCTACGAAGACGCGACCCACTATTATAGTTTACATTGCACACTTGCATTGGAGCGATTGGAATAAGAGAGTGGCGCGTTATCATGGATTGACTACCTATAGATATATACATATATAGTTTTTTTCTGGTTTAATACCATTATTAATTATAAATACAAAATCAACTTTCACAATAAACTTTTCAAAACTGTATAGATGCATAGTTTCAATTTTTATTTTATAAATTCAATGTTTCGTAAAGGTTGCCGTCTGTCGCGAGCGAGGTTCATTGCATACCGCCTGAAACAATAGCACTCAACAATATTGTGTTGAGAATTCACTCGCGAACCTTTAAATATTTATTCTGTGAAGTGATGACATACCATTTTATAATTATGTAAATTAACTCCTTATTACCGATATAGCTAAACCGCTACAGGATTTTGATTATTTATGTCGGTAAACAAATTTAAATAAAAAATAAATCATTCAACTAATAAGAGATGAAAAGGTTGTGTTGATTTTATTTAGGTTTAAGTAATCGCCAAGCTCTAGCTTACTCATCTCTCATAGCCAACAGTCTAAGCGAGAACGTATATAAAAAAATGTTAGTTTTATAATTAATTTAAATTGTCTGAGTGTCGTATTAAAATACCTATTATGACGAGAACAGATCAATATTGGACTATAGATTGAAAACGATAACTAAAGTTGATCTCATAGATAATTAATTTGTTCTAGATATAAGGAATATCTACTTAATAAAAATATAATAATGATTGACTGATTAAATGAGTTCCTTACATGAAGTACGTGAGTTGGGTTCTCACTAGGAAAGGTTTTTTGAAAATTAATATGTTATGAAGAGATAGCCACAGCAAGTTATTCCAAAATTTGGACCCTGAATTGTTGCTGTTAGCTGTCAGGAAATCTCATCAGGCACCGGGGTTACATCATAAAAATATAGACGACCAAATGATATCAGTAGTTGAAACATATTCTATTGCTTATGTAACTTATTTACCTCGACGTGTCATGTAACATCAGTATAGTACGCTATTTTTGTGTCGACATGACAAAATTGAGAGATTGCGTTCGAAATTTAAAATTTAAAATATATTCCATAGGCCTTCATACATATTGTATCCCGTGTCCTCTCGCGCCGTGAATGTATTATGATCCGATATGTATCGCAACTGAAATTTGAAATTTTAAACGCCGGTGGGTGGTTTTTGTCGTTGTGGACTTTCAGTGTCTTTTTTTTTTGTTGTTCTTTTTCTATGTTGTTTATATAACTGCCTGTTTGGTCTTATGGTTAAAAACGTTGTAGATCTCGAAGTCCTGGGATGAAGGCGGGGGCCTTGTGCTTATAAATGTTATCGAGTTTGCTTTCAAGAAATCAGCAATCCGATACTTTATACGTAATCGTGTGGTTGTTCGTCTTAACTCTCACCTGTCGTGTATTTTTTGCCGTCCTATTCGATTGAATAAAAATAGTTAACGTACTGGTATTTGCACTCAGTTGGTGGTGGTATTTGTGCTTCTGTAATTCTGTAACAGCCTGTGAAAGTCCCACTGCTGGGCTATAGGCCTCCTCTCCTCTTTTTGAGGAGAAGGTTTGGAGCTTATTCCACCACGCTGCTCCAATGCGGGTTGGTGGAATTCACATGTGGCAGAATTTCAGTGAAATTAGACACATGCAGGTTTCCTCACGATGTTTTCCTTCACCGTAAAGCATGAGATGAATTATAATCACAAATTAAGCACATGAAAATTCAGTGGTGCTTGCCCGGGTTTGAACCCACGATCATCGGTTATGATTCACGCGTTCTTACCACTGGGCCATCTCGGCTTATTTGTGCTTCACAGTTGGCTATTCTTCCTTAAGAACGGCCTTCTATGTCCATGGAAATCGACCAGAAAAATATTCTAAGTATGATATTACTTGATTTTGGGAAATATTCTTCAATTATTATACAAGGAAGATATGACAAGCAATATTATCTGTCTGACTGTACCTTGAGCTAGATTCATAACTTCGACATTTCAACTAAATAAAAAATGTTGTATAAAAGGATTTTCGACGTTAAACTCATTAGCATAAGACATTTTATCGTATCTTCTGTACACTATCATCCATAATAGAGATATTTTTTATTCCATTAATATTTCATCCAGTTTTTGCAAACAATTTACGATTTTCCGTTGTAAAATTGGGCGCAAGTTTCCACAGAACTAAAGGTGAAACCGGCCTTGTTTAGATGATTGTTGCTCAATATATCGAGTTTCCGTTCTTAGGTCTACTCCTATGTTAATAACAATTATCATCTTTATATTCAACGCAATAAGATCTAAATATTTTACCAAAATTATTTTGATACAACGTGTATTATGACCTTAACAGTTTCTACAATCTCGTTTCATGGTTGCAATAATATATAATATTATACATTAAACTTGGTAAATCTATTTGTAGCCGTCTCAGATGTGAGTATATAAAAGAGAGAGAGAGAGAGAGAACATAAGAGTTTTATTTTAAATTCATTAATAATTTCATGTTAAGATAGCGATGTTGTAAAATAGAATATTTGTATATATGAATAGTTCATACATTATTATTTTATATATTACATATTATTAAACAAAGTTCCCCCGCCGCGTCTGTCTGACTGTCAAACGCGATAAACTCAAAATCGGATTTTCATACGGTTTTCACCAATAAACGGGTGACTTATGAGGAAGGCTTGGGTAAATAAAACATTAAGGTCGTGTGTAAATTTGCTGATATATGCCAATTGCTAGTTTTACGCGCCGCGTATAATCAATAGAACTATGTATTTATATATTCTACCCGCCCGAAGCCGGGACGGGTTGCCAGTTGCTTATAAAAATTAAAATAAAAAAAACATATAAGTTTATATTATATAAAATTACCCATGATAATACTTATTTTACTTACAATTTCTGCAGCGTACGTTTCGTTAACATTTAGTTTAATATAGCTCTTATGATAATGTATATAAGGTGCACATTTCATTAAAAAAATGTTTACTGAGCTGGTTTGAAGTATAAAGTAACGGTTTTATCTTCTTTATCAGTCGAGATACGCCCGAATAATAGCTTTACTGATAATGTTATCTATATACGAGTACTGAAGAACAGAGTATGCTTTGTTTTATATTAACTAGCGACGCCTTTCTGCTATGTACTTGTCCTGGTAACGTATTAGATTAGTTCGAACGAACACCTTGTTATATGAAACGTTTTAACTTTTACGTTTTAAATTATATAAAACTAGCGCTTATCGAAGTTATAATTCAGAATGGATAAATACTAATTTCCATATCCCTTCAAAAATGAAGGATTTTCATACAAACTTTTCATTAAGTTAACCCCAACTTAAATTTTCAAAAATCCTTCCCTAAATAAACGAAATGTCCTTGAAATAGTTAGTTAGTATAGTAAATAGAAAATATGACTATTTTCAACTATAATCCTCTGTGGACGTTTTCTAGAATGCATTACATGCGGAGAAACAATCCGATAAAACGGAAATCCGTCACGAGTAGAGAGAGATCTTGTGCAGGATCAACGGCATTAGGTGCATGCTGACTTCAGAACACCGTGGTTTTACTGAACAAACAGAAAAATACGATCTCAACCTTTTATCGGAAGCAAGACCTCGGGATCTGCAGCGGTATAAGCTATACCAACGAAGCAGCTATATGAACTAGAATTAAAACATTAATAATTATTAGATTTTTTTTAAAGTTTAATGTTAGTAAAATAAGTAAATCAGAAAGATAAAAACGGATTCGGCGATAACCAGTTATTGCAAATTTTTCAAGTCTCAAGACTGCAAATAGCGGTTATGAACGGTACAGCAAATTCGAATGCAAATATATTTATGATCCTAATTTTTGTTTTAAAGTGCCTTTTCGTGTTTTTAAAGTAAAAGCTGTATTTTAATAACTCGATCTCGCATTACTTTTTTTAATTAACATATATAATTGTGATCATTTACATTTGTTGGTATATAGCAATTGAATGAACGTAATGGATTTGATTTTCTGTGATAGACTTTATAGACTAAAAAGATGAATCACATGGATTATTTTTTTTCTGATAAACACAGTATGTTATGTACGACTGACTACATGACTACATACGACTATATTGTATTATTATTAAAATAATTTGTTTGCTTTTCTCTCTCGTAACTGATGTATGACACCCAAGTTGACTGATATTTCTACATAAGTGTCTGCATGTATTCTTTGTATACGTTATATAAAAGTCTATCAAGTGACAATTTACTGCTTCTACATGCGCAGTTTGCGAGTAATAAGCTAACGATCAATTGCCTGTGACAGCTTCGTCTCCCGTATCTTAAAGGTCATAGAGGCACAGTACTCTGCGGTAAATATGTGCCGCTCTATTGCAGCCTACGCGCGCATTAGTGTGTGAATTAACGCTAAAAGGCCTTATTGTAAAGGAATAAAGTACATTATAACGACGATATTGAACGCGACTCTAAACGCTTGTGTGAGTGAGCACTCATTGAGTCGGATTTAGGGTTGTCGCTAATCAATTTCTCTTATTCTTTTAATAAATTGAAAGTCCTTTTATTTAACATAGAAATCGTAATTAAGATACGTATATCGTATTACTTATGATATATGGTGTAACATACCATTTATATTAAAAAACAACTATTTAAAACAAAATACTATTTATCTGTAGAATAAATGAAGCTATATATAATTTCAAAATACTAAACAAATTACGGATAGTGAATATATTAACATTTAAAAGATTTAAGGACATAAATGTGCGTAATAAAATTTCGAAAAGTAAAATGAGCGATAGCCCTACTAGACGGCTTGGTATCGCTATCGACGTAGCCGAGGGTGGAAGGGGGACGACCGACCTTGGCCGTGACTCCCTCTCACCCCGGCCACGCACAGGGCCCAAATTGATTTTCGCCTCCCAAATATCCCCCACCTCCCAAATATCCTCCATGTGCGTACTAAAAATATTTTTGCGCATCGCTTTTTCTTAGTGGAATTTGGTCCGTGATTAAATTTTACCTTTCGCTCTCTCTTAGCTTTTTTTTTTTTATCTCATCCAATGATGTTTTGAATAAATTACATCGTTGTTTTTGAAGTACTTCATATGATTAATGTTAGTTGATATTTTTGTTTTTCTAGCTAAAATATTAGTCGGCCTTATTATCGGAGTTCTTGTTTCGTATTTTCATGTTTTTAACATTTTTTTTTTCTTTGTTTAACTTTGATTGGGCCGGTGTTTGAAAAATACACATTATCGTGTTTTATTGATGTAGTACGGTCAATACGATTACTAAAATAAATACTCTACGAATCATTTCGTTCCGTATTATCATTTTAACTGGTTTGTAGGTGACAGGTCTCCATTAGAGTATTTATTTTTAATGATAAACTACCGCAGTAATTTCATGTTAAGAATTATTATGTTTACGAGAGCATTGCATTATGTGATAAAATTAATCTTTCTATTAATATTATAAATATAAAACGGATTTTAATGAAACTTGTTACAAAGTTTTTTTGTATGATTCATGTTCGTAATATATTTATTCAGCCAGTTCACCACAATGCGACTCCAATATAGGTACATACTTAATGATGATGATGATTATCTCCACGTGACCAATTTCGGTCAAGGTGTTCATTCTTAAAACAATAGCCATTTGCGTAGGAGATATTATAGTACAAAATGTGGACACACACAGTTCAGGACGGCAGTCCACTACGACTGGAAAAAGAGAAAGGAGTAGTAGGCGTAGGACCAACAGTTTTATGTGCTTTCCGAGGCATGGCAAGGTTTGGTGTTTGGCAGTGCTAACGGAGTGTAAGTTTGAGCTGCTACTAAGAACAATACAATTGAAATATTCAAACTGAACAATTTATAAAAAACTGTGAACTTAATACCTCAGGGTTGGCAGTCTCTATAAGCAAGCCAACAAATCATTGAGGTAACTAACATATTTAATAATACTATACCGTAATTACCCAAACACGTTTGTATAAAAACCGTGCTATAAATAAATACAGCGTTGGAATATTTCGTATGCATTATGACCTGAGCATTCTTGGCATCAGAAAGTATACCTCTCTTCATTTCTATTACTCATCTTCATAAAGAAATTACATTCCTTCTTATGTCAAATATATTAAATGTTATAATGAATATACTTAAATGCTGTACTGTGTGTAGCAAGAAATATAATGCATTATTTTTAATTATCCCGCAAACCTACCGTAGATATGTATATGTTTCATATTTAAATTGTTTTATCTTCTTTTAATTTTAATTCAGATTTTCCTTTTATAATAATTTTACCAAATGTTAAAAAAGAAGCCGAAGAAGAAGAAAAAAATGTTAAAGAATAAGAAAATTTGAGTTCAATTAAGATAAAAATAGCTAGCTCTTCATTACCACAATAAGTTTGACGCCTGAAGTGCCATAAGCACCATTAAGATATTATTTAGAAACATACCCATATCATATGTAATAGCTTTAGATCATGATAAAAACGTAAATTATTATTATACATCCCATGTAAAACAACCTTCGTAAATATAAATAAAATGTATATTATTTACGTCTAACTGGGTCTTGCGAAAATACATGATACCTGCTGCGAAAAATATCAGTTATGTGTTTAGTACGGGTATAATGCGTTGCAAGTTTCTCGACCCACATTTATAATTGAAACGTTTAACTTTTAAATATACTTTTTTTTTTATGTTGCATTATAAATTATAACCGAGGCCGCATTTGTAATGTTCGCTCGATAAGCAAACGTCTTTTTATATCGAGACGTGATTATAATGCCTTCGTTGAAATTACTTACGTATCAAATGTACAAGCGCTCTTTCGTCTTCTTGTTTATCAATTATTTATATACAAGAATGCTAGCTGTTACTGCACATAACTGGATGTGAATTGAAATGCAATGGAATGACCAAAAAATATAACCTTTCCTATTCTATCATATAATCGACTTATCCTTTCGCCGTCATAATATTCGTAAGATACGAGATTTAAAAGTTCTACATGTAAGAAAAACACAATTATTTCATCTTTTTTCAGTTCTTGGGCAGTTCTTCGCCAATTACTACTATGAGCGGTGGTGACCACTTACTATCGTGGCACATTTGTCCGTCCTTCTATTTTAAATAATAAAAAAATCTTCACAGTCGACAATAACTATATTTAAAAAGAACTTGTTAAGATAATATATGGTTATTATAATATGTGTTTACTTTGTATGATATGTGAGTATTTATTTACAGCAGCGTGTTTTGTTGCTTTGCTTTATTATCTATCTCATATTTGGTATTGGTTTGAAAGAGTTAAAAAATTATATAGTTATGTTCGTAATAATATTAGTTAGCTATGGAACATTTCACACAACTCTTACGATTATGTCGACGCAAATGCGAACACGCGAGTTGAAACGAAAATAGACGATACCGTGTCAGTTGGAGGCCGCTGGGAATAATTCTGATGTTAATAATAGCTGAATGGCGTGCCTAGTCTTATTCTTCTATCTTCACCTCCACTTGCGGCCACGTTGGGAAATCTTAGACATGTGAGGACAGCGCAGAGCACGCCTGTTCTCCGAGACCGGTCCAGCTATACGCCTGACTAGCTTCACTGACGAAACAAATTGCGATAAAGATATAGAATACTATTGAAATATTTGAAGTTTTTTTTTATGCAACTGGTTAAATTTCAGTCATATTAATTCCAAGAACTAATAAGATTTTGAAACGTTTGCCTCTTAATTATTTAAATTAAAATAATTATATCAAATAAGGACATTCATATATAACGGTACTTACTAAGACATAACTAATTTCTTTCATCTTTCTCTTCATTAAAAACATCATTAAAATTAAAATAGATATGCAAGCACACATTGTTTTCTATTATTATTAATAATTTGTTCATAATATCTTAGTGCTTAGTTTAAAAAGTGTAAAATTTAAACAATAAAAAGTCTCACCGAGTTTAAAATACAGTTTAAAGATTTTTTGTTAAAATTTAACTAAAAAACTGACGAGTTTTAGTCCACTTTTTTCGATTATCTGCAGATTCGTTCATATCAGATGACTAATTATGAGCAGTATTAATAAAAAAATGTATAAAAATCTGACATTGGATTCCTTTCTTTCTTCTACCGGTTCTTTTCAAATCTGAGGTATTTTATTTCAGTTGATTTCGTTTGTATGTGATTATTTCATCTATTATCATCTTCATCATCATCGTCATTATAAATGCAAAAGTAACTCTGTCCGTATGTTATCTCGTCACGATAAAACCACTAAAGCCATCGTAATGAAATGTGACATTGAAGTATCCCGGGATACTGCGGACAGTGCAGGACTGCGACATAGGGATATTAAATTATTTTGCGGAATAAAAAAATTACACACACGGACCTGGAGAGGGCAGTTATCATAGAATATGTAATAAGGTTTTTACTTCGATATATAATAATAAAAATACTGAAAACGATAATCGTATCATTTACGAAGTATTGTTATTTATACATATGTATATAGTAATTAATTAAGATTAATTGAGTCGGGCCTTACTTACAGCCAACTTAGCTTGGATACCTTATTATGTTTGTAGTAGTGCACCATAAGCAGATAAATTAATAAAAAAAAAAGTTATATTTTTATTTGTATAGAGAGGTAACATTAGATCATGAATACCTTCAAACCGACATTTCGTAGTCATTCTTGATTCTTGTCTGTTGATAACATCCTCGCTGTCATCGATAAATCATTTATGTTAATGATAATTCGTTCTGATGTTGTATCAATGGCCTCGTCTCTACCCTGTAATTTATTTTCCACTTCAATATCATGTAGACAAACATTTCTCCATTTCTTTACATTTATGGTACTACATTTTCTCTCAGCTAATTCCATTGTAGCATTCATATTAATTGTTAATGTAATTAACTTTATTTTTCCGCATATGTTTATTAGGAACTAATTAATAAGAAAATACAAACATCTTACGTATATATATATATATATATATATATATATACGTAAGTATATACGTAAGATGTATATGTTTATATGTATATAAACATATTTTGCGTTTATAAACACTTCTTACGCTACTTAAGCGAGAGTTCGAGGCATCTTGTAGCTAGAGCAAACCGTGAGTATTATTTACACTAGTGTATATCTTTTTCGACATCTTCAACAATCATCGTCACATTTTTTCCAATTAACACCTTAACACTTAAACCTTGCTCATGAATCACTCCGTTCGTTGATGGTCCGGTCAAAGCCGAACGACGATCCGATCGATACGTGGTGAGTTTATTGCGTTTAGTCAGTCAGACAGACAGACGCGACGGGGGAACTTTGTTTAATATGCAGTGATGATAAACACATAGAGAGCTACAGTCATAGTTCGTCGCAAAAACTGCAAACATTGACTTACTATTTTGCGCAGCTCGTCCGCAAATATGTCAATATGGCTCCGTCAACGACTTGCTTAGAGAAAACAGTGCACGAGGCACAGGAAACTAAGCGCGTCATCCAGTTCGACGTAATGGAACAAATAGAAAAAAATGTGATGGCGCAAACGACGATAGTTTTTCGGCGCATAAATACAGGCTTGTATGTTCTACCAGATAAAATTGTGCAAATGGTTATAAATTGGTCACAAGCTCGTCCTGTTTCGATTAAATTAAAACCTAGGCTGTTGTATGTCATATACGAACAATTCGAGTGATATACATAAGACCGGACTTATATCATGCGTATATAGATTTTAGGAATAAGGTGGATGCTGTTTTAGGCTTTTTTTTATTGAATAAGAAGGTGGACGAGCATATGAGCCACCTGATGGTAAGTGGTCACCAACGCCCTTAGATATTGGCACTGTAAGAAATGTTAACCATCGCTTACATCGCCAATACACCACCAACCTTGGGACCTAAGATTTTATGTCCCTTGTGCCTGTAATTACAGTAGAAATGGATAGAGAAGGGAGTATATATATTGGATCAATTCAATATATTGTGGATTATCGTTTGTTTTTGTGTTTTTGCGAGTCCAGCGTAAAGGCCGACAAACTCTTACATTTAGAATATATTAAGGCTCGGTGTATGATATACAGAATATATCGTAGTATATTTCTTTGTATTATATTTTCTTAACAATTAATGTCGTAATATAGTGAAGTTTTTCTCGGAACGCTGGCGACTCGGATTCATAACTATAAATGAAGAAAAAACAGCGACAGTTTAATTTACAATTTATATAATGGTATAAGTGATTTTGCAAAACTTGACAATTTGTATGTGTTTTAACTGATTTTTTAAAATCAACTATTACTGTATATATGTATTATTATTATTGTAGATTTTAAATTTAATAACATACGTCTACAACGAAATGGAGTAGTTTGTGTTTAATGATAATATTATTAAAACAAATTAAATAAATTTACAAATCAATGAAAATATATTTTAAAATTGTAAATATGTATTACGTAATTTAGGTTAAAACGAAGTTCAATTAATTCTAGACAGCGCTCGGATTAATATTCTACGATTATTCCTTATTAATTCTCTACGATGTCTTTGTAATTTGTAACAATTTAAAGTACAAAGTCATGTTGTTCTTTCTTTTGAAACACAAATGTTAACCATTACCACGTTTTATCTCAGCCTTGCACGGCCGGATCGGGAACCGGTTGCATCGACGCTGAACGCCTCCATTCTAACCAGACCCTTCCTTCAAACATTGCCGTAACACATATAAAACGTATTAAGAGATCAGGATATGATGGATACGTCATGATCACGACTCGTCAGTTCGGCCGGTCAAGAACGCACATGCGTGTATGCGCTCGCACGATGCGTCGAATTTTAAATCTCAAGTATACGTATCTACGTTTAAAAATTTGTGGGAGGTCGTTTTTTTTCTTTGAAATTAGTGTCTCTCCTTGACTTTGGTGGATAAAAATATTTAAAAAACAATGTGACATTAAATTATTGATTTTACTCAAAAATAAGATACTTTTATTATAACGAAATAATAAAAATAGCATTTATATTGCTTAAGACCACATAACTCTCGCCATTTTATTGAGTGTGGTCTTTTGAAAAGTTTCAATTACGCATAATAATTATGTATATTTATTTGTTGTTGTCCGCGTATACAGGGGAACTGCCAGCTTTCTGATAGAGAAACTTCGCAACCTGCAAGCAATAAGTTAGAACATAAACTTGTTATATAATCCAAAATGTATATTGGTATAAATGTACATTTAATATGTCTGCGTTCCCGCTAACAAAGTTGATATATAGATGTCAAAACAGTTCAGAAACTAACTGAAATTCAGTTAGTTTGTTATCGTTAAATAAATAACTGTAATTATAAGGGTGATAGTGAGTTACTACTGAATTTGTCGGTTCTTCTCTTTAGAATCTACATTCCGAACCGGCGGTATTTTTACATTTAATTCGAAACTGTAATATGATTCAAAATTGCCTTCTGAGTTTATTGGAATAAATAATTATTTGATTTGATGTAGTTGAATACTTTGACGAACAATATATTTATTAATCAAAGTGTCGTTTCGCTTCGGATAAATGGAACTCCACACGACAAATAACATTGGCCCAGTGGTAAGACGGCGTGAATCTTAACCGATGATCGTGGGTTCAAACCCGGGCAAGCACCACTGAATTTTCATGTGCTTAATTTGTGATTATAATTCATCTCGTGCTTTACGGTGAAGGAAAACATCGTGAGGAAACCTGCATGTGTCTAATTTCACTGAAATTCTGCCACATGTGTATTCCACCAACCCGCATTGGAGCAGCGTGGTGGAATAAGCTCCAAAGCCTTCTCCTCAAAAAGAGGAGAGGAGGCCTTTAGCCCAGCAGTGGGACATTCACAGGCTGTTACGGTATTGTATTCAAAAATATTTATTAAGAAAGTGTTTCAAGTTTCCAGGCATTTAAACGAAATATTAAAGACAATTTATATATCGCATATTTCCATTAAGATTTTATATGAAATATTAATCTAAAGTAATAACGTTGAAAGCAGAAATCTAATAGAGAAAACGAAAGATACTTTCTTTCCAACCGACATAGAGACAGTAAAATTTCCCTTAAAGGGCGTAGGAGTTGGACAGTGACGCCTTGACCCGGTTATTATGGGTACAGACGGTGATCGATAAGAAATTGCTGTTTGTGAAAACCGATCCGTTCCATCGGACGACGCTGTCAGGAAAATGTATCGCCATTCTAAAAGGATCCTGTTACATGGCCCATTGAGCTGGTAACTGTCAATGTAGATAAAGATTGCAAAAACGTTAAGTTAAAAGGCTTAGCCGATATCTTTTTTAAAGATTATTTTGAATAGATAGACATACTTTTAAGATTAGCGGCGTCGGTGACGATCGATAAACGCTAGACACTGTTGTAGCCTCGACATCAATGAATAGGCATTACGTGATGTGAGCCTACTATTCCTCTTATGAGCTATTCATCATTCGTAATCAAATCGTTAAAGAATTATATTATTATGTCTCGATATTTTTACGTGGGAAGGGATATTATTAAAATTCAAAATGAACCTACAACGAAAATGTCCGGTAGGATTAGACGTATCTCAAATAAAAAAAAAATTGCGCACCTTAATGTTTGATTTAGAACATATGAAAAACTTAAATAGTAGCTATTTATTTTAATTAAAATATGTACGTACTAAATGCGTTTAAATAGTTTAATATAGTGAACATATATTTAAATACACTAAAAATTATTTTCAACTTTACTTCACTTTTAATTATCTATTAAAACTTTTCTCTCTATTCATTTTACGTTTTGCATTAATTAGAATTTGCATTTAAAGCGTTTACTTTACAACGGTAACAAATTCTATATACAATTTTCATATTCGTACGGTTGTTAGTTCCGCTGTCTCTGAGTTTTATTTGGTTTTCCAATCTATTTTCGAGAGCGGGTGTGTCGCCATGAGGCCGTGTCGCTCGACCAGCGAGCCCAGCAAACATTCAAGTCAAACAAGTTACTACATGAAACATAATAATTAATTTAAAATCATTTCTATGTATTAAAGTTATATTGTTAAAATAAAATGCACTGTTACGGTACAAATATTAATTCGTAATTGATTTTAGTATAAATGTTTTGTTTTGTTTTTTTTTATAAAATGAACTGAAATTTATATAATTTGAAAAGTACTATATGTTATTATACTAGTTTTCACCCGTGACGGATGATTAGGTACCATGAAGATATGTGTGCAAAATTCATGATGATCGGTTTAGAATTTAAGACGTGAAAGCGTAGCAAACGATGAAACTCACTTTTAATATACAAATATAAAATCCAAAAGTGGTATTTTATAGGTGCTATAGACGTGTAAATACGGTTTTTGTATATCACATACAGTACAGATGTACATGCTTCTATGTACAATACGTTCTATGTTAATTAAATCTTGCTTAATAAAACAATAGTATAATAGGAAAAGTGCTAGAACTTGGCCTAGTTCCCTTAACTTGTAGCGACTGAGTGAGTTTATTATAAATGTAATTAATTCAAAGTGTATACAAGTCAACAGCAACAGTCATTTTGATTGTATTTTTTTAATTCGAATACTAAATCGTTTAGTAGTTTACATAGGAACACGGAAACATCGTCTCTAAAACTAAAAATAGTTTACCGCATTCTATTAAAAAGGTGCGCAGTAGGTGTCCGGGCTATAGCTATTTTTGTTATCCGTAAACGGTGTCGCGGCCGATATATTATAATCATGTTTTATAATATCTATACAAATATTGTAAAAGCTAAAGTAACTCTTGTATGTCTGTTTCGCTTTCACCCACTGAATTGAATTTGATAAAATTTGGTACTAAGCATGCTTAAACCCTAAAGAAGAACTTAATAAACCTAACAAATAACAAACCTCATCCCCCCACCCCTCCCCAGAACGCGATTGAAGCTGCGGGCGAAAACAAGTATTTAATATATTAAAATACCATTATTTGTTTCTAGAACAATGGACGCAATCTTCCTGTTAATTCTTTTTGAAATCTGAAAAGTGCATCACAGTACATTTTTATTTTATGATATATAAAAATAATAATTACTATTTTTTTAGTAATGTTTTCTTGCAAGATTTATCTGTCTACGAGTAAAACTGCGGTCAATGGTTAAGATAGAACAATATTCGTTTGGTCGTTAGTGTCGGAACAGCGGTACCTACTCCTGAGGCCTCTTTAATCTCCTAATTGGATGACGAGTTGTTTCCTGTCGATGTATTTGTAGTTGTAATTTAATTGCTACTTTGGCCTAAAAAGTTAATTGAATTGTCTTTATTATCAATGATGTTTTATCTACGTTATATTTTGTCTTGTTTGTTTGCAAAGATATAATATATATTATATATATTTTAATTTTCAATAACAATGTCAATTCTATAGAAAATTAATTATTGAATAAGAATAGTATATATTATTCGTTTTGTAAGAACACGAAACGTCTCGAGATAAAGTATTATTGTTTATATCGAACTAGCATTTTCTTCGCATGCGAACAGTAAGTAAGCTACACAATTTATAGCTCATAAATACAACACAACCTTCGTAGGAAAAGAAATTAATTATATTTTTAATTACAAATGAATCCTTATTTACAATATGCGTTCATACAGCATACAGCATTCAAACAGCCTGTTATTATCCCACTGCTGGGCTAAGGCCTCCTCTCCCTTATTGAAGAGAAGGTTTAGATCTTATTCCACCACTCTGCTCCAATGCGGGTTGGTAGAATACACATGTGACATAATTTCAATGAAATTAGACACATGCAGGTTTCCTCACGATGTTTTCCTTCACCATCAAGCACGAGATGAATTATAATCACAAATTAAGCACATGAAAATTCAGTGGTGCTTCCCCGGGTTCGAATCCACAAGCATCGGTTAAGATTCACGCGTTCTAACCATCTCAAATGCGTTCATATATTTAAAAAAAAGATATAGATAGCTAAAGATAAAAATAACCAAACAACAAGAGTATTAATAGAAGTTAGTATACATTGTAATCTTGTCACGTTTAATATATCAAGGCATGAGATCAGACTACATAATATAGTCGCCCTAGCTCACTATGATATGGGTATTAAAATTTTAAGTTCTTACTACGTGTGATTCATCAGTTACGTGATTATAGTAAAGTTTTTATAGGGTCTGCTCGAAGCCTCCGGTGACGTGGCAAATCGATGGACTCTCGGCCTTGGATGACGTACGAAATACTAATGAATGTGTTATGTTATGATAAGTTCAAGGTTCAATCCAGTGCGGCTTCATTTATGACTCGCATTATGTTCCGATGTATAGATGTTTTTTTTTTCTTCTACAAATCACATATTGTGCTCGATGATTGAATGTTTTGTGTACAATGAAACCACTACAGTTAAATTATTGACTATCCTTTTTAACCTTGAAAATAACCTTCCTTTTTGTAAATTAATCACGTTGTCGTTGTCGTCGCTATACATTATCGATGGTATTCATAAGATGTTACTTAATATTGTGTGCTTAATTTGTGATTATAATTCATCTCGTGCTTTACGGTGAAGGAAAACATTGTGAGGAAACCAGCATGTGTCTAATTTCATTGAAATTCTGCCACATGTTTATTCCACCAACCCGCATTGGAGCAGCGTGGTGGAATAAGCTCCAAAATGTTCTCCTCAAAAAGGGAGAGGAGGCCTTTAGTCAAGTTGTGGGACATTCACAGGCTGTTACGGTAATATTGTGTGTTGATTTTTATAGTCAGTCATAAATATGAGCACAAATATTAAGTAGTTTATATTTGTTCAGGTGTTTTTTTTATAATTGCCTCATAATATATAAATTATAAAAAACATAACATGTGTAAGGTTTTAAAATTATAAGTTGTTAAAAGTTTAGTTTTTTTAATCTAAAGCATATTTTGCGTGTCTGAAAACCAAGCAAGTTCGTTTTATTATAATATTTATTATGACTTCATTATTTACAGCAAACGTGTTCATATTTTTTTTTGTTTACTATAACGCATGTTCTAAGTACTTATGTATTTATAAGGGATCAGTTTATTCCGAGTAAACAGATTAAAATATTTCAACCACTGTCAACAATACTGACTACTGACCTCGTTCTCAAATTTGAAGTAACGTATTAATAAGTCATCACTAAAACATACCTAT
The DNA here is from genome assembly GCA_905147175.2 of Nymphalis urticae. Taxonomy (NCBI): domain Eukaryota; kingdom Metazoa; phylum Arthropoda; class Insecta; order Lepidoptera; family Nymphalidae; genus Nymphalis; species Nymphalis urticae. The sequence continues at coordinate 2,628,464 of LR990004.1, read as the reverse complement.
ATAAATTAATACTAGGAAGTACAATTAATATAATATTATTTTAGTATAATAAATTGAATACAAATATCAAATTCATTATTTCAATTAAAAAATGTTAAGAACTGTATAGAAACAATAAATATTATATATCATGAAAACTGATCTGGCTTTTTAGTAACGATTAAATGTTATTCATATCCTTAGTATTTATTATAATGTAGACATTTTTATGACCTATAATAAATATTAACTATTTAAGTAAATAAAATATCTAAAGCCTAAACCGTCTACGAAGTAGTTCATTAATGCGTTCATTATTACGGAGGGCTGATTTAACACCTGAACTATCTTGTTAAAAGAAATACAATTACTTCAGTACCTACAACTACGTATATGGGTCGTTGTCTCGATGCCTTTAGCTTAATTGCTTTTACAATTCAGGGCGTGGTTTTTGTGGTTAAACAAAAGAAGCACCGTGAAACAAGCAACATATCGATTATTATATGAGATTAAAGAACATAAATATTTCTAAAGTATTGCACTTATAAGTAAATATGTTATAATTGATACTGAAATATATACCTTGCATATAATAAATAGATTAACGTTTAAACACATTTAAATTAAACGTGATTAAAATAATCGTAAATTATACGCAACGAGTTTTATTCAATTTATTCATAAATCGGATTATAACATATCGCCATTTAATTTACGTGAAGCAATAAAAGTTTTTAAACTAGAATGAATTTAAATCTCCTAATAGGAAATTCCGCAGAATAAATTATTTAGCTTGCGAGGTGTCCCATTTTCCATAGAGGTTAGTCACCTTCGCAATGGGCTTTAGTGAGTTTTCTTTGTGTTTGAGTCCAGAAAACAAAAGGACCACGCTGCGAAAATATTCTGTGTACACTGTAAATATGGTGCACTTATGTTGCAAGAGATAAACTAAGATATGCAACTAGAACTTGGATTATAATCAAGAGTATTATAAAAATAATAATATATGAACTAGATTTATGCTATTTCATCAAATGTTTCGCCTTACCTATTCATCATTCTTAAGGATCGATAAGGTTGTATGAAAATAGCTTACTTGAGTGTGTAGGTTTCGTTTTATAAAATGACCTAGTGCGTTTTTATGCAAGTCTTTTTTATAATATAGGTAGGTAGACGGGCCACCAAATGTTAAGAGGTCACCACCGCTCATAGACAATGGCGCCGGTAGAAATATTAATCATTTACATCACCAATGCGCCACTACCCGTCTCACCATAACACAATAATACTAAGTATTGCTGTTTGGTGGTGGAATACGTGATTAGTGGGTGGTACCAATCCAGACGGGCTTGCTCAAAGCCGTACCATCGAGTGAGAGAGGCTTTTGAATGTATAGATTTTCGCTTGTCTATACAAGCTCTAAAGCGACTACTTTCGAAATCAAACAATGGCTTATTCTAGTATTGTATGTGTAGATGATTACATTACACACATACACACATACTTACCCAAGTTTATTTATCAAATTTCAATCTAAACCATATAGAACATACAAATTTATGCATAGCTTAGGTGAATAGTTTGTTACAGGCTAACTTGACCTAAAAGAGGAGAACGCCATTCAGATATACACGATAAATTCTATTCGATATGATGAAAATAATAATTGATTTATATTGTAATTCTTTTTTTACTAATTAACCTTTTTTTATTACAGGTAATGAACATCATTCTAGCATATCGTTAGAAATAACTCGTAAGCTTGAAGGTAAAATTATTTCTGTTATACAATTCTCGATTGCAGATACAGTTTTTATAATGATAATTAAATGATACGTACATATATCATCTTCAAGTAATTGTTTTATATTATATTTAATTTTGATATAGCAAGAGAGAAACTAACTTCTGAATAATTAATTATTCGATACTAAAAAAGAGAAAAATACCAGCTAGCCTAGCATCTTAGCTTATGTAATGATTTTTCAAATTATTAACAAAATCCACATATTTTTTCGTTAACTGGCATTGCAGCACAATTAAAATGTTCTATTGTATTTATATATTTAAAGTTGATTACTGTCTCTTGATAATTCTAGTAATTGATAAAAAATAGCAGTTGACGTGACTAACGTTAGATAAATCTAACTGCCAATTCAGATATATCAGTAATATAATGCAATGAAAATTTAATTTATTAAAGTACCTTTTTTACAATCAACAAGTGATTATATTTTTTTATTATATAGAAACATTAACAATGATTAAGTTGCCTTTTCGTGGACCGAATTTCGCACCAATATCTCCATTCTCCAAGAACTCGGCATCAAACAGCGTCTTTCGGCGCTGGTTCGAAAGCGCATACTAAAATTTTTTGGACACGTCTCGCGACTCCATAGAGCGCCTTGTCATTCAAGGCAGGGTGGATGGCATCAGACCACGTGGAAACCATGCAATGAACCGACCAAATAAAAACAACTGTTGGCGGTCCTTTGCATGAATGCACCAGGCTCACCACTAATAGGGACATATGGCGAAGGCTCGTGAGACGAATAACATCTGCGACGAACAATTCCTAATACTTCATAGCGACCACGACCCCTCTGACAAGAGTGTCACGACGAAGAAGAAGAAGAAGAAGTTGCCTTTTGTGTTTTGTCTCAAATTGTCTCCAAATATTTCGATTAGTTGAAAACGAAATCCTAACTTTGAAAATATTTGCATCGGTGATTAATGCCAGTCGTTCGTCTCTTGATTCGTGTTTCCGGCGAAGTTATAATTATATCACGTATTGTATTTTTCATTTCGGCCTGCACTATTTCTCAACTGGCCGTAGTATTATCGTGTTTCTTGTCGATGTTTAGTTTGCGTCCACACGAACTCGTTTCAACATGTTTTGTTTCGCAAACACCGCCTTTGCTTTCCTTTCTCACATCCTTAGGCTATTGTACGCTTTTTTTTATAACACCGTCTAAATCAACACAAACAATGGAATGTTTTTCTAAGACTTCTAACTTGTTATTCGTTATAGACGCGTATAGCGTAACTTTACTCGTTTTAACTGTTTCGATAAATATTGACATTTTGTTTGAAACGAGCTTCTGTATTCCCGATTTCGTACGCTTTAATATTGGATATATATAGGTACGTAAAATATCGTTGGTACCCCCTTTTTAACACTGGAAAAACGCCTTACGCTTTTCCCCCATGGGAACAGTGGGGGGGTATGTGGGACTCGCCGGTGTCCAAGGCGCCGAGTGCGCCCCGAACATCGGAATACCGACTAAAAAACCAGCGGTACCTTTATATATACTTATATATACCTTTATATTATATATACCTTTCCGTCTTAACGAGGAGAGCCACGGGATCGTTTTCGCATGCTACCGTGGCGATCGTTGGTACCACTTGGCAGCCTTGTTACTTACTAGAATACAAAATATATGTCTTATTTACCCAGTACCAGGACACAGGACGCGCTATGTGATCTTGACGATTATCTAAACCTAACCAATAAATGATTGGTTACCGGATGCCTCTTCTACTTATTGGACTTTTATCATTTACAAGAAAATTAAATTCATATTCTTCGATAGAATAAGTTTAAAGAGAGTAGAATCGCAGCGACTTGTAATAATAAATTAATTTATGTACTAAAACCTCCGATACGCGCTATATTAGTTTAAGTATATTTTTTTAGTGAGGCATTTAAAAAAAATCTCGTTTATTATTAAAAAAATAAGATTTTCAAGTAAAACTTATGTTATTGACATGTTCTAACAAAACAATATAATAACATTATAATATGAATTTGCTTACCCATTATTTTACCATTAAAGCCACTTCAACACACGACATTGGAAGAGTTAAAAGATTTTGACATAAATATTTTTTATCAGCTTAATTTCTACGTAATTATTCTAATTACACTTTTGTTAGTAATGTCACTAGTATAAAAATTCGATTGTCTACTACCATTAGCATTTCTGTACTCTTTTTTATTTCTTTTTTCAACTCTAAAATAAATTCTTATATTATTTATTATATTTATTTGGGATATAGGGGATTAGACAGTCACTCCGGGTCCTACTTGACGCAGAGGTTGTCCATTGCCATACAGCGTGGAAATGCGGCCTGCATTATGGGCAGTTTGGCGTCGGGTGGGAACCGGGAGGGACTATTTTAAATTTCACTTTATTAAAAAAAAATTAATTTGTGATTGAATATTCCTATTAGTATACATCTACCATTTGGAGGTTTTGCCCATACTCGCCACGCTGGGCAGGCGTGTTGGCGTCACGTCGTCCATACCGCAATGTTTGAAGACGAAAGTCAATCAATGCGTCTTACCTGCCATGACATACGGTTCCGAAACGTGGACACTAACTGCGGGACTAGTCCACAAATTCAAAGTCGCTCAGCGTGCTATGGAGCGAGTTATGCTCGGAGTATCTTTGAAGGATAAGATCAGAAATGAGATTATCCGGAAAAGAACTGGAGTCACCGACATAGCTTGCAAAATTAGCAGGCTGAAGTGGCAGTGACCTGGTCACGTATGTCGTAGGACCGATGGCCGTTGGTGCAGACGAGTCTTAGAGTGGAGACCGCGGATCGGCAAACGCAGCGTAGGGCGCCCTCCAGCCAGGTGGACCGATGACCTTAAGAAGGTGGCGGGCACCGACTGGATGCGGAAGGCGGAGGACAGGGAGCTTTGGCGCACCTTGGGAGAGGCCTATGTTCAGCAGTGGACAATGATTGGCTGTTGATATGATATGATATTAGTATACAAGTTTCATTAACCGTAATAATTTATTTGCCGAGATCTGCTAGTGGATGAACACGTGGATTTTCGCGGATTCAAACCTGGTCAGTTTCAATCAACAACATTAATATTTTTGCAAGTTTAGTGGTTACAAAATCTCAATGACTAATCTATGTTAACAGAAATACAAGACTTTCTATCCTTTTCTAAGTCATATACGTGAATGTTGCCGTCTCATTTTTAGTCCTGTCAAATATTTATACACATTAGATACAAAATGATCGTTCAATGTTATTTATAACTTTAACTGTCTCGATATATGTCGATAGCTTGATGTTTAACATCAAGGAAAAGAGTTCGCCTTGTAAGGGCTGTCATCCGATTACTAATGAATGTTAACGAGCCACAATGACAAACTTGTCACTCTCAACGAGACAATTCCTGGTTAAGACGTCATTATTGAGGACGTCAGACATGAATGTTTCTCATTAAACTAGTTCTGTCCACGTCATGGATTTGATTAATGATAGAGATTTATCGCTCGTTGTAATTATCACTTGTACGTACAATTAATACAAATTAGAGTTAGGATGAAAGGAAATTATGTAATCCTATATCGTCTTAATAATACGCCCCTTTTATTCACGCATGATTCTATAGCATATGATGATGATGATATTGATAATTTCTTCCTAGCCGTTTTCAGCTACAGCGGCCAATCTCAAGGGAGATTATGTAGTCGAGAAGTGTGTGCGCAAACAGCTGTTACTGCGAATTTTCGGCAGAAAAACCTAATAACTTTTTTGGACCGACCTAGGGCTTAACGTCTAAGAAATGGATCGACAGCTCTTTATTAATCCACTAGATCAACTGTACCCAAGTACTCACATTATAAATTGTAATGACACAAAATAAAAAAGGGACTAATCTATAGAAAAATGATATACAGATTAAAGCGTACTCAAAAACATTTGCCTTGATCAAAAATTACGTACCAACGTACAATGTTGGGAAAACGACATATATAATATAGTATCTATATATGTACAAGAGAGCACTCATATTAAAACGCTTTTTATTAATTTTAAAGATATTGACGAGGAATACGCTTTATTGAAGAATACCCCTAACTTAAATAAGATCCCGGTAGATGCTTCAGAAATGTCAAGGAAATTTTATATTAAAATACCTTTAAAAAAACACGTTGAAGTGTTGATCGATAAATAATTATTATGGTGATCGTGACAGAGGTCGTAGAAATTGAGTTGTGTAGGCGTATCACGTGATATGCCATGCGATGAGGTAAACCTTACTCGGTTTTTTAATTACATTAATAATTAAAAACTACAATTCTGTTTTAAGGCAAGCCAAAGTACAATATTTGAGGCAACTTATTATAGAAATACAATTTGTCGTATAAGCGATTTGGCACGTGAGAGAACAGCTAACGATAAATCAATGTCTAACGAATTCGAAATAAAAAGAGAAAAATATTGCATTGCTAGACGGCTACTTTGTTGTATTGGGACTTGTTCAACTAAGTTCTAAGACAGGTGTGGACACGGTACAACTGAGCTAATGTTGGAGAGGAATTATATTTCTTAATATAGTTTCCTATCTAAACATAGTTTATGATACATCAATTGTATGTACATACCTATAACTGTTTAATATTTTCTTACACCATGTTTCTTTAAATTTGTCGTTCTTTTTATAAAAGAATAACAGAAATCTCTGATTTTTCTTATATATTATATCATACGTTTAAATTTTTTTATTATGTGTTCCCCTACCTACAGCTATAAAATTATCCCGTGATCAGAGATTGCGCCTATAACGAAATGAATTTTAAACGATGTCGATGGTAACTGTAAGATGTTGTAGGCTCGCTTTAGTGGGCGTAAAGCTGTTGAGATATAATTTTGAGGTCAACGGTGTTTGTATAGATACATATTAATTTTAAAACAAGATTATAGATCTCAAATAGAAAACGGTGAAAAATAAAATGAAGACATATAAATCTTTTTCATTTCAATAATTAAAAGTGTTGTGTATATTATGTACGGCAGGAGTGCGTAATGTTTTGAAACGCATTAAGTTGCCCAACTGCTCGATGGACAGCTGGAGGTCGCCAATTAATTAGAAATATTAGAGTGGACTTGTAGGCGTTGGCGTTCGAGTGGAAGATTTTGTCGTGACATTTGTGAGATGGCAAAACGATGTCATCTAGAGCTTGTGAAAAAATATATTAAAATCTCGATTAATATATACTATATGATATATTCAATATATTCCTTTTGGTTATATAAAATACATATTATAATTTACTTATTATTTATTAAGTTTCATTCACGATAAATATTTACTCAATACTAGGTATTTTAATTGGAACAACGAACGGTGTATGGAGGCGTTAGTAACCCATATAGAAGATCCGATCATTGATTATAGTGGCTGTATGCCTAATAAGAAATGTCCACTTATGGTTCAGAATCTAGGAATAATTACACGTAATGATACCCGTGGGCGTTCGAACGGTGTCTGGCTTTATTTGACTTGATGAAATCGTTTTTGGTGCTATTTGCATCAGTGATTGCCACTTTTAATACAGACAGTTGTTTCATTAAAACATAAATCCGAAAACATTTTTTTTTATTTATAATATCTGCAATTTTTTAATATTCCAAAATAATATTTGAAAAATAAAACATCGTTTTTAAAATGTTAAAAAAAATATTAAGAAATACAACAAAATATTAAAATCAATCGTTGTCGAACGAATCAGTCTATCCGCGCCCATGCTTTAGTAAAACAACAGACTTCCCGTTAAGTGTTTTTTAAAAATTATAAGTCAAATATGTTGTCTAACATTACACGTCTTATCTTGTCGTTATCTTAAAACAAAAATACAAATAAATATACCACATACTGACAAAGGAATCCATAAACTAAAATAATATGAAAGTTCAATTAGTCAATTTAGTAGTTTTTGAATAAATCCGATAAGAAATACCTCTATTCTTTATAATATGTATTTATTTCATTATGATAATATTTATATTCTTTCTCTTGTTACTTACATTTAGGGGGTCAAAGTTGCTCACGTCCGTAGGTCTCACCAAAGACAGGTTTCATCCCTCATTGGTGGTGCTAATTGAGCAACATATTCTAGGTGGGAGGCTCCGGCCGTAGCTAGCATTACCACCCTGCGAACAAAGCCGCACCGCCATAGCGATTTGTCAAGTGGCTTAATTCACATTGTCGCGCAGCATTTCGTGTTCCGGTGCGAAGTTTGCAGCAGCTTACCATGGGGGATTGGGTCTGTATAGTTGTGCTCTGCATTTGGTGACAGTTTCTGACCGTAGTCACAGTGACGCCGGGCGGCTCAATCTGGAGGGCAGCGGGATCCGAAGCACGGTGCACCGCTGGCCGACCGCAGTTAGTAGGGGGCCCAATTAGTAGGTTCGCCATCTACGAAAGGCTGCCCCGCCAACTTGCGAAAAATCCTGGGATGGTTTCCACCGTGCTGGTTGGCGACCAGAGAGAGGTCCCGGTGGCGATTCCCAGGGGGGTTCGGGCGTCCCCGCGGTCTCCAGTTGAGTCTACCATCTCCGTCTCTGCGATAAAAGTCACGGTGTCCAAAATGCGGCACCTCGTACAACTTCCATTTCCCCATACCTATTCACGCCCACAATTTATGAGTTATAAAAAAAGCAAGAAGAATGTTTCACAGCGGCTGCACCACCTCTCATTTTCAGTGCATCTCTCTAATATACGAGGTTTGCACTCCAATCTCTTTGCGGTCCACCACCACCTTGAGACCGCCATGCCGCACTTGCTCTTTCTCACGGAGACACAAATCACCAGTCCAGCGGATGTAGCGTTTTTACAGTATCCCGGATATTCTCTCGAGCACAACTTCAAACCTCGTGCTGGGGTCTGTATGTACGCTCGTAATGACGTCTGCTGCCGGCGTCTCCGAAACTTGGAGGTACCCGATTTTTCGGTAATGTGGTGCGTATCGGATACAGGTTTGGAGCAGATTGTATACGCCTGCGTCTATAGGTCGCACAAAGGTGACCAGGAGACAACTCGGATGTTTGAGTATCTCAGCGTGACGGCTGATGCCGTCCAAAGTCGTTACCCGACTGCTCAAATGGTATTTCTGGGGGATTTCAACGCTCACCACCAAGATTGGCTGTTCCCATACCAGAACACCGACCATGCCGGGAGAGAGGCGCTCAAATTCGCAATATCCCTAAACCTCTCTCAGCTGGTACATGAAGCAACTCGGGTACCGGACGTGGACGGTCATACACCTAATTGTCTGGACCTTCTGCTGACTACCGACCCTGACCGGTTTTCAGTGTCAGTTGCAGCTCCCTTGGGCACTTCTGATCATTGTGTGATCAGGTCGGTCTTCAACTTCCACCCTCTGGACTCCGGTCCCACTGGAACCAGACGGGTGTGGCGATACAAGTCGGCAGACTGGGACGAGATGCGACACTTTTTTGCATCCTACCCTTGGCGGCAGATATGCTTCTCTTCCACTGATCCGTCGAGCTGCGAACAAGCCATATCTGAAGTGATATGTCAGGCTATGGAGTTCTTTATTCCATATGCTGACGTATCACTGGATGGCAAGATCCCTAGGTGGTACAACGCTGAGTGCGCCGCAGCTGAGGCCCGTAAAAACTCAGCGTTTGTAGAGTGGGCAGCAGCCCGCACCACCAAAGCTCCGGACATTGCGACTAAGAAGAGAGCCTTTAACTCTGCTGCCAAGTCCTACAAGAAGGTTCTCAAGAAGGCTCGTTTCAACCGAACTAGACGTCTTGGAGCCAAATTAGCTTCCTACCCCCGTGGTAGTAAAGCATTCTGGTCTCTGTCCAAGTCGGTTGAGACAAACTTCTGTCGTCCATCGCTGCCTCCACTGCTGAAGCCTGACGGATCCTTGGCCTTTACGGCAACAGAAAAGGCTAACTTATTAGCGGCCCTGTTTGCCGAAAATTCGCGTCTCGATGCAGGAAGTGCCTCACCGCCAAATATACCACCTTGCGACTCAATGATGCCAGAGATACGAATTCGCCAAAGAGAGGTCCTAAAAATTCTGCGCACCTTGAACGTGAATAAGGCCGGTGGCCCTGATGGGATTCCAGCAATAGTCCTGAGGAATTGTGCACCTGAGTTGTCCCCTGTTTTAACACGCTTGTACCGCCTCTCTCTTAAATCCGCTCAAGTCCCTAAAGCCTGGAAGATTGCCAACGTACAACCAGTACCTAAGAAGAGTAGCCGTACCGACCCGGCCAACTACCGACCCATAGCAATCACCTCCATACTTTGCAAAGGTTTGGAGCGTGTATTGAATAACAAACTCCAGGCGTACCTCGAAGAAAACGATCTCCTATCGGACCAGCAGTACGGCTTTCGTCGGAATCGATCAACAGGAGATCTCTTAGTGTACGCTACTCACATCTGGGGCGAGGCCATGGACAAGTATGGTGAAGCGTTAGCCGTTTCACTTGACGTGTCCAAGGCTTTCGACCGGGTCTGGCATGCGGGCCTTCTTAGCAAGCTTCCTAGCTACGGGATACCTGTTGGCCTTTGCAACTGGATATCAGATTTCCTGAGTGGACGATCGTTTCGAGTTGTCCTAGATGGCTTCTCGTCTGATCTAATGGCGATTACCCTGAGGAACACTGCCGGTGTTCCTCAGGGTTCAATTCTCTCCGCCACACTCTTCCTGCTGCATATAAACGATCTGCTGAAACCCGGTATCTTTGGGTACGCAGACGACAGCACTGTCACGGAGAGATACATATCCGGTCCCCGAGCTAGTACAACAGAAACTCGAGAGCACAGGGAGGCCTTGGTAGAACGCATCAATTTGAGATTGGAAGAGGTTTCGAATTGGGGCGATGATAACAAAGTCAAATTTAATCCTGCCAAGACTCAAGCGTGTTTGTTTACTGCCAAGAGGAGTCCATTCCACCTGACTCCGACTTTCCGGAATGTATCTGTACCCATCACCGACAGTATTGAGCTTCTAGGAGTTACATTAACATCCAAACTCAACTTTGGACAATACATTGAATCCAAAGCTAAAACTGCTGGTAAAAAACTTAGCATCCTCAATAAGGTCAAACAGTACTTCACACCAGAACAGCTTCTGACTCTTTATCAAGCCCAAGTCAGATCGTGCATGGAGTACTGCAGCCATTTATGGGACGGCTCTGCTAAGTACCAGCTTGATACTTTGGATTCGTTTCTGATACGCACCGCCAAGGTCTGGAATACCCTCCCGACCTCCGTTTTCCCCACCACCTACAATATGGGTACCTTCAAGTTGCGAGTGAATAGGCACCTTCTAGGCAAGCGCGCTCCATCTTAGACTGTATCTCACTTTCCATCAGGTGTGATACAGTCAAGCGCTAGCCTATACATTTAAAAAAAAAAAAAATTTTTAATAACAACTCTTTCTTAACAAAATATAATTACAGTACAATGTTTCTGTTAACTTTCTAAAGTAATTGAAGGCAAAACTGGATGAAGATTTTTTTTTAAGTCACTATACACATTTAGCTCTTACGTTTTAAAACTTTAAAGAGCTAATCGTAATGAGTGAATGACCTATGTACACGAATAAGTAATTAACTCAAAAATATAAAACTGATAATTATTTAAAATCATCTTTTTGGTTTCAAGACACCTTCAACTTGAGTATTATTTATATTAAAATATTTGTAATCTCACATTATTAACTCTCATTACGCTTGACTGGGGTCACGAGATTTCGCGTTTAAAATGTAATGATCCAGTCGTTCCGTTTATTTGATTTTGAGGTGATCAGATAAGTGTCCAGTTTTAAAATTACCAACACAACAATGTTGTCTCGAAACAGGCTCCTGTTTCTCGCGCTACTTACCATGTTGGATTTTGTTATCGTCGTCTCGTTGCGTGATCACTTTTATTATATATTATTTTTTGTTAATGATACTTACTTTTTATTTTTTAACATATTAACTCCTTTAGATTTGTTAAATAAATTTATGTATAATTAATATAATAGTTGAATAATTTTAAAGTAATTCTGTATTATTGTGCTGGTATATACAGCACCTATTGAAAACACACATTTTAATATTACGATTATATACCTACTCGTATTCTTTTTTAAGTACTTAATTTTCTAATTTCGACTTTTGGTATTGTTTTATGTTGGACTCTTGAAAAAATTAACCTCAATCATGATATTTATACATAGTCACCCTGGGTTATAGCTTGTATAAAAGGTAAAAGGTGAATTTTGTATTACTATGACCGTACGCTTTTGGCTGTTGTATGTCAGTCAGTAATTTTAAAATTTTATTTAGTAGATTCATTAACATTACCAAAACCAGTATTCCTATATTAGTTTTTAGAATTTTGATCGTAAAATTTAAACACTTATATTTTTATATAATTAAAAAGGTTTATTATAAAATAATGGTTGTTTTTGTTTCATACTTTTAATAAACAACTTCATTCGCGTTTTATTGCTCTATAAGGAAAATAGTGGTTTATTTTATATATTCAAAATGTCGGTGTCACATGATCGTCGCAAAAAATATATACTAATATATTAATAACTATATAAAACAGTACATTTATTTGATACATATACCATATGTATCAAATCTTATGTATGTACAATAAAAATATAAAGATGGGCAGTTATGGAATTAAAGTTTTTTTGCCCATTAGGTATTTATTTTTCCTCTTTAATATCCTCGCGTTAAAAAAAATTTATCTTAAAACTATACAGTGTTTATGCAATTATGAAAGTTTACGGCGTCATTATATGATGCAAGCATGAAGAAATGTGATAAACATTCCACATTACGATAATGGCGCCCAGTTATAAAAGTTAATGGCGATTAAAATTTTAAACTAATCGGAAATTTTTAATTGTATGTAATCAGAAGATGTTATGTGAAGAAGATGAACTGTTATGCTATCATAGCTAAGCCGTTGAACCGATTGGTATGAAGAAAGCTCGCACCCGAAGGAAAAATAGGCTACTTGTTTATCTAATAACTGCCGGGCGAAAACTAGTTGACTATATATTTGCAATTCTTTGAATCATAAAATTATCCATAATACAGTTGGTATTAAGAATACTCCTAGGAAAATAACGGTGGTTTTTACCGGATTTATATCCTATTAACTTCAATCAGAACTAAGTATGTATGGTATTTGGAGTTGCCATCCGTGTTCAATTAATGAAATGTTTAATTCTTATAATAATTTTAATAACTCTTAAAACGTTATTATCATAAATTGAAAATAAATTTGTATCATACTACAATAACCCAACTCTCATTTTAAAATTTTATTTCGAATGAACTTATTTTGTATATTTGAAAAATACTAGACTAAATAAATAGTTACGATTAACCTTGATAGATGTCGCAAGTTCAACCCCGCCTTTGGCCATTGTCGTGCCCACATTCAGTAAAATTTTCCGTTCTTGGAATTCTATCGTTGAATGTAGAATATTGAGTACTAAAATAAAGTATTAAAATCTAGATATCGAATGAACTTCATTAACTTTTAGTACGTCTTAGATGGGCAATTTGTAGGTACAAGACCAATAAAAGTTTATATCATCAGTTGTGACACGTATTGGATTAACTTTACATAATTGCAATTATGATTATTAAACAGTACGCGTTATATGAATGACCTTAGCTATTCAGCCAAGGCATAATCGATTTCATTCTGTACTGACTTTCAAGGAATTTCCTGCCGCAAGCGTCAAATTTTATATAGAGTAATGGATTATATTGACGCAACTTGATTTAAAACTTTTTTTATGTTTGAATGTTTGCCGTTGGCCCTACTGGCCTTTACAGCGTCACCGGGTGTTATGGCGAGTACTAGACTTCGCCTTGAAAGTACTTGGATGATTTTTGACTCAACATGTAACATATTTTATATAAACAAAATAGACTTTAGATATGATAGCGAAAGACATAACATTATTACGTATTACATACAGGTACAAGAATATACATGTTGGAACATGTTTCAGAATATAGTTGGTGTGTTGGTGTTGTAGATTCCGATATCGTGTTATAGAGAGACATTTCTTTGGCCGCGGTGAGAACAAAATTTGAAAATCGAATTTGATTGCAGTGTAGATTTGTAACGTTTGAGTAAATGGTTTATAACCGTAAAAGGTTTCACATTCTGACCAATTCAGTACGTAGCAAATGCTTTTTTTAAAGCATTAATTAATATTATTGTGTAGTAGATAAGTATGCTGATCCCGAGGACGCAGGTTCTAATCTTGAGTCGGGTCAATAAGCTGTTACTAGAATATTCCCTACGCAGACTTATTATAAATTACATCGAATTAAACGCTGAGTATATAATTACGTACGTTTCTTACATACGGCCTTAGTAATACAAGCATTGGGAATATAATACTTCTGTTATTCTATTTTAAGCGTTATTAATCATTTGCTTTTGTAGGATAGGCTACAGTACATTGACACGGTAATTTTGTAACAATATAAAGCTTTGTAATTTAGAATTTCATAAACTACAATTTAAATAACGTAACGAAACACAGTTCTAATTATGTGAATTGTACATGCGTCGTTATTGTTAGAGACAGGTTTTTTTGATACCCCCATGAGGCTTCCCCTCACGAACACAGACAATAGATGCATTATTGTCTACTAAAGTTACTTTCAACTTTTATAAATAAACAAGCAATACTTTTATTTCGTCTGTTATTAAATGTATGAACGATATGGGAATAATGATGGTTTTATAATACGGCACCGTTTATTATACGTAAGGCATTAAATTTGATATAATTACTGTTCGAAAATATATCATCAGTTCGAATAGAAATATATCTAGACCTAAAATAACCGTGTAAGAAATACATTGGGATTATCATTTGTAACGCATTTGCATCATCCGAAAGGTTATTGCGAAATCGTCGTGTTACATAACGGAATATATATATTATGAAATAAAAATAAAGTTATTCTTCAAATGTGACGTGAAATATTAAATGAAGTATTTTAGAAAAGAATCGAGGCCTTGTTCCAAAAATATTTTAAAATTTCATCAACGATAAAACCGAAGTTCTTCGGAATTTTTCTTTTACTATTTGTTTATTTACAAGGCGTTAAAGAATATGCAGCTCATGAATTATGAAAATTCTCCAGATGCTTTCTTTATTTTGTTGGCAGCGACGTTGGTAGATTAGACCAACTCCCCCACCCACCATATAATGGAGTCTTGGAGGATTGTTTGGCACTCCATAGTACCGGAAAGGTATCTAATAGGAAATTAGTACAGACGTTCGCCATTTCTAGGCAGACAGTCAAAACCTTCCTTCGAGGTACTTAGGACAAGGTGTTCAAGGCTGATATCCAGAACCGTCTGCTCTTTAGACCTCTATGGCATACCAGAGCATAAGATTCGCCCGAAAAACTACTGGCCCATACACAGATAATCAACCCCCTAAAGTATACTTTTATTTTTGTAAATACATTCTGAAAATAGAACCAATCTTAATGCTACTGAGATAAAAGAAAACTTGAAATGGCTTAGTAACCACTTATAATGGCTTAGATGTAAAACAGTGTATAACTCATGCGTATTTGAAACCAAGACCATTTAAAATGGACTAAGGAGAAGTGTGTCGCTGACATACATTAATCAAACCATTTGCTAAACGAAGTCGAGATCAAACGAAATGTTCTAGTAACTTAAACTCGTACAAATTAATGTTAATATGCGTTGGAGAATTCTAGATCGATAATTAAATGTCGATGTTAAAAATACCTCATCCCCTAAAGAACTGAAACACACAACTGCTTCAATTTATGCAATGTTGCAGTATTCGATATTCGAATTAGGTTTTCTTTATCACATACATATTTAGAATGTAATAAAATTATTTATCTCAAAATAATTGAAATCCTTAGACATTAGATACGTCGTCGATCTACATCAAAATCTTATATAATGTTTTATATGAGGATATATACAACTTTAACACTAAAAACTTGTATAAGTAAGCTTTCTAATTTCAATAAGTTTTGCTTCGTTATGTCAAGAAAAATATTTCATTAAAATATTATTTAAAAAAAAACCACAATATCAAATATAATCATTAAGTGTAATATGTAGTTAGGAGTTACTTAGTATTCCTATAATTGAAACTAAATAACTAATAATTCATCGAAGAAGGAAATTACATGATTTATTGTGAGCATCGTTCGTTTCCTGTCAAAACTAATGACTCTTTAGCTAATTATATGTTGCTTAATAGATTTCTAAGAAATATATTTTCGAGTATATATTTTAACATTTTACAATATTGCAGTTAACTTGGACTAAATAAACGAAATGTCGTCTCTATGTTTAAGTATATTATATATATTTCTGAAAGATTTTAAGGTTAGGTTACTTTTTAAACATTAAAATAAAACGTTCATTTTAATATTACTCCTCAATCATTTAAATATTTTCTCCGTTAACATCAGATTAATATCAGAGTCCATCTGTGTGGAATCCTATGCCTTGTCAGCGTCCATTTCCCATTGGTAACTCAATTGGCAGGCAATCTCGCACCGGCGCCGCGTCATTACAGCCGCTGCCGGGTTTTGATGAGATAGGAGAGGATTCTGATGTCGCGCGGCTTTTCCGCAACTTTTTGTAACATTCCCACTCCCATTGGTAAATGTATGATGACACGAGGCTTTAAATAATCCGAATTGATTTTTATAAATAAATTAATAATATATATGCGAAAGTAACTCTGTCTTCCTGTTACGGCTAAACCACTGAACCGATTTTGATGACAATTTTATATAAAGCAAGCTTAAACTTCAAAAAAGTACATGGGTATGGTATTTTTTTACCCCATACTTTAACTAGCACGCTTTCGAAGCCCTGTGCGAAAATTATTGTTTAATATTACTGATTATAATTATTTACAGTTACAAATTATGATTGAAATGGATAAATAAAACAATTTTGATTTTTTGTAATAGTAGCAAATTTTTTTTATTCTAGTATAGCCATGGCGTTGTGCTCTTTTTAAATTTGGATTATTATTATGGCTTGTTTATCCATATTGTTCGTCGTTTATGTTTATGTTATCTGTATATTATGTCTTGAAAATAACATAGCACCATTCTTAATTTAAATGTATTTATGTTATTATTTTTGTTTCAGGTAAACAACATAACTGATACTTAATATTAGCAGCAGTAAGTTTTTTATTTTTTTATTATTAAGACACAAATTTTACGTGATCTTCGTCTATAGACACTGTCACTTTGAGAAGCAAACGACTTCTTACGTCAGTGCACTATCAATCACGGGATCTAAGATAATGTCCCTTGTACTTGTAATTACACTGGCCCTTCAATCCGACACAGCGATAGAAAATATACTGAATATTAGTAAGGTATTAAAATAACTGATAAGTGGGTTGTTCTCACACAACATGCATTTTATCACTGTGATTTATCACTATGGTGTTGAGTAAGTTGAGTGATGAACAAAATATTACGGATTTATAAATGACTCCTATTTTTTGGACTGTATATAATGCTAGCTATCGAATGTACGCACAAACGAACATTGGAGTTATCGCGACATAGCCATATTGCGGAAGGTACACAAAATATGTTATACAATTTTTGGACAAAAAAAACGTACTCGAGCAAATCTGACCTTTATATCTTAGGTCATAAGAACTAAAAGCCCCGTAATGAGAGAGGTTCAGGGAGCACGTTAAGTCGCAAATCGCAATATCCTACGTCGTATAAATCTACATTCCGTCTGTTTCATTACCTTTTACATTTACAGGTGATTCTGTTACAACTGTGACCGGTATGAGAGAGATTATTTACCGCCAAAACATTTTTTTTTCTGTAGATTATAAATGATAATGAAATTGATATCATGCAACAACGTTACTTAATTACTTTGTTGTTGTTGTTGAAGTATATCTGATTCTCCTATCTCATTGCATTGATAATACTTTGAGCTTTGTGTTCAACTGTAAAGAATGTATTAATCAAAATCGCTTGTACGCCTATTATCGTGTAACACGAAGTATTTAAATTAGCCATTTTATTAGTATTGACTAAAATATTACATACATATACAGCTGAAGTTTGTTCGTTTGTTTAAACGCGATAATATTAGTCCCATTTGAAAAAAATCTTTTTGCGCTTTATATGCTAATTTATAAAGAAAAGTTATTAGTTATATAACATCAAGCTATAATCCAAGGGGGCGGAGCAGTAATGTTTAACGCGGGTGAAACCGCGCATAAAATACCCGTAGTAGCGAAAGTAGCTACGTCTATCTGTTACGCTTTCACGTCTAAACCACCGAGCCGATGGTGAGGAAATTTGGTACCCATGGTGAGCAAGCTTGAACCCCAAGGACGGACATACTTTAACCTAACAAAAGGGTCAATACCCTTTTTCGCACACGCAACAGAATTCGCGAGCGGGAACAATTGTCAGATAAATGTCTATTGTGTCTGTAGTTGTACCGAGCCCGTGTCGAACGTTTAAATAATGTTCGACAGGGGTTGTTCTTGGCATCAAATTTGAGAACAATAAACAATAGTGTATTACGATACGTGGTCACTCAAGGTTAGTACGAACGTTAGTAGTTGTGAATCTGTTAACAATACGTTTTAATCTACTAATAGAAACATAGAACAGGTTGATTAGAAATAGCATCGATCGACTAGTTTTATATTAACTTTAAAACTTTATATGATTATATAGTATTATAATTTCCTTTTTGTAAATCAACTTTTAAAGTAATGAATGTGTCATTTGTTTTTTAAAGTAAAAGCGTTTCGAAAACTTAGACATGCTAATTCAATAGTTTCTCTGTTCTAAGGACACAGTTGTGGTTTAGGAAAGTGGGACGTTACGAAAGTACGAGGTCTGCCAAATTCTGCCCATTCGATGCCAATAGCAGTTAATAGTCGCGAACTGTTATTGACTACTGAATCGAGATTCATTGATAAGAATATATTTCAAACAAATATCATCATGTACATTATAAAGTTCAGTACGTACGTACGTAGAAGTAGCGAAAAAAAAAGGCTTTATAATGTACATAATGATGATATTTGTTTGAAATATATACAATTGTTCCAACAGTTAATACAATAATAGCAACACGGATATGACCTTCAAATAATCGTTAGTTGTGACCCTTTTATTTATTTGCAAATCTTTATCTATTCGCCTTCCGTAATCTTGAATTGTAAACATTATTTATATTGTAGTTTAGTATAATTTTACCTTGTTTTTTTTTTCAAATTACAGTTACCTAATAAATTGTTTAACTTGATATTATTATTATTATATATGAAATATGTATGCAATTCTTTTTTTAGTTTTGTTTAAACTATCAACAAATAGTATGTACCTGTATAATACCGTATACCTATTTAATAAAGTACCTGTAATGTCGTATTCAGTTCAAACATTTCGTATGATGTCTCGTTTTACGTACAAGTAGACGAGAGCGAAGTGTATCCCGTGAATAATACCATTGTTTACTTTCCGTCTGTCGGTATGAACGGACCTTTCTTCTACTGACAATGGCGTCTCGTCGTTTCGCCTCGCCACTTTCAAAATATGCCGTATCGTGTTTCACGTGTTACGCTCTTAGCATTCATGATGCTTTTAGCTTTCAATCTTTTAGTATAATTATTTTAAAGGCAATAATGTGTTATGTTTAAAATCGTATCCAAAATTTTAAAATAACATAAAATGTGGTAAGAATGATTGTATGATTAAGTGTCGTATCAATAGAATTTAAGTGGCGTGTATGTATTCGACAAATTAAGTTGTCTGATGAAAATCGATTTCTCTCTAAGCAACTTCTCGTTTGTAGTTTAATTAAACAATTTTCCGTCGTACAAATTATATCGACAAAAACAATAATTGGGTGTAACGAGCGGCAACAGTTACTATGGAAAGGGTTTTTGTAAAAGAAAATTCTTCAATTTAATAGTCCGTTATAAGTCAGAGTTACTTGTGAACGGCACGCACCTGTTATTTGGTTCTTATTTATGACGATATAAAGACTAATATCGCTCGTTCGACGTTAGGTTAGAGGCTATAGTAATTGTATCCTAGTGTCCATACTTGTACCCGCTCGCCCCGTTTCTCGCTGTGCCCTGGAGTCACGTTTCGTTTCACGCTAGTCACGAGTCTGATCCGTTCCTCATTGTACAATTCAATCTCAAGGTTTTGTCACATGAAACGGATTTTCAACTATCTAAATTATGAAAATAGGCTATTAGTGAACGTTTTAGTATGGCTATAAAAAATGTTAAAAACCACATTCTATATAAGACCTTTATGCATTGATAATAAAGTTTAAATTATAATAATCGACTCAAAAAGTCTCAATAGTAGAAGCCCGTCCACCAAAAACATAAACAAAATTAGATTTATTCAGAGTATTTATTCGAAACGGGTTTTTTTTATATAGTTGAATAACTAATAACTTTATAATCCAAAAATATAAAGTATTTATTTAGCTTTATACACGTGAGTATATAACATAGAACTTAAAAGAGTAATGATCGAAAATCTCGAGGAAGTGTGGACATTACCGCATAAGATTATCGAGGACTCGATGATAAACGCAAGGTCCTCTCGCCTAGTCACTAGAAGGTCAGTCACGACGACGGAATTTATCCTGGAAACTTGTGATTGATCCCGCAACT
Organism: Nymphalis urticae; assembly: GCA_905147175.2. Classification (NCBI taxonomy): domain Eukaryota; kingdom Metazoa; phylum Arthropoda; class Insecta; order Lepidoptera; family Nymphalidae; genus Nymphalis; species Nymphalis urticae. The sequence goes on along the minus strand of LR990004.1, from coordinate 2,607,936 downwards.
TGTTTATTATATAAAAGATAAGAAGAATTTATTTGATTATTCGTAAACAAAAATGATTATGTTGATTATGATATGAGATTGAAACACGGCCCACGTACTAAATATGACTTTAATTTTAAATATGGTTACTATATAAAATTATTTCAATAATAACTTAATTTACATTGCTTAAATATTATAATTTTTGATTATTGGGTTTAATAACAATGTACGTATCTCTATTTGCGTATCAATTTGATAAGTTTGATACGAATCGTATCTGAAAATGAACATAACTGGATATTATCGTTATTGTTACTTTTGTTATTGTTATAAAGCCTACATACCACAATTGTTGACGTATACAGCTTCATTAAATATATGCAGATATTCGCGTTAGCCTAGCAAACAACAAACAGCGAAATGTATAAGGAAAATCAAATAACACCCGTTCCTTATCGCCATTTGTATGTATTTAGTGGTTAATCGACTTTATAAATCGCGACGATAATTGCGCGCTTTCTCATTGATAAAAAACTTGTTTGTTTCACCTCTTTGGATTCGAACGCTACCGCTTCCTCGCTTCGATACAGTTTGAATTTTACAAATTTTAACAAAATATATTGTCTATTAACTCAACATATAAGATTAACAACTATATACATAATTTTTGTATTAAAATTTAAATATACATGTATATTCACATATAATGTGATTCTCCATGTAACCTTGTTATTTGAATTCCATATTTAAGCACTGATTTCATATCGTATCAAACCTGTATCGAAAACTATAAAACGTTTTCACTTTTAAAATTGAACGCTTCCTTTGCCAAACCAGTTTATAAAAATGAATTGGTTTTTTTTTTGTTCCTAAAATAAATACGGCTAAACAACTCGTACCGTTATATAAAATTTTACATTAATAAAATACAATTGAAATCTGTCTTACTGATCGTATATTGTGGGATAATAGTTGAAACTAGATGCGGGACAATTTAATTGTAACAAATGTAATTGTTTTCCAATTTCATCGGCGCCCGCATCTTCAAATATGAGTTTATTCATTTTATTTTGCACGAACATTCACCGATGGCATAATTAACGTAATCGTATTTTTATTTTATTGTAAATCTTATCTATAATGTGTTCAGGATGCGAATTTATCTAAATGAACAGTAATCGTTCCACTCCTGGGATAATGCCTTCTCTCTCGTTTAAGACCTTTCGAGCTTATTCACATTTATATAATTTTCCAACGCGGGTCGGTGGATACACATTACATCCACTTCTGTTACTAACGCCTGTGCCGCGGGAAGCACGTAAAGCCGTTGGTCCTGCGCCTGAACTCTCACTAACGAGACCAATTATTTATTAACACAAATTAAGCACATGAAACGGCTTGCCTGGGTTTGAACTCCGGTGCATATTCACGTATTCTATTCACTGGGCCATCTCTGCTCTAATTCCCAACTAATTTATCTATTCAAAGAAATTTAATTAACTAATGACCGATGATGGATCGTTCGTACAAAAAATGAATTAAAAATGCGCATTGAAAACTTTCAATTAATTGTAATTATGTAATTTCAACAAACTAAGTAATGAAAAATGTTCACTTTAAATACCCAACCCACGTATAATTGTATCCATCCATATTAAAGCTATATTTCTATACAAAGCAAACGCCCCAGTTGTCGCCGGTCGACTTGACCCGAAGGTGCGACCTTATCCGTCTAGCTGATACCATAAATATAACATTTAACGGTCTCATGTTCGTACCACATGCGTTTAGGACGAGATCTTTTTTTATTTAATGCATTTGTGTGATCGAATTTACATGTTATTAGATGAACCGGTACGCCGATTTTAGGTTTCTTTTAAATTATATAAAAACTTGTGTATTTAATTGCAACTATATCATGTACAAGTTGGTATAGATTGTGATTCCAATAAATAAAAACATAGTTAAGATTAATTAATTCATATATTTTTCATTTGCCCTCTTTTTTATGTATTCGAAGTCGGTGGACGGTTTTTTTTTCTCTTTTATTAATCTCTATCCTAGTCATATCTTTACTTACTCTTCTGCACATGCAGTGCCTCTCACCATATTCATCTGAATACTTTGCTTTTTAATATGGCAATCTTGATTTTATACGATAGTTACGAAAAATAAAAGGTCGAGACAGTGGGATATTTAAATAAAATAAGAAAAAATACACAGGCGTGTTCTAGGATATATTACCGGCGAATATCTATGTATCGGTTTGTGTTTATATCTCATTGGTATTCAACTTCTCATTTACTACAGAATTATTTAACTTAAATATATACAAATAAAAATTAAACTTTCTCATTCTCAAACTCATTCCGACTGGATGCGGAAGGCGGAGGACAGGGAGCTTTGGCGCACCTTGGGAGAGTAGTTTATATTCTGCTTTAATAGATTGTAAAACCGTTACGATCACTTCTTTATTGTAACTAGTTGTGAAACGCGAATTCTCTCGCGTTTTTTTTTTAAATATACATATCCGTTTCATGCTCTTTGAAGTAGTAGCGTGATATTATATACCCTATCTACTTCAATAAGCAGACTAAGGCAAAAAAAATCAATACAAATAAATAAAAGAAGTGTCTATATCTGTGATTTCAAAATAACTGTCTCTTTTTAATATATTGCGAGTTACCAAAACCAGAACAACAGTCTTTTTATACGGCCGCTACGTTATAATTTAAATATTTTATTTCTATAATTCAAATAGACATAATTGAAGGATTTTCGTCACAAATCGAATTCAACGCTGGCGAAACCGCAAATTTTTGCAAGTTATTCAAATAAGCTTCTTAGTTCCTGATATGATACTCAATGATATAAATTCTAGTTTTATAATATAGATGTAGAAGATATTTCTATGCGTGTGTGCGTCAGAAATATTTAGCAAAAGATATAAATGAAATAGTAATGAATTTATCAGTTGTAACTCACGACGGCCCGTTACAATTTACGATGGAGGAGAGCATGAATTTATTACAGCGCTGCAGACGAAGTGCCAAAATTAAGCTGCAACCCTGTTTATCTAATAATAAAGTCAGAAATCTGTATTTGGCTCCACCGTATAAACAATCGCCTACAGCAAGTCGATGTTTATATGAAAAATATTTGAACTATACATATGAACAAGAAATTCGATTTCAGATGATGTTTTACGTTTCATTAATGTTTTAGTAAATATATATAACTCATTTGAGATCGGTGCAGTCTCTTTTACACAATGCTTTATACCTTTTTCTTTTTAACGCTGGAAAAACGCATTACGCGTTTCCCCCACGGTAACAGTGGGGGGATATATGTGCGCCCCGAACATCGGCATACCCACGAAAAACCAGCGGGGTACCCTTTCCGTCTTAGAGAGGAGCGCCACGTGAAGGCTTTCGCATGCAACCGTGACGAAAGTCCAATGCTCTACCGACTGATCTATCCGGGCTTCATAATGCTTTATACATATATCTAGTCATATTCTTATGTAAAAGTACAGTACCGTTCTAGTTCCAATGTTTAAAAAAAAAGTTGAATACAATGACGTTAATCGATACTTCAACAAAATACTCATTGACGATATACTTGTAGTTGCGACTTTAAATACCTACCGAATTTCGACATAATTTAAAGTAAATAATGCGTATGAGGAAATTGACAATGATTTAATGGTTTAATACTACCTTTTTATATACGTCATTTTTAATATATTACTTCAGTTTGAGGTTATATACAATACTCAAAAATCCTTAGATCACGACTTAAGTCATATGACTGATGATATGATTGGTGTTACGCTTTAATTACAAAGGTCATATTCGATAATATTTAAATTAGTCCAATTACGATAAATTATGCAATCGTTTTATTTATCTCACACGGGACTTAAAATATTTTATTTCGTTTGACGTTTTTATTCGTCAAATAACATAATATGTGACGAATATATAACACAAATATATAATATGTAAATGTTTGTAAGACGGGCAGTCATTAGTATTATAAATGGGCAATCAAATTAGCCTCCAATCAATGTTTTAAAATTTTTACTATAATATTCATAATTTTTTTTTCATCAACACAAAGTTAATTACATATTAATCTACGAGGTAAGCTAATATGCTTTGTGCTATAAAGCCTCGAAGAATCTTACTTTAGGTTTTAGAGTACTGAATATGACTTTTAGACTTGCATTTCTTTTTTCCATTATAATTAGTTTTCTCAACTAAAAAACTGTAAAACTCTTTGGTCATGATAAATCGATGCCAGTATTAGCGGCTAAATGATGTTTGTCTGCTTATCTTCTGATATATAAATAGTATTGCTTGTTTTTTTTTTATTACGTAATCTAATCGTTCGCGTATCGTTCATTCGATTCAGTATTTGAGCTGTTGTTATTGGCACATGCGCAATGCGATATATAAAAACCAATATAAGTCCGAACGGACAGAATCGTCAATGTACAAAAGGTGGCGCGCGAGTTGTATCGAACAGTTATCAATAATTCCAAAAAAACTAGATGTACGGATAATTGATATAAATTGTATTATCAAAGGTTCTTTTTTATATTAAAAGAGCTTAATTCAATATACAGTATGTACACTCATTACTCTCGTATCGTATTTCAACCTCGCTGTAATGTCCGATTTGTCCTCATATTAAAATTCGAGTTTCGTCGATCGATGCATGACTTTAATCCGTGGGAATGGAAATTGGTGTCATTACCTTATATACATAATTTAAATAACCTTTGTAATTTTTTTTAACAATATCTCTCTTAAGCTGCCTTTCCATATACACTCGTAAGCAATACAGTGAATTATTCTGATTATATTCGACACAATTTCTGATCGCATTTATACACACACGAGAAAGAGATAGCAATATATTTAGTCCTTTTTTTTAGTAAATTGTTTATGTACGTTAGAATATATATTATTGTGTGTTGTATTCCAAAATGGATCCTAGTTAATGGGAAACCATTACGTAAATTAACTGGAATTGCTGCACGCTTTTCGTTAGGTAAGCAATCCTTTATTGTCGGTCATGTCCTCTGGTTACCCTTATCTGAGTCTAAAACTATTTGATTTTTAAATTTCTCGACAGCTCTAAAGGTATATGAATCCTTGCAGTAAAGTTGACCTCGTGTCCTCTGAACCACCTCTAGATGTCCTCTGAAAAAGAAAAGATAAACGTGCGAGTTTATTACCGATATAAACAAAACTAGAACACTTTACGAGCGGACCAATATGTATGGAGACTGGATGATGAATAAAGTAATACTGCTGAGGTAATATTAGAGGTTGAAACATATATTTCAACTCTTTGTTTCATTTGTCATAATCCAGTTTAATCCGATTTGTACGAATGATAAACGGGAGATGGAATCCGAGAACGATAAACATAACGAAACCTTGTCATAGTAAATTGGATATGACAGCACCGGAATATACTCGTAGTAGTACGGTTAGAAGAATAAGTTTAGTCAAGTAACATAAATTGTTATTTTTATGACACGGTTGTTTTTTTTTTTTTGCCGGGAGGGCAAATGACTCTACTCCACCTGATGTTAAGTGGTTGTAGAGTCCAAACGGTTGTTACATTCGTTGCAATATTGATGATTACTAAATTGTACGCTAGTACATAATTGTCACAATTAAAAAAGATGATAATTTGTATCTTCGTTGTGTCCCATCTTTCGAGAATTATTTTTTTATTTTGTTCTCTCCGTTGAGAATTTCTAATACTGTATCTCACCCACCCAACACATATAAAAATAAATCAAAATCGGTCCAGCCTTTTAGGAAGATTTTAGTAAGAGTCACACGTACAGAAGAATTATATTTTTACGGCGAAAATATTAAAACAAGTACAAATTAAAAGATAAATTTCACATGGAATTGTTTGAAGAGACGTGACGTTGATATGATTAACATGCTGAAGTTTTCCGTCCAGCGGCTGCTATCAGCATTGTACTCATGGTGTGAAAACATTTCTGAAAATTTAGCTTAAAACACGAAATGAAAAAAAGTGATATTTTATTTAACAGCTTAATCAGTTACGGCTGCGAAAGTATGTTGTGTTTCTCCCCTTATCTTTGTGTTTCTTTGCGTTTCGTCTCGTCATTTGTTACTAAATATGTATACACGTTAAGTCAATTAAGACTACGTTTCTTATAATTAATCTACATCACCGCTCTTGATTCACACGTTCTTGTACGGTTTTAATATGTTTTGAAACCATATCACATGTAGAACGCACGCGTTGCGTCATTATTATTAAAGTAAATCGGTACTAAACGAACATAATTTCGACGACAGAAATAAATCTTACTTCAATTACATTTAAGTGTATGTATTACACTATATTTCATATTTGTTTCCTATATTCTCTTAAGTGATTTATCGAGCAACCTATGCAAGTATATTTCAATCCACTATCTCGTTGTTCTCTTGGTTAATTAAGTTGCAAGTTCGTTGCAGAACTCGAGGTGTCATATTCAAATTCTAGGTTGAGCCAATAAAATAGTTATTGGGTTTTCTGACAATTGTGAGAAGCCCAGTGTTAGGAGGTTGGCAGTATAATACGCTCATCGGAAAGTACACGAAGAAAAGCCGTTGGTCCAGCGCCTGATCTCACTCCGGTGGTGTCGGATTTCCGTCCCGTCGGACTATGAGCCCGGGTACAGATACCGAGTGCAACTGTGTTACCGCACTCAATTGTGCACTGGAATATCCCGCATATGGCTAGTTTGTAATGTAACTTAACATTATTGTTATTTATTCGCTGATATGATTTAATTTTTGGCAATTTATTATAAATAAATAACAAACTAGTGTATACTAACTATGTTTCTGTTTTACTTTGACTATATTTTAATAGTAATGCTATAAAGTTTGTTTAGTTGTAATTCGACCGTAAAGAAAATGAAAGTACCTAATCATCTAAATAATAATACGTTCCAACAGAGGAAACAAAAAAGAACTTTGTTCAGCGATGACGTTATAAAGTCGGGCTTTCCTGCTCTGACTCATCGATGCGGGGGTCTGGAGAAGCCACTGAATTACGGGGGAAGTAGGCGAGACACTAGCAAGTTAGCTGGCAACTGTTGTTATATAATTTAGGATTTATTAATCTCGTATGCGGAACGAAACTATGACGTCACAACCTTAAACGAAAGTACAACTGACTTAATTTAGTAGGAATCGTTTTTATTATTATTATACATCGAAATGAAACTAGATATATTAATGTTTCACTTTGTATTCGATTAAACGTACCATATTTGGCAGACGTCGAGTTGAATTTTACATGCCTGTATCATATGTACAACTGGATGCTGACCGCGACCTCGTTCGCGTGGAATTTGTACTTTTGTTATGATGAAAAATTATGAGACCGAATTCCGATTATGAATTATGTTATTTAGGTATATAGTTCAGACTTTAGAAATATTGTTTAAGTAACTTGTGAATTATTGATTACATTGTTGACATGTTAGCAACTTATTAACTTTGAGATTATAGACGTAACTATTAAAAAGTCACTTCCTTCATTTGTTTTTTTTTTTAATAACTATTGTCATTGCAATTTTTTATCAGTCAACGTCACGGTCTCACCAAATGAGTACGGTATACGACAGTTTGTTTTTAGTTTTTATAATGCCTGTTTTAGGAATTGTCCTTAATTTTACTCTAATTATGCTTAAAGTGTCGTGTGTTATAGTTGGGACGACAATAGTCTTAGGAGTCGGAATCGAACCTGTTGTATTCAAATCGTTGATTTATAACTTTTATAGCTTAATAATTTTGTATTTTTCACGTTTAACTTGTCACTGCGTTCCATATAAGCCATATGAAGGCGATTAACAAAAATAAAACGGATCTTATTGCAAACGATTGAGGACGCAGATAATATAAAAATATCAAAAGTTAAGCATTTCCTCAATCAAAACGAGAAGGGCGGCCTGATAAAGGTCTTTAGTTATATTAATACGAAAGTTACTTAAACGTGTCTTGGCTTTAAATATTTTAAGTTTGTGTCAGATGGCCGGGAGTAAGATGGTTGAATCATTCGCTGCCTACGTCGGGATGAAATAATCCTACGTAAAAATAACTGTTGGCTCGGTTTGTACGAGAGATCTTATGGCAGCGACACTTATGTTCCATTTCGTATAAACTTTAACGAAAGGGAAACGAACTTAAAACAATTGAAAACATATTTTAACAGAATTATAATATAACTAACTAATATTTATTTCTCCCAATAATCATATAATTATGCCCTAACGTGTTGGTTGGTTGATTCCTTTATGGTATCATATCCATTGTTTTTATTTATTTCATGTGCCTGTATTTTTATTTCGAGAACGTACATAATCTACATTTAAGTTTCACTAATGACTATACATAATTTACTTGGACCCTAATCAAGAATGTGCTTGAAAAATATTTATTAAACATTTATATTATTTTCTTTATTTTGTACGACTATACCTAAATTCAGCATTGAATTAATACTGTATACATTTGTCTTTTGTTCAGATGGACTTCTACAAAGCCCTGCTGAACACTTAGCAAATTAAACTGTTTTATGGATTTAGTTGCATTATAATATATTTAATTCAAACTGATTCAAGTATCGTAGTGTTTCTTTACGTCAGCAGTGATCAGTCAAGACATGACATAACAAATATAGAATAAATGCCTCCCCTGGTGGTGCATTCGACATCATAGTTACTACTATGATGTCGAATGCATCACCAGGGTATTAAATACGAGAGTCTATACAATACATATTTATTTACGACGAAACATATGTATGACCATCGTTAGTGTTGTTTTTTTTTAAATGTTATAATAAAAATTAAATTAAAGTTTAATTATTCGAAAGGTATGCTTTATATAATTAAACAAATATTCGACCTCAATAACTATGAGTGGTTATTGATAAAGTAATGGTATTTGTTGATATTTTATATAGTATGGGCCACCTGATGGTAAGTGGTCACCAACGCCCACTGACATTGGCTTTGTAAGACATGTTAACCATCAACCTTGGGAACTAAGATGTTATGTCCCTTGTGCCTATAATAACACTGGAGTGAGTCTTCAAACCGGAACACAACAATACCGAGTACTGCTGTTTTATGCATCAGTAGTTAGTATTCATAAATAGGTAAGACTTAATCGTTGTTATAAGATTTTTCTACATCTTACGTATCAGCATATGTAATAATATATATTGAAACGGGAAGATAATAATGATAATAATATATCAATAGTCGAATGTATATTTCTATATTAATATATTTAAAAAAAATGTTCGCATTTAGATTTGACTATCAGTACTTGAATCACTGAAATATGCTTCATGTACTGACTAATAATGAATATTAATATGTAAATTGACACTAATTACATTCATGACATTGTTTAATTTAATTTTGATTTAATTTAATGTGATTTAATCTTATTTTATTTTATTTGATTTAGTCTAATTTAATATAATTTAATGTGATTGATTTCTTTTGATTAGTGTGAATTTGAATTGATTTGATTTAATTCAAATTTTATTTTGATTTAATTTAAATAATTTTAGTTTAATTTGGTGTTATAATTTAATTCGAATTAATCCAATTTATAATATGTAAAATCTGTAAAATATTATTATTGTAATTTTTGTCTTTTTATTATTTATTGTTTTGTATTTATGATCCCTGTTGGGTCGAAATAAATGATTTTATTATTATTGTTATTAATACTTTTTCCAATTCACAACTGTTATTTTTCCGTTGTCATGGCCAAATCGTCTCATCCTTTATTTTGGTTGTCATAGCAACATTTTGTACAAAAACGAATGACGTTCCGAAAGGAGCCGATCGGGTATTAAGTTTTATTGTCACTCGAATATGACGCCAGTAATGGTTACAGACGGGCTTGGTGGACAGTCCTGGCTTTAACTGTCGTGGCATGGCATGGCTTGGCTTGGCTTGGCTTGTCTCGTCTCTGCATGTGGCATGGCGATATGTAGCGTGGCGTTATGTGGCATAACGTTACAATAAATATATGATATTAGTATGTGTGTACAAAATATTTACAACTATAACGAGTGAACAATCTCAGACGTTAATCTAGAAACGCACCTTGACAGTTCTCCGTCCGTCGGTATGTAAGACGTCTGTAGTGAATTATATCTGTAATACGTGACTCATTTGGCTTGTTGACAAGCGACTAAAATGTGATCAATTAATTTCTTTATTGTCTATTATAAGGCTAATTATACTTATCTGCCTGTTGTCTCATTCTATTTTAATATATTATAATATTACAGTTTGTATCTAACGTTTAGTTTAATATATCGAAGGTCTAAGAAACAATTTCGAATATATTAATAATTTTTATAAATCGTTTGTCCTGATTCACTATCAGCGCCCAGCCGATGCTGCTGAGTCTAGAAAGTTGAAGTTTGGAACATAAGTTTATTTTATACAGGAAACATTCGTAAAGAATTTTTTTTTGGAAATTTCCACTTTGTGGTGGAATGAGAGATGTAACTTTGTAAGAAAGTCTTTGTTCTTTGAAGTTAGAAACGTAATGATTTGAATTCTAATTTTACAAGTACGGATTCGGAATGGATACCTAATCCATATGTTTAATATAAAGTTTTGAGTAACGAAAAATATTTTGTGAATTTAACTTTTTAGTGTTTATTGCGATTTCAAAAATTACATTGTAAAATATTTCCATTTCAAATGACATAACTTCTTCTTATTAAACTGCTATCGAACGTTATGTAAATCATTCCCATCTAACAGTTATTCGATTACGTAATAAATGTATTAATACTTGTATTTAATAAATGTCAAACTATTTTCTGAGAATGTCAACCACAGCGCAAGGCAGCCGTAAATAATATCATATTAAACCGACAGCCACTGATTCTGACGGTTGTCACTGTTTCTGATAACCCATACCGAACGGTGTATCGCTGTTAATATAAATGTTACCATGATTGAGAATTGAAATAAATACACACACACACATACACACACATAACAAACAGTTATTCGATTAAATTAAAAAGAAAGCTTTAGTTACACATTAAGATAGGAATAATACTGGCATTTTAACTTTGATTCACTATCCAAAATGTTAGTCATCATGAGTAGCTGCGAAGATGTGAGTCTTATGTGTAGGTTCTTAATATGTACTTCGTTGCTTATGTGTTTCGACGCAATTGTTATATAAAGATGTAATTTAATTAGCGAAGAATAATTACCGTAAATAATGCATTCTTACAAAAACGTTCTACCTTTTATAACTTTGTGTTATATATTTCGTAATTATAGGAATACATGGACGATAACATGATGTTATAAAATTTATTTATTTATTTATGTATAAAAATTATAAGGATCAATACTTTTACTGTCCAAGGACTAAGGACACGGTGCCGATGTGAAACGTGCATTTCTGTTAATTTATATTACTTAGTGTTTTTCAACTCATATCGCGAACGAGCCGGTTGGCGTGGTTGGTAGATACTTGCCTTTCACGCCGAACGAAGGTTGTGGGTTCGATTCCCATCCAGGACAGACATTTGTGTGCATGAACATATCTATTTGTCCTGAGTCTGGGTGTAATTATCTATATAAGTATATATTTACAACATAAAAGTAGTATATGTAGTATATCAGTTGTCTGGTTTCCATAGCACAAGCTCTGCTTAATTAGGGATCAGACGGCCGTGTGAATAATGTCCCAGGATATTATTATATTATAACAAACTGAAAGTATAAAATAAATGTTAACCTTTATATAGTTCATAATAATGAAACACTGTCTCATTTCGCATACAACTAGACCCGTTTAATATATAAAATAGTTGTTTAATTACTCAACCGTTACGACGAAGGTAATATATATAAAATATATAATGCGATTACTGTAAAATAAACTTTATCAACTGGAATGCCACGTTAATGACGAGTATGTAAAGGAAGTAGTATTGATATTAATTTGTTACACATATATATATATATATATATATATCAATATTGTTTGGGTTGCATGTCACAAGGTTAAAAGCGCCTGCCGCGCCTGTAATCCTTGATTTAATTTATTCAGTTATTATATCGTATAGATTACAAATTATTAAGCAATTATTAACATATATATGAAAAAATATTTGAAAAGATTAACAATGAAAATCCTAATTAAGTCATAAAGTTAGTATTTAATTTTGTTTTTTTTTTCTGGCGTCTGTCTACTCATGTTGAGGGCAAATTATTCCACCAATAAATTCACTTATCAAGATTATGTTTGACATGCTTCATACTTAGTGCCGATTTCAATTTTATTAATGATCGATGTCGCATTATTTTATTAAGTAAGTATTTTAAAACCATATACAAACTTTAAATTTCATAAAAACAAATTACGTATCGTATTGTAATTTATATATTTTTATGAATATAATGAATACGTCATAATATGTTGTTTTACACGTGGCGTCTGTATTTGTACGAATCACGTGGTAATTAGTAAACTAACGAGATTGTATATGATTCGTACAAATTAATTACAGTTGAATGTGTGACTAGCACGGCTTTCATTTTTCTTTAAATAATAAATTAATAAATTTATTTATTCTCTCCCACATACAATAATGTTTACATTTTTTTAATATATAAAAAATACAGTTATATGTGGGAGACAGGAGCCCAAACTAGGTTGCTCTGTGCTAAGGGTCTCCTGGTTCCCCCCCTTGGGTAAGGAACTATTTATTTATTTAATTTTATAGAAAACAGAAGATTTATTAAAATATTGCTTGGAACTATTGACAAGATCCTAAAGTAAATAAATAAGTACCTGCTCCTGTTTTTTAAATAGGATAAGCGAAAGTAATTCATTCGAAAGAGATGCAAAACATTTCCTGTTTGCATGAACAACGTTAGGAATCGTATTTTATTAATATAATTTATTTTCGCAATTCCATATATTTTTGCTTTCAAATTAAAACTCGTAAATAGTCAATTGTTTAAACATATCTTACGTAAGTTCTCGTTTATTATATTATTATGAACGAAACGTAATGAATCCAGGAAGTCGTTTTACCCATTGTAACAAGCGTCTGCTTATTCAAAACCCATTTGCGGTTTTTCCAAATCAACCTTTTAATACAACATAAGTACAATCGGCAACAAATTACGATAAACTATTTTGTTTTTAATCAAACATTTTTAATTAAATCAAATAATAAATAAAAAAAATAAAATTTAATCCTTAAGGAAATGCTGCTAACATTCTTGCTACCATTTGGTCACGATTTGTACAGTAACAATTTTTATTTGTATTTATTTAAGGCTTTAATGTAAATAATACTGTATTGTGTTTTACTTTAATAAATTGTATGTATATTTTCTTATTAAACCATAAAATTCCGTTTGAAAATTCTTAAAGATTATTTGATTCTTGTAGAAAACGCATCGACTTCCTTATTAAGCTATGAACGCACAATTCTGACGCCAACGGAAACAATAAAGTACATACTCGTTTAACAGCTTCAACTCTTTGTTTAAGTCGAGATATATTGCATGTATTCAATATGTTCGTGTATTAATAAATGTTTTAAAGTAAATATATTAAGTTATTTTTGATAGTCCTTTAAATTAGTATATGTAATTATTATAGGATTGCTGTTGCTATATTTTATATGTTAAGATGTGCAAAATGAAATGAACAAATAATTATTAAGGTTATAAACAATTCTGCAAGCAAACGAAGAAATGAGGTCGTGTCGCAAGTCTCTCACGCGTAGAAAGTTGTGATTGTTTGCGGTTCGGGGTTCACTTCCGACAATCGCCTTTAAGGACTGTTGGCACGATATTTATCTGCATTTGCATGCATTCACTTCAATCTTGAACGAAAGAATATTGTTTCGCGTTTTTATTACTTTTGTCATAATCTATCTAAACATCGGCTTTTAATAATTATCGCTAAGTTTCATATTTAAAAATATATACTGAAATATTGTACAATTTTTTATGTCCGCGTGTTAATAAATAGATAACACTTTTTAAATCAGAATCTGCTAGTCTAGATCATAGACTCAACGTGAAGTTACATAGATAACCTCACACCATGTAAGTTTTACGAGGTCAGGCAGGTGAATGACCGAACCTTTTAGACTAGCTATCCACTGGAGTCGTCCCAGCTTCGAAGCGTTAACGTTTCTAATCCTATACCAGTAATTTATGGAGACACCAAGCTGTTTCAAACAAGGTAAATGCATTCAAAATATAAGAGAGAGAGAGAGATGGCAAGAGAGAGTGAGACAGATTGAATAGGAAAGCATTCCGTGGCGCTTACTCGTATCTATTGGAAGGTTAGTCTAGAGCAGACTCGGAATGGCCTGTATGGCACGCGAGCGATCCTTGACACGCTAACACCGCGTCTTCGCTCCTACTCAGCATAGCACATACAAAGTAACTGCGGTGAAAATTACAAAAAAAAAATATTTATATAATATTTGTTTTAAAATACTATCTAGAAAAATCTTATTCGAATATTATAGTTTTTAATGAATTATTAGAATCTCAGTAGATTCTATATATAATTAATAATCGAAGTGTAAAATATATATCATAAAACGATGTTTTATGACGTGTAAAGTCAAATAGTTGAACCCGTTTCTTAGACTCTTGACATGTCGTCAATGGCGACCTGGTTGGCGCGCCAGCAATTCTTAGCGCGCTGACTTCCTCTTGAAGTTTAACAAAACAATACATTTGTAAACATCAAATGGAAATATTGAGATACTACATGAACAGAAATATAAATAAGATATTCATAATGTGACAGCCGTATTCATAAACGCTGCTTAGCAGCTCTTTAGTTAAACATATTTCGCTCTTTCTGACATCATTGATTTGACATTCGAAAGAAGAAGACAGAAGAGAGCATTGTTCAACCACCCGCTAAACAACATTTATAAGTAAGGCAGTGAAATAATACAGCATTGCATTTTGTACACGTTGGTTTAACAGTGCCTATTCGAAACACTAGCCCGCAGTAGGTAAACTAGTATTCTGCCAAGTCGCTATTGTTTTGCTTGGGAGCCAGTCGCACAATACGCTCGAAAAAACTTTGTTTCCACACTTACCGTTGGGACATGTAATACACGAACTAATTTCGCTTTATCGCTACATAAGTATATATGTGTTGAAAAATATTTTTGTTACTTTCTAACATAAACATTGAACCTTTTAGTTATAAAATACAAAACTAGTTGCTTAAACTTTTTCGAGTAATGACTTATTGCTGGCTGGTTCTAATTGGTTAATATTTTTTGTGTAAGGAATGGCGTTTTTGCTTGAAAGACATTTATATAAATAACTTAAATAGCAAAACCCTATTTAAATACAAAATTAGAGCTAGAAAGCCGTTTCCCAGATAAACGAAATAAATTTATATGTATATATGTCCTTTTCTCTACCCACCTGACGTGTTGAAAAATATCATGTTGTTCGATTGAGTCGAGTTTGAGACATGAAAGAGTAACAAATAAACTCTAAATATTAGGTAGGATTGCTTATTTAATATTATATAATAGATAAGATAATATCATATACTTTATTGTAAACCACAAAGAAATAAAATACAAAACACGGGTACAACCTAAATCATACAACTTTACATACAGAGTATCATACAACTTTAGCGACTTATAACAATAGTTATATTCACTAACATATTTTTGTTTTCATCTTATTCCTCAGTGCTGTATTTTTTTTTCAAATGTAAACTTAACATTTTATCTTTTTCTCATTACATTTTTTATTCATATTTCTCTATAAATGTATAGGTATGCGTCATTACTAGCTGTCCGTAGTGTGTATCGCTTGGAGGCAGATTCCTACGACGCGACATTATAACTGAAATTATATTATTCGATGCAGTGACTCTTATACACTGTATTCATATTATTTCAGGACATATTTTTACTTATTTTAATACGAGCTCATTCGTTTTATTAAATACACTACACATTTCAAGTACACCGTTTCAAGAAATCGTACCATATAGCTTTTTGTTGGTTTTGTCTCAATCTCATCTACAAGTTTATGGATAATTTAAACCAATAATAAGAAAATTCTTTGATGTTTAATTGAAATTGAAAAGATATAAGCATTCAATAATACTAATTCATGAAATATCATTGGTATAAAATTCTGTTGTTATAATATTTTACCAAGAAATTATATTGTCCTATACACAAAAAGTGGAAACATTAGGCTAAGCTAGTCATTTTCGTATTTCATTGTAAGCCGTATAATTCTTTCCTTAGAACTTTGTAATACTGAATAGTTAAGCATAAAAGCCGATTATTATGTCCATTGTTTGGACAGGTGATGGAAGTTCATGGCATTTATAATGCACAAGACGATCGATGATTCGTACTAGACGGTATGACATTAACGTTATTTTTTTTCATGTGAAATTATAAACAATTCAGTTTGTACTTTACGTAAATTGACAATGTTGACGTAATATTTTTAATGTGTTACGGTTATTAAGTCACGCGGGTGTCTAAGTGTGCGTTTGCGTGTGCGTGTGCGAGTGCGTGCGCTTGTGTGTGTGTGCGCGTGTGTGCGCGTGCGTGTGTATGTGCGCGCGATGTGTATGTGTGTGTGTGTGTGTGAGTGAGAGAGAGAGAGCGCGAGTCAGTGTGCTTATTTATATTTGTATGTTTTTTGTATATTTTTACATCGAAAATTTTATCCGATGCGTTGTAATGTTATAACCTTATTTGCTTTTAATTGTTTTTTCTTAGGGCATTAAATAAGAAGTTTTTAGGCGTTTAAAAACCCAGATTTACGTTTAAGTATTTATATTTGAACTAATTATTTGAAGGGTCAGTACCCTGAACGCAGTAAAAATAACATCGATTATATTATAATTTACTCGTAATTTCATAATGATTATTTTAAAATCAAGGTCCGAAGTTGAAAACTGGCACAAGGCGATTGTTAGTATTGCTAGATGCAATCGATGCTTATGTTTCAATTTTAATATATATTTTTTCTCTTCATCACGTACTACTACAGTGTAATTTATGCTAATTAAAGTTATTTTATTCGTAAACCTTTTCGCTTGCGTAATATAAAAACATCAATTATAATATGCATTCACTTTTAAGTGTTAAGGAACATGTTTAAATCAATTATTTTTTATTCATTTTTATTATCGATATGTTGTTATTTTAGTTATATTATTTGTGATGGCCCAGTGGTAAGAACGCGTGAATCTTAACCGATGATCGTGGGTTCTAACCCGGGCAAGCACCACTGAATTTTCATGTGCTTAATTTGTTGTTATAATTCATCTCGTGCTTTACGGTGACGGAAAACATAGTGAGGAAACCTGCATGTGTCTAATTTCACTGAAATTCTGCCACATGTGTATTCCACCAAGCCGCATTGGAGCAGCGTGGTGGAATACACATGTAATAAGCTCCAAACCTTCTCCTCAAAAAGAGGAGAGGAGGCCTTTAGCCCAGCAGTGGGACATTTACAGGCTGTTACGGTATTTGTGAATTCGTACTCATCGTCGCCTCGCGTCTTAATATTTCGTCAATATAACGAAGGTTATAAAACTATTCAATTGTTAAGCATATTGGAATAACAATCACAGCCGTTAATTTATATAAAGGTTATACACACGCAGCGACCGAACATCGACGCGAGATAAAGTGGTGCTATTGACCTTGATTGGTTAACTTTAATAAAAACAATCGAAAGCAATTGATTAAAAAAAAAAAGATTGTTTAGACAATCAATGACTGTCTAAGGCCACGGAACACTCAATTAATATATTTTTTTACCGTAACCGTACCGTAACAGCCTGTGAATGTCCCACTGCTGGGCTAAAGGCCTACTCTCT
This sequence comes from Nymphalis urticae, assembly GCA_905147175.2. Classification (NCBI taxonomy): domain Eukaryota; kingdom Metazoa; phylum Arthropoda; class Insecta; order Lepidoptera; family Nymphalidae; genus Nymphalis; species Nymphalis urticae. Next base: position 2,589,973 of record LR990004.1, on the reverse strand, counting down.
TCTTTTTGAAGAGAAGGTTTGGAGCTTTTTCCACCACGCTGCTCCAATGCGGGTTGGTGGAATACACATGTGGCAGAATTTCAGTGAAATTAGGCACATGTAGGTTTTCTCACGATGTTTTCCTTCACCGTAAAGCACGAGATGAATTATTATCACAAATTAAGCACATGAAAATACACCGTAAAGCACGAGATGAGATTATAATCATTTTTACCAAAGAATAATAAAAACATTATTATTCAAATAGAAAATATAATGTAAAGCATATTTTAAAATATTCAATGAGTAGGGATTGCAAATATTGGAAATGGTTTTCCTATGGCTTATGTTCAGTGTTCAGTATTTTGAATATGATCCGATTATACAATAGTTATGAGAAAAAATCGATATGCAAGTTATAAATTATTCAGCGATGGATTTATTATTATTTTCGAATAAATAATTTCGAATGCAATCGCGTATTTAAAATACTAATAGGGAGAGTTTTCGATTTTGAAATTTTCGTAATTGGATGTCAATCAGACAGGCATTAATACCACATACCTTTTAAAGCAAAAGATGTATACGGAATTGTCATAGTTGTGTCGATTCATCTCATAGTATTTTTAGTAGTTATTTGTCTCATAATATTTTTATCACAGTATCAATCACAGCTATATATTACTTATATAACATTACAACCGATATATTTTATGACTAAAGTTAAGGAATTTATATAGAAATACTTTCACGTTAACTTTTCATTAAAATATACCGTCAAATATGGACAATAAAACAAACAATAGAATTTGATTATTATTGTTCCTCGGTTTATTTGGCTCCGTTTATTTTTTATCTTTTAGATACACTAATGAATGTTCACCCATTAATTCGAATGGCTATCGTTACTTTCCCCTGAAATATATATATATATATATATGTGTGTGTGTGTGTGTGTGTGTGTGTGTGTGTTTATGTGTCTGTGTATGTGTGTGGTACAAATTCAATTTTGGATTATATACAGTTTAAGGAAATAAAACAATCGCGTAGCTAATTTTGAGTAGAACGGCTGCTCGTTCGTAATTTGTCAGTCTTCCTTATATATTGCTTTATAACTTGTGGTATGCGTTGTAGTGCCTCAATATTAAAAAAATATATATTTGATATGTATACAAAATTGCAATTTATAACTAATTTCGTTACTAGTACAAGATCCTCCTAATCCGCTAGTTGGACTGTATCAAAATCAATAATTTTTGCGTTTTTTGTACATGCGATGTAAATACGAAACCTCCTCTCTCTTTCTCTTATTTATTATATCTCTTTCCTTTTAAACTTTTTTTTTAACGTATAGAAAAAAATAAAAAGTAATGCTAAACTTTTTTTTATATTGAGAATGATAAAACGATTACATGATATAAATTAAAATGACTGATAGCTACTAGGAAAATGTGTACATGTAATAAATCATGCGTCTTGTTGCGGTCCTCGATATTTGATTAATGATGTTTTTGCCACGGCACATTGAACCGCGGTTCAACCGTTAGTTCTATCTAGAAAACGCGTTTTTAACTTAACATTAACTTACTTATAAGCGTTGTTTAGCGGGTGATAAGTTAAAATATTTAGTGCATTTTCCTTTCGAATGTCAAATCTATAATGATAGGAAGAGCGAAATGACTATTTAACTAAACAGCTGCTAAGCAACATTTATGTAAGGCCTCAAAAGGCTTAAGTATATATTATATCAATAGATATTACTTTTATGTTAAATAACGATTTTAATAATCTTATATAATAACTATTTTTTACAAATGTATCAGTTGACAAATGAGGCCTTGAATAACATTTAAATATGATCTTATATAATGAGTAATAATAAAATTCTTAATGGTCAATACTAGTTAGGTACAAGGCAATTCGAAACCTGTTAAAATTAAATCTTTGATAGTCTGTTACTATTGCATTAACGCATTTTATCTTATAAAGAGAACGATTAGATTAATTTGATTTTAAATAAAATGATTCATATTAGTGGCTGAGAAATCTCACGGCTACTAGTGCAAAGTATCCAATAAAATTCATTGTACAATTTAAAGTAAAAGTTGATATTTCAAGTCGTTTAATATTGTACGCGCAACGTGTCATTCGATTTATAACAGAGTTAGTAACAAAGTACTTTGACCTCCATTATTGCATCGCAACATTTCTTGTCGCGCACGTCGCAGCTCGCCGGGCTTCGAACCGACGACATCGGACCGTTAATCCTATATACCGTATAATGTATACTCGATGAAAACTTGCTTTTTCTGGATAAGGTTTCGTTAACTTATCTCTTAAAGTAAGTTTAAGAGTTACTAGAAAGTATATTGGTATAACTGGTTTGTTTTCTTTATCCAATATTGAAAACGTCATCAAATCTTTAAATAAATAGCTCAATTAATTACATTAGCGCAACCGTTGTTATTTATTTTATGTAATATATAGTTTGTTATGGACTTATTGAAAAAAAAGTGTATCTGTTATACAGGTAGGTAAATTTTCCCAATCTGCCAATCACCCGCTCAGATTTTTATATGAATATATTGTAAAATAGTTTTATCAATTACTTGTTACGTGGAATGCCTTTAGACTTAATTTATAAATATGATCACATCCCAAATAACGTTAATAATGAATTTGATTAAGAACTCATTAGCATTATTAAATAATCACGAAATTTATAGGATATCGGATATATTACACGACGAGATCGCACAGTTCGTAGATTGCGACGATATATACTAAAGGATTGCGTATCTGATAGAAAAATTACATACTGCATGTATGGGTGAAATCTCAAACCAGTTCCACTTAACCGATTGAGCTGAAATTTAGCACAAATGTATGGCGCTAGTGAAAATAACCTAGATATTTATGTATATAGGATAACCGCTTATTTATTCTTAATAAGGATTTTCGTTGTACGAACATTCACACTGACTCTTACCTTAATATTTTATTACCATATGTAAAGTGATAAACAAAAAGATAGAAGGTTATCTGTCGGCGTCATATGGACTTGTAGTTACTCGTTCGGTCAGTATGACGTCATTATATAAACGTTATTTATATATAATAAGTTATATTCTACTATAAACAGAAGTACTTAATATTGTTGTGTTCTGGTCTGAAAGGTGAGCGAGCCAGTTTAACTACAGACAGAGGGATATCTTATTTCCAAAGCTTGGGCACACATTGGCGATGTTAAGGTGTTTAATGTTTCTTACAACGCCACTTACAATACCGCTCAAAAGTAAAGCCACCTCGTAAAATACATTTTGTAAAAGTCTGATTAAATGAAACTACATCATAATAATTTTAACTGTGTATTAGCCATTTTTAAACATAACAATAAGACAGTTTTTTAATTTTGGACTCATCTATGTGTCCACTTTTATTTTTAATGACAGCCTAGCAAAGTTTCGGCAATCTAGCTACTAATTTTTGCAGTGTTGTCTTACCCATATTATATCTTCTGCCATTCCATGCCTTCCTGAGATGTTGGACAACGTTTCCGCACCTGTCTATCCAGCTGCTCCCACAATAGTTCTATCGGGCTTAAGTCCAGGGACTGTGGAGGCCTTATCATGAGTTTCAACATCTGTTGTTGTTCTTTTCCTTTTAAAAATCCTGGCATTGTCTTGCCGTCTGTTTCGGATCATTATTCTGTTGAAATATAAATCCTGGACCAACTAAATGGGTTCCACAAGGCACTGCGCTATTCTCCAATATATTTTTGTAACCTTCCTTTTCTAAGATGCCTTGTATTCGCACAAGATCTCCAACGGTGAAGCCACCAAAACAGCCCAAACCATCACAGACCCTCCGCCATGTTTGATTGAAGCCACAGCCCAAACCGTCATGTACCCTTTTGTTTAACTGCCGCCGTACGAATTTGGAATACGTTTGTTTGGATCCAAAAAATTCAAAAAATAAAACTCGAAAGTGAAAAACAAAAAACTATTATTAGACTTTCAAATGATATCAGAAACTTACGTAAAAATGTTTATTATATTAAAACGAAACTGCGACTTCAAAGATTAACTTCGAAGAAATGCCGACAATAACACTGTTTCGGTTTTATGACCGGGAGTAGACAAATAACAATAAGCTTTTTACGTTTTTATCGTTGAAAGGGTTTTTGCGGTTTTTTACAAACAATTAAAACCTAATAATCATTTTTTTAAATGTATTGTTTGTAACTTAAAGAAAATGCAGGTGTCCAAATACTTTTGAGCGGTATTATACCACCAGATGGCCCATTTGTTATTCTAGAAAATATTTTTTTTTTTTTTTACCAAAAAATTATCAGTATGATTTATAGACGCGGCTTAAAACGTCTTGTCCCCTTTTTACCTGTTTTCTGTAAAACAACATTTATTAAATACATAGTACAAAAAAGTAAGTTACATTTAGTGCTGCTGAAATAACGAACGAATTGAAAAATGTATGTAGCTTATAAGTAAGTAGGTGTGATTCGCTCCGGTTACGTACATAGTACATAAACACAATACATAAGTTATATAAGAGAACCTTTTCCATTAAACTGTCAAACGTATAGCGAACACACAACTACATGCGAGTACATACACGCTATTAATAACACTATTGTCATTTCATCATTCAAGTTTATTAAATAGAAATAGGGTATTTTTTTTTAAATAAGGCCTTTTTATTTTTAAAATGTATAAGTATTTTATTCAATTTGTTATTATGAAAGTTTATAAATTGTTATCTTAATACCTTTATCGAAAACCCGTTTGATAACAGCAGTCAATATTGCTATTAATTACGTCACATTTGTTTATATTTTGAATTTATATACTTGTCTACGTTAAAGATGAAGTTGAAACAATGTTGTTATTATTTATAATTTCTTATCAAGCCAGATGATGTAAAGATAAATTAAAATTGTACGTGTTTCGAAACATTCTACCACCGTGTACTAAGATCGTAATACGCAATCAACATTTACAAGAACCGTGAAGGTATTTTGTAAGAACAAGATCGAAACTGCAAAAAATTATATGCAACATTGATTATAATAATTATTATTAAAATAGGTATAACATTTAATGAAATAGGTTTAATGATAAACGCATTGTAAAACGTATCAACGTAAGTCGGTTTTCAACATTTCATGAGTAAGATATGAAGTGAGTTTTTTACTGATGGTAGGTTTGTGCAAGCTCGGCTGGGTAGGTACCACCCACTCATGAGATATTCTACCGCAAAACAGCAGTACTTGGTTTTGTTGTGTTCCGATTTGAAGGATGAGTAAGCCAGTGTAATTACAAGCACAAGGGACATAAAATCTTATATCCCAAGGTTGGTGGCGCATTGGCGATGTAAGCGATGGTAAACATTTCTTACAGTGCCAATGTTTAACAATGTTGGTGACCACTTACCATCAGGTGGCCCATATGCTCGTCCGCCTTCCTATTCGATAAAAAAAAAGAGTTCTTAACGTGTGAAAATATATAAGTAGGTATTTGAAATCATTATTTGAATTATTCAGACAAGTCCAATAAAATGCATATATGTAAAAATGAATATGAAATAAAAATAATTATGGAGAAATTTGATTTTTAGAACTAAGATAAACAATAATTTCTTGAAGGAATTTATGTCTCTGTTCAATTTTAAATACTGGGCAAATACGCAGATGATGTTTTAGTACATAAGTATTTATGACGGAAAAACTATTCACCGCACTCCGAGTCCGAATCCAAAAGAAAAAAAAAAACATTCAATCACACATAATCCGGTAAGACAGGACCGAAGAAAATTCAAGACACTGCTATTTTTTTTTTACTTTAGACAAATAAACCTAATATTTATAATAATTGGCCCAAACAGGAATTCAAACATAGTAAAAGAATATCTCTGACATATATCTATGACATTAACAGCGAATTATTGTATAACTATATATTTTTTAAAAATGACTTCCTGCCATTCCACAATATTATTTGCTGACCGTTTTATTAGAACAAGTATGATACTTTGTAATATTATTTTATATTATTTTCTTTCGACCTGGCCTTGCATGATGTTGATAAATAATATTGTATTTTCCAGAATTTCCCTCGGGAAACTGGTCTAACGTCTCTTGATATAATGCCTTTTATTCAGAGTTTATTTATTTGAGTTAAAAGTCATATTTCCTTATTCAATATAGGCTAGAATTTCTAATCTGTGGTAGTCAAATCTGTCACAGGTTCTATCTCCGTTTTATTGGTTACTTACTGATATGTACTAGATATCATATAATTCTTATAAAATATTCTGTTACATTCGTTTTTAATAATTTTGATAGAGAATTAACATTTATATGGAAGTAATTAATATTGTTTTTATAATGTCGGATTTGTGTTTAATTTTGTTGTTTATGTTTTTTGTAATAATATTACGAAATAACGAATTTAATTTTTATTATCAATACAATACATGATTTCTATTATTAAAAGCTTGTAATAAATATTCCTTTACATTAAAAATCCATTGATTTTATTAGTTGGTATGGTTTCGTGCAGTCCTAGTGGACGGGCTCAAATAATTATACTACCGCTAAACAACTTTTGTGTATGCCGGAGTCATAGGCACAAGAAACATGTAAGTGGTTACATTTCTGGCACTATCAGGGTTTAGAGGCGAAGAAACCACCTACCATCCAGTGATAGATTTGAAAGTTAGAAAATAACTACTATAATTGTAAATGTTAACTAAGATCGTATATTCTAGGACACGTGGTGGTCATCAGCCGGGGCAGGTTGCTGTGCGCCCGCCGTGCCGAGTCGCGCGTGCGATGCGGAGCGGTCGCCTCCCGAGCCCCCGCCCGCTCTGCCTTGCGCCAGGCCCTGCTGCGCTAGCGACAACACGTCAGTATACAGTAAAGGTTCGTTACTGTATCCATTGTCGTTTAACGTGGCATTTAATTGAAAACAATCATAGCAGATATGCACGCGTTTCGCTACCATAACAGGAGGAGATCATGGATATAACGAATTCATTTATTTTGTTTATATACGGTTTAGCCGTTCATTGTTTACACACATTTTGCATAAATTTTCATGTATAAAAAGTAAATTCGAATAATAATAATAATAATCTTATTTACTTTATTGTGCGTAAATTATTGAACTAGAGTAAAGTCTGCGACGAACTACAGTAACTATTATTAAATGAAAACAAAAATTGCTAAATAATAAATATTTACGAAAATGTTATCTATTACGCAAATACCCTTAACGGCTTAATGTTAGAAGGTCGGTTGGCGACTCGCATGGTCGCTAGATCGACCATGACACCATGTTTATCGAATACAAGGTTTAAACACAATTTGAGTACATTTTTTTTGTTTTTTGTCCTGTACTAATATTAACACATCCTTATAATCGATTAATATTTTATCGTTATCTAAAGGTAATCAGCTAAACCTTATATAAATATATCTCTCACATGTCACATTTCCAAGCAAAGCTAACTTATACGATCTCATCTGCCTGCTTTATCATATCGCATCCAAAGCTTCAAGTAAAATAAGGTCCCGTGATATCTACAGACATTTTCACTTGACACGCTTCGAAATATGTTACATATACGTGTATTGTGTTAACGATATTGTCTGTAGATATGAACGGAACCAAAAACGTCTGCCACGTTAAATGTCTGATATTAACGGACCTTCGCTAACCATACATTTGCACATGTTTTTTTTTTTTTTTGTATATCACGATGTTAACAATAACTATATTAAACTTATTTAATTTATGTTATAAGTGTATCATAGCATTCCTGCTGAGATTTTGCTTTGTGTGTTTATGTATTCTTTATTATATTTAATTGTTTTAATTGAATTATTTATGTTCGGATTGTAAGTTAATAAGTACCATTTAAATGTTTCACAAGACGGTCGCGAACCGGCTACTTGGTCTTTATTTATGTAAAAAACTTACTGTTTTTGACGCAATAAGGTTTTCAATTATATAACGTCTTTATAGTAATGCATATTACTATTAACTTTATTGGTTTACTCGGCCCTCGCCAGTACACCTACCAGTTGTCAATATTTTTCCGACTTGTGTAATTAAGAGTGTCATCTTCAACAATTGTCGTCATATTTCAGATAATTTTCACAAAATCATAATGAATTATACACCCAACACTTCTATTGGTGAAAACCGTATGAAAGTCAAGTCCGTTTGGTAGTATTTGAGTTTATCGCGATAAGACAGGCAGATAGACGTCGCACTTTGGAAACAATTAAGAAACTAAATACTATGTTTAATTTTGCAAACAAATCGTTAACCTTTTAAATCCTAATAGGTCCAGACTAGCGACATGTACGAACTAAATAAATAAATAAATTCGCCTAACCAAAACTTATTTAAATTAAATGACACAGATCAGCATCAGGCTTTAAAGAGTGATCTACCTAAACATTGACGTATCGACGAATTAATTTCCAATAAAATCAAAATTAGTTTCAATAAAAACATTCCTTAATTATTCTCCGCTACAAGCAATTAAATAACACATTTAAATGACATTTTATCTGAAAAGATCATTAACGTTTCTCAGTATAATTAACTAATAGCTAATAATAATGCATTCGACAGTATTCAGCTAACGAGCGCTGTTGTTAAACGTACATTTAAGAAAGGTGGCATTATTATTTGCTTGGGATGCCATTTCTTTGAAGTCGAGAGTCACGTGATGGTACGTAGTACCCTATAGACATTAGGACTTTTAAAATAATATCAACTATTCCCTGAGTACTTTAAATAAGTGCTGCTGTTTTGTGTTAGACTATGAGTTATCTGTACCCTGATGATTACGCACCCTACCGCCTGTAAACGTTAGTCCATCATTCTTTCACACAAATGCTATCGTTCACATATTCCATCCATAGGGTTCATCTTATAGCCAATCAGGACATGACATTCTTCACCTAATGTACCGTCATGCTTTCAAACTTCCTCTGACTACCCTAGTAGAGTTGTCAGATAATTAAATATGTTTCTATTGTAAACTCCTTATATTATTACGATAGATGTAATTTCTGCTGTCCGAACAAAATTAAATGGTTTTTCATCTTCATTACTAGCATGTGGTCGTCCATCCGCTTAAGCTAGATAATCAGATAAGTCTCTCCTTGGGTTGCCTTGGCTTTTGTTTTCCAATAGCAGGTAGCGTATTTTGCCTATGACGTCACTACTAGCTAGCCTAAGGACTTTCTCTGTCATGTTTGCCGTGTTTTGTTTCGGCCCGCCTAGTTTCAGGTGCGACCTTCAGAGTAACTTCGAGCATAGCGAAAGGGCTAATGCCGCTTTTAATTAAAATAGCTATTGAAAGCCAAGAATTTTAATTAGCAGCGGTGTTATGCGAATCGGCTATTTGTATATTAAGAACAGGCTGATTGTTATTTCATTCTAAGAATGAATTTTCGAAGCGGCTTTTCATGCATATAGAAACTACATACAGTGTGTCCGTTATCGTTTACAGATAAGCTACCATTTACCCCTATCGAAAAGATAATGGAACCCGTTACATGAGGGTAACGCTAATGCTCACGAGTACTTGTGAAACGCTTTGCTTTTAGTTAAAAGTATTTTTTTTTTTATTAATGCATTTGTCCATATAAAAAAATCGAGCACGTTTCACTTAATATATGATACAATTCGATTTAATTATGAATACTTAATGTTATAAATATTGATATGTAAATGAAACATTTATTTCAACATCGATAATTCACAGCAATGTACTTATGTCAAATATTACTCTTTTATATATATATGGTATATATATATCGAAAACTATTCTACTAATTATTTAAACTATTCCATGAATCGACATTACAAACAAGTACTCATAATTAGTTAACTACTTTACAACCTCGTCGGTAATGCTAACTGCGCGTACGCATTTCTTTTTATTATTACAAACGAAATAATACGAGGAATTCGGGTATTATGCGACCCCTAGCTACCTGGTACCCCCTCCCCTTACTCTAAACGTTCCCCTCGCCACCCCCGGTGCTCGTTAAAAGCGTCATTTTACCCTCAACCATCGAAATATGCGCCTGCGCAACTCGACAAGTTGGAGACGAATAGAGTGCAGTGTAGTTTATTTAAAAATATTCATCGATCTTAGGTAATGTAAGCTTATGTATACATAAGCTGTATATAGTGTAGATATTGTGTGTGATCAAAATGGATTTGTCCATGCGTAGAGTTTATTACGAAGATGAAGATTTTGATACTGACGACGAATTTGATCTCGATGAATCGTAAGTCAACCTTTTTGAATAATAAATATTAATAATAATAATACAAACGATATATAAACATATATTTTATTATTTACACTTTAAAAGTGATCTCAGCTAATCGAATATTCTTAAATATAAATTGGGAATTGTTTTGTACAAAACTTGACTAGGCTTGGTGAGATATTATATATTCAAACTAGTGTTAACATATTCGATTTTAAATTCACCTCTTACTTATAAACTGCATAAAATCAGTTTCACAAATAAATGTTTATGTTCAATACACGGAGTAATGAGGGCTCTTTTTTTATTGACCTTTTAAAATATAATTTTGCTATTGCACGCGAGCTACATAAACGCCGAAATACAAATTGCTAGCAAAATTCAAAGGAACTTTTGCCTAGGGTATAATATGTTGACACCAACGAGATTGGCCTGGGAATTGGGAATGACACAGTTACTGAGTGTAGCGTCAGCGTAGAGTGTATCGGATGAATAAAATATCATTTTGTAAAACTTTGTTATTTGTTTATAATTGCAGTTTCGTTCGAAGTTATTGTTTTTAACGTATTTACCCTTGACGCTTTTACTTGTCAGGTAAACAGTACCTGCGTAATTATTATTGTAACTAAAGAATAAACAAAATATATTTTAAACAGCCAGCGGGGCTATTATAGTTGCCCTCCTGGTTTTACTTTATTTTGAACTGTTTTAAATTTCTGTAGGTTTTTTTTTAACACAAAATCATTTTAATTAAACAACTGCTTGCGACCACGGACACTGCAAAGTGGTTGAATCGTTAGAAAATTATAATAAATGTTATAATATACGCGATAAATCATAGTTCATAGTTGTAGCTTAATTCAATTTGTAACAATCCCGAAACCTAAGAAATCATTATCTAAATATGCTTTGTGGCCCACATAACGAAAATATCAAAGAATATGTTTGCATTATAAACATTTTTTATGTAGAAAGTTAAAATCTCGAATGACTTGATTCGCTATTTATATAACTAACTATTTGCGAGTCTATAACACAATTTATTCAAATACCGCTTTCTCTGTCATGTTAAATGAGTTAATATAGCTTCACAAACACTAAAATTCATATTTAAAATTATGATTCTTATGATATTTAAGGTCTGCTAACATTATATACATTGTTACGACACAAATTATATATAAAAAGTAGTACATAATTAAATGCTATACCAATTACAGGCGAACGCAACTTGCTTAACATAAAGATAAGTTGATAAAGTTGTTATTGTATTTTTTATTATACTTTTTTTTTCGGTAATGCAATATTTACTTTTAACGATTAAATAAATAAATTTATAAAAAAAAACTATTAATCAAAATATTATTAAAGTGTAAACAAGCTCATATATATATATATATATTTCACAATAAAAAGAACTGTCAAAAACAATAAGTTATGATGATGTTCTCCTGACCGAATACATCCAAAGCTGCCATTCTTTAGTTGTATTAATCAACTGCGAAGGACATTTTATAGTGCACAAGTGTATCGCAAACACAGGTGCATTCTTTATTCCTTCACTAATCTCGTAATCCGATGGGACGGCAAATCCGACACGACTGGCAAGACTTTAGGAGCTCGAACATCGGCTTTACGTGCATTCCGAGGCACGGGAAAGCACACTTCAATAATCCAGACTCCGAACTGCTACTGAGAATATTGAGACACTAAATCGCAATAACTTTTTATCTCTTGACTTCGGGATCTACGGTATTATATCTAGCCACTAGATCAACGATACAATCGTAATCAAGTTATATATGTATCATATAGCATATAGTTTAATATATCGAAGAATGATTTAATGTGTAAATTTTAGTAGATTTTTCGTTTTCATTTAAACTAGTTAATTTTCTGTATGACCTTAATTGTTTCGGAATATAACGACGTGTAATGGAATTAATGAAATGTCACAGTACCCATGTTGTATGAAAGAGATTTTAATGTTGCACTTGACGGAATCGAATAAATCAGATTCAACATGTATCTAGACAAGAAAAAGTTTTCTTGATCATTATTTCGCATAATGATAGTTAATTTTAAAATAATTTCATTATTTGTAAAATCTGTGCATTTGAATGTGTAAAAAGTACTTACTGTTAAACGCATAAGTCATTATTATTTTTCAGAGTGACACATGATTATTTGTAAGTTATAAAACTTGTATCAGTGACAATATTAGCTCAATAGTTAATAGTCGTTTTTTTTTTAAATAAATGTAGATGAAACCTGCAAACATCTAAAATTGGATATTGATAAAATTCGCCACCAGCCATGGGATCTAAGTTTCTATCCCTGGTTCTTGTTATTACACTGGGTCACTCGCACTTCGATCCGGAGCACAGCAAGCCAAAGTATTGATGTTTTGAGGTTGAATAACTTTTGAGTGGATGTTACCCGTCCAGGCGAGCATGCACTAAGTCCTACCGCTGGTATTCTTAACATGATAATTGTCTGTCACAGTGTGGGAGATAGCAGATCACGTCGCGAGGCGGTGGCGGCGGCGGGAGGCGCGGCGGGCAGCTCGCGGCACAGGACGGGCGGGCACGGCGGCACGACGACGGCGCACAGCAAGCAGCTGGCGGCGGGCGGGGCCAACCACCCGGCCCAGCCGCAAGGTAACAAACGTATGATCACCCAATTGTTGTTACCTCCTATTATAATATTCACACACATGCATATCACACATACGTACCACTAAATCTACATACATATTTATACATAACAACAGAACATCGCTCCGAATGAATTCCTGATAATGGAGAAAAGAAATTAACAAGACAGACGAATTCGACATATATATATAGTTTTTTTTATAAATGTCTCGTTTTCGTGTTCGTCCACAATAGTAATGTATAAAAGTGCATTCGAAACACATGAAAACATTATTTACAACTTCGCTCTACCAAGTTCGAAATAGCCCTTGTGCTGTTAAATATTTCCATATATTTTTTCCCTTGGGAATATAATATTCCTCTATTAAAAATTTATGTCTGATAGAGAAAAGTTCTCGATCTTAAATTAATAATAATACAAAATCATTTCTTTCTAAATAATTGTTGCTGGAGTTATTGTAAGAATAACGACAATATAGTCAAATAATATAGTCGTCAATAATTCTTAATTTTTCTTAAGTTACGGACGCAAGCACATTCTAGTAAAGCCGAAATTAAATACTCACTAAGCGGCAACAACGGATAAAATCGTTGTACAATAAATTAACTGAAATAAAAGTAAATGGCACATTGATATGAATTAAAACGGTATACATACATAATATATTGTTATGTTATATTGATAACCTTGGTATATATTTAAAAGTCAGGAGAGCCAATCACTATTACATTGCCAACAACAACAGTACATTTATGATATGAATGTATTAAATATATAAAAGAGTAACAATTGCGGCTTTGCTCGTAAAATTAAAAAAAAAAAAACATTATATTTTTGTTTTCTGAACAAGTTTATTTTATTGTCTATGAACGGGTTAGTTATATGAATTTAAAGATTTAGGGGGCGCATGCAGTGCACGCAAAATCCACCTTTACGTTACAAAGCGAAGGGTGTATCCGATTTTTAAGTTTCTATGTCCGGTTTAGGTTTTTGATTTTGTCACATTATTCGCATAACCCGTATAGTTATTGTTGTATAGAAATAACTGCACATGGGCGTATGACGCAATACGATAATCTGTTTAATTTATACACAGATGTTTGACGTAACGAACGATTTTTTGCAATAACATACGAATATTAGTATTGTTATCAAAAGTTACGTTATCATTCATCATTATAATGAATTATTTATTGATTGACAAAAACAAAAACACACACATTCTTATGTACCCATTTACATACAATAATATATCATGACCGATAATGGTTTTTTTGATGTTTTAATATTTTCAAGGCCATACTCATTACAGATAAATAATGAATAACTTAATATACACTAAACAATTAAAGACAATTTTATGTCGTTTTAAAATAAGGACATGTTATCCGTATTAGGTGCTGCGCCTGCGCAGAGTGACCGTAGTGTTGTATAAATTTCAAACAACCTACGAGGAGATAACAGCATCAGAACAGTTGTCGTACTTCTTAGCTTGATTGAATTTTAATGCACTATAATTCTCCGATGTTGTTTTCGAGTGTAAATTTTATGTAGAATTGGAAGAAACATTTGTATGTTAATCGTATTTATAAATTTAATACCATGCAAAGATATTTTTCAGTTTCAATGACCACAAATACTAAATTTATTCGTGATTTAAATTAAGTAAAAATACACGAACGTGTTATATAATAATCGTATTAGCTTTTTCTACGACCAAATAGAAGAGAAAAAAAAAACAGAAAATGTTAGATATTTATACGCTATTTCGATGTTAATTCTTTCGTAAAAAAATACGTTTATAGTTTATAAATGATGTTATATTTCGTTATATTTATGGGGCTAATGTTATTGCGTTATGTTTTCATGCGGGTGCGGTATCTTTGCGGCGTCGTGACGCGACCTCATGCGATGTCATGCGATGTCTTGCGACGCGACACCACTGCAGGCTCCGGCTGCGGTGGCGATGGCGACTACCAGCTGGTGCAGCACGAGGTGCTCTACTCCTCGTCGAATAGGTAATCTAATAATCTTTTAATTTTATTGCATTTAATATGCTATGCTATTCATATAGTAAAATATATAATAAATTTATCTAAGACGCATTTTTTTTAATTCCATATTCTAATTTTTTTTAAAATACTATTTCATTCATCCATATATATTGTATAACCATATATATATACGTTAGAAATCTTTTAAATAGGTACATTATTTACACTAAGTGTTATTTTTCGTCAGGTACGAGGTGTTGGAGTTCCTCGGACGAGGCACCTTCGGACAGGTGGTGAAGTGCTGGAAGAAGGGCACCAACGAGATAGTTGCCATCAAGATCCTTAAAAACCATCCCAGCTATGCTCGCCAGGGGCAGATTGAGGTGAGATTTAAATCAAACATAAATACTACAACATGACAGATGGAATGGTTGAATATCCACATTCATGATCATTGAGCCTGGTGCTACTACTATGTTTTACAGAATTACTAGCGCTTCTCGTGGTTTCGCTCTCGTCATCATTCTTAATTTCTAAATAATTATTTCCATAGCTCTTTCTTCGAAAATTAAGGATTTTCACACAAACTTTCATCCTCATTATCAATACATGTGCGTTAAAATTTCAGTTAGTCAGTTATTCATTTATACATATATATATAGATATTAATATTTCTACAAAACCTAGTAGTAACACTAGGATAATTAGAAGACTACCTATTGTATACGTTAATTATTGTACATAACAATAAATAACTCTTCAACTCAACGTCTCCAACATAACGTTTTTAGATAATATCGATAAAGACTAAGACGACCGTGAGCGTAATCTTTATCATTGATTCGTACTGAAATCACCTGATACGACATCATATTTTCTTCCTAAATCGAAAATTTTAAATATATTGTATGTTGTTTTTCGAAAGCAACGTTATTTTTTTTCCATACATACGTCGTAACACGTAGCCGCTGCTCTTGGCAATAGTCCAGATATCGAAATGTTTGTGTTTACTCGACCAAGTGCTCTCGCCGCGAAATATATATTCGCTTTGAAGATCTCAACGTGCCCCGATAATTGAGTAATCAAATATTCATATATAAACAGACGAATATACTTTATGACAATATTTAATATATTGTGATGAAAAATTCATACTATATTATTCTTGCTTTTCACTATATTTGAGAAGAAATATTTAATAATCATAAATTCTTTATAAATCTTTCAAACAATATTTATTAAAAGATATCGTTTTATATAAAAACATATAAAAAAATTCTGAGATATGAAGAAACGGCTTCATAACTCAATAAGTCGCCGTCCTCGATTTATATTTGCACAGATTGAATAAAAACAATAAACTGTTCGACGGTGACGAAAGATGAAGCAAATATTCGTAATTTGTAAAGAGATTCCCTTAATCCGAATTAATGAAAATCGTACCATATAATAATTAATTTTATATCAATGTTATTACTGTTTATAAATTTAATGATTATTATTATACTCTTTTCTTATGTAATTTAATATTAAATTATTTATTATTGTTAGTGTAAGGGATATGGCCGTTCTAATTAGATGTATATATATATATATATATATATATATATATATATATATATATACATATATATATATATATATATATATATATGTAAGTTTGCAATGGAAAAACATCTTAAAAATAAACAATTCTTTCGACAGGTGTCCATCCTCTCCCGCTTGTCTCAAGAGTCAGCGGACGAGTTCAACTTCGTCCGCGCCTACGAATGCTTCCAGCATCGCTCGCACACGTGCCTCGTGTTCGAGATGCTGGAGCAGAACCTCTACGACTTCCTTAAACAGAACAAGTTCTCGCCGCTGCCGCTCAAATACATCCGCCCGATATTGCAGCAGGTCCTGACGGCGCTGCTGAAACTCAAGGTGAATATATCATTTGTATACAATTTGTTATGCGAGCCAGTGTCATATAGGCACGAGAGATAACGCCTCAGTCCATAGTCAAGCAAAAAGTAGTATCATTAATAATGGGCGTTAAGTACCATCGTCCAAAGACATAGTCAGTGGTTATGGGCGATGGTGACCACTTGACCTTGTAATGCATCCGTTTATATATAAAAATATTTTTTTTTAAATTAAATATACTGTTCTTGTACAAATAATTTGTTTAAAAAAGTCTGTTGGGCTTATTCATAACTAATATTGTTTCCTTGTTTTGGTTACATAGCAACTGGGCCTGATCCACGCGGACCTGAAGCCAGAGAACATAATGCTGGTGGAACCGGCGCGGCAACCTTACCGCGTCAAGGTCATCGACTTCGGCAGCGCCTCGCATGTCAGCAAAGCCGTCTGCAACACGTACCTGCAGAGCAGATACTATCGGTATGAGGGCATTTCAGTAATAATTACCGAATGTAATTAAGTTACAAAAACAAATTATAAACAATAAAAAAAAATTGGTGTTGGTTTAGATTTAATTAAAAGATATATGTATTTTTTACGAAACAGTAATTCTACATATTATTTGTTTCTTATTCAGGGCGCCTGAGATAATCCTGGGCCTGGCGTTCTGTGAGGCGATTGATATGTGGTCATTGGGTTGCGTGGTGGCCGAGCTGTTCTTGGGCTGGCCGCTGTACCCCGGCTCCTCGGAGTACGACCAGATCCGGTACATCTCGCAGACGCAGGGCCTGCCCACCGAGCACATGCTCAACAGGTACAGCATTACTAATAAGTAATTATATGTAATATGTTAATACAAATAATAACTGAAAATATTGCCCGTAATCATTATTTAACATATCAAATCATTTAGTAGAATTGGCAACAATCACGAATTCAAAGTTAGAAAATTATTATTTTTTTATCAAAGCAGAAAGTGCTTAAAAAGTAAACGAATAATATGCATTTGTATTTTATTAAACATATATTGTGTAAATTCCAGTGCGTCGAAAACAGCCAAGTTCTTCTACCGCGACGTGGACAGCACGTATCCGTTCTGGCGCCTCAAGACACCCGAGGAGCACGAGCTCGAGACCGGCATCAAGAGCAAGGAAGCCAGGAAGTACATCTTCAATTGCCTCGACGACATTGGACAAGTTAGTATTATTTTTTAACGTCAAACAAGTTTAAATAATAATAAACCTATGTAATATAGAAGATACACTTTTGTTTTGTGTTTTTTTAATTATTTAAAAGGTAATAATGCGATACATTTATCATGTCGAATTTTGACTACAACATGTACGTACTACCACAATCTTAACACATTAACGCTATACAAATAAGATCTATTTTAGTTTGAATGTCTAAAGTTCATTGAACTTTCCTGAACTACATGGTTAACACATATTTATTCTAGATTTTTCTTCATAGTACGACAGAATACATTAAAATTATTTATATGTTTTTATCATACGCCTGTCGACCGAGTAATTAAAAATGTATAAGACGCAGTTTTCTTACAATAGTACAGTGGTCGTAACAATAATATATTAGAAAATAAAGCAGATTTAAAACAATAATGTCGTTCATCACTGAAATTACATCTGATTTGCGATAACACTGACAGCTAAAAGAAATAAAAAATACAAACAATGTGTAAATTAAATTACATAATATGTTAGTTATATAATGTATCGAGAATGTAATTGCAGGTTAATAAAAAAACTAGATTATTTCATTAATATAAAGAGTTAAATATATAATGGCTTAATTATTATTTTGTTAAGAAAATAATTCTCAAAAAAGAGGAGGCTTTAAAATACCACACTACATCTAGATTATTATTGATAACATTAATACAACAATAATAATATCTATTTATTTTTGATTATTCTTTGTAATATAACTAGATAATTTAGCAGTTCACAGACTGTGCTACTTATGTGTATAGTATTTCTTTAAATTTAATTACTAACTATAATGTAATATGTTAATTGTCTTATAACAATGCCGGAAAGAGACTTAATTTAAATTCATGATGCATACATTTAGTGGATATTTAATTATTTACTGTTTCATAGTTATTTTTGAATATCCTTAGTATTCAGTCGTGCGCGTTCTAGACATAATTATTTGTTTAATTATATGTAAAAAAAAAAACAAAATTAATATGTTTATATGTGATTTGTCAGGTGAACGTACCAACGGATCTTGAAGGCGGCCAACTGTTGGCCGAGAAAGCTGATAGAAGGGAATTCATTGATTTACTGAAGAGAATGCTTACTATGGACCAAGTGAGTGATTTAATTTTATATTATTATGTCTCAGTTTTTGTTAGCAATTCGTTGCCATTCACTTGGCGTCTCATAATAATTTGTTGCCATTCACTTGGCGTCTCATAATACATGTCACTCGCCTTGACAATTATAAAATGACGAAACCTTATCTATGCATTATTATAAGCTTAAATAAATTAAAAAAAAAATACTTACCTCACCTTGAACAACTGATATTTCTTAATCACCTAGTGTTACAAGTGTAAAATATATTGTTTTGAGTTTGTGTAAGTTTTATGAAAATTTTGTATAAAACTATTAATTCTCACGAATATTGTTTGCTAAAGATCTTCGTCTGTAACGAAACAGATATTTTATATCATCATCAGTACAACAGGTGAACATAGAGTATATTTTTATCTTAAAAAAATATTGATAGTAATTTGTTTCAAAGCGCTGCTACTACTCGTATTAAAAGAAGTAGAAGAATTTTAGTAAAGTGAGTAATGAATGTTCCCAGGAACGCAGGATAACTCCGGGCGAAGCGCTCAACCACGCGTTCGTGACGCTCGCCCACCTCGTCGACTACGCGCACTGCAACAACGTCAAGGCCTCCGTGCAGATGATGGAGGTCCGTGGCTCTTTTTTATATCTTGTTTATTTTTGTCAAAGCCGTTATTGCTCATTTATTTAAATCGATTTGCATTTTTATGGTTTATCTAAATAACTATTTTGTTTAAATTATCCTTAAAAAAATATGTGGGTTTAAAATGTCTAGTTTGTCCCTAGTCCTCCCCTTTTTCAATTATAGGGAATAATCTGGAAAGGGCTTAAAACAACTTAGTTAAAATGTAGTCATCTTTTCATGTGTCTTAATTAATTGGTGATGGTGTTTAAAATAAATTTAAGCGGGGGCTCTAATAATAACGTAAGTTAAACAACACTAGCAATAAATAAGTATTGTATTTATTTTAATAAATTGTAATCGTCATCAGGTATGCCGTCGCTCCGGTAGCGGCGTAGGCGGTGTGGGTGGGGTCGGTGGCGTCGGAGGCGTAGGTGGCGTGGGCGTGGGTGTCGGTGGCGTCGGCGTGGGAGTGGGAGGAGGCGAGTACGTGGGCGGAGTAGTGGCGCCCGCCGCGCCCTCCGCGCACCATCTCGCTCTCACCATCAACCAACAGAGGCTGCGAGCTGCGCCCTACGATAACCTGGTATGGGGTCTCGACGCGCTTAAGTTTACATTTTTTTTAAATAAAGATTTTTACAAATTTACATATTTAAATAAACTTTAATGATATAAACATCGGTTTCGGCAAAGAAAAATAGAGTAGTCGTATAATAATTGTCCCGTGTCCGGTGCGCAGTACCAGCTGTACGGCGGCGGGCGCGTGGCCGTGGGCGGCGCGCGGCAGTACGCGGCGCGCGCGGCCGAGCCCTTCCCGCACCAGTTCGTGTCCTCCATCCTGTGCCAGCCCGCCTACCAGGTACGCGTTTACATTCTCAGAGTACAATCGTTTATGCTATTCTTAGTACTCTAGAATTTTAATCTTCGTAAATAATAAAAAATAAACAGTAACAAGTTTTGAGAATATTAGAGAAATGATTGTTGATCAATATTGTTTTCAAAAATCTATAAATGGCAATCAAAATAATATCTTCAAACCTCATGTTACATTTTAAGCCCGCTTTCTTGTGGCTGTAACGCTATTAAAGCCCTCTTGTCTGATTCCCACTCCCTCAAGGTATCTTGACCATCATAAATCACGTTCATCATCGTTTTCCTATACACAGGTGCAACAGCTGGCAGCAGCCGCCGCCGCAGCTGCGGCAGCGCACCACCAGCATGGCGTGGGCGTGGGTGTGGGGGTCAGTGACGTGGGCGAGTGGCGCGCACCGCTTATCGTGGAGCCCGCGCCGCTGCCTGAGCCGGACGTGTGGGACTACCACCCGCACCACGCGCACCACCACCACCCGCACAAAAGGTCAGTTATTCAATTTTGATTAAACCCTCTAATAATAGATAATAAAAAACAGTCTGATAAATTGTGTAAAAAATATAATTTGATTTAGAAAAAATACTTCGAAGTTGTAACACGATGGCTTTAAATTATAAAAATAGATAGTAAAATTTGAATGAATTGTCAACAGATCAACGAAGCAGCAGACGAGCGCCCTGCCGCACTACCAGCCGCATCACCAAACGCATCAGTACAGGTACACAACAATGTTCCTTTATGAACCCTCACAACGTTCAAATGTAATAAGAAATCGAAATAGTCTTTAGTTTCTTCAGATTGTTTTTTTTTTAATACTGACACTGATTAGTATCATATTAGTTTCTCACAATACTATTTTATTGTATAATGCGGATACAATTCTACATTTGTTTAAAAAAAAGTCCTCTTTTATTAGTATAGATAGATTATAAAATTATCATAAAACACAAGGTTAACATTTAAAAAATAAACTTATTATAATTTAATGCAAACTATACTACGATACGAGTATTTTTTATTTTTTCAAAACGTCAATGTATTTGTTTTTTATTTAAATGTAATAGGCAATTTTGTAAAAAAAAAAACATTTTAAATATGACATAATACATACAAAGTTATAATGATAATAAAATGGGTGGAGTTAGTATTTAGTGGTATATTTTTTTATTTTTAAAATAAATTGTATTTGTTTAAAATACCTTTGTTATTTACTTAGTATAAAATGGTAACTAATGAGTTTTTACCGATACCTTTCGGTAAGTATAAATACTCTTTTCAATAGTTATATCTCCAAATTTTAAACATTTGTGTTACACATAGTTCTTGGTCTCTTAATCTTGTATTACATGGTATGTCAATTTTCGATTATTCAGTATGGCGAGCGGTGGCAGTAAGAAGGAGGCGACTCAGCTGTCGCCGGTCAAGAAGCGAGTCAAAGAGGGCACCCCGCCCTCGCGCCACCGACATCATGATCACACGTACGTTGGATATTTATTGAAAGTTTTTTTTTGTGTTTGTATTTCTTTCATGGAAGTCATTCTATAATAAGCAAAAGCAAATAACTGACAGTCGCTCAGTCAATATTATACATATTTGTTTTTATTTCTATCATTATTTTTAAATTATTTACAAGTATCTTTCTTATTAATTATGAATATGTAAAATAATTTCAAATAAATTCCTAGTAAAGTCCACTTGCATAAACTTCTAGTTAATTTACTAATTGCATGTAGTAAATGTTATAATTTTCCAATAGAAGTGTTCGTGGCAGCACTACAACAGCGAGTGGCAGCACCACTGGCGCGTGGGAAGCCGGCTGTGGCGCGCACACCATCACCATTCGGGACACGCCATCACCTGCGGTCTCCGTTATCACCATCTCTGACTCCGACGATGATGCAGAACCACGCAACAATAGAGGTGATAACCAAATACAAACATTGATACTGATGAATTTTATCAACAACACTCAATATATTATCACAGCGGAATAACGTATTAGTTATCTGCTTATTTAACGGATTTTAAATCTCTTAAATGATAAATACACAATTGATATACATTATTTGTATTTTTATATAAAAATATCTATCAAACCAGGAGAAAAAATTAGCATATTATTATACATATATTTCACACTGTTTTATCGTATAATATAATAATAACAAACATTTAGAGTTGTTAAAATATATCATATATGTAAGTAATAAAGGATAAATTTAATTAAAAAAAAATAAACATAACTCAATGTTTAATTAACTTACAGGAAGTGGCGAGTGCCCACCAAACGCTCACGTTAGCAGCAATAACGCGAGTAACGGCAACAACAGCAATACTAACACAACAACAACGGCAACGGGCGTGACGGTCAGCAGCAACGGCGGCGTGATATGCAGCGCACGCACGCCCCGGGACGAGCGACACGTGAAGCACGAGCCACACCACCAGCCCTGCCACCACCATCACACGGTAGGAATACCGCATTGTTATACCATTACGGCTTTATAAACGTTGTTTGCCGAAAAGCCGAGATGGCCCAGTGGTAAGAACGCGTGAATCTTAACCGATGATCGTGGGTTCAAACCCGGGCAAGCACCACTGAAGTTTTTCATGTGCTTAATTTGTGATTAAAATTCATATCGTGCTTTTCGGTGAAGGAAAACATCGTGGGGAAACCTGCATGTGTCTAATTTCACTGAAATTCTGCCACATGTGTATTCCACCAATCCGCATTGGAGCAGCGTGGTGGAATAAGCTCTAAAGCCTTCTCCTCAAAAAGGGAGAAGAGGCCTTAGCCCAGCAGTGGGATATTTACAGGCTGTTACCGTGAAACGTTGTTTAACACTGATTTCATTATTTCTGTCATTATTGATTTGAAATTCGAAAGAAGAAGACACCATTGTTTAATTAATAAACCGCTAAGCTTAGTTTATAAGTAAGGGTGTTAACCTGCAGTAATAGTGTATTAAAAAAATGTGTTATTTTACTTAAACTTGAATTTTTTCGGTCAATCTAAAGATATTAAATTTTTGTAATAGTTAAATGATGACAAACTCTTTTAAACATTTTTTTATCGTTATTTTTATTATGTTAGGCAGAATGAAGTGGACAATCTATTAATAATTCTCTAAACGATTTGTATATATTTCAGCAACAACAACAATCGCAGCAGCAGCCGCAGCCACAGCAACAACAAGCTCCGCCTCAACAACAGCAGCAGCAACAGCAGGCCCCGCCCCAGCAGCAGCAACAAGCGCCGCCGCAGCGCCAAGCCGCCCCGCAGGCGACGCCGCAGAGCCAGAAGAAGCGGCTGCTGGCGCTCGCGCAGCAGGAGGCGCAGGCCAAGCTCGAGCCGCACCACGACCACCCGCCGACCGCCGCCGCGCACTACAATGTGAGTGCTCCCTGACGCGCTCTCGCATGATACTGACACGATTAGTAGTTCTACAGCAGTAGTAGAAGTATAAATGAATGCTAGAGCTAAAAAACCCTGTTATAAAAATATTTATTCAGAAATTTTATGAAATTTACGGGTATTTATTATATACCATAGATATGTATCTGCTTTCTATTTATTTAAATATTACACAGAAAACTAGAATAATTTTAAAACATCTTTATTATCGACTAAATATACATTTTTTGTTACAGAGCGGTTCGACGGTTCGCCAGACGAATGACTATCAATGTAATCAGTATGTTCCCACGCAACACAACAAGAGGGATAGCGTAAGTGACATTCTGCAATAAATTACTGATTCATGAAACAAGTATATTTATGAGTGAAAATTAGTAGGTATTAAATGAGTTACGTACAATCACAGTGCAAATATATGTTAGAGAATAAATAATAGTAATAAAATATAGTCTTAGTTTTGACTCGTGTACGACTGATGGCAACACGGACAGTGACGTGAGACGCTTTGACAGTTACATGACTTATCGTGAGTCAGTAGAGTGAGGTGAGTGAGGTTCGAAATCATTGCATCGAGAACACTCGACCGTGCCGCAAGTGCGCACTGACCATGTCGGACGAACAAAATGTACAAAGTACCTCGGCTTCTGCAACAGCAGCGGTGGGATCGGTTCACGATTCTCACCTTGGGTCTCCAATTCTCAGAAGAACTTCGCGGCAACCATATTCTCAAAGTACTCGCACTGAACACGAAAAAGAATATGCACCGCCGACATTTGATGGTCCACCAGCTTCAACATCGACTTCGACTGGTATGTGGGCTGAATTCTTCCAGCTGAATGAAAAAATTCCAGGCTGAATAACTGGTGGTAGAGCTTTGTGCAAGCTCGTCTGGGTAGGTACCACCCACTCATCAGATATTCTGCCGCAAAACAGCAGTACTTGGTATTGTTGTGTTCCGGTTTGAAGGGTGAGTGAGCCAGTGTAATTACAGGCACAAGGGACCTAAGATCGTAGTTCCCAAGATTGGTGGCGCGTTGGCGATTTAAGCGATGGACAACATTTCTTACAATGCCAATGTCTAAGGGCATTGGTGTCCACTTACCATCAGGTGGCCCATATGCTCGTCCACCTTCCTTTTCTATAAAAAAAAAAACAACTTCAAACCTAAAGAAGTTGAATCGACGTCGAAAATGAAGAAGCTAACGCCGAATGAAATCTTCCTTCCACCTTATGATCCAGACGAAAGTGAGTTTTCGGCTCGACAATGGTGCGAAGAAATTGATTACCACAAAAGGGAAAACTCGTGGACAGACTATGAAGCAAAAAACGCGGCTTTTATAAACCTACCCGAGCCAAGAAATGGGCGTCTCAATCTTATCAACTCTGCAAGACCTGGAATGACGTTAAAGAGCGACTGTCCTGCCAATTTGCAACCACAAGAAGATTTCATGATCTGTTTTGCGACATGGTGGAGTATTCGAGTGAAAAAGCATCTACCTACATCGAGTATTCTACAAATAAGCTTGCGATGCTCGACCGGCTTGCAACGGGATGGAGCGAGGCGAACAAAACCGAGGTGGTCATCTCTGATATCAGTGATATTCAGGTACGTTCAGAGTTATTAAAAAATACACCTTCAGATTTTGTGGCCCTCGATACACATTTAAGCACTTACCCGCGTTTAAGAAGCTTAAAACGTAGGTTTGAACCACAAATCGATAAAACAATTAAGCGTGCAAGGTTTAATGACAATTTTTTGCTTTCTGACTATCGTAAGTGTCATAATTGTGGAAAGGTCGGCCATTTAAAAGGTAACTGTACAATTGATAAGCTACCTATCAATAATAAAAATTTAAAACAATTGTCACAGTGTCCATCTGATAATGTCATTCGATGTAGCTACTGTAAAAAAGTAGGTCATACTGATCGCGCATGTTTCATAAAATAAAAATATGAAAAGAACGGTGTCGCCAAGATAGACCATACATTCACAGAATCTGTCAATGTATGTACTACTAACAATGTTTCCCTTGTTGAAATTAAAATTAATAACTATTTATTACATGCGCTAATAGACAGCGGTTCTGAATGCTCGTTGATACGTTAAAACGTGGCTGATAACCTAGACGGTTTACGAGAGTTTGCATTTACTAAACTTACTGGTATTGGTTCACAAACATCTTACTCGTTTAACAAATTGTCAGTTCCTATAACGTTGTGCAGTATTTATGTGGAAGTAAATTTTATTGTTGTAGATTCCGATATTATTCCATATGACGTTATATTAGGACGTGATATTTTTAAAATACCCGGTTTAGAACTTACTATTAATAACGATCTCGCGATGTTAATTTGTCTGTTTGTACTATGCTCGAATCGAATAATGAATTTAATATTGATACTGACCTTACTGATATAGCAGATAAACAACGACTTAATTCTATTATAAGTAAATTTAGTAATAGTTTTGTTACGGGTTACGCTAATACAACTGTCAGTACAGGTGAAATGGTAATTAGGCTTAAAAATCCCGATAAAATTGTCCAAAGACATCCGTATAGACTTGCTCCATCAGAGCGGACAGTGTTGAGAGGTATAATAGCTGATCTCGAGTCAAAAGGTATCTTAGGGAGAGTACGTCGCCTTTTTCAAGCCCAGCATTGTTAGTAAAGAAGAAAGACGGCTCAGACCGCCTATGCATAGATATAGAGAACTCAATTCTAATACTGTGCGAGATAATTATCCACTCCCACTCATAGACGAGCTAATAGATTCTTTAGGTCAGGCCAGGTTTTATACTTCCCTTGATATGGCATCTGGATTTTATCAAATACCAATGTCGAGTTCAACGAATTCTATAAAGAAAACGGCTTTTATAAGCCCAGATGGTGTGTGGGAATTTTTAAAAATGCCTTTTGGCTTATGTAATGCTCCCTCCGTATATCAAAGAGCAATTAATAGCGCTTTGGGTAGTCTCAGAGATAGTATAGCATTGGTCTATATGGACGATGTGTTGATAGCATCCCCAACAATTGAAGAACCTTTTAAAAATTTAGAAGCGGTTTTAAGAGCTTTGACCGGGGCAGGGTTTTCATTGAATTGGAAAAAATGTAAATTTATAAGGACTACTATTGAATACTTGGGGTATGTAATATGTAACGGGTCAATAAAACCGAATCCAAAAAAAATCGAAGCTTTTGTTAACGCCCCTATCCCCACTAACGTGAAGGAACTACGTCAATTTAATGGCTTGGCAGGTTATTTTAGAAAGTTCATCCCCAATTTTTCATCAATTATGGCGCCATTGTGTCATTTAACTAGAAAAGATTCTAAATGGGACTGGACGGACAGACATAACACTGTATATCAATCAATTATTAAACAATTAACTTCTACACCAGTATTGACAATATTTGACCCTGAACGAGCTACTGAACTGCATACTGATGCAAGCTCGATCGGCTATGGTGCCATATTATTCCAGAAACATGATACCCAGCTTAGAGTCGTTGGTTACTATAGCCAAAGAACTACCGACGTAGAAAGTCGTTATCATAGCTATGAACTAGAAACATTGGCTGTATTTAAGGCACTAAAACATTTCCGCCATTATCTTCTCGGTAGGAGTTTCAAAGTCGTTACTGACTGCAATAGTCTAAAAGCGTCCCGCCATAAAAAGGACTTATCAGCTCGTGTACATAGTAGATATAAAACTACTTATTTGATAGAATGATATAAAAAAAAGTTCTATAATAGTAGCAGTTAAGTTGCAGTTCCTATAAACATTGTGATTAAAAATATTTAGCAATTATAAGTTGATTAAAAAAAAAAATACAGTATAAATTATATTAATAATAAGTATAATGTGAAGTCGTTTATTTGTTCTTTATTATAATGTTTTATTATCTTGTGTTCACCAACTCATCAAAAACATTGTAACTATAAAACAAAACAAAAAAAAATAAGATAGAAGGAGCAATAGGAAAGATTAATAATTATGATGATTATAACTATACCAATGAAGTTCTGTTTTTGTTCTTACCTAACATTTCCTTATAACTTTTATAACTTTTAAATGTAATTATAAAACGTTGATTTAAAATTTGTGTATTTATGGTTTATTTTTAAGCATATACGCCACATTGTATAAAAAGCGTTGGAAGTCGAAACGCTTCACGCTAACGTGTTTAAGCGTTGGAAGTCGAAACGCTTCGCGCTAACGTGTTTAAGCGTTGGAAGTCGAAACGCTTCACGCTAACGTGTTTAAGCGTTGGAAGTCGAAACGCTTCGCGCTAACGTGTTTAAGCGTTGGAAGGCGAAACGCTTCACGCTAACGTGTTTAAGCGCTGGAAGTCGAAACGCTTCGCGCTAACGTGTTTAAGCGTTGGAAGTCGAAACGCTTCGCGCTAACGTGTTTAAGCGTTGGAAGTCGAAACGCTTCGCGCTAACGTGTTTAAGCGTTGGAAGGCGAAACGCTTCGCGCCAGTGTGGTGAAAACACTTCAGTTTGTATAGTTTGAAAGTAAAATAGCAGTTGTGGAAAATAAATTTATTTTAAACGGTATTAGAATACATGTCAGTGGTGATGTTAGCGCGTTATGTGGCTTAACATCTTAGAGTAAGATGGAGTTTGTAGAGGCGCGAGAACGCGCCTTCTGTCAGAATAGCCGTGTTAGAGAATAAATAATAGTAATAAAATATAGTCTTAGTTTTGACTCGTGTACGACTGATGGCAACACGGACAGTGACGTGAGACGCTTTGACAGTTACATGACTTATCGTGAGTCAGTAGAGTGAGGTTCGAAATCATTGCATCGAGAACACTCGACCGTGCCGCACGTGCGCACTGACCATGTCGGACGAACAAACAAACAAAGTACCTCGGCTTCTGCAACATATATATTAGTAAATTGTGACGTACATTCTGTTAACACCAGGAACAAGTATAAACTTACAACTACTATTACCCTTTTATGGGACAATGTTTATGTTAACTTTTACAACAGGATCCCAGAAAACGTTCAACAATATTCAATTGCGAAATTTAAAAGAATCGTTAAGGAATGCTTGTGTGCTAAAGGATATTATACAACCAATTAATTTTTATGATGATTGCACACCTTGAAATGAAACGATCGCCTCCAGGCCATTTCAAATAAAAAAATACAACTCTATTATTGTATATGACGTATAATTGTAAAAAATGAGATACAAAAATCGGTTCTTCTCGGGTCTGAGATGTTTATTTCCGAACCGGTGGTAGATTTATGACAATCAATAAGCAAGTGTAACGCTTCTATATTGAATAAAGATTTTTGACTTTTGACTTTGAGAAGAGGTCTCAACTATCGATAAACAATAGTGATTTGTATTGCTATAGACATATAGGACATAGCATCTCGGTTCCTACGACGTTAATTATTGGGAAGATCGAAGGGCGAATGAAACAAAGGAACCGTTCATATAACCTTATTTATATAACTACAATAATTGTGGCTGAGACTATAACCCAGTAGCGAATATCTAACCTGACCAGTGCGATTCTGAAACGTTAATATTAAATCAGCGCCATCTATCGGTACCAGATAGTAACATACCCGATTAAATGCAACACAGCTGAGTCGACTTTTTTTTATGGATACCACCACCATCTACGTTTATAAGAAAGTTTGAATAATATTATCAGTTGTGATGACGTACGAATTTACATTTCAGAGCGGCGGCTGTCGAGAATATCTACCGGTGAGCGGTGCGGTGAGCGGAGTGAGCGGTGTCAGTGGAGTGGCCGGAGTTAGTGGAGTGAGCGGAATGGGAATGAGCGTGAACGTGGGTCCGCCCGCCGCGCACAAGCATGCGCCACACGCGTGGCACCACCACCCGCACGCGCACTACAAGTGAGAACCCTTTTGTAATACTTAATCGAGTTTGTGTATTTTCACATTTATAATTTATGATTATATGTGGAATATATCCACCCACCGGCAGTGAAATTTTTCGGGCTGGTACACTTATATTTGAAATGACTTATTATTGAATGACAATTGACCGCGTTCGTGCGTTGTGTCAGAAGCGGCGCCGGCGCGGCGGGGGGCGGCGTGCTGTCGCCGGGCGGCGTGTCGCCCGGGTACTTGCCGCCGCCGCTCTACGTGCCCACCTACCACTACCACACGTGAGTACCTCCTCCGGCACGTACTGACTTAGTCAACGTGATATTATACTTTAAATATCACGTTCTTCATTTAGAGAAGAGAGTAGAGACCCTCTTTTTTGTAGTAGGAACACGTTTTGTTTGATGTTATAAACTTGTGTAATATATATTTAGTTGTTGTTAAATTCTACTGAACGTATTTACAGTGGCGGTGTCAGCGGAGTGGGAGGAGTGGGTGGCGTTGGAGGAGTGGCGGGTCCGCCGCCCGCGCACCACGGCAGTGGAGCGAGGCTGCCCGGCTACCTGCAGCCCTACTCGCCCACCTACCTCGTGCCGCAGCACCCGCAGCAGCACCTGTGGTACACCGACTGAGCACCGCCCGCCGCCGGCGCGCTGGACCGGGGTGACCACGTAGCGATGCAGGACCCCTACCATCAATTGGGGTAGACGAGCTGTCGTCTCGCTGGGTCATCGACCAGATATTGGTCAAGGTATTAGCGATCGAGTTGCGAGAATAATCAAAGCATCGACTTATCGTTGAACGATTACGTCATCTCAAGAAATGAGAAAATCATATGCGATCGAGTTTCTTTAAATAATCCATCTCTATAAAAATCGGATGGTGATTGTAAATTCTCGCTTGCTGGCGGTACACGCGAATCGATACAGCAACAATTATAACGAAAATCGACATTGAAAAGTAAAGAAGAGTTGGATTGTGATATAGATAAAGTGCATCAGAACGAAAGTGTTATTGACGTTTTTTAGATATTAAGAGCACAGAATTTAATGTAACGCACACGCTCGCTGCCCTTATCGACGAACGAGTCTAATATATGGTTGGATATGTCGACCCCTTTGTCCATAAGGGCGGTCGAGTGTCCCTCGAGGAACAAAATCGACCGTTTCTATTCACACTGCAATTTTTAATTCAAAACTGTGACTAGTGTGTTTTGCGCGCGTGTTTTAAATACAGTTCCTTGTGTACCGAGGCCTGTCCTAGGGCTCTGTGTTTATAGTTAATCAATTTCTGTACAAATTAGATGTGATTTATATTATTCACATTGAACGCGACCTACGATACGTATTCGCGTTAGCTTGAGTGAGTATTGAGTGTTTATTGTTTTAATGTATTCCTTTCCTAGATGTGAATTAGTTAATGTTGCAAGAATTTTAAATAAAATAAAAAAAACAGTGTTTATTTGTACTAAATGTATACGCAATGTACGCGTTAGAGTTAGTGACGAAAGTTTTATTTACTTGTATATGGAATGTAAATTAATTTTTAAGTAATTTTGCCGCGAGAGCGAAGCGAGTAGGTTGCATTTACTAATATTTTATCGTAGACTTAACGTTTCTACCAAATCATTTAAAATGTTGGGGAGTTTTTTATGTATTAAACCGGCGCATCGTAACGAAGCGATCGTCGAATGCACTGACGCGTTAACTTTCTTTCTAGATATAACGCGATATGTATAATTTGTTTTTGTAGGTATTTTAGTTTTTACGAGACACTGATTTTGTCAATTACATCTAGGTTTTATTTGTATTGTATAATAGCGTATCCGCTTTGGTATGAGATTTATCGATGTTTTTATGTTACATTTCATATCATGTAGCGTAGAGGGCTCGACGCCCGTCTGTTTAATCATACAAAAAAACATGCTGTGTTTATTACCTATTTAATCATATTAACTGGAATTATGTAGATATAATCGTAACGTGTGTAGGGCGCGGTGATGGATAACTTGTATAGAATTAGATTCAATATTAAACAAAATAAAAAAAATGATTATTTAAGAGTTTTATAAAATATTTAGTATGGAATAAACATTTATAGATTCTTCATGTTTAATATGCATGTACGCTGAAATTAGATAGAACAATATTGTTATATATTCTTTGTCAATGAAGATTTATTGCTAATGCAATATTCTGTTCTGATGTTCAGTGACACTCTCGAACGCTAACTGATACATTTTTGCTTCAAACCTCGTTCTAAGCCTGGGTACATGACTGGAAGACATATCGACAGGCCCATATCGTTCATATCATTTGTATAATTTCACTCTGGTTTCACTTTTTTTTATGCTATTGATTTTGCTATTGTATATAAGTTTAGAAGTATACTATTATTTTAATATAAAATAAAAATTATCCTGAATTCCTTCACACTTAGTGTTTTGTCGATAGTTTTTTATTTTTTTTTTTTGCTTATTAGTTATTTAAGAGTTTTAACTTATACGATTAATGACCATTGTGGTACTATTTAGGATTTTCATTATGATGTAATCGATGCAGATGTAATGTCCTACCAAACGTTTTCTAAATGACAACATACATTTCTTTATATTAGTATTTTAGGTTTGCTGCCTGACAATAACTTTATAGTTTAATACACCTTGTAATATTATTATAGACAATTATATTTAATTATTTTAAAATGTTTTTCGAGCATTGTACAGAATATGCAAATGATACATATTCTGGTTTTTTTTATTTTGTTTTTTTTTTTCGTTCGTTTTTATTGTTTATAATTCTTCGTATATTACTTAATTCCGATAAATGTCTCTTAATTCTCGCCTATTTTGTGCAATGCTTGTCTTATAACTAGTGACGCGTCTTTTTGTACAATCAATGTAATACAGATCATAAAAATTGATAAAACAATTAATTAAAAAAAAACTCAAGAGTATAACTACCAAAGCTTGCATTTAAACTCTGTGACAAATGGAGAGTTTTAATTTTAACAGACAACAATTATTCTAACACATTGTGATATGTATTTTATTACAAAAACATGTTTACATTATTTACAAGACGCGTCATATAATTTGAGTAGTTATCGGTGATCACGGAAAATCAATGATCTCTGAGCCCTAAGGCTTTCAACAAACATAATGTAACTCGACCCCACACTCGTCAATAAGCACAGCATTATTGATATTGGATATTCGACTATCACGAGTAACAATACGAAAGTGAAAAAAAAATCACAAATTGATTTTTAAAAAATCGTGATTTTACTGTTATTTTTCTTTAATATCATTTCTGTATTTAAGCTATTTTTTTTTTTGTTCCAATTACTTTTACTTTTCTCTTCAACATATAAAAAATAAACTGTTACTCCGATAGTCTTATATCCTTAATTTTATTTTCATTCATTCGTTATTAATTAATACGTTTTATTTGCGGAATTTTTGGGGTTTATTTTAAGTGTATTAACAAATGTATTGTTAACTTTATTTGAATGTATTCTTTCCTAGTTTGTATAGGACCCGCTTATATCGTTTATCGTGAATTATTATTGCCTTTTTAATTAAATGTTAAGCGTATGTCTACATGGGGCATATACAATCTGTAAAAATGAAACAAATGCAATAAGTTCGTAATCTCTGTGATTTTTTATCGATCGTAGTACTTTGAATAATTTGATTATTGTAAATTTGGGTTGTTGCAATAAATTTTAACTAAAAAAAAAAATTAAAATACGAATAGCTGGACGTAGACATGCCCCGACTGTATGATTATTTAGTTGTAGTTTTGTTTCAACTCAGCTTTACACCCGTAATGTTAAAATATTGACAATAATAATGTAACGACCGATATAATGTACAAATACGAGATATTTGTAAGTTGTTTTAACTATTTTATTCTTTCAATATGTTTGTGAGCTAGAATCGCGATTACTGCTTAGTTTGTATATCATCCGCAAACGCACATTTGTTTTTTATTTTTTATTGATTTCACTGTGATTCTAATGAAACTACTAAAATATTTTTTTTTCTATTCAATTACACTTCTCCTTTTAAAATTAATTAAGGCTACGTTTGCGTTTTAAGTGATTTCATGTAACTTTTGAAATACAATACGTTACGTACGTACCTGTGGGTACGAGCTGAGAGCTAATTATATATAATAATGGGTATTTTATGTTTTAATTTTAGTTTGTAGGCGCTTGTGTCTTTGCAGGCGGTGAACCATTAACATAACTTAAATTTGGTGATCAGGGGCTAGCACTGATGTTGCTTAAGTTTTCTCTTCATTAATAATCACATAGTTATTATGAAAGAATTGTAAATAAACATCCAGATACCCCCTTTTTATTTTACTTTTATTTTTTGTTCCTTTTCCTTTATTTACGTTTTTTATTTTATTTTATTTATTATTTGGGCCTGTCTAGAATGATTTAATATTTACGTTAATTGTAGCATTGTGATCGTTCACTCACTCCAATACTGCTTATAAAATACTAGTAGTTGAATATTGCGCCGCATATTTGTACCTAATCACATTGTTATAAAGGCTAAGGTCGCCTGGCCTGCGTCCGTAGTCAATAGAGGCGAGCGACGCCTGAGCTGCTGTCTCGACAATAACCCAGTGTCAGACAATAATCATTCTTATTATTTGCCTATTAGTAGTCAGTTCCGTTCGCCCCTTATTAGAGACATAGTTGACTACATCCTAGAAGCTTAGAATATTCAGATTAATAATATTCACATTCTAGTTGCAGAAATTTTAAAAACTTATGAGTAAAAATCATTTCGTATGTATGGAACAAAAAGAAATAATACCACTTACGATTGTGCGAATACATTTTCAATTCAGTAAGGAAAAAGAATGAAACGAGTAGTGGTTGCATTAAAATAATAAATATTTGAAATAAAATCTAAAAAAGTAATTAAAATAATATGTGTAAAAATATTAAATGTACTAGTGACAAATCGTAAATCGTGAGGATAACTCAAAATTTTAGTTATTTGTTAGTGTATTATAAATAAGTTTAATGAGAGATTGGTAAGTTATTAATAAATGTTCATTTTAGAATTGAAATTTAATATTTAATAACAAACTATTTATCATTGATGTACCTTAATATTGACTGAATGTTACCTACTCTAAGTGCTTAGAAGCAGCTTTTTAAGAAACCGTTTACTAGATGTATGCACTTACTAGTAGGATCAGTGAAGTGATTTTCTACGATTCATTAAATATTCGCACTTTTTCTGATATAAAGGTATGATGTTACAAGTCAGACTGCCTCCGAACAATAATAACTTCAAATAATGAGGTCAAGATGGTGTTGTATTGATATTAAATAAATAATTGAGAATTTTAGCATGAATAAAACAATATCAAAACCAATAGGAAAACGCCTGCGGTTTTAGTAAAGGCATCGTTTTACAGGGGGACGTAATTCGTTCACAATATAATAAGGTATTTCTGGCAATCACAAGTCTGATCTCAGGTACGTTGTAGTATTCGGTAGGAAGTGCGCTGCGGATCGTAGCTCTACTCTAGTTGTAACTTTTATATATTCGACGTTCTATATCTACCTAATAGGTATGTGTGATAATAAAGTTAAGCTTTCAACTAGATGAAGTACAATGAATTCTAATGTTTATCTCATAGGCCAATGTTTATAAATATTATTTTTACACTGTCTATTAATATAAATGTGATTTTGTCTGTAGATTGTAATGTCTTAGATTATTGCGCGGTCCAGTTTGTCGATATATCTCTAATTCAATTTCAAATAAGGAAGCTACGCTCCGGTATTTAATGTAATAAGTAAATTAGGGATACGTAAGTTTTTTAATTCCATATTTACAATATCTCGATACGTCACGATGAAGTTAATAGTGTTTCCAATGCTTTTCACTGTGTTTGTATATCAATAGCGTTAAGGTTCAAAATCGCATCACAAGTCTGTTCTTACCAAGATATTTTGCCGTCCAAGTTTCGTACCTTTTCGGGTACGACAGACAGACAGCTGGACTGCTCTATTTACTATTTAAAATATTTAATTTTGAACTACAATTCATATTTCGACACCAAACCGATTTTTAAAATTCTATATTATATGATTAAGTATTTTATATTCATATAGAGCTTATAGTGGGTTTAGGGCTGTAGTCGTTTTAAAATAAGCTGTGAACTGAATGTTGAGTTATGCCTGTATATAATAAGTTGTTGCAAACATTATAAAATATATCAAAACATGTAATTTATATAATGATAATTTCAGTTCTAGACACAATTCAATCACAACTAAAATTTGTTATCAAAAAGAGCGATTTTTTTTACGTTAATATAAATTATTGTATTATTTTGTGTATGAATTTAATACATGTAGGTACGACTCAGCAATTAAGTCACTGAACCCAAATTATATCAGGGAGATGTTAGCGTAGAGGCTTTTCGTCTTAAATAACTTATCAAAGATTTATAAAAGCTATGGGTGTAGTGTTGAACGCATAGGTTAAAATATATAATGTCGTTTTAATACTGTTCATTCGATTATGAAAATACAACACGAGTATTTAATTACAAAAACTATGAATTTAATGTTTGAAGCACGTAAGGAGTGCGGAGTGTAAGCACTGGCGAAATTATTTTCATTCGTAATTCGGTCAACTCGTTTTAACTTTCTCATAAAAATTGTCTTGAAATTTAAAACATTCGTATAATCTAATTAATTAATTAAATGTTAGGGCTACGGCTGTATGTTAATTTTGTATCGATATTATTAAAATTTGTTAAGAAAATATTTCGTAAAAGTTGTTTAAAAAAAAGACAGATATCCATTAATTTAGAAACATTTTAATATTTAACAAATTTAAGATTCAATGTCGCCTTTGCTATTAGATGACGCCAGTCTATATAGAATATCTAAAAGGATTATATCTGTAAAATGTGATTTAAATGTCCAGATTATTATTCGATATTTGCTATCTTCTATATAACATACGATTAAGAATATCCTATTAGCGTCCAGTGAGATTTTGTCTATCAGTGTCTAAAGTTATTGTGATGCGAAATAGCGCGTCGCAAACGTAATTACCTACACCTATTTATGCTAGAATAGATTCAGTAAATGTAGGTCTCCGACCAAATTAGCTGGTAATTAAAATATACTTATCTCGGAACACAAATATTATAAAGTTGGTATTCGTACGCTGTGAACTAGCACTGTATGTAGGATGGGTGGGGATACTAAAGTACAAATTTATCAAACGTTCCCCAGTCTCGAACGCTTTAAGCTCTTTTCTTATATACTTAGTAATATATAAGATAAAGAGGTTGCATTAAAATCGTTTTGAATGTTTAATAAATGTCGTATTAGATAAACTCGTAAAGTTTCCATTTTTATCATTTGCAAATTTCAGTGATATAATATTATATATAAAATGTTTAAAAATTTGTCAAACCTAACCTCACACGTTTTATAAGTTATTTGTTAATCACTTAAATGTACTAGATTTGTGGTAGCATAGTTGAATATCGGTGACAGGATCACGTTTTCGAATTAAATCGTAATTTTATAACAATTGATGTGCCTAAGTGTAATACTCTATTGTAAATGTATATAATATAATGAGTAGTTATATTTATTTCAAGTCCTCGGACTGAATATTAGCATGGAACGACGCCATGTTAGCTTTATATAACGTTTCGTGTTTATTGCATGTTGGTTCAGAAGTGTTTTGAAGACAATAACTTCTCATTTCCTACAGTCGGTGACGTACACGATTAAATGCCAAGCATAAGTACTCAGTATTCCGTGTAACTCTTCACCTTATATGAAACAAACCAAAACAAAAATAATAAAACAAACAATACTTCATGAAAACAAAACGATTTAAAGTACCTGTGTGTTATTTTTTATTGAAATTGATAGAAATTATTATTATAGAACTTGTGTGCGTCTATATAATGTACGCCACTGACTGTAGCCCTTGATGTGTAATTGCTTAATGCATTTGAATAAAATTAAATTTCTAGCTACATAAGCATCTACATTTTTACTACACTGTTTTTCGTAATGAGCTACATTTTACTATACGTTTCGTTTGGAATAAGTAATTTTTATCGATTTTATTTTCACACTTCGATATTTGTACTGATTAGTGGTAGACTGTTTTCTATTCAAAAGTATAGTCTTATTTTCACACGATGAAATTGTTGTGGACACGTAGTGTGATGTCATGACTCATGGTACGTTAGCTTAGTAATTACAAAAAAATTATAGCACGCCACAGGATTATTTGCATTTCCAATTATTGTACCTAGTCAGTTATTTTGTATCGAATGTTTGAACCGTGGATGTTAATGAACACGCCGTGTTTATGGTGTACGATTGACGAGCAAATGTATTTTATCATCTATACTCGCCGTGTACACGAATATAATGGGTATCGGTAGTTATGTAGACTTGATTGTGATATCAATAAACATTTTCATACGAGCATCCAATGACTGTTTTAATAATATCCCTATCCTTGATATATTTTTTTTGCATTGGTTAGTGTTACTGGCTTTCTATAAGCGGTCGCAGGTTCGAATCGAACAAGTTACAAAAGGAGTTTTATTTATTATGATTTCTCACTAACGTATTTTTTTAGATAAAATATTTCAATAAAGACAAATGAATGGAAATCGTCAAGGATTTGATAATTGTTATCTATACATATAATAAAAATGTAACTGATCGCTGTGTGTATATGGAAGATATATGAGTAAAACGATTATCGGGGGCCTTTATCAACGCATATCATAATTTTAAACAATTGGCTGAAATTTAAGTTATTAGCTACGTCGGTTAAACGTGCCCACGAATATATGTAAAGCGCGCCGACTGCGTTAATGATAAGTACTTATTTTTTAAATTCACAGATATACAGTTTATAAGGACAAAATTGTCTGTAAAGGTCGATACCTTTTACCGTTGCAGTTACAAATAATACATTCAAGTATGTCGGAATAGATTTAAGGGAATGCTGTTTTTCTCATGGTCAATTATATCTTGCCCTATCTAGATACTGATGCGGCGAAAACCAATAAATACTAATATCCCACGAAAATAAAACTAAAAAATTTTTATATACTGAAATATTTTAAGTGTACTCTTAGTGATTTCTTTAAGTTATACGCGGGTGAAACCGCAGGTCCAGCTAGTCGTATATATACTTTAGTAGCCACATATTTCAGGAATGATATCAGTTTCTTAAAGCAAAATTGTTTAGGAAAAACAATTTATTGTATGTATATAAATTATTAATACACTCCAAAATTTGAATACATTTTAGATATGGATATATATTTCTTTAAGCTAAGGTTTTTGAGGATGGTTAAAAAAAAAACAACAAATACCGTATGAAGTAAGCTTTTTTTAAAACTAATTTTAAGTTTTATACATTACACAATATAATGATATGGAACTCGATACACTATAAAACATTAATTAGACAACTTTGGCCGAATATTTACAGAATTGAACGAACGTCGCGACGTCACCCGCCGCGAGACAAACATACTGAAATTAATGTGATACATACATATAAAACTATTCGGCTCGAACTCTTGAGCTTCAATAATTTACAATATATATATATTTGTATCCCAAGGACTCGCTGGCTATTATTTACCGCTTAATAAATACACATATGTGCACAATATGTACAGTGCCAAGTATACCGAACGGCCAGCGGACTCGAACTTAATATTCAGTCAAAATTTACACAAATCATACATTAAGAAAACTTTATATATTAACAAAATAATAAAAAAAAAATTATATTTGATGTATTAAATTATTTCTCATTCGCTTAAATCAGCCAGGGATACAGAATTGCAGTTACTCAAGTTTCCTAACGCCATTTTCAGTAACTAACACTATTTTAAACAACAAAATATAGATATATATATATATAATATGACAAATTGCATACAGTAAAATTATGTTCTGAGATCATATTTAATACATCACAGGTGT
Source organism: Nymphalis urticae (assembly GCA_905147175.2). NCBI lineage: Eukaryota > Metazoa > Arthropoda > Insecta > Lepidoptera > Nymphalidae > Nymphalis > Nymphalis urticae. The sequence continues at coordinate 2,549,965 of LR990004.1, read as the reverse complement.
TAAAGAGAATATATTAAAATTATAAGAACGAAGTGCGTTTTATATCCATGTCCAAAATCCTCAAGCGAATACATTCTCTTTACCTACTAAGAACAACATCGGACGTCGTGTGACGAACAGACGACATACGAATAGAATTTTTTAAACAATAAAATTATATCGAACACTTGCGATGTAATCTCATAAACAAAAGCCTTGAAGGTCACAAATATTTGTCAAAAAACAAATGGTTTTCGGACAACTATTTCTAACACATTACAATAACAGATGTATCAACTTTTAGAACAATATCGTATATTTCAATGTAACTATTTATCGTGTACATATGTATGTATGTATGTCGCGTCTGTTTCAGAGATCACACGTAAACACAATTCATAAAATCAAGAACAACGTCAAACTTTATAAACAAGTCATACTCAACCGAACGCCGCGTACTGATTACAACGCGAGCCTGGAACGGCGCTTTAATATTCACCTAACATTGTCCAAACGTTAATTCATTTATAATTTCATTTAGTCTAGTCAGACCCACCCAGAGTTATAACTTTGGCAGAACGTACCGGCATCCGGACGCCGATACATAAAAATTTAAAACCTAATCGTAAAAATGAATGAAAAATGAGTGTCTTTTTAAATAATACGCCGCGACCCTTCGACCTAAACAGACGTGAATTTGTACTTTAATAAAGGGACCGCGATCGTTACCGTTGCTTATCGATTATTGAATAAATTTTGAGGTCAAATCGAAACGAAATAATTAATAAATCATAAAGATATAATCCATTAAAATAAAACAACAAAACGAAATACACTTAGACTTTTAAAAGTAATATATTGAACTCGTATTCAAAACACAAATACTCAATGTTACACTATAAAATATGTCGTATCTACTTTTAATATTAAATTGGCAATTGTGTTACTGTGAGGTAACAGTCTCCGTGGTCTTGAGTATTTGTATTTCATTAAATCTAACTTGCTTTTTAATATTTCAATGAACTTGATCCGTTTTTGCATCATTCGCGATCGGACGCAAAGAAATTTTGTATTTTATTCAACGAAACACATCGAGAAGACAACCACGCGAGTGAAAATTTAATTTCCACAGTATCGAGGTTAGTTTCCCCGAGGCGTTAACGATTGTGACCTTAGTAGTAAACTATTGAATGCGTGTATAAATTATCTCCGAATATTTATATTTCTTGTATCTTAAACAGAATACTATAACTATCTCTACGACTATATTATAACTTAATTTATTTGTCAAAGAGATCATAATAAACTTATAATTAATTGTCACATAATATAAATATATTGCCCGGGACTTAAAATTATTGCAAGTTGTGAAAAATCGAAAACTTCTCGCCAGATAATTGTTATTGAGCAATATTTTTAAAAAACTTTGTGATGCATCAAGTGACATTATCGGGTCTTAGTAATATATTATTAAATCATATGCTATTATAAATGTCTGAAACTATCTTACAAATTACTTAACGTTATTATATTGTTCTTCAATGCGATTGCATCATCGACAATCGAAATAAATTAAGAGATATAAAATAAATTTGCACAATTGCCTTAGACGATCCCGCGCTCGACTCGAACGACGCCATAAGTGAAAAAATATATATTCAAACATGATCTGAGGTAAATCCAACTTAAGTCCTTTCCGAAACAAAACTACTCCGATCCCGCGGTCTCGTCTCTCCATCAACCGACGTTTGTTCTATTTATGACAATTCTAATATTACTCTTTCTAAACATTTCCAGTTCGTTTCACGTGAGCTGCCATTCGACATGTTTTTTCTCCTTATTCCTGGCGTTCAATCGTCGCGGGGTTTAGCATGGCCGCGGCCTAGCTGGTGCGCTTGAAGTGCGCCTGCGCGAGTCTCGCCACCTTGGGGGGGCGGATGTGGGCCCCGTGACCGCATTCATGCTTGTGCTTGTGCGCCGGCGATTTCTTTCCGCTGGTCGGTAGCCGCTTGCGGGGTTTCAGGAAATCTGGAAATAAACAAAATACAATTATAAAATCGTATTCTTTATAAGCTTTACTTTTATATTATTATTTTTGTTAAATTAAAATATGCGGCAGGTGTGTGTAGGGTCTTAGAAAAAAAATACGTTTAAAAAAACGTAAAAGTAGAACGCATGCATTATTCGTTTTTTTAAGCAACTTATGCATTCGAAGTGCTCGTAAAATCAACCGAGGGCGGGGCTGCAGCCGAGTGATTTGGGCCAAATTTTACGACCTCAAAAACTGGAGTTTCGTTAAGACCCGGATGGCTGTTCATAAGACCCTTGCAGTTGACATTTTTACGACTCCATCCGTAGGGATAAAACCGTAAAAGAGTCCCACTAGCACTTAATGCACCAAATTCTTTTAAAAATAAATCTCGGACCATTTCTAATTTTAAAAAGCATAACATTAATAAATATATAAAAGTTTTACGAGCATTTTACTATTGTATAATCTGTATAATAATGGCTGTAATAGGCTGTGACTTTAACTGCGACTGGGTTATATGTAACGTATTATTTACAGTGTGTCGCGTAAATTTCAAAGTTCATGAGCGTCGAGATTAGATAATGCGTACGTTTGAAATATGCGCGACATTGAACCTTTGTCTTAGCCATCCGTGGTATACGGTTCCTAGTATTAAACAGTAATAATTGATAACCTATTGTACTAAAAAATATTACTATCCTATCTAGCTAAAACATAATAACTAAGCGTATTCCATCAATGGTGTGTACAAAAACGGCATAGCAACATCCGATCTGGTTGCTGAAGGTCAAAAACATTGATTGCCTTCGTCTCCGTTGACCACGTGTTCGCTACATCGTACTACGCTTCAAATATGATAAGAAATACTATATCAAATATATTTGTAATATTCATGACCGAATAAAACGTTACAAAGTAATAATCGTCGTACGTCGACAATCAAGTTTAATGATATCAAAGATTTGGTATTTCGATCAAAATCTTTTAAGACTAAAACGATGTCCTTGACTAAAATAATATCGATAAGGAAACTCCGATATTAAAGTTTTAGACAAGTTTTATACATAACACGATGGAACCAGTTAATATAACCACTAAAGTAAATGTTTTCATTGAAATCACTGTTAAAAAACTATCGGGCGTTAGTTTGTGCAGTCGGGAACTATGTCAATGACGTCACGGCCATCAAGGCCGACTGGTGACCACGAGGTCTATAGATTTCCCGCCAAAATTACACAAACGTGTTCGATATACAATATGTTATTAATATATTCACTAAAGTCAACCTAGTAACTTTACGGACGTTTGAAACACACTTAATATTTAAATTATGTGATTATATAATTGAAAACGTGCTAGAGAAAAAGTAACCTTCAATTCAAAATACGTATTAGAGTTTATTCAAAGTAAATAACAATTTTGCACTCATAAAAGAGTATAATTCATTAAATTCGCTAGCCTGATGCAAACAACGAGAAAATACTTTCGCAAATGTTACGCAATAGTTTCCCGCCAAATGTTCAATGAAGCATTTCGCGCCATTTTCTTGCCAATATAACGCGACCGATTTGCAGAGCGCGCTCGTGGTTTGAGATTAAATCTACTTTAGTTTCGTATGTGTTTAGTCGGTCTATATATGCTTACATTGGGTTCGCGTAAACATGCGGGTGTATGCGTAAACAAAATGGCCTTGGAGATCGTGCGCGTGCGCCGAGCGTGGTCGTGTCGCGTCGCTTCTATTCAAAACTACATGGTTATCACTGTTTTGTACATTATCAAATTTTATATTTGCCGACTAATACAACACAGCTAATGTGATCCATTTTTAAATATAACGAGCGTGTGTTTTAATGAACGAGTTCAAATTGTTGAATTCAATTATTTTGGAAGGGTTTTTTTTTTCAATGAATGTATAACTTATTTCGATAATATATTTGATTTACAGTTGTAAAAAATAATAATGTTAACATTGTTTAGTGTTTTAAATCACGTTAATACGACAGCGAGTTCTTTACTGAGTTATAGGAATGCCTCGGTTATTTTGGGCGACCTAAATATCTACATGGCACCACGGGCAGCGCACGACGCTTCGTGTCGAACTGTTAGTTATTTACATAATAACATTTACTACATCAAAACGATTATTTAACTTTAATAGTACATACTAATCGCTGATAAGATAAACATAAGTCTAGCAAAACTCGTTTAAAAAAAATCATACTTATATAATTTTTGACTTTGTTAACTAAAGGTACTTAATTTATGATGTATTGAAAGAGTAAGAGAAATATCTTTGCTTGGCAACCACTGAAATAGGTACTTTGAGTGTAGTTTAAACAATGCACGAATGCTGCGCACGCGCATCGAAGGCCGCGTCTGTTGGAGAGACATCCGTCGTAGTCGTTCTTACCCGAGTTGAATCTTTTATGGCAAATGATAAAAAATGCATATGAAAATTTAAATATATATGAGAGACAGAAAACGTGCACGGCTCATCCTGAGAACCATCAAATTATCTCACTAGTCACGTTTCTTCCAGTATCGTATCTCACCGGACTCTGACGAAATAGTTTCGATGTCACTTTCCCTCCATTTTTATGACGCGTAAGCAAAACATTAAAGAAAACGATACTAGAGTTCAGTGACGAAATCGTACAGAAACACGGAAACGTTGACAACCAATCAATATTATAAATTCCACCTGCAATAGGTTAGTATATTTCCGAGAAAATTAATGCTGGAGATACAAAAAAATTACTGCATTATAATGCGGCTTCGAAACTGCACCGAGCTTTCGCACAAAGATTCGTGAGGAAGGAAAAATGTTTAGCTGCTAAATATTGGACCGAGGGCTGTGCCTGCAGGCTCGTGGGAATGACGAATGAGCTTCTGGTCACGATTCAAAAAAAATTGCTATCTTCTTGGTGCATTTAATACAGTAAAGGTATATTCTAGACGTGTCATTAGTCATGTCCAACGTGCATCGCGTGTGAAAAGTTCCTTTCAACAAATAGGGGGTGACGTACGAGTACGTGGTGTAAACGGCCGCAATAACGAATACACGTGAATAAGACGACGATAGACTGCGCCCACGCGCTCTCGTCGTCCTCGACACTCGTGTATTTCGAAATATATTTTTTAAATGCGGACAATTTTACAAACGTTTCTAACAATCTGTTGAGCTCGAGACTGGTTTAATGACGTATGGCTCCCAAACAAGTCTAAACTTGATCGTGCGCGTCCCGTGCTCGCTACACTTGCGCGCACGTAATCTCGTCGGTAGGTGTGTATAGTGATCGTAAGGGGTGGGGGGGCCTTATCGAAAAAAAAACGGGCGCGGATTTGTCAGGCGTAGGCGGCGACTGCGCTCCGCAACCAAACAGGTTAGTCGCCTCGTTGCCCTAGCGCATACTGAAGTTTTTTCTAGATTATGGCACAGGGTTACTATCGTTGCTAGTATTTCAAACCCAATTAGTTATAGGATTTTATAACACGTTTCATCATAATTTATAAATACATCATTCACATGAATTATGTAGTTTGCAGAATACCTGACATAACGAGTTATTAACTTTGATAAAGTTATAAACGAGAAGTCTACATTTGGTCTTTGGCAGGAAACAATTGTTATGGCAATGTCGGCTAGATAGCGAAACGGGAATGCGACTCGCTTGCATTGTGATTACGAACCAGTTCCCAAATATCTAGGTCAAGTGAAAGGCGAGTCGATGTCAAAACGCCTGCTTATTGCGGATACATTGCGTTACGCGACCGACACACCGACGACTTTTTCTTCATCCGTGACTATAAAACGGAATGTTTTAATCAACAGTAAAAATAAGTTCATTTATAAAGTATATATGGTGTTCTTATTTGTCGTCGATGTACATGTTTTTAATCAGCAGACAGCCCTAAACAAGTAGTCTAGCACAGTTGGACGTTCGAGATAAAAAGAGTTATAAAAAGCAATCGTGTGCAGCTCGAATATCCGTATATCGTCGTATATATATTATATCTGGTACGCGGCTACTGGTTTTGAGATGTGGAAGCCTAAACAAACAAGTGACAGGCAGGTAGCGGGCATTGTATCCCTCTTAACATTTGTCCAATATTATCTGATATAGTTTATTTAAATTGTGGTCACTTTTTTTATTTGTCTCGTCTTGACGAGATTGTCTTTTGTTTTATTGTCCGGAATAAAGATAGCGCGCGTGGCAGATATACTACTCGGCTCTCTCGAAAGATTTACTTGACGTAAAAAGACATTTAAATTTATGTTCTGTCGCATAGATGTTTGAAAATTTAAAGAATTCAATTGAAATAAATACTTAAATAAGAGTTTAATTAAAGTTACATTTCCGTAAAAATTAATTGTATCGTGAATAAAGTGAGCTCTCGCAGGAAATACCATTGTAGTCATTATAGAGCTCGGCCAAGTGAGTCACGGGAGCCGTCCAGGTTTGTTTATTAGCCCATTTACTCAACGTAGCGGTGATGTTGTGCAAACAATAGTTACTTCTCCTTACTAAACTTACTTTCGTTTTCGTGTGACGTTTTAAACACTTTCCATCAATATGCAATTAATTATATCTTGTAATTTTTTTATTAATAATATGGTCATAAATTATATACTAGCTATTACGTAAAATAAACCTAAAATCCATGCTATTAAATAGATAAAAATTACAACCCACAAGTGTCCTGGTATCAAACAGGTAATACGGACAAGTCTAGAAGCCTGTCTTGTACGCTGCAATTATTCAGATTTGATCTCTTAAACAGGATGTCGTAAATTGGATGTTTCGCAGCATTGAATTCGAGTTGATACATCGAATTAGCGTTTTTGTCCGAGTGCATATTTTTTTGTTGCATTAGACGGGACCGTATAAAATTCATTCAAACGAAAATATATTCGAAGGCTAAAATAATCGAAACCAACAAGGACTAATATCGTTTGCTAACTGTTATGTATAAACGTTATTGACATTAATATCAATACCGAAGTGAAACATGTTTGCTTGGATAGTGATTTAGCTTGCACTTGACAAAACCTTTAGAATTGATTTATTGCTTGACCGAAAGACATACACAGGTTTATCTGACGTATATCGTATGTTTAATTTTAGCCCAGAACGGGTATGTCATGAATAGAAAGATCGTGGAATGTTGATATGGTGACGTCACAGACGCTTTAGAAACTAGAAAATCAGCATCATAAGTGTATTCGATTGAATTTAAAAAAAACAAACGCTGAAATATAAAAGTAATTCAGTATCAATGATCGTTGTTTATTCAGAAAGCGCATAGAAACTAGAGATAAACGTAGTCGTAACTGTGAAAGTAAGTGAGAAGGAAGCCATTGTTGCGTGGCCAAGTGGTAAACACAGTGAATGGCGAATATCTAATGACGTGCCGTGTTCGCGCTGTTTATTTATCGAATTGGCTGCTTTAAGAAAAAACATTTTAGTACAGTTCTCGAGCCGAAATGGCCCAGTAAGCCAAAAAACAAGAATAATTGTTGTTTTCATGTGCGTAAAATGAATTGATTGATATTTATTAATTGATTCGTAGAGGAAAACATCGTGAGGAATACATCAGTCTGAAAATATGCCGCTTGTGTGAAAAAAAAAAACGTTGTGGTTCGAGATTCAAAACCTTATTAAAAAAAGAAAGCCTTAGAACAGTAATGACATTTACAGAGCTAAAATTTATAATTCAATAGAAAACGAAAGCGATAAATCAAAAGATCTTTATATATTTTAATAAATTATAGTTAACCAGAAAGGGATAGTATTACAATTCAAAGATCATAAGAACAAGATGAAATATTCTACCTTTGATTTATGTTACAATCCGTATGAAAAAAAAAAAACAAATTTTATAATTATTTACCTGATTTCTGTTTCCCTGTGGGTGTTACGGGAGGTTCAACGACCTGAGTCAGATATAGGAGCAGGTGTTCGACTTGGACATCACGTTTATTACATAGAATCGCTTTAGAGCCAATGAAAAGGTTTTATAATCCACTTTCTTGTATAATGGCATTTAAAAAGGTTAGTTCTAATCGTATAGATTTATATTACAACGTAAGGTCCAGGGTATCAGGGTATAGCGTCCCCAATAGTCGTACATTTTTATGACCCAAGACGACCGTAACCATTTTAATAAATGTTTATTTATAAGATCTTAATTATGTTCAAATGACGTTTTAGAATTTAAAAGATGATACGACCATAATATAATGTATAAACGTTTGTTGGTCGAAACAGTAAAAGGTATTATTGCGCTAATGAAAACGTATACAGAATATTGAACAACGTTTCCATTGAAAACAATCATTCGGAGAGTAAACGTGCACAGTAAACGAATGAGGAGCCTTAATGAATGGCTAATAAAGAACACCCGGTGGGCGGCAAGTTCAAAGCAAGGTGGGGAGGTACGGACACAGCAGCCGGGTATGCGCGGGCGCATCAGCCAGAGGCGATCAAAGCGCCGCCATTATCAGCCACTTGAACTATCATGGATGGCTCTCATTTTGAGGTAGCTACCGGCGTACACATTATCTCTATAATCTATATTCGATATTAGTTTTTGAGTTTTTAAACGCATTCCCATGAGGGTTGTAGGTTTTTATTTGTAGGTAAAGTGTACATATAGATGGTGCTTTTATGATTTGGTAATGGCTTCTGCTGAGCTTATTTTTGTAATAAAATAATCTTTGTTTCGGATAAGTTTAAAGATAAATTTAAGTAATAAAGACTCGTATTCGATATCGTTTCAAAAAAAACGGATTAACTTAGCAAAAAATAATACTGATTATTTTTATTATTAGATTATTTTTACATGCAAACTACTACTCGATGTATTAAAAACTTCCAAAAACAAGAATCAAAGTGATTACATATATTCGTAACATCCAATTGTGTTGTTGAGGTAATTCTAGGTAACGTTAATCTAAAGACCGGCCAATTTGGACAAACGAAATTACTGCTCAAATAGAAACGGTTGGAGATTAAAACGGACACGCAATCTTTATTCCCATGGTCGTTAAAAATTTAAATACTTAGAAACAGGAGCCGAAATAGCCCAATAAATCGGGAATACAATGAGATCGATAATTCCCAAGACGGGTAACGGGTAAAACGGTAGCTAAGTAGCTAAAGAACAATGTATTTATTGTATAACGCATTATTCCGAGATCTGGCTATTGTTGTCAATGGAGACAAACGGGTTGATGTCTGGACCACTTTAGATATAAACATTGGTTTATCTATGCTCAACAAGATGTAACGCATTGTGGAGATGACCTGAGGTGACTAAGTTCGACCTCTGGACCAAATTTGGGAACAGCTTCTGTTGTTCATCACGCATTGTGCGATACAATGGATAGAAAAGATGGGATCACAGAGGGGCGAAGCTGCTAAGTATTACACGAACAATAGACACAAAGACTGGTGTATGTTTACCCATGAATGTGGAATATAATGCACAATAGCCGATGCTATGCTAATAAGTACGTACAACAGGTTCATACGACTATTCTCAAGATAAGTCTACGTGTATAACGAATTCGCGTTTGAAGTTAAATCGTGCATATTTAGGGAGACGAGATTGCTTGTAATCTCGTTTTTAAATGGTCTATTTAGACGTTTGCTAACTGTAATAGTGTTCTTTGTTAAGCAAATTAACGAAATTACATTTCTTTTGCTATTTTCTATTATGAATATTTTTTGTAATGTAAAGTGGTTGATTAATTCTGTACTTATTAAGTGAAGAAGAATTGTAACAGTTTTTCGTTTTGATATAATTTCGAAGCAGCTGATAGTTGGTGAATTTTGCTCATTCAGAACCCAAATGTCGACATTTGGTTGATGCAGCAATTTAAGCAATTATAATCGGTGTAGTGGTTTAGAAGTCCGGGGCACGGCATCTGTGGGCACATCTGGTGCGAATTAGCAACTCTCACCGCGTATTAAGTTGCATCGCGCCGGTACTCGAGTTACTAGCTCAGTTCCATCGTGCTAGGTTTATGGAAGTGGAATTAAAAGCGTTACACTTACGGTCTCTTGACATTTCCCTTAAAATGCATAAGTGCTAAAGATTACGCTTATCTTAAGTGGCGAAGGCGAAAGCTTGCAATCTTTCAAATAAGTGGCGGTGATTTTTTTCCTATGTATTACGAACGTGTTTCGCCGCTTTGATCTTATTTAGATTTTTTATCACGTCTCGAAAAGAGGTTGAATTTTTTAAAATGTAATTTTCTTTCGCTATCCGAGGACGTTGATTGCTACACTAAGATCTGGAGTCCATTAAAAAGTAATAAAAATTTGTATCCTTTTTTGTTACTAAATGCATTTTATAATATTTAGTAGTCAGGACACAGTTCATTGGAACGTCAATAAAAAAAGTTTAATCTGAGCAGATACAATCGACGTTGGCAAGGAGCTCCAGGACCACCCGGTAAGTGTGATCTATTTCCTCAGAACCTGTCTTCGTCACGATTTTTGATTATGTTTTAAAAACGTATTGTGCTAATAATCAACACCTTTCAACGTATACCCAAGCTTTGTCTGAGAAACTAAATCAGAACCACCAATAAAATACGAATGGGACACTAAAATATTAACTGTATAATTTTTCATAAATAATATTTTTACGACATTATTATGCGGGGCGCGTAAGGATCCTAAAATTGTTTTTTACTGACTAACATTTACGAGTTGACCACTCGTTTGGACAAATTCCACATTTTAAAACGTGTGAAAGCAAAACATTGAAGGGTCGACTTTGACACCAGTCGTAAAATTACTATGCGTACTCGCAGACCGGGCGGGGTCGCATAGTAAAAACGATTGGTCAAGCATTGATGGATCAAATGTAATGATTATTATTTAAGAAAAGGAGTTATGAATATAGGTCAGCGACGGTCTTGGGAAAGGAAATGGTGTACTAAAATTGTTATGAGTTTGTTAGTAACGAGTTATGAATAATCAAACAGCAACTTGCGTAATAGGAGCCATGCAATTTGTATGCTACGATGATTCGGACACCGGATTGAAAACTATGTATATCATTATTTTTATGTACGGAAAACTATTATGTTCGACCAACTAGCTGACAAAACATAATTGGTTGCTAATATTATACTATAAATCGAACTAATTACAGTTTTACGTCCTTACGTTTTTATAGAATCGTATATTGCAAATACAATTATCTTTTAAGTTTTATGTTAGGTCTATATGAGAGTAATATAAAGTAATGAACGCATTACCTGGAGGTAGCTGATTTTAACTACAGCTAGACCTTCACAAGTCGCACTCGTCCTGGACGTGTGTAGAAGTATAATCAAATTAACGGTACAAACTGTTTGTGATATTTTTGAATGCAACAAAACAACAGTACAGTTTATTGTTAATTAAAAAAATTAAATTTAGAACAATATTTTAATTAATTCACGTGTGTTATTAGATAATTTAGATGTGTATCAAATTCGTGATGTGACCCGTGGGAACGTCGGGTCGCTGAAAACTGAACGGACCTGTTTGCGTATGCGCATATATGCAAATATCGTGTGATTCAGATTTACACTGCTCGGATAAACTGGATCTTATACGATTTAATAAACTAATACTCGTTTATTGACTTTCGTTTCGACTTATTTTTAGTCAGTCCTCACGGCTTTTATTTTTTAATCAAGTTTAAAATGAGAGCAAACTAATTTTAAGACTGTAAAAAAATATTTGTATGCCGTTTTATGAAATATGAAAGAACAAAACAACACAGGACATTTGTTTTTTTAATAGTAGTCTTTCCCACAAGACTTTATTAAAAAAATCGCATACATTAATATAGTTAAAAGCTTACCGTTTATAAATATCAAAACAAAACGAAGCACAATATTTATATTGTTACGACAAATTCGTTCTTATCTCTTTATGCTTTAGGATTAAATTTTCATTTACACATTTAATTTAAACATCCCGCGGTGTAACGTATAATGCAGAATAAATTCATTCCGTCTCAATAATTTAGTGTAATTGCATGATTACATTTATAATTATTTTGTATCGAATTTGCATGAAACAATAGTTCGTAAAGAAATAGGACGTGAGACGTTTTAAATAATAACTGTATTACAAAAGTGTTGTGGAGTGTAACAATTAAGGGCTTTGTGATGTCAATATGGGAATATAAATTTTATTGTTTTTGTAAGTGAAATAAATTCCTTGTTTCGATAACGCTCCTTGAATAATTAGTATGTAAATGTGTGCTATATATTATATAACGGGTTGTTAGCGACGTTGAACTTGGTTAAGCAAGAATTTTGGAAAGTCTTATCTCAGCTCTCATAAATAGTAGCATGCATATTTTTCTGGAATTATGTAAATATAAATCAACTTAAGATGCTTCGAAATTTTACATATACAGTAACAGTAGGGTACAGGATATCAATTCTCGCGATCTAACAACTGGGTCATCTCCACTACGAAGCACGTAAAACTGTCGGTCTAATTGGATTAAGACCATGGTGGATTAGCCTACAATTGTGTTCGAGGACACACTTGTGAAATAATATGTCCTGCGCAGACAGCTAAACATCCTTGATAACGCCTAACTGAAAATTAAGATGGCTTTAAATTACCACGTTCGCGAAACGTATTTAAAGAAAATATTCAATCAAGACTTACTACGGTTGAATAATAAATAACAGTAGAATAATGTAACAACGGTTAAGCTACAAATACACTAAATGATGGATTGAATTTTTTTGTATAAAAAAATTCGTCGTTCTTATTTACAGTCGTTCTTATTTACAATTTAGAGATAAAAATTTCCTCGTTTTAAGTATTACGATCGTGTTTTGTGTTTACGTTTAGTCGTTTACGACCTATGTCGTCCAAGGTTGCTGATAACGGTCAGTGTAACAACCGTATAATAGTTGAAATAAATTCATTTTCTACACCCATTTTTGTGGACGGTACAGTTAAGAAATGTAATAAAACTTATACCTTGAAATTTTGCTAACGGTAATTGTGTATTTTGAAAGTTATATTTTCATATGGAAATGAAAAAATGTATGTTTGATGTACGTTTTAAACGTTAATCTACGTTATACTGGTCCATATGTTCGTCAGCAATTTTTTGATATTTAAAGATGGATAAATTTACTATATGCATATATAAGTATTTAATAAAAAATATTGTAATAATAATGTATATTTTGACTGTATCTAAATGAATATAATTGCCAACTGAAATTACACTATGCTGGCTGGAGGAATTGATAAGAGATAAGCATTAGAAAATATACTTTTGCTAAAAACATGTTTAGTAGATACATAAAACAAATCCTCACTAATATTATAAATGTGACGGTGAGTTTGTTTAGCTCGTCTTAACTACTAAACCGATCATGAAATTTTACTCATCATAAAAGGACATACCTAACGCCCGCCCCATCACACAAGGCGAAGCCGCGGGCGTTAACTAGTGGATTATATTTCAAAATTTTTAACAAGTATAATATACATTAGTAATTTATGTTAAAATATAATGAAACGGATGTTTGGATTTTGTTTATAGTTAAATGTTTTTAAATTATAACAAGAAGGGATTCATTATAACACCGCTACATATGGAATACTGTCAAAATCAGATATGTAAAAATAAACAAAGACCATTAATTTGTTAGCGTTCGTAATCATTGAGCGTGAGTTCCCACAAATTACGGCGCCGAATATTTTATGAGAGGGTTGCGAGTGCTTTGATAGAAATAGGCAAAATAATAGACGGTATCGTATGGGAACTGATTTTACTCTCTATGACAATTTGTATTAATAATCGTGGCTATTTTTACTAGAAATTATATAACGTGTATAATAATATTAATAAAGAGCACATAAATATCTATATATTATATAAAACTTGTTCACATTAAAAATAGCTACTGTACATTGCTGCGTGGAAATGTGACATGAACGCAAGCAGCTATGATGATCCTTTGATAACGTGTATTCAAAATTTCACGATAATCAGTTGAGTAGTTAAGAATTAAATCTGGAACAAACAAACTCACTCACTTACAATATTAGTTAGGATGATCTCTAAACTTGCCCTCTACATTTTAATTAATTTCATATGCTAAGAGTTCTCATACATTTCCACTGTTTGTTGTTTCTGCGCAAACCCGTAACAATGAGTTCCCGCCCACATCTGTCAGATAATGTAAACAAATGTAAATGTTGCACACTGTGATGCGCGAACAATGTTTATCGAGGCATGCACTCTTTTGTAAACAGCCTAATATTTTAAAGACACAAAAAATATATCTATGACTATACATTTTATTTATCTATATAAATATAGAAATGAGCCAGACGCGCAGTCTGCGTTGTAAATACGCAATCAGTAGAGCGAATATATCTATGTCATATTTATGCAATATATGAAAGACAATTGTCAGTTTGAATATATAATATATATTATGATTGTCACTTGTTTTGATCGAGTTACCGTGTAAGATATTATTTTGATGTGATTTACGATATGAAAACATATACGTTGTTATTATCAATATGTATGTAAGTTCTCAAGCAACAATGTTATAGTAACAATTGAGAGTGCAAGGTACTAGGGTAACAGTAACAAAGAAGAGATCTTTGACCCTTTGGCCCGGTTCCCTACTGAATGTCACGTGGGTCTTGCGAAACGCTTTGTCAGACCTGTTAGGTACAATTTGAGCAATAAAAGTCAATTACCTTTGTTAGACTTAATGGCTGATGCGAGTGACAATAGATGACGTATATAAAAACTTTTTGCGCTGCGTTTTATAACACTTTTTTTTTAATATTGTTTTTATTCAACTACAAATAACAAATGAATGTGAAGTATTATTTATCTATTATAACAACGTCAGGTTTTTTATATAAAAAAGGTAACACAATCAAATACATCAATAGAGTTCATTGAGGTATTTTCCGACGACGTCCTCTAAAGAAAGTAAGAAAAAAGTTTTTGAATTGGTTTAACACTCAAATGGACTTTTTTCCATTCCATTCATTCGTTCATTTTTACTGATTTCGAGTGATAATATCCTTTGTGTCTGTCAGACACGTAGCAACTCTATCACGTGCGTTTTGCTTAAATCCTTTTCTCACGGACCGACCTTCGATATAAGCTCAAAATATATCGCAAACAGCGATCTTTATTATTTATTTCACGCAAAACATTTACTTTCCAGCATGAAAGTACACATATCCGTTACATATTTAATAAGAAAATAATTGATGTCGAAAACCACAGCGAACGAAAACGCTGCATCACCGTAATTATCGCGCCCTACGAGACCAGCGGATTCATCATTCTATCCATTATAAACTCAATTAAATCTCATTACCATAAAGCAACAGAGGGCAGTTTCTTAGACATGTCACCACCTTTGTCCCTTCGTAACCCACTCCATAGACAACTTAGGATCACAATAGCCACAGTTTGACCCTCAATGACCATGGAGAGCATGGGAGCGGGTCTTATTTGTGTATTTTGAGCCATAAACAGTGCATTTTATGATTATTTTTTTCACGAAATTTGAATTTGAATGGCTGAATGCACATTGTCCGTTGTGCGAGCTCGTGGATGCACTGTGCAGGTACCGTAGATGCATAATCATTAGAAATTATCGAAGCAGGAGTGCGTGTTATATTGCATGGGAATCGCGTTGCGTTTGGCGGGAAAAGTGACGTTTAGTTTCGATATTGTTTTTTAATCTGTATCCGAAAAAGATTTACTAAAACATTAATTAGTCTTGGTTCAAATCTCATACATATTTAAAGTGATTTCATTATATTTTGAATTGTGTTATATTGAATCGATCGTGCCTTTGAATTGCTGCCATTAAATCAATTTTAATCTAACCTCCATTATGTTTAAACAAATCAATAACTATTCGGCCTATTTACATATCGATTCAATGAAGACGTGTCAAGTCGTTGGGAACTCGAATAAGAAACAGAATTGCCTTAATCCTCGCATAATAGTCAATCATTTGGTTCCTTTAAGTCTGGACCATAAAATCTTTATTCTGTATGAAAGACGCGCGAGCTCAGATTTCGGCGCTATTATTGAAACTAATACTTACAAAAAATATTTCATAAAAATAACCTTTTCATATTCCCGTATTATCATTTAAAGGGTAACATATACTAAGCTAAACAATAACATAAGTCTCAGGATTAGACTCACGCACACATACACAGATTTACACAATCGTACACAAGGATAACAAACAATAATACAATGATTTTCATTCCTTTTCGGTGCGTACGCGCATGCTACCCGTTGCGATCGTTATAGTGCTGTCCTGCTCGCAAGGTCATTGGCCGCGCATCTCCGACAAGATTGCATCTAGTGGCCAGGCAGCTTCCCCCCAGATAGAACCAATTTCTGACCAATTAAAAGATTATTTTCTGATCTTAAATGCTGGTCAGATATTGCCTATTATATTGGTGGTTTATCTGCGTCAAATCAATTTTTATTGAAAAATAAATAAATAAAACTAATCATATTCCGGACCATTCTTGCGAAATAAAGATTATCCGTGACCCAGTTAGGTTAGATAAGAGAAAAAAATACAACGCAATAATACGACAAAGCGCTCGAGATACGGCGTTATCCTAAGCGAGTGACCGTTGGATCGGGTTCAGATTACTATAAAAAAAAATGAACGTCCCGTAGTATTTTATTTATGGCGTAGTAGAAAATATCAAAAAAGATAAGCTTAGTCTTGAAGAGACAAAAAAAAAAAACCAAAACAACTTTTTCTTGCACCGAAATCTTTTACGAGCGGCCTCGAATAGTAAATGAGAGGGAAGGACTACTTTCCATCCCTTTCTGACAGGAGTAACAAAACCTGATCCCTTAGCATTAATAGTTCTTTGTAGGTTTCTAGGAACATGTTGGGTTGATCTTTCATCTCTATTTCAAGTTCAAAGAAATGGAACACTTGTTTTTGATAACCATATTTGTTATGTTCTCATAAACTTTTGACCTAATTTTGAACTCCTGTATAGCAATAGTATTAGAAAATATTATGTATTATAATGTTAAGAAATCGGTCACGTGTATATATTTAATGCGACTTGCACTAAAGCAGCTTTATAATATTCTACCACAGCTCTAAGCCTCTTCAAAATAAGAGAGGGGCTTAGCTCAACAGTGGAAAAATTACGTTTTAACCACTAAAGTATCTTTATTCTGGTGTAAAAATGCTATTGAATGCATTTTAGTGGTAATGTTTATATAAATATATGTGTATGATTTGATTTTATCGCTGTTTTTTATGGTTATGAACGCACGTAATTGAGACTTATTTTCGCGTCTTCAGTTTTAATATTTTTTATATTTATAAAAAAAATAAATGGAACGAGCATTATTTCCCTTTACTAAAAACAAAAACACTCTAAATTCGTTATTAGACAGATTTATTTATAATTTTGAAACGTCGTGGCTGAACTCACGACACAAAATATTTAAAAAAATTATCAGCTTTTTTAGAAGCTCTTATCATGGTTTGTAGGTTAGTAGGACAAAAACAAAGGTCTAATAGAAATAGTGACCTAGGAGTCAATATCGATAACCCTTAAACTTAGATAAAGATCTAAGATATTAATTAAATAAAAAAACTATACATGAAGATTTTGTTTAATAATAAAAAAAAAAAATCTAAATAAAATTTAAAACCAAAGGACCTGGAAATGGATTTCCAGTTACGAAGCCCTTAAGGTTAGTAGTTCTTGGTCAATACCACGGTCTAATGTGGGGTAAGTACGATAACAAACGCACCATGCTAACACCGTTCAAAATAATAATTTTAAAAACGGTGAAATATGTCAAGATAACTGTAGGTTGTGGATTTTGCCACTTAAGGCGATGTCGTTTAAGATGCATTTATACTCAAGTGGACGCACTTGACCTAAAAATTTGTTAAAGAGACCTATTACTGTGCTGCTTTCACACACGTATACCTTCATCGAAAAAAACGAAATAATGATATTTTTTTCTACTAGCAACACCGGAATGTGATGCAAGACATGTTCCACAATAAAACAAAACAATTAGTTATTATTTAAATTAAATTCCTAAATTTAATTTCGTATATTTACGAACGGGTTTAAATTACTGTATTTATGAAGATGGGGCGATTACGGATAGTGTAACAAATTATATATCTCCACGAACGAAATTTTCGTTCGACAATTTTATTCAAATTATCCTACAATTTGATATGTTTGTGTAATAAGATTAGTGGAATTTCGTCTACAAATACGATAATAATGATTAAAAATTATATATTTATCGTCTATATCTCAAAAATAACAGAATAAAATAATATTTAGCGAACAATATATTTGCGTATAATATAATAATAAGTAGGTATGTATATATGTATAATATACCATTTATGTGAATAATGGTTGCTAATGGTTAGCCAGTTTTTAAATAGCAAATTATCACCATATAAAAGCGATTAAAGAATACCATTTTTTTATATCGAATTATTCAGGGTACGTGGTACAATTATCCTACCAGGACAAATAAACCGCTTATTAAAATAATCACCAAGTCGTATGCCCAAGAGTGCTGCAATGAAGATTGAGTAGATTTCTAATAGAACCGGTTATAGGCATCGGATCAACATACCTACACACAATAACATTTAACATTTGTCTATCTGTATTTATAATTCGATTATTATATAATAAAATCTAGAACATTTTATATGTAAAAAAAAGTAGCTTGACAAGAAACGCAAATATCAATATTTATTAATATTATTTCAATATATGTATATGGATTTTGTTTTGTTTAATGGCAACATTAATAACTGACAAAGACATTACCATAAGTTTAGAATTGATTTATATTTAGTTTGAGAATCGTGAAACAGAAAATCGTGGTTGTAAGATTAAAAATATAAAATGCAAGATAGGTGTTGCCGTTTTAACATTTTTCTCATTTATCATTCTTTGAATACTTAATGCCATGTTTTTTTTAAATGGCAATCTATGTAATATATTTTTAGTTACATACTGTATGCAGTTTTTATTACAAATTTATTGTTACACTTGAATGTAAATTATTGCATTATAAATATCTATAACCTGAGAATACACATTGTATAAATTTATCAATGTGGCCGCCATTTTTATATTTTTTATTTGTCTGTTTGCAAACAATATATTCCGATTTCATTATTAAATCCGAACAAAGTCACGGGATATCCAATCAGTGATCAATTACGAAGGTTCTAATGAAACTTGCATTTCTCTTAGTAATTGCTAGTAAATGACCTTTGGATGAAGAAAAAACATCGTGCCAATAGACTTACAATTGTCGTACATTTCAATTAGTTTATTATAAACGTTGTTTAGCTGTGTGTAGTTAAAAATATATTTCTCTCAGTCTGTCATCATTGATTTGACACTCGAAAGAAGAAGACGGAATTGATAAGGAATTACCTTGTAACCAATATTTAAAAGTCTTTAGCAGTGCATCTATCTTGACTTGAGAATGCATTAAAATAAAGATTTTATTTTACAATTGCAATTACGCGGCTCATTATATAATAATTAAATTCTATTGCTTGAAATTTTAAATGTATTTTTATATAATTTTAAATAATTTTATGTAATAAAGTCAAATATTATCGTAAAGTGAATTGTAAGTTATACATGAAAATTTTATTGCAATTTTCACCGTAAATTGCTAAAAGTTGAATAACCTTATGATCGCCGTCCTCAGGCGTATATACCGTTTTCGTCTCACTCTTTTCTACTCAGCGCGATAGAGATGTAATGATGTTTGTTTGTAAACTTACTTGTAACCGAATCTAGTTGTTGCAATAATAGTAAGACTATATTCAATATACCGATTAAAAAAAAAAAACAACACACACGTGGTTATATTTAGATAGGTGCACTTATGTTGCTGATAAGAAGGTTTAATATGACAATGGCTTTTTCATATTTTATCTGCTCTGAGTAGCCGATAAGGGTTAAATTGATACATGTTAATGCAATTTGTTGCACTTATATGATTAGATTTAGGTACCTAAATACTTAGAGTTCAATCACCTTTACGGCTACGTTTTGAGGATAAAACTAGCGTTCCAAATTGCTATTCTGTTTCCGGCGTGCGCGTGCGCATTTGGATAACGTTGTGACTGAAATTTGCCTTAATTTTTAAACCTAGGGGAAAAAGAATGGACAGCTGGAGTCTAGTCTGAAATTATAATATTGTAACTGACGTAAGCTGTTACTATTTCACCGGTGAACAGTATGGATATTATTAAAACAGTATCTGATAAACAACAGATGTGACTCCTGGATGTTTATGTAATATGGAATATTTTATTGTTCTTTCAGTTCGAAGCCGTTATTTTCAATTAAACAGCTTTATTGTATTTCACATAATATAGACGTCTGATTTCGAATATTAAGTAACAAAACAATATTATTTACAAACAAAAAAATGTTTACGTCGACGAGGTGCGTACGCGCATTATTTGAATTTGGAATAAGGCCTCGCGAAAGGCGTTGTCATAGTACCGTTAATTGAGCTACCGTCATATTAGGTCGTAGCTACACTGACTTATCGTTTGTTGTGAGTGTAGATATTGTTGCGAAAGTTGTCACAAGTATTGTACGCAATGTTGTAATAACTTAGTACTTATGCGTATCGATATTGCTGCCGATATTACATGGATTACGACACGCTCAATGCAAAATTGTATTATTACTTATTTATATATGTAGGTCGTTTGTCTGAAGTGTTTTTAAATAATTTAACAATTATAATGTTAACTTTAACAATTATAATGTTAATATATTTTTTATTGTTTACATATTGAGTTTATGTGTGCGGTTGAAAATGCGCAACTTTTTTTTTTCTTTTTTTTTTTGACTCTTTCTTCAGTCACTGGTATATGTGCTTTAGTTGCGTACGTTCAATAACACGAGCGTCGTCAGTTCGTCGACCTCATGCGCAGGCGCCGCAAAGACAGTGGTCGGCGACACTGCGAATCTAACATTAACGATTTTATTGTTACAAAGATTACTGTAAATCTTTGTTATGATTACAAAAATAGATAAATTTAAGGCGCAAAATTTTAAAATTTATTTTGACTATTTTATTTTAAAACGATTATACATTCATGATAAACGGTGCGTGTGCATTACAACTTCGAGCTTTAAACATATTATTTACAGAGTTCAGAAAAAAATCCACCTTCATTCCAAATTCAAATGCCTACGCAACATCCATATATAATTCCGATAGTGATAGATAGGACCCTGTGGTCATTTTTATACCGTTATAAGGTTTATGGCAACCCGTAGGGCCTCTTGGTTAACGGCTCTTAGTTACACGTATATAATCTGGTTTGGCATACTCGAGCGTCTTACTTTTTTTTTTTAAACTAGTTATGAACAAGGAATGTTACAAAGTGACGTCCGCATTTAGAAAGTTTGAAATTATTCTATGTAATTACTTATATGATAATAATTTAATAAAATATTATTATACTTAAATTAATAACATTACAATTTATTCAAATGGTTATAATAATATTGAACAAACAAGATGCACTAACGTAAGACATATCTAAACAACTCAATATTTATTAAACAAAATATAGCAATTTTTCTATATAGTTCGTGAATATATTATGACAATACAGAATCCTTTTGAGACGATTTCAACACCACGATAAGATCATATTTATAAATCAATATTCATATTTACAAATGCCCGTTCACACACAATTAGCTTCATTATACGTTTCTATTCATAAAAATATAACATTATATATTCAAATGGTAACCCTATATCACTAATACTGATCTCAAATAACGAAATGAAATATTAATTTTTTTTTCTTTCACAATGCTCTGTTTTTATTATCGTGGCTTCTTAGGGCTTTTGTGAAGGGTTTTTTGGTTTCATGGTGTTACCTTTACGACTGTTATCAAGGGATGAGAGAGTATCGAGTCGGGTTTGTTAGTTTAGTCTTTTATAACTCCTTGTGCATTTTGTTTACTTCGGCACTTATGTATAAAATATTTATGACGATGTATTTGTGTACTTCATTAACGTACGAAACGTTCTGACTGAGAGAGAGTGAGAGAGAGAGAATTCTTTGTTTGAAATGTATTAAAAAAAACTGTTAATATTTGTTCAACGAACGCCTTCATAAACACCACATTCAAAGTATTCGACGGAACAATAACAATAGAAACAGGTAAACAAATGTGTGAAAATTGAAGAGATGATTGCTATTTATACAGATGTGGACGTACTCGACTCGATAATTATAACATATTAACATTTCAATTTGATATTACCATAAATATCCATTCATCGGATTCTATCCATCATCTCGGGGGAACATTTCAAGATACCTTTGACATTTGTGACAGTTGAATTGTCACGAAGAATGCGTTACATTGATAATAGAATTGTCCAAGATGTAGAGTTCACACGTGGTATGTATATAGGGGTGAATATTGTATAAAATTATAAATGATCGGGTTGGTCAGTTTTTTTTTTATATTAAATTTTGAAGTGCAAAACATAAAATCTATTATTTCATATGAACGCAAGCTGTAAGAGAAAGTTGTCAGGTGAACACACTCTAGAAAATTCGACAATATTTTACGTCCTACGCACTTGAGCTGTGGTTATTTGAGATCACGTTACTCTGGAGTTTCTTGTACAAATAATAAAAGGCAAACATTTTGACCTTTAAGGGCTTGTCGATGATTCGGACATCTGTTTACTTATTTGACTTGGAATTAGTTTTACTACTTAAGTAACTGACGCTGACATTTTTTAGGGAGTGTTCCCAGGGCGATGTCAACTGACTGTTACAATTCTTACTCCATTACACATAATTTAATGCAGTGTCGAAGTCCATCCATCACTTCAATCCATTGCATTAAATACAATGGATTTTAGGAATAACAATAAAATATACATTAGAATGTATGAATCGAAAAGGCTAATCCGACCGCGTCTCGAGTGGACGATTGTCCCTTTTTCAATTGATGTGGAGATATCAGAATAAGTAATGTGTTGGAGTCGTTTGATTTATAAATAAAACCCAGGACATTTGTATTGAACGTATAATGAAGGCATACATCACGGTTTTCACGCCCTTCCTTAAGTGACAACACTCGAAGAACATTTGCATAATGATGGAAATATTTTACTCGGCTGTCTTTTATGAGCATTAGTAATGTTAGAAATCCAAGAGATTTGCGAGAAAGCACATGTAAATTATATCGCGATATCGCAAACTGTACATGCAGAAATAGATTTGTGGTTTCCACGTCTCAATTTCTCGTTTCGAACGATATCAAAGCGTATAAAATTACATCTTTCTACTGCGGTCGGTGGTGTAATAAATACGGCATGCCAATGAGGTCCTATTATATGGAACGCTTCGGTAATTTCGTGTGAAGATATCATCAAGGAAGTAGGACTGTCATTAAAGGACCAAAATGCACCTTACATTCCTAGCAAAGTACTCCTTGGTGTAATTACGTTATGGGTTCCCACGAATATGTCGTTAGTGCGACTTCCGAGTGACAGTTGACATTGGACCAATAATGCATCCATAGGAGATAATGTGGGTGTACAATGTACGTTTGTAAATACAAATTGACAAGTCAACGTTAAGTCTGAAGCGGCACTAAAACAATGTTTTTTTTTTTGTAAGATCAACAGTAAGTCCGAAAGTCGAACGACCGTTACATTTTAGTCTAAAACTGCACTTAACTCGACTCCCTCCCATTATCTGCGCGGGCGCACTATGCGGAACATTACCGTTTTTATTCAAATTTAAAACACAAAAACCATTTAAACAATAACCTTAGCACGTCAATATATTTTTATCGGCGTGATCGTGTGATATATTGACAATGCGGTTTTTTCTTCGCGTGTTTTATTCTACTCGGACAGCTGTCAGGCCGAAAAATAAATCCCGCGCGTTTCTAAATTAATATTGACGCGTTCCATTTAAAACAATAACGGGGCGAGCTGTAAATTGAAAATAATGAAATGTGATTGATGGAATTCGTCGAAAAATTTTAACCACGAAAAATAAACTTAGGGTATGAATTATTTTAACATTGGTAGTAATTATTATTTTAATAACATATTTTGTCTTAATTTTAATTTTGTTCTAATTTACCTCGATTATTAAATTATAGTCTATACTTACAACAGTGTATATTAATAAAGAAATAATTAGTAACATATGTATTTTATGAATTGCATCTATTAGCAGATGAAGTGTTAATAAAAACCGGCGAACCAAAACGATGATCGTTGAGTAGTTCATCACACGTGCGTTTTCATTGACCGTCATGGGAAAACGTTTAACAAGGGTGATATATTACTGATAGCCAATTATCTACGGGAACACCATCCATTGAACCGTTATTGGTAAATTATAGATATCGTTCCGAAACGCTGTTTAAACAAAAGCAAATTCCATGGGAAACACAACTCGCCATATACCTGTTAATTATTGAACGTATTCGTTAATCATCGATGTAATTAAATGGAAATTGTTGTTGATTTTTTTTGTGACACAAATAATAACAGATGTATTATACGATTAAATAAAAGAGAACAAACAACATTAATCTCACAGTATAAATGCAAGTTTTTGTTGCATAATCCGATCGAAAGCTATCCCGTGATAATACAATGTTTCGTTGAAAGCAAAAGTCTTGGAGCACTTTCACTTGTCTTCCTAACAGGAATATAACGATCCACATTTTACGGTCGGAGTAGAGATTCATAGGAAAAAATTTAATGTGCTTCCGTCCGTGACAAAAGGAGCAGTTCTGATAACCAAATGTGCCAAGATTTAGTAAAAGGTAATAAAAACCAGTTTCGACCTTCATTAAAGGAGTTAACTCTTATCGAAATATCTGTACTTATTCGTTAATGTTTTTTTTTTTTTTATAAGATTGTGTATTATTTCGTTTCGTGTTTCTCAGATTCTGTCCTTAGTTATTACTTATTTCTTTCGATTAAATACCTGTGTACTGATGTATGACGATATAAGCAAGTTATTATATATTAACATATATTACATCGAATAGCATAAAACTTATGTATAACTTTCCTAGTAGTTTCAATACATATGTATGTTTTTCATTCATGATATTTTCATCTACGTCATAATTTAATAAAATTAAAAATATAAATAATATTTATGACTAAACAATGTACAATTACAATAGACGTGGCGTGTGCGTGGGAAGCCACTTTCATCTCATTCAAATGTTAGAAAGTGCGTCAAGTAACGCAAATAGCACAACGCTAAACTGCATTCTCATTTAAATCTATAAAATACAAGACACCTTAACGCGGGTGGATAACCCGCGTTGTTGAAAGCAAGCAAAATATTTGGAGCTTATACTACCACGCAACCCCATTGCACTTCGGTAGTTGTAAAAGTGGCAAAACTCGATACATACAGCGTCGAACACGAGACGAATAATAATTATATACAAATTAAGCCCACGAATTCTTCTCCCGATTTGAATCCGCAATATTCGGTTAAGACGTCTGCTCTACTGGGCTATCTCGGATTATATTGTTTTAATCGATATTGATAGAATTCTCGTATCCGGATCTGATCCCTGTGAAAGGTTATTTTTTATCCGAGTACGTTAGCAGTCGTTGCGATCGCTGAACCATAACTTACATTCTGTTTCCTTAGGGTTTCTACACGTGAGCCACTCCGTGAGAACTAAGCAACGTTTTCCATTAAATATGTCATTTGCACGTGGTCAAATGAGTTTCTGCGTTAACAAGTGCAAACGAACATCGCTTTGGGATAATTGCTCCAATTATTTATCATATAGTCGAACGTTTTCGACCTCCTGCAAAACGTTATGTATGACATGGGGAATGTTGGGAGGTATTTTGTGGAATGCACGCAATTAAATAACGATGCGTTTGAAACAGAATTGCGTGCTATCCCGCATTGAAATCGATCTGTAAACAGATGATGCCTCCCTCCGGTCACCCGATGCAGAATGTATGGAGGGTGCTATAAATATGGTAACGCGCGGGGGTTGGCAGATGCCGCTTCGGCCGTTACCATTCCCCTATCTGACGAAATTTTTTGAAATTCGAACACGTGTGTTGACAACGTTTTTCTAATCACCCACATAGTTCCGATTTCGCGAGTGTGTTTCGGTTTCAATAAACGTCGACCGAATCCTTAAATATATATTATTCCAGTAACCCAGATAACGATTATAATGCGAAATCATTTCGGATGATGTTTCAAAAAGAATTACAATTTAATATATAGTTTATATTAAGTCAATATATATATTTTTTGCCTTAATGTGTAAATATACTAGATACAATTACAAATGTTTAAATTTAGTAATAATAATTTACTTTCATTACTTTCACAGGAAATTGTAATGAGTAGCGGGGTAGTGACAGTTAAAAAATCAATATAACCGTTAGAGTCAGTGTCCGCGAGGGTGCGATACAAAAGGGTGCGCACGCGCACGAGCCGCTTTGTGCATTACGAATCACAATGCAATAATAAGATTTACGAGTGCAACGCATTTACTTTCGCTAATAAAATTGATTGAAGCTACCACGAAATGCAATTGTACATCTGCAACGATAAATATTTCATACTATAATGTATGTATATATTTTTTAATATGTATTTATTTCAAATAAAAATGTTACTAAGCACAAACTACGAAATGCAATTTGATAGCCATGTCAATGAATTTGAGTGGTCTCCTTATACAATTGTAACATTCAATACTTTAAAGTGCATAGAATTTCTGGGACCCCGCAGTTACGTCCACTTAAGTACACGTTGAAGAAAACATTACAGTTCAACGACACTAGAAAAGGTGTAATTACGAGCAATAGAAGGGATCTTAGAAAATTGGGTGACCCGGTTATTTCTTAGACCCCCTACTTCGTCTGTACGGTTGGTCAGTTTTAGACAATGCAATTTGTGACCCTTCTCTAGTTAAGAAATATTTAAACGATTAGAATTTACATCTGCGGGTAATAATATGCTATGATTTAATAGACGCTAGACGTACTGCACAATTTCACAGCTGTACAATTTCTGTTAAAATGACCACACTTAAAAGTACACACAACGTAAGATTTGATGCACATTAAATTAGTAAAAAAAAATATATAAAACAAAAATAGAATAATTAATATTCAATCACTTTATTGACGACCGAACATCGGACAATGTTACATTTTTCGACACCGTAATACAATAGTAGCCGCCATTTTGCAATGAAGATTGCGCATGCGTAGTAGGTGGCAAAATGACGCGTCTCACGTCTGCTCCGTATCAATGTGGGTGTGACAAGGACGGAAGATAGAACGTAATTCAGTAGCGATTTGAATTAATCACTTTTCATTGATTTCGACGTTTTTTTTGTTTATCTACTATTTGCCTAACGACTCGAATTATACCAGAGTACATTGTTAATATTAATGTATAAAATAAACAGCAGATAAAGTTTTATAAAGTATAAATGAAATGTTGGGTCGATATCTGATTGTTGATTATATTTTTTTAATTGAAGTAGGGTTTTTTTTTAATTATGCAAATACATAAGCATTAAGTATGCGATTGTTTACATAGTAATTTTATTAATATCTCGTTTCTAGTTTGCTACACATGTGTAATCTAAAATGGAACAAATGTGGGAGGCTCGTACTCGCTGCGTAATATGTCAAAACAAATAACACAAACTAGGTCACCGCTGTGTACAAGAGTACAATGCTTCAAAATTTGTTTATAACTAATTAACACTCACAGGAAAATAAAAACAATTTAATAAGTACCTTAACGATTTTTTGCAAAAAAAAACTTCGCCCCTTAATATTGAACGTTCATTAAAAATTAACTTAATAAGATTGTATTGAAGCCTAATTTTTAATTACGCGTTACTAAATTATTTAATAACGCGCCCCGTCTTATGAACTTTTTGACACCATAGTGGACAAAAAATCGCAAGTCCAACCTCTATAGAATACTAGGCGTGCCTTTGAGGGTTCTCAGAATAACAAGGAAGCGTATTAAAATAAAAAAAAGTTATATAATAAAACTTAATTATAAATCTTATATTAATAAAGAAAATATAATTTTAAGATTATGGTCTCGAATTTTAAGTCTATATTTAAATACAAATTATGTTTGGGTCACGAATTATTTTAATTAATTAGTATTGTGTGCAATACATAATTATAATATAAAATGTTATTAAGATGTTCTTAAATGTAATAAATAAAATGTATATTTGTGTTAGTTACTAATTTAACTATTCTTTAGATATATGTATTTTGTTGAATCTCGCATTATATACATATTATATTTAATGTAGATAAACACTTATAATTACCGAATGTATTTTCTAGACGCCGTTTAGTCTAATTAAAACTCAATTGCTGTGTAGACTGTGGTAATTGTGCAATACATTTATAACGTAATGTTTACATAAGTAGTGAAAGCATTATCTGAATTCAGTTAGACTAACAATTGGAATTTAGGATTATATTGAAGTGAAGTATAAAAGTAAAAAAAAAAAAGTTTATTTTTAAGAATCTTTTTTCGTTCAGACCTTCTGCATAAAGCCAAGACACCGGTCAAAGGACTTGTCAATCATTGTAACCTTGCGTCTGTTCTGGATAACACGTCATTGGCACCATTCATATTTTTTTATATGAACCGTAATTTTATCCTATACAAATCGCATGAGTCACATATCATTAGTGTGAACGAGCTTTTATAGAATCATTATTAAATGTAAAATTTTACGATTTTTCTTATCGCATTTATAAAGTTAATAATAAACAATAGTTTATATTGTTAAATAACTAGTAATATTACAATTTGCGTTTACTATTGATAACTATGTTGACATTAATAATTAGCCTGTCAGGTTATCGTAGTCTATGTAGGGTGAAGATAACTGTGCAATGTATTCAGTATTGGTTTGTAAATGAAATAAATGAAGGTTATAAATATTACTAACCTGTTATTCTCTTTTGCGTTTTACTGTTCTCTGGACTTGATACTTTTGTCTCCTGCGCTGGCGTTGTAGGTTTTGGTGTTGTTATCGTGATGGGCGACCTTCTCAACGCGGCGGGAATAGTCGACGCCGGTACGAGTTGCCAAGCGAACCTCTGCGTACCAGGCAGAGGTTTTTCGTTCGCGAAATCGAATCCCCATCTTTGGCTGTCCAGTTCCAGCTGCCTAGCCAACTCTCTTTCGACGAACCGCCTATTCTCTTCTCTATCCGTACAACCGAACAAGTTTCTTCTCACACCTTCGAGGGTGGTCACACCACGAACCCGTAACGACCTAGTGTCCAGCATTGTGGTGGCCTGCAGGCCGGGTGCCCTCACACTCAACGCGGACATCTTCAATCTCTAAACAGTCCACGAACGACGCACTTTGATAGCATCCGCGACGCTACCCTATAGAAAGTACGAATTAGTTTGTATAATGTTCACTTAATAATATATAATAACGTTTATATCTTAACACACCAATAAGATTTTTAATGATCAGTTTCGATTGTAAACAACTAAACAACGATATGACGCGACGCACGCGATAATGACGCTATAATCCACACGGACGACAGACTATCATCGACTGAGTGCGCTTGCGCCTTGCGTTGCGGCTGCGCGTGAGCGAGCGTTCGCCTCATGCGCCGCTAGGTTGAACGCGTCGCCCCACGCGTGTAGTTCCACCACTCGATACGGTGTGGCGCTACCATCGCATTATTTCCTTACGGCCTATTTTTCTGGGCTTCATTCAATTGATTTTGGTTTCGTAAATATTGATTTAACTTTTAAATATTATTACAAAAATGTGTTGACTTATTTACTTTTGTGTAATTCATAATAACAAAATAAACTGGCATCTGCTACAGAAAATAATATTAAAAAAAAACAGTACGTAGAAATATTTTTATTATTAATTAAAGTTAAAGGGGCTTTCTTATTAAAGCTGATTTATGTATAATTGGATGGATTTAGTTGTGACTGTTTAGTCGCGAGTATATCACAAGCAAATAATTAAAAAATAAAACTTTAATTAAATACCAGCAACATATTTGTCTCTATAAACTAAAAACATTAAAACTGCATAGTAATACTTTATAAATTTTAATATATCATTAATGAAAAAGAAACATGTTTGCAAAAAATCTTATTGCATTCGAAACACTACTACATTTTGCAACATTAATAGCTATTTACCTTTCCTTATTAGAAGTGATTATTATTCATATAAGATTGCAACGATGTATAAAATGTTCCCTTTATTATTGGAATATAAAATCATAATCATGGCAACACAACAATGGAGCTTGTTTACGAAGAACGAAGACGTGTCTAGTTACGTGTGCAGCATACTTTAAAACTTCTTATCAGAAATATAGCTGTCCCTATCGCACTCACACTCAGTTGCGTTGCGTGAAAAAAGACGGGAAATATATTAATAGCACACAACATCGCGGCCATTTTGCTTAACGAAGACTAGAATATTAGGGTACGATTAAAAACGATGATTGTCATAAGAATTACAGATACACAAATAATTAAATAATTTGTATGAAAAATACGTAATTTATAATTATTATTATAAATTAAGATATATTTTTGCTAAGCGTCATTTATGATATTATGGCGAAACAGAATAAAATTGCGAAATAAAAATTAAATGAACAGATTTTAATGCAAAAGTAAGTTGTAAATGGATAAAACTATACTTATTTTTGTATATAAACATAAATATAGACTTACCTGCTTAGTTTTATATCGATAAAACACGGAAAATCTTCAATTTACCGTCGGGGTTCACTGCACTGGCGTACTATTTTTCGAGGTATGACAATGACGCGATGGCGAGAGCGCGGGCTCGCTGCTGATTGGTTGAAAATGGCGGCCATTGCTTTTATTGGCTGGCCGATTTTAGGCGGCAAATTTCGGTTGGTCGAGGCGCCGGATGGCGGGAAATAAATGCGACTTTCCGGTGCGCACGAGTTTTGTTACGGAAAATTGTGTTTGGCGCGTTTTGCTTTTGCTTTGTTTACTTTTTATTTCGGTAACACTTTCAAGATCGCATGTGTAGGTGGTTAAGTGCCGCTTATATATAGACTATAATATTCAAAATCATTAGTTATAAGCCCAGACATATTTTGATTTTTAAAATTTTTCTTTATTATTTGCTAACAAATACATAAATTAAAATACAATAAAGTTAATATATATGCATGAAGATATATATTAACTGATATGCATAAGATTGTCTTAAAACTTGAGTTCTTATATATTTTATTTATTTTTTTTGTATTATCTAAACCCTGATGACATGTTTTATTTATATAAAAAAATAGCTCATATTTTTGTTTATTACGTAAGAAATTATTATTCCATAATAACTCAGTTTTGGTATACTTCAATTAATAATTATTAATAGATGGGTAATTTATTTTCATTATTCATTTTGACAATAAATTAACGTATAGTTTATTTAAAAATTAGATGGATAATATACCACCCCTTCTGTTGGTATATTTTTGGAAATAGGGACACCTGAGTTTTATTTTATTGACGGCAGGCTGAGGAAGCTGCCTGGGGCGACATGTTTTTTATTGTATCTTAAAAGTAGCACCAAATCATATCGTTTTTTCTTTCAGTATTTTAATTTTGTTTTATTTTGTCGTCCTATATCTGCAATATATTATGTCGGTGTCATTAAAAATTTTCTTTTTGATTCGCTTAACGCGAATTATTAAAAAAAAAATGATATAAATCTTACCCATCGTTTTTTTTGCTACCATGCTACTATTATGTAATATATTATTTTATTTATGTATATACACATACATTTCTTTAACATAAGATATAGTTATTTTGTTTTAATTGTTATTTATTTGTGCAATATAATTCTTTAAATAAATTAATCCGTAATTTAAAATATCCAAACAGTTTTTGAATATATACTCAAAACCAGGAAGCGAGTTGTTTTTTTATACAGTTGGTTTTACTGGCCAGTTTTCAGTTCTATAACTAGAGCAAAGTAAAGCTATCGCCAAACCTGTAGTTTCGACTTTGAAAGTTTATTTTCTATACTTTAATATAGCTATTCCATTTTCTAATTAGCTTGTAAAATTATTTAATATACCGACTTAGTGTTGTATAATTTTAATTAGTCATAGTTTTTAGTTATGTTATAATATTTTTATAATTTGAACGGTGCTATTAATTTTATGAAAATATTGATATATATTTAAGTTTTTAAAACTTAGAATAATTGCAATTTTTCTTAGGTAAAATCTTTCAAGTACAATAAGTAATAAAGTACAAATAAGAACTACTCCCACTTATTTTTGGGGGTTGAGATTTTACATATTTCTGATGATAATGTATTTTTATGGTCATATCTATCCATTATCCTTTCTACACAGGATTGGCTCCAGAGGAAATAACTCTTCAACGGTCAACAGCATAGATACGATTCTTTGTATATAAATCTTGTTTTTTTTTTAAATATTCTTGCTTACTATACATTTATTAGTCTCTTATAAGAAACTTGCTTGAATCTGGTTATTGGTTAGCTGGTATCCTGCGATAAGCGACAATGTGGCTCCATCTTCGTTCATTTCTTTTTTCGTTGTACAAAATATTGTGCTATTTTTAATACATAGTTATAAGTATATTTTTAATTAAAATCTTTAAATTTTTGTCATGGTAAGTTTAATATATATTTTACTGCTTCGTTGGTCTAGTGGCTAGAAATAAAGCCGCAGATCCCGAGGTCCTGGCTTCAAGCACCAGGTCGGGCCAAAGAAAGTTGGAAGTATGTAAAGCGAAACCTCGGAAAGCAAGTAAAGCCGTTGGTTCCGCACAGTTGGCTAATCTCTTTTAAGATTCCGCCGTAGCCGAAATCGATTAAGAGGATGTCATCATGATATTTTTAATAGGATCAAAATAATTACAAAAACAATATATATATAATTAAATATTGGTGTATTGTATATATATAAATAATGTCGATTGATTCAATGTGATTTGTACGTTAGTGACATTCTGACCTAAATATAACGGAAACCAGCGTAAAGTTTGCGGTGAACAAAAACTGTTTCCGTTCGGCGCAGATGTTAGAATAACTAAAAAAAAAACTGCTTTCTTTGCAGGTGCATTCAAACGAGCTTGCCAGATTTTTAAACATTTTTTTACGGTTAAGCTCTGTTTTTGCTTAAAATTGATTTTGTATAGAAATATATATATTAAATACAATCGCAGTGAAGCTATTTTTTGTCTTATGCATCAGAGTAATTAGACGATAATATAGTAATATATGTATGTACCTAATAAAATATAAGTACTATTTCGCAGGAAAAACGTTAAGATATACTATATTTGCTATTATGAGACATCTATATGTGAATGATTGACAGTCAATCAGCCAGTCAGTCAATCATTGACTGACAATTGACAATTTGTAATATATACCCCCCGGCTGCTGATAAGGCTGCCTCACTTCTGTAGTCATCAGAAATGTTTATTGAAGCTAGTGTTGTGTTTACTCAGTAATGCAATAAATACAGTCAGATTATTGGATCGCATTACCTACCGCCAACTCCTGAACTGCTAGCAGACTGGATTTGTTTATAATGTATAGGTAATATATAGGTCGGCGGGAAGATGGGCCACTTGTTGGTAAGTGGTCACCATTGCCCACTAATGTTACCATTAATGAAATCCGTATACTTTGTCTTATTTCACTGAAATTTCTAATACATGTGTAATCACCAATCCGTATTGTACCAGCATGGTGGATTGAGCTCCAAGTCATCTCCTCAAAAGGGAGAGGAGATCTTAGATCAGAAGCGCGACATTTGCAGGATGCTGTTTTACTTTATATATGGAAATAAAATTATATACCATATTTACTTTTGTTAGCAACTTATGTTGTTAACAAACAATGCGATTATGCAATACCAATGGGTCTTTCAAACTTAAATAATGGCTTTGTTATTATTAATATATCAAAGTACGACCAAGATTGAGTCATTTATCTCTCGCGCAGATAAAAAAATATACCAACCTCCTATTTCACGCTTATCCCGGAGATGATTGATCTAGAACACATTTTTGCGTTACACAAAAACTCCTAACCGACACCTGGTAACGAACGTGCATTTCCGATGCAGCTAAACTATTTTTGGAACTGGAGTTATGACGAATATATATTTATATATGTATTACATATATATACATACATACATGTGTCTTCATTTAAGATTGCAAACATAATTCATAATAAATCTCAGATTCGTTGATGACACACAATGTGAGGAAACCTGCATTTGACTGGTAAAAATCTGCCACATGTTAAACCCTCAACCATATTTATATCAGTGTGATGGAAGCTATAAATCTTCTCTTTAAGAGGAGAGAGCATATAATACCCAGCGGTGGGACTTTTACTGGTGTTAATTTACTATTTTTCTTGTCCATATGAACATAATGTAAGAAACTAGATTATTTTGAGGTGATTCTTCTTTTATTGTTATGAAGCTAAAATTTCAAGGTCGTTTTTGATACAAACGTTTGTAAATGTAACGTTTAAATGAAACGTTTTCGACGCACAGTACCAAATTGAATCATATTAATTTCCTCTACGTTTGGGTTATGGTATATCATGGACGAATGCCAGGCCACCATAGTATAACATAATGGTAGCTCATCGCTTGCGTATACTACCGCGGTGACCCAGTACAAACATCAGAAACATACATAAATTTTTGCACTGTAGGTATATTTCTATATAGGTTATCGGGAAATAA